>CM060384.1:75021127-76271127 GCA_030545235.1 Helianthus tuberosus | reverse complement strand
ACCACAATTATGGATGTCGGAAGCCTAGGTACGGAAGGAAAGGACACAACAAGGATGGTTGTGGGATGAAGGGTCCCAGACAAGGAGAAAACAGTAACAACGCTCAAGGTGGAAATGGGAGGTATCCAAGATGCTTCCATTGTGGGGATGTTGGACATCTTAAGAGGGAATGCCCGAAGTTGAAACAAGACCGTGAAAAGACATCCAACATCGGAGCTTGTGTAGCATGCCAGGATCCAGGCGTGACTACTGGTACGTTCTCTATCAACCAAAACTTTTGCATCTATTTTGTTTGATACTGGTGCCAATTATAGCTTCGTATCGTTAGAATTTGAGAATACGCTTGGTTTAACCGCTAGTTAGTTAGATATTCCCTACTCAATCGAATTAGCCAATGGGAAGTTAGTGGAAACCAATGAAGTGATCAGGGGTTGTGTGATCGAGTTGGGAGAGCGTGAGTTACTTTGGATCTACTACCAGTCCAGTTGGGAAGCTTCGATGTGGTGGTAGGAGTGGATTGGTTATCAGGCAACAAGGCTGAGATAGTTTGTCATGAAAAGGTTGTTCGTATCCCAACCGAAGATAGCGAAACAATTGTGGTTCACGGAGAAAAGCGTGATACGCCGTTGAGAATTATCAGCAGCCTGAAAGCGCGAAAGTGTTTGCAGAAGGGATGTGTTGCCTTCCAGGCACACATTGTGAATAAGAAGGCTGCTGAGCCAAGAATAGAAGACATCCCTGTCATGAGGGAATATACAGAAGTCTTCCCAGAGGACTTACCTGGACTGCCACCTCAGAGACAAGTAGAGTTCCGCATTGACTTAGTTCCAGGCGCCGCACCTGTGGCTAAGGCACCTTACAGACTTGCTCCGTCTGAGATGCAGGAACTGTCGACACAACTTCAAGAGTTGTTAGACAAGGGATTTATCCGACCAAGCTTCTCGCCTTGGGGAGCTCCGGTCCTGTTTGTCAAGAAGAAGGACGGTAGTTTTCGAATGTGCATCGACTACCGGGAGCTGAACAAGCTGACGATCAAGAATAGATATCCTCTGCCAAGAATTGATGATCTGTTTGATCAACTGCAAGGCTCAAGCTTTTATTCAAAGACCGATCTTTGATCTGGATACCATCAGTTAAGGATACAAGAGGAGAGTATCCCAAGGACAGCCTTCAGAACTCGTTATGGACACTACGAGTTCCTTGTTATGCCGTTTGGTTTGACAAACGCACCTGCAGTCTTTATGGATTTGATGAATAGAGTTTGCAAGCCGTACTTGGACAAGTTCGTGATTGTGTTTATCGACGATATCTTGATTTATTCAAGGACAAAGGCTGAGCACGAACAGCATTTAAGAGCTATTTTGGAGCTGCTAAAGAAGGAACAGTTGTATGCCAAGTTCTCTAAGTGCGAGTTTTGGCTACGTGAAGTCCAATTCCTTGGGCACGTGGTAAATGGAAATGGAATCCACGTGGATCCAACCAAGATCGAAGCGATTAAGAATTGGGAAACGCCAAAGACGCCAACCGAGATTCGACAATTCTTGGGTTTGGCTGGCTACTATCGAAGGTTCATTGAGGATTTTTCAAAAATCGCTCAACCTTTGACGCTCCTCACGCAGAAAGATAAGAGGTTTGATTGGGGAATCAAACAGGAAGAAGCATTCCAGATATTGAAGGATAAGCTCTGCAACGCGCCAATTTTAGCACTACCGGAAGGTACAGATGATTTCGTGGTATACTGCGACGCTTCGCGTCAAGGGTTGGGTTGCGTGTTGATGCAACGCCAAAAGGTTATTGCTTACGCATCACGTCAACTGAAAGTACTCGAAAAGAACTATACCACACATGATTTGGAACTTGGCGCAGTGGTTTTTGCATTGAAGATCTGGAGACACTACCTTTATGGTACAAAGTGTACAATTTTTACAGATCACAAGAGCCTACAACACATATTCAACTAGAAGGAGTTGAATATGAGGCAAAGACGATGGGTTGAGTTGCTGAACGATTACGACTGCGAGATAAAGTATCATACAGGGAAGGCGAATGTGGTCGCCGATGCCCTAAGTCGAAAGGAGAGGATCAAGCCCATAAGGGTTAGGGCTTTAGAAATGATTATCCGAACCGATCTTTCCTTGCGCATTCGTGCCGCGCAGAAAGAAGCTCTCAAGGAAGGAAACCTGGAAGAAGAATATCTCCGTGGGATGGAGAAGTTACTGGTACCAAACAAGGAAGGAATGTTATGTTTTGAGAAAAGGATTTGGGTTCCTTTGTTTGGAGGTTTAAGGAAGGTTATTTTTGATGAAGCTCACAAGTCGCGGTACTCTATCCACCCTGGAGCGGATAAGATGTACCAGGATCTCAAGGATTATTATTGGTGGCCTAGGATGAAAGGCGATGTTGCTGTTTATGTGAGCAAATGTTTAACGTGTGCTAAGGTTAAAGCCGAATACCAGAAGCCTTCAGGACTTCTGCAACAAACTGAGATTCCCAAGTGGAAATGGGAACAAATCTCCATGGATTTTATAACAAAGCTGCCAAGAACGCCGAGAGGCCATGACACTATTTGGGTAATAGTGGATCGATTAACAAAGTCAGCACACTTCTTACCTATCAGAGAGAAGGATAATACGAGCAAATTCACCGAAATATACATGAGAGAGATCGTCGCACGTCATGGAGTGCCTCTCTCGACCATCTCTGATAGAGACGGAAGGTTTGTGTCAAGGATATGGCAATCCTTCCAAGAGGCTTTTGGCTCACAATTGAATCTGAGCACTGCGTTTCATCCACAAACTGACGGTCAAAGCGAGCGAACGATACAGACTTTGGAAGACATGCTGAGAGCGTGTGTTATGGATTTGGGCGGTAGCTGGGACAAGCAATTGCCTTTGGTCGAATTTTCATACAACAACAGCTACCACACCAGTATTGGTGTCGCGCCATTTGAAGCCCTTTACGGACGCAAGTGCCGATCACCCCTATGCTGGGCTGACGCAGGTGATAGGCAGCTTGCTGGTCCCGAAATCGTCCAAGAGACGACATACAAGATTGCACAGATTCTAAAACGCATCGAAGCAACTCGCCACAGACAGAAAGCCTATGCAGATCCAAACCGGAAACACTTGGAATTCCAAGTGGGAGAAATGGTTTTATTAAAAGTTTCACCCTGGAAGGGTGTGGCACGCTTCGGAAAGCGTGGGAAGTTAAATCCACGCTACATTGGTCCTTTCAGAGTTTTGGAAAGAATAGGACTAGTAGCATACAAGTTGGACCTACCTGCTGAACTCCATTCTGTTCACGATACATTTCACGTATCCAACCTGAGGAAAAGTCCAACTCAAGATAAAATTGCCATTCCCATCGACGAGATTCATGTTGACGACACGCTCCATTTCGTTGAAGAACCGGTTGAGGTTACGGATTGGAAAGTAAACAAGAACCGCCGGAGCAGTGTCAAGCTCGTCAAAGTTCGTTGGAATGCCAGACATGGTCCTGAATACACCTGGGAGCGCGAGGACCTGATGAAGGAGAAATACCCCCACCTATTTCCTAAGAACCCTGCATCGACAAGCAGAACTTAAAATTTCGGGACGAAATTTTTCTAACGGGGGGAGAATGTGACAACCCTCACTAAACCAGGTATCCGTACGACTTAATTAATAATTAATTACTGCTTAATTACTGTGCTTGCTTGAACTTGTGAATAAACTGCCACTTGAATACTGATACATGTACTTACTTGCATCATACTTTACTTGCTGTCACTACATTATTTACATGCTGAACCTTAGTGACAAACATGATGCACAAAAGCACAGTAGCACTATAAACGGATAACCTAGTGAACATGCTGATAAAGCCAGCATCAGGCAGACACTGCCTCTAAGGCCTGTATGAGCCAGAAATATATTGCTACACTATTGGTGAGTGTAGGGATACAAGGGTTGTAGAACTGCGTCTCTAGGAATAAGTTTCAATGACTGGATGTGCCTAAAACGTGCTCTAAGCACAAAATTCAGCACTTTACATAATAATTCAGCTTTTAGCTAACTAATAAAGTGCCAAAACATGAGAAAAATATTACTAGACACTTTCCAAAGTGTCAGAAATAAGTTGTGTCACTAAAAAGGGTAATAACGACACTTTAAAGCTTTGTTAAGCACTTTAACGGATTACTATCCAACCAAACAACCGGACTATACCCGGAACATGAAAATATTGTTATTTTCATTATTTATCTTTTTCTGAGCCAGTTAGGGTCCCTGAATACCCTAACACCCATTGTAACGTGTGACGCACAACTAACCGGGTTAAGCACTTAACTAACTTACTTAACCTAACTATATACCTAACTAACTAGTTGGAATCGGACCTAGACCCCCCCCCCCCCTTAACCAAACCGTCCCCATGAGGGGGACACACTTTGTACAATTTGATTATAATATTACTTGTGCCTAAAATCTAGTAGACATATGGACCTATGGTTAATACACACACTAATTATCTATAAGTTCATGTATTAGCCCACCATAACATGATCATCACACAACACCACAACACACACTTCTCTCCCTCTCTTCTAGCTTACGGCCGAACACACCCACCCCCCATCCACCCATTTTCGATTTTTATCTTGCAAGTTCCAAGCTCTACAAGTGTTAAGGGTCGCATATAAGGAGTCTTGGTGCAAGCGGAAGGCGAAGGACCTCACTCTCTTGCTTTTATCCACCCTATTTGCGTCTAGATTCTTCCCTAGCCTCGAGCTAGTGGTATGTTACTTAAATCACCTACTCGAACTATTTTGAAGTGGTTAATACGATATATGACGGTTAAAACTCGTTAACTTGCAAGATGATACATAAAAGTCTACTTAAAACACTAAAAATGGTGGTTAAAAGCACATATGATGTGTAAAACTTGTAGTATTTGATTTGTGTGATTATTTGGACCCGGTCTATGTTGTGGTAGCTCGGATCATCATTTAACCCGGTTTAGTCATGATCTTGGATTATGACATAAAGCTTGTTTAAGTGTAACAAGGGTTAGAAGATGAAACTCTACCACACACGAATCATGAACTTGTGTAAAAGTGTTTTAGTTTGTACAATAGTGTTTAAAACTAGTAGATCTACGTATCTACAAGCGGTATTTTCAAAGGACCACGTGTCAAGAGAAAACATATTTTTAAAGACGGACCTTACACTAACAAGAATGGTTTTTAGAACACACAAGTGTGTAAACACTTGTGTAACACAAAGTTTCGACAAAATAACTAATTTTGAAAAAGATTACGAGAAGTTGTAAAGATGGAACTTCCCTAAAAACGAGGTTTTTACAAAATCGGATAGTTTTATGTAAAGATCCACTAAAAGTAATGGGATTTACTTCATAGTTTGAATAAATCACAAGTTCTTGAAATATATGCGATTTATATACATATTTTGACTAGTTTGTGATTTGAACATTGTTTTGAATGAATGATAAAAATGGTTGGTTTGATTTATAAAAGAAAATGATACGCTTGAAAGCGTGGCCACCTCCAGTTACAGAGGAAACTCTGGCGAAATTTTTCTAAAACCTAACACTTAGAATTAATTTCACTATAAGTGTTAGAAATACTTTTCAACTTGTTTTCAAAATATAGATTTCGCCACGACTTATTTACAAAATATCGGAGGTGGGATTTCACAAAATAAAACGTGATACATATATATAATTAGTATATATTTTTCACAACATCACTTGTATAAGTGTTTATGATTATTTTGTGAACTACGTAAATATTATTTTTAGGGTAAAAATAATATTACTAAGTATTATTTTTGGAAAATCACATGTATTAAAATATAATATTTTTGAGAAGAATATTTATATTTTGGGAGTTAGAAATAAAATATATTAAGTGAGACTTAATAGTGTAATCCAAATTATACGAACGCACATGTATTAAATCCCCCATCCTTGGGAAGGAAAATGACTACCAAGTATATACAGAATGTAAACACGAAATAGTTGCCTAACTATTTCCCAAAAACTTAAACCATAAAGCTAAGGCACGGCTATCCGTCTAATAGAGTTAGCACGTGTAGGTCGTCATACAGCTGATCGATTTGGAGGCATACTTGGTAGAGACGCACCACTGTGAGTTCATGTCCCCCTTTTCTCTAACTGTTTTCAGTTTTCTTAACTGCGGGGGTGAAATACATGTTACTTTGATTACAAGTACTTTATACACGGTATGGTTAGCGTAAGGAGGTTTACTACTTAGATCATGTGAGTGGGTAGGAGCAATATGAGGCCATTAGTCCTCATAACGGGACCGAGGGACAGGAGCGGTAGATCTATCTGGGTGTAGCGAGCCCAGCCCCAGGCCAAACTAGAAACGGACCTTGGGGTGACTTTGTCCACATACTAATGTCGTGGCGAAATCTGCTAGGTTTGAGTCTCCCTATTTGCACTTCACATATATCAGTGGCCTTGCAAACCATTGGTGATCTCAATTCCCTTATTTGCTACATACCAAGACTATTTTTATACTCACAAAGGTTTACTTACTCACTTACACATGAACTCGCTCAACATTATTGTTGATTTTTCAACTTACATGTATTTCAGGAAATTAAAGATCTGGCGCGGTATGTTATGTTTTCCCGCTGCATATGAGTTCCTAGGTCATCCGGGTTTAGGAAATGTGACTTTTTCCTGGACGAGTCACAAATCTTAAACTGCGTTTATTTCATGTTAATGGTTATGTTTTTAAAGACAATGTTTTATGTTACGATGTTGTAAGTCTCTAAGACAATGGTATGTTACTCTGGTTTTAAAACTTAATCAAATGGATGATCTTGCATGATTTTATTTCATATAGCTTTGTTATGGTTAAGCTATGGTATTAAGAAGTCACACCAAATTAACCACGCTTCCGCAAAGCCAGGGTGTGACACCGGAGAGGTAATTTGTCATTGTATTTCCCATAAATAGAATTTTCTCAATTCATGATTTAAAAATGAATATTTTATTAGGGCTTTCATCAAAGAACGAGGAAATTAGTATTCACATGACAGATCATATTCCAGAACCAAGTAGTACCAATAAATAAGAAATAACAGTGGCCAAGTTTTATCGCTTATTTACTATACTTGCAACGTTCTAGTCAATATCCTCATGGCATACTAATACCCATCACACTTTATTTATGCAAGCTTATCTTGAAGCTAATACTAAAGTATCTTTCTTAAGTTCAAATCTAAATACTATCCTTGTTGCTACCAAATAACAATTTCCTAACTCTTTCGTTTAAGCTTAGGTATTATTACAACACCTAATTGCTTAAACCAGTGGCTCTGATACCACCTCTGTCACGACTCCTGACCACACCCTGGACGGGACCGCGAGCAGTCAAGTGGTACTGGTGGTTATTTTAAAAACATTAGAGCAGAATGGTTTATCAGGATCGTGAATTAGGAAAAATATCAGAGTTTTGAAACACTGGATTTTATTTATTCAACAGATGAGAATAAACCCATGCTTTACAAAGGTAGCTTTAATATGGGATAAACCCGAATATATGAAACAATGTTTTCTTAATTTAATTTAATTGATAAAATAAGCCACTTCTTTAAGCCTTTCGGTGCCGTATCATCACTCTTATTCCAATCTACTGTAATCATCTAAAACGTGTTTTAAAAACATTTGGTCAACATGAAATACTGGTGAGTTCATTCATTTTTGTACAAAAACACATTGGTTATAATTTACAGTATTAAGAGTTTTTACATTTGCTCCTTCAAGATTGGCAAAGACTTAATCACTGCAATTACAACTTTGTTATAATTCACAGCATTAAGAGTTTTTACATTTGCCCCTATCTTATAATTATCTGGTCTAGTTGTCACTCAACCGGATCTATGACTGTGGTCATACCACTAATTAGGCTCGCCCACCTAAGAGTGATAAAACAATAGTAATGTGCACAACACCCCCACTTATAACTGAAAAACATTTAGGGTTTCACAAAGCTACTTTGATAAAAACAGAATGACTCACCTTGTTAGCATATAGTCTTGACTAAAAAAGCATCTTGATTCTAAGTCTTCTGATGATTATACCATCTTGTTTGATAGTAGGTTTATGGACCGGAGTTTTCTGATAGTTAAATATTTAGTTTAACAGAGTGGAATATGTATTAGTGTAAAACCACATCAAACCTAACGATGGTCACGAGATTAGAACCTTAACGAAATTCACAAAGTATAGTCTTATTTAGATAGCACTTTGGCATTCGTGAGTTGGTTCCCGAATCGATCGGATATAATATCGCATCGGTGATCATTGGTTAGAACACCAACGTATAGAGAGAAGAAGAAAAGAAATGAGCAAGGAAGAATGAAATCCTAGGCTCCTATTTATAGGTAAGGCAGATTCCTTTCTTAGCTAGGAAGTTTTCTTACTGATTAAGTTTCCTTACCTATTAAGTTTACTTATTTATTAAGTTTACTTAATTGTTTTACCTGTCAAGTTTACTTAGCCTTTTAACTAATTATCTTACGTAGCTGTTTAGCTGATAAATCTACCTTAACTGTTTAGTTAAGTAATTTACTTAGCCGATTAATTAAATAACTTAATTAGCTGATTAATTAACTTACTTTAGCTTGCTTAACTGCTAAGTTTTACATAACCATTAAGTTTTTCTTAATTACTAAGTTTACTTAACCATTAAGTTTTTCTTAGCCACTAAGTTTACTTAATCGCTAAGTATTCTAGTTTAACAGCTTCCTGGTTATGAGTTCTAATTTCTAGATACAATGGAACTCATATTAGTGTATTAACTCAATTCAACATTAACAATAATCATGAGATCAAACCCACAACGAATGACAAAGTATAGCCGGGTACCGACAGCAGTTTAACATCTGTTGGATCGGTTTCAATCGATTGGATATAGTACCGTAGCAGCGATCGAATTATTACCCTGATATTGGAGTAGAGTTTCGGGAATTTAGGGCGTTGTTTGAAAGAAACAGAAATACGAGAAGTAGGACGTCGTTTTAAACGAGTGAACTCAGCAAATTGAACTAATCCCACACTGCAGCATATATACTCACATTTGATCTCCCCCGCGTGTCACGCACGGGTTGGCCTCTCCTGGCGCGTGTCGCGGCTCGCGGGGAGGGTCGACCTGGCTTCGGTCGCCACGTGTCCTACGTAGGTCTGACACGTGTCATAGTGTCGTGACGTGTGTCCTTGGCCACCCTCTCGTCCAATCGAGCGTTTTTCTCGAATTTCGTGACGATACTTATCATGTATGCTCGGTTCTTACTTCTATTTGGTTCGGTTTTCATCGTATGCGTTTAGGGTTTCAATCAAGGCTTGTTCTAGGGTGTTTTTGAGGGTTGTTACAAAATCCTTGACACAAAGCGACTATCTCGGTGAGATATGATAGAAACAGGCACTCTGTGGCGTGCCACAATCTCCCTGAGGTATATCTCTGCTAACTTCTTCGTGCTATCTTTCTCGCTGATCGGTAGGAAATGTGCAGACTTCGTAAGTCGATCAATAATCACCCAAATCATATCATGACCTCTTTGGGTTCTCAGTAGCTTGGTAATGAAGTCTATTGATATTTGTTCCCACTTCCATACGGGAATATCAGGTTGTTGCAGCAGCCCTGATGGTTTCTGGTACTCCGCCTTAACTTTGGCACAAGTAAGGCAGTTACCCACATATGTAGCGATGTCGGCTTTCATCTTGGGCCACCAGTAAAAATCCTTCAAGTCTTGGTACATCTTGTCGGATCCAGGATGGATAGAGTACCTTGACTTATGAGCTTCATCCAAAATAAGCGCATGTAGATTGCCAAAGAATGGTTCCCAAATTCGCTCCATGAAGTACATTGTTCCATCTTCCCTTGGCAACAATTGTACTTCCATTCCCCGTAATGATTCAGCTTGTAGGTTATCTGGCTTAAGCGCTTCTTGCTGAGCTTCGCGAATCCGAGTAGTGAGATCAGTTCGTATAGTCATCTCTAAGGCTCGCACCCTTAGAGGTTTTGCGCGTTCCTTGCGGCTCAAGGCATCTGCTACAATGTTCGCCTTGCTTGGGTGATACTTGATTTCACAATCATAGTCATTCAACAGCTCGACCCATCTTCGTTGTCTCATGTTCAAGTCCTTCTGATCAAAGATGTGTTGCAAACTCTTGTGATCAGTAAAAATCGTGCAGCGAGTACCATACAAGTAATGACGCCAAATCTTCAACGCGAATATCACAACTCCTAACTCAAGGTCATGCGTTGTATAGTTCTTCTGATGTACCTTTAAATGGCGTGACGCATACGCGATGACTTTGTCTCGCTGCATCAACACGCAACCAAGACCTTGTCGAGAAGCATCACAATAAGCCACAACACCATCGGTACCGTCAAGTAAAGACAGAATCGGTGCGTCGCAGAGCTTATCCTTCAACGTCTGAAGAGTTGTTTCTTGTTTCTCTCCCCAATCAAATTTCTTTGAAAAATTCTCAATGAACCGTCTGTAATAGCCTGCTAACCCCAGAAATTGTCATACCTTAGTTGGCGTCTTTGGGGCTTCCCAGTTCTTGAATGCCTCGATCTTGGCAGGGTCGACATGAATTCCATTCTCATTCATTACGTGACCGAAGAATTGCACCTCGCGAATCCAGAATTCGCACTTTGACAGCTTTGCATACAACTGTTCTTTCTTCAAAAGTTCCAAGATAGCTCGCAGATGTTGCTCATGTTCTTCCTTGGTCTTCGAGTAAATAAGGATGTTGTCAATAAATACAATCACGAACTTATCCAGGTATGGCTTGCACACCCGATTCATGAGGTCCATGAATACTGCCGGTGTGTTCGTTAAGCCAAATGGCATGACAAGAAACTCGTAGTGTCCATAGCGAGTCCTAAAGGCCGTTTTAGGGATACTTTCTTCTTGTATTAGCAGTTGATGATATCCTGATCTCAAGTTGATCTTCGAGTAGTTGCTAGAGCCTTGTAACTGGTCGAACGAGTCATCAATCCTCGGCAAGGGGTACCGATTCTTGATGGTTAACTTATTCAACTCCCTGTAGTCGATACGCATACGAAAACTGCCATCCTTCTTCTTGACAAACAACACTGGAGCTCCCCAAGGTGAGAAGCTCGGCCTTGTGAATCCCTTATCCAACAACTCTTGGAGTTGTGTAGATAACTCTTGCATTTCGGATGGCGCAAGTCGATACGGAGCCTTAACTACAGGAGCGGCGCCTGGAACCAAGTCAATATGGAATTCGACTAGTCTTTGCGGAGGTAATCCTGGCAAGTCTTCGGGGAAGACTTCAGGAAAGTCCTTTACCACCGGAATGTCTTCAAGCTTCGGCTCTTCAACTTTCTTATCAACTACGTGTGCTAGGAAGGCAATGCATCCTTTTTGTAAAAATTTATGCGCTTTTATACAGTTGATAATTCATAAGGGCGTCTCGTGCTTTTGTCCATGAATTACAAGCGTCTCTTCATTCACCAACGGAATGCGAATGGTCTTCTCGTGGCAAACTATTTATGCACGGTGGTTCGACAACCAATCCATCCCGACAACAACATCAAAGCTTCCCAAATCAACAGGTAGAAGATCAATAGGAAATTTGCGTTCTCCAAGTTCCAAAGTACAACCCTATATTACCTCATTCACCTCTACTAACTTTCCATTTGCCAACTCTATTGAGTATGGGACGTCTAGCTTACTTGAAACTAGGCCAAGTGTATTCTTAAATTCTATAGATACGAAACTAAAGTCGGCGCCAGTATCAAACAGAACAGATGCATAGTGTTGGTTAATAGGGAACGCACCCGTAACCACATTAGGATCCTGGCGTGCTTCTCTAGCTCCAATAGTAAACAGTCTTCCACGGGCTTGATTGTTCTTAGGGCAATCTCGCTAGAAATGCCCCATGTCACCGCAGCCAAAACAGCCTTGGCCATGTCCATTATCATTTCCGCCTTGACCATTTTTGTTGTTTCCTCCATGATTTCCGTTACCAGTTTGGTTTCCATTTCCACCCCTATTTCCATTTCCATCCTGATTACCGTTTCCACCTTGGTTTCGGTTACCATACTGATTTCCATTTCCACCATGATTACCATATCCTCCTTGGTTTCTATTTCCACGTCCCGTCCCGTCCCGTCCCGTGCCATGCCAACATGCGTCCCGTGCATGACCAACTTTTCCATAGTTTTCACATTTTCCATATTTGCAACGACCAAAATGATTAAATTCACAGATGTCACACTTGGGTAGGGTACCCTCATACCCTTTTCCCTTGGGTCCAGTCTTTGTCGCTCCAGTCTGGGCCTCTGCTGGCGGATTTATATCCCTACGCTTGTTGGTGTTGTTGTTTGCCCGCGTGCTTTTCTGGAAATTCGTAAACTTCCTCTTGTTGTCATTCGAGGATTCCACGTGAGTTTCCTTCTTACCTTCACCAGACTTTGAAAACTTCCCCAAACGAATAGCCTCTTTAGTAAGGGCAACACTCAGATCAATAGCCTCTGAGATAGTCAGAGGCTTAGAAGCAGTAACCATGCTTAAGATTTGAGGCGCAAGTCCCCAAATAAATCGCTCGATTCTTTTGAATTCAGGCTCAACAAGATAAGGAACAACTCTTGATAAATCATGAAAACACTGAATATACTCGGCTATCTTTGGTCCATCCATCTTCAGATTCCAGAACTCAGTTTCCAGTTTCTGGATTTCAGCTCTTGAATAGTATTTCTTACGCATCAGTTCCTTAAGCTCATCCTAGCTTAGCGTGTATGCAGCAGCTTCACCAAAAGTTTGAACTTGAAGGTTCCACCAGGAGAGTGCACAATCCAAAAACAACCCAGAAATATAAGTGACTCTCTGTTCAGGTGCACATTTGCTCATTCTCAGTACGGAATCGGTCTTCTCAGCCCAACGAACAAAAGCGAAGGCACCTCCCATGCCATCAAAGTTCAGGGGCTTGCAATCCAAAAATTGCTTATAAGTGCAGCCTGTAACACATGCAACATAAGTCATGAGTGAGCATTGACAAAGCATAATTGGAAATATCCAAAAGATTTGTAATGTGTCTTGGGTGACTTAACATTACCAGTTGGAAGGTTATTTCAGGAAGTGCCACCGCTGTGTTCCAAGCGGAGGGCTTCATGTTGCGCTATTGCTTGCGATATGCGCTCATGGAGTTCAACCTCAGTTCTCGGCAGTGTGTTAGTGTTCGTGTTGCGTCTGGGCGGCATTTTCTTCTAAAAAGAAGTATTGGGTAGTTTAGACATTATTCATCAAATAATTGTCTATGAGGTGTGTGTGTATATATATATATATATATAGAATATAAATAATCATCACATCAAGCAACCACGTAATCACATAAAAATCACATGCACATATAAATCAACAATGTATTTAATGAGAAAACGACCATTGAGCTTTCATAAATATTTAACCACATGATACATTGTTTTTAATAGTAGCATATCAAAATAGACGCGAGGTTACACCACCTCGGTCTTACAAGTTTTTAACATACAAAAGTAATAATCATGTTTCTTCCACTTTATCTTCTTGTCTTCAAAGGTCTTGTACTCAATCGTGGTCTTCTCATCAAAAAGGGTACCTACAAAAGTAAAAGATCTAAAGCGCTGGAGGCGGAGGGGGAGGTGGAAAGAAGATCAAATTGCGTAAGTGGGCGAGCTTATCCTCAAGCTCATGGACGCGACGTACAAGAAAACTAATCTGCTGCTTCGTTGTAAGAAAACGGGTATCGAAGCCCTCAATAGTAGTAGGAGCAGCTGATGGAGAACCAAAAGGAGGGATCGATGGTGGTGGTGGGGGAACAGGTGGAGGGTACGATGGTAGTGGAGGCTGTCGGGCGCTCTCCCCAAACTCAAGCTCTATAACTCGATGGCTGAGTATCTCAAACTGTAACTGAAGGGATAGAAGTAGATTATCGCGTGTGTACCCAACATGGTGTGATGGGTGGTAAGGGTCAGATATCGGCATCAAGTATGGGGGACACCATCTGGGGGATTGACTGAACGGGTCTGACTCTAAGGGAGTGAACTGAGGTATAGGCGGGAAATCGGCAGATGTGAAAGGATCAAAGCTCGGAGGTTGCCCCGATGTGCCCTCCCTAGGGCGTGGAGTAGGTATCTCGTGCTGGAAGATAATTGGACGATCAGTACGGTGGGCGTCGGTAGCAAAAGGTGGGAGAGAACTCCCTGGAATAGGGGGAACAAAAACAGCAGGTGGAGGCTGTGAGACGGGTGGTGCAATAGGAGGTAGATCCAGAGGAGTTGATACTGGATCAAGGACGTGATCATGGATAGGAGGAGGTGTGGGAGCCAGAACGGGAGAGGATGGGGTGGCAGACATGGCGTCCTCATCGTCAAGATCGGTCGCATAGGCCCTGACTCTTGCAGCATGAAGGGCCAATGAAGTTACAGACTCGAAAGAGTCTGCAACGGAGTGTAGATCGGAGTCCGATGAAATATCAATAACAAAGATGACGGGGGAAGATATATCCAGAATAATGACGTCATCCACCTCGCCATCACCCTAGTCACCCACAGGATTATCTCCAATAAAAAAATCAAGTTCATCATCAAAAGGTCAAACCAGGAGGAATGGCAGCAAGTGGAAGGGCATCTATCGGTATAGGCTCCACGAGGTGCTCACCATCGGGATGCCCGATGATTAGCTGGTCGTGGATCGGGAGAGGAAAGGCAAGAACATCATCAAAAATCAGAATGTCATCCCCAAAGTCGGGTAATGAAAAAGGCTGGAAGTCGTCATCAACCTCTGATAACATCTTGGGCTCACTCTCCGTGTCGGATGTGAAGATCTCAGGGTCTGGTGCTACCTCATCGTCGGATACGATAGCCATAGGGTCATGCTCCTCTAATAAACTACTGCTCTCGGGCGATGACATAAGTACCTGTAGCATAAAATCATAACATATGTACATTTAGTTATCATTACTTAGTATATACAGGCAAAGGTGGGTATCACATCACATGTATTCACATTGTTCCTACGTGGGTCTTTTCTAACTTGGCAAGTCTACCCCCTGTAGACCATACTACTAACAAATGTCCTTACTTGTTTGTTTTTCTTTCCTTTGAAAAATTTTTGTTCCATGGATCCTGTCGTTTTGCAAATGCAATGAAAAATATTTTGTAAAAATATTTTCGTGAGAGAGTCCTAGTGATTTGTGACATATGTGCTTGTAATCATTGTATAACCTTAATCAGTTCAGTTATCAATAAAACAACGTGATTTGACCCCAATGTTTGTTTATTTATGTTTGACATTTTGCATGTTTTGATTTTTGTTCAATTTCAAGCTCTATATCGCTTTCTAGAGAATTATACGCAAACCGATGTGTAAACGTAATCAGTTTAATGCGACAAACACTCTGTAACATCAATATATGCTTAACATACCTTAAATAACCTTTACATAACTTAGAAATATGTTTTGAAGGGTTTGGTATGGCAAAATCAAGTTTATTCGCTTACAGAGACTATTTTCGACAAACTATGAAAGTATGCCGATTCGTGCCGTAACGAACATTCCGGAACTTGATCATAAGTTAAACATACCCTAAATATCCTTTACATAGCTTAGAAATAGGCTTTTAGGGGTTCGTTATGCTAAAATAAACTTATTGGTCAATCAGGGACTAAAAGCGTCAAAAAGTGCATAAGTTTGCATTTTCACGCATATCTTACGTTCTGAATTTATCCGGACATCCAAAAATTTTTGTAATCATTAAAATATTTTATTTTAGTGTTTGGAATGCTAAAAATTCATTCGCTTCGCAATTTGGATCGTTTTCCCGTCCGTTACGATTTTCGTCGTAATTAACCGAACAACGCAACCGTACAGCCAAACGAACCCACATCCATAACATTTCTGAGCATATTTCAAGTTCCCTATGTTTTAACATCCTTATGGAGCTTGAAAATGGGTTTAACGGGTGTTAGAAGTGCCAAAACACGACAATACGCACACAGGGACCAAAACTGCCAAATTCCAAAACTTGTTGGTCTGCAAACTACATACGGACCGTAAGCAGTATACCATACTGTCCGTAAGCCTTTGTCAGATACCAGAAACTAGATTCCTGCAAAACCCAGCTGTTCCTTTGTTTTGTACTTGGTTTCTTTCTTTCTATGATCTGGTTTTGGACTCCCCTAGTTTACTAAATCAGTGGGTACACATGGAGGGCCAAGATTGAAGCTCGTATTCCAAGAAATGATCCTAACGGTTTTGAGAAATCTATAAATACCACCTTGAATTCTTGCATTCCCCACACTTTATCTGAATTATACTCTAAGTTGAAGCCTTAGCTTCATACCTGAGTATTTTAGATCAATTTCTTCCTTGCTTGGACCTCTTGTAAGCTTCTTTCATTCTTTTATGCGTTTTTAAGCACGAAAGTCAAACAGTGTTTGACTTTCTGCTTTGACCGGTCAATGGTCAACACGAAGTTCGTTTGAACTTCGCAACGTGAGCGTAATCACGATGGTCATAGTCCCTTGTGACTATACCTACTGATTACCACATTATTTAGGCATAGTGACGAGTCATAGTTTCAGTCAAAATACGCGTTTATGCGTATTTTGCAACCAAACTATTCTTGGGTATCAAAACCCTTTGTTTTAACATGTTTAACTCATCACTTTTAGTTTAGTGCTTATATAGGGTCGTAAGACATAAAATGAAGCAATACTATTTTAACTATGTTATGTACTCTTTGTTTCTTCTGTTCTAAGACAATGTAAACCCCTTTTGTTAATAAATAAAACAAAACTTTAATTACCATGGTTGTGAAACAATAATTCTGTTGCTCGACTCCCCGACGTTTCCGCCGCGGTTTGTTGTTTTACGCGGTCGGGGTGTGACAGAAGAGTTGGTATCAGAGCCAATGGTTATAGGGAATTAGGTTATTAGTAATGCTTTGACCTAGATTATAACTTTTCTAGGACCCCAACACAAGTTTTCTTGTGTTTAGATCTTAAAACATACATGTCACCTATCTTTAGATGATTACCACAACAAGAACACAATTTTCCAAAACGATTTTTGAAAAATCAATCATCTATTCTTAGATGATTTATTATAAGGTTTTGAACCCTCCAATTTTCCAAATCAATTTTGAAAATTTAATCATCCGTTCTTGAATGATTCTTTTGGCTTAATGCCTTCTAAGTTTTCAAAATCTCGTCAAAGTTTTGGGTTTAAATAATGTGAACACGTGCAATCTGGAAGGGTGGATGCCCGTATCTCGAGTTTTCTATCTAGGCTAGAGTGTTTGTACAAATCCACATAATCGGACCAGTCACTCTTACCTAGGAACTCTTGGGGTGAGTGTCCACTTATAGGCTAAAGCATGTATTCGCGATACATTATTTTGACCCATTTACTTTGATTAGTCACTGTGTGTCATTTGTTTGCTTTGTGGTATGAACGAATGACCACCATCCATACTTTTATCGATATTTGTACCATCTCATTTTTCATCTAATCATCTCACTCGTTTTCTCTCATGTTTCCTCTTTTAGAATGCCTCCTCGACGCGACAATCAGATACCTAATGCCGAACTAGCAGCAATCATTTCGCAGCAAATGGCTGCTGCACTCCTAAACACCATTGCTTAAGTTAACCAAGCCAACAATAACCAAAATGCTCCATGCAACTTCAAAAGTTTCAATTCGGCTAAACCGCTCAAGTTCAGTGGTTCTGAGGGAGCAACTGGGCTCCTACAGTGGTTTGAGAGCATTGAGAGTACTTTTCATCATGTTCAGTGTCCATATAATCGTAAAGTCGAGTTCGCTTCTAGTGTGTTTCAAAAGAGGGCTCTTACTTGGTGGAATGGAGTCATGAGGGATCGTGGTGCTAATGTCGCTTTGGGTCAGACATGGGAAGAGCTTAGGGCTCTTATTATGAGGGAATTCTGTCCTCATCATGAATAGAGGGCGTTGGAAAGAGAGTTTAATGATTTGAAACAGGATAGTGGTGAACATCGGGCTTATACTGACAGGTATGGGGAGTTGAGTTTGTTATGTCCTACAATGTTTACCCCACTCGAGAAAGCTATCGAGAGGTATGTCGATGGTTTACCTGACCCCGTTCAAAACATCGTCACTGGTAGCAACCCTACCATAGTTCATCAGGCAATCGAGTTGGCTGCGACTTTGACTGAGTCACAAATCAGGAAGGGTAAGCTTCATAGAAAGGGTGATAAGAAACAATCATCTGATAAGGGTGAGAACAAGAAGGGTAAGAAATCTGGTTCTTCGAAAAGGTCAAGGAAGCGCAAGGCTTCCCAGAACTTCGCTGTTACTACACAAGCCAATCAGGAAGCTCCTAACCAACCTGCACAACCACAGCAAAGAAACATTATGCTGGCAAAGCGCCGTTGTGCAACAGATGCAATAGTCACCATCAACCTCAGGTTCAATGTCGTTTCTATGCTAACTATGGAAAATCAGGTCATCTTGTTGATGTTTATCGTTTTTCTCCAAATCAAGCCACACATAACCCAGCTCAGCAAGCTGCTCAACCACCTGCTCAACAACAGGCTCAAGCTGCACGACCTCATTATCCTCCTGGTTCGTGCTACAATTGTGGGGATCTGACCCACTACAGAAATCAGTGTCCAAGATTGGTTAATGCAAATCAGGCACATACTCGTGGACGAGTCTTCAACATGAACGCTATTGAGGCACGAGTAGACAACGAAGTGGTCAATGGTATATTCTTTGTTAACAATCAGTCTGCATCTGTTCTTTGTGATTCAAGTGCCGATAAGAGTTTTGTGTCATTATCTTTTGAACCTTTGCTTCGCATGTCTAGAATGGAACTAGGAAAGCCTTTAACAGTAGAAGTTGCTAGTGGTGAACCCATTGTTCTTGATTCTGTTCTTCAAAATTGTCCGTATTCCGCTTTCTTCTTGTGAGATCTTAGAGGTTCGTGGTGAGAAACCTGTTAGCAGTCTCAAACTCATGTCTTGTACTTAAGCTCGAAAGTATCTGCGAAAGAACTATGTGGCCTTTTTGGCACATGTTGTAGCAGATAAAGGCAAAGGTAAGTCTATTCAAGATATCCCAGCTGTTCGGGATTATCCTGAAGTGTTTCCTGAAGAATTACCTGGTTTACCCCCAGCTCGCCAAGTCGAGTTTCGTATTAATCTTGTACCTGGTGCTAATCCTATCGCTAGATCTCCATATCGTCTTGCACCGTCTAAGATGCAACAATTATCTAAGCAGCTTCAAGAGCTTTCTGACAAAGGTTTTATTCGTCCTACCTTTTCACCTTGGGGTGTACCCGTTCTTTTTGTCAAGAAGAAGGATGGATCCTTCAGGATGTGTATCGATTATCGTGAGCTTAACAAGCGTACCATCAAGAATCGATATCCTCTACCTCGCATTGATGATCTCTTTGATCAGTTACAGGGTGCTACTTGTTTTTTAAAGATTGATCTACGTTATGGGTATCATCAACTTCGTGTGCTTGAAGAAGATATCCCCAAGACTGCTTTCCGCACAAGATATGGGCATTATGAGTTCACAGTTATGCCATTCAGTTTTACTAATGCTCCTGCTGTTTTCATGGACTTGATGAATAGGGTTTTCAAGCCTTATTTGGACAAGTTCATCATTGTTTTCATTGACGACATCTTGATTTATTCTAAGACTCGAGCCGAACATGAGCAACATCCTCGTCTTACTCTGGAACTCCTGAAGAAACAACAACTTTTCGCCAAATTCTCCATGTGTGAATTTTGGCTTAAGGAAGTTCAATTTTTGGGGCATATTGTCAACGAACAAGGTATTCATGTATATCCCTCCAAGATCAGTGCGATTAAGGATTGGGATACGCCTACTACTCTAACCGAGGTTCGTTCATTTCTTGGTCTTGCAGGTTATTACCGCCGCTTCATCGAAAACTTCTCCAAAATTGCAGTTCCTCTCACTGCATTAACTCAGAAGAATAAACCTTTTGAATGGGGAACCCAACAGGAAGAAGCTTTTCAGACCTTGAAACAGAAACTCT
This sequence comes from Helianthus tuberosus, assembly GCA_030545235.1. Classification (NCBI taxonomy): domain Eukaryota; kingdom Viridiplantae; phylum Streptophyta; class Magnoliopsida; order Asterales; family Asteraceae; genus Helianthus; species Helianthus tuberosus. The sequence continues at coordinate 76,251,036 of CM060384.1, read as the reverse complement.
GCGATACACCTATTCTATCTTTACCTGAGGGCAATGATGATTTTGTCGTGTATTGTGATGCATCCAAATTAGGTCTTGGCTGTGTTCTCATGCAAAGGAACAAAGTTATAGCTTACGTATCAAGACAGTTGAAGGTTCACAAGAAGAACTACACGACTCATGATCTTGAGCTAGGTGAAGTTGTATTCGCTCTCAAAATCTGGAGACACTATTTGTATGGTACAAAATGTGTGGTTTTCACTGACCACAAAAGTTTTCAGCATATCTTTAACCAGAAGAACTTAACATGAGGCAACGACATTGGGTTAAACTTCTAAACGACTATGACTGTGAAATTCGCTACCATCCTGGTAAGGCGAATGTCGTGGCTGATGCTTTAAGTCGTAAAGAGCATGTCAAGCTTCATTGTGTTCGAGTTTGATCTGATATCCAAACCTGCATTTCTCAGGCTCAACATACTTGTGTTTCACAAGATTTGATGGGTAAGGAATTACCATTTCATATTAAGCCTGATCTCGAGCTGAAAGATAATGGATTGTATTATTTCATGGACCGTTTGTGGGTCCCAAGCCAAGACAATCTTCGCACCTTGCTAATGGATGAAGCTCATAAGTCTCGTTATTCTATTCATCCTGGCGCATATAAAATGTATAAGGATCTTCGTACTCAGTATTGGTTGCCCGGTATGAAGAAAGACATTGTCTTGTACGTATCTAAATGCCTTACTTGTCTTAAGGTTAAGGCTAAACATCAACATCCCTCTAGATTATTGGAACAACCAGAGATTCCAGTTTGGAAAAGGGAAAACATTACTATGGATCTTATTACCAAACTTCCGCGCATTAAGAAAGGTCATGATGCCATCTGGGTAGTTGTTGATCGTCTTACCAAGTCAGCGCATTTCTTACAGATCCGTGAGGATCTATCTGCCAATAAGCTTGCTAAAATCTATGTGGATGAGATTGTATCCCGTCATGGCGTTCCTTTGAACATTATTTATGATAGAGATGCTCGATTCTCATCTCGTTTTTGGAAAACCATGCAATCTGTTATGGGAACCCAACTTAATTTGAGCACAGATTATCACCCGCAATCGGATGGTTAATTTGAAAGAACAATCCAGACTTTGGAGGATATGCTTAGAGCTTATGTGATCGATTTTGGTGGTAGTTGGGATTCGTATCTTCCGTTGATTGAATTCTCCTACAACAACAGCATCAACATGGCTCCTTTCGAAGCTTTATATTGTCGAAAATGTCGTTCACCAGTCTGCTGGAATGAGATCGGTGAGGCTCAGGTTACTAGACCTGACCTCATTCTAGAGACAATAGATAAGGTTAAGAAAGTTCGCGATAACCTTCAGACAGCTAGAAGCCGTCAAAAGAGTTACGTGGATCGACGACGCAAGCCCTTGGAATTTCAAGTCGGTGATCGCGTTCTACTCAAGGTTTCACCTTGGAAAGGTGTGATCAGATTTGGAAAGACAGGAAAACTTGCACCTAGATATGTTGGACCATTCAAGATCGTCGAAAGAATCAGAAAGGTAGCCTACAGACTTGAGTTACCTCCAGAACTCGGAAATGTTCATCCAACCTTCCACGTGTCCAACCTCAAAAAGTGTTTAGCTGATGAGAACCTCCACATACCACTTGATGAGATTCGTGTTGATGACACGATGCACTTCGTTGAGAAACCTGTGGAAATAATGGACCGTGAAGTCAAATGGCTCAAACGCAAGCGCATTCCACTTGTCAAAGTTTGCTGGGAATCTAAATGTGGACCATAAGTAGGTGAGAATAGAGGAAACTTGTGAGAATAGAAGGCGAAATATCCACATCTATTCTCACAAGTTTCCTCTAAATAAATTTCGGGACGAAATTTCCACAAGTAGGGGAGACTGTGACATCTGTGCTTGTAATCATTGTATAACCTTAATCAGTTCAGTTATCAATAAAATAACATGATTTGACCCCAATGTTTGTTAATTTATGTTTGACATTTTGCATGTTTTGATTTTTGTTCAATTTCAAGCTTTATATCGCTTTCTGGAGAATTATACGCAAACTGATGCGTAAACGTAATCAGTTTAACGTGACAAACACTCCGGAACATCAATATATGCTTAACATACCTTAAATAACCTTTACATAACTTAGAAATATGTTTTGAAGGGTTTGGTATGGCAAAATCAAGTTTTTTCGCTTACATGAACTATTTTCGACAAACTGTGAAAGTATGCCGATTCGTGCCGTAACGAACATTTAGAAACTTGATCGTAAGTTAAACATACCCTAAATATCCTTTGCATATCTTAGAAATAGGCTTTGAGGGGTTCGGTATGCTAAAATAAACTTATTGGTCAATCGGGGACTAAATGCGTCAAAAAGTGCATAAGTTTGCATTTTCGCGCATATCTTACGTTTTGAATATATCCGGACATCCAAAAATTTTTGTAATCATTAAAATATTTTATTTTAGTGTTTAGAATGCTAAAACTTCATTCGCTTCGCAATTTTGATCGTTTTCGCGTCCGTTACGATTTCCGTCGTAATTAACAGAACAACACAACCGTACAACCAAACGAACCGAAATCCATAACATTTCTGAGCATATTTCAAGTTCCCTATGTTTTAACATCCTTATGGAGCTTGAAAATGGGTTTGACGGGTGTTAGAAGTGCCAAAACATGACAATACGCACACAGGGACCAAAACTGCCAAATTCCAAAACTTGCTGGTCTGCAGACTACATACGGACCGTAAGCAGTATACTATATGGTCCATAAGCCTTTGTTAGATACCAGAAACTAGTTTCATGCAAAACCTAGCTGTTCCTTTGTTTTGTACATGGTTTCTTTCATTCTATGAGCTGGTTTTGGACTCCCCTAGTTTACTAAATCAGTGGGACACATGGAGGGCCAAGATTGAAGCTCGTATTCCAAGAAACGATCCTAACGGTTTTGAGAAATCTATAAATACCCACCTTGAATTCTTGCATTCCCCACACTTGATCTGATTTATTCTCTAAGTTGAAGCCTTAGCTTCATACCTGAGTATTTTAGATCAATTTATTCCTTGCTTGTTCCTCTTGTAAACTTCTTTCATTCTTTTATGCGTTTTTAAGCATGAAATTCAAACAGTATTTGACTTTATGCTTTGACCGGTCAATGGTCAACATGAAGTTTGTTTGAACTTCGCAACATGAGCGTAATCACGATGGTCATAGTCCCTTGTGACTATACCTACTGATTACCACGTTATTTAGGCATAGTGACGAGTCATAGTTTCGGTCAAAATAAGCGTTTATGCGTATTTTGCAACCAAACTATTATTGGGTATCAAAACCCTTTGTTTTGATATCAAAATTGTTTTCTAACTTAGTTAAACATGTTTTAACATGTTTAACTCGTCACTTTTAGTTTAGTGCTTATATAGGGTCGTAAGATAAGCGATCTAAACAACCGCTTAGACTTTCGAACCCGACCTGTTTGGTCGATCATTAGGATCCGACCAAACACATTTAGTGACCATAGTTGTATAGGGAATAACCTTCCGAGGTTATACCTTATGGTCACTTCGTTTAGTTAGTTGTATGATAGGTAGCTTATATGCCTTAGGAAAATGACCAAAATGCCCTTTTTACGCATAATTTCATTTTAAGCATATGTAACCTAAATTTTGACATCTAAACTGATTAGGCAACATTATTAGACATGTTAAGGCATATAATACTTGTCATAGGACTAGTTAGGCGGTCCGAACGCGTTTTACGCGAACGACGCGTTAAAGTAGCGTAAGCTACCTAAACGGGTCGTAATGGGTCGTAAGCACTTAGGGTAGTTTCCATTTTAGAATGTAGGCTTTGTTAAACCATGTCACATGAGTTCCTATACTCATTTGGTTTACGAAACCTCATTTTATCCGACCTTCCGATTTAGGTCCGGTTTATTAACATAGTTACTTATATTAGGTGCCGATTGATTCCGTGATCCTTCTAGCTTTGCTTGGTTGTTATTCCAAGACTCTTAAGCTATCACAAGTGAGTACATAGTCCCCTCTTTTACTGTTTTCAAACATTTTGGGGTGAAACACATGTGCCTACTTGTTACTTTTATGCTTTTCATGTTTTTATATCATATGCTTGCTATGTTCATATAGTACATGTATAGTACATGATTTCATCCATGTTTTTGCTATGTACGTTTTATTAACATGCTAGTACATTGATTTCATAAACACATTTGTTTCATATGTTCATTTCAGCATATGTACACATTGATTTACATCATAGTCATGCTATGTATGTTCATTTTTGCATACTTAGTACATTGTTTTCACATAACATGCTTACATTTGGTACGACATTTGGTTTGTTTAACGGGACAAAAGTACGTTCATTAACATTGGCCATGCCGCTCGGTAGTAAGTAGTGGTACCATAGGAATTGACAACTCCCATTTCTGGCCTCCTAGGTTTGTTTGGAAGTAGGAAATGACTGAATCCGATATTCATAAATTTTGATAAACCTTTAATTTGTTTAAGGGTTTGTCTCCACAGTCGCAAGGCTTGAATGTATGCGTTTTAACATTACCGCATAGATGTTTGTATCAATAAAGCATTTATTTTACAAAACATAACTTTTGATTTAAACTATGATTTATTTCAATACATTGTTTTGTGCATTTACCTATGGTTTTAGTTGACACATTTCACTTGCCATACATGACATCTGATTATATATTACATGATTTAGATTTGACAATAAACATTGTTTACACATAAACATCTTGACATTTGTTTAAACAAGACATTTTGGTGGTTTGTTTGGGTAAGTGATTTAAATAACGAGACGTGTGTAATATGATAAAAGCATGGTGGATACGCCGCTGGTACTTCCTATATATAAGTGCTTTTATGATCTTACATATCGTAGCGTTATTTAAACCATTTCAATTTAGACATATTACATTTTACACAAAGAACACAACTTCACAAAACATTGTTTTACAAACAACATATCTTTTACAAATTCATTTTACTTGGTTATTTATTTAACCACACGTCTTTCTTTTATATCATCTAATTTCTTATCGATTTTTATATGATTTACAAGGTTCATGACTAACTTTTGTTAAACAATTCTTTAAACTTACAAGTCATGAATCCTAAATCAATAAACTTATGTATCTCACAGGCATTTTTATGCTGACGTACCTATTTTCACATGTGTTTTCAGGAGCTGATGCATAGGATTGGTCAGGATACACTTAGGCGGACTTGGGCCTTAGTGACATAAAATGAAGCAATACTAGTTTAACTATGTTATGTACTCTTTGTTTCTTCTGTTCTAAGACAATGTAAACCCCTTTTGTTAATAAATAAAACAAAACTTTAATTACCATGGTTGTGAAACAATAATTCTGTTGCTCGACTCCCCGACGTTTCCGCCGCGGTTTATTGTTTTACGCGGTCGGGGTGTGACATGATTATAGTCTAGACTCGAGAAGGAATCCTAGTTCACTATAATCGAAGCTCTGATACCAACCTGTCACACCCTGACTTTTTGCGGAAGCGTGTAATGTGTGACTTGATCAATATCATCGCATTCAATTATAACAAACAACTATATGATTAAAACATGATGTACATCCATTCATAAGTTCTAAAATAATACAAACACAAGTTATTCAGTTCCAAGCAACACACTTCATGTTTAGTTTACAAACCATTCAAAGTAGAAATAAGTTCCATAAAGGACTTTTAGACAAAAGACATTTTAAACCAAGGCTTTGATTCGTATATCCTATCTAAGATAAGATATCCAAATCAAACCCTTCAAAAGTAGGATGACATCAAACTTGAAAACACTTCTTGAAAAATTTCCCAAAGCTGCCAGATCCATCTAGTTTCATGAAATACATGTAATTTAAAAACATCAACAAAAGTTGAGCGAGTTCATGTGTTTTTTATGTGAGCTCGTATAAACTTGTAATCATTTGTAAGTATTCCTTTGTAATCCGGTATGAAAGCTTCTATCAATAGATCAATTAATGTTTTGCAATGACATTAATATGTGTGCAATGGTGTAGGAAGGCTCAAACCTAGTGGATTTCGTACCGGGCCACCCGGCTGGAATGACATAGTCACCACATGCGGCCAACTCGCGGACCCATGGGTGGGGCTCGCAACACCCAAATAGATCTATCACTCATGACCCTCGGTCTTTATACGAAGATTAATGGTCTTAAGTATACGCCTACTCATTCACATGGTCTAACGGTTCATTCCTTAGCTAACCATACCATTTGTAAACGCTTGAAACATGCATTTCACCCCCCGCAAGTTATAAATCCAAAAATAGTTAAAAGAAAAGGGGGACATGAACTCACGGATTTGCGTATCAGTCTCGTAACTCAAAGATCTTTTCCACGAGTCGTACTATCACCTACACACGTGCTATGTTTTATTAGACGTTTAGGTCGTGTAACGACTCTTAGCCTTATTTATTTATTAAGACTTATTTTTGGGATTTAGTATACTTTGAGTTATACGATTGATGTACATTATATAATTCCTAATTATATAATTATTAGTTAAAATAAGGATATTTTAACTTAAATTACTTTTATCCAATTATTTGGAATATTGTTAAAAATAATATTTTTAACTTGATTTATCATGTATTTCTCACATAAATATTTTCCAAGTATAGGTATAGTTGTATTTGCGTATTTTTCCAAGTATTGGTAGTGTATTCCGGTGTGTTTTCATACATATAGGAATACGTATTCTCTTGTATTTATTAAGTATTTTATACTTAATTCATGTATAATTTTCCAGAATATTATTTTTGTATAATTTAAAATCACCAACTCTATACTCTCAAATTATATATATTTTAAGAGAATTTTTATAGAAAAATATCGATAAATTTTGCTTGGCAAAATTAAGTATACTTTCAAATATATCTTAAAAATAATATATTTTTAAGATTAAAATTAGAAAAATACATATTTTTAGTTTTCATCAAAATAATATATTTTTGTGTTGTTTTAGAAAATATATATTTTTCTCCACTCAAAAATAATATACTTTCTATTTTGACAACATATGATATATTTTGTAATAGTTGTAAAAATTCATATTTTGCTGTTTCTTCGGTTTCAAAAAAAATACCGTTTATCACATTTGTTAAGTTAAGAATTCATTTCCGGAATATATATATATATATATATATATATATATATGTCCATTGTCCGATTTGTCTAATATTCGGGTATAAAATATATATTTATTTTCTTGTGATTTTGGTAATATTTTCATATTACAATTTTTAGCATTTTGGTGTGTTATATTTTTTTCAAGGTTCCTAATTTTTAATATAACTAATACAAGTAATATACAAGTAGCACATAATTCTTGTGACATCTAAATATATATTTTCCTATATATATACTTAGTAATTTTTATTTTCAAAAATCAACCTCCAATATTTGTAATTTTTATAAATAAAATTTTGGCAAATTTTATACTTAAAACCAAGATAAAAAATTACTTGTAAACACTTGTTTAAAAATATTTTTCTAAGTGTTTAATTTTTACAAAAATTTTGCCGCTAGTTTCCCTTAAAAATGGAGGTTTCCATGCTTAATAGCATATCATTTTCTTTTAAAAATTTATCATCAATCATCAACAATTTACCTTGCAACTTACCATAAGCCATTACTTACACTTTTACAAGGTGATATGAACTTGAAGTTTTATAAAACTTTGTAGTATTTTAACATGTTTATCTAACACTAAAAACATGGTTTTTGTTTCATAAAACTCTTTCTTATGAATTTTCATCCTTTACAACTTGTAAGACACTTTTACAAAAATTAATCTTCTTGATTCCTTTATGTTCCATACACTTTTCTAGCCTCATTTTAACACTTAAACCATGGTTATTTTCTTTCAAAACCAAAACATGTGAGATCTTGATGTAAACTTTATGTTTCTTTAAACTTTTATTTTTGAAATCTTACATTTTCACGATATATAACTTGTAGGATTCATCATCCTACTCTAAATCATGTTCATCTTCAAGTTCATAGTTCACATAAAGGATGATCAACACAAATTTCCCAAGATCCATCCTCATACTTGCTAGATTATGTTTTAAATCATCATCTAGCAAGCTTCATATGGTGATCTACACCATACATACAAGTAATCAACAAACAAGTTCACAACATACACTTAAACAACTTAGATTTTCATGTTTCAGAGCTTTATGTTCATGTTCATCTTCTTGTTTTGATGAGATTCTTTAGATTACCAAGTTACTTTATACTTTAACTACAAAAATTAAGAGTAAAAACAAGATCAAAGAAGCTTACTACTAGCACTAAGGCTAGGGAAGAACAAGTTGCAAAGTGATGAAGAAATGTGGTGGTTAATAGCACTCCAAGAAGGTCCTTCAAGTTCCTTTGCTTCCAACCTCCTTAGTTATGCTTGAAACACCTTGGGAATGCCTTAGAATGTATGATGAACTAAAAAAATGAAGGCGTAAAGATGGGAGCTTGGGCCGTGAGTTTGAGGGAGAAGAAGGAGAGTTTTGTGAACTTGGTAAGTGTTAGAATGTTGATGATTTAGATCTTGTGGTTTTTATAAAATGCCTTCCAACATCATTTTGTATAATGGTCCTTATGTTTCATATCTACTAAACAAATCACATAAATTAATCAAAGAAAATCACAAGTGGGACCCCTTGTTGTAACCGTCTATAATGGGGGGGGGGGGGTCCTAGTTCCATTTAAATTCTTGGTTAGTTAGTTTAGTTAGGATTTAAGTGTTGGTTTAGGGGTTTAAGTGTGTTTATGCGTTTAGGGATGTAATATGATGTTTAGTGATCATAACTATTAACATTAAAACAATGCTTCTAGTTAAATTTTGGTGTTTCGGGTAATGTCCGGTTGTTCGTCTGGTTACCTGTTCGTTAAGGTGCTAAATTGCGCAGTTTAGTGTGCTATGAGGTACCTTTTATGACAGTTTCATTCCTGACACTTAACAGGTTATTCTGGACCATTATACCTTATTTTTGCATTATATTTTGAGGTTTAAATGCGGAATTTTGCTGTTTTCTGCAGAATTCTACAGTTTAAGTGTGTTTCGGGCACTTTCTGGCACTTAAATCGTCACTCGAAAGGCAGTTTTATAGTCCCTACTTTCCTACATAATATCCTAGTGTAAATCTTGGTTCCGAGGCTCATTCTGTGTTCTAACAACATGTATGTCTGAGTACTGAACTCCCGTCAGTACTTCTAGTTTACCTGATTTTTGTGCTAGTCTCTTCTTGTGCACTAATTGAACTATTCCGGGTTGCATTTAATAATGATAAGCAATCACGCAACATGTAATGTATTTGTATGTCTTTGAAAGAAATCAGAAAATCATTCATATCATAGTTCAATCATGCACAATCATAAAGTACAAATTACTGTTTATATTGTACGGAAATACATGGAAAAGTGCCAGTTGTCACATTGTATGTCACTTGAGACCTTTATGGAAGAAAGTTTTGGAGGTTATGAACCTCATAACTTTTGGAAATTTGTCATAACATAAGCCCCATAACATGAGTTTAGTTGGGGACAAGGCTTGGCACAAGATTCCCACAAGATGAATGTAAACAAGAACAAGTTGTAAAGTTTAATCCAAAACAGAATTTTGAACCCATTTTGGAGCCTCATATAAGTGATGTACTACCTTGTTACACCTTGGTAAACATTGTGTAACATCCTTACAGGTTATGCAAGGACTGATAAAGCAAGAACTGAGAAGAAAGGGTTGAAGAAGCATGTTAAAACTCACTGGTTTTAACTTGTAGTAATCGGTCAAAAGTTGGAGTTTTCTTGAAAATATTGGAGTGTTTAAGAGTGAAATGAGGTTGTGGAAACTGGAAATGTGTTAGAGAAGGCTTGGATTTTTAGGGGAAGATTAGGGTTAAGTCATAATTGAGTTAGAAGGTGATTGGAGGAGAATAGTGATGTGAAAAATGGTTGAGAAGGTGGATTTCAGAGTTAATTTGCGAGCTGCCAACATTTTTCCCATCAGACATGCTTACGGACCGTATGGACCACCTTATGGTCCGTAAGGCATGTCAGGGTGCAAATTTTGCACTTTTGGCCCTTGTGCTATGGTGGTTTGTTCATTTATGCAATACATTTAATATGTTAAGTGTTTTTAGGGCATTCTAAGGCATGTGTAAGCTTGTGTATACTATGAATAAGTATGCATAATATTCCGATCATAAAATAATCATGAAGTATACTTTGGTTTCGTATGTGACACGTTTTCGAGATTGATTGAGTATCATGTATGTATAAATAAACAAGTGTGAATAAAAATGTATTTCCATTATGATCAACGTCTCGAGATTACACGGATTGGTATGAAACACGAATACAAGCTTGCTAAATATAGAATGTATCGAAATACGAATCGTTACAGCACCGCCTAGACTTCATCTCCTCCCCTCAAGTTTTTCGGATAGACTTCAAGTTTTCCGACTAACATCGATTGTGATGGGGAAAGTTAGGTGGTCGACTATTTCGATTATGATGGGGGAAAGTTAGGTGGTCAGTAATTTCCATTATGGTGTAACCGGTTGATATAGACATATCTTACGCCAGTGGAGGTGAAGGAGGAGATCCGGTTGACGGTGATACGACGGGGGGGAACGGTGATGAAACTGAGTTGTCGGACGGAGTTGTGGAGCCGGAGCAGGTGATGTTCTGGTAGGATCTGAAGAGACGGGGTGAGTGAATAGTAAAGTGAAGGATACTGGTACTGTTTTGACAGTTTTAAACTAATGGATTGTAATGGTTATTTTCAATAAATCAAGATACGAAAAAAGTAACTAACTCTTTATTTATTTTAGTTTTAATAACATAAGCATTATGGTCATTTCAAATAAACTAACATAATAAGTGGATGGCTTTCGTGATGGTGAATGTAATTGTTACAAAAGAGAAAGTACAGGGATTGTTTTACTATTTTTTAAACTAATAGACTGTAGTGGTTATTTTTATCGAACCAAATACACAAAAAAAACATAATTAACTCTAGGTTATAATAGAAATCAGATGGTAGCATAAGTTAAGAGTGTGTCATAACTACGAAGAAAAATTAGAATATGCATCTTAGTGGGAGTTGATGCAATATTAATCATAGATGACTAGATGTTAACCATATATAACATAACCTACTTAGCTTAAAAGAGTAATAAAAAATCAGAATTCTAGAAGGGTAATCCAAACACGTAACATAAGTTAATATTATATGATCCATGAGCATGCAATATAATAAATACAAACACCATAAAGTCTTTTCCATACTAAACCTATGCTAAGTACACTTAATCAGAAATTCGTGCAACAAAGGCCAATAACTATATGATCTTGCAAAATCCAAAGTAAAATTTGGTGTCTTTTAGGTATTTTTTGCAAGATTTTCTGCTAACTTGCGATCTCATACAACATTTGGGTTTGGATTACCAAACAATACGATCTCATACAGTGTTCATGGAGAGGCTTTGGGCAGGGGCGCAGCTATTGGGGGGGGGGGGGGGGGGGGCGAAATTTTTCGCTTAGTAGTGTAATATATGTAGTTTTCATATATAAATTTTTAGGTATATACGTTTTCGACCCCTCCCCCCTCCGGTCGGAAATCTCAAGCTTCGCCACTGGCTTTGGGTGCAAAAAAGTAGATGCAACTACAGTGGAAGTTTCGGCCCTATTGTTAGATGGTTTTTCGGTGGTTAGTGCGAAAGGACCGACAATGACAGTTGTGATTAGCATGTTTGAGTGACTTTAATAGAATAGATGAGAAGCTTGGTTTACTATTATACGAAGGTTTCCCTTTTTTAAAAAATACTAAATATTACATATTGTTAGTGTAAAACCAAACTATATGTAAACGAAAACAGAATAGAAAATTATAAATGAAATTCACAGAAAATAAGTCGTCGTCTCAAATAGCGACTTCACTTTTCGGATTTTCAACTTCAAAGTTGACAAGCGACTAACCATAAATTAATTTCAAATAAAAAAACACCAAGTTGTTACTACTGGGATTTAAAACAATCCATTTTTTAAAAGCAAAATCTATTTAAAGGAGCCGAAATAGAACTCTGTGGACAATGTTTGAACAAATGTTGAAATGTTATTAATACGGACCAAGTATATGTTTTTCACCAAATGTCGTTTCTCTTAATTAAAAGTTGTTACTAAACATATGTTTTGACTTATATAGCAAACAACTATTTAGATTCTTCTCCAACTTAAAGATATTTGTAGTTGCATTGTAATGGGCCGTCCAGTCAATTACAATCATAAATACACTTAACCAATTATCATTTTCATATAAAGTGCAATTAGCTTTTATAAATATCTATAGTACTGATCTTATCCCCTGCTTTTATATTGATTGAAGCTCTTAGCTTCATATATATGATTAATATTTTAATGGATAGGATCGTTTTCACACACAAAGACCTTTTAGAAGTTTGTATGTATAATGTATTACCATACCAATACAATTTAGGCAACTTTCAGCCTGCTTGACCATTCATTTTTAACTAGTGTTTTTAGTTTTAGCCGTAAACTATTTGAGATGCACATTTAACCCAAACTGACACATTCATAAGTAAATAGGCCACAACTTGTGAACACTAATGAGATCTATCATGCGGGTGGCAATGTGGCAATTTGGGGCTTGAAGTCTCACTTAGGTTGTCGCTTTGATTCTCTTCGTCACATTTTATGTTACATGGATTACTATATTGTATACGACGAAACTAATTGGAGTTGGGGGTCTCATTCGGAGTAGCCTCTCTACCCATTTGTTAGAGGAAAGGTTTGTCTTCATCCCACCCTCCGTATACCTTGCCAATAGTTCTGCTATGAGTGAGATTTTACTGGGCACGTTTGTTTGACGAGTACATTCTCCATCATGTGAACCCAAACTTGACCTGCCTTGTAGTATCTCAAGTTATCAACTCTTCAAACTACTTAACCCTGGTTTTTTCATCGCCTTACCATCACTAAAAACTCTCCTAATTTCTATTGCTTCATCCCATTTCTTGTTTGACGAGTACAGATTCGAGAGCAATGAGTAGTACTCTAAACTACCCGACTCGATTTCGGACAATTTTGTCCCAACAACCTCCCCGACCTCCATGTTCATACTGAATCTACACGCGCTCAATAAAGCCCCCCAAACAGCAACACTGTCTAATGGGGCACAATCACTAGATTTCTGATAAATCCCAGTTTTGATCACATCATACGCATCTTCCAAACTATTGGCTCGTCCCAACATGTCTATAATGCAAGTCCAGTGCTCTATACTTGGTTGAATCTTGTACTTTGTAATCATCAGGTGAAAGAATTTGCATCCATCTTCAACTAGCCCGCAGTGACTGCAAGACGATAGCAAACATGTGAATGTTATGGCATCGGGTGCATACCCATTGACCTCCATTTGACGAAAAAGTTTACTAGACTCGCTCCCTTGGCCATTCATTCCGTATCCTGCAATCATTATGTTCCAAGAGCTTTGATCTCTTTTAAAATCAGTTTTCATAAACAACTCTCGAGCCTTCTCTAAATTCCCAATCTTTGCAAATGCATCTATCAAACTGTTCATAACTTGTGTCTCGGAAGCTAGACCGTATTTCAAGATATACGCATGAAACAGGTCAAGAAAACTAGCTGAGACAGATAAACTTCCTTGAAGTAATGAAATAATGGTTACGGAATCCGGCTTGTACCCTGTTTCTGATTGCATTTGTTGAAAGAGGCTAAGACCCGTGGAAGAACATCCAACCGCCATATAACCATAAATCATGGTATTCCATGTAACTATGTTCTTTATCGGCATTGAATGGAAAAAACGCTCAGCACTTTTTGTGCATTCGCATCTCATATACATGTCTATCAACGCGTTTCCGAAAATAAGATGTGAAGAAAACCCTTTCACAAGACTAAACCCATGGAGCATATTAGCATGCTTTAACGAACCCATTTGTCCACATAATTGACAGATTGTCACCATGGTTATAGAATCTAATGACATGTTACTACACACCATTTGACGAAAACGATTCATCCCATTTTCAATTTGGTCATTTAGTATATAAACAGCAATTAGCGCGTTCCACGTTGCAGTATTCGGGTGGTGAGTGGAAGAGAATAAATTCTCGGCTGCTTTCACATCTGAACACTTCCCGTATGCATCCAACATTGCTGTAGACAATACAACGTCATGTTCAACGTCGAGACCCGTCTTTATAATCATTGAATGGACTAATTTAACTCTTTGAATATCTCTGAGACTGGCATAAACAGGAAGTACGTTAGCAAACGAGAACGAATCAGGCTTCATATCTGGTTCCACCACCATCCGTTCATACACATCAGCTGCCTCTCGGTCATAGCCTTCTTGTTTGTATGCTGCAATTAGGGCATTCCACGACACTAAAGTCTTGCGTACCAAGTCTTGTTCAAATACAAACACAGCAAAGTCAAGTCGTTCACACTTTGCATACATGTTGAAAACAGCGGTTCCTAGTTGGACATCAGAATATAAACCGATAGTGATCAACTGTCCGTGAATACTCATTCCGGTACTAGCTTCTCGAGCATGGCCAACACTCGAAAGCAATGCCAAAAATGTAACGACATTAGGAACAAGATTTTCAGCCCTCCTTATGCATAAAAAAAGCTCAAACACTTTTGGCCAGTTCTGGTTTTGTGCATAGCCTGTAATCAACGAGTTCCACGAGACGATATCAGTAAAACTCATATCATCAAAAACTCGCTGAGCAAGATCCATCCTACCCATTTTACTATACATCGATATCAAAGAATTCATCACCAAGACATGCTTGTCAAACCCGTTTTCTTTCACATAACCATGTACAAAACAACCTTTTTCGATGCTGTTCAACTCACCACAAGCCTTAATCACACGACCAAGCGAATGCACACTTGGAACAACACATAACTCCACCATCTTCTCGAAAGCATCCACAACATCCTCAGCCGTCCGATTACTACCAAACCCATGTGGTATCCAAGCAAACACATCCACATTTCTCACAGGCATTTCATCGAACACCTTATATGCACCATGAAAATCTCCTAACTTCACATACATACGGAGTAAACCATACCCAACATTAACACAAGAGCCATAAACACCGCATTTGATCAAGTACCCATGAGTCAGTTGTCCAGCATCAAGATCTGGAAGGTAAGAACACGGATTGAGAGTCAAAGAGAATGTAGAAATTCGGGGTTTTGAAATGGGCAGAAATTTCTTGAAAAGAAATGGGGGTTGCCTGTATCTATGGCTCTGGCACAAAGATTTGATCAGGGCTTTCATATGATTTACGTAGATGAAGGTACCTTAAAACAAATAATATTATTATCATTGCATGTCCAACTTCTATTAGCAATCATGATTGTTGAATACTTCGTGTCTTCATTAGTTAGAACTCCTTACAAAAAATAACATATTTGACTTAAGTAGTAGCTTAATATAGGGATGAGCAAATGATATCCGATACCAGTACTGTACCGGTACTGGTACCGGATTTACTGAACCAGATACATTTTTAGTATCGGTATTTACCGGTTTTTACTCTCAAATACCGGTACCGAACCGTACCGTACTGGGTATATTCGATACCGGTACCTACTTTTGAGGATTTTCGGTACCGATACTTTCGGTACTGGTCGATACGGAGCTCATCCCTAGCTTAGTAGGTAATCTCTCTCGGTTTGTTCAACACCAAATATGGATGCAAATTGGTTAAAACTAGTGGAATCCCCCGCGCTACGCGGCGGGAATTCAGTCGTTATCGGTTTGGATCATAAGAGCATCGACACTCGCAATAACACCCGAAAGAAAAAGCTTAGAAAATAAAGTCAAATATCTACGTATGTTTTACATCGATCGAAAACCGTAAAATCGAATACCAGTAGCGGTTCCGATTATAACTATACCGATATTGTTCGGACGAAATCGGTTTAGTTCGTCACGGTAACAGTACAACACTCGTATAGGTTATGATAGGAAAGACAATACTCTATATGAAATACAATTTTTTTTAACAAAATTTATAGCGGTGTATGAAGGGAAAAACAGTTAAACACAACAGAAATCGCACAAATGCTGCAAAAAAGTAGTTGTTTATCTACAAAATGATTATAAAAAAATTAATTTGTTGCAATTTTTCATCCTTAGCAAGAAGTAATCACTTCCTACCACTACCCTTTATTAAAATATTATGTTATTTTGTCAAATATATAATAATACTAAAAGATGACAACTGAGCACGTGGATCCTGCCTTCAAAGGCAAATCGTAGGCCCAAGTGAGAAGGCAAGAAAATTAGTGGCTAAAGTAGAAAAATATAAAATCTCCTGGCGCAAACCTACGTTAGTAATTGATATATATATAATAATGTGTTTATCTTAACAAGCTAAAATGATAAGTCAATTGGGTAATGGTCTATTAGTGAAGAGTTTAAAAATCTTAATTTGAAAAGGGAAAGTTTTAGGTTCAAGTATCACTCACAAACGATAGGGATTAAAAGAAATTGTCGTTCAAAAAAATATGACTCGTAAGAAACTTTAGACAACTTGTTTATTTTAGAAAAACAAAATAATTTATATTTTTATACACATTAATTTATATAAAAGTAATTTTTTTAACATATACATAATGCAGAATTTGTAAACAAAAGAATTTATAATTTATATATTGAAATTTCGGTTATACTTTAGGGTTTTAATATATATATATATATATATATATATATATATATATGGTGAAGTTATTGTAAAAAAGACCAAAAGTGTAAGAAATGTAAGAAAGAATCTCAACCATTAGATCTAAATTAATTGAAAAGGGTAAGATTGTAAATACATTAACAAATTCAAATATGGTAATCCTTGATTTAAGGATTTAGAGAGAGAAAATCCTTGATTTAAGGAATATAACCGTCCATAACATCATTCATTTTTTTTTTTTTTGCATCATTCACAGAATCATAGCCATGTTCATGACATGGTGTTTTAAAAAATTCATAGTTCAATGCATGGTGTTTTTACGAAAATAATATAACACCATTTAGTAAACAAAAATATAACACCATTCAGTACACAAAATAACACCATTCAGTACAAGGTATAACACCATTCAGTAAACAAAAAAATAACACCATTCAGAAACAAAATAACACCATACAGAAACAAAATAACACCATTCAGAAACAAAATAACACCATTCAGAAACAAAAAAAAAAAAAAAAACATCCAGTAAACAAAAAATAACATCATTGAATAAACAATATAACACCATTCAGTCAATAATATAACACCATTCAGTACAATAATATAACACCATTCAGTAAATAAATATAACACCAATCAGAAAAAGAAAATAACACCATTCAGAAAAGAAAATAACACCATTCAGAAAAGAAAAAAAACACCATGACTGAAAGAAATATAACACCTCTGTATCATCTTCTCCACTTCCGGCACCGTTCGATGTAGAGAGAGAGATCGCACGACTACCACCACTGCCATCCATCATCTCCGACATTCTCCGGCCGTCGTATGTTCAGTTTCATATCATACATCGCTCGATCCGCCGGATTACACAACGTAGCATAAGCATCATGAATCTCATTCTTATGATGAATCCATGTTCGTGTTCAATTATTGCAGTTGTTCTTCTCGTACTTCAAGGATTTAGTGGGCAGAGAAGTCACGGTGGAACTGAAGAACGATCTTGCGATACAAGGAACTCTTCATTCGGTCGATCAGTACCTTAATATTAAAGCTCGAGAACACCAGAGTTGTTGATCATAATCTTCCGATTGATTGAACATGGAAGAAGAAAAGAGAGAGAGAAATTATGATCGTGTGTATGAGAGAGAGAACGAAATTGTAGGGATTTGATTTACAAAATGAAGATAAAAAGACACAATTGCCCCTATAAATTTCAATTCAGTCCAAATTAACAAAAATATTTGCAATTTGGTCCCTATTGATCTCAACCATTAGATCAAAAGATCTAATGGTTGAGATTCTTTCTTACCTTTCTCACACTTTGGTCCTTTTTTACAGGATCCTAACTCTATATATATATATATATATAAGGTAGGAGTAAGCTTTACCATTAAAAAACACACATATATAAATTGAAGCAAATCAATCTCTCACAATTTGTTCAACACCACCTAGGGCTGTATATCAGGCCGAGCCAGCCTAACTTGTTTATCTTAACAAGGTGAAATGTTAAGATCAAGTTTGACTCGAAAAAGCTCGAAACAATTCGTTTATTTAAATAAAAGATAATTAATTTTATATTTTACACACATTTTTATATATATTATGTGTGTTATATTTTGGGCATTAAGATCAAGTTGTTTATCTTAACAAGGTGAAATGTTAATATCAACTTTGACTCTAAAAAGCTTGAAACAATTCATTTATTTAAATAAAAGGTAATTAATTTTATATTTTTACACACATTTTTATATATACTAGGATTTTGACCCGTCGCGCGTTGCGGCGGCGGCGAAAGTTAAAATAACTCGTATTTATACTGTATATTTGACCCGACTCTTTACTTAAAAAAATACATCGCCATTGAATGTAAACATATTATATTTGACCCGACTTGCTTTCAAATACAGTTTACGAACGTACACAAAATAAGTATAAAACATATTATTTTTTACTAGACTCGCTTGAGAAAAAAGTTTATATTAAAATGTGAGTCATTTACGTTGAAACGTGAATTTTAAAACGAGATGTACGTTAAAAATGCGATACACAAGGCATTTCGTCGGCGGCACCTTAGTTGTTTATAGCTGACGACACACTATATGATGTGTTAACCACATAAAACACGTGTTTGACGTATCCGATCAAACTCGGTGTAACGTATCTAAGCATTGTAGTTACAGTGTACAATGATGAAATTAACATGTGATGCCCGCACGTGAATTACACGTTTTTGAATTTGTTACACACGGTACGTTCGTGAAATTAACGTCATTATATATATATATATATATATATATATATATATATATATATATATATATATATGTATATATGGCTCGCTCATTGCAGTGTCAAGTTGTAACAATATTTTAGACAACGGTGTAAAATCATAAAAGTAATTTAGACATTAATATGGTTAGACATAGATAAAAAAAGTATATTAATGTGTGACGCTATGGTCTAAAGTCGTAAAAACAATTCAAATAAAATGAGAGACGTTAAGTTATTAAGTAGAAAAAGTTGGCAGATCAAAGTTGACAATTACCAAAAGTTAAAACTGAATGCTTAAGTTACCTAGTTTGAGAGTGTAAAGTGAAAGACTAAAAATATAGGGGTTAAAAAGTAAAAGTATAAGGTTAGAATTGTAATATATGAAAATTGAAAGAAGATAAATATATAGGGGCTAAGTGTGTATATTTGTAAAACTTGAGGACTTAAAGACAAATGTCCTCCACCGACCTTTGTCTTTAATATTATATAAATGTGTGTGTTATATTTTGGGCTTTAATTTAAACAAGCCTACTAACGAGCATAATCAACAAGACGTGCTTACCTTGTCTTGTGTTCAACGTGTTTACAAACAAGTGTTTTCTTTTATCAAGCCTCAAGCTTTTTAAACAACTCTAATACCACCTTATAAAACTTGTTGTATAAGGTGCATACATTTATTCATTAGCTCATAAGTGATTTTTATAAGCTTGCAAAAACAAAATATAACATAATAACATAAGATTATTATCAACTAGGTTATTTGCCCCCGCGTGCTACAGTGTTGCGTTATTGCGGGCGTTTGATAGGTATCGGTTTGGTTTGATACAGTACTGAGACGATACATGCACTCGGTATAGAAATCAACATGTGTTTTGCGGCGACTGAAATTGATAAAAATAACAAACACCAGAAACGGCATCGATGTTGTTCGAACAATATCGACTGGTTCAGATCGTCACGTTACTGGTATCGTTATTCGTTTATCATCGCAAACAAAGTTATATATCATAAAAATTATCGAAACCGAAAACCATAAATATGAATATAGGTACCGGTACCTGTGTTGTTCGATATTGTGCTGTAGCGATACAGTGTCAATTTATCGAAAAAGAAAACAATAAAAATAAATACGAGTACCGATACGGAAATTGTTCGGTCGATTTCAGTTTGGTTCACTAGGGTACAAGTACCGAATCCGTTATCAGACATAAAACCATAATAATGAATAAAGGTACAAGTACTGATGTTGTCCGATATATTATGTTTCTAAGACGGTGTTAGTTTATCGAAAGTAAAAACAATACAAATTAATACCGGTATCGATACATATATTGTTCGGTCAGTTTTGGTTCGGTTTGGGGATAACGAATAGTAACTACTAATTTTTAAGATGGGTAAATTACACTTTTCGTCCTTTATGTTTGTAACGGGTTGCAATGGATGACCTTTAACTTCAATAATTACAGTCACAATCCTTTATTTGGAAAACTCATTACACCTTTGGTCCTTTAAGACTAACCAGGTTAAAAATTTAAGTTAAATCTATTCACTTAAGGGTATCATGGTCATTTCACACTTTTATTTAAAATTTTCTTAATAAATGAAACCAAAAAGTTACATATCTAACATCATCTCCCCCAAATCTCTAACCTAACCCTAGGATCTCAGCCATCTCTCTCTCTCTCTCTGTATATTCAACTAACCTCCGCCACCACTAATAAATCCAGCCACTAGCACCGTATCCCAGCTTTCAACTCACTGATATCCATCTCACAACCTGTCACCTGAAGCTTGTCACCGCCTGAAGTCACTAATTGTCGTCGGACACCACCGCCACTGATCGCCGGTGGTGGTGATTTGAGCGTGATTGTCGGCCGCCACCAATAAATTTTCCCGATTCACCATCGTAGATTGATGTGTGTAAAATGCAACATATAAATTACATCAAATAAGGCATAAAACTAACCCTTTTTAAGTACTAATATCGGAAAAAGAGTGTTTTTGTCTTCCTTTTGTATTTTCAGGATTAAATGAGCTCAAAAACACAAAAGAAGCAAAAAGACAGCTAATTCCAACATAAATACAAGGAAAGGAACATAAGTCGACTGCCCGACCCCTCAACGGCACCTTCAAAAGCAAAATAGAGAAGGCAGAAGACTGAACACGCCCCGTGCTCAGCCAGCACGGGGCCGTGCCCAAGAAGCAGCAGAAAAGACAAACCTATAGAAGCTTCTATTGCCCACCACGGGCCGTGTCCAGCGGACACGGGGGCGTGTCGAAAGTACAGCAGGCGCATTAATTGTAATTGCGAATTACAATTAATGAGGAGAGAGAGTGTCAGACAGGCACGGGGCCGTGCCCAGCGGACACGGGGCCGTGCCCAGCTCTCTGTTCAGCCTATAAATAGGAGTGCTTGGATTCATTTCAACTTATCCCTTGGCACACCACCTCTCTCACACTTTATCCACCACCCACCACCATCACAACACCATCATCCACCACCATCATCCATTGTCCATCGTAGAATGTGTGAGTCATCTCGGGATCCAAGATTGATCGTAAGAGTTCTTGACAATCAAGGCCATGTTTGCCTAAGTCTCTTACATCACTTGGTGAAGACAAAGTGTCTAGTATAATACTTTTTATTTCTAATCTTTTGCACTTTTTGTTTGGTTTTGTATTAATGACTTTAATAACTAGTTACTTATGTTGAAGGTGATCTTTCCTTATCGTTTGTCCGTGGTGTCTTGGCATTATTTTACTGTCTATATAAAATAAAGGATTTTCACCATTCATATATCCACGGTCTATATGGAGGTATGTTGGCTACCTGGTCGGGGGTTAAGGGAACGGTTTGGTAAAGGTCTTGCCATTGTTCAGCGTTTAGAGGTCCTGCAATGGACCTGAGTCAAATTTAGTAGGACCTCCTTCAATGCTTCACGGTATTGGATGGCGGGTGTCCAAACTCTTTGATCCCCTCATAAGTTAACTACTATTAATACTATAACCCGGCTATTTAGGACTGTATCCCTGCTGACTCAGACTACTTAGCCGAGGGTAACGTCACCGCCAAAAGCGGGGCCTACCACAATACTGCATTAATAACTTAATTCATTATCTTCCAATAATCCACCCTTTTAGGATTGTATCCTTGCTGACTCAAACTACTGGGGTGAGGGTAACGTCACCTTCAAAAGAGGGGCCTACTACAATAACTAAGATAATCTCTTAATTATGTGCAAAAGTGCGGAAATAATCAAAGGTTATACTAGATACGAGTCGGAACCAAGTGATTCATCTTGTCTATCTGTTTTTTCTTTTATTTTTATTTTCAGCATTTAGTTTTTATTTTTCTTAGTTTAAAACATTTTTTCTAAACTTTTTATTTTGGTTAGACGTTGAGGATAAACCGGTACTAAAAGCTCTTGTGTCCTTGGACGACCTCGGTATCTTACCAACACTATACTACGCTCAACGATGGGTGCACTTGCCCATATGTGTGTTTAGTGTTAGTGAAATATCGTGTTTTATAAATTTAAAACTTGGCTAAAAATAAGTGTTAAAAAGGGCTTCAAATATACACCTAATATATATACGACACTTACCGCACATCAAGTTTTTGGCGCCGTTGCCGGGGACACAAGGATTTTAAGAAAGTTAGGAATCAACGGCCTAATCATTTTTTATTTTTCTTTTTAATTTTTTAGGATTTTATTAGTTTTTCAGCTTCTGCAGAGCTCAGCACGGGCCGTGCCCGCTGAACACGCCCCCGTGCTAAATCATTGGAACTGGCAATCCTGTTTTACGTCAGACAGTAAGCTGAACACGGGGCCGTGCTCACCCAATACGCCCCCGTGCCCAAGATTCACTTACTGAAAACAGAACCGTTAGATCCCGGCGGTTGGTAATTTCTGACATAAACATGAATGATAGTAATTGTTTTTACTTTCGGCACTCTTATGGTACGTGGTGTCAATTATGTGGTGGCAAACATGAAGAAGTAAAATGCTACTTTCTAAATTATAGGCCCCACTACATGGACCCACCGACTTCTTACAACCTTAAGAGGGGCGAAAGTAAAAATAAGCACTATTTCTCCCTTGAGTGCGCCCAGCCAGATATTCTAGGGGAAATGCTCCTTGATGAGTTATTTCAACTAGAAAAGCTAATTCTGAATTGGTTAAATGAGCTTAGGAAGGATTTTATTGATCCACCCCAAGACGATAACCATGACGAAATGCTGGAACCGCATTCCGACAACCTCGTTGCTCCCAAAAATACCTTCGTACCTAGCAAAGACTTGGACGATAGTCGTCCCTGTGTCGATTGTGCCGTGAAGGACTCTCCATCGACTTCGTTCGGTGCATACATAGACCTGAGCGATTCGGCATACACCTTCTTTAACGAGAGCCCGGGAAAGGGTTGGACTTGTCCACCTAGAATGAAAATAGGAATTACCCTCACCGACAACCTTTTGCGTTCTCGCCTTAGTCTAGGACAATTAAGGTATCTTAGGCACTTTGGAGTTGTTCCAACCAATTAGGAGCCACCCGATACTAACAAGTTCCTTAAAAAATAGACAACTTCATAAAACAGTCCCTCGACACGGGGCCGTGTCCAGTCAACACGCCCCCGTGTCCATCAAAAGATTCCATTCTGATCAGTACGTCAGCATACGGACAAACTGTGTCAGAACTCCATCTGCACACGGGGCCGTGTCCACTGAACACGGGGCTGTGTCCAGGATGCTGTCATTTTCTATAAATGCAGCCAAGAATTCTGCACATTTGGACCAACTTGGGACAGAGATTTGCAGGTATCTTCTCTCAAACTATCCTAGGTAAGTCTAAAAGAAGGTTCCAACAACTCATCTTGTCCTTTCCTCCTTTAGCCATTTCCTTCTTCTCCATCTTTCTTCAAAAACTACCATTAAAAGTTTGAATTCTTCCAACTTTGTGGTAAGGATTAATGAGTTTTGTTCAAGGAATCTTGGTAAAAACATGTTATGTAACATTGTTTTAAGTTATTAGCGACTAAAAAGACCCCACAAGTTCAGAAAATAACTTAAAAATCCAAGTTTCCTTGCTCCAAAATTCTGCAGAAAGATGAACACGGGGCCGTGCTCATTGAGCACGGGGCCGTGTCCGGTAACTGTTGCATTAAATAAACTTTTTCAGTTTATTTTTCGTAGGATGTCGAGTGAAAACAGCGAAACATCTTCTGTGCATTCGTCAAACAGCCGAAGAGGAAGGAGACCCTCCGTTGAAGCTACACTTGTGCACTATGTGATAGCATTAAGGGAGCCTCTCGACGAAATGACTTCAGTAGAGGAGGTCCTAATCGACCGTATTAACGATATTACGATGGGACTTGAAAGTAGCTTCCAAGAAATTAACCTCTTGCACCAGAGGTTAAATATTCTTGTGGCACCCCCGATGGAACCAGTCCTTCCTCAGCAAGATTGGAACCTTGCACTCGGAATCAACAACCCTACTGGGTGGGAAGACTTTCCGGCGGAACCTCCCGTGGAACACCAACAAGAGATCCCGGTGGAAGTCGAAACTCCTCAAACTAATGCCAATGAGCCTTCTTTTCTCCTTCCAAGGGAGGTGGAAGAATGGCTCGCCGACATATGAGGAGAACCGCACGCGGAAGAAGGAGTTCAAAAAGGCCTTGTTTAACCAAGATTAGTTACTTCTTGGAAATTTTGCTAATTAAAATAAAGTAGAGGCTAGAACTCCATGGTTTTTTATTTCTTTGTTTTATCTAGTTTAATCTTAATTTAGGACTATGTAAGGTCTCTCTATGATTGCAATGAAATGATGGTTTTTAAAGTTTGGATGGTTCTCAATAAAACACACTCATGGTGGTAAGGGATGAAAAGGGGAATGAGAAAAATGAACTCATGCACAAAAACAAGGCAACCCGACAATTCTCTCCAGTTCAGAAGGTTCAACATGGGCCGTGCCCAACCAACACGGCCCCGTGCTGAACCACCTGCAGAAAAACGCCCAGTTCAGGTAACTGGACATGGGCCGTGTTCACCCAACACGCCCCCGTGTCCAGACTTCTGTTTCTCTTGTTTTAATTTTGTTACTGGCACTTGAACACGGGGCCGTGTTCAGCGCCCAGTAATAGAAAATTTTTGCTTTTTACACCATTTTACACATCTAATCAACCTAAAAATTTATTTTTGGGACACATTGAGGACAATGTGTAATTTAAGTGTGGGGGGGATGCTAAAACCTTGAATTTTGCAAGTCCTAAATACAAGCCTTACACAAAACTCTATTGGAACCGCTAATCACCCCGAATTTTTTCAAAAATTTCATTTTTCTTACTTGTCTAGGTTTAACTCGGGAAATTCAAGTTCTCAAAAAGGTTATATTTTTACAAATTTACAACCGATAGCGTAGTGATAAAAAGAACCAACATAAGAAAATTATGAAAAGGCATGACAAACTTAGTTAAAATTTGATTATATATACTTGATCACATAAAAACTCATTCCCACAAAAGTGAGTTTTGAGCCTTTATTGAGCATACAATTACATATCATTAGACTAAATGCTCATTTTTCGTTTCTTGTGTGAATAAGCCGCTTGGTTCTTACAACTCTAGAACTTGCCATGACGATACATTCCCGGTCCTTATCAACTTAAACCCGAGTAAGTAAATGATAGAGGCATTAGGACTAACCCTTTTTATTTCTACACCATTATTTTTCTTTTTCTTTTACCACCTACCCAAAAAATCCCCCTAGTTAACCCCTTTGAGCCTAAACCTTTTCATTTCATCACCCAAACCAAAAACCCTTTTACCCACCAAAACCTTTTATTTTTAACCCTTTGTTTTAGTAACAAGTTCGGTTTTTCGTAAGATCAAAAATAATAATAATAATAATAATAATTTGTGTTGATGATGAAGCAAAAAGAAAATAAACAAACAAGTTCATCAAAAATAACTTTGTTTGAATAAAAGCTTCATCAAAAAAAAAAAAAAGTCTTACGAAAACCGACACTTGTTACGCTTTTCGCCCTTTTTCTGCTAACCACTAACCACTATCCCAACCACCCACCTTTAACCCAAGCCTAACCCTTAACCCACAAAGTCCTCTTGATATTTACAAAGGTATAAAAGTTAAAAAGGAGGAGGATTGATTGCTTGGCAAGCTTATGGTAGGAATAAGTTCCATGCCGCTCTCGAGTGATTCACTAAAAATACAACTTCGGCCGAGTGTGAGTGATTTCTCCCGTGAGGTATGTGAACTTGTATATAGATGGAATTTTAAAAAGGCATGTTATGCCCAATTAAGTAGTTTCTCCTATGAAACGTTCTAAATAAATCATTACGAATAGGATTGTAAATAGATAAAAATAAAACCCAAAAAGATCTTGGATATCCCGACACTCTACGACAAGCTCAAAACCTTCTCTTCTACCTATTCCATTTGGGAGTGTAAGCCACATATTAAAGAGTTTTGCTTGAGGACAAGCAAAAGTTCGAGTGTGGGGGTATTTGATGTGTGTAAAATGCAACATATAAATTACATCAAATAAGGCATAAAACTAACCCTTTTTAAGTACTAATATTGGAAAAAGAGTGTTTTTGTCTTTCTTTTGTATTTTCAGGATTAAATGAGCTCAAAAACACAAAAGAAGCAAAAAGACAGCTAATTCCAACATAAATACAAGGAAAGGAACATAAGTGGACTGCCCGACCCCTCAACGGCACATTCCAAAGCAAAATAGAGAAGGCAGAAGACTGAACACGCCCCGTGCTCAGCCAGCACGGGGCCGTGCCCAAGAAGCAGCAGAAAAGACAAACCTATAGAATCTTCTATTGCCCACCACGGGCCGTGTCCAGCGGACACGGGGGCGTGTCGAAAGTACAGCAGGCGCATTAATTGTAATTGAGAATTACAATTAATGAGGAGAGAGAGTGTCAGACAGGCACGGGGCCGTGCCCAGCTCTCTGTTCAGCCTATAAATAGGAGTGCTTGGATTCATTTCAACTCATCCCTTGGCACACCACCTCTCTCAAACTTCATCCACCACCCACCACCATCACAACACCATCATCCACCACCATCATCCATTGTCCATCGTAGAGTGTGTGAGTCGTCTCGGGATCCAAGATTGATCGTAAGAGTTCTTGACAATCAAGGCCATGTTTGCCTAAGTCTCTTACATCACTTGGTGAAGACAAAGTGTCTAGTATAATACTTTTTATTTCTAATCTTTTGCACTTTTTATTTGGTTTTGTATTAATGACTTTAATAACTAGTTACTTATGTTGAAGGTGATCTTTCCTTATCGTTTGTCCGTGGTGTCTTGGCATTATTTTACTGTCTATATAAAATAAAGGATTTTCACCATTCATATCTCCACGATCTATATGGAGGTATGTTGGCTACCTGGTCGGGGGTTAAGGGAACGGTTTGGTAAAGGTCTTGCCATTGTTCAGTGTTTAGAGGTCCTGCAATGGACCTGGGTCAAATTTAGTAGGACCTCCTTCAATGCTTCACGATATTGGATGGCGGGGGTCCAAATTCTTTGATCCCCTCATAAGTTAACTACTATTAATACTATAACCCGGCTATTTAGGACTGTATCCCTGCTGACTCAGACTACTTAGCCGAGGGTAACGTCACCGCCAAAAGCGGGGCCTACCACAATACTGCATTAATAACTTAATTCATTATCTTCCAATAATCCACCCTTTTAGGATTGTATCCTTGCTGACTCAAACTACTGGGGTGAGGGTAACGTCACCTTCAAAAGAGGGGCCTACTACAATAACTAAGATAATCTCTTAATTATGTGCAAAAGTGCGGAAATAATCAAAGGTTATACTAGATACGAGTCGGAACCAAGTGATTCATCTTGTCTATCTGTTTTTTCTTTTATTTTTATTTTCAGCATTTAGTTTTTATTTTTCTTAGTTTAAAACATTTTTTCTAAACTTTTTATTTTGGTTAGACGTTGAGGATAAACCGGTACTAAAAGCTCTTGTGTCCTTGGACGACCTCGGTATCTTACCAACACTATACTACGCTCAACGATGGGTGCACTTGCCCATATGTGTGTTTAGTGTTAGTGAAATATCGTGTTTTATAAATTTAAAACTTGGCTAAAAATAAGTGTTAAAAAGGGCTTCAAATATACACCTAATATATATACGACACTTACCGCACATCATAGATCCTTTTCAGATCTGATTTGCAACCTATCAGAGATCGGGAGACAATGAATGATAAAAGTGAACAGGTGGAGAGGGGGTGGGGCAGGTCGTGGTTGTCGGGTGGTTTGTTTATGGTGGCTGTGGTGGTGATGTTGAGATGGTGGTGAGATGTAGATTGGGTTTTTGGTTGGAGATGCAGATTGGGTGGTTGTTGAGTGGTGGAGAAAGTAGTTGCATCTCGAGGTGTGTTGATCATTACATTGAGGCTACATGTATCATTAGCAGAGCCCTTTTCAACCAACGGTAAAAATCTGAAAGCAGAGGAATGAGAGGATTTTTAATTGAAATGTTCATGTGTAACTTGCATAATGCTTTCTTATTAGGAAAGTGAGGACCATAAGCTGTTTTTTATAATTAAACTCGACTTTTTATGATTCAATGAAGTTTGAAACTTTCAGTCACTTATCTGAATGTTTTACTTTTGTATCTCGTCTTTCTTGCTTTGTTATTGTAGCCCGTTTGGATCAAACGGTTGTTGACATGGTTATCTTATAGTTGTTTGAAAAAACATGTATGATCATCCAAAAAAACATAAGTATAGGTTAGATTTGATGGTTTCGATTTGGGTGGTTCCAATGATCTAAAAGGGAAGGGAATGCTGGTGATGGTTGGCAGTAGACGGTGGTGGTTCTAATGATCTAAAAGGGAATAGTGGTGGTGGTTGTAACCGACGGTGGTGGTGGTTGTTTTAAATTAGAGACATTTTAAATAAAAGCGTGAAATGACCATAATACCCTCAAGTGAATAGACTTAACTTAAAATTTTAACTTGGTTAGTGCTAAAGGACAAAAGATGTAATGAGTTTTCCATATAAATGATTGTGACTGTAATTATTGAAGTTAAAGGTCATCCATTGCAAACTGCTACAAACATATAGGACGAAAAGTGTAATTTACCCTTTTAAGATTTTTTAGACTAAGTTACAAGTTTTGTCCTTTACGTTAACACCATTTTTCAAGCGGTGTCCTTTAGCGTAAAAGTTGACAAGTTTTGTACTTAATGTTTCAAAATTCTGCACGTTATGCCCTTTAGCCTTAACCTAGTTAGATTTTTTGGTTAAATTAGATTAAATAAAGGTATTTTAGTCCTTTACCTATTCATTTAAGGATAGTTTAGTCTTTTCTTATACATAAATACTCAAATAAATAAATAAAAACCCACCCACGTCCCACTACCCTTTACCCTTTCTCTCTCTGAGGAAAATCTTCTAAACTCTCTCCCTCTCACACAGGACACACCCCACCCCACCCCACCCTTCTCTCCTCTCTCTACCGCCATCACCACCCCTTGTTGCTGCCACCACCCCTTGCCATTACCAACAACATTCACACACCCACTTTTCGGCGACATATAATAGCCGCACCTAGTAGCCCGTCAACGGATCTACAGACAGAAAAAAGTAGGGGTGGTTGTGGCGGTTCAGATCCGATCATTCTTCTTCTTCTTCTTCATTTTTTTCATAGCCGAGGTAAAATCTCTAAACCCGAAGACGGCGACACCCCCAGCTGTGAACTATCATTGTTGCACATTTCACACCTCTCCCCCTCTGAACACGACGAGCAGTAACTCAACATTGGATTGTTAACGTAATGGAGTAATAAACAGTTTTTTTTTAATACCTGTATTTAGAAGCTCTTCGATCCCATCAAAAACCTGCATGATGGCTGACGTGTCCTTTTTGCAACTCAGCTCGACTTAATCTAAATCATCACGCCCTGTTTTTTATCTCGTTGGCAAATGCCAGAAATAATACGCACATACGTATACAACACCATGTTGGCTGTTAACACTAACACTTTTGTTTTTTTTATTTTTTTTGTCGTAACCGTACCTTGGTCCCATGTAGATGGCGCATCCGAAGCATCCCTCAATCCCAAATCCATGTTTTCAACCGTGTTAGGATATGAGTTTCTTGTGATTGTGTTTGTTTGATAAAGATGAAGATGAAACAGAGTATATTGCAGCGAAAATAAATGAAACAAACTTTCACCACACAATCAATGGAAGAAATAGTTTTCAGCAAACATGTTTATCTCATAATCGAAAGATTGTATTTATTACAATAATCAACTATGCATGCATGCACTAGTCTCCCCCTCAGCCTGAGCTCACAGTGATTGTTCGTACAGAATGACTTTGTGATGAAGAAAGCTAATAGAACAGTATAGGGTACTGTTCTATTTATAGTACAGAACAAACCACTGAGCATCTTTGGCTGACGTCACCATGAAAGTGACATCTAACCTCCTAACAACCTCTAACCACTGACCATTACAAACACTGTTGTCTAACTACTGATTACAAATACAATACAATGAACAATCATAAACTACTGTTTCTGCATTCCACTGTTATTGCTCCAGTAGTGCTTTGTGTCTTCAGCAGTACTTGAACCATATCAGCAGATTGAGCATCAGTACTTTATCTTCAACAGTCTTTAAACATCAGCAGTTGTTGTGAAGGGCAGTACGTAGAGATCATCAGATGTTAGGCCACTTTCAAGGGGAAAGATCTGATGCAAACAACTGCTTATTGTGAATCCACTGATCTGATCCAGTTTTGGCTTTTTCAACTGTTCCTTTGTAGGGTTCAATCCCAACAATCTACCCCTAGAACAGATGATGCAAAAACTCTTCATTATTCTGGATTTTTATTGCCTCATCAGGAGTTCCCTAACTTGCCCTTTGAATTGTAATTCAAAGTCCATGGAATCCACATCATCCTCATCCCTGCACAGTGTAAGCTCAAGGAGATCTTGTAAATCTTCAACACCCAGGCCAAGTGCTTCTTCCCTTGATATGTGCTTCACCTCACCATTGGATTTGAGCAGAGTCAATACGTGGGTCTTTTGATCAGACTTCCACTTTAGTATTTTTTAATTCAATGGGTTTCTTGGGAGAGTCTTTTTTTTTGATGAGTTTGGAGATGGAGGCCTGGTAATGACAACTTTTGTAGGATCTTACGATTTTACTGAGTCTTGATTTTCTGCAATTATTCTTTGAAGAGCTTCTTTCATAATGAGATCTTCATAATCCTTGACTTCTTTTTCATCCATCTATTTTTGCCTCTTCCTTTGGTTTAACTCAATGGTAGAGGTGTCAGATGATGTGAACAGTGGTTCAGAAGAAAGAGCCTGCTTCTTTGGCTTGTCAGTGGTTTTGTAGACTGGTTTCTTTGGAACAGTGGGGTCCTTTTTTCCTTAGCTCTTCCAGTCTTTTGTAGGTCTGATCAATATTCTGTTTTGACCATCTTGCTATCTGCCTGGCTATTCCATAATCTGCTGCAACCAACTCTCCTCTTTTTCTTTTGTATTCCAAGGTAAGATCAACAATTTTCTTACTGAATTTTCTCCAGTTTGGTGTTGTTCTTTTCATACCTGGATCACTTTTGATTCTTTCAATTCTTTTAAGTTCAGTTTTGAGAGCAATGAGTAGCCAGTCTTGGAATTGTTCAGCTTTGGCAGGATAGAATTTTTCACTCATGATCAATTTTATGATATCTTCTTTCAAATCTACTTGTAAATCAACATCTGGAGGCAGGTTGGACATCTCTTTGCTCGGGTCTCTTGCATAGTCTTCCATTTGTTTAACCTTGGTGAGCAAAAACTGCATTCGACTTGAGATGGCTCTATCACCCTGCCCTTTGCATTCATATTTGGCCCTCCATTCAGCTTGCTTGGCTTTCATTTTTAGGTATTCATCCATGTTTTTAGGATCTCTAAAACCTGCCAGAGAAGGGAATTTTCTCTTTGATGGATCATCCACTAAGTAGAACTGTTTCATTTCATCTTTCACTGCATGTTGTTCTAGTAGATAGGTGGCTGCTAATGGTACAAGATCAGTAGGATCAAATCCTTGAAGTACTTGTGGATCTTTGATAGGGTTAGCCAATTTTGGATGAATAAATGGTTGGGGTTTAATCACATTATAAGGTTTGGATGATATTGGAATTGGTGCTAGTATATCATAATCATGCACCTGGAACTTTCTTTTTCTGGTATACACCTTTTTGAGAGGAGGTGATTTTGTTTGAATTGTTGGAACAAAAGGAATTATGGCTTGAGAAGGATTGTTTGAAGTGGTGGGTGACTAATCAACAGTTGTTGAAACAACTGGTGTTTCAACCCCTGTTGTCACTACAACTATTAACTGTTGTCTTCTGCTTTATGGCAGGTGGTGGTTGTAATGGAGATGTAGGTTGTGATATAGCAGTGGGTTGAGTGATGGGTGTTGTTATGATGGTGGCATTGGTTGACATAACATTTTTTGAAACCACGGAAGTATCAACTACTGTTGGTACAACAGGTGTCTCAACATCTGTTGGTTTGGAGGTTTGATGAGAGGAACTTTTGGGGATTTGAGGAGTATGTTTGGTGGTTTTGGAAGGTGTGGTTTTGGGTTGGCTTACTTTTCTAGTAGGCTGTCTTCTTTTAGTTTTAGAAGTATCCTACTCTTCCTTTTCCATCAAGACTCTTTCCTCTTGCTCAAATATTTTTGACCCTTTTATTTCCATAGACTCTTTCATGTTTGCCTTTAGTTGAGCAATGCATTTTGAGTCTCATCAACCTTTTAGAACCATCTGGCTTTGGGATTTCTACCACAAGTTTAGACATTGGATCTGGTTTAATATATAGGCCATCTTTTCCCTTTTTACCTTTCTCCCCCTTTTTGGCATCATCAAGGTTTTCAACAAAGATGATTGAAGGAGGAGTAGTGCCAGTGGTTTGAAGCAAATGGGCCTTAATTGCCTTTATATCAGCTTGTGTATCCTTGTACCTAGCTTCCATTGCATTTCTAATCATTTGAAGCTGAATCTCATGTTGTTGATCATCATATTGTCTTTGTTGAAGAAGCATAGGTTGAAATAAGTTCCAAAGCTTAGTGGGGGAATGAGCAGATGTTGCAGCAGTGGGTGTAGCCTTTTGAGATTGTAACAACTGTTGCAGCATACTTTTAATATCTGCAACAGATGTTTCAATTTTATCAACCCTCTCTGTCAATTTTTTGTATTTTAAACCATCACCCAAATGAATGGGATCATCTGATTTCCCATTGACAGTGGTTGTATCAGTAGTTGACTTAGGGAAAGTTTCCCAAAAGTCATCCACGGATGCCCCTTGTTCTTGGTACTAGGGACTTCTTTCTTCAGCAGGGGTTACCCTTTTAAGCACACCAGTATATAAAGGATACACACCAGTGGATACTATGGTTCCCAAAGAAGAAATTGCGTTCAAGGGAGTCTTACTAATGAAACTACTGGCCAGGTGTAAATCAGTGGATTCAACACTTGTAGTAGCTGCTCCACTTGAACTACGGACATGAATTACTGGTAATTCCTGCAGTGTAGCCTCCTCAGCTGTTGGTGGGTTAGCAGAGATAGAGGGACCAGACTCAGTCACTTGTTGAGGTATATTCTCATTGACAGGTGGTTGAGAAGAACTGATTTGTGTCTGGGCTATATCAAGTGCATCCAACAGAGGTATCATTTATGGTGGGAGTTGTGCAGTGAGGATGGGGGTAGAAAGAGAATTTGCCCCGGGAGCAGGGCTGTGGAAGATAGATTCAAGTGAATCCATTGCTTCATATTGTGGTGTCCCTATGGATACAACCTGATCCTTTTGAGAAGATGCAGGAGGAGTTTTAGGCTCAGGTTGAGATCTTTCTTCCATCTGCTGTGAGGAATTAGCAGTAGTGGTTATTGGTGACTTTTGTGTTATCATAGGTATAATCTCTAGGATCTCATCTTCCAGAGTTACCTTTTTGGAGGGCTTTTGGGATTTTTTCTGTTTGGGCTTTTTGGTGATTTTAGGTGTGGGTTTCACAGCAGTGGGTTTGCTATTGTTATCACCTGGAGCAGTGGGCTCAACAGCTGTGACCTGAGGAGCAGTTGTTGCTGCTAAATTCTGCTCAGGTTCCTCTGTTTGTGTTTTCGAAGGTTTTGATAGCCTTGTAAAAGTTTCAAAAGATAGACTGTTTCTTTGAATAGGATTTCCTTGGATAAGCAGATGTGCACTATCTTTTGGAATCTTCTTTTGTAAATAAAAACTTAAAAATATTGGAAATAATAAAAATGATTTTTTATTAACATTTTTGACCATATCATTGAAAATCTCCTGGGAGTAGTTAAAATTACTTTCAGACATTATAGCATAGCCCAAGTATTGGATTTTCAATGGTACTTCATTGAAGGCTGTTGTTTTATTTGAAACACACATGTGGAGAGTATGAAATAAAAATCTCATGGCAGGTGGAAAACTGCCCTTTTGCAAAGTATCCTTTTTTATTTCGTCCTCATACCCTCTCTCAATGAAATCAGTTTGGTAGTCAGTCTTTGGGAAAGAGCTTTTACCTGTAATATCATTCATTTCAAAGACCTCATAAATGTCTTTTGGTGTGACAGCAACCTGAATTCCCTTTATCGATGAAGTAATAGCTCAGGGCTTTTTGTCCTGAACTT
Organism: Helianthus tuberosus; assembly: GCA_030545235.1. Taxonomy (NCBI): domain Eukaryota; kingdom Viridiplantae; phylum Streptophyta; class Magnoliopsida; order Asterales; family Asteraceae; genus Helianthus; species Helianthus tuberosus. Next base: position 76,216,215 of record CM060384.1, on the reverse strand, counting down.
GGAGTTCTGCATTTTTCCAGAATTCTTGGAGGGTATCTAGGTAGATGGGTGCATTGCAAGTCAACAAAGTTTTGTACTTTGAAGACGAGAGAGCATCAATGGTAGAGTGAAAGGTTGTGTTTTGACTTGTTTTATCAAGTATACATAGGTAGTTATGAGGGGTTTTGAATAGGAGAGTCATGGTGATTTGAAGGTGATTGCGAGATGAAGAAGACGACGAATGATTTGAAGGAATTTGATGGTAACTGCTTTTGAAAGGAATTTTGAATTCGATTCGACAGTGAAAACCCTGTTTGGGGTTTTGATTAGGGTTTTATAAAGTGAAAAAGTGTAGGCTAACGTGGCAGCGGTTACAAAAGATCTGATGGCTAAGTACTGTCCATGTATCAACCTCTGATGAATAATGGAAGACAGTTGTTTAGGAAACCACTGATGGTCAATATTAGTGGTTTACAGTGGTGAAAATGAAACAATGGCTGACTTTAAGCTATCAGTGGATAGCCATCAGTGAGTTAAAACACTGATGTTTGACAACAGTTTTTAAAAAGGATGATGAAGGAACAGAGGTTGACTTTCAGCAGTGGAAAGAATTAACAGAACAGATGTTTGAACCAAAACAGTGGTTGTGGCAGACTTTTAAGGATTAATGAAAATTTCATTTTTAGCTATTTTTAAGGATGAATTTTTGATTTTCTGAAAACATTTTAATGCTTTTATTCATAGAAAAATCGGATTTTGCCTGTTATTCCATGTTCATCATGCCAATCCTAGAGATCAAGCTTTCAAAGGTGGATGTGTCTAATGCTTTTGTTAGCACATCTGCTAGCTGATCTTTAGTTGGAACATGATGTAGAGAAATCAAACATTTTTCATAGCAATCCCTCACAAAGTGATGTCTGATATCAATGTGCTTGGTGGTTGAATGTGAAATTGGATTTTTGATGATATTTTCTGCTGCCTGACTGGCCAACATGAGAGGTGTCTTTAAGGCAGTGATACCAAAATCAAGCAATTGATTTTGAAGCCATAACAGTTGGGCTGTACAGTTTGCAGCAGCTATATATTCTGCCTCAGCAGTGGATAGTGGAGGCTCCAACAACTGCCTAGGAATTGGCACCCTCCTGAAGTGGACTTCCTTGTAGTATTACATCCAGCAAAGTCACTGTATGAGAAACCTGAAAGCTTGATATTTCCATCAGCTGGATACCAGATACCAAGTATGGGAGCACCTTTTAAGTATCTGAATATCCTTTTTACAGCAATAAGATTTGACTTTCTAGGGGCTGATTAGGATCTTGCACAAACACATGTTGCAAACATGATGTCTGGCCTAGATGCAGTTAGGTACAATAAAGACCCAATCATGCTTCTATAAAGAGTTTGATCAACCAAATCATCCTTCTCATCAGACATGACTATCTTTGTGGTTGCTATGGGTGTACTACATGGTTTGCAATCATTCATCTCAAATTTCTTTAAAAGTTCTTTGGCATATTTGCCTTGATGGATGAAAGTACCATTTTGCAGTTGTTTTACTTGGAGACCAAGAAAGCACTGTAGTTCACCCATTGCACTCATCTCAAACTAGGCTGTCATGAGTTTTCTGAACTCTTCACACATTTTGGAACATGTGCTTCCAAAAATGATGTCATCCACATAAATCTGGACAATCATCAAGTCTTTCCCTCTCCATTTTAAAAACAGTGTTTTGTCTATTTTGCCTCTTGTGAAACCAATAGAGAGAAGAAAGGTGGAAAGAGTTTCATACTAGGCTCTAGGTGCTTGTTTCAGTCCATACAAAGCTTTGTTTAGCTTGTAGACATGATTTGGATTAAATGGATCCTCAAAACCTGGAGGTTGACAAACATATACCTCTTCCTGAATTTTACCGTAGAGGAAAGCACATTTGATATCCATTTGATACACCTTTATGTTGTGGTTGACAACAAAGGCCAGGAATAATCTGATAGCTTCCAATCATGCCAAAGGGGCAAAAGTTTCATCATAGTCAATGCCCTCTTCCTGTCTGAACCCTTGAACCACAAGCCTTGCTTTATTCTTGACAACAATACCCCTTTCATCAGTTTTATTTTTGAAGACCCACTTTGTGCCAATAGGACTCACACCCTTTGGCAGTGGTACAAGCTCCCATAATTGTTGTCTTTTAAATCGTTGGAGCTCCTCTTGCATGGCTTCTACCCTATTGTTGTCTTTTAGTGTCTCTTGGTACTTGACTAGCTGATGGAGTGATAGAAAACCAGCAAAAAGACAGATGTTTTGGGATTGGCTTCTTGTGAGCACCCCTTCACTGATGTTGCCAATGATTTGGTTAGGTGGATGAGACTTCAAGAAGATTAAATCTCCTTTGTATGGAACAATGGCATTTAAGGGTGAAGGCTGCAGATGTGAATCATCTGAGCTAACCACTGTTGGTGACTTTGATGATCCAATAGGGTCTTCAAATGGAGGTGGAGGAATAGGAGGAAGTGGTGTGGAAACAAGTTGATTTTTATCCACTGTTTGGGGATTTTTATCAACAGTGTTTGAGGATGTGGAAACAGGGGTTAATGGGCAACTTTGGTCAACAGCTGTTGAGGTAGCAGTGGTTGAGCTTTGACAACTGTTTTGAACATCTGCTGCTTTACCAATGGATGCAGACTTTTGTTGTGGAATGATGATATCATATCCATTGTCTGATGGAGGATTTTGAGATGGACCTGCACTGTTAGTCTTGACAGAAACATTTTCAAAAGTAAATTTATCAAGATCAAATAATTATGCAGGATTGGCAGGGATTTTCATTGAAGAAAGTTCATTGAACATCGCATTCAAAGTCTCTTCCACTATCTTAGTCCTAGTGTTAAACACTTTGTAGGCCTTAGCAGTGGTTGAGTATCCCAAATGATAACCACAATCAATTTTTGCTGCAAATTTTGAAATAGAATCTTTTAAGTTCAAAATGAAGCATGGGCAGCTAAAAACTTTGAAATATGAGATCAGTGGTTTAATTTTATACAGAATTTCATAGGCAGTCTTTTGATGTCTGGGGTTTATTAAAACTCTGTTCTGGACATAGCAGACAGTGTTTACAGCCTCTGCCCAGAAAGTTAATGGCAAACCTGAATCAGCAAGCATGGTCCTGGCAGCCTCAATCAATGTTCTGTTCTTTCTTTCAACAACCCCATTTTGTTCTGGTGTCCTTGGAATGCTGTCTGCCTTACAATTCCTTTTGACACACAAAACTCATCCAACTCCCTATTTCTGAATTCTGTGCCATTGTCACTCCTGAAGACTTTTACTGGCAAGTCAAACTGCTTTTCAACCTGTTTGACAAAGTCTTGCAGAATGCCTGCAGTCTCATCTTTGGAATGTAAGAAATAAGTCCATGTAAACCTAGAAAAGTCATCTACAATTACCAAACAATATCTTTTCTTTCTAAGACTCATGACTTTAACTGGGCCAAACAGATCCATGTGAAGCATTTGCAAGCACTTGGTTGTTTTGGACTCTTCAATGGACTTAAATGAGCTTTTATGTTGTTTTCCTTTTAAACAGGAAACACAATGCTCAAGACAGGTAAACACTTTTTTGTGGAAGACCTCTTGCAAGGCCTTGTTTTGACAATGTAGTGCTTGTCTTGAGATTTGTGTGCCCCAATCTTCTATGCCATAGTTCTGTCTCTTTGTTAGAGGTAGCTGAGAACAGACAGGCATCAATACTTGGGCTCTCTTTTGACAGATCAACTACATAAACATTGCCACTTCTTTGAGCAACAAGTTGGGTTTTTTCATTTTTTATTATTTCTTCAATCTTTTTACCATTTCTGGTCCAACAATCCTACAACACTCCTTAGTAAAAAATGAACCATAACCTTTGTCACTCATTTGAGAGACACTAAGGAGGTTGAATTTTAGATTGTCTATCAGATTGACATTTTCAAACTTAACATTTCCAGACTATACTGTACCAGAATCCATCACCTTCCCTTTACTATTATTACCAAAAGATATATCACCCCCTCCATGAGTTTTGAATTCTTTGAGTAGGGCTCTACATCCAGTCATGTGCTTGGAGCCTCCACTATCTACATACCAAAGACTATCTAAGCATGAGGAAGCTCCCTGCACATCAAGCAAATAATTAGTTCTGGAGGGTCTCCAAGCCAATAAGGCTTTGGATGGGGTCTCAACAGTGTCTATGTTAAGGTCAGGAAGATGGACAGTGGTTAGATCAGGGGATTGAGCAATTTTTGAAACTTGTTTCTCTAACCACTGTTGGGAGCCATTTTCTATCAATTGTTGATATCCAAAGGGATGCTTGTTCACTCTTGGTTTAGAAGGCCTTTTGTAGGCTTCATAAACATGTGGGACCTTTGGATATGGTGGTTGACCTTTACCTCTTTGGTATTTTTTAGCAGGGAGTGCATCAGTCACCTGAACTTCTCTTTTGACAGAGGTTTGGTTCAGCTGTTTTGTAACTGTTTGAACTGGCACAAACAGTGGTTGTTTCTTGACTTGTGATTTAAATGAACTCAAGATTGTTTTTGCTGTGTACTCATTCCTTTTTACATCATAGGTTTGAAGAAACACACATTCCTGAATGAGATGGTTTAATTTACAACAGATGGTGCAGCTCTTTGAAGGCATAATGATGCTTGTTTTGTTAATATCATATGCTTTTAGATGAAAACAATCTTTGGTCAAATGATTTTTCTTTTCACAGAAATCACAAAACAAGTTTTTAACCTTTTCTTTTCTTTTCTTTTCTTCTTTTCAGACTCCCTTGCAACAGAATTTTGAACCACTGTTGGGATGTCCTTAAGAGGAATGATCTTGGCCTTTGGAGCTTTGACACCATCCACAGTTGTGAAATCCATGGGTTTAAAAGTTTCAAGGATGTCACACTCATCAGACCATGTGGGTTTAAATTGGTATTTCTCAATCTCCTCAAAAGTTGAGGACCCCACAGATCTTTCTAGAGTGATTTTGTTGCCAAGTTTATTAGTTATTTTAACTTCTTGACCATCCTTGTTGGTGGGAATGATTTCAACAGAGCCAGACTGATTTGCAGCAGCGTTTTCAACTTGGTCATTTTTCCTAAACCCTATGCCAAATTTTACATTGCTTTCAATCTGTTTTTCAACCATAATCTCATAACCTTTGCAGGACTCCACCCGTTTCTCACATGTGATTTGGGTGGATTCCAACTCCTTTTTACAGATCCTGATATTTTTCTATCATTGTCTGAAGTTGGTCCTTGGTTATGCTATGCTCTTGTTTGAGGCTGCAAATCTCATTTTCTTTTTCTGACAATTTGTTTTTCAATTCTTTTAAAGATTTTTCAAATTGTACTTCACCATTTAACAATCTATCTCTAAGGTTTTCATTCACCTCCTTAATGTTTGCAAATGCTATGATGCATTTGTCTGAACAAAGGTTTTTAAAAACCTGGGATGATACCTTAGATGCAGCCATCATGGCACAATCATAGACATGTTCACTTTCTTCTTGCACTTTCTCTTCTTTTTCACCTTTTTTCTTCTCTTCTTCTTCAGACCAGGGGTCAGACAGTGGTTCCAACAGAGGTTCTTAATTTTCTCCCAACAGTATTTCACCAGCAACAGCAGTAACCACTGCTTCAGCAATTGTATCCACTGTTTCATCATTTGACTGTCCTTCTTCAGTTTCCATCCTTTCTGGTATAGACTCCAATGCTACAAAACAGAAATTATCACTAGAAGCATTATTTTTAGCATAGAGTGCAAAATTTTCATCTCCTAGCTCTTCAGGTAAGCTACTCCAGTCAACAAGGCCTTGGGTGAAAAAGCTTTGCTGATCTGGTTGAACCACTGCTGGTGCAGCTTGTTGAGGTGCAACTTGTTGCACCTGAACCTGAGGAGCTGGGGCCTGGACATACTGTATCTGAGGAACAGTGGTTTGGACATAATGAACAGGAACATGGGTTGCAGGGTGTGCAAAGTGAGCAGTGTTTACATGAGCAGCAGGGGCATATTAGGCATAATGCACAGTGGTTTGGTTATTTTGTGGTCTAGGGTTAGAGCCAGGATGTGTGATGATTGGTCCACTGGTTTGACTCCTGTACTCTCTAGCAAAATGACCTAACCTATTACACTTGTATCATTTTATCTTTGACTTATCCAACCCTACTTTCAAGTTCCCATGTAACCCTGGAAATTTTCTCCCTCTCCTTTTGTAAAACTTGCTGGTTCTAACACTCAGCAGTGCAAGTTGGTGCAAAATGTCCATTTCCTCTAAGTCAGTTGGATCAAAATGTTGTAGATCATTGAGTTCAAAAGATAGGTTATCAGAAATCTGGTTTTCACTACTAGCTGTGAAAGCATAGTTGTTTGAGTAAGAATCAGAGTTATTAAAGGCTCCACCAGCAGTTATGTCAATATAATGATCATAACTCTGTTCCTTACTACTACCAGATTCCTCTTGACCCAGAAGTGCCGTGCTACCAAAAGAATAGTCATCAGCAACCTTCCCTGACTCTTGTAACTTCTTTTTCTGGTTCAACTCCCTTTCATAGGTAAGGAGTCTACTATGAAGTTGAGTCAGTGTTAGATCTTTGAACCCAACAGAGTTTCTGGTTACAAAAGCAATTGTGTCCCATTTTTCAGGAAGTGACCTTAAAAACCTGTTGTTTACAGTTGATTTAGGAAATTCAGTTTTAACAAGCTTAAGTTCACTTATGAGACAGCTAAAATGCTCAAACTGTTGTGTTAATGATTCACCCTTAATGTGACAAAAGGTTTCATACTGTTGATTCAAAACTTCTCTGTTATTTTCAATTACTTCTTCAGTCCCCCCAAACTGTTCCTTAAGTGCATCCCACAATTTCTTGGCACTGTTACAGTGTAACAGCCCAGCATAGATCTCATTTGGTAGTGCGGATGCAACGATGCTAAATGCCTTGGCATCCAGTTCAATTTTCTGAAAATCCTGGTCCGTATAGTTCTCAATTTTCTTAGGAACCATGACCTTTAGATCCTCAGCACTCGGCACCATTGGAACAGTGGTCCAAAGACAACCGACCTCCAACATCTGGTATTTTGTTGAGCTAGGATGTGACCCATCCTTCGCTCCCAGATGTTGTATTCAGGTCTGACCAACATAGGTGGTTTGAAGAGAGAACCAATGTTGTTATTAGTGTTATCATGTGATTGTGACGTCATTCTGGTTGTTTTTCAGGCACTGAATAATCAACTTTGTACGTGATTATACCTTACTCTATTTTACAACTAAAACCGAACAATCTAAAGTATCAACGAAATTGAGCTGAACTTTTACATCAAAATGATTGTTAAATCAAATTTGGCTGTCCTAGCTCTGATACCAATTGTTAGGATCTGAGTTTCTTATGATTATGCTTGTTTGATAAAGATGAAGATGAAACAGAGTATATTGCAGCGGAAATAAATGAAACACACTTTCAACACACAATCAATGGAAGAAATAGTTTTCAGCAAACATGTTTATCTCATAATCGAAAGATTGTATTTATTACAATAATCAACTATGCATGCATGCACTAGTCTCCCCCTCAGCCTGAGCTCACAGTGATTGTTCGTATAGAATGACTTTGTGATGAAGAGAGCTAATAGAACAGTACAGGGTACTGTTCTATTTATAGTACAGAACAAACCACTGAGCATCTTTGGCTGACGTTACCATAAAAGTGACATCTAACCTCCTAACAACCTCTAACCACTGACTATTACAAACACTGTTGTCTAACTACTGATTACAAATACAATACAATGAATAATCATAAACTACTGTTTCTTCATTCCACTGTTATTGCTCCAGCAGTGCTTTGTGTCTTCAGCAGTACTTGAACTATATCAGCAGATTGAGCGTCAGTACTTTATCTTCAACAGTCTTTAAACATCAGCAGTTGTTGTGAAGGGCAGTACTTAGAGATCATCAGATGTTAGGCCACTTTCAAAGGGAAAGATCTAATGCAAACAACTGCTTATTGTGAATCCACTGATCTGATCCAGTTTTGGCTTTATCAACTGTTCCTTTGTAGGGTTCAATCCCAACAAACCGCACTGTCTCGACGTACATCATCCTGCACCTCAATCCCCGCTACTTCATTAAAACTGCCCAAACCCACCTCCACGTTCGGTGTACAGATGCTATCCGCCACATGGCACATGGGGACATCAAAAATGGATTCCACACGTGGAGCAATAGGTGTACAGGCACCTAAGTCAACCGCGTCTCCATCGTTTCCGTGCACCGTAACTGCTTCCATACTTTTCATACTCTCACACCCCTTGATGCCTGGTCACGATTTAAGGTTAACAATAAAAATATCAAGATAAGGATCTACGAGGGGTGCGGGCAATAAGTAACATTTTTTTAAAAAAAGGGGCCACCACTTAGTCGTCTGCTCAATCTCTTCTTTTTGTGCGTGTATATATTCTCAACCAAATATGTATTCAACTCAATCAGTATCTGTGCTATACTCTTCGAAGCAGCTGCGTCTGAAATCATGTCTCTCACACTTTCAGACACGTATTATGTCACAAAAATAGTGGGGGGATGGGGTGGTCATGACTTGCGATACATGAGCTTACGTCCGGAGTGCGCTGGGCATTTGTCGTTGCCCGTTTGAACATTTGTCCCTCTTCAAAGCTGTCCAATCCATCAGTGGGCCAAACTGAAACCTCATCCAACACATCAATGTACCTACGCTTCAGACCCTGGAGGCCCTTGTTGTTTGGGTCCTCGGCTAAACGGGCACCTAAGTGCGTTTTAATCTTAACCCAAACCACCGCTAACCTATCTACCCACTTCTTAACGCAGCCAACAAACTCCTGTTACAACAACAAAATAAACATAAGGCTTTAAAAAAGTACGGCGCAAAAGGCTCACATTCAAAAATACCTGCGTGTTCGTAAACGTCTCGACATCTACATCATCGCCTGCTTCAACGGCACCAACACTTATCGCTTTCAAGTTGCCTTGCCCAATCCCACCATTATTGATCTCGTAATCTTGTTGACGTGTCAACATGTCTCTAGTCCAGAACTGAATGGCCCGAACGCCAGCCCTCATGCTTAGCGCGGCCATCTCTCTGATGTCAACATACAACAACTTCACAAAAAGTATGTCGTTAACCACATGAATCTTTTTCCCAAATCACAAACAATTTTTATGACGTACCGTCAAGATAGTCAGGGGCCCAGCCCACCAACTGTTTGGGTACTTTGGTTTCCACTTCTTCTTGCATTTACGTAAACAATCCACGATGTAAGCGCACCAGTCGTACTCTTCAAAGCGTGTATCAGCCGTTAAACGCTTTAAAATTTTGTCATTCACATACCCATTCAACTGTGATGAAGCCATTGTGGTAAGGAAAAGCAACACGAAATCAATGCGGAAAAACATCATATTATTATAAGTGTCTTGTTGGATTTAAGTGAATAATAAAGTGGGGGATATGTAAAAGCCGTGGGGTACCTAGCACGCCACCCTTTTAACGATGGGTGTTTGTCTTGGATGGCAGAATCGCGCCAAAGTTCAAACCTCCTTCATGGATACCCAACAGTTGGCTGATCAAAGTTGATGTGACTACCAGCTGGGCGTTTCCAAGATTCAATGTCAAATTTTCAGCATCAAATTGTTCGAAAACATGAAAGGCGAGTTTTTTTCTGGAATTCTGTCGACGACAAATCCCAGCAGCCCACCGAAACCCATTTCCTTTACAGCTTCTTCATGCGTCCGTGACATGTATGATATTGCATTGTACAGCTTGTTCGGCGAAGAACACGTCTTTAGGCTGGGTATTTCCTTTCGTTTCACGACCTTTCGTTTCTTTTCGTTCCCCGTAGACCCATCATAAATGTTCAAAATCTCTCTATCCTTCTTTGTCGAAGACCGTGTGGCTATAGCTCACTTTGGACTATGGCTATCGTCTAAGGATTCAAATAGACCACGACCATCCGTTTCGTTACGCCTCTTTCAAGTCTGTCGCCCTTCATATTCTACAATCCACCAAAGACCATTACGACCACCAACATACCAAATAATAAAAGCACAGGTTAAGGGTCCCACGTTTTACCTGAACTGAGATATATAACGCTTGGAGTCTGATCGATCTTCTGTTTCCCGCGACTAGACCCGCAGGTTGTTGCAACCATGTTTCCTATCCAGCAAAGACACCAACAAACAATATGTAAAGAATTTCGAAACGAGACTTCAAGGTGCAACTACCTCCAAAATAACATCAAATGTTAACAAATCCTATAACATAAAATCCTAATCCATCCCCACCTCCTCCCTCATCATGGGAAACCCTAGACCTCTTCCAAGGAATTCATCCCCACCCCCTCCCTTATTTTTATAAGGAATTTTTAAAAAAATAAATAATTACTAATTAAATTATATCATTTCTCAAAAAAAAAAAAAAACAAATAACTTTGTGAAAATTTTGCAAAAAAAAATCCATCGAATAAAAAAAGTTAAACGGACTATTGGGGTTAGTGGCTCAGTGGGAAAAGCAAAGCTTCTAGAAACACCTAACTTTAGAAGGTAATAAGTTCAAGTCCCACACCGAATAAAAATGGAATTTGCCATTAAAAAAAAGTTAAACTGATTTATGTAAGGCAACTTTAATATATAATTTATTTATAGTAATCACTAAACCGTTATAATTGTGTTAGAATGAATGGATCAATAAATATTGGTTTGATCAGGTCAACTTTGGAACACAAATTAAATGTAACCTAAAGATAGAATCGACGAAGACCCGTAAAAGTCGGCATTCCTCTTATATCTAAAGGATGAAGGCCATCTTAAAATTGGTTAATGTCTCTTGGAACCAACCTATTCGGCTACAACCACCACACCTGCCTCATGTGCATTGTGGTGATCATAACATAACCGGGTTAACTAAACCAATCAATATGTCTAGCCCCTACTCGATGGCTAGTCCATGTTATTCGTCTGATGACGATGGGAGAGGAACCCCGGATCGTGTGTTTAAGGAGCCTGAATATCCTGTTGTAATTGTGGACCAAAAATATTGTTCTACTTACCCGGTGCAGTTAGTATTTGAAAAGAACCATGACTCGGAAGACAAGTTCAAGATCAGCGACGATGATGGAAATGTTATATTTAAAGCCAAGAAGAAGAAGAATGGTTTTCGCGAAATGGTAGATGAGTCGGACACAACGATCATCTCGTTCACCACAAAGGTAATTTCTTTGATCTCTTATGTAGTAAATTTGAGAGATTATATGGAAATTTCCAAAATGAACGGATGGTTAACATATGATTTTCTTTTTTAATTTTTAAAACGAGTTATTTTAACAATGAGATTCCCTATCTTAGATAGCGACTACAAATGTAAAAGATTACAACGAGTTCAAAAGGAAAAGCTTAAAGTATTAGTTATGTGAATTTGAATTCTTTTTCAATATTTATTTAATATGTAATTAAGTTTTTTCTCAAATAATATATATATGTAATACTTTAAAAAATCTAAATGCATTTTTTTACATTTCAATACATATTTTATTAAAAACCGAGTTACATGCAAAACGTATGTTTTTATATTATAAGATTAAAAATACTTTATGTTAAATACAACTCGGGTCTCAGTGTATAAAATTAATATCTAAATGTAAAAAAGAATAAGTAAACTATGTATTTAGGTTTTTTTTAGAATGTTAGATACTACGTATTATTAAAGAAAATCTAAAATATATATTGATATAAACTTAAAAACAAAGAAAAAACTAAACTGAAAATCACACAATGAACTCATAACGAATTTTTTTTTTTTTTCATATCTGAAATCCAAAAAAACTATTGAGTTATCATAAGTTTTGAAAATAACCAAAATTTAAATTAGTAATCATATGATCGATCGTTTTATAATTATAAACTTGAGGCTTGTAGTGACTCCTAACACAGAGATATGTTTGTTTACTTTGTACATTAATGCAGCACATCAGTGTGCATAGAAGACGCCAAGTTTACAAAGGAGATCACCATGAGCACCACAGGCTCTTCACCGTAAAGAAGACAAGAGGTCACAAGTCGTTTCGATTCGATGTTTACATGGCTTCCAATATGACCGAAAGCACTTTCAATTACCGAGTTTATGACAATTATAAAGATGGAACATCGATAATATTTGCTCAAGATAAAGTTACAGTTCTTGCCCAGGTATGACTTGAAACCTAATGTTGATTATTTTTAAAAATTTGGATTTTTTAACACATGATTGATTGATGACAAATTGGTTAGTTGCTATCTAGATAGTGACTACTTTCTAGTTGAAGTCGCAATCTCAGATTTTGTAATGCAACATTTTCTTTTAAAATTAATCATTCAAACGAGTCATTCCCAACCTTATTAACCTATAACTAGTGTTACAGTTGCATACTCAAGTTACTCGTCAGAAGACAGACAAACCTGAAGATAAGTTTTCAGTGTCTGTATCTCCAAACGTCGATAAAGCTTTTGTTTCGGCACTTCTTATTATTCGAGAAGAGGTTAAGAGGTCAAGGCGTAAAGGCTATGAAAGCTGAGTGTAGAGCTCACACCGTTTTGGTCCTCCTTCGATCATCATACTAAACAATACATATTTGTTTCTTATTATTTTTTTAGTATTATATTTCGCAAAGCAATGCAGCATTGTTCAAACTATTTCTTTCGGTCCGTGTTGAACACTTGTTGTTTTCTATTAATAGAGGACAAATTGAATTAAATATACACATTTTATATAAATTAAGTCGTCATCTATTGCAAAGAACTAACAAACTTTTAAAAAATGACCATTTATGTTGTTGTCATTTTATATAAAAGAGTGACTTATTCAGTAGGTCACGGAATTCTTTTAATATTTAAATATTTCTCTATCGACTATCATGGTAACCTCAAAGCAATCTCATTCAACATTTATCTAACCCAGCCCTATATTTTTTTAAAAAGTCGCTATGATAGCTTTTTTATATATGAAAAGCTACTACTTATTGTCTATCAAATTATTGTGAATGTATAAAAACAAGAAAATATAATAAAATAAGTATTTGTGAGTAATATAAAGATAAAAATAATGGACGTGATGTGAAAGGTTTTTTTAAGATGAGAGATATTTTTTTATAAATATAAGTTTAGTTGAATTATAAGACATAAAACAATGAAGAATTACACTATCTTCGTTTCAGCAACATTCACAAAGCTCAGTAGAAAAACCTTTTTTTGGCCCAAACAATGATTCTATCTCACAAATATTTTTATACCTTTTACATAATCACCAACTTTTATATTTATTTTTCCATAGTCACCTTATTTATTTAAATAACCAGTTTCATTTTCAATATATATTTATATTTTAGTTTCTAAATTGTATCCAAAAACTTTAAATATAACTTATATATTATCGCTATAAATTAATATACAATATCATAAAGTTGTAATAATTTCATATATTTATAAGTTTTACAATCCCTTTAAAAGTTTGTATGTGAATACATACATGCAACTTAAACTTCATTGAAAAAAAGGAAAATGAAAATAAGGAACAAGGAAAAAATAAATATGTAAATTATAGTTTTCGTCCTTTATGTTAGTACCGGATTGCAACGGATAGGCTTTAACTTCAATAATTACACTCACAATCATTTATTTGGAAAACTCGTTACATCTTTCGTCCTTTAGCACTAACTAGGTTAAAAAATTTAGTTAAGTCTATTTATATAAGGACACTTTAGTTTTTTTTACCAATCTAGTTAAAATATATTATAAATAAAACATTTAAACTAAGATTTTGTAAACAAAACAAAAACTAGCATACCTTGGTAAAGTGCAACCTTTAGGCTTCCATTTATACTTCTGAAACCCTAAATCAGGCCTACCATTTTTAAAACAATTAAATTGTTCATCAATCAATGAACAAGAACACGGTTCATACAAAGGGTATGATTCATCCATCACCCATTCTCCATCAAACAAATCACAACCCACCGAATTCTTCACCAAATACTCAATCCCTTGTTTCTTTTCCACATTATCCCCTTTACTTTCTTCAACTATTGGACTGGACCCACTTCCAGTATTATTCACCAAAGATGTCGGCACTGGTTTATTCAATTCTTCACACGGTTTCTGTCACACCCTGACTTTTGCGGAAACGTGATTGTAGGATCGTTTGCATGACCAAACGAGTTGTTCAGAAGAGTTCTCGATCAATACGAGAGGCGGAAACAAACGTATTGATGTTGAATCAGCTTGTATATTGATTTGACACGATTACAGATCAAATGACATGTCAGCAGCACTTCGGCTCTGGAATCTGGAACTGTTCCAAATGAAATGAAGGCTCAGGTATTTATAGTGTTGCCATTTCGTATGAAATGACCAAGATCCATTTCGTGCGAAATGGACAATGTCCATTTCGTGCGAAATGGCTCTTGCCATTTCGCGCGGAATGGTCCAGCAACACTAGAACCCTATAATCTAGCCTACCGAGCTTCATTCTATTCGATCTAGACACAAGACTCGATACAAGACGAAGTCGACAGACATATGCACCAACAGACTCCCCCTTGGATGTTGATGAAGTCTTCAGTGTCGAGTCTTTGGTATGTCACATCTTCAGTCTTTATCAGTCTTTGCTCTCTCCAAAGTATCTGACAGTGTAAACATCCTTTGATCTCTTTCTCTTTTCCAGGATCTCAACCTGGCTTTCAACCAATCATACTCCCCCTTGAATGTTGATCTTTTCAATCTACAATCTTCTCTTTTTCTCACTCTTCAGCAACAACAACTGGCTCGGAAAGCAGGATTTGAAACTGGTTCTTCTATCTTCAGACTCCCCTTTAAGTTGATCCGGGATCGTAATCTGTCATAGCATTTCCACATGTTCAGGTCATCTCCTGTCTCTTCGTAGCAACAGGATCAGGAACCTGGCTTAAATCTGCACATCTTCAGGAGCCGAAACCTGGCTAACCTGCACAGTCTCTACCTCAAAATAAATTTCACAAATTTAACAATTTGACAAATTTATAAATCACTTGCAGGTATTGATCAAAATGATTTAACATTTTAAAAACTTTGATGACCACTTGAAAAAATATCATTTTTTCTCTTTTTTTTAAACAAACTTTCCCAAACCAACTGTTCTTCATGTTTAGCACTCGGAATTTTGAAAATCAGCTTTCCAACATCAGTTGTCGAAAATCTTTTTGTATTTTTCAAAATTTTATGCTAAAACACACTTAAATTCTTTTTGGATTTTTATAAAGAAAAACAGTAAATAAATATTTACAGACAATATTTTTGTGAGTTTGTGTAAGAGGATCATATCAGTTTAAAAGACAAATCACTAACACCGTTAAGCTTTAAAAATTTTAAGTTCTAAATGATTCACTTAGATTGTCAGTATACTGATCCACTTAAATTTTCACACAAAGTTCAACTGTTTCGAGATACGAGATTAGTGTTTTAAGCACTTAAACTTATTCGCGTGTCCCACCTCAGAATATACTCCCGTATCCAGACTCCTATATTAATTCTTACAGGTGAATGTACACTAATGATATCTGTAAGGGGTTAAATGCGAGACCATGAGAGCTCAGGCTATTGCTTCCGCAAAATCAGAGAGATGATGGTTCGACTTTAGGTGTGTTTCCTTCAGAGAATCCATTCTTCAACAGCATTAGCATTTTTCAATGTTTCATCATTTTTTATGCTGAGGGTGGGCTTTAAGATTAAAACAATGCAAAGTATTATACGAAGACTAGGCTATTACTCCCGCAAAATCAGAAGTCGAGGTATAATACCCTAGATATCATCACGCACAAAGACCTCGTATGTCAGAAATAGAAAGCCCTTCAAACAAGATTTCAGGGGTTACCTATATATCCGAGAGATGTTCCCCATGAAATAAGCAAGTTTGAAATTTTAGGTTTATATCTCGAATACAATCTACTAAGCGTGCAAAAACCTACTGGCATATCATCAGTGAGACCGTTTATCACATTTGACTTTCCAATTCTTTAGCATGTTGTGATAGTCCACTGATGTACTATCATTTCCTCTTTTTCACAACAAAACTCGTTTTTGATTTTTTCAATGTTTTTGGATTTTGAGATTTTATCATGTTTTTTAATTTTTCAAATTTTCGAAATTTCTAAAATTTTTACTCCCCCTAAAATCAAAAAAATATTTCAATTTTTGATTTTCAAGGAAAATTTGAAAACAAACTGTATAACCAGTTTGACCTTTTACTTGTACAGTTTAAATGACAACATGATGTGAATTGCTTCAATTCGCTATCCACTTGGCATAAACAATCAGAACTCCCCCCTGATAACAAACTATTTTCCCATTATGATTTCAAAACACTTAAGTTTGTTTTAATCAAAATGGTTTTTTCGAAAAATTAGTTTTGTTGATTTTACCACTTGTAGGTTAGGGGTTTCATCACATTGTTTTTTCAATCATTTGAATGAAAGTTAAATCAAGTTCAACTTAATGACCTTGATTAACCACATGTAGGTACATACACTTGTATGTTCTCATCAATCAATACCACTTGTAAATCAAAATTTCAAGAAAGATGCCGATTCCTACTCCATAATTACCAACTTGGGAGTTCCGGCAAGTCAGGATTTTAAGTAAACGCAGTCACCCAAGCCTGACCAGCCTTGGGTGAATGTGAATCATCTTTAACTCCCCATTTTTTTTATTTATAAAACTCTTTTGCTCCTTTCACCTTTCTGTCAACCATCTTCCCAAAAATATATTTTACTTTTCCATTAAATGCCTTTTCAGCATCAAACTCTTCCTTACCAGAGAAGAATTGATCTGAAATTTCAATTTTACCAACCTTGGATTTCAGGTTTTCTCTTGTCAATGACGGAAAGTTTTCTTCATTCATTTCTGGAACAGAATTCTCATCATTTTTCTCAACAAATGACTCCTCTGACTTTGACGAGTCGGATTCATTGTCAGAACTACTTTCTGATTTAACAACCCATTTCTGTTTGTTCAAATCGACTTTTCTTTTGTAAAAACGTTTCGAACTTTCACCAATTTCGAAAGTCGAATTTTTGAACTTTTTAAAACTTTTTGTTGGTTGTTTCTGTTCATTAACACATTTCTTTTTCAACTTTGAGTTAAAAGTAACTCCCAGTTTTGTGTAAGTGGACTTTGAGCAATTCCAAGCGATGTGTCCAACTTCTTGGCATTTGAAACAAGTTCTTCGTTCAAATCTCTTCTCAGATTCCTTCACCATATTCTTCCTTTTTTCGGCGAGAAACTCTTTGTTTGTCTGTCTCTAGAATGGTTTCTTCTCTTCTTCTACTGAACTTGTACCTGAAACAAATTTAGTTTTTGGTTTATAAGTTTTCTCATTTTTATGATTTTCTAGGGGAATGAAACCTAAACCCTTCTTTTTGAAATTACTGTTATGGTTTGGTTTCTTTTGAAAACCTGAACCAGAACTGTAACCTTTTTTCTTGTTCAATCTCTGTTGAACTCTTGAAGTGTAATTTTTAGGTTTTTCAGCAAGATTTAAATCTTTTATTTCATAAATATTAATTTCCGTTAATTTGAAAACCTGTTTGATCATTTCAGTTTTGACACTTCTTATTGGAAATTCCTCATTAGAAAATAATTTGTCAGAATCTTTCAAAGTATATGCTACTTTGAATGTTTCGTCTTTCAAATTATTTTTCGACATAAGAAATTCTTTATTGTAAACCCGTTTGACCGGTGAACTCGGACTCTTGTCTAATGAACTCGAACTTTCAGATTTAGACTCCGACTTTGACTCTTCATCCGTATCCAACACCTGATCGACCACTTTCTTTAACAACTCAGACTCGTGATCAGTGTCAGACGCTGTGAATATGACGTCAATGTTGTCTGGTAACTCATCAATGGTTTCAGACTTTACCTTTATATTGATTGCCTTTTTTAATCGTTCCTCATTTGGCTTTCTGGGAGAATAACTTTCCCAGATCGAAGGCGGACACTTGTTATACTTGACACTTTGTTTCTTACCAGTATCCTCTTCCGTCTTTTTATCTTGAAAAGCTTCAAGACCTGCAACAGTAGGATAAACTCTATCAATCAAATAATCAGAAGATGTATAACTCATCAGCAATCGTCTGATTCTTTCATTCTCAATCCTTTCAGTTTCCAACTCCTGCTTTAGCTTTGCACAATCTTTAATATACTCATTGATGACCTTCTGCTTAGTCATTAATGTTGAACTTATCATCGTCTCAGCAGCTCCTATTTCTAAGTTTGTTTTGTTCAAACTATCAACCGTTCTGTTCAGCACATCATATGATTCTTTTATGTACTTAACATCAAACAACAATTTTTCTTTCAACTCTTCTAGCTCACTATACTTCTTGTCTTTTTCTTCACAATGTTTGCATGGTTCCAAACATTTCAGACAAGGTTTCGTGAGCTCGACAATCTTTTTAACTTCGACTATCTTTTCAACTTCGACGATTTTTTCAATTATTTTCTCCACTTCAACAATTTTCTCCACCACCTTCTCAATCACCTTTTCAGTCATCGGTTCTTCATCAAATTCTATTTTTACTTCACACTCTTCAACTTCGGCTTTCACTGTCGCATTTTCTTCAACTTTAGCTTTCTCAGCTTCCATTTTTGCCTTTTCTTCAGCTATCCTTTTTTGCTTCCAGTTCTCTCTTCAATCTAGCAGCCTTCTTTTCGTTCAACATCTTGTTCTTATCTGCAAAAAAAAAAAAAAAATTAAAACTGAATGAATCTAAACTTTCTCTAGCATTATTAATGTATTCTTCCCCATCATCGGTGTCTTTATCACTTTCTGATGATCTGAAAATCTTCGTTCTTTTTGGCTTAGATTTGACTGTTCTTCTTCCAAGATTTGAGCAACAAAGGCTGTATCAGCTGGAACGTATTTGTCCCAGCTAAAACCCTCTGGCAATCTTTCATCATCCTGATTCACTATATAAGCTTTCTTCTTTCCATCTTCAATAGTGCGGGATGATGACGATTGTTGAGCAACCTGATGATAAATTGCCTTTCGTTGATAATCATTGTTTCCAAATGGATCTTGTCTTCCGGCTGCTTCTTTGTTTGTACATTCTCGTTTAAAATGTCCCATTTTCTCTGCAACGAAAACAAGTAACCTTTGATTTATCAAACCCTAACGGAGATGTAGCAGCATCACGAAGATCATCTCTACCCGTGATTTGTTTGAATTTTTCTGCTCTTCTTACAGCACTGGCTAAACACCACTTGAGGTCCATCAACTCAAGTTCCTCAGGATCAATCTGGTCATAATCCTCCTTAGTAGGCATCGGATTTCCAATTCTTCCAGAAACTAAGCTTTCATAAGATTCTAACATAGTAACAAGTGATGCCATGTGTTTCTTAACCATTTCTAGAGAGAGATTTTGACCATTTTGAATATTCAATGTAACATTGCATTGCATTGTAGATTTGTAGAACTCTTTCGTTGAGAACTTGGTGTTGAGAAATTCGGATCAAAACTTGAATAACCACTCTGAGTTATAGTGCTAACATTTGTTCCTGAAGTACCATCAGCACTGAATGCAGTCTGAATTTTCGGACTCGGAGTAGTCTCAACTCTGCTTCCTCTATAGTATAAACTCTCATCTGGTTGAGCATTTGGATTATTCATGATAGCAGTTTTCTGAACATTTAATTCATGTTCTTCAAGCTTCTGAATGAACTTGCACAGATTCATAGTTTCAGATTTTCTCATATGCTTTAAAATCAACAGATATGTTCCCCACTTATCCTGTGGTAACGCATCAAATAGCTTATCAACCCATTCATCATCTTCTTTTGTTATCTCCAATCTTTTCATTTCCTGGACAAGATGACAATATCTATCGATAGTCTTCTTGGTCATTTCACCTTTGCCAGCTGTAAACATATCAAAAGATTTCTTTAGTAAAGCACGTTTATTTTTATCATATCAGCACTTCCCTTAAACTTTTGAATCAACGCCAACCAAATTGATCTAGCAGTGTTCTCATGTTGAAGCAAAACAAAGATATCTTCTTTTACCGCTTGTTGGAGAATGCTAATCATCATTTTTTCACTGGTGTATTTTAACTTCTCAGCCGCTGAATAATCACTCAAAGATTTTTCATTTACACGGTCATCTATCGGTTTAACATAATCTTTGTCCAACAAAACCCATGCATCAAACTTATAAGCTTGCACCCAAGTTTCAAAACGGTTTTGCCATCCTTTAAAATCCTCGATGTACATAAGCTTTGGAGGCTTTTGAGATGTTCCTGTTTCATTTTCGATTTCAAGAGTCTCGGCAACTGTAATTGGAGCAGCTGGAGTAGTAGCAAACGCGTTATAAAACTCTTCTTCCATGTTTCGGTAACAAATTTCACAAGTTTACAAAGTTCAAGAAAAATGGAGTTTCAAACGAAATGGGATCTCAAACGAACTAACTTTGATGCGAAATGGACTTTGGAGCGAAATGGCCCTTTCAAATGAAATGGCAACTTCAAGCGAAATGGGAAATCATTCCATGCGAAATGAAGGTATCAAGGTGCAATTCGTGCGAAATGGGATCTACAAAGTCCAAACCATGCGAAGTGGAGTCTCTATGGTCCAATTCGTGCGAAATGAGATGCTGATGTCACCAAATCGGTCGGATTTTTGTCAAATTGATCACTTTTTAGGTTGATTTTAGGTCTGAATCTTTCAAGGATTGTTTAAAACAGCATTACGCGTGTTATATGTGAAATTCAATCCATTTTAACTGTAAAATCTTAGTTAATTTTGAAAAAGAAGGTGTAGAAGTCAGAATTTTGATGAAATCAAGCTGAATCGGTAAGAACTCTTCATCCTGAGCTCTGATACCACATGTAGGATCGTTTGCACAACCAAAACGAGTCGTTCAGAAGAGTTCTAATCAATACGAGAGGCGGAAACAAACGTATCGACTTTGAATCAGCTTGATTTACACACAAAATCACTTTAATTGTCTTGTATATTGATTTGACATGATTACAGATCAAACGACACGTCAGTAGCACTTCGGCTTTGGAATCCGGAACTGTTCCAAACGAAATGAAGGCTCAGGTATTTATAGTGTTGCCATTTCGTATGAAATGACCAAGATCCATTTCGTGCGAAATGGACAATGTCCATTTCGTGCGGAATGGTCCAACAACACTAGAACCCTATAATCTAGCCTACCGAGCTTCATTCTATTCGATCTAGACACAAGACTCGATACAAGACGAAGTCGACAGACATATGCACCAACAGTGATTATGTGTGACTTGCTTAATATCATTGCATTCAACCATAACAAACATCTAGATGATAAAACTAAAGATGATCATCCATTAAATAAGTTTAAAATATCACAAACACCATTGTTTTGAAATCCCAACACAGACTTTGAATCCATATTACAAACCATGCAAATTGTTTTAGAGTTCCATCAGGACTTGACAAAAGACATTAAATAAAACCAAGCTTTGAAAGATGTGTCTTATCTAGGATAAGACACATTATCCAAACCCTTGGACTACGGATGACATCTTTTATTCTCAACATTACTTGAAACCTCCAAACGCCCGCAAGATCCACATTTAATTCCCTAAAATGCATGTAGTTTGAAAACATCAACAAAAGATAAGCGAGTTCACGTGTTCAGTATGTGTACACGAATAAACCTTTATAATCATTGTATGTATGTTTTGTAAACCTTGGTATGAAAGCAAATAAGGAACAGATCAATTAATGTGTAGCTAATTCATTAACATGTGTGCAATGGCATAGGAAGGCTTAAACCTTTGCGGATTTCGTACTGGGCCACCCGGCTGGAACGACATAGTCACCACATGCGGTCAAATCGCGGACCCATGGGTGGGGCTCGCAACACCCAAATAGATCTATCACTCATGCCCCTCGGTCCTTACAATAGGATTAATGGTCTCAAGTTAACGCCTACCCATTCACATCATCTAACAGTATTTTCCTTAGCTAACCACACCATTTGTAATCATTGTAACATTTGTAACATGTATTTCACCCCCGAAGTTATAAAACTTAAAATAGTTAAAAGAAAAGGGGGACATGAACTCACAGTCTTACGTTCTTTGTAATCACAGTGTCACACCCTGACTTTTGCGAAAGCGTGATTTGGTGTGACTTGCTTAATATCATTGCATTCAACCATAATAAACAACTATATGATAAACCAAGATGTTCATCCATAGATAATTTTCAAAATAATACAACCGTCATTGTTTAACATCAAACTCAGACTTCAAGTTTAGTTCACATGACAACCAAAGCTTAAAGTTCCATACTAGACTTCTCAAAAGACACAAACAAAATAGGTTTCGAGCCATGTATCTTATCCAAGATAAGAAACATATCCCAGACCCTTCAACTTCGGATGACACCTTTTATTTGAGACATGACTTGTAAACTCCAACGCCTGCCAGATCCATATTTAACTTCCTGAAATACATGTAGTTTGAAAACATCAACAAAAGTTGAGCGAGTTCATATGTGTGTTTGTAAATAAACCTTTGAAACATATGTAAGTATGTTTGTATGTACTTGAAAACCAGGTATGAAAGCATCAAGGAATCAGATCAATTAATGTGTAGCTAAATATTTAATATACGCGACGTGATGCAGGAAAGCTCAAACCTAGCAGATTTGTCAATAAGACATAGTTACCACATGGTCCACTCGACGGACTCATGGGTGGGGCTCCCTACACCCAAATAGATCTATCACTCATGTCCCTCGGTCCTACAACGAGGATTAATGGCCTTAAGCGTCATACCCACCACTCACATGATCTAGCAGTACATTTCCTTAGCTAACCATACCACATATAAACGTTTGTAAACAGTTTGTAACATGTACTTCACCCCCGAAGTTATAAAACTGAAAATAGTTAAAAGAAAAGGGGGAACATGAACTCACAGTTTTGCGTTCCTTGTATCCGATGTAACTCAAAGCCTCCTCTAGAACGCACGACTACCTACATGCGTACTACGGTCCATTAGACGAGCAGGTCGTGCCTTGACTTAGTATTGATTTGTGTCTTTGAGTTACGTTTCATAGTGTCTTCATTATTATTCCAAGTATATAATTATTTGTTAAAATAATTAATATTTTAACTTAAATTATATTTATTAAATTTTGGAATAATTGTTAAAACAATATATATTAACTTAATACTTCCCAAGTATTTATACTTGTATTTCCTTCCCAAGGATGGGGTATCTTACACTTGTATATTTTTGCCATGTTTTGGAGTCGTATTTCGGTATGTATTTATACGTATGAGAATACGTATTTTTACTGTATTCATTAAGTATTCTTTATACTTAATTTCGTATTAATTTTTCCAGAATAATAACTTTAGTAAAAATCCATATATATTTCCAAAATATATATTTTAAGAAATACTACATAGAAAAATTATTTATAATTTTTCCTTTGGCAAAAATATTTGTATTTTCAAATAATTTCCAAAATGATATATTTTCAAGTCTAACTTGGAAATTATATATATATATATATATATATATATACTTATTTTTCTCCCAAAATAATATATTCCGTTTTTGTTTGAGAAAATATATATTTCTTTCAAAAATAATATATCTTCTAATATTTCCAGGAAAGTACATATTTTTATTCACTCAAAAATAATATATCTTTTTCTTGTCAAAAATATGATATAAGTTTGTGATAATTGTAAAAATCATATTTTTGTCTCCTTGGGTGTCTAAAATATTATTTACCAAAATATACTCATGAATAATATTTCCGGAATATTTTGTAAGTTATATTCCTTAGTTCGGTTTCACCAATATTTTGTGTGAAATGTGTAT
Organism: Helianthus tuberosus; assembly: GCA_030545235.1. Lineage (NCBI taxonomy): Eukaryota > Viridiplantae > Streptophyta > Magnoliopsida > Asterales > Asteraceae > Helianthus > Helianthus tuberosus. The sequence goes on along the minus strand of CM060384.1, from coordinate 76,192,301 downwards.
ATTTATTCCTTGGAATTTTCGTAATATTTTGGATTGTAATTTTTGGTATTTTGATGAGTTATATTATTTCATGTCCTAAAATAATATAACTAATGCACAAAGTATACAAATAATTACACGCATGGTGACTTCTAAATATATATTTCCTAAATACATATTTAGTTACTTTTATTTATGAAAACCAACCTCCAATATTTGTATTTTTATAACCAAAAATTATGGCAAAGTTTATGTAAAAATTTATGGTTTAAGATACACTTGAAAATATTTGTTTAGAAATATTTTTCTAAGTGTTTAATTTTTAGAAAATTTTTGCCATAGTTTCTCCCAAAAATGGAGGTTTCCATGCTTTCAAGCATATCATTTTCTTTTGTAAAAATCAACACAATCAACCAATAATCAACAATAACCAATCTTCACTTACCGATCTTGCCAAAAACAAGCATAATCTAATACTTCATGAACTTGAATATTTGTAAAAATTTGTAGTAACTTACTAGTATTATTAGTAAGCCTTGTTATCCTTTAAAGTGTGATTAGTTCTTTAAAAACTTCATTTTTAAAGAAGATTGATCTTTACAACTTGTATTTATATTTTTTCAAAAATGTTTTTTTTCCTTTGATTTTTCTTGTTAACAACATATTTCTACACCTTATTAACGACCAAAAATAAGGTTTATTTGTTTAAGAACCAAGTTATAGTAAAACTTGTATTTTTAACTTGGTTTCTTGAAAAATCATCCATGAATCTTTAGATCTACATGATTAACAACTTACTTTGATCATTATTTTTCAAGAAAATCACATATTCATTCAAGTTCATGTTTCATGTGTGGATGATCTATCATCCTACAACACTTCTATTTTCTCATCTTGCTAGATTATGTTTTTAATCATGATCTAGTAAGATCATATGATAACCTACATCATATACATGAATAAATAACAATCAATAAGCAAATAAACACATAAACAACTTAGTTTCTTCATTAAACATGCTTATGTTCAAGTTTACTTCTTGTGATTCTTAGTGTTCTTCATGATTAACATTATGAATCTTCTTTTAACCACTTAAAATGGAAGTAAAATAGAAAGATCACGGTTCTTACCACTAGCTCAAGGCTAGGGATGATCAAGAGGAGAAAACAAGTGGATAAAAGCAAACGGTGAAGGTCCTTCAACTTCCAAAGCTCCACACCCCCTTAGATATGCTTCTTACACCTCAATTTCACCTTAGATTGCTTGCTAGTGGAATGGAAATGGTGGAGGTAGGATGGTGGTGTTGGGCCGTGAGCATGGAGGGAGGGAAAGGAGAAGAAGGTGTGAAGTGGTGTGTGATGAAAATGAAGTCTTATGAACACTTAGGTTATACTTATAACCATTTACTAGCTATATCTCATGTATAATGTGTCTAAATAAAGGAAACATGATCTAATATTTAATCACAATAAAATCCAATGTGGGCCCTTGGTGTTGGCCGATTATAGGTGGGGGGGGGGGGGTAGTAGACTAGGTTTAAACCATATAGTTAGTTAATAGTTGAAAATCAAGTATATAGTTAGGGATTTAGTTACAAGATATTTATGTAGTGTGTGTTATGATGTTCGGGGACCATAACTAGCTTGGTAATGTTAAAACAGTGCTTCTAGTAAAAATTTGGTGTTTCGGGTAGTGTCCGGTTGTTCGGTTGGTTACCGGTCCGATTATTTTACCAAGCCTACGACTCGCCGGTTTTACGCTTTAACGAACTCAATTACGTTTTATGTGTCTATTTTACGCTTTATCGATTTCGCGATTAATAAACTTACGCTCCCTGTTTTACAAAACGCACAACTCGCACAGCCATCGCAAACTAAAACGAAGACCGAATGTTCGCAACAAAACTAATGTCTAATTACTCGCTTACGCTCTCGCTCTCTCCCTCTTATCGCGTCCTCGCGTATTCTACACCGTTATGCATGTATATAAGTGTAAACTACAACCATATATATCTAAATACAGACAAATCATTATGTGAGAACCTAGGAATTTCGTGTCTCCTATGTGGCTCCTATGTGAAATCTAGTATATTATACGCTACAAGTTTTGATCGCGCTCAATCGCATCGCAAACCCAAAAATCATTATGATCGAATCTCACTCCAAATATCTCTCTGTCTAGATGCCTTCCAACGACTCTACCTCGAGACGGACAACCAGGAGAAGAGCCAAACGAAGCGCCGATAAGAGGATTGCCTCGCTTGTGACCAAGGAAGTGGTCAAGATCATTCCTCAAATTGTCGCTCAAGTGCACTCTCTCAGCAACTCTCGAGCCTCGGAAGACTCTAAGACGGAAACGCTGCAATATGCTTTCATCTACAAACACTTCAAAGCCTGTGACCCGATGGAGTTCACGGGTGAAGGAGGTGTGTTCCAGCTACTCCAGTGGTTTGATTCTATCGACGTTACCCTTCGTCAGCTGGTTCAAGGACATCGCATCTACCAGTCGCTAGGAGGCTAAGTACACTTCACAACGAAAAGTTCAAAGGAAACACCTACTTATCCGGCAAAACTCAACTGTTGAAGTTGTATCGAGAAATCTGGAAGTGGATTAATTTCCATTCATGTGGGGGATTGTTGGAAATTTATTAATGGAAATTTTGTATTTTCATTAAATAAAAAAATAATAATTTAGAGAGAATATTGGACTATTTGAAAAAACTTGTGTTTTAGTATACAAGTTGTCCCACATCGGTGGGATGAAGAATAGGAGAGTGGTATATAATAAGGAGTGTAAGGAAGATGATATCTTCTATACAAGTGGACACACCCAGTGGCAAGCCTGAGGGCCCGGGACCGGGACCGGGGCGATGGGCGTAATGTGGCGTTTTGATGGCGCACTTTGCACTTCATTGTTGATAGTGACTGCTGAACTGCTGCACTTTCCAAGTGCTGCATTATCTGATAGTGACTGCCATTATTTCCTAAAGTGGCTGCATTATCACACTTAGTGCTGCACTATGTCTCTGCATGATTGTTAAAGATCAGTGCTGTTTGTGCCTATAAAAAACGAGTTCAGCTCATCAGTTTTTGTACAGACAAAATACCAATAGAAACCAGCAAACACAACACACCAGCAGACACTGCTCTTTCTTCTCTGTTCTCTAATACACGTTGCATGAGTTGCAGCACCAACGATCAATCATTCCCGTCACTGAAGGAACTCTACGTCCTTGTTTCAGGTACATCTTCAGGTGCTAGGCTAGTCCCGGTAGTACTAACTGCTTCGGCTGTTGTACCCTGGGAAACAGACGGTTCAACTGGGTGACCCGAAATCTGTTTTAAGGGAAGCGTGTTCTTTGCGTGCCTCAGTCACCATTCTTTCAGTTTCATTTTTTTCTTGTTTATATTTGTTTTTCATATTTTTGTGAACGGTGTTACTACATCCTTACATGCGTAAAGTACAACCTGGTTACGTAGGATGATGATTACAAAAAAGAACAATGCTTGAATGTGTTGATGATAAAGTTCTACACTTGACTGTTAGTTTGATATGTATTGAATCTGTTCACTGTTTAATAAACGAGATGATGAAGGAATATGATTTTGTTAAACTTTTTCATGGCTAGAATAAATAGGATTGATGTTGAATCAGTGAAACGGTGATCCGAAGAATTAGTTCATTTAATACTGGTAGCAATGAAGATTGATGTTTATTAAATATTAATGCAAATGTTTAAATACATGAATAGTAGGCTATTTGATCTTAATTTGTATATATGCTGGTTCGGTATTAAAACGAAATTGGTTTGCATTTGATGATTAGAGGTTGGTTATGAATGTTATTATATGATGCTCTGTTTTTATAAAGTGTACAAGTATGCATGCTTGGGGTACAACCCATCTGAAAATCCTAGGAATTAGAATGTGTACGATGAATGGAATGATTTGAAAGTTGTATATTAAATGATTTTGTCTCTTCTGGTTTGATTCAAAAAGGTGAAACTAATGCATGTCCATCACCCCACAAAAATCTGATCGCACAATTTATAGCTGGCCCCCACCTTATTATTCGTACACTTTCATTGGTGGTCGCACAAATGTTTTGACATCAAACACTCTGACCAACCATAAATGAAGGGCCCCACTGTTGTTCTCGTATTCTGGTCTCACAGTCATCCTTAAACCGCACAATACCTTTATTCACTCTATTTTTGGGCTGCATATATATCCAATTTGCACATTCTAAGACTTTCATGGACTACAAGCCTCTTACCTTCAATGGCACTGAAGGAGTTGTAGGCCTACTACATTGGATTGAAAAGACCGAATCGGTATTCGAGATGTGCGAATGCCCTACTGACAATCGAGTGAAGTTTGCTACTGGTACTCTCGAAGGAAATGCGCTCACCTGGTGGAATGCGCAAGTGCAAATGCTTGGATTGGCAGGTGTAAATGCCACTCCTTGGAACGATTTCAAGGACCTAATCAAGGAAGAGTACTGCCATCGTGATGACATCCATACGCTGGAGGTGGAGTACTATGAATTGAAGATGGTGCGATCCGAAATTGAAGCTTACACCAAGAGATCCAATGACTTGGCCGCTCTCTGCCCCAACATGTCACAGTCTGCCTACAAAAGGATTGAGCTTTATCTGAAGGGTTTGGTCCTTGAAATTCAAAGCTTGGCAACTGCAGCTAACCTCCCTACTATCCAGCAAGTCATTCGACTGGCACACCGACTCACAGATCAGGCTGTCGAACAAGGAAAGTTGCCCAAAAGGATCAGCGCTACTAATGAAGCTTATGGAGACACCATGCGCAAGTGGAATAACAGCAAGGGTTCTAACTCATCTCAGTATCAAAACCAGCAAAGAGAAGTCGATGGAAACAAGGGCCCTAACCAGCAAGCTGGTGGTTTTCAAGGAGTCCGAACGAAGTGTAACCAATGCAACATGCACCACTATGGGCTTTGTGAGAAGAACCGTTGTAAAAGGTGCAACAAGGTGGGACATTCAGCTAAGGACTGTAGGAGTCCTCATCCAGCGAAGCAGAACCAGAGTCCCAGCAGCAACAACAACAGGGAATCGTCAAGGGGTGTTATCAGTGTGGGGATGAGGGACACTTCAAGAGGAACTGCCCGCAGTTGAACCTGAATTGCAACAACAATCAGGGCGGGAGACACAACAATAACAACAACAGAAATGGCAACCATGGTGACAACGACGCAAGGGGACGCGTATTTGTGATTGGTGTAGGAGAGGCAAGGAACGACCCCAACATGGTAACGTGTAAGTTCCTACTCGATGATCTCTTTGTTTCCGTATTATTTGATTCCGGAGCCGATGCTAGTTACGTATCATTAAGTATTAGTAAGAAGCTTAAGTCTCCGCCAACTCCTTTGAACTCTGAGCACGTCGTCGAATTGGCCAATGGTAGAAATATCGAGGTTACTCACATCATTTACGATTGCACACTTGTTCTGTCCGACCAAGTTTTCTCTATCAACCTCTTTCCGATTACCCTTGGAAGTTTCGACGTTGTTATAGGTATGGACTGGTTGTCCCAGCATCAAGCCGAAATATTCTGTCAAGAGAATATTGTCCGCCTTCCTCATTCTGTCAGCGAGCCCCTCGTTATTCAAGGCGATAAGAGTGGTGCAGTTACATGCATCATCTCATTCTTGAAAGCCAGAAATGTCTACGAAAAGGGCATACTGCCATTCTAGCTCTCGTTACCGATACTCAGGCAAAGGAAAGGAAGATTGAAGATATTCCTTTCATTCGTGATTATCCCGAAGTATTCCCTAAAGAACTACCCGGTCTTCCACCTCATCGAAAAGTAGAATTTCAAATCGAGCTAACTCCTAGAGCAACACCTATAGCTCGTGCACCTTATCGTTTAGCCCCATCCGAAATGGAAGAACTATCTACACAATTACAGGAGCTGTTAAATTAAGGTTTTATTCATCCTAGCTAGTCACCTTGGGGAGCCCCAGTACTCTTTGTCAAAAAGAAGGATGGCACTTTTCGTATGTGCATCGACTACCGCGAACAAAACAAGGTAACTGTGAAGAACCGTTATCCCCTCCCTCGTATTGATGATCTATTTGACCAATTGAAAGGGTCAAGTTTCTATTTTAAGATTGATCTAAGATCGGGCTATCACCAGTTGAGAGTCCGAGACGAAGATATCTCCAAAACAGCATTTAGAACTCGATACGACCATTATGAGTTTCTGGTTACGCCATTCGGGTTAACCAATGCACATGTAGTCATCATGGATCTTATGAACCAAGTGTGTAAACCCTATCTTGATAAGTTTATTATCATTTTCATTGACGACATTCTGTTCTACTCAAAGAGCCAAGAGGAACACGAGCAACACCTACGTCTCATTCTAGAACTCCTCCGAAACGAACAACTCTACGGCAAGTTCTCGAAATGTGACTTTTGGCTTCGCAAAGTCCATTTCCTCGGACATGTGGTCAATGAAGCTGGGATTCATGTTGATCCAACTAAGGTTGACTCCATCAAGAATTGGCCTGTATCCAAAACTCTGACCGAAATCTGTCAATTCCTGGGTTTGGCAGGTTATTATCGTAGATTCATCGAAGGTTTCTCGAAAATCGCGCAACCTCTTACAACTCTAACTCAGAAGAGTGTCGCCTATAAGTGGGGTGATGCTCAAGAATCTATATTCCAGCAACTTAAGGAGAAACTGTGTAGTGCACCTATCCTCTCGTTACCTGACGACACCGACGACTTTTTTGTTTACTGTGATGCATCTATACATGGGCTTGGATGTGTCTTGATGCATCGTAAGAACGTTATATCTTACGCCTCGTGACAACTCAAGATCCACGAAAAGAACTACACTACACACGAATTGGAACTGGGAGCCGTAGTGTTCGCACTCAAGATATGGAGGCACTACTTGTACGGTACGAAATGTACAATTTACACCGATCACAAGAGTCTCCAGCACATCTTGGATCAAAAGGAATTAAACATGCGTCAACGCCGATGGGTTGAACTTTTGAATGATTTCAAATGCGCTATTAAGTATCATCCAGGCAAGGCAAACATTGTAGCCGATGCCCTTAGTCGTAAGGATGCAAAACCAAAGCGTGTGTGTGTGCTTCAGCTGACTATTTACTCGAACGTTCCTGAACAGATTCATGATGCTCAAACTGAGACACTGAAGGAAGAGAACCCGCTAGCAGAATCACTGTGTTGTATGGAAAAACGACTTGAACGCAAATATGATGATGTCTACTACTTCATGGAACGTATCTAGGTTCCACTTTATGGAAATCTTCGAGAGCTTGTGATGGATGAAGCTCATAAGTCCTGCTACTCGATACATCCTTGAGCTGATAAAATGTACCACGACCTTAAGACCTTGTATTGATGGCCGAAAATGAAAGTAACAATCGCAAAGTACGTCAGTAAATGCTTGACTTGTGCCAGAGTCAAGATCGGGTACCAGAAGCCATCTGGACTACTACAGCAACCTGAGTTGCCAACCTGGAAATGGGAACAGATTTCCATGGACTTCATTATCGGCTTGCCATGGTCTCAAATTACCATCTGGGTGATCATAGATCGCTTAATCAAGTCTGCACACTTCCTCGCGATCAAAGAAACAGATAAGTATTCGAAACTCGCAGCCATCTATTTGAAAGAAATAGTTGGCAGGCACGAAATGCCAACTTCCATCATATCCGATCGTGACCCACGTTTTACTTCCGAGTTATGGCAAAATACGCATAGATCCTTTGGCTCACATTTAGACGTGAGCACTGCTTGTCACCCACAGACTGATGGTCAAACCGAACGTACCATCCAAACAATCGATGGCATGCTGCGAGCATGTGTTATTGATTTTGGTAATGGATGGGAAAGACACCTACCGTTGGTAAAATTCTCTTACAAAAACAGTTATCACACCAACATTCAGGAAGCTTGATTTGAGGCATTTTACGGGCGTAAATGCCGTTCTCTTTTGTGTTGGGCGGAAGTTGATGAAAGCCAAATTACCGGCCCGGAACTCGTACTCGACACGACGGAAAAGATTGCCTTGATCAGACAATGCACGGTGGCAGCACGCGACCACCAGTGAAGCTACGCGGATAAGCTTAGGAAACCCTTGGAGTTCCAGGTTGGGGACCGGGTTCTACTCAAAGTTTCACCGTGGAAAGGTGTGGTACGTTTTGGCAAAAGGGGCAAGCTAAATCAGTTATATGTCGGACCTTTCGAAATATCTGAGAGAATTGGCAAGGTGGCCTACAGACTAAATCGGCCTGACGAGCTGAGTGCGGTGCACAACGTGTTCCACGTGTCGAATCTGAAGAAGTGTTTGTTAGATGAAACCCTTATCGTTCCTTTTAAGGAACTCACAATTGGCGATCAGTTACGCTTCATTGAGGAACCGGTCGAGATTGTGGATCGAGTAGTCAAAACCCTCAAGCGCAACAAGATACGTATTGTTCACGTTCGTTGGGATTCTCGCAGTGGTCTGGAGTTTACTTGGGAACGGGAAGACCAAATGATGCGCAAGTATCCCCAGTTATTCGTCAACCGTACCTCAAGCACTGAGGTTGCAGCTGAATTTCGGGAAGAAATTCCAAACTAACGGGCGGATGATGTGACACCCCGTGAAAACGCTTTTGATACACACTAAATTTCGGGACGAAATTTATGCTAACACAGGGATAATGTGACAATCCGCACCTTCTGCTCCGTACCGTTCCTTTACGGAATCTAATCCTACTATATTATAAGCGATATTAATATAAAATGGGGTTTTCTATGTGTATGTATTTAAAATATTAACTATGTGAGTATTAAATGGATTTCCCTTGTTTATTACTGTTAATTATATATAATACATCGACGCCACACACTCATTTCTACGCGTACACACTCCGATGTGGGCCTGAGACCGGATTAAAACCCATGCTTTGTTCGGATCACACAACCAAGTCTCACAATATACATGACTGGCCCAAGAATGTAGGCCCAAAGCTCCTAGGGTGCCCTAATAGGTCACATAATTAAAACAAAGTGGCAAATTGAGAGTGTGCGACACATTTTTCTGATACTATATATGGATACCAGCCGAGACTCTCATTACCTTTTTGATTGGTTTCCATCAAATTCAAATCCCAAAGAATCATTCCCTCACCCTCACTCTCTCATTAACCTTCATCTTTTTCCATTAAACCAGCAACAAAAACCCCACCTTAGCCAACCAACCTCCGGCGACTTCCGAACAATCCGATCACTCCACGGCAGCTCACGTCTTCACTACTCGGAGCTCAGTTTCTTTAACCTGCACACACACACACACACACCGTTACGAACTCGGACCCAGGTTAGAATGTATTCATCTCTAAATGTTATGGTGAAGTTCATGGATGTTAGATGTTAAAACCAGTTAACTGATTTAATGTGTAACATTACTTCTTGTCAAATTTTGTTTCAACACATGATTGTCGAAGAACAACTAGTCTCCTATTTGAACGATAACTCATGAATAAAACACCAATGATAAGAATCTGTTAACTTGATGATAATGTGTTGTTTATGGTGCTGGGTTTTCATTTGAATGTATAACCTTACATGCGTAAAGTATAACCTGGTCATGAATATGATGATGATTACAAATAAGAATGATGCTTGAATGTGTTGATGATAAAGTTCTACACATGACTATTAGTTTGATATGTATGGAATCTGTTCACTGTTTAATAAACGAGATGATGAAGGAATATGATGTTGTTAAAATTTTTCATGGCTGGAATAAATAGGATTGATGTTGAATCAGTGAAACGGTGATCCGAAGAATTAGTTCATTTAATACTGGTAGCAATGAAGATTGATGTTTATTAAATATCAATGCAAATGTTTAAATACATGAATAATAGGCTATTTGATCTTAATGAGTATATCTGCTGGTTTGGTATTAAAACGAAATTGGTTTGCATTTGATGATTATAGGTTGGTTATGAATGTTATTATATGATGCTCTGTTTTTTAAAGTGTACAAGTATGTATGCTTGGGGTACAACCCATCTGAAAATCCTAGGAATTAGAATGTTTACGATGAATGGAATGATTTGAAAGTTGTATATTAAATGATTTTATCTCTTCTGGTTTGATTTAAAAAGGTGAAACTACTGCATGTCCATCACCCCACAAAAATCTGATTGCACAATTTATAGCTGGCCCCCACCTTATTATTCGTACACTGTCATTGGTGGTCACACAAATGTTTTGAAATCGCACACTCCGACCAGCTATAAATGAAGGGCCCCACTGTTGTGCTCGTATTTTGGTCGCACACTAAATCCTTATACCGCACACTACCTTTATTCACTCTATTTTTGGGCTGCATATATATATCCAGTTGCACATTCAAGACTTTCATGGACTGCAAACCTCTTACCTTCAATGGCACTGAAGGAGCTATAGGCCTACTACATTAGATTGAAAAGACCAAATCGGTATTCGAGATGTGCGAATGACCTACTGACAATCGAGTGAAGTTTGCTACTGGTACTCTCGAAGGAAATACGTTGTCACACCCCCAAAATACCACATGCGGAAATACCGCGGGGCGTGTGACGTACCAGGATCCAAGCCACCAATCACATTGAACAACGCATAATATAATTAAATAAAACTTTCATTTATTGACATTAAGTATTACAACGTTACAAATAATTCACAGTATACAGCGGAAGCATAATTCATTCGTTAAGTGTTTATAAACCATTAGTCTTGTGTTGCGATTCCATGTATCTCGACCCATGACCACTCCAGCCTCCCAGACAGCAAGTTCCAACAATAGGTACCTAAAGGCCTGCAAGGCATGTATCAACGAGTCAACAACAAAGTTGAGCGAATTCACAGTTGGTTGTTTAGTTTTAAAAGTTTGTTTTGAAAACCATAGGTTGTTTCGTAAACCACGAGTTAACCAGTATCTTTGTTTCCCAAACCATATCCAAAACCACTAGACCGTTACCATATCGACAACTGACGAAAGTAAGTTGTGCCCTACGTTAATGTCTATCATCATTGACTAAGTGCCCAGATCCATTAGTACACGGCCGTCCTGCCGGCACGGTGTGAGGCCTGTCAACCCTAATAGCGCTATTAATTAATGACCCACTTGCCATTGGCCCGGCGATTAAGTCGATATAAAAATGAGGGACTTCATGATAGAGTTTTGTCTAGTAAGTTTTAAGGTTGTTGTCCTACCCAAGGAGGACGAACGTACGTATTCTATCCAAGGAGAATACGCAGGATTAATATTGGCATCCTACCCATGGAGGATGGCGGTACATATCCTACCCAAGGAGGATATGTAGGTTCTGTTTTAATTCTTTAACCCATTCCCAACCACCGGGAATCCCATGCCTTAGAAAGTGTGTGAACTCACCTCGATTTGCTAAATTACGTGCTCACCAATATTCAGTCAAAGCATATAGTATGCACATATGCACAATCAGTTTATGTTTGTAAGGTTTCACATGCAATCGAACATCACAAGATGTGCTTAGGCAATTATTATCAAGTAACACATAACAGTTAATCAATCCATACGAGATTCAAAGTTCACATGTATGTTCCATAACCATGTTCAACAGTTAGGTGTTCTAGGAAACTATGTTATTCGATCAAATGTAAACATCATTAACAGTGAATAACAAGAACTCAGTCTCTAACATAAATGCAGTATACACAAACAGAATAACCTACCCTTCCTTGTGAGCTTCACGACAAAAACCTGAGATTTCATCGACATATGGTTGCGACGAAAAGGCCACGACGAACACATGAGATTTCGTCGACATAGGATTTCGTCGAAGGAGAGTTCGTCGGGCAAGGGTCTTCGTCGGCAAGGGTTTTCGTCGACAATAACATAGTCTGCAACCCTACTGTTTCATCGCATCAATATCATTTGTATCAGACTAAATCAAAATCAAGCAATCGGTTATCAATTTGTGAGTTTTGTACTCATAACAAACTTATTATCATGCAAACAATTAACATGTTAGTCATCGAATATCAACACATCAGGTTCATGTCATCATGTTCTCTATACATCATTAACCCATATTATTAATATTAATGAAATTTATCATTAACAACAAACATTCAATCGGCTCACATCATACTTATTCATTAAATCACACCCTATACCACTCTTGACTATACTGACAACCTCATTAAAAGGTGCACATGATTTGATTAGGTGAAGACTACAAATACACCCATATGGCCGCCAATTCCCTTATACAAGAGTATCCCCTTTATGAAACCATTGCATGCAATCCCTATTGGACCGTTACTGTTTCATCAATTAAATTATGAATCCAAATATCACAAAGACATATGCTCAAAGATAATACAATTCATGTATTCATCCTAGGATCATGCCTAACCTACCCATCATAGATCAACTAGCTCATCATTATCAACCTCATCACACTTCGCATAATAGTTCATAACCCGATATCATATAACAGTTAATTATTATGAGTTTGCACAATATCATGTATCATGGATCTAACAGTTTACTAATATACAAACCCTATGCACTAAGAATTCAACCAAACAGTTGACATATCATGCAATCGATGTTTAACAAAGAATGAGATATAGTAACATAAATCGTACACTAACCGAGAGTTTGACTAGATTAAAATGTTGACTGACTAGAGGGTTGCATCGAAGAGAGGGGGGGTATGCCTGCTGCCGTCGAACAATCAAGAAGGAGGAATAGGGGAGAGGTAGTTAGGGTTTCCTTATATCCTCTAATTACTGTTTACGTGACCCCAACCCTTTAATATACAAATATGAAATCTCAATCATAATGTAGGCTCATGAGTTAATGGATTAAGTCCTAATAGTGGGCCAATTTGTGGCATATGCAAAGTAAAGTTGGGCTTAAGTGATCAATGTTGTGGGCCGATACAATGTAAGGTTTTTAGAGTGTGAACATGTGGCCCACTACATGTGCGGCCCATAATGCCAATACGCTAAATAATAAATTATCGCACAATTAAGTTTAACGGAGTTATAATGGCACAGATTAAACGTCATTGACCTTGAAAGTTCGGGTCGTCACATCATCCCCAACTTGAAAGAAATTTCGTCCCAAAATTTAGCACGTAGTCACTGAGGAAGCTAGTTAAGTTGCATGGTTTTCCTGGTTTTCTTGGGGTGTCACATCATCCCCCCATTGGTTTGGAATTTCATCCCGAAATTCCGCAGTAGCTTCAACCTCAGTAGTGGTTTCATTGTTCTCGAACAACTGGGGATATTTGTGTTTCATTTGGTCCTCTCGTTCCCAGACAAACCCTGGGCCATGACGGGAGTTCCCACGAACTCGAACAATAGGTATCCTGGTGCGTTTGAGAATCTTGACCTCCCGGTCCAAGATTTCCACTAGTTCCTTGACAAATCACAATTGACCGTTGATTATGAGCTCCTTGAAAGGAAAAGTGAGGGTTTCATTTGACATACACTTCTTCAGATTTGACCCACGGAATACGTTGTGAACTCCACTGAGTTCTTCGGGTAGATTCAATCTGTAGGCCACCTTGCCAATTCTCTCCGTGATTTCGAAAGGTTCAACAGATCGCGGTTTGAGTTTTGTCTCGTATACCAAAACGAAGTACACCTTCCCAAGGTGAGACTTTAGGTAGTACTCGATCCCCAACTTGGAACTTGAGTGGTTTCTTGCGCTTATCAGCGTAGCTTTTCTGGCGGTCACGAACTGCCGCCATTTATTGTCGCATCTGAACAATCTCCTCTACTGTGTCTATGACGAGTTCTGGGCCAGTGATTTGGCCGTTTCCGACTTCTGCCCAACAAAGAGATGATTGGCACTTCCGTCCGTACAATGCCTCGAACGGAGGAGCCAGAATGCTGGTGTGGTAACTGTTGTTATACGAAAGCTTCACTAAAGGAAGGTGTCTTCCCCGACTGTTGCCAAAGTCGATTTCATGTGCTCGAAGCATGTCTTCAAGAGTTTGGATGGTGCGTTCAGTCTGCCCATCCGTCTGTGGATGATATGCTGTGCTCACGTCTAAACGCGAGCCAAAGGATTTGTGCACCACTTGCCATAAATCAGATGCAAATCGTGGGTCGCGATTAGAGGTAATGGAGGTTGGCACCCCGTGCCTAGCAACCGCTTCTTTCAGGTAGATGACTGCAAGTGTAGAAAACTTATCCGTTTCTTTGATGGCTAGAAAGTGTGCTGGTTACGCAAGACAATCAATGAGCATCCAGGTGATATTGTTTCCGTTTCGAGTTGTAAGTAGACTATCGACCAAATCCATGGCAGTCTGTTTTTATTTCCATGTGAGTATTGCTGGTTGCTAACACTCCTCCTTGACTTTCCCACAAGTCAGACATCATTCCCATACCAAGCTAGGTGGGCCTTCATGCCCAGTTACCAGTACAAGGTTTATAAATCCTGATATCTCTCATCAAAACCCAGACGACTAGAATATCGAAGCCGGTGTGCTTTGCTCAACACGAGTTCCCTACAGTTTCCATATAATGAGACCCACATTCGTTCCATGAGGTAACGAGTATCGTCCGACCGGTCAAAGGTTGCTTCTCCAAGCCCCGCATGGGTTCGACTTGAAAATCCTCTTCATTCAGTTCTCCAGTTTGGGCAGAGCGAGTCTGATCAGGTAAGTTAGAGTCGATAGCGAGCTGCAGAGCTCGTGTGTGTTTAGGTTTCTTAGTCATACTCATTCAGAAGTTACATCCAGTGATGTCATTGCATGCTTTAGCTCTTTTGAACATCGATACACGGGAGGCCCTTGTGATCTGTCTAAATAACGCATCTGGTACCGTCCAAGTGATGCCTCCATCCAAAATCCCAAAGCCACAGTTTTCACCGCCAGTCGTGTGTGTGTCGCGCAATTCCTCTTTGTAACTCCATCACGTTTGACATCACTCTCTCGTGTTGCATTGATGTGCAGCTGGGACTCTGATTCGGACCATAAGGGTATACCACTGAATCACCCGCACCCTCGGGTAAAAACGATGCTCAGTGCATTGCAGAGTCGGGATTCGAAAGTTGAAAAGACGTCCTCCTGTGCTGTCTTTCACGAACACAGCACCCTGCTGTGCTAGAGAGATTTAAGCTGCGCGACCTTCGAAAATCCTGTGATTTATCGGCGATAGCATCAAGTGAGACCAAGAAATTTGCTGTATCCACGAAGGACTCTTTGGTGTCGATCAGTTTCCAACCAAGACGGATCTTAGCGAGATCCACGTGCATTCCCACTTCGCTGATTATATATCCAAAAGGTAACTCTCGAACCCAGAAATTACATTTAACAAGACTTTGAGCGGAGTGGCTCCTCCCTCAGGAGTTCTAAAATAAGATACAAATGCCACCCATGGCGTTCCATTCTCCTGGTCAGGATTCAGAACGTTGTCAACACATGCAGCCGATTCATGTGACTCCTGAAGCTGCTGGTGTGTTGTTCAACTCAATGATCATGGTGTATAACGTTGAAATGGCTGCATTACATTCGACATGCTGTTCTGAGAGCATTCTCCCCTTGGACTACCATCTGACGATAGTTCGTTCACTAGCCAATCCTCGAATGGAAGCTTGTTCCTCGCAACTGGTCGACAGATTGTCAATACGTGGTCGAGGCAAACGGTTCTTGACTGTCACCTTGTTGAGTTCTCGATAGTCAGTACACATACGAAAAGGCTTCTCTTCATGGGTATAGCGAGGGCTCCTTAAAGCGAAAACTCATGTCCGACAGTTCCTGTAGTTGGTTAAACAGCTCCTGCAACCTTCGTGGTGCAAGACGGTAAAGAGTACGAGTAGTTAGAATTGCCTCCGGCGCGAGATCAAACTGAGTTCCTACCTAATAGTTATAGAAATGATCCTGGAAGTTCCCCGGGTAGCACATGGAGGGTAATCACGAACAACTGGTGGATCCTCGATCCTCTTTTTCCTAACCTTTCGTCTATAACAGTTGCTAACATAGCGGGGTAATCCCTCCATAGACACTCCTGGCTTTCATTGCTGAAATGACGCTAACCGTTGCGCCACTCTGACGCGTTAGAACAGATAACAATCCTCCATGAAGGAGAGGGATACGTAGAATCGTCTCCTCAAAGGGTATATCTATCAAGAACAACAGAAGAAAGGTCGATGTCGAACACTTGTCCCACAAGGTCGAGTTTACATCCCAACGAGCCTATGAGGTTTCCATTGTCTTGCCATCAGCTGATTCCACAACAGAGACGGAGCGGATTGCTACTCATACTAGCTACTATGTCGTTAAAGTCCTGACGTCGCCCACGCCAATTCTAAATGCTCTTCCAAGAGCATCATTTCTGGTGTTGCTGTTTTCATGACTAGGATTCCAAGTACTGTCGTTGTTCCTTTGATCGTTGTCCTCTTAACTTAACCATGACCAATCCATGTTGTAGGCACCTTTATTTCCTTACTGTAGGCTAGGGTTATGAATACCTTGTTTTCGCTGTGACTGCTGCCCCCAATGTCGTTGCTCGAAACAAAGCCCTACGATTCTTCACCATGATAGTCCATCTTTTCACATTCTGAGCCACGTCCTAAAGCGCTACTCACTATGCTGGCAATTATGCATACCACACTAAGGTCAATTATCATCACTTATGCCTCAATTGATTCGTAAGAGTTGACTCCCACAATTCGCTGACTAGATTTACGGACTCGATTGAAATCAATCCGCTCTCGTTCGTTGCCGGTAATCAGGGTCGTCAAAGTACTGGGCTTGGTAAAATACTACGATCAACCTCCTACCCATCGATGTTGCAAGTGGTTCGAGTAACACACAGTATGTTGCGAGAGTGTTGCAGAAGTGATGGCACTTCGGAATCTAAGGCATCAATATGTTAAGTTCCAGCAAGCGAAGAAAGGTGAGAATGATATCGATCAATCATTCGACGCTGCGACATCCAACACATGGACGTTCGTATAATCACCTAACATTCTCCATGGTTCGCTGAGTTCAGATGGGTGTTCAGGAAACACTCGATAGCATCGAGATTCGAAGGGATCCAAAGATGAATGAAAAGTTCACGTTCGAGTAGGGGATAATTACTGCTATGACCCCTATAGGTTTGTTATGTTTCACATCGATCAAATGATGGAACAAAACCTCTTTTCCACTTGTTAAGCCTCACTGGGACTCACATGCACCCCACATTATTATTATGTATGCACCCACAATAATATTGTGATTTGCATGCTCACCTCAGCTCCTCTTAACTCCTGTCAAATGGTTCCTCAAACTCGAGTAGCAATCAAAGAGTATCACGAAGCGTAAGTCATGAAGGTTTAGGGAAATACCACCCTATCAGTCACGTAACATATGCAAGTATACATGAATTCATACTGTTGTGCTAAACGTGCAATCACATGCAATATCATATGTAGGTGTTCACTAGTTATGCAGTACAATGAGTATACGAGAGACGAACCTTGCAATCTGGAGCTGAGTGTCATGGTCATTTTCACGTCTTCAGAACTGTTCGGTTATAGTCTGGTTTTACAAAAACGTTTTCCCCTTTTTAAATAAAACCAAGTTCACTATAACCAATGGCTCTAATACCAATCTGTCACACCCCCAAAATACCACATGAGGAAATACCGCGGGGAGTGTGACGTACCAGGATCTAAGCCACCAATCACATCGAACTTCGCATAATATAATTAAATAAAACTTTCATTTATTGGCATTAAGTATTACAACGTTACAAACAATTCACAGTATACAGCGGAAGCATAATTCATTCGTTAAGTGTTTATAAACCATTAGTCTTGTGTTTTGATTCCATGTATCTCGACCCATGACCACTCCAGCCTCCCAGACAGCAAGTTCCAACAATAGGTACCTAATGGCCTGCAAGGCATGTAACAACGACTCAACAACAAAGTTGAGCGAGTTCACAGTTGGTTGTTTAGTTTTAAAAGTTTGTTTTGAAAACCATAAGTTGTTTCGTAAACCATGAGTTAACCAGTATCTTTGTTTCCCAAACCATATCCATAACCAGTGGGGGCTTCCCCATGTGAACCACTAGACCGTTACCATATCGACAACTGACGAAAGTAAGTTGTGCCCTACGTCAATGTCTATCATCATTGACTAAGTGCCCAGATCCATTAGTACACGCCCGTCCTGCCAGCACGGTGTGAGGCTTGTCAACCCTAATAGCGCTATTAACTATTTACCCGCTCGCCATTGGCCTGTCGATTAAGTCGATATAAAAATGAGGGACTTCATGATAGAGTTTTGTCTAGTAAGTTTTAAGGTTGTTGTCCTACCCAAGGAGGACGAACGTACCTATTCTACCCAAGGAGAATACGCAGGATTAATATTGCCATCCTACCCATGGAGGATGGCGGTACATATCCTACCCAAGGAGGATATGTAGGTTCCGTTTTAATTCTTTAACCCATTCCAAACCACCGGGAATCCCATGCCTTAGAAAGTGTGTGAACTCACCTCAGTTTGCTCAGTTTGCTAAATTACGTGCTCACCAATATTCAGTCAAAGCCTATAGTATGCACGTATACACAATCAGTTTATGTTTGTAAGGTTTCACATGCAATCTAACATCACAAGTTGTGCTTAGGCAATTATTATCAAGTAACACATAACAGTTAATCAATCCATACGAGATTCAAAGTTCACATGTATGTTCCATAACCATGTTCAACAGTTAGGTGTTCTAGGAAACTATGTTATTCGATCAAATGTAAACATCATTAACAGTGAATAACAAGAACTCAGTTTCTAACATACATGCAGTATACACAAACAGAATAACCTACTGTTCCTTATGAGCTTCAAGACGAAAACCTGAGATTTCATCGACATAGGGCTGCGACGAAAAGGCCACGACAAACACTTGAGATTTCGTCGACATGGGATTTCGTAGAAGGAGAGTTCGTCGGGCAAGGTTCTTCGTCGGCAAGGGTTTTCGTCGACAATAACATAGTCTGCAACCGTACTGTTTCATCTTATCAATCTCATTTGTATCAGACTAAATCAAAAGCAAGCAATCGGTTATCAATTTATGAGTTTTGTACTCATAACAGACTTATTATCATGCAAACAATTAACATGTTAGTCATCGAATATCAACACATCAGGTTCATGTCATCATGTTCTCTATACATCATTAACCCATATTATTAATATTAATGAAATTTATCATTAACAACAAACATTCAATCGGCTCACATCGTACTTATTCATTAAATCACACCCTATACCAGTCTTGACTATACTGATAACCTCATTAAAAGGTGCACATGATTTGATTGGGTGAAGACTACAAACACACCCACATGGCCGCCAATTCCATTATACAAGAGTATCCCCTTTATAAAACCATTGCATGCAATCCCTATTGGACCGTTACTGTTTCATCAATTAAATTATGAATCCAAATATCACAAAGACATATGCTCAAATATATTACAATTCATGTATTCATCCTAGGATCATGCCTAACCTACCCATCATTGATCAACTAGCTCATCATTATCAACCTCATCACACTTCGCATAATAGTTCATAACCCGATATCATATAACAGTTAATTATTATGAGTTTGCACAATATCATGTATCATGGATCTAACAGTTTACTAATATACAAACCCTATGCACCAACAATTCAACTAAACAGTTGACATATCATGCGATCCATGTTTAACAAAGAATGAGATATAGTAACATAAATCGTACACTAACTGAGAGTTTGACTGGATTAAGATGTTGACTGACTAGAGGGTTGCATCGAAGAGAGGGGGTATGCCTGTTGCCGTCGAACAATCAAGTAGGAGGAATAGGGGACAGGTAGTTAGGGTTTCCTTATATCCTCTAATTACTGTTTACGTGACCCCAACCCTTTAATATACTAATATGAAATCTCAATAGTGGGCCGATTTGTGGCATATGCAATGTAAAGTTGGGCTTAAGTGATAAATGTTGTGGGCCGATAAAATGTAAGGTTTTTAGAGTGTGAACATGTGGCCCACTACATGTGCGGCCCATAATGCCAATACGCTAAATAAAAAATTATCGCATAATTAAGTTTAACGGAGTTATAACGACACAGATTAAACGTCATTGACCTTGAAAGTTCGGGTTGTCACATACGTTCACCTGGTGGAATGCGCAAGTGCAAATGCTTGGATTGGCAGGTGCCAATGCCAATCCTTAGAACGATTTCAAGGACCTAATCAAGGAAGAGTACTGCCATCGTGATGAGATCCATAAGCTATAAGTAGAGTACTATGAACTGAAGATGGTGGGATCCGAAATTGAAGCTTACACCAAGAGATCCAACGACTTGGCCGCTCTCTGCCCCAACATGTCACAGCCTGCCTACAAAAGGATTGAGCTTTATCTGAAGGGCTTGGTCCCTGAAATTCAAAGCTTGGC
Source organism: Helianthus tuberosus (assembly GCA_030545235.1). Lineage (NCBI taxonomy): Eukaryota > Viridiplantae > Streptophyta > Magnoliopsida > Asterales > Asteraceae > Helianthus > Helianthus tuberosus. The sequence continues at coordinate 76,171,830 of CM060384.1, read as the reverse complement.
AACTGCAGCCAACCTCCCTACTATCCACAAAGTCATTCGACTGGCACACCGACTCACAGATCAGGCTGTCGAACAAGGAAAGTTGCCCAAAAGGATCAGCACTACTACTAAAGCTTCTGGAGACAAGAAGCGCAAGTGGGATAACAGCAAGGGTTCTAACTCGTCTCAGTCTCAAAACTAGCAAAGAAAAGTCGATGGAAACAAGGGCCCTAACCAGCAAGCTGGTGGTTATCAAGGATTCCGACCCAAGTGCAACCAATGCAACATGCACCACTATGGGCCTTGTGAGAAAAACCATTGTAAAAGGTGCAACATGGTGGGATATTCAGCTAAGGACTGTAGGATTCCTCACCCAGCAAAGCAGAACCAGAAGTCCGAGCAGCAAGGAAATGTCAAGGGGTGTTATCAGTGTGGGGATGAGGGACACTTTAAGAGGAACTGCCTGCAGTTGAACCAGAATCGCAACAACAATCAGGGAGGGAGACACAACAATAAACAACAACAGAAATGGCAACAATGGTGACAACGGCCCAAGGGGACGCGTATTTGTGATTGGCGCATGAGAGGCAAGGAATGACCCCAGCGTGGTAACGGGTAAGTTCCTACTCGATGATCTTTTGTTTCCGTATAATTTGATTCTGGAGCCGATGCTAATTACGTATCATTTTGTGTTAGTAAGAAGCTTAAGTCTCTGCCAACTCTTTTGAACTCTAAGCACGTCGTCGAATTGGCCAATGGTAGAAATATCGAGGTTACTCACAACATTTACGATTGCACACTTGTTCTGTCCAACCAAGTTTTCTCTATCAACCTCTTTTCGATTACCCTTGGAAGTTTCGACGTTGTTATGGGTATGGAATGGTAGTCCCAACATCAAGCCGAAATACTCTGTCAAGAAAAGATTGTTCGCATTCCTCGTTCTGTCGGTGAGCCCCTCGTTATTCAAGGCGATAAGAGTGGTGCAGTTACAGGCATCATATCATTCTTGAAAGCCCAGAAATGTCTACGAAAAGGGTATACTGCCATTCTAGCTCTCGTTACCGATACTCAGGCAAAGGAAAGGAAGATTGAAGATATTCATATCATTCGTGATTATCCCGAAGTATTCCCTGAAGAACTACCCGGTCTTCCACCTCATCGAGAAGTCGAATTTCAAATCGAGCTAACTCCTGGAGCAACACCCATAGCTCGTGCACCTTATCGTTTAGCCCCATCCGAATTGGAAGAACTATCTACGCAATTATAGGAGCTGTTAGATAAAGGTTTTATTCGTCCTAGCTAGTCACCTTGGGAAGCCCCAATACTCTTCGTAAAAAAGAAGGATGGTACTTTTTCGTATGTGCATCGACTACCGCGAACTAAACAAGGTAACTATGAAGAACCGTTATCCCCTCCCTCGTATCGATGATCAATTTGACCTATTGCAAGGGTCAAGTTTCTATTCTAAGAACGATCTAAGATCGGGCTATCACCAGTTGAGAGTCCGAGACGAAGACATCTCCAAAACAACATTTAGAACACGTTACGGCCATTATGAGTTTCTAGTTATGCCATTCGGGTTAACCAATGTACCTGCAGTCTTCATGGATCTTATGAACCAAGTGTGTAAACCCTATCTCGATAAGTTTGTTATCATTTTCATTGACGACATTTTGATCTACTCGAAGAGCCAAGAAGAACACGAGCAACACCTGTGTCTTATTCTAGAACTCCTCTAAAACGAACAACTCTGCGCCAAGTTCTCAAAATGTGACTTTTGGCTTCGCGAAGTCCATTTCCTCGGACATGTGGTCAATGAAGCTGGGATTCATGTTGATCCAGCTAAGGTTGACTCCATCAAGTATTGGCCTGTACCCAAAACTCCGACTGAAATCCCTCAATTCCTGGGTTTGGCTGGTTATTATCGTAGATTCATCGAAGGTTTCTCGAAAATCATGCAACCTCTTATAACTCTAACTTAGAAGAGTGTCACCTATAAGTGGGGTGATGCTCAGGAATCTGCATTCCAGCAACTGAAGGAGAAACTGTGTAGTGCACCTATCCTCTCGTTACCTGACGACACCGATGACTTTGTTATTTACTGTGATGCATCTATACAAGGGCTTGGATGGGTATTGATGCAGCTTAAGAACGTTATAGCTTACGCCTCGCGACAACTCAAGATTCACAAAAAGAACTACACTACACACGACTTGGAACTGGGAGTCGTAGTGTTCGCACTCAAGATATGGAGGCACTACTTGTACGGTACGAAATGTACAATTTACACCAATCACAAGAGTCTCCAGCACATCTTGGATCAAAAGGAATTAAAAATGCGTCAACGCCGATGGGTTGAACTTTTGAATGATTACAAAAGCGCTATTAAGTAACATCCAGGCAAGGCAAACGTTGTAGCCGATGCCCTTAGTCGTAAGGACACAAAACCAAAGTGTGTGCGTGCGCTTCAGCTGACTATTCACTCGAACCTTCCTGAACAGATTCGTGATGCTCAAACTAAGGCACTGAAGGAAGAGAACCTGCTAGCCGAATCACTGCGTGGTATGGAAAAGCGACTTGAACCCAAAGATGATGACGTCTACTACTTCATGGAACGTATCTGGGTTCCACTTTATGGAAATCTTTGAGAGCTTGTGATGGATGAAGCTCATAAGTCCCGCTACTCGATACATCTTGGAGTTGATAAAATGTACCACGACCTTAAGACCATGTATTGGTGGCCGAACATGAAAGTAATCATCACAAAGTACGTCAGTAAATGCTTTACTTGTGCCTAAGTCAAGATCGAGTACCAGAAGTCGTCTGGACTACTACAGCAACCTGAGTTTCCAACCTAGAAATGGGAACAGATTTCCACGGACTTCGTTACCAGCTTGCCAAGGTCTCAAAGGGGAAACGATACCATCTGGGTAATCGTAGATCGCTTAACCAAGTTTGCACACTTCCTCGCGATCAAAGAAACAGATTAATATTCGAAACTCGCAGCCATCTATTTGAAAGAAATAGTTGCCAGACACAGAGTGCCAACTTCCATCATCTCCGATCGTGACCCACGTTTTACTTCCGAGTTATGGCAAAATACGCATAGATCCTTTGGCTCACGTTTAGACGTGAGCAGTGCTTATCACCCACAGACTGATGGTCAAACCGAACGTACCATCCAAACACTCGAAGTTATGTTGTGAACATGTGTTATTGATTTTGGTAATGGGTGGGAAAGACACCTACCGCTGGTAGAATTCTCTTACAACAACAGTTACAAAACCAGCATTCAGTGTCACACCCGCAAATTTCACAAGCGGAGTATCACCGCAGGAGGTGTGACGTGACCATGATCAAGCGACCAATCATATTAAACAATGTATTAAAGAAAATATAAAACCAACCACAATATAATTGGTGTCTCAAAAGAAATTAACCAAGTTCAAGTTATCAGCGGAAGAATAAAGTTTAAAACCAAAACATAAGTTATAAGTTCATAAAGTTTAACTTGGAACTCAACAGTCCATGTCCCATAACGACCCTTTCCTCATGTGCAAGCTCCATCTAAGCACCTAACGACCTGCAAGGCATATAGTAACGAATCAACAACAAAGTTGAGCGACTTCACAGTTGGGTGTTCGTTTTAAGTTGTTTAAAAAACATAGGTTTCCTTTAGCTGGCTTACTTGTCGTGGGGATTACCCCATAGTTGAAAAACATGATTAACCATTCCTTTTACTCTGGCTCCCAGCCGTGGGGGCTACCCCATGAATATCCCACTAGACCCGTTACCATATCGACTACCGACTGAGAAAGTTGGGTGCCCTAAGTCAATGTCTATCATCATTGACGTGCCCAGATCCATTAGTCCACTCCCGTCCTCTGCAGCACGGTGTGAGGCTTGTCAAACCTAATAGCGTTATTTAACTAATGACCCGTTCGCCATTGGCCCGGAGATTAAGTCGATATAAAAATGAGGGACTTAATGATAGAGTTTTTGGTCTAGTAACAATGTTATCACCCTTAAATTAAGAGGGTGTAGGTACGTATTCTAACCAAGAGAATACGTCGGTTTCCTTTCAATCAATTAACCATTTCCAACCACCGGGAATCCCATGACTTGTAGAAAGTGTGAACTCACCTTAAGTTAGCTCGGCAGATACACAAAAAGGTCACTTTAGCTATATGTGGTCAACCACGTCCTAACATGGTTACCATACAAGTCAGGTCTAGGTTCAAGTAGTGCACATAGGTTTACACATAAACTAACAGGTTGCAAACACGTAATGATCATGGCAAACACGTTGAACACGTTAACACATTAACAGTAGCAGTCATGTACACATCATACCCAAACTTGTGCAACTCAAATGATTCGGCTCTCACAAGTTCAATAGCCCACAATCTTGTGCGATTCAACAATTAAAGCCCACTAAACCATCGGCCCAACCTGTTGTGCGTCCAGCACAATCTTGTGCAACTCACAATGGGTTGTGCGATTGAAAATAAGTCCGGCCCAATAATAAATGAAATACATACCCCAAACCCCCAACATACAAACAGATAATCAACTTGTGCGGTCCATGTAATCTTGTTCGACCCGAATTAACTTGTGCGATTGGGTTTTGGGTTGCTCGGCCCAACAACACATCCTAACTGAATATATTTAGTGGCCCAACATCTTGTGCGATCAGCACAACCTTTTGCGATTCGCAAGATGTTGTGCGACTGAGCTTAAAGGAGTTGCACAGCATGTTTACACAGTTGCACCAGCTTGTGTGACTGGCTTGTGTGACTAGACTTTTGCGACCGGCTTGTACGTTTGTCCTTGTGCGATTAGTTATAACATTCCTAACTTTATGCAATCATTCACAATTATCACAACAGTTTCCGTATAATTTGCAATATTCAATCTAACAGTTTCCAACCATACAACACTCGATCAAACTAGGGTTTTAACATCAAATCCTTATGAACCCTAATCATATTCAAAACATAGACCACAACCATAATCATTCAAACACATTAACATGACTCATGTTCTTGATTACTAGCATGCATCCTAACATAACAATACAACAATCATTCGAATATAAACACATCACAGGCGATTAACATATGTTCGGTTCAATATATATGTGAGCCGATTAGCATATTACCACACCCTGTTTCATCAATAATCAAATTAACATTCTAGCTAGTCGTTTGTACCAAATCTCATGAACCCATAACATCAATGATTCTATTAGTAAGAACCCTAACATATTGCACGAGATCATAACAATCACAATATTAATTATCATGCAATCATAGCAATTGGAATATCTTGTACTATGCAAACAATAGTGAATCACTCACCGGTTGAGAGACGAACAAGATCGGTTCGAACAAGAAAGCTTCGAGAGGGAGAGAGATGTGGTCGTCGGCTTCGAGAGGAGAGAAAGAGAGAATAGGGTTTGTGTATGTTGTGTTTTTGCAAACAATGAGGAAACAAAACCTCATAAGGGTTAGGTGTTGGTTTAAATAGGGGAGTGGGCCGAACCCTTGCATCGGCTGCCCCTAGGTTTCGATTACAAAAGGTGTGGGCCGAGAGTTGTGTGGAACCAAAGCCCAAAGGCTTGTGCGATTGGATTAATGTTGTGTGATCAAGATTATTATACACTTAAACCCATAATACAATTTCACATAACATGTAACTTTTACTCATCCATTAAAACCAATGTATCAATTAATCACATAGAGTTCATACAAGTTACATCAGGCACAAAGATAGGTTCGGAAATGCGAGTTGTCACATCATCCCCAAGTTGAAAGAAATTTCATCCCGAAATTTAGCACGTAGTCACTGAGGAAGCTAGTTAGGTTGCGTGGTTTCCTGATTTTCCTGGGGTGTCACATCCTTCCCCCGTTGGTTTGGAATTTCGTCCCGAAATTCCGCAATAGCTTTAGCCTCAGTAGTGGTTTCTCTTTTCTCAAACAATTGGAGATACTTGTGTTTCATTTGGTCTTCTCATTCCCATGTGAATTCTGGGCCACGACGGGAGTTCCAACGAACTCGAACAATTGGTATCCTGGTACGCTTGAGAACCTTAACGTCTCGGTTTGTAATCTCTACTGGTTCCTCGACGAATCGCAGCTAATCGTCGATAGTGAGCTCCTTGAGAGGAACTATGTGGGTCTGATCTGACAGACACTTCTTCAGATTTAACACATGGAATACGTTGTGAACTCCACTGAGTTCCTCAGGTAGATTCAGTCTATAGGCCACCTTGCCAATTCTCTCCACAATTTCGAAAGGTCCAACATAACGTGGATTTAGCTTGCCTCGTTTACCAAAATGAATCACACCTTTCCAAGGTAAAACTTTAAGTAGCACTCGATCCCCAACCTGGAACTCGAGTGGTTTCCTGCGCTTATCAGCATAGATTTTCTGACGGTCACGAGCTGCCGCCATTCGTTGACGTATTTGGGCAATCTTTTCTGTCGTGTCGACGACAAGTTCTGGGCCAGTGATTTGGCTGTCACCAACTTCTGCCCAGCATAAGGGTGATCGGTACTTCCGTCCATATGCTGTGTGGTAACTGTGTGCCCAGCATTCGTTGACGTATTTGGGCAATCTTTTCTGTCGCCTCGAACGGAGCGGACTGGATGGTAGTGTGGTAACTGTTGTTGTATGAAAACTCTACCAAAGGTAGGTGTCTTTCCCAGCCGTTACCAAAGTCGATTACACATGCTCGAAGCATGTCTTCAAGAGTATGAATGGTGCGTTCAGTCTGCCCATCTGTCTGTGGATGATATGATGTGCTCATGTCTAGACGTGAGCCAAAGGATTTATGTATTGATTGCCACAAATCAGAGGTAAAACGTGGATCACGATCAGAAATGATGGAGGTTGGCACCCCGTGCCTCGAAACTACTTCCTTCAGGTAGATGTCTGCTAGAGTGGAGAACTTATCCGTTTCCTTGATAGCTAGGAAGTGTGCAGTATTGGTTAGTTGATCCACTATCACCAAAATGGTATCGTTTCCTCGTTGAGATCTAGGTAAGCCAGTAACGAAGTCCATGGAAATTTGCTCCCATTTCCATGTGGGAATCTCTGGTTGTTGAAGTAGGCCAGATGGCTTTTGGTATTCAACCTTGACCCTAGCACAGGTCAAACATTTACTAACATAGGTCGCTATGTTAGCCTTCATGTGGGGCCACTAGTACGTAGTCTTGAGATCGTGGTACATCTTATCAGAACCAGGATGTACTGAGTAACGAGACTTGTGAGCTTCATCCATCACGAGCTCACGTATATTACCATAAAATGGAACCCAGATGCGCCCCGCCAAGCAGTAAGCACCGTCTTCCTTCAGTTCTAACCGTTTTTCCAATCCTCGTAGGGACTCAGCCCTGATGTTCTCTTCTTTCAATGCCTCGACTTGAGCATCTCGAATTTGGGCAGGAAGACTAGAGTGAATGGTAAGATGTAATGCATGTACACGCTTAGGTTTGGTCTCCTTTCGACTGAGAGCGTCAGCCACCACGTTGGCTTTGCCTGGATGGTATCTGATTGCGCATTCGTAGCCGTTAAGAAGTTCGACCCATCGTCACTATCGCATGTTCAACTCCTTCTGATCGAAGATATGCTGGAGACTCTTGTGATCAGTGTAAATGGTGCACTTGGTACCGTACAAGTAATGTCTCCATATCTTAAGAGCAAACACCACTGCCCCCAACTCCAATTCGTGAGTAGTGTAATTATTTTCGTGAACTTTAAGTTGTCGTTATGCGTAGGCAATGACTTTCTCACGTTGCATCAACACACAACCAAGTCCCTGGATTGAAGCGTCACAATAAACCATTAAATCGTCTGTGCCTTCAGGCAATGAGAGAATAGGTGCGCTACAAAGCTTCAACTTCAGCTGTTGAAATGCGGATTCCTGAGCATCACCCCAACGATAGGTGACACCCTTCTGGGTAAGAACAGTGAGAGGATGTGCAATTTTAGAGAAATCCTTGATGAACCTTCTGTAGTAACCCGCCAAACCCAAGATATGACGGATTTCAGTTGGTGTTCGAGGTACAGGCCAATTCCTGATTGAGTCAACCTTGGATGGATCAACGTGAATCCCATCCTTATTGTAACACTCCACTCGTTTTTTATAATAATTTAACATAAACTAAACATTTGTAAACCAAAAATTTTATTTACATATCAAACATAAGGAAATTTTCATCAAGGTAACATTTTAGATAAGTACTACTAGTTCAACAACCCCAAAACTAGTATTTAAGTGTAAACTACATAGACATTCTTTTAAACATATTCAAGTAATCGCGGAAGCTTCAAAAGATCGCGTTCGGTTCTTGTAATCGTGTTTGATCGCCGTCCGGATTAAGTCCATTATCACCTATGGTCAAAACCACGTAAAAGATTAGTTTTGACACCTTAAAATCAAGTATAAACAAGTTCCATGGTTAAACAAGGAGAAAAAACAAGAATTGCAACAGATTGGGGCGGTCGCGCCCGCGACCGAGATGACATCAGCCGTCACGCCGTCGCGTCGCGCGACGGTGAGATTGTTTTGCCATGGCATGGCGCGAGCACGTGTTTTTGACAGTAGGGTCGTTAGCTGGAGCTGCATATCAGTCCAGCATCACTATTTTTCATTTACAAACTTTAAACTAACATAACTTTTGACTCGAGCGTCCGATTTAGTCGATTCTTTTTCCTACGCGTCCGTAATAAAATTACCGACGCACCTATCTTAACCGTTCAGTCAAAAATGAAATGTACGGTTGGGGAGCAGTAAATGCACCATATATTCGTTTGACCCATATAGTTTTGTTTTGTACTAATTTAACTAGTAACAACTTTAGACGACAAGGCGTATTTACCCCAACTTCCGAGGCTTACGACCACTGGAGTTTCATTACCACACTTGTGGCTTCACGCTCTTGTGATCCGTCTTTGCCAAATGTCAATCAAAAACAAAGTTTTATTACTACTAACAAATTATTTGACCCGTTTGGCTCATTTACGGAATCCTCCATTTCTAATGACTACCAAACGCATTCTAGTCTATTTACGACTCATTAAATCATTAGCAAACAATATCGCTTCAACTAATATCAACCTTTATACCAAAACATGATTAAGGATAATTAACCTATCTAGTTTACATATTGTAACATAACAAGTTACATACCTTTAAAGCACGCCCTTCAAACGCAAGTCGCCTCCGGCTTGTCCACTTGACGCCCCGATATCTATTCCTATAGAGTTCAATCACAACCCATTTAGAACTCTTTTCATAACATGTAACGCATAACTTGCCGAAATTTACAAATACGCGTTTTAACCCAATTTTTCAGTTTTAAAGCCTTCTTTTAGGCATTTTTACAAACACTTCAAAGGAAGAATTTTATAAACTTTATTATCATTTTCATGGCTTGTTATTTAGCCGATTTTAACATCAATTAACAAGTTCATATCACTTTTCGCATCTACAACATCAGAATTTACTTATTAAAATTCAAATTACACTAGAACAACTATCAATTTCTAGTGTTTAGCATGTTCATACAAAAACCCACTTATCACCTTCAATGGTGATCATGAATTCACAAGCATTAGACCTAATTTCATCATATGCTTGTCTAGGGTTTACTCCTAGACACTACAATGTTCATATTTCATCATATAACGAACATGCAACCATCTAATTCGAATTCTCTAGGTTTGCTCAGAAATTTAACTAGAGATTTCTCATGGAATTTACATACCTCGTGACTCCTTTTTCAGTGGAGATCACTAATTCGTACTTGGATTTCAATTTAGACTTGATTTGGACCTTCAATTTGAGAGATTTGTGATAAGTTAGGGTTTGAAGGGGAGCTCTAGGTCGCCCCCTATGTTTCTGTCGATCTCAACACACACAAGTGTGTGTTTGAGTTTTAATTTTATGTTTGATTTTAATTAGTTTCGTTTAAACGCTTTTGGCCCCTCAATTATCATTTAGTTCTTATTTTTAGTGTGTTAACCCACTTTTAAGTTACTACAAGACTTTTATTTAAGTAGGTTATGTTTAATCCTAGTTACTTCACTTGTTTATTTACCGGCATTATATTTTAAATAATTGATTTAAATTTTTCGGGATGTTACAAGTCCACCCCCCTTAAAAGGGTTTCGTCCTCGAAACCGGAAATGCGTACCAAATAATGCCGGGTAGAGACGCCGCATCTCCTCTTCGGACTCCCAAGTAGTGTCCAAACCCTTCCTATGCTCCCATTTGATCTTAACTTGATCAATTCTCTTATTTCGCAAATCTTTAACCTTTCGATCTAGAATCTCTAATGGCTTTACTGCATAATTAAGGCTATTATCCACCTCGATATCATCGTAATGGATATAATCCGTTTCCACCGCTAGACATTTTCGCAGTTGTGACACATGAAACGTGCTATGTATTCCACTCAATTCTTCTGGTAACTCAAGGCGATACGCCACCTTACCGATTCGTTCAATAACTTTAAATGGCTCGATAAACCTCGGGCTTAGTTTCCCCCTCTTCCTGAATTGGATCACGCCTTTACACGGGGAAACCTTTAACATAACCATGTGGCCTACCTAAAATTCAATCGGTTTTCGTCTTTTATCGGCATAAGACTTTTGCCTATCTTGGGCCGCTTTCAAATGAGCTCGCACCACATCGATTTTCTCGTTAGTGGCTTGGACAACTTCTTTGTGGGCTAGTTCACATGGACCCACTTCACCCCAACACACCGGGGTTCTACATTTCCTACCATACAACATCTCATATGGGGCATGCCAATGCTGGCATGGTAACTGTTGTTATAAGAGAATTCTGCTAATGGCAGATACACATCCCAACTGCCCCCAAAATCGATAACACACGCTCTTAGCTTATCCTCCAGGGTTTGTATTGTTCTTTCACTCTGCCCATCCGTCTGAGGATTGTATGCGGTGCTGATAAATAGTTTTGTTCCCATCTGTTCTTGAAAATCTCTCCAGAAGTTTGAAGTAAATCGGGTATCTCTGTCCGATACAATAGATACCGGTACCCCATGACGTGCCACTATCTCATTTGTGTATACTTCCGACATCTTTTCCGAAGTATAAGTCTCACGTATGGGAATAAAGTGAGCACTCTTGACCACCCATATAGCATCGAATCCCCGACTCGTTCTAGGCAGTTTGGTCAACAGGTCCATAGTGATATGTTCCCATTTCCAAACCGGGATTTCCAATGGTTGCAGTTTTCCATATGGTTTCTGGTGTTCCGCCTTGACTTGCAAACAAGTCAAGCACTTCTCCACATACTTTACTACATCTCTCTTCATTCCGGGCCACCAATAGTTTTGCTTCAGATCATTGTACATCTTGGTTGCACTCGGATGAATAGAATAACGGGATTTATGAGCTTCATCGAGTAGAAGCGTCTTGACCCCACAGGAGTTTGGGACCCATATCCTTCCGAATCGAGTCTTCAACCCGTTGCTACCATCTGCCAAATCCTTCAGCTGACCGACTATCATTTCCTTTTTTAGGTTTTCTTCTTTCACCGCCTCGGCTTGTTCTTCTCGGATTCGTTCAAGTAAACCCGAGGTTACAACAAGCTGCATCGACCTCACTCATATTGGAACATAATCCGATTTCCTGCTCAGAGCATCAGCCACAACATTTGCCCTTCCGGGGTGGTAATGTATTTCACAGTCGTAATCCTTTACTGTTTCTAACTACCACCTTTGTCGCATATTTAACTCCTTCTGATCGAAGAAGTATTTTAAACTCTTGTGGTCGGTAAATATGGTGCACTTTACTCCATATAAATAGTGCCTCCATATTTTTAACGCAAACACCACCGCCGCCAATTCGAGATCGTGCGTGGGATATTTCTTTTCTTGCATTTTTAATTGCCTCGAGGCATAGGCTATAACCTTGCCCCTTTGTATTAGAACACATCCAAGCCCCGAAAGTGAGGCATCAGAATAAACCACCAAGTCTTCGACTCCGTCCGACAACGTTAATACCGGAGCTTGGGTTAACTTCTCTTTTAGGGTTTGAAACACTCTTTCTTGTTCGACATCCCAAATAAATTTCTCCTTTTTCCGAGTTAACTTAGTTAGCGGCGACGCAATCTTGGAGAAATCTTGAATGAATCTCCTGTAGTATCCCGCAAGCCCTAAGAAGCTTCTAATTTCTGAAGGATTCTTCGGAGGGTTCCATTTCGACACGACCTCTATCTTTGACGGATCCACCAATATTCCATCGGCACTTATGATGTGGCCAAGGAATTGCACCTCTCGTAACCAGAAGGCGCATTTTGAGAATTTTTCATATAACTTTTCTCGCCTGAGTGTCTCTAACACCTTATGTAGATGACGTGCATGATCTACTTCACTTTTCGCGTATACCAGAATGTCGTCGATAAACACAATTACCGACTTATCTAACATTGCCTAGCAAACCCGGTTCATGAGGTCCATGAAAGCCGCGGGTGCATTCGTCAGCCCGAATGACATTACGAGGAACTCATAATGTCCATATCGCATGCGGAAAGCCGTCTTCGGTACATCCTCTTCCTTGACTTTTAATTGGTGATATCCCGATCTAAGGTCGATTTTCGAAAACCATTTCGCACCATGTAATTGGTCGAATAGATCGTCTATTCTCGGAAGCGGGTATCAATTCTTTACCGTGAGTTTGTTTAACTCCCGGTAATCGATACACATTCGCATGCTCCCGTCTTTCTTTTTCACAAATAGTATCGGCGCACCCCAAGGAGACACGCTCGGCCTTATAAATCCTTTGTCGAGTAAGTCTTGAATTTGCGACATCAATTCTTGCAATTCTGACTGCGCGAGTCAGTACGACGCTTTTGCTACGGGTTTCACGCCCCGAACCAATTCGATTCCGAACTCTACTGTCACACCCCGACCGCGTCAAAACAACGAAACCGCGACGGAAACGTCTGGGAGTGTTGCAACAGAATTATCCTTTCACAACCATGGATACAAAAGTTTCGTTTTATTGATTCATTAAGTAATTTACATAGTCTTAAAACCAAACAAAGAAGTTACATATCGTATATCATTGTTTTTATGTCACTAAGGCCTCGTCCAGATCCTCTGTGAATCATGCATCCTAGCAATCAACATCATGCAACACCACCTGAAACATATGTGAAAATAAAGTCAGCAAAGAAATGCTGGCGAGCACATAGGTTTTATGAGAGTATCGGATTCATGGCTCGTTTACATATTGCAATACCTCGAAAACCTTGTTTTGAAAAGTATTTAATATTGCAACATTATTAACCAACTCAAATCTAGTTGGTTATAGTTTATAAAATCTCGTAACCATGATTCTTAACCCTAAAACATTTGTTTTAGTAAACCAAATCGTAAAACATCTCATAAAAACTCGTTAATAAAACTCGTATGGTTTATATCATTTAGAAAACATCGTTGTGTGACATCGTTTCAGAAATCGTTTCCCAAGTGAACTAAATAATGACAAGGAATATAATATGCTAAAACCACTTATATATAAGATGTACCAGCGGCGTATCTACCATGCTTTTATCATGTTATACCCGTCCCATTACCAAATCACAACCCAAAACCAATCGTTTGTTCAAATCGTTTAACTTGTTCAAATCGTTTCAAATCGTTTAACTCGTTTAACTCGTTCAAATCATTTCAAATCGTTTAACTCGTCCCAAAATCGTTTTTGTTTTAATTGTGAAACTACTTTTGGTCGTCTCGTTAATAACATCCAAACCTTCGCAACTCGACTATCTCGAAACTCGCATTAACAAACCACCAAAGGGTAAGTTAACAATCACAGATTCGGTCGTTACCTACATAACCCCCACACATAACCATGGGTGTAGTCTGATAACGGGATTTGTCAGATCCTATGGTACCATAACCTAATACTGGTCGGTTCGGCCAAAATTAATAAATTTCATTCGTTATGTAACTACGTCCAACAAGTTCGTTCACATTATCGAAATCATTATTTGTTTAATATAAACCATAGTATTCGTTTTTGAAATCATCATTAAAACCTCGAAATCATTTTACACATATGAATCACCCCAAAACAATCGAAAACAGTAAAATAGGGGAACTATGTACTCACATCAAAGTGCAAAGTATCCTCAATCTAAAGAAATCAACAAGCTCAGGCAAATCAAGGAAACTCAAGCAGCACCTAGTAATCGAATCACTAGTAATTAAATCGACACCTAAATCGGAAGATCGGATAGAATGAGGTCTTGTAAACCAAATTAGTATTGGAACTCATGTGATATGGTCTAACAAAGCCTACATTCTAGATCGGAACCTAACCTAAGTGCTTTCGACCCGTTACGACCCATTAAGGTAGCTTACGCTACTTTAACGCGTCGTTCGCGCAAATGCGCGTTCGAGACGTCTAACTAGTCCTATGACAAGTATTATATGCCTAAACATGTTTAAATATGTTGCATAATATGTTTAGTGACAAATGTTTAAGTTACATATGCTTAAAATTCAATTATGCATGAAAAGGGCATTTTGGTCATTTTCCTAAGGCATATAAATGACCTATCATACAACTACTTAAACTAGGTGACCATAAGGTATACCCTCGGAAGGTTATTCCCTATACAACTATGGTCACTAAACATGCTTGGTCGGATCCTAATGATCGACCAAACGGGTCGAGTTCGAAAGTCTAAGCGGTGGTTTAGACCGCTTGACTTACAACTCTAAACAAGCACTAAACTAAAAGTGACGAGCTAAACATGTTAGAACATGTTTAACTAAATTAGAAAACAGGTTTTGATATCAAAACAAAGTGTTTTGATACCCAAGAGTAGTTTGGTTGCAAAATACGCATAAATACGCATTTTGACCGAAACTACGACTCGTCACTACACCTAGTCAACGTGGTAATCAATAGGTATAGTCACAAGGGACTATAACCATCGTGATTACGCTCACGCTGCAAAGTTCAAACGAACTTTGTATTGAGCAAAGACTGGTCAATGCAGAAAGTCAAACAAAGTTTGACTTTCATGCTCGAAAAGCAATAAAAGAAAGAAAGAAGCTTACAAAGGGTCCAAGCTAGGGAGAACTTGATCTATAATACTCAGGTATGAAGCAAAGGCCTCAACTTAGAGCATTAAAATGATCAAGGGTGTAGAAAATGGAGTGAAGGCATGGGTATATATAGTTTTCGGTAAACCGTTAGGATCATTCCTTGCTAAAGAGGGAACAATCTTGGCCATCCATGTGGGCAAATGGTTTTAGAATACCATGGACATGAAAAACTATCAAAACCCAGCAGATGGTATCCCAAAACAAGGGTTTAAAACCATCAAAACATCAAAAATGGACCATATTCAAAGTTTATGTCTGGTAGTCTGTCACGCCCCACGTAAGCATAGGCCTCAGCTTACGCGGCCCGCCAGAGCAAGTTTCCAGAAATGTCAAATTTGGTCCCTGCACTTGAAAAACTTGCATTTTGATGCATATTTGACACGTTTAAGCCCCGTTAACCTCATTTCAGAGCTCTAAAATGATGTTAAAGTATAGGGAACTTAAAATATGCCCAAAAACATATCGGATGTCTGTTTGTTTGCTCGTACGGTAGCGTTATTTGGTTAATTACGACGGAAGTCGTAACGAACGCAAAAACGATCCAAATTAAACGACGAATGGAATTTTATCATGCCAATCACTAAAATAAAATATTTTAATGATTACATAAATTTTTGGATGTCCGGATATATTCAGAACGTAAGATATGCGCAAAAATACAAA
This sequence comes from Helianthus tuberosus, assembly GCA_030545235.1. NCBI lineage: Eukaryota > Viridiplantae > Streptophyta > Magnoliopsida > Asterales > Asteraceae > Helianthus > Helianthus tuberosus. The sequence continues at coordinate 76,156,027 of CM060384.1, read as the reverse complement.
CTTATGCACTTTTTGACGCTTTTAGTCCCTATTGATCAAATAAGTTTATTTTAGCAAACCGAACCCCTCAAAGCCTATTTCTAAGCTATGTAATGGATATTTAGGGTATGTTTAACTTATGATCAAGTTTCGGAACGTTCATTACTGAACAAATCGGCATACTTTCACAGTTTGACACAAATAGTCCCTGCGATCGTATAGACTTGATTTTGACACACCAAACCATCCAAATCTTATTTCTAAGTTATGTGAAGGTTATTTAAGGTATGTTAAGCCTATGTCACTATTCCGGAGTGTTTTTCGCATTAAACTGACTGCGTTTATGCACCAGTTTGCGTATAACTTTCCAGAAAGCGATTTAAAGCTTGAAATCGAACTCGAATCAAATCGTAAAATCACTAAACAAAAATACACACATAATAACACCAAAATACATTGTTTTATTGATAATTAACATTGTTTTACATTGCACATCGATTACAGAGCACAGTTGTCACAGTCTCCCCTACTTTAGGAAATTTCGTCCCGAAATTTTAACTAGAGGAAACTTCTGAGAACAATTGCGGATATTTTGCCTTCATTTGGTCCTCGCATTCCCAAGTAAACTCTGGGCCACGTTTGGATTCCCAGCGAACCTTGACCAATCGAATCCGTTTGTGCTTCAACTGTTTGACTGCACGGTCCGTTATCTCCACAGGTTTCTCGACAAAGTGCATCGTTTCATCGATTTGGATTTCGTCGAGTGGAATGTGAAGGTCAGCATCAGCTAAACACTTTCGCGAATTGGACACGTGAAAAGTCGGATGAATATTTCCAAGCTCTGGAGGTAGCTCTAGTCGATAGGCAACCTTTCCAACTCTTTCAACAATCTTAAATGGTCCAACATATCGAGGTGCAAGTTTTCTTTTCTTTCCAAATCTCACCACTCCCTTCCAAGGTGACACCTTGAGTAGGACATGGTCTCCGATTTGAAATTCTAAGGGCTTACGTTGCATATCCGCATAACTCTTTTGACAGCTTCTAGCTGTCACAAGATTATCACGAATTTTCTTGATTTTGTCTGTCGTTTCCAGAATGAACTCGGGTCCAGTAAGCTGAGCTTCACCGATCTCATTCCAACAGACAGGTGAACGACATTTTCGACCGTAGAGAGCTTCGAATGGTGCCATATTGATACTAGCATGATAACTTTTGTTGTAAGAGAACTCGATCAATGGAAGATGAGAATCGCAATTACCACCAAAGTCTATCACGCATGCTCTAAGCATATCCTCCAAAGTTTGAATCGTCCTCTCAGATTGTCCATCTGTTTGGGGATGATAAGCAGTGCTTAGATTTAGTTAGGTTCCCATAGCAGATTGCATGGTCTCCCAAAAATGAGATGAAAATCGAGCATCACGATCAGATATGATGTCCAAAGGGACACCATGTCGAGATACAATCTCATCAACATAAATCTTTCCAAGTTTATCAGCAAATAGATACTCGCGAATGGGAAGAAAATGAGCTGACTTCGTTAAACGATCGATGACAACCCAAATAGCATCGTGACCTTTAGATGTACGCGGTAATTTAGTGATGAGATCCATCGCAATGTTCTCCCACTTCCAAACCGGTATCTCTGGTTGTATAAGCAAACCAGATGGTCGTTGATGTTCAGCCTTGACTTTGAGACAAGTTAGGCATTTCGTTACGTACAAGGAAATATTCTTCTTCATACCAGGCCACCAGTACTAAGTACGAAGATCCTTGTACATTTTATCAGCACCAGGATGGATAGAATATCGAGATTTATGAGATTCGTCCATCACTAAAGTGCAGAGATCATCTTGTTTCGGAATCCACAAACGATCCTTGAAATAGAGCAACCCATTGTCCGTCGCTTTGAGTTTATGCTCAGGTTGATGTGGTAATTCCTTACCCATCAAATTTTGTGAAACACAAGATTGCTGAGCTTGAAGGACACGAGTTTGAATATCAGATAGAGTTCGAACAGAATGAAGCTTGACTCGCTCCTTTCGACTAAGCGCATCGGCTACGACATTCACCGTACCAGGGTGGTAGCGAATCTCGCAATAATAATCCTTTAGGAGTTCAACCCAATGTCGTTGCCTCATGTTCAGCTCCTTCTGATTGAGAATGTGCTGGAGACTTTTGTGGTCTGTAAAAACCACACACTTCGTGCCAAAAAGATAATGTCTCCAGATTTTGAGTGCGAAAACTACAGCTCCTAACTCAAGATCATGAGTCGTGTAGTTCTTCTCGTGAACTTTCAGTTGTCTTGACACATAAGCTATCACTTTACCTCGTTGCATAAGGACACAACCAAGGCCTAGATTTGACGCGTCACAATAGACAACGAAATCATCGTTTCCATCGGGCAAAGATAGAACAGGAGCATCACATAGCTTTTGTTTCAGTGTTTGGAATGCTTCTTCTTGCTTGGGTCCCCACTCAAAATGCTTATTCTTCTGAGTTAAATCAGTGAGTGGAACCGCGATCTTCGAAAAGTTCGAAATAAATCGACGATAATAACCAGCGAGACCAAGAAAAAAACGAATCTCTGTTGGTATCGTTGGTGTATTCCAATCCTTAATTGCTGCAATTTTGCAAGGATCCACATGAATACCCTTCTCGTTAACTAAATGACCAAAAAGCTGAACTTTTTAAGCCAAAATTCACACTTTTAGAATTTAGCAAAAAGTTGTTCCTTTTTCAGGAGTTCCAGTGTCAAATAAAGGTGTTGCTCGTGATCGGCTTGAGACTTTGAATAAATGAGAATATCGTCGATGAACACAATGATGAACTTGTCTAAATATGGTTTACAGACCCTATTCATTAAGTCCATGAAGATAGCTGGGGCATTCGTCAAACCAAAAGGCATGACAGTGAACTCGTAATGCCCATATCTCGTACGGAATGCAGTTTTGGGAATATCCTCTTCGAATACACTAAGCTGATGATACCCAGAACGCAGATCGATCTTGGAAAAACAGGTAGCACCTTGCAGCTGATTAAAGAGATCATCGATTCGTGGTAGGATATATTGATTCTTGATGGTAAGCTTATTAAGCTCACGGTAATCGATACACATTCGAAAAGATCCATCTTTCTTTTTCACAAAGAGGACAGGAGCACCCCAGGGCGAAAAGCTCGGACGGATGAATCCTTTATCAGATAACTCTTGAAGCTGTTTCGATAATTCTTGCATCTCCGACGGTGCAAGACGATAAGGTGCTTTCGCAATCGGGTTAGCATTGGGTACAAGATCAATATGAAACTCGACTTGACGAACTGGAGGCAAACCACGCAGTTCATCAGGAAACACATCTGGATAATCCCAAACAATCGGAATATCCTGTATACTCTTGTTCTTGCCTTTCTCCTCGGTGACATGTGCCAGAAAAGCAACATATCCTTTTCATAAATAACTTCGGGCTTTCGTACACGACATGAGTTTCAAACCAACAGATGGTTTCTCGCCACGAACCTCTAGGACATCACCAGACGAAAGAGGAATACGAACGATCTTATCGAAACAAACCACCTCATCATGATGTTTGGTTAACCAAACCAATCCATCCCTACGATGATGTCGAAACTCCCAAGTTGCATCGGCGTGAGGTCGATAGGAAAGAGATGGTTATCGAGGTTCAATTGACAACCACGAATAACGGAATCGAGTACAAGAGGTTTACCAGTAGCAACTTCAACAGATAAGGGTTTCCTTAGTTTAGTTCTAGGTATCGCAAGTAAAGGCACAAAAGATAATGAAACAATACTCCTATCGGCACCAGAATCGAAAAGAACAAATGCAAGTTGATTGTTAACAAGAAACGTACCGTTAACAACCTCGTTGTCAGCTCGAGCCTCGTTTGCATTCAGATTGAATGCTCATCCACGAGCGGGATTCACATTCGCGTTCGCGTTGGCATTCAGGTTGACATTCGCATTTACCAACCTCGGGCAGTTGTTGCGGAAATGACCCATTTCTCTGCAGTTGTAACACGAACCAGGTGGGAATCTTACAGCATTCCCCTGAGCTTGTGCTGGAACCTGAGCAGCTTGATTCTGACCCAAACGACAAATATTGGCCAGATGCCCAAGTTTACCACACGTAGTGCATTGCTTACAGGCCTGTTGGGCAACATGATGACAGTTGCATCGAGCACAGTGAGGTGCAGTACCAGCATATTGCTTCATCGCAGGAGGTAGGGCTGGTGGGTTCTGAGGATTCTGTGCAGTGACTGCAAAGTTCTGGGAAGCCTTGCGCTTCCTCGACTTTTTAGAAGACTCACCCTGTTTCTTACCCTTACCCTTTTCTTGAGTAGAATCGGCTGACTTCTTCTTATCACCCTACTGGTCAATTTACCCTTTCTGACCTGAGACTCAGTCAGAGTAGCAGCCAATTCGATCGCTTGACGAACAATAGTAGGATTACTGCCAGTCACAATGTCTTGCATAGAATTGGGTAAACCATCGATATACCTCTCTATCGCTTTCTCCAACGGGGTAACCATAGTAGGACACAACAAAATCAGCTCCTCATAATGATCCATGTAAGCACGGTGTTCTCCCCCATCTTGTTTCAAATCATCGAATTCTCGTTCCAAAGCTCGAATCTCGTGATGGGGACAGAACTCTCTCATCATGAGAGCTCGAAGCTCTTCCCATGTTTGTGCCAATGCCACATCGGCACCCCTATCATGCATCACACCGTTCCACCATGTAATAGCACGCTTCTCGAACACACTGGATGCAAACGCAACCTTACACTCATTCGGACATTGCACATGTCTGAATGTGCTCTCCAAACTTTCAAACCATTACTAGAGCGTGGTTGCTCCTTGAGATCCAGAAAACTTCAACGGTTTAGCCGAATTGAAGTTCTTGAAACTACACTGAGTATTATTGTTATTATTGTTGTTGTATAATTGATGGATCTGGGTTACTATGTTCGGAAGCACAACAGCCATTTGCTGAACGACAAGGGCTGCGACTTCTTCGTTGGTTAGAGGTTGTGCATCACATCGAGGAGGCATTTTCTAAAAAGAACAAGGAAACATGAGAAACGAGTGAGGTCGGCAATTGGGAAAAACCAAAAGAGGTATTGAAAATATCGACAAAACACAAGGAAGGCGATCATTCGTTTATTACCTCGAACAAACAAACGACACTGAGTGACTAATCAAAGTAAATGGGTCAATATAATGTATCACTAAAGACATGCTCGCCTATAAGTGAACACTCACCCCAAGAGTTCCCAGGTAAGAGTGACTGGTCCGATACTGCGGATTTGTACGAACACTTTAGCCTTAGACAGAAAACTCAGGGTACACGCATTCACCCTTCCAGTTTGCACGTGATCACATTATAAGACCCAAACCTTGACGAGATTTTGAAGACTGAGAGGGTTCAAAACCTTATAATCAATCATCCAGGAACAGTTGATTATTTTTCGAAGCGGATTTGTTATTGTGTTATCGTTGTGGTTATCACCTAAGGATATGTGACGGTATTGTTTTAAAATCTAAACGCAAATCTTCTTGCGTTAGGTTCCTAGAAAGTCATAGTCTAGGTCAAAGCATCACTAATAACCTAATTCCCTATAACCATTGGCTCTTATACCAACTCTTTTGTCACACCCCGACCGCGTCAAAACAACAAAACCGTGACGGAAACATAGGGGAGTGTTGCAACAGAATTGTTGTTTCACAACCATGGATACAAAAGTTTCGTTTTATTGATTCATTAAGTAATTTACATTGTCTTAAAACCAAACAAACAAGTTACATATCGTCTATCATTGTTTTTATGTCACTAAGGCCTCGTCCAAATCCTATGTGAATCATGCATCCTAGCAATCAACATCATGCAACACCACCTGAAACATATGTGAAAACAAAGTCAGCAAAGAAATGCTGGCGAGCACATAGGTTTTATGAGAGAATCGCATTCATGGCTCGTTTACATATTGCAATACCTTGAAAACCTTGTTTTGAAAAGTATTTAATATTGCAACATTATTAACCAACTCAAATCTAGTTGGTTATAGTTTATAAAATCTCGTAACCATGATTATTAACCCCAAAACATTTGTTTTAGTAAACCAAATCGTAAAACATCTCGTAAAAACTCGTTAATAAAACTCGTATGGTTTATATCATTTAGAAAACCTCGTTGTGTGACATCGTTTCAGAAATCGTTTCCCAAGTGAACTAAATAATGACACGGAATATAATATGATAAAAGCACTTATATATAAGATGTACCAGTGGCGTATCTACCATGATTTTATCATGTTATACCCATCCCATTACCTAATCACAACCCAAAACCAATCATTTGTTCAAATCGTTTAACTTGTTCAAATCGTTTAACTCGTCCCAAAATCGTTTTTGTTTTAATTGTGAAACTACTTTTGGTCGTCTCGTTAATAACATCCAAACCTTCGCAACTCGACTATATCGAAACTCGCATTAACAAACCACCAAAGGGTAAGTTAACAATCACAGATTCGGTCGTTACCTACATAACCCCCACACATAACCATGGGTGTAGTCTGATAATGGGATTTGTCAGATCCTATGGTACCATAACCTAATACTGGTCGGTTCGGCCAAAATTAATGAATGTCATTCGTTATGTAACTACGTCCAACAAGTTCGTTCACATTATCGAAATCATTTTTTGTTTAATATAAACCATAGTAGTCGTTTTTGAAATCATCGTTAAAACCTCGAAATCATTTTACACATATGAATCACCCCAAAACAATCGAAAACAGTAAAATAGGGGAACTATGTACTCACATCGAAGTGCAAAGTATCCTCAATCTAAAGAACTCAACAAGCTCAGGCAAATCAAGGAAACTCAAGCAGCACCTAGTAATCGAATCACTAGTAAATAAATCGACACCTAAATCGGAAGATCGGATAGAATGAGGTCTTGTAAACCAAATGAGTATTGGAACTCATGTGATATGGTTTAACAAAGCCTACATTCTAGATCAGAACCTAACCTAAGTGCTTTCGACCCGTTACGACCCATTAAGGTAGCTTACGCTACTTTAACGCGTCGTTCGCGCAAATGCGCGTTCGAGACGTCTAACTAGTCCTATGACAAGTATCATATGCCTAAACATGTTTAAATATGTTGCATAATCAGTTTAGTGACAAATGTTTAAGTCACATATGCTTAAAATTCAATTATGCATAAAAAGGGCATTTTGGTCATTTTCCTAAGGCATATAAACTACCTATCAAACAACTACTTAAATTAGGTGACCATAAGGTATAACCTCGGAAGGTTATTCCCTATACAACTATGGTCACTAAACATGCTTGGTCGAATCCTAATGATCGACTAAACGGGTCGAGTTCGAAAGTCTAAGCGGTGGTTTAGACCGCTTGACTTACAACTCTAAACAAGCACTAAACTAAAAGTGACGAGCTAAACATGTTAGAACATGTTTAACTAAATTAGAAAACAGGTTTTGATATCAAAACAAAGTGTTTTGATACCCAAGAGTAGTTTGGTTGAAAAATACGCATAAATACGCATTTTGACCGAAACTACGACTCGTCACTACGCCTAGTCAACGTGGTAATCAGTAGGTATAGTCACAAGGGACTATAACCTTCGTGATTACGCTCACGCTGCAAAGTTCAAACGAACTTTGTATTGAGCAAAGACTGGTCAATGCAGAAAGTCAAACACAGTTTGACTTTCATGCTCGAAAAGCAATAAAAGAAAGAAAGAAGCTTACAAAGGGTCCAAGCTAGGGAGAACTTGATCTATAATACTCAGGTATGAAGCAAAGGCCTCAACTTAGAGCATTAAAATGATCAAGGGTGTAGAAAATGGAGTGAAGGCATGGGTATATATAGTTTTCGGTAAACCGTTAGGATCATTCCTTGCTAAAGAGGGAACAATCTTGGCCATCCATGTGGGCAAATGGTTTTAGAATACCATGGACATGAAAAACTATCAAAACCCAGCAGATGGTATCCCAAAACAAGGGTTTAAAACCATCAAAACATCAAAAATGGACCATATTCAAAGTTTCTGTCTGGTAGTCTGTCACGCCCCACGTAAGCATAGGCCTCAGCTTACGCGGCCCGCCAGAGCAAGTTTCCAGAAATGTCAAATTTGGTCCCTGCACTTGAAAAACTTGCATTTTGATGCATATTTGAAACATTTAAGCCCCGTTAACCTCATTTCAAAGCTCTAAAATGATGTTGAAGTATAGGGAACTTAAAAAATGCCCAAAAACATCATGGATCCAGGTTCGTTTAGTCGTACGGTTGCGTTATTCAGTTAATTACGACGGAAGTCGTAACGAACGCAAAAACGATCCAAATTAAGCGACGAATGGAATTTTATCATGCCAATCACTAAAATAAAATATTTTAATGATTATAGAAATTTTTGGATGTCCGGAGATATTCAGAACGTAAGATATGCGCAAAAATACAAACTTACGCACTTTTTGACCATTTTAGTCCCTATTGATCAAATAAGTTTATTTTTGCGTACCGAACCCCTCAAAGCCTATTTCTAAGCTATGTAAAGGATATTTAGGGTATGTTTAAGTTATAATCAAGTTCCGGAATGTTCGTTACTGAACAAATCGGCATACTTTCACAGTTTGACACAAATAGTCCCTGCGATCGAATAGACTTGTTTTTGACACACCAAACCATCCAAAACATATTTCTAAGTTATGTGAAGGTTATTTAAGGTATGTTAAGCCTATGTCACTATTCCAGAGTGTTTTTCGCGTTAAAATGACAGCGTTTACACACCAGTTTGCGTATAACTTTCCAGAAAGCGATTTAAAGCTTGAAATCAAACTCGAATCAAATCGTAAAATCACTAAACACAAATACACACATAATAACACCCAAAAACATTGTTTTATTGATAATTAACATTGTTTTACATTGCACATCGATTACAGAGCACAATTGTCACATCTACCTCCCGTTCGGGCGGTATCCCCGGTAAATCTTCCGGAAACACATCTTCGAAGTCACGTACTACCGGTACGTCTCCAATCTTCAGTAATTCTTTCTCGGCTTCATTAGCGTATATCATAAACGCCCTATATCCATGCTTCATGAGTTTGTGAGCTTTCAACATCGAGCATATTATAGGATTGCCTCCCTTTTCGCCAAAGATAGTGACGCGTTTTCTGCTCGGAGATGTTAGCTTTTTTTCTTTACGGAAACACACGACTTTGGCGTGGTGCCGAGATAACCAATCCATCCCGACCACCACTTGAAATTCTCCCATCGACATCGGGATTAAATCTATTCTGTACTCCTTGTCATCAATGCTCAATTTACAATCTTGGCAAATATCACACACTATGAAACTTCTGTTACCTCCTATCTCAACCTCTAATGGCATAGATAATTTTGTCAATACAAATGAAGGATGTCAAATAAGTCCATATGAAATAAAGGACTTATTCGCACCCGTATCAAATAATACACGTGCAGGGATCGAGTTTATTGCGAATATACCTGAGACCACATCGGATTCTGTTTTTGCTTCAGCCGCTGTTAGTTGAAAGGACCTTGCCTTTGCCTTTGGAGCTTCTGATGGAGATTCTTTAGTGTCTCTCTTTCCAACTAAGTCTGGCCATTCAGACTTTTTGTGGCCAAGCTAATAGCATTTGTAACAAACTGAGACTTTTCCCGGACATAGAGATGCCGTGTGCCCCGTTTTCCCGCATATAGGACACGGTTTGTCCTTGAAACGGCACTCGCCCTTGTGCCCTTTTCCACAAACTTTGCAACTTGGCGACCCACCCTTTGCATCCGTTTTCTTTGCCGATTCAGCCGTTCGAGCCTTCTTTGTAGGGCTTGGATTCACATCATGTGCCCTTCGCTCGCCCCTCTCGATTTGTTTCTTCAACTCAATTTCCCGCTCCCGAGCGGTGTTGATAATTTCCATGAGGGTTTCATACTTTCAGGGAGTCATTAACTCCCGGTATTCAGAACTCAACATGTTGTATTAGTAATATATCTTCTACTCTTCAGTGGTGACTAACTCATCACAGAATCTCAGCTTATCCATAAAGATGCTCGTGATTTTATCAATTGTTTCACCCTTCTGTCTTAACTGGATGAACTCTTCCTTAATCATGTTGATGACTGCCTTGGGACTATGATGTTTAAGGAATGGCACCTTAAACTCATCTTATGTCATGACCCTTGCCGCTTTGGCTCCTATCTCCTTCTTTTTGTTATCCCACCAATCCTTGGCTTTACCCTTGAACTGACCCGTTCCGTAAGCAACAAAATCACTCACGTCACAGTGGATCCTTTCAAACAACCCTTCGACGTCACTTAGCCATCTTTGGTAAATTATCGGGTCAACCTCCCCGTTGTAGATTGGCGGTTTACACGCCATAAACTCTTTGTACGAACATCCTTTACGTTCTCCTGATTTCTCTTGCATAAGGTTGACACTATCTTCCAACCTTTTAACACGTTCCTCGACTAATGATAACACCGTGTTTTGAATTTTGTCTATGAACCCGGATAGACTACCCTCAATTGCCTTTCCCACTTCTTTGGCAATTATTTCTTTCATTTGTTCGGTGCTTGTCGGCACCGGATCATCGTCATTCCTTTCCGTCATCTCGAAAATGAAATGTTTAATTCAATTATTAAACATTTCATTTATAACATAGCTTTATTCACTTTGGTTTGACCAAGTTCGTAACTTGCTTTGACCGTTCTTATTTAGTGCACCTTCCGGGTTTAAGTGTGTTTACACACCCTTCCCGTGCACATAAATTATCATTTCTTTTACATACATAAGATAAGATCTACTAAAATAAACAATTAATCCTTACCGGACGATCGATCAAGCTTGAACCGAATACTTTGTTGACAACCTTAAGCTCTGATAACCAACTTGTAACACTCCACTCGTTTTTATAATAATTTAACATAAACTAAACATTTGTAAACCAAAACTTTGATTTACATATCAAACATAAGGAAATTCTCATCGAGTTAACATTTTAGATAAGTACTACTAGTTTAACAACCCCAAAACAAGTATTTAAGTGTTAACTACATAGACATTCTTTTAAACATATTCAAGTAATCGTGGAAGCTTCAAAAGACCGTGTTCGGTTCTTGTAATCGTTCTTGATCGCCGTCCGGATTAAGTCCATCATCACCTATGGTCAAAACCACGTAAAAGATTAGTTTTGACACCTTAAAATCAAGTATAAACAAGTTCCATGGTTAAACAACGAGAAACAAACAAGAATTGCAATGGATTGGGGCGGTCGCGCCCCGCGACCGAGATGGCATAAGCCGTCGCGGCCCGCCACGGCCGTCGCGTCGCGCGACGCTAAGATCATTTTGCCGTGGCGTGGCGCGAGCACGTATTTTTGACAGTAGGGTCGTTAGCTGGAGCTGCATATCAGCCCAGCATCACTATTTTTCATTTACAAACTTTATACTAACATAACTTTTGACTCGAGCGTCCGATTTAGCCGATTCTTTTTCCTACGCGTCCGTAATAAAATTACAGACACACCTATCTTAACCGTTCAGTCAAAAATGAAATGTACGGTTGGGGACCAGTAAATGCACCATATAGTTTTTTTGTATTAATATAACTAGTAACAACTTTAGACGACAAGGCGTATTTACCCCAACTTCCGAGGCTTACGACCACTGCCGTTTCATTACCACACTTGTGGCTTCACGCTCTTGTGATCCGTCTTTTCCAAATGTCAATCAAAAACAAAGTTTTATTACTACAAACCAATTATTTGACCCGTTTGGCTCATTTACGGAATCCTTTGTTTCTAATGACTACCAAACGCATTCTAGTCTATTTACGACTCATTAAATCAATAGAGAACAATATCGCTGCAACTAATATCAACCTTTATACCAAAACACGATTAACGAAAATTAACATATCTAGTTTACATATTGTAACATAACAAGTTACATACCTTTAAAGCACGCCCTTCAAACGCAAGTCGCCTCCGGCTTGTCCACTGGACGCCCCGGAATCTTTTCCTATAGAGTTCAATCACAACCCGTTTAGAACTCTTTTCATAACATGTAACGCATAACTTGCTGAAATTTACAAATACGCGTTTTAACCCAATTTTTCAGTTTTAAAGCCTTCTTTTAGGCATTTTTACAAACACTTCAAAGGCAGAATTTTATACACTTTATTATCATTTTCATGGCTTGTTATTTAGCCGCTTTTAACATCAATTAACAAGTTCATATCACTTTTCGCATCTACAACATCAGAATTTACTTATTAGAATTCAAATTACACTAGAACAACTATCAATTTCTGGTGTTTAACATGTTCATACAAAAACCCACTTATCACCTTCAATGGTGATCATGAATTCACAAGAATTAGAGCTAATTTCATCATATGCTTGTCTAGGGTTTACTCCTAGACACTACAATGTTCCTATTTCATCATATAACAAACATGCAACCATCTAATTCAAATTCTCTAGGTTTGCTCAGAAATTTAACTAGAGATTTCTCATAAAATTTACATACCTCGTGACTCCTTTTTCAGTGGAGATCACTAATTCGTACTTGGATTTCAATTTAAAGTTGATTTGGTCCTTCAATTTGAGAGATTTGTGAGAAGTTAGGGTTTGAAGGGGAGCTCTAGGTCGCCCCCTGTGTTTCTGTCGATCTCAACACACACAAGTGTGTGTTTGAGTTTTAATTTTATGTTTTATTTTAATTAGTTTCGTTTTAAAGGCTTTTGGCCCCTCAATTATCATTTAGTTCTTATTTTTAGTGTGTTAACCCACTTTTAAGTCACTACAAGACTTTTATTTAACTAGGTTATTTTTAATCCTAGTTAGTTCACTTGTTTATTTACCGGAATTATATTTTAAATAATTGATTTAAAATTTTCGGGATGTTACACTTATTAACCATGTGGCCTAGGAAATGGACTTCACGTAGCCAGAAGTCACATTTCGAGAACGTAGCATAAAGTTGTTCTGTTTGAAGAAGTTCCAAAATGAGTCACAGATGACGCTCGTATTCCTCCTGACTCTTGGAATAGATCAGGATGTCGTCGATGAACACAATAACGAACTTATCCAACTAGGGTTTGCACACTCGGTTCATAAGATCCATGAAGACCGAAGGTGCGTTTGTTAGCCCAAAAGGCATGACCAGAAACTCGTAGTGTCCATAACGAGTCCTGAATGCTGTCTTGGAGATGTCCTCGTCTCGGACTCTCAGCTGATGATAGCCCGATCTCAGATCAATCTTAGAGTAGAAGCTCGACCCTTGCAACTGGTCGAACAGATCATCAATACGAGGAAGAGGATAACGATTCTTCACAGTCACCTTGTTGAGTTCATGATAGTCTATGTACATTCAGAAGGTACCGTCTTTCTTCTTCACAAACAAGACTGGAGCTCCCCAGGGCGAAGAGCTAGGACGGATGAAACCCTTGTCCAAGAGTTCTTGTAGTTGTGTAGACAGTTCTTCTAGTTCAGATGGGGCTAAACGATAAGGTGCATGTGCTATAGGCGCTGCTCCAGGAGCTAGCTCGATTTGAAACTCGACCTGACGATGAGGTGGAAGTCCAGGTAACTCCTCAGGGAATACCTCAAGAAAGTCGCGTACAATCGGGATATCTTCTATCTTCTTTTCCTTCTTGGAGGTGTCAGTAACAAGAGCTAGAACAGTAGTGTGGCCCTTTGGCAAACACTTCTGGGCCTTAAGGAAAGAGATGATGCCCACGACAGCACCACTCTTGTCACCACGAATAATAAGAGGTTCTTCACCAGAACGAGGAGTACGAACAATTTTCTCCTTGCAAAGAATCTCTGCTCGATGATGGGATAACCACTCCATCCCAAAGACGACGTCGAAACTACCAAGAACGATGGGGATGAGGTCGATAGAGAAGGTCTGGCTAGCTAAAACGAGATTACAACCCTTAACTATGTGTATGGCCTCAAGACTTTTACCGTTTTCTAGTTATAAAACATGCTTGGTGTTTAAGGGAATTGGGGAACGCTTAAGCATCTGACTAACTTTTAAGGACACATAACTAGTATCAGCACCCGAATCATATAAAACAGAAACAAAGAAATCATCCAGTAGGAACTTACCTGTCACGACGTTGGGATAGTTCCTTGCATCACCCTAACCAATCACAAATGCACGTCCCCTGGCACTATTGCCATCGTTGTTACCGCCATTGTTGTTCCCATTTCCCTGGGTTTTGTTGTTGTTCTGATTCTGGTTCAGCTGGGGGCAGTCTCTTTTGAAGTGGCCTTCAGCACCACACTGAAAACATCCTTTATTGTTACCTTGCTGGTGACGATGATTCTACGGAGACTGCTGCTGCTGCTGTCGCCTCAGATTTGCAGGATACAGACTTCTACAATCTTTTGCTGCATGGCCTGGTTTGTTACACCTCTGACAGTTTCCCTTGCTACACGGCCCGCTGTGGTGCAAGTTACATCGATTGCACTTAGGGTGCCTTCCCTTTTACCCACCCTGACCTTTGTTACCAGAAGATTGTTGACCAGGGCTCTTGTAGTCGTCAATCTTTCGCTACTGAGACTGAGACTGAGACTGAACAGAAGCTGAACCCTTGTTCGAATTTCCATCCCATGTGCGCTTGTTGTCACAAGGAGCATCAGATGTAGTGGTAGCACTAATACGCTTTGGCAGCCTATTCTGCTCAACTGCCTGATCAGTGAGACCGTGGGATAGTCGTATGACCTGCTGAATCGTGAGAAGGTTAGCCGAAGTCACCATACTCTGAATCTCTGGCACTAAACCCTTGATGTAAAGCTCAATACGTTTGCAGGGAAGATCCACCATAGTAGGACACACAGCAGCCAGTTCGTTTGATCTCTTAGTATATGCCTCGATTTCAGACCCCGTCATCTTCAAGTTGTAGAACTCCACTTCTAGCTTATGAATGTCATCACGATGACAATACTCCTCCTTGATCAGATCCTTAAAGTCGTCCCATGGGGTGGCATTAGCAGCTGCCAACCCCAGCATTTGAACTTGTGCGTTCCACCAAGTGTGCGCAACACCTTCAAGAGTTCCCGTAGAAAACTTCACCCTACTAGCAACAGGGCATTCACACATTTCGAAGACAGATTCGCGCTTCTCGAACCAATGGAGGAGGCCTACAGCTCCTTCTGTACCACTGAATGTACTAGGTCGACAGTCCATAAAGGTCTTGAACGTACACACGGGAGGTTGAGCATGCTGACCTGTCGCGCGAGAAAGAAAGGACAAGGTTAAGCACGATTGTTGGTTCGCGAGAGTAGGATTTAAACATCCTAGGATAGGTTGAAATGGCAGGTTATACCTCCTGCTGGAGCTGCTGCGAGTGCCTTAGCAACTCGTTCATTGATTAGAGTCGTCAGCTGGGCTTGAGTCAAGTTCAGGCGTCCACTCATGATCTTCACATCGAAGGAAACACAAGTGAGAAAGGTGTCGCGAAAGTGCGAAAGTATGGGATGACAGAAGAGAGCAAGCACACAGGGTTTCAAGCAATAATTGTTTACACTAACTAAGCATACCATGATCAATGCACTACTTTAACTAACAAGCAGGCAATATAAAATAAACCATATCACCTATCGTGTTGAGTCTTGCACGTGGAGCGAAGTGTCGTTGTGGATCATTGAGCATTGTACAGGTTATAGTCTGGTTTTGTCAAAAATATTTTCCCTTTTTAAAACCAAGTTCACTATAACCAATGGCTCTGATACCAATGTGTCACACCCCCAAATTTCACAAGCGGAGTATCACCGCAGGAGGCGTGACATGACCAGGATCAATCCACCAATCATATTGAACAATGTATTAAAGAAAATATAAAACCAACCACAATATAATTGGTGTCTCAAAAGAAATTAACCAAGTTCAAGTTATCAGCGGAAGCATAAAGTTTAAAACCAAAACATAAGTTATAAGTTCATAATGTTTAACATGGAACTCAACAGTCCATGTCCCATAATGACCTTGTCATCCTATGCAAGCTCCATCTAAGCACCTAACAACCTGCAAGGCATATAGTAATGAATCAACAACAAAGTTGAGCGAGTTCACAATGGGTGTTCGTTTTAAGTTGTTTCAAAAACATAGGTTTCCTTTAGCTGGCTTACTTGCCGTGGGGGTTACCCCATAGTTGAAAAACATGATTAACCATTCCTTTTACTCTGGCTCCCAGCCGTGGGGGCTACCCCATGAATATCCCACTAGACCCGTTACCATATCGACTACTGACTGAGAAAGTTGGGTGCCCTAAGTCAATGTCTATCATCATTGACGTGCCCAGATCCATTAGTCCACCCTTCCTCTGCGGTACGGTGTGAGGCTTGTCAAACCTAATAGCTCTATTTAACTAATGAAGTCGTTCGCCATTGGCCTGGCGATTAAGTCGATATAAAAATGAGGGACTTAATGATAGAGTTTTTGGTCTAGTAACAATATTATCACCCTTCAATTAAGAGGGTGTAGGTACGTATTCTAACCAAGAGAATACGTAGGTTTCCTTTCAACCAATTACCCATTCCCAACCACCGGGAATCCCATGCCTTGTAGAAAGTGTGAACTCACCTTAGGTTAGCTCGGTAGATACACAAAAAGGTCACTTGAGCTATATGTGGTCAACCACGTCCTAACATGGTAACCATACAAGTCAGGTCTAGGTTCAAGTAGTGCACATAGGTTTACACATAAACTAACAGGTTGCAAACACGTAATGATCATGGCAAACACGTTGAACACATTAACAGTAGCAGTCATGTACACATCATACCCAAACTTGTGCGACTCAAATGATTGGGCTCGCACAAGTTCAATGGCCCACAATATTGTGCGATTCAACAATCGAAGCCCACTAAACCATCGGCCCAACCTGTTGTGCATCCAGCATAATCTTGTGCGACTCACAACGGGTTGTGCGATTGAAAACAAGCCTGACCCAATAATAAATGAAATCCATACCCCATACGGCCCAACATACAAACAGATAATCAACTTGTGCGGTCCATTTAATCTTGTGCGACCCGAATTAACTTGTGCGATTGGGTTTTGGGCTGCTTGGACCAACACCACATCCTAACTGAATATATTTAGTGGCCCAACATCTTGTGCGATCAGCACAACCTTGTGCGATTCACAAGATGTTGTGCGACTGAGCTTAAAGGAGTTGCACAACATGTATAAACAGTTGCACCAGCTTGTGCGACTGGCTTGTGCGACTAGACTTGTGCGACCGGCTTGTACGTTTGGCCTTGTGCGATAAGTTATAACATTCCTAACTTTATTCAATCATTCACAATTATCACAACAATTTCCGTTTAATTTGCAAGATTCAATCTAATAGTTTCCAACCATACAACACTCGATCAAACTAGGGTTTTAACATCAAATCCTTATAAACACATCACATAATCATAACACGACTCATGTTCTTGATTACTAGCATGCATCCTAACATAACAATACAACAATCATTCGAATATAAACACATCACAGCCTATTAACATATGTTCGGTTCAATATATATGTGAGCCGATTAGCATATTACCACACCTTGTTTCATCAATAATCAAATTAACATTCTAGCTAGTCGTTTGTACCAAATCTCATGAACCCATAACATCAATGATTCTATTAGTAAGAACCCTAACATATTACAAAAGATCATAACAATCACAATATTAATTATCATGCAATCATAGCAATCAGAACATCTTGTACTATGCAAACAATAGTGAATCACTAACCGGTTGAGAGAGGAACAAGATCGATCTGAACAAGAAAGCTTTGAGAGGGAGAGAGATGTGGCCGTCGGTTTCGAGAGGAGAGAAAGAGAGAATAGGGTTTGTGTGTGTTGTGTTTTTGCAAACAATGAGGAAACAAAACCACATAAGGGTTATGTGTTGGTTTAAATAGGGGAGTGGGCCGAACCCTTGCATTGGCCCCCTTGGTTTCGATTACGAAAGGTGTGGGCCGAGAGTTGTGTGGAACCAAAGCCCAAAGGCTTGTGCGATTGGATTAATGTTGTGTGATCAAGATTATTATACACTTAAACACATAATACAATTTCACATAACATGTAACTTTTACTCATCCATTAAAACCAACGTATCAATTAATCACATAGAGTTCATACAAGTTGCATCAAGCACAAAGATAGGTTCGGAAATGCGAGTTGTCACATTCAGGCAGCTCCATTTGAGGCATTGTACGGGCGTAAATGTCGTTCTCTTTTGTGTTGGCCGGAAGTTGGCCAAAGCCAAATTACCGGCCCGGAACTCGTAGTCGACACGACGGAAAAGATTGCCTTGATCAGACAACGCATGGCGACAGCACGCGACCGCCAGAAAAGCTACGCAGATAAGCGTAGGAAACCCTTGGAGTTCTAGGTTGGGGACCGGTTTCTACTCAAAGTTTCACCGTGGAAATGTGTGGTACGTTTTAGGAAAAGGGGCAAGCTTAATCCGCGATATGTCGGACCTTTCAAAATTACCGAGAGAATCGGCAAGGTGTCCTACAGACTAAATCTGCCTGACGAGCTGAGTGCGGTGCACAACGTGTTCCACGTGTCGAATCTGAAGAAGTGTCTGTCAGATAAAACCCTTCTCGTTCCTTTTAAGGAACTCACAATCGAGATTGTGGATCGAGAAGTCAAAACCCTCAAGCGCAGCAAGATACCTATTGTTCGCGTTTGTTGAGATTCTCGCCGTGGTCCAGAGTTTACTTGGGAATGGGAAGACCAAATGATGCGCAAGTATCCCCAGTTATTCGTAAACCGTACCTCAAGCACTGAGGTTGCAGCTGAATTTCGGGAAGAAATTCCAAACTAACGGGGGGGTGATGTGACATCTTATGAAAATGCTTTTGATATACACTAACTTTCGAGATGAAATTTCTGCTAACACGGGGATAATGTGACAATCCGCATCTTCTCCTCCGTACCGTTCCTTTATGGAATGTAATCCTACTATATGATAAGCGATATTAATATAAAACGGGGTTTTCTATGTGTATGTATTTGAAATATTAACTGCTTGAGTATTAAATGGGTTTCCCTTGTTTATTACTGTTAATTATATATAATACATCGACGCCGCACACTCATTTCTACCCGTACACCCTCCGATGTGGGCCTGAGACCAAATTAAAAACCATGCTTTGTTCGGATCACACAACCCAGTCTCACAATATACATGACTGGCCCAAGAATGCAGGCCCAAAGCTCCTAGGGTGCCCTAATAGGTTGCACAATTAAAACAAGCGGCAAATTGAGAGTATGCGACACATTTTTCTGATACTATATATGGATACCAACCGACACACTCATTACCTTTTTGATTGGTTTCCATCAAATTCAAATACCAAAGAATCATTCCCTCACCCTCACTCTCTCATTAACCTCTTCATCTTTTTCCATTAAACCTGCAACAAAAAACCCCACCTCAGCCAACCAACCTTCGGCGACTTTCGCACACTCCGATCACTCCACGGCGGCCCACGTCTTCACTACTCGGAGCTCCGTTTCTTTAACCGGCACATAGACACCGTTACGAACTCAGACCCAGGTTAGAATGTATTCATCCATAAATGTTATGGTGAAGTTCATGGATGTTAGATGTTGAAACCTGAAGACTCAAAAACCAGTTGGTCCGACCTGGTCAGAGCAGAGCTTCAGATGACCTAGCAAGAACCTGCAAGATCACAAGGAAACAAGCACACCGTTAGCCTCGTCACAGGGAGGGGGGCCTCTCTGTGACCAAGCTCGGGCGTGAGAATAAGTATTTGTGAGGAGGAAATAGGTCAGGAAGAGAGAGAGGAGAGTTTTGTGACAACTCGTATTTTCCGAACTTATCAACGTACTTGATGTAACGTAATTGAACTTGGTGTAATTAGTTGATATGTTGAATTAATGAGATTATGTGTGACTTTGTGATTGATTAAATGTTATGTGGTTATGATTACGTGATAATGTGTATTGCATAGTATTTATCCGATCGCACAACACAACCCACTCGCACAAGTCTTTTTGGGCTACACTTTGTATTCGGATCAATGGACAGCCCATTGAGGGTTCGGCCCACTCTTCTCTTTGTCGCATAACACTAAGGGGTTAGGGTAAAACTCCTCATTTGTTACTAATCACCCACACACACAAACCCTAGCTCTCCTCTCTCTCTCTCCCTCACGAAACCGAAGGCAGCCAAGCATTCTCTTCATCGAAGATCTTGTGTTTGGATCAATCTCCTGCCCTCTTCTTTAATCGGTTAGTGACATTTATTAATTGATGTTATGCTATGTGAGTATACATGTCTCATGATGATTTGTAAATGATGTACGATTGAGGATTAGGTAAACTGTTGGTGTGATGTCTTTTAAATCGGTTCACATGTGTAAGATGTAATCGGAGGTGTGTGATGAAGTTAATAAGCTATCTTGTCATGTTTCGGATTAGGTTACATGATCCGAATTGTTTAGAATATATACAATTGACTTCGAATGCTAATATATGATAATCATTATATTCATGTGATTGAATGATCTTGTTGGAGTGATTGTTGTGTTCGAACAGTGTGCATCTAGGAGGATGAGCATGTGATTTTAATTAATTGTATTTTAAGGATTTCTTCATAATTATTTGCACATGAATTGTCAGTATGTTTTGTGGTTGTAATAGAATAGATCTTGGTGCATGTTAAATTAATAGATGATAATGCTGAATTGCATGTATGAAATCGGCTGGACATTTATGAGATAGGAACATATGATAATATTTAATAAGTTGTCGGCCATTTGTTGTTTATTTAGATGATGATAAGGTCATGTGAAACAATTGTCAAAAACAATGATTTGATCGATATTATTGATATGAAAACTGTTAGAGTTGACTATGACAATAAAGGAATGTAACTGATTTCCTTAAAGTTAGAGATTTCCTTATCTACTCACACAATGGCAATCACACAAGACATATAGGTCGTACAAGAGGTTTAATCGCATAAGTCTTGTCAGTCGCACAAGTCTGTCCATCGCACAAGATATATACAGTCGCACAAGGGTACCTGGGTCGCACAAGATAGTTGTTGTTTACTGTTAATGGACCGTAGGTTTATAGGTGTTGGGCCTACTTGTTGGGCTGGACTAGCTTCAATCGTACAAGCTCACTCGGATCGCACAAGATTGTGTGTTGCTGTTATTTGAACCGTATTTATGTATATGTTGGGTTCTTGTTATTGGGCCGGGTACTAGTGGGCTTCAACGTATGACTCGCACAAGGCCATTAGACTTGTGCGAGCCCAATCTCTTAGTCGCACTAGTGGAATATGTTTAACTGTTGAACATGATGTTACTTGGTTGCCATGCTTCGTATGTGTTTCTTGTATGTTATCAATGTGATACTTGTGTGCGCTACTTGACACCAAAACCTGATCTGTATAATAACCATGTTAGGACGTGGTTGACCACTAGCTGCTAGTCTTGACCTTCCTGTGTTATCTGCCGAGCAAACCAAGGTGAGTTCACACTTCGTTACAAAGCATGGGATTCCCAGGGGTTGGGAATGGGTTAAGGAATAGGGATTCATCGTCCTGTTGAGACGTAATCAGGAACATAGATTCCTCGTCCAGTGTGAGACGGATTTAACTATACTAGACTAGAACTCTATCAACGAAGTCCCTCCTTTTATATCGACTTAATCTCCGAGGCCAATGGCGAACGGGTCATTAGTTAAATAGCGCTATTAGGTTTAACAAACCTCACACCGTGCCGCAGAGGACGGGCGTGGACTAATGGACTATGGCACGTCAGTGATGATAGACACAGACGTTAGGGCACTTAAACATGACGAACGTTAGTAGTCGATATGGTAACGAGTCTGGGAAATTAAACATGGGGTAGCCCCCACGGCCATAGAGCCGGGCTGGAATAGCCAACGTAAGAACGGGTAACTAATAAACGTTTTTCGAACTATGGGGTAACCCCCACGGCTGGATAGCTGGTAAAGATCAAACTGTGTTTTCGGAGTAACTATAAACTGGACAACCAAACGTGAACTCACTCAACTAGTTGTTGACTCGTTACTACATGCTTTGCAGGTCTATAGGTACTTAGCTGGAGCTTACACAAGGAAGAGTCGTTGTGGGACATGGACAGCTGTGTGCCATGTTAAACATTTGGATAATTAAACTTTGGATTTGGTTTTGATCATTTTGCTTCCGCTCATAACTTAACTATGTTTGTTTTGGATATTAATCGTGTTGGTTGGACTTTTACATTAAATATTTACTTGTTCAATATGATTAGTGGTTTGATCCTGGTCAGTCACGCCTCCAAGCGGTGATACTCCGCAGGTGAATTTTGGGGGTGTGACAGATTGGTATTAGAGCCATTGGTTATAGAGAACTTGGTTTTAATAAAGGGAAAATGTTTTTGTTAAAACCAGACTATAACCTGTACAGTGCTCTACGATCCACAACGACGCTTCACTCCACGTGCAAGGCTCGACATTCTAGGTGATATGGTTTGTGTTTTATTGTCTACTTGCTTGAGTATGTAGAATTTTGCTCATGATATGCTTAGCTAGTATAGCTACTCTTGCTTGAACACGTGTGTGCTTACTCTCTTCTGTCATCGCACTTTCGCGAACCCTTCTCACACATGCTTCTTTTGGTATGAAGATCATGTCTGGACGCATTAACATGACTCAAGCCCAGTTGACGGCTCTGATCAACGAACAGGTTGCTGCGGCACTTGCAGCCGCACAAGCAGGAGGTATACCCTGCAGTTTATAACCCATTCTAGGATCTTTAGATCCTACTCCCGTGAATCTATCCTTGTGTTAAACCTTGTCCTTTCTTATACCCATAACAGGTCAACATGCTCAGCCACCTGTTTGCACCTTCAAAACTTTCATGGACTGCCGACCCACGACTTTTAGTGGCACTGAAGGAGCAGTAGGTCTCCTCCACTGGTTTGAGAAATTAGAGTCTGTATTCGAGATGTGCGAATGCCCTGAGGCACGCAGGGTGAAATATGCTACCGGCACTCTTGAGGGTTTAGCCCTCACATGGTGGAACGCCCAAGTGCAAATGCTGGGGTTGGTTGCTGCCAACGCCACCCCATGGAACAATTTTAAAGAAATGATCAGGGAGGAATACTGCACTCGTGACGACATTCATAAGCTGGAAGTCGAGTTCTTCAACCTCAAGATGACGGGGTCAGAAATTGAGGCGTTTACTAAGAGATCGAATGAGCTTGCACTACTGTGTCCTACAATGGTGGACCCTCCAATTAAGCGTATCGAACTATATCTTAAGGGCCTAAAGCCGGAAATCCAAAGTCATGTGACTTCAGCAAATCTCGCTACCTATCAGCAAGTTGTTCAGTTGGCTCACCGTCTCACTGATCAGGCGGTGGAGCAAAACAGGTTACCAAAACGCATTAGTGCTACAGCTACCTCTGAACCTTCCAGTGATAACAAACGTAAATGGGATGGAGCTTCAAGCAGAGGTTCGATATCTGTTCAATCCCAGTCGCAGCAGAGAAGAACTGAAGAGTATAAGAGTCCTAGTCAGCAATCGTCAGGTAGCCAAAGTCAGGGTGGATACAAAGGAAATCACCCCAAATGTAATCGTTGTAACTTACATCACAGTGGGCCATGCACCAGAAGTAACTGTCATCGGTGCAACAAGCCTGGTCATATTGCAAGAGAATGTAGGAGTCAGTTTCCCGCGAACCAAAATCGGCCACAACAGCGAGCCCCACAAAATCAACGTCAGCAGCAGCAACAACCGGGTAACAACAGAGGGTGCTTTCAGTGTGGAGCTGAAGGCCACTTCAAGAAAGACTGTCCCCAGCTGAACCAGAACAACAACAATAACAACAACAATCAGGGGAATGGAAACAACGGGGGTAACAATGGCAATGGGGCAAGGGGTCGTGTGTTCGTTATTGGCCAGGGAGAAGCTAGGAACGATCCCAATGTTGTGACGGGTAAGTTCCTTCTCGACGACTTTTACGTTACTGTCTTATTTGATTCGGGTGCTGATACTAGTTATGTGTCTCAAAACGTTAGTCAACTGCTTAAGTGTACCCCAACACCTTTGAATCCCAAACATGCTGTAGAGTTAGCTAATGGTAAAAGTATAGAGGTCACACATGTAGTTAAAGGTTGTAACCTAGTACTTGCTGATCACACTTTCTCGATCGACCTTCTTCCTATCACTCTGGGTAGTTTCGATGTTGTCATTGGGATGGACTGGTTATCCCAACATCAAGCCGAGATCCTTTGCAACGAAAAGATTGTCCGTATTCCGTGCCCAGGTGAGGAACCTCTTATGATTCGTGGCGACAAGAGTGGTGCTGTTACAAGCATCATTTCTTCCCTTAAGGCTCTCAAAAGTGTTTGCGTAAGGGCCACACTGCCTTTCTGGCTCTTGTTACTGACACCTCGAAGAAAGAGAAAAAGATAGAAGACTTTCCAGTTGTACGCGATTATCCTAAGGTATTTCCTGAGGAACTACCTGGCCTCCCGCCTCATCGCCAGATCGAGTTCCAAATCGAGTTAGCTCCTGGAGCAGCGCCTAGCTCGTGCACCGTATCGTTTAGCTCCATCAGAGTTGAAAGAGCTATCTACGCAATTACAAGAACTCTTAGATAAGGGTTTTATTCGTCCTAGTTCTTCGCCCTAGGGAGCCCCAGTGCTATTTGTGAAGAAGAAAGACGGTACGTTCAGAATGTGTATCGACTACCGTGAACTGAACAAGGTGACTGTGAAGAATCGCTACCCTCTTCCACGCATTGACGATTTGTTCGACCAGCTACAAGGGTCGAGCTACTATTCGAAGATTGATTTGAGATCGGGATATCACCAGCTGAGAGTCCGGGAAGAGGACGTCTCCAAAACAGCCTTCAGAACTCGATATGGCCACTATGAGTTTTTGGTCATGCCTTTTGGGATGACAAACGCACCGGCGGTCTTCATGGACTTGATGAATCGAGTGTGCAAGCCTTACTTAGACAAATTCGTTATTGTCTTCATTGATGACATCCTGATCTATTCGAAGAGTCAGGAGGAACATGAGCAACATTTACGACTTATTTTGGAACTCCTTCGAAAGGAACAGCTGTACGCCAAGTTTTCAAAATGTGACTTCTGGCTTCGTGAAGTCCATTTCTTAGGCCATGTAGTGAACAAGGATGGGATTCACGTTGATCCATCCAAGGTAGAGTCAATCAAGAGCTGGCCTGCACCTCGTACACCAACGGAAATTCGCCAATTCTTGGGATTGGCAGGTTACTACAGGAGATTTATCAAGGATTTTTCTAAGATTGCTCAGCCTCTTACTTCACTAACGCAGAAGGGCATGGTTTATCGATGGGGAAACGCACAGGAGTTAGCGTTTCAACACTTAAAGGATAGACTTTGCAGTGCACCTATCCTTTCATTGCCAGAGGGCACAGACGACTTTGTGGTTTATTGCGACGCATCCATTCAGGGTCTTGGTTGCGTATTGATGCAGCGGGATAAAGTTATAGCCTACGCCTCACGTCAACTTAAAGTCCATGAAAAGAACTACACTACACACGATTTAGAGCTGGGAGCGGTTATTTTTGCACTTAAGATATGGCGACACTACTTGTATGGTACCAAGTGTGCTATCTACACTGACCACAGAAGCCTCGAGCACATCTTCAAACAGAAGGAACTCAACATGCGACAGCGACGATGGGTCGAACTACTGAACGATTACGAATGCTCGATCAGGTATCACCCGGGCAAAGCCAATGTTGTGGCTGATGCCCTCAGTCGAAAGGACACTGCGCCTAAGCGCGTACGAGCTTTACAACTCACTATACAGTCTAGTCTTCCTTCCCAAATACGAAATGCTCAGGTAGAAGCATTGAAACCAGAAAACGTCAGGGCTGAAGCCCTACGCGGCTCGAGGCAACGCTTAGAACAGAAGGAAGACGGTGCTTACTATGTAACAGGACGTATTTGGGTCCCACTTTACGGCAACCTACGAGAGCTTGTGATGGATGAGGCACACAAGTCTCGTTACTCAGTGCACCCTGGCTCGGATAAAATGTACCACGACATCAAAACCACATACTGGTGGCCTAGCATGAAGGCACACATAGCAACATACGTTAGCAAGTGCTTGACTTGTGCGAGAGTCAAGGCGGAGTACCAGAAACCTTCAGGCCCCCTTCAACAACCAGAGATACCACAATGGAAATGGGAGCAAATTTCCATGGATTTTGTTACTGGCCTGCCTAGATCACAACGTGGTAACGATACTATTTGGGTGATCGTGGATCGACTCACAAAGTCTGCTCACTTCTTGGCCATCAAAGAAACAGATAAGTTCTCCACCTTAGCAGAAGTATATCTCAAGGAAGTTGTCTCGAGGCACGGGGTGCCCACCTCTATTATCTCGGATCGAGATGCACGTTTTACATCAGAATTGTGGCAGGCAATGCACAAGTCCTTTGGCTCAAGGTTAGACATGAGCACAGCTTATCACCCGCAAACGGATGGGCAGTCTGAACGCACCATCCAGACCCTCGAAGACATGCTTAGGGCATGTGTGATTGATTTTGGCAACGGCTGGGAAAAGCATCTACCACTTGTGGAATTTTCGTACAACAATAGCTACCACACCAGCATTAAAGCTGCTCCGTTTGAGGCATTGTACGGGCGTAAATGCCGGTCACCTCTTTGTTGGGCAGAGGTGGGGGATAGTCAGATTACTGGTCCAGAACATGTGGTAGACACAACAGAGAAAATTGCCCATATACGACAACGAATGGCGGCAGCTCGTGACCGTCAGAAAGCATACGCCGATAAAGACAGGAAACTACTCGAATTCCAAGTTGGGGATCGAGCGCTACTCAAAGTTTCACCCTGGAAGGGTGTGGTTCGTTTTGGCAAACGCGGCAAACTCAACCCACGATACGTTGGACCCTTCGAAGTCATTGAGAAAATAGGCAAGGTGGCCTACAGACTGAACTTACCAGCAGAACTCAGTGCAGTTCACAATGTTTTCCACGTGTCAAACCTGAAGAAGTGTTTATCAGATGAGCCCCACGTAGTTCCTTTGAAGGAGCTCACGATCGACGAGCAGTTACGATTCGTCGAGGAACCTGTGGAGATCACGGACCGGGATGTGAAGGTCCTCAAGCATACCAGAATACCTCTCGTTCGAGTTCGTTGGAACTCACGTCGCGGCCCAGAGTTCACCTGGGAGCGCGAAGATCAGATGAAACAAAAGTATCCCCAACTGTTTGCAACCGGTACAACCACTACTGAGGCTGAAGCTACGGAATTTCGGGACGAAATTCCAGATCAACGGGGGGAGGATGTGACACCCCAGGAAAACCAGGAAAACCATGCAACTTAACTAGCTTCCTCAGTGAGTACGTGCTAAATTTCGGGACGAAATTTCTTTCAACTTGGGGATAATGTGACAACTCGTATTTTCCGAACTTATCAATGTACTTGATGTAACGTAATTGAACTTGGTGTAATTAGTTGATATGTTGAATTAATGAGATTATGTGTGACTTTGTGATTGATTAAATGTTATGTGGTTATGATTACGTGATAATGTGTATTGCATAGTATTTATCCGATCGCACAACACAACCCACTCGCACAAGTCTTTTTGGGCTACACTTTGTATTCGGATCAATGGACAGCCCATTGAGGGTTCGGCCCACTCTTCTCTTTGTCGCATAACACTAAGGGGTTAGGGTAAAACTCCTCATTTGTTACTAATCACCCACACACACAAACCCTAGCTCTCCTCTCTCTCTCTCTCCCTCACGAAACCGAAGGCAGCCAAGCATTCTCTTCATCGAAGATCTTGTGTTTGGATCAATCTCCTGCCCTCTTCTTTAATCGGTTAGTGACATTTATTAATTGATGTTATGCTATGTGAGTATACATGTCTCATGATGATTTGTAAATGATGTACGATTGAGGATTAGGTAAACTGTTGGTGTGATGTCTTTTAAATCGGTTCACATGTGTAAGATGTAATCGGAGGTGTGTGATGAAGTTAATAAGCTATCTTGTCATGTTTCGGATTAGGTTACATGATCCGAATTGTTTAGAATATATACAATTGACTTCGAATGCTAATATATGATAATCATTATATTCATGTGATTGAATGATCTTGTTGGAGTGATTGTTGTGTTCGAACAGTGTGCATCTAGGAGGATGAGCATGTGATTTTAATTAATTGTATTTTAAGGATTTCTTCATAATTATTTGCACATGAATTGTCAGTATGTTTTGTGGTTGTAATAGAATAGATCTTGGTGCATGTTAAATTAATAGATGATAATGCTGAATTGCATGTATGAAATCGGCTGGACATTTATGAGATAGGAACATATGATAATATTTAATAAGTTGTCGGCCATTTGTTGTTTATTTAGATGATGATAAGGTCATGTGAAACAATTGTCAAAAACAATGATTTGATCGATATTATTGATATGAAAACTGTTAGAGTTGACTATGACAATAAAGGAATGTAACTGATTTCCTTAAAGTTAGAGATTTCCTTATCTACTCACACAATGGCAATCACACAAGACATATAGGTCGTACAAGAGGTTTAATCGCATAAGTCTTGTCAGTCGCACAAGTCTGTCCATCGCACAAGATATATACAGTCGCACAAGGGTACCTGGGTCGCACAAGATAGTTGTTGTTTACTGTTAATGGACCGTAGGTTTATAGGTGTTGGGCCTACTTGTTGGGCTGGACTAGCTTCAATCGTACAAGCTCACTCGGATCGCACAAGATTGTGTGTTGCTGTTATTTGAACCGTATTTATGTATATGTTGGGTTCTTGTTATTGGGCCGGGTACTAGTGGGCTTCAACGTATGACTCGCACAAGGCCATTAGACTTGTGCGAGCCCAATCTCTTAGTCGCACTAGTGGAATATGTTTAACTGTTGAACATGATGTTACTTGGTTGCCATGCTTCGTATGTGTTTCTTGTATGTTATCAATGTGATACTTGTGTGCGCTACTTGACACCAAAACCTGATCTGTATAATAACCATGTTAGGACGTGGTTGACCACTAGCTGCTAGTCTTGACCTTCCTGTGTTATCTGCCGAGCAAACCAAGGTGAGTTCACACTTCGTTACAAAGCATGGGATTCCCAGGGGTTGGGAATGGGTTAAGGAATAGGGATTCATCGTCATGTTGAGACGTAATCAGGAACATAGATTCCTCGTCCAGTGTGAGATGGATTTAACTATACTAGACTAGAACTCTATCAACGAAGTCCCTCCTTTTATATCGACTTAATCGCCGAGGCCAATGGCGAACGGGTCATTAGTTAAATAGCGCTATTAGGTTTAACAAACCTCACACCGTGCCGCAGAGGACGGGCGTGGACTAATGGACTATGGCACGTCAGTGATGATAGACACAGACGTTAGGGCACTTAAACATGACGAACGTTAGTAGTCGATATGGTAACGAGTCTGGGAAATTAAACATGGGGTAGCCCCCACAGCCATAGAGCCGGGCTGGAATAGCCAACGTAAGAACGGGTAACTAATAAACGTTTTTCGAACTATGGGGTAACCCCCACGGCTGGATAGCTGGTAAAGATCAAACTGTGTTTTCGGAGTAACTATAAACTGGACAACCAAACGTGAACTCACTCAACTAGTTGTTGACTCGTTACTACATGCTTTGCAGGTCTATAGGTACTTAGCTGGAGCTTGCACAAGGAAGAGTCGTTGTGGGACATGGACAGCTGTGTGCCATGTTAAACATTTGGATAATTAAACTTTGGATTTGGTTTTGATCATTTTGCTTCCGCTCATAACTTAACTATGTTTGTTTTGGATATTAATCGTGTTGGTTGGACTTTTACATTAAATATTTACTTGTT
This sequence comes from Helianthus tuberosus, assembly GCA_030545235.1. Lineage (NCBI taxonomy): Eukaryota > Viridiplantae > Streptophyta > Magnoliopsida > Asterales > Asteraceae > Helianthus > Helianthus tuberosus. The sequence goes on along the minus strand of CM060384.1, from coordinate 76,126,037 downwards.
CAATATGATTAGTGGTTTGATCCTGGTCAGTCACGCCTCCAAGCGGTGATACTCCGCAGGTGGATTTTGGGGGTGTGACAAGTTTAGAGAGAGAGAATAGCGATTACCCCTTTTTTTGGAGGTCTAAGTGTGGTATTTATAGTCTTTGGGTGTGCTGACATGGCGAGTTAGTTAGGGTCGGACCAGTCATTGTCAGGGCAGTTAAAGCTGTGGGCCCCCAATTAGTTATGGCGTATCAATGTGTTCCGTTGTTCCGTCTGCAGCGTGAGGTGCGATCCGACCTTTGAGTGTTATAGTTCGGTTCGATGTTTGCTGATGATTCGGTCCGATCAAGGACGTATCCTCATCAAGTCCCCCTAGTTCGTAGCATTTCCTAGGTAAAAGCTTCGAACTATAACGGCGTAATTTTGGCAGGCTGATCCCTTGATTTGTCGTTTACTAATTTTTTGAATTGTAAATTTCTGGGCGGTGATTTTTGTTGGGTAACAGACGGTCGCTTTATCTTTTCCTCTGTTGTGACGTTTGATATCGCCTTCCAGCCCCTCTTCCTGAAGACTTCGAGTTTAACAAATATTTATATGCGAATTTGATTAAGGAAGCTGGACGTATACAGAAGTATCTGGAACACATCCTTGTTATGGGGCGGATTAGCACGATCTGGGCCGAACCAGAGTGGTATCCTATCCTTAAGTGGAATAAAGAGGGTTAGTTACGCGGTGCTTCTTGAATTTGTTTTGATTACTTTGCTCGTTTTGTATGCTTTACGTCATGTCGGACTATAGATATTATTTATTGTTTGTTTTTGTGTAGCTATGGGTTTAAAGGAGGCTTTGAGGTTGAAATCTTTTGATTCCAAGGAGCTCGACGTCCGGGCCACCAGGACACCGAAAGGCGATCCTCCGTATCTAAGCATCGTTCAGGAGAATCTTTATTTGATTCGGGAACCCGAGGCTCCAGGTAATCAAGGAGGTTCGGCCGGTCAAGGAGGTTCAGGTTCAGCTCCTGTGGCACAAATAGTGAATGTTGCTCCGGCTCAGGCTGCGGTGGTGGTTGGTGGTGATAAGGGCAAGAAAACTAGTTCGAGAGGGACGAAAGGGTCTGGTTCCAAAATTATTATCGAAGACGAGGGAGTACATGTCTCTATCGAGGACGAAGGAGTGCATGCCGAATGGGGCGAAGAGGGTGATGATGGTGACGACGAAGAACGTCCTCAAGTCAGTTTGAAGAGAAGACGGACTACTTCTTCGAAGTCCGTTCCGAAAGTTAAACAGATGAAAACGAAGATGGATTTTAAAACTATTACACTGGATGATGATGAGGAAGATCAAGCCACCGATTTCTCTACTACTGGGGGTTTGTTGGCAAATTTGGACGCCCATCTCCATGGCGGTCGTACCCCAAGGGATCATCCGGTTAGGACTCCGACGAGCCCATTATCCTTTGGAGGGGCAAATACCAAGGTTTTGGAAGATATTCATATGCCCGAGCCCCTATCCTTTAAGAAAATTGAGCCTTCTCCTTCGGGTAAGCCTACAACCGGGGTTGCTTCTAACTTTTCAAGGCCAAGTCCACAATCATTTGATGGTGGGGATAGTGCCTCTTCTTCCCCTTTGTGGTTTAAAACTGAAGCTGCTTTCTTTTCCCGGGAGTTAGGTTCGGGCGATGTTGGGGATATGGATTCGGCTCGAGCTTCGGAGAAGTATATACCCGAGTGGTCGTTGGTTAATAAAGATAGGATTGTGGATGCCTTGTCGGCAAAGATGGCTCTGTTTCATCTTGGGACTCCGGCCGAACATGCTCATTACCGGAAGATGAGCGGCCCGGAGCTTGGGAACGCCCTAATGCTGAATCAAGCCCAGTCAAATTCTTTGGTGGTGGAGACTTATAAGCGTTGGATCGAGTCGGAATCAAATTGTCGCAAGCTTGAGCGCGAAGTTGCTAATTTGAAAAATGAAGAGAATATTCGGTCGAAGACAAAACAGGAGCTAGCTTCTCTCCGTTCTCAAATTGACCGTTTGAAGGAGCAGGTTTTGTAGGCGAAAGAAGTTAATAAATCTTCCCAGGCTTTGGCAGCGGCTGCTTATGAAGCTCGAGACATAGCCCTTCAAGACTTAGAAGCTTTCAAGTTGAAATTTAGTGATCTGGAGAGGAAGTTATCCGGTGCGGAAAAAAGGCATGCGGCTGAGCTGAAAGAAATGCAAACATCCTATGACCAGCTTTTGGCTGATCATCATCGTCTGATGAGTGGTACGTTCGTAATTTACTTTTTAATGCTTACTTTTCTTGCTAATTAAATCTTATTTTTCTTTAGATAATGAAGAACTCAAAAGATCCCGTGACAGGGCGATCGAATCGCACATAGCGACGATTGATGAGGCGAAGGGCATGTTGACCCGTACTGATGGTGAGATGGTTGAGCTATATGCCCAGGTGTCGAAGCTCATGCTTAACAAGCAGTGGTTTCTCACAGATGGGATTGCCTGGGTGGTTAAGCTGGTTCACCAAAGCCCTGAGATGGAGAAGGTCGTTGCGGACCTGGTCAACAGTGTAAACGTAGTTGGGGTGAATGAAGGAATCAAACAAGGCTTCAAGGCCGCTTTGGACTCAGTCCGTTCGGCCGAAGAAGTTCCTGGATATGACGAAGGAGCACAAGATGCATTGGATGCCGCAATAAAAGCCTTTGATAATTTTCATATCTCTGTTCTTGGCAAGGTTGCAGATTTAATTGACAAACCCTTATCTGTCATTAAACAGAGAAGTGAACTCCCTATCGTGAAAGAAGATTACGAAGTTTGAAGTTCGGTCTTTATAATCATGCAATACTATACTGTTATTGTGGCATGTAACCGTACAATTTAAACTTTTTCCTTTTGGCATGTATTCGGACAGTTTATCTTTTCGTTTGTAGCATTTGAATGACATGTTTCCGTTGCTTCGTATAAAATCATGATTTTGATAACAAATATTCAATCCTGGCTACATAGTTTTTTAGTTTGCGTCCAAACTTTTACTATTCGACCAGGTTTTTGCTCGGCCATCTTAGGTGACTGAGTTTTGGCAAGAAGTTTCTTTTAGACTTCTTTTTCTTAGCAGATTTTTTGTAGTCGAACCGTATTAGGTAGGAACCTTTTGCTTAATAGATTTTACTATTTTTGGAACTATTTAAACCTTCTCGATCGACGCGAGGCATGGGTCGAGGCCCGTTTGTGCACTTTTTTAACATTGTTCGAACTTATACATACACTATGCTTTATACTTGTAAAAACATAGATCGCTTTATTTATTGATTCAATCATAGCTTCCGGGGAAAACCCTCCCGGTTTACAAGGAAAATAGAAATTAGTTCGGGGCATTACCCTCCCGATTCATACATGGAAATTGAAAGTAAAAAACATAGATGATAGCGATCTTTTCTTGGCCGTAGCCGGCTGTTTACATAAAACACTTCTTTAAATGCACCCCGTTCCATGTCCTGGGTACAGGGGTTCCATCAATTTTTTCCAACACGTACGAGCCTTTTTCACTAGCCTCTTTGACTCGGTACGGTCCTTCCCATTTTGGGGTTAGCTTGCCAGGGGCTTCGATGCGGCTGGCATCGTTGCTCCGGAGCACAAAGTCTCCAACCTTGAATTTGTAAAGCTTGGCACGGGCGTTATAGTACTTCTCGATCTTCTTTTTGTATCGGGCTTCTTTAATCGCCGCGATGTTCCGACGTTCTTCTAGCAGGTCAAGATTGGATCGGAGCTCATGCTAGTTTTCCTCCCAATTCTTGCACCTTTGGTTTGGGAGTCCGATCTCTGCAGGGATCACGGCCTCAGTGCCATAAGTAAGACTGAACAGAGTTTCTCCGTTACTAGTCTTGTGCAACATTCGATGAGCCCATAAAACGTTCGGCAACTCATCCGCCCAGCCTTTGCCTTCGTAACCGAGCCTTCTTTTTATCCCATCGACTATTCGTCGGTTTATCTGCTCGACCTGCCCGTTCCCCTGGGGGTGGGCAACCGAAGAAAAGACTTGGTTAATCTTCAAATTTTCACACCAGCGTTTGAACGGGTTTTCCGCGAATTGCTTTGCATTGTCGCTTACAATGTAGAGTGGGAGACCGAATCGGCACACGATTTGCTCCCAAAAGAATCTTGTTACATTGTAACCAGAGATGATTGTAAATGGTCGGGCCTCCACCCATTTGGTGAAATAATCCACTGCGACTAGCAAGTATTGGGCGCTTCCACTCGATCGTGGAAAAGGACCAACTATATCGACGCCCCACTTTTGGAAGGGCCATGCGGCGGTCACCGGGATCATCTCATTCTTTGCTCGGAAGCTTACTGGTGTGTGCTTTTGGCATTCGTCACATTGTTGGAGTTCTTTAACTGCACTCTCGTGCATTCCAGGCCAATAATATCCTGCATTTTTCACCTTTGTTACGATCATTTTTGGCCCGGCGTGAATACCACAAATGTCGTAATGTATTTCTCTGATGATATAACTGGCCTGCTCTGGATCAAGACATTTTAGCAGAGGTCCGAGAAAAGTCTTTCCGTACAAACCTCCTTCCTGCATCTGATATTGGAGCGAGTTGATTTGAATCTTTCTTGCTTCTGCTTTATCAACTGGCAAGACATCGTGCACTAGGTAGTTGATTATGGGTGTCATCCATGTTTGCGTCGGAGCTTCTACTTGCATAACGTGAGGAGTAGCAATTGAAGGTGTGGTTAATACTTCCACCCTTACCTCCTTGGCCAGGTGACTGAATGATACAGAAGCCAGCTTGCTCAATGCGTCGGCTTTTTTGTTTTTGCTACAGGGAACGTGTTCGACTTTACATGACTCGAACGATGCCATAAGTTGTTTTACTTTTTCGAGATATTCGATCATGTTGGCTTCCCTTGCTTCATATTCCCCGTTCACCTGGTTCGCGATGAGCAATGAATCTACATGGGCTACGACATTTCTTGCTCTGACTTTCAGTGCCAGACGTAAACCAGCTAAGAGGGCCTCGTATTCGGCTTCGTTATTAGAACTCTTAAATTCTAGTCGGAGCGCATACGTCATATCCGTACCATCTGGATCGGTGAGAGTTAGGCCCGCTCCCGCTCCTTCGGCGCTTGAAGCCCCGTCTGTATACAAAGACCAAGGCTTGTTTGGAGCTTTCTCCGTCTCTTCCATTTCTTTATCTTCCGGCATTTCTACCAGGAAGTCAGCTATCACCCTGCCCTTTTAACGGGCCTTTGGTTCTGAAGGTGATACTGAAAGCGCCCAGCTCGATCGCCCATTTTGCCATGCGACCGAAACTTCGGGTCGTCAGAGAACATGATGAATTCTTTGATCCGTTCGTACCTCAATTGGGTGGGCTTGAAAGTATCGGCGGAGTCTTCTTGAAGCATGAACTAGTGCCAGAGCTAATTTTTCCAAGTTGGAGTATCTTGTTTCATAATCTTTTAATGTTCGGCTTACGTAGTAGATGGGAATTTGGGCTCCGGTTCTGTGAGCGACTAGCACTGCACTGAAAGCACCAGATGACGCATCTAGATAGACCGTAAGCACCTCATCCTTTTCTGGTACGGTGAGAGTCGGAAAAGTACTGAGATAAACTTTAAGTTCTTCGAAAGCTCGTGCAGCTTCTTCCGTCCATTTGAACCCCGATCTGAAGCTTTTTCTGAGCACGTCCATGAACGGGAGTGACCTATCTACTGCTTTTGACAAGAAACGATGAAGAGCAGCCAATCGTCCATTTAGAGACTGAATCTCTTTTACCTAAGTTGGAGGTTTCATTGTGAGGACAGCATCAATCTTGTCTGGGTTGGCTCGAAGGCCTTTTGACCCAACCATGACTCCCAAGAACTTTCCTTCTTCTACTCCGAACGTACATTTTTGGGGTTTAACTTCATGTTGATACTTCGGAGTCGGGTGAATGTTTCGAGTATGTCTTTCAGCATGGTGGCTTCATCGTGACTCTTGATTACAATATCATCAACATATACCTCTACATTTCGCTCGATCTGATCTTTGAAAGCTTTGCTCATCAGACGCTGATATGTAGCACCAGCGTTTTTCAGCCCAAAAGGCATCTTGGTGAAGCAGTAAACTCCTTCATTAGTGACAAAGGCTGTCGTATCCTCATATTCGACTGCCATTTGTATCTGGTGGTATCCCTTGTAGGCGTCTAAAAACACTTCAACCTGAACGTGGCGTCGGAATCAATCATCTCATCGATCTCTAGTAATGGAAAACAATCTTTCGGGCACGCATCGTTTAGATCGGTGAAGTCGATGCACATTCTCCACGAGTTATCTTTTTTTTTCGCACCATAACAGGATTCGACACCCATGTTTGATACCGGACCTCTCGAATGATCCCGGCGTCTAGGAGACTCTTTACATCCTTTGCAATTGCCTTAGCTCGATCCGGTGCCATGTGCCTTTTTCTTTGTGCTATTGGTTTGATTGATTCTTTTACGTTCAGGTGGTGCTGTGCCATAGACCTGGGAACCCCTTGCATATCGGAGTGCTTCAATGCGAAGACATCGATCGAGTTGCTCAATAATTCCCATAGGAGCTTCTTTGTTCGTTTCGGGAGTTGAGCGCCGATAGCTACTTGTTGTTCGGGGAAGTCCGGATTGATCGCCCAGAGCTCTGTAGGTACTTCGGACTTTTTGGAGCTCGTTTCCGCTGCATGTCTTACTTCGGCTACGAACGAGTTTGATTCCGAAAGAATAGTGGCGACCCCGGCTTCGGTGGGGAATTTAATGGCACCATGTATCGTTGAGCTGATTGCACCAAGAGCTCGCAATCCGGGTCGTCCGAGTATTATGTTATGCGACGAGTGAGTTCCAACAACCAGAAAGGTTAGTTGAACAGTTCTACTCTTGTCACCATCCTTGAAGGTGGTCGGAAGGGTAATCTGCCCTATCGGACAAACTACTTTTCCCGAAAAACTTATCAGGGGAGTGGAGACTTCAATCAATTTCTTCTTTGTTTGGGGGTTCAACTGCTGGAAACACTGTAGATACATGATTTCAAAAGCGCTTCCTCCGTCTACATAGATTCGTCGGACTAGATGTCCGGCAATGACAGCCGAGATCGTAATTGGTCCATCTCGAGCATCATCTGGATCAATCGGAGGGAAGTACATTGGTTGGTGCATCCATGCTGCCATATGCTGGTTCGATCGCTTTACCCCTCTTGATTCGGCCGACCGGATCATATTGATTCCGGGCTCGGTGTTCGGGTTATCGACTGCTGCTGCAGATTTCTTCCCATCTTTTTACTTCTTTTGCGAGGTGAGAGAGTTTACCGGATCGTACAGCCTTCTCGATCTCTTGCTTCAGAGCCCAACACTCATCAGTTGTATGCCCCTTGTCTCGGTGATATTCACAATATTTCTTGGAGTGCTTATCCGAGGTAGGTCGCTGCTTCGACGGTGTAGGGAACCGGGTGGTTTCCGTACTAAGAATTTCGCTTGGCAATTTTGTGAGCTCGGAGAAGGTGTTAAAACGCACGTTTCTGGTATGGAAACTGCTTCGATCTGACTTCTGATACGGACCGCGACTTCTATTCCAACTGTTGCTTCTATCTTTCGGTGGCGACGCGTTCCGTCTCCACGATGTGGTTCGAGCCTTGGCATTTCTTGCTGCAGTTTCGTTCGGTTGACCGCAGGCACTCTTTCCCCAAACGAAGGTTCGGGCTCGCTCCATGAGTATCTCCATGGTTTTCGGCAGATCTTCGTGGAGCTTTTCCACAAGCTGATTGTTTCGAAATCCATGACAAAACCCAGAAACTCGGAGCTGGTCAACCGCTCCGCTTATCTGCATGCTCTCTCGGATGAAGCGATCAATAAAATCTTCCACAGATTCTCCGTCGCGGCGCTTTATATGGTAAACCTCGGTGATGTCTTTTTTGCAGCGTCGCTGTTGGCAAAAGTTTTGCAAAAATATACGCCGGAAATCTTCAAATTGATCAATCGATCCTTCTGGCAACCCATCGAACCAAACTCTTGCCGATCCGGTGAGAGTTTGAGCCAACATGTGACACCAAGCCGACATAGGCCATTGTTCGACCTTAGCCGCTCCGGCGAATGCGAACATGTGGTCGTCCGGATCGGACGTACCGTCATAGAACTTCAATGTGGGGGGCATTTTTAACTTGGGTGGGAGTGGGGCATTAACGATCCGCAATGTGAACTTTAACTGAGTGGTCATAGACGTAGGATGATACGGCATGATCAGCTCCTGATCCTGAGGGTTTAGACCCATAGATCCCTGGTGAAATAGGTCGTTAAGACCGTTATTCATCGGAGCGTTTATAAACGATGAACATTGTGTTACATATGTCATGGGATTGGAGGTTAAAGGACTTACCATAGATCCAGAGGTGAAAGTTCCAACGGAGACGGGGTTACCCCTGGATAGACACTGCTGAACATATTTGTTCGGAGACTCTGCAACATCTCTTCTCGATGTTGTTGCTGCTGTAACTGTCGCAATAGATCAGCATTCCGTAAAAGGAAAGCGTTGTCAAATTTAGGTAACGACGTGGCGACTGGAGCAGTAACAGACAGCGTGGTGATAGAGTTTCCGCCTATAGAATTTGCAAGTGGATGTACTGTTGTTGATCCTACCGCAACTGCAGAAGTAGCAGCAACTGTAGGGACAACTGTTAAAGGTGCAACACCTCCTTCCCAGATGTCACTATAAGACGGGAAAGTATTTGTGGAGAATGTTGTTGTTGATTCTGCCATGATTTCGAATGAACAGAATTAGGAAAATGAATTGTGTGAATTTGAGGGGATGGCGCCACTGAAGACTCAAAAACCAGTTGGTCCGACCTGGTCAGAGCAGAGCTTCAGATGACCTAGCAAGAACCTGCAAGATCACAAGGAAACAAGCACATCGTTAGCCTCGTCACAGGGAGGGGGCCTCTCTGTGACCAAGCTCGGGCATGAGAATAAGTATTTGTGAGGAGGAAATAGGTCAGGAAGATAGAGAGAGAGGAGAGTTTACAGAGAGAGAATAGCGATTACCCCTTTTTTTGGAGGTCTAAGTGTGGTATTTATAGTCTTTGGGTGTGCTGACGTGGCGAGTTAATTAGGGTCGGACCAGTCATTGTCAAGGCAGTTAAAGCTGTGGGCCCCCAATTAGTTATGGCGTATCAATGTGTTCTGTTGTTCCGTCTGCAGCGTGAGGTGCGATCCGACCTTTGAGTGTTATAATTCGGTTCGATGTTTGCTGATGATTCGGTCCGATCAAGGACGTATCCTCATCAAAACCAGTTAACTGATTTAATGTGTAACATTACTTCTTGTCAAATTTTGTTTCAACACATGATTGTCGAAGAACGACTAGTCTTCTATTTGAATGATAACTCATGAATAAAACATTAAAGATAAGAATCTGTTAACTTGATGATAATGTGTTGTTTATGGTGCTGGGTTTTCATTTGAATGTACATCCTTACATGTGTAAAGTACAACCTGGTCATGCGTTGGATGATAATTACAAATAAGAATGATGCTTGAATGTGTCGATTATAAAGTTCTACACTTGACTGTTAGTTTGATATGTATTGAATCTGTTCACTGTTTAATAAACGAGATGAGGAAGGAATATGATGTTAAAATTTTTCATGGCTAGAATAAATAGGATTGATGTTGAATCAGTGAAAAGGTGATTCGAAGAATTAGTTCATTTAATACTGGTAGCAATGAAGATTGATGTTTATTAAATATCAATACAAATGTTTAAATACATGAATAATAGGCTATTTGATCTTAATGAGTATATCTGCTGGTTTGGTATTAAAATGGAATTGGTTTCTATTTGTTGATTAGAGGTTGGTTATGAATGTTATTATATGATGCTCTGTTTTATAAAGTGTACAAGTATGCATGCTTGGGGTACAACCCATCTGAAAATCCTAGGAATTAGAATGTGTACGATGAATGGAATGATTTGAAAGTTGTATATTAAATGATTTTATCTCTTCTGGTTTGATTTAAAAAGGTGAAACTAATGAATGTCCATCACCCCACAAAAATCTGATCGCACAATTTATAGCTGGACCCTACCTTATTATTCGTACACTGTCGTTGGTGGTCACACAAATGTTTTGAAATCGCACACTCCGACCAACCATAAATGAAGGGCCCCACTGTTGTTCTCGTATTCTGGTCGCACAGTCATCCTTAAACCGCACATTACCTTTATTCATTCTATTTTTGGGTTGCATATATATATCCAGTTGGGCCACACCCAATGGATCGTAATTGTGAATCAAACTTCAATCACGCACCCGAATTATGTTGGGTCGGATCTTGTCGCACACTCATTCCTTTAAGCCGCACACTCGCCCCACTATTTACTTTATTTTGTTTGCGATAACTATTAATTTGTGTTATACATGACGACACAAAATACATGATGGATGTTCCTTGTTACACTACTTATGAACTACGTAATAAATGTGCAATACGTGATCTACTTGATACGTGTATGAGCTACGTATTATACGTGAACTACTTGCATACGGTCCTAACCAGTGGTAACCGTTATAGGACGCGGTTGACCAAGTTTAGGATAAACATACTAGCTACCGAGCAACCTAAGGTGGGTTCACACTACATCTAAAAAGCATGCATTTTCCCGGTGGGTTTGGGAACTTCATATATTTCCGTTGGGACGAAAACTTTGCTTATTCCCGGTGGTTTGGGAACTTCATACACTAAACGAAACTCTATCAGAAAGTCCCTTATTCACTTATACTAATTAACCGCCGTGTGAGGCGGACAGGATATTAGTTGATAGCGCTATTAGGTTTGACAACCTCACACCGTGCCTCTGGAGGAGGACGGGCGTGAACTATTATCTAGGAACTCTGGTCAATGACGGTAGACATTGATCAAAAGGGCGAATAACAATTATGTCAAAGTTTCGGTACTGCATAGTTTAGTGGATCGATATGTTCATTTAAACATTTATATGGGGTAACACCCCACTACACATGTTGACTACAAGGTAACTATGTAAAAATATGTTTTTGGAATAAAACGAGAAAACCTTTTCGAAAACGTGAACTCGCCAACTTTATGTTGACACGCTACTGCCTGCTTGCAGGTCAGTAGATGTTGCGTTGGAGTTAGCTTGGAGCGTTGTGGTGGTCGTCTAGAATCCGTTATCGGATTTCTACTTTTGAACTTATGTTTTTAAGCTACTTATGAACTTAACGCTTCCACTAAACGCTCGAACCTTATCTTGTTGAACTTGCTACGTTTTGGAACTTTATTTCAAACCTACTATGTTTTTATTTTACTTGTGACTTGTGATAAATGTTCTATGTGATTGATGGCTGGATCCTGGGCAGTCACACACCTCACGGTGATAGTCCGCACGTGGAATTTGAGGGTGCGACAGGTACTGAAGTTTGATTTCGTTCGTCAAAGGAAAGAGTAGAAAAGTCAATTATATGTCCCATTCGATTTTGAAGAAAAAAGTTTTTTCAATCGAAACGTTAATAAAAATAAGCACATTGCAACGGGATTTTCGGAATTTCATAAATTACTACATTGTGTTACTTACATAAAGAAATGTACAGTAGCTTTGTGAACATGTATGTTTGTGCTTAATTTATATGAAATAGCGTATTTAAAAAAATTATAAGTGAATAAGAAAAATACCCTTAAAATTAGTTATAATAATTACACAATAATCATATTTCTAAAGCAAATACATATAAATGACATAAGGCGGTGGTGAATCCGGCCACCTCCCGCTTGTTATAATTCCCTAAGAAAAAATTATCATCTATGCATCTATGTAAAGCATTTCCTTAGGACATGATAGTAATTTCCATCAAACATTTTAAGACGGCGGATGAAAGATCAAAAGTTCTTAACCTAACCTTCATCTTTTTCTCCCAAATTTGCCTCTAATTCATTGTCACTCGCCAAACAGACCAAGGAATTATATGTATAATCACTACAAAGAAATCAACCAGTTGAATAGGGGAGATGCAAACATCAGTGCAATTACTAATTCAATCAAGATTGAAATGAATTCTTCCCCATGAAACTGAAATCAGTTACTGATACCATCAATAAGGCTTGATGGATGAAACTGATATCACACCAAAAGCCACCAAAACCCTACGATTTCAATCCCATAAATCTGATCAATTCTCCCTCTCTAGCACTTGGACCAGTCGATCGATTATCTCTTCTGGAAGTGACACAGTTCCTCTAATAAAAAAGATGTAAGATTTTCATTAATTCTTGATCGATTACTCGACTTTCCATTGTATTTTTTACTATAATCTTAAATTTATCAAAATTAATATGTAGGATTTGGTAAAAATTTGATCTATGAAGAAAACCCTAATGGTGGTAGCTGTGAAGCAACCAGTAGAATCTCAATTTTCAGTTATTTGTTTTGAGTTTTATTGATATTATTAATGAGATTTTGGAATTCAAGGTTTAATTTCGAATATTGTTTGGTAATTTATGTTAATTGAATATGCTGGTTGTGTTGTGTTAGTATAAAGATATCACAGTTTTAGGGGGTGTTTGAATGCACTATTAAATCAATAATGGTTGTTTAGAGTTGCAATTATCAGTCTTGAGTATGACTATTGAGAGAAATGTAGATTTACCGTTGTTTCGCAGCCCACCGGCGCTGCTGCTCCGCCGCCGGTCTCACAAGGTATGCACAGTCCTTGCACAGTATTGTTGCAAATAATTGGTTGATCCAACGGCTAGAAGCAATCAATCCAACCGTTTTATCAGCTTCAGAACTCTACATGGTGTTGCTTCCTCCTGGAACTTTCAGTTCTGGTGAGCTTTCTATTTTTACTCTTCAAACCCAACCACTTTATGTGGTGCATTTTTATGTTTTAGAACTTATAATATTAAAAATAATCCCAGATTATTGTATTTGTTGGACCTTTATTATGGGCATTCGTACTCCGGAATATCCAACTCAAGTGTTTCAGTGAAGTCCGGGGGGTGCTAACCCTGGATTGTGAGCCTAAACGTATTAGGACCAGGGTTTTAAGCTTATTTTGGACTCAACCCAACCTAGGAGTGGGCTTGCGGAAAATATGTAGGACTAATGGACATTTAGGCTAAATCATGCCATTTTGAGTTCATTTGGCCTTTTTTTTAACCTGTCTGTGGCCCAATCTCGTTCTTGCAACTCTACATGTGACCAACGCGTTAAATTGCTGTGTTGATTGTATTATGTAGGATATAGAGAAGGAAATGAAAAGAAGTGAGAATCCCGACTCTATGGATGAGGATGAAGAGGAGGTGGCAGAGATTAAGGCGGCCCACTTTGAGGATATGCTTGCAGAAGTGTGAGTGATGTTGACATAAGGAAATACCAAGCATTTGCTCAGACGCTGCAGCACTCTCGAGTATTTGGGTCGGAATTTCGATTTCCTAAATCAGCATTTGGGAATGGTGGTGGTGATGATTCTGACCCGTTTGCCGCCCATGCTGGCGATGCTGATGATGATGACTTGTACAGCTACAACAACAACAACAACAACCATACCCAGTAAGTCCCACAAATAGCAGAGCTACTTATAGGGTCTGGGGAGGGTGTGATGTAGACAGGCCTTGCCTCTATCCCTAGGGATAGAGAGGCTGCTTCCAGAGAGACCCTCGGCTCGAAAACGAACAGCAAACCAACACCTGACTTGTAGAGCTAGATTTACATAAATCATGTTGCGGAAGTGAAGATTCATGAGGAATTATACATTTATATCCTATACCAGTTGCCAATTTACTGCTGGTTTTTAAACCTACTTTATTAATATGGCTTATGCTTTTGTTGTTGGAACTTGTATTCACGTTTCTTGTTATGAATTTGGATTCGGCATTCTGTTATAGAGCATGGAACTGTTGGGCATTCTGACTTTACGTTTCCATATTATGAGGTTTTTTTTTTTCTTTTCTACATATTCATATAGGTTAAGCATGTTTTGGCTTCAATGGTTCTAAAAGACATTGGCGGCATTTTATTTGTATGTGGCACCACTGGCGGAGCTAGACCTTAAAACCAAGGGTATCCCAAAAAAAAATCATTAACTTTGAGGGGTATCCTTTATATAAAATCGAAAAAAAATCAAAAAATTAACACTGCGAACACGACTTTGAGCTGTAGCCCGTGCTACGGCTGGTTCTTAGCTGTCTCCGCCCCTGTGTGGCACCACCACAGGTGCCTATTTGCTGGTAACACTTACACCCTTCTTTCAGTTGATTTCATATTTTTTAAGTTTTAACTTAGTTTGCTGATGCCATTTAATAAATTCCAATGTGCTGTCTACCGGAACTTATCCCGATTAAATTAGCGTTTATGAAGGGACACACAAAATGCTAATTCAAATGTGTAGCATTGAAGTTTGATCAAATCTTAATCTTCATCTGCAGATACATTACTTGCTACTTATGAGTCCTGTATGACTTCTATGATTATGAAATTAAAAATGTATTTTTCGTTTAGTTATCGTCTGTAAGAAGTTGCACCGACACTTAAACAAGATGACCAGTAGCCACATCATGCATTAACCAATCCACCACCATGGCATGAGTTTCCTATTTTACCACGCTATTATGTGCATAGCCATTGCTAGAATGGCTTTATAGTATGCATTTTAGCATCTGTTTTTTAAACTTAAAATATTAAAAAAAACCCATGTCTAAATAATTGATAAAAACTTGAACCACTAAATGTGGGCACCCTAAATCCCTTATTACAGTGGGGTATGCTCACAAAGATTGATGCGATACTTGTATCATCAAAGACAACGACCAACTATTAGTATGACTAAAAAGATTTCAGTGTTAATTAACAAACCATGATAAAAGTGTTGTTTAAAACATGATGGTTCAGCAGTTTACCTAAACACACGTGTTCTATATCCAGTTGCGATTAGTTTCTTGTATGTTGGTACCATCGAAAACTGAAAATCCTTCCAAAAAACAGTCATTTGATGGTACCCGCGGCAACGCGCGGTGGTTGACACGGAGATGGCTATGGATTCCTGTAGATGATGCTAGATCTGGAACAAATTTGGGTTTGCAAAGAGAAAGCGAGCAAATGTTAGAAAGAGGGGGAAAATCGATGGGTTATGGCCGCTTGGAATATTTTTACTGATATCGTTCGTATTTTAGATTCAAAAAGCACTTTGATGTAAAGGAAATCCACTAGCTTTTGACATTACAGCTGCTTGTAGCGGATTCGTATTGGGCCTCATATCCGCTTCATGTTATATCCGAGGTACATTTCTTATAATTATGTTTCTTTAAAGGCTATTTATCGGGCTTATATCATAAAAAAGGCAAGCAACTTTGGTTTAGTATCTGTTTAGAGTAACTATCCTCTATCTCACCTGTAAATTAAAAAAGGCAAGCAACTTTGGTTTAGTATCTGTTTAGAGTAACTATCCTCTATCTCACCTGTAAATAATGTTAAAACTTTTTGAAATTTTGATTTTAGGTAATCCATATGGGTCAACATGAAGTAAGTTTGACCATGTTGAGAGGGGTATACTATAAGAACATGAAATGGCAAGCTGCCATTAAAGTGGACAAAAAACAAATCCATCTAGGTACAGTTGGCTCCCAACAAGAAGCGGCTTGTTTGTATGACAGGTATTGCATCATGTCTAAATAGTATAATTCACCAATTTTAAACCGCTTTCATGTGTGGTAGAGAACCGAACTTTGAGCTCACGGCTGAGGAGAAGGACGAACTCAGTAAACTGATTTGGGATTATTTCTTAACCATGACTCGGTCAGCAATCAACAGCAAAAGTAATTTGACTTGTCTTTAACTTTGTATATTTTTCGGTAGTTGACTATTTGAATTTTTTTACATTTACTTTTCACCTCAAGAAACCATGATTTTTCCAAGTTTTGGAAGTTAATGGAAAAAGAATACAGAAGTTGAAATTTTAAAGTCAAACATGACTTTTCACCTCAAGAAACCATGATTTTTCCAAGTTTTGGAAGTTAATGGAAAAAGAATACAGAAGTTGAAATTTTAAAGTCAAACATGCTGACTCAAAATGTCAACCACTTTTTGTTTATCAGTACTTTTATTCTCTCAGAACATCAGAGACGGTTTAGTTCCCGAATGAAGTTCGAGCATCCGTCACATAACAGCAGTGACCCGCATACAAAGGCGGATCAAGGAGGAAAGAGTTTCTCAGCATCTGAAGATGGTGAGACATTGGGTTCCTGATGATTTAAAACTTTATTATTGGCATTTCTTTTGTTAAAACTTTATAATCTTTATATCCATTTTTAACAAGTTTTATGCTATAACAAGCATTTTAGGAGCATACCTAAATGCTTATGTTGTACCATGCAATCAAGACCTGGCAGACGGGTCGGTTTGGGTCGGGTCATGAGTCAAAACGGGTCATTTACAAAAAAGTGTTGTTTTGGTTCGGGTCGAAACGGGTTTGGGTCGAAACGGATTCGGGTTGAAACGGACCCGGGTCAAAATGGGTTTCGGGTCGGGTTGGTTAAAAATTGCTTTCTTTAAAAGGGTTGTTTTGATTGTTTGCATAGGCGGATAATGAGAACCACACCTAATATATTATAGAGTAAATTACAAGTTTTGTCCTTTATGTATGTCCCAAATTGCAGGCGCTGTCCTTTAAACCAAAACTTGACAGGCGGTGTCCTTTGTGTTTTCAAAATCTTGCACGTTTTGTCCTTTAGGCCAAACTTAGTTAGATTTTTTAGTTAAATCTGGTATCAAGGGGCTATTTTGTCATTTTATCTTCTCAGGGGTATAATGATGAAACTAATAAAAGATGTGGGATTGAATCGTAAGTAATGGTGGAAATTAATTGATTCAATCCATTGAAACGTTCAAGAAGCAAGTTCACAGAACCGAATACACAATAATTCAAGAAGCAAGTTCAAGAAGCCCCCTCTCTCTCTATCAGACGTGCTCTCTCTCTCTCTCTCTCTCTTCTCTCTCTCTCTCGACTCCAACTTTCTCAGATCTGGAGGGTGGCTTTAGCGATGGTGACGGAATTGGTGGTGGTAGATTAGATTGAAGGTGGGTACGTGGTTGATGGTGGTTGTTGGCGGCGGTGGAAGTGGATGGTGGAAGATGGGTGGTTGCAGATGGTGGAAGATGGGTGATTTCGTCGGAGGTTGGGATCCGACCGTTGAGAATGCACATGATCATCAAATTGTGTGATTCAAGGTTAAAATATAACTTGTTTCAGCTTTTGGGATAATCGGTTGCTTATCGATTTTGTTGAAGAATTCGTTTTTAGGGATTTGGGGATTTTTGGGGGATGTTGGTTGTTGATTTGGAGATGGTGGAGGGTGGTGGTAGGTGGCGGTAGATGATGAAAGGCAATTGTGGTGGTGATGGCGGCGGCGGTAGCAGGTGGTTGTGTGGGGTGTGAGTTACAGATGGTATGGGGTTCGTGGGTGGTGGTGGTGGTGGTGGTGGTGGTGGTGGTTGTGTGGGGTAGCAGGTGGTTGTGTGGGGTGTGAGTTGGTGGTGGTGATGGGTTGACGGTGGGGTTAGGTCTGAATGGTGGTGAAGCGAATCAAGATAGTTTTTGCAGTGGGTCTCGGTTGCCCTTGCATCTGTTGAGAAATGGGTCTCGGTTTATAGAGTTGCAGTGGCTCGGTTGTCGGTTTGAACTTGAATTTCTTTTGATGAATCGAATTGGAATATTGTTGCTTTTTTGTCTGCTTCTTGTTGTTGTTGTTGTTTTGATGATGATGCAGTGGCAAAATGTAATTTGTTGTCTGGTATGATGGGCTTTTTCTTGTTGATTATGACTGAGGGTTCCTCGTGTTGTTCGGATTGATCATCATCGTTGTTGTTGTTGTGGGATCTTTTTCTTATGTGTTTTGTTCTTTGAAGGTTTTATGAAGAAATTGCAGACTGCTGGTCACTGCGTGGATCCGGTGGAGGTGGCGGCGGTGGTGGTGGTGGTGGCGGCGGTGGAGGGTGGTGGTGATGGTGATGAAGGGTGGTGGTGATGGTGGTTAGTAATTTACTCAATAATATTAATAATAATAATATTAAGTTTTGTACAATTTAGTCCCTGAATAATTTTTTTTTTACAAAATAGCCCCTTGATACCAGATTTAACTAACAAATCTAACTAAGTTTGGCCTAAAGGACAAAACGTGCAAGATTTTGAAAACACGAAGGACAGCGCCTGTAAAGTTTTGGTTTAAAGGACAGCGCCTGCAATTTGGGGCATACATAAAGGACAAAACTTGTAATTTACTCTATATTATAATTTTTTATTGTTTTAAGGTTTGAATTATATTCTCGTCCCGTATTATCGACTCCGCAGCAACGCGCGAGTTTCCCACTAGTATCTACTAAAAACCAAAATTGGTGATGAATTCACCTTATGGCTTTGACCTTTAGGTTTTAGTAATGGTTGTTTTGGTCATTAAGTCTTTTGTTTGCTTCATGTAAACACTTAATATTTTGTGTAATTGCCATTTGTGGTCCTTCCTCAATAATGACATAGGGCATTGCTGATTTATAGTATGATACATGTTTATGCTTTTGGCGCTTTATTTTGTTCTCTTCGGTGTGAAGGTCCCCTAAGCTTCCACATGTCTTTATTTATTTTGGGTATGTGTTTATCATTGTTGTACACCTTTTTCTCTGTCTTTGTACTTTCCTTAAAGATGTTATTTTGGATGTATGTATTGTTTATGATTATTGGATTGTTTTGTGTGGGTTTGCGGACAGAGCCAAGTAAATACTAAATGTAACAACAATCCTTATTTTGGTTTTGTTTATTGCAAAAAAAGGTAAGAAGTGTCTTTTTTCGTCTTAATGCATGCTTTGATGTTTACAAGTTGCAATATGTTGCATGATTACTTTATACATGTTATTTGTGTGCTTTTACACGTTTTATTGCGTTGATTTTTTTTTAATTCTTTTATCTTCTGTTGTTAAGTGTGTGAGAAGATGAAACTACCAAAATATTGGTGTATGATATTTTGAGGTGTTTGCATGCGTTTGGTTTTTTCGTACGTATGGTTGATTTATGAAGAGAAATGAGATGTTTTAACCTATATGGGTTTTATATTTGCTTTCTTAGGTCTAGACCCTTAATTTGCTTTAATGATTTGATTCTTTAAAAGTCATTGTTGGTATGTGACTATGAATATGAGATGATATGGGATTAGGATTAAATACAAAGGACAAAAAAAAGGGTAAGAATAATTTCAGTCCATTGATCTTATATTTGGAGGGTTGAGATTAGTTTTTGGGAAAAAGATAATGAAAGGGCGTAAAGTGAATCTCACATTTATTGACGTTCTCTCTCCACATTCAAGCAAGACACATGTCAATTCACTCAACGACATGTGTTTTAAAAAAAAATCTCCATAATAACGAGTGTTTTGTTATCTTTAATATGAGTATGATATTGTTATACAAAAATAAAAGAAAATAAAATCATTTTTACTGGATTTTCTTTGCATTGTGTTAAAAGTTTTGGTCATTGTGTCTTTCAACTGTGTTTTGGTCCATACTTTATTTACTAAGTTTTCTATGCATTGTGTTATTATCAAAACTTATAACACATTATTAATTTGGGTTATGTCCAATGCGTTTTTATCAGAACCTATAACACAATGTATGACACAATAAAGATAGTGTATATTTGGGTTTTCTATACATTGTGTTTTAGGTTCTAGTCATTTTGTTTATTATGCTATCGATTGTGTTATAATTTGTTGTTCATTGTGTTTTTATTTTGTTACGCATTGTGTTTTAATCCGTTGTTCATTCTGTTTTAGTCTGTTGTCCATTGTGTTTTATTATGTTGTTCATCGTGTCTTTTATCTATTGTCATCAATTGTGTTTTTAGTTTGATACTCATTGTGTTTAGTTTGTTGTCCATTGTGTCTTTTATCTGTTGTCATTCATTGTGTTTTTTGTCTACTTTCAATTGTGTTTTTAGTTTGGTACTCATTGTGTTTTACGTTATGTCCATTGTGTAATTACGCAACTGAGTTTTCTCATTGTGTTTTATGTTATGTCCATTGTGTAATACACTACTGGGTTTTTGAAAATCTTTTTAAAGTATAATAATATGGTACTCATATTCAAGATAAAACACGCTTGATTTTATGGTATAACTTGAAAAAAACCAATGACGTATAAAAAAGTTACGGACGTTTAAAAAATAGGGAGAAGTAGCATGTGACTTGCATTTGCATTTTTTTTTTATTCTTTTTAACAAAATTACCTTTTCAACTTGAATTTTTTTTAACACTTGTCACTCTATAGTGGCTTCTTAAAAGTCATTATTAATGGTGTTTGGTGACCAAATTCGTCATTGCTAATACTTGAAGGGCCAAAGTTATGAGGTGGATTCAATGACTTTGGTTTTTAGTATATAGGGTAATATGTTTGTTAATATGCTTATTTCATGGCAGACATGCAACTTTAAAGTGTAGTCAGGAGTCTTGAACTCATCTGTTGTTGTTGACTGTTGTTGGAGATTACTTTGATGATATATGTGAGGGGCGAATCTATGCCGTAGGTAGGGGTTGCACGAGATATTTGAGTGACATGCCATGAGCGAATAAAATATTAGCATTGGAGTGTATTTGCATTTAAAAGACTATTCTTCTGGACGTGCGATGCACTTCGAGATTAAGATGGGGCCACCTGAATACATGAAAGTAAAAATGAAACTGTTCTCTTTTGTCTTTGAAGGTCAAATCTTTTTTGATAATAGTTTTGGTTTCGTTTTTCTTCTCAACCGTAATAAGGAAATGAAATATTATATAAGTTGTTCTAGTTTGCGTAGAGTTTTGTTTGAAGTTTTAATTATTAGTTTTAATTATGTTTATTTTTATTAAATTTAGTTTATTTATTTATATTTTTAATATTGGGAAAACTAATGGATTAATTACAAAAAGAATTTGAATATTAAAAATCAAATTTAAAAGGTGGTAATGATGTAGAAATGTAAGTATTGTTAAAAATGTTTGTAGGGTTAAAGTGAATATAAGAGTTTTAATGTATTCGTAAGATTCTTGTGGTAGTTTACTATACATGCTTGTAGATACATTTATCACCATGCATAATAAGTAATTAAACAAATTTGTTGGGATACAATAAACGAATTTGAATGGTATCTGGTTGGTCTTATAGTTGTTAACATTTAGGCCTAACTTCAATTCCTTCAATGATAAGTCCTCCTTTTAGTTGTTGACCCTTCACTTCCGTTAAATTCATTTTCATACCATCACTTTTTTCTACAACAAAGAATTCTCCAATTTCGATTTCCATCCATCCATCTCCTCTCTTGCTCGGTCGTCGGCATTCTCCTTCCACCACCCGCTTCTCCATCATTTGTCTCCGGTTCATGAAAAACAGTGATTCTATCTGTTGTTTTTGCTCATCTAGAGGGCATAAATAGGCTATGTTGGTAACCGAACATGTACTGCTTGAGATGGTTGTCTCACATGGAATAGAGTCCAGCCCGAATGAATGATCAGAAACCTTAACTATAAGATAAGCACAGTATGTTGTGTTTGTAGATAAATCTTCAGTCTGAATTCTTCCTTCAATTTCCATGTTGGTTATTGTTTTTAACTCAATTACTCAGAAAATCTGCACAGTTTATGAAAATAAAATGAGCTTCCATTTGAGTATAATAAAGGTAACACTATTGTAATCATTGAAAACAAAACAATATATAATTCTAACAAACCTTGAGGTAGAATTGGCAGTCCAAGTCCAATGATTTGGTTCGTTGCTTGAAGATATAGAAAGTGCTCTTGCCAATAGAATCCAACATTTTCTACCACTTACCTTGTCTAACGAAAAGCTCTGCATGGATTACACAAGTCAAAACATCAATACTTTGAACAAAGGAATTAAAATGGACGTCAAACTTTCAAAATGTGGAGAAAATAAGAAGCATAAACTTACCCTGATTCCACCATCCATGAGAATAGAATCACATATCTGGAAATACAGTTCTTTCTTTGAAGAAATGTTTAGTTGAGTGTGTGATCTTGAGAGAATACGAGGTAGATCCGACGGCAAGAATCTGTCCCAAACGATGTCGGATTCAGCAGCGGACCGTAACGAAGAAGATACAAACATAAATCTAGATGCGTCGGGTGGAGAGGTTAGAGATAAAACAGTGGAAATACATTCTTCTGGCAACATGTTCAATCTGGTGGCCATTTCTAGGTTGTAACTAGATTTGTAAAATATATCTGAAAATGATGAAATGGTGGGTGATTAATGTTTGTTATGTTGTGGGCAAAGGGTGGATAAGGATATATAGTAAGTGAGATCAAGTGGTGGGTGGTTGTTTCTGAGAAACCTGGTGGTCACTAAATCTAGGCAAGTTGGGGGACAAAGGTGTATTTGTTTGAATTTGTAATGAATCTAATTGGAAGAGGTGGGCCATTGATCCCTATGAGAAAAGTCAATTTAGACAACATTCTTTTAGAAATATATTATTTTAAGGAAGGGCAAAATAACATGTGATACTTGCGGTTCCAAAAAAAAACTTTGTACTTGGTATTTTATTAGCTACGATTATTAAATTCTTCGATTCACTTAAGTTTTCTTAGTCATAATTATTTCTTAGATAATTATTTTATATATACTAGTGAAATTCTATGGAGCGTTATGATAAGAATTCGATCGGTATTGATCCGGTTCATTACGATATCGATACTTAATAAAGTGGTAAAAGTGAATACCGGTATTGATACCGATATTATTGGGATAGTATAGGTTCCGACCATTGTGGTATTGGTTATGTGTTCACTCGCTATAGTTTAAACGAAATTTATATCCAGAAGGGTAAGATACTTTATTGCAAATACAACTTTGTTATAAACGAAATTTATATCTAGAAGGGTAAATTACACTTTTCGTCATTTATGTTTGTTGCGGATTGCAACGGATGACCTTTAACTTCAA
Source organism: Helianthus tuberosus (assembly GCA_030545235.1). Taxonomy (NCBI): domain Eukaryota; kingdom Viridiplantae; phylum Streptophyta; class Magnoliopsida; order Asterales; family Asteraceae; genus Helianthus; species Helianthus tuberosus. The sequence goes on along the minus strand of CM060384.1, from coordinate 76,103,071 downwards.
TAGTTACAGCCACCATCATTTATTTGGAAAAGTCGTTACATTTTTCATCCTTTAGCACTAACCGGGTTAAAAATTTCAGTTAAATTTATTTACTTAATTACAGTTTAGTCTTTTTTACTTATAAATATATGAATAAAAGAAAATAACATGTAAAATCTTATAAAAACAAATATAAATACTCACTTTTCTTCTCCCTCGGATGTCTCTATCTCTATCTCTGTAACAACCAGACGCATTTTATCTTCCTCTCTAAACAAACTAGCAGCCACCACCACCCACCAACAACAACCGCCAGATCTGAAGCGAGTCACCAACAACCCACCACCAGTTCTGAAGCTTGTCCCCATTTTCGATTATAATATAATGTTTCCATACCTATTTTACTGTCATTCTATACAAATTCACATATCTTATATCATTGCATTTATCATAAAACATTCAGATTTAGCTTTCGATAATGGCATTGGCAAGACTATCAAGAAACTGGAAGCAATCATCTGGAACATACGCCATTAAGCGCTACATAACAGACAAAGATGTCCCTTTCAATGCCGAAACAGTTGACAAGATGTTGTACATATTCGAGGTTGGGGAGGATGAAAAAACAAAAAAAAAATAACATATATATACACTCTGCAGATCTGATCGTTCTTGGCCGAAAAAAAACGATGGTTGTTGTGGGCCATGGTGGTTCTGCTGCCGATTGGTGGTGGGTTTGTGGTGGCTGGATCTGGTAGTTGTGGGGTTGGTTGATACGGCGACTAGTGGTGGTTGGGCTGGATTCGGTGGTTATGGTGGTGGTGGGGTTGGATTCGGTGGTGGTGGAGTTGGATTTGTTAGTTGTTGTGATGGTGGTTGAAGAGAGACAGAGTGTAGGGGAGAGCTGTGATGGTGGTTGAAGAGAGGGGGGACAGGGGATATAACTGAGAGAAAGATTTAGGGTTTTATATGCTATATATATTTTTTTTCTTTTTTTAAAAATGAGTAAAATTACTAAATTATCATCTTGTGCAAGTCACATGACAAAACTTAACTCAAAATTCTAACTGGTTAGTGTTAAAGGACGAAAGGTGTAACGACTTTTCCAAATAAAGGAGTGTGACTGTAATTATTGAATTTAAAGATCATCCATTGCAATCCGTAACAAACAAAAAGGACAAAAAATGTAATTTACCTTATCTGAAATCATAAAAATAAATGCTTGTACCGGTACTAAAGTTTGGTTTCGTTCGTCAAAATAAAGAGTAGAAAAGTTAATTATATGTCCCATTCGATTTTGAAGAAAAAAGTTTTTTGAGTAAACTTCCGTTTTGCTCCCTGTGGTTTGGTCACTTTAACGGTTTTGCCCCAAACCTTTCAAAATAGTCATTTTAGTCCCTGATCTTTGAAAGCCTTCATGATTTTGCTCCCCGCCCCTTAACCTCATCCATTTTAGTCGTTAAATTTAGTCACATGCCCCTCACATGAGGGGCATTTCAGTTTTTTTCCTTCCAAGATATTTTATACCCTTCATTTTAAAATTCTATCTACCATCTGTTTGAAGACTCAAACAAAACATATCAGCATCTGCATCTTGTGGAAGCTTCAAAAAAAATCCATGGCCACCACCACACCCACCACCCGCGGACACCACAACCACCAACTGCCGCCATCATCGCCATCACCACCATCAGCGACCACCCCCGCCCAGTCCACACATTCTCTCTCACATGTCTTTCTCTCTACCTTCTCTATCACCACCCACAGCCACCGCCTGCCGCCATCATCACCACCACAACCCACACCGCCGTCGGAAGTTGCAAATCTCGTGGCCGGAGTTAATACACTATAGGGGTCTTCTCAGATCTGATGAAAAAGGGGCTAGTGTATGCTCGATTCCGATTTTGTTGGTGTTGGTGACGGTGATAGTGGTGGTGGTTGATGTTGATGACGGTTGGTGTTGATGGAGGTGGTTGATGTTGAAGGACATTCAGAGGCTCTGCAGATTGATTGAATCTTGGAACTTGAGATCAGATCCTCGTGGTAAACGTCCCATGGTGATTCCTCTGGTCATGGCAGTTCACATTCGGGTCCTCACCGGAAGTTGAGATCAGATCCTCGTGGTAATCGTCCCATGGTGATTCAAGATTGATTGAATCTTGGAACTTTTCTTAATAAAAAGTATTATTTTTTAATGGAAGTTAGGGTTTTGAATGTGATGGGGAAGAAGATGAAATGGGGTAGCAGATAATGGGTTGTTAGGGTTTTAAATGTAATCAGGGTTGGGAAAAGACATAATTGCCCCTCAGGTGATTTGCACGTGACATGGTTTAACTGCTTAAATGGATGAGGTTAAGGGGCGGGGAGCAAAATCATGAAGGCCTTCAAAGATCAGGGAGTAAAATGTCTATTTTGAAAGGTTTGGGGCAAAACCGTTAAAGTGACCAAACCACAGGGAGCAAAACGGAAGTTTACTCAAGTTTTTTTAATCGAAACGTTAATAAAAATAAGCACATTGCAACGGGATTTTCGGAATTTCATAATTATTACATTCTGTTACTAGAATAAAGAAATTTACAGTAGCTTTGTGAACATGTATGTTTGTGTTTAATTTATATAAAATACCGTATTTAAAAAATTATAAGTGAATAAACAAAATAGACTTAAAATTAGTTATTATAATAAAATAATAATCATAATTTAAAAGCAAAAACATATAAATGACATAAGGCGGTGGTGAATCCACCTCCCGGTTGTTATAATTCCTTAAGAAAAAATTATCCTATCTACTAAAAACCAAAATCGGTGATGAATTCACCTTCTGGCTTTGATCCTTTAGGTTTTAGTAATGGTTATTCTGGTCATTATGTTTTTTGTTTGCTTCATGTAAACACTTAATATTTTGTGTAATTGCCATTTGTGGTCCTTCCTCAATAATGACATAAGGCATTGCTTACTTATAGTATGATACATGTTTCTGCTTTTGACACTTTATTTTCTCTCTCCCGTGTGTTGTTTTCTCCGGCGATTTTTAGGCCGGCTGTGGTTCCAGTTTAGTCTCCAATTACATCTTTATTTGCTTAAACATATGTTATATACGTATGGCATTTTCTTTGTCTGTCTTCTTTTGTTGATCCAATTACAAGACGTCGTTTGAAAGTCTTTTCTACTCTCTATCCCTCTTATGTTTGTGCTAACGATGAAGGTCCCCTAAGCTTCCACATGCGTTTATTTATTTTGGGTCTGTGTTTATCATTGTTGTACACCTTTTTCTTTGTCTTTGTACTTTCCTTAAAGATGTTATTTTGGATGTATGTATTGTTTATGATTGTTGGATTGTTTTTTGTGGTTTGCTGATAGAGCCAAGTAAATACTAAATGTAACAACGTTTCTTATTTTGGTTTTGTTTATTGCAAAAAAAGGTGAAACATGTCTTTTTTCATCTTAATCCATGCTTTGATGTTTACAAGTGTTTGATAGTTTGCAATATGTTGCATGATTATTTTATACATGTTATTTGTGTGTTTCTACAAGTTTTATTGTGTTGGATTTTTTTAATTCTTTTATCTTCGGTTGTTAAGTGTGTGAGGAAGATGAAACTACCAAAGCCTTGGTGCATGATATTTTGAGGTGTTTGCATGCATTTGGTTTTCTTGTACTTATGGTTGATTTACCAAGGGAAATGAGGTGTTTTAACCTAAATGGGTTTTATATTTTCTTTCTTAGGTCTAGACCCTTAATGTTTGCTTTAATGATTTGATTCTTTAAAAGTCATTGTTGGTATGTGACTATGAATATGAGATGATATGGGATTATGATTAAATACAAAGGACAAAATAAAAAAAAGGTAAGAACTATTTTAGTCAATTGATCTTATATTTGGAGGAGGAGATTAGTTTTAGGGAATAAATAATAGAAGGACATAAAGGGAATCTCACATTTATTGACTTTCTTTCTCCACATGCAAGACATATGTCAATTTGCTCCATCAATTTAAAACGTCTATGACTTTTTCATACGACACTTGTTTTAAAAAAAATCACAATAATAACGAGTGTTTTTTATCTTTAATATGAATATGATATTGTTATATAAAAATAAAATAAAAAAAATCATTACTGGATATTCTTTGCATTGTGTTAAAGGTTTTGGTCATTATGTCTTTTAACTATGTTTTGGTACATACATTTTTTACTAAGGTTTCTATACATTGTGTTATTATCAAAACTTATAACACGGTGTTAATTTGGGTTATGTCCATTGCGTTTTTATCAGAACTTATAACACAATATATGACACAATGAATATAGTGTATATTTGGGGTTTCTATATATTGTGTTATAGGTTCTAGTCATTGTGTTTATTATGCTATCGACTATGTTTTATTTTGTTGTCCATTGTGTTTTTATTTTGTTACGAATTGTGTTTTAATCCGTTGTTCATTGTGTTTTATTCTGTTGTCCATTGTGTTTTAGTCTGTTGTTTATCGTGTCTTTTATCTGCTGTCATCAATTGCGTTTTTAGTTTGATACTCACTGTGTTTAGTCTGTTGTCCATTGTGTCTTTTATCTGTTGTCATTCATTGTGTTTTTTGTCCACTTTCGATTGTGTTTTTAGTTTGATACTTATTGTGTTTACGTTATGTCCATTGTGTAATTTCACAACTGAGTTTTCGCATTGTGTTTTATGTTATGTTCATTGTGTAATACACTACTGGGTTTTCGAAAAACTTTTTAAAGTACAATAATATGGTACTCATATTAAAGATAAAAACACTTGATTTTAGGGTATAATTTAAAAAAAATGAGGTATAAAAAAGTTACGGACATTTAAAAAATAGAGAGAAATAGCATGTGACTTGCATGTGCATAATTTTTTTATTCTCTTTGACACAATTACCTTTCCCACTTTAGTCTTTTTTGAACACTTGTCACTCTATAGTGGCCTCTTAAAACTCATTATTGATGGTGTTTGGTGACCAAATCCGCCAATGCTAAAACTTGAAGGGCCAAAGTTATGAGGTGGATTCACCAATGACTTTGGTTTTTAGTATATAGGGCAATGTGTTTGTTAATATGCTTATTTAATAGCAGCCATGCAACTTTAAAGTGCAGTCAGGAGTCTTGAGCTCATCTATTGTTGTTGAATGTTGTTGGAGATTATTTTGATGATCTATTTGTGCAGGGGCGGAATCTATGTAGAAGCAAGGGGTTGCACGGGATATTTGAGTGACATACCATGAGCGAATAAAATACTAGCATTGGAGTGTATTTGCATTTAAAAGACCATGACGTGCGATGCACTTCGAGATTAAGATCGAAATGAAAGTAAAAAATGAAACTGTTCTCTGTCTCTTTGTCTTTGAAGGTCAAATCTTTTTTGATAATAGTTTTGGTTTCCTTTGTCTTCTCAGCCGTAATAAGGAAAGAAAATATTATATAACTTGTTATAGTTTACGTAATGTTTTGTTTAAACTTTTAATTATTTAAGTTTAATTTTTAGTTTTAATTATGTTTATTTTAATTAAATTTAGTTTATTTATTTATATTTTTAATAATGCAAAAACTAATGGATTAATTATAAAAAGAATTTGAATATTTAAAATAAAATTTAAAAGGTGGTAATGATGTAGAAGTTTAAGTATTGTTAAAAATGTTTGTAGGGTTAAAGTGAATATAAGTGTTTTAATGTATTTGTAAAATTCATGTGGCAGTTTACTATACATGCTTGTAGATACATTTATCACCATGCATAATAAGTAATTAGACCAATTTGTTAGGATACAGTAAACGAATTTGAATGGTATTTGGTTGGTCTTATAGTTGTTCACATTTAGGCCTAACTTCAATTCCTTCAATAATAAGTCCTCCTTTTAGTTGTTGACCCTTCACTTCCGTTAAATTCATTTTCACACCCTCACTTTTTTCTCCAACAAAGAATTCTCCAATTTCGATTTCCATCCATCCATCCCCTCTCTTGCTCGGTCGTTGGCATTCTCCTTCCACTACCCGTTTCTCCATCATTTGTCTCCGGTTCATGAAAAACAGCGATTCTAACTGTTGTTTTTGCTCATTTAGAGGACATAAATATGTTGTGTTGGTAACCGAGCATGTCCCGCTTGAGATCGATGTCTCACATGGAATAGCGTCTAACCCAAACGAGTGATCAGAAACCTTAACTATAAGATAAGCACTGTATGTTGTGTTAGTAGATAAATCTTTAGTCTGTATCCTTCCTTCAATTTCCATGTTGGATATTGTTTTTAGCTCAACTACCTCAGAAAAGCTGCACAGACGAAAGTTAATTTAGCTTCCATTTGACTGATATAAAACTCACATTAATCATTTAAAATAGGCTCAAACTATTGGCACACCAAAAGGTGCCTATTTGCACACTTTAGGGTTTATATACGCTGCGTATAGATTTATATGCAGCGTATAGGGTTGCATAAAAATCAGTCTCTGACTTAGTTCAATAATTGTCTGGCTACTCCTATACGCTGCGTATAGGCCTATACACAGCGTATATAAAGGGTTAAAAAGACAAGATTTTCTAAATGTTTCTAAAAAACCACCATTTATATACGCTGCGTATAGGCCTATACGCAGCGTATATAAAGGGTCAAAAAAACAATTTTGGTGCGCAAATATGTACACCCTTAAAATATTATAACTTCTATAATTCTAACAAACCTTGAGGTAGAATTGGCAGTCCAAGTCCAGTGATTTGGTTCATTGCTTAAAGAAATAGAAAGTGCTCTTGCTGACAGAATCCAACATTTTCTCCCACTTACTTTGTCTAATGAAAAGCTCTGCAAGGATTACACTAGTCAAAAGGTCAATACTTTAAACCCATAAATTAAAGTGGAAGTTACTTTTTCAAAGTGTGGAGAGAATAACAAACACAAACTCACCCTGATTCCACCATCCATAGGAATACAACCACAGAGCTGGAAAAACAATTCTTTCTTAGAAGAAACATTGAGTTGAGTGTGTGATCTAGAGAGAATACGAGGTAGATCAGACGGCAAGAATCTGTCCCAAACGATGTCGGATTCAGCAGCGGACCGTAACGAAGAAGATACAAGCATAAATCTAGATGCGTCTGGTGGAGAGGTTAGTGATAAAACAGTGGAAATACAGTCTTCTGGCAACATGCTCAATCTGGCGGCCATTTCTAGTAAACTAGAAATCTTGATTTTTGGAAATGATGAAATGGTGGGTGATTAATGTTTGTTATGTTGTGGGCAAAGGGTGGATAAGGATATATAGTAAGTGAGATCAAGTGGTGGGTGGCTGTTTCTGAGAAACCAGGTGGTCACTAAATCTAGGCAAAGGATGTATAGTGATATATAGTAAGTGAGATCTAGTGGTGGGTGGGGCTGGGTTGGGTGGTTGTTTCTGAGAAACCAGGTGTCTAGGCAAGTTGTGGGACAACGTTGTATTTGTTTGAATATGGATGGGATTTAATTGGAAGAGGTAGGCCATTGATGCCTTGCATTGCCATATGGAAATCAATCTACAGAACATTCTTTTAAAAATGATATATTATTCTAAGGAAGGGAAAAAACATGTGATACTTTTACATATAGCATATTTGCCGTTCGAAAAAAAAACAAAATGTTATAAATACAGATATATTTTCTCCTGATCCTTCTTACATTTTGTTATATTTTCTGTTATACCTTTACTTCTTCGGTGTATATATATTAGACATTCATGAATGAAAGGAATACACTTCTCATATCACGTTATCGTCACCCTGGCTCTATACCCATTCTAATTCGTTGATGATATTCCAAGTTTGGTTGTTGTTTTTCACCTCCATTTGAGATCTTGTTTCATCTACAAATTCACCCATCCAGGTAACAACCATTGAAATCTCTTGTTTTTATTAGATAGATATATGCTACGTGGATAATAGTACAGAGCAAAATAAAGTTTGTTTTCTAAAATTGATAACAAAACAAAATGTTTACCAAGGAAACTGGTTGAAAGATATATGTTTGTTTGTTTATACTAAACTATAAACACCTTGATATTTTTTACTATGCTCTGTGTTAGAAATAACCCGTTGATGTGGCCTTATAGATCATTTGGTAACATTACCAATATGACATAACTAGTCCCCGACAATTATTTGATGGTAGTAGTTGTAAATATTGATTAGTTCAAGGGGCAATTATGATTTCCCTTTAGATACCATTAATAGAGAATACATATAGTTTTTTATAACGGATCACTATTCATGACCATTATTCATTGATCTTTATATATATTGATGATAAGTGGTGATAAAAAACTCGGCTAGTAGAACACCAGTACAAAATTCTCTCTAGTGTGATCCATCAACACAAGCTACCATAACGGGAATCATGGCTTCATCTTTATTCTCAAAGATAATCATCCCTACAAGCAAGTATCTATATCTTGGTATCTATATTTAGATTATGATTGAATAAACATGATTAGGGTTCTATATTTTTAACCCATGTTTAAAGATATAATCAACATGTGGTATCAGAACAATGTTGATTATATCAATCTGGTCATGTTAATCGATCTGTTACCTTGTCGATTTTATGTTTTACATTTATGTGAATCTTATGGATTTGGAAGTTAGATGAATCGTTATTCTTGAAATGATCGGAATTTATCAATTAACTTTTGGCATTCTTTTGTGAATGATTAATGCATTGCACTCATGAATTAATAATATTCATGAAATGTTTGCTGTAATGAAATTTGCACATAAATAAAATATTCAAAAATTTACTTTTCAGTCACATATACCATATGCATTTTACTTCGTAAGTATTATGAATACCGTATTGTAATTGGTAATTAGATAATGCCCATATGATTATTTTATACGATGATTGTTAATTTTTAATTGATGAGTTTAACTTGCAATGATATGATTTACTTATTGATAAATTTTAGTTATTATCTTCTAAAATTTATTGCCTTGCATTATATGAGTGGCATGCAACACTACTACAAAACAGAGCTTTAGACGGAATGATATGGGTTTTAAGACGGTGTTTTCAACACCGTCTTAATGTACACTGGTTTAAAATCATGTCTTATTAGACGGTGTTCAAACTAAACCCCGTCTTTAAATAAATGAACCATTTCTTTTGATCCAAAATTTATATTCAAAATATTATTAAAATTAATAAGATTAACACCGTCTTAAAAAGCAAGCTGGAAGGTTATTTTTTTTTTATTTTTTTTTTTATTTTTATTTTTTTGCAGTTTTGTGTCTACTCCAATCGTATCCGAATCAAGCCAATATATACATCATTTCGAACCTTTTCAATCAACCCAACAAACATTCAATTCGGAAATAAACTTGTCAAATTACAATTATTTGCTAAATGTATAACAAACGATATTAAATTTCATACATAAGCTACATACAATTCTAATATCTATAAATAAAGCTAAACTAACGGAATACTTAACTCTTGAAAAAAATTCGGCATCAACGTCTTAAACAAAATCTCTATATCATTATCCGTAGCCTCTCCTGTGTCATGCCACATCTAACGAAAGTAAATATAAAAAGTTAGAACAAACATCAACGGTAACTAAAAGCAAATAGAAAAAAAGTTTGGCTTTTAACATCTTCAACAAAGTCATGTATATATATATATTTATATATATACTAATACGTCTAAGAAGATCATAAACAATCCCATAAAAAATTGTATAAGTAGATAGTACTCAACATGACCCTTACCCTTCGATGTGTATTAAAAGTTGACATGTTTCAATCCAAACCCGTTTAACCTATTACATAACACATCCAAGTTCCAACCCACTCATCCTTCCACATCTCACATATATGTATATTAAGCAATAGTAGAAAACTAAACAAAAATGTGGTACCTCGGGAGCCATCCATTTCTGTTGTCATAACACATCTGAGCTATTACAGCAGCTTACTGTGTATGCTCCTACAAGGTATAGAAAGATATCAATACTAAGCATATGAAAAAACTCAATAGCTTTATGAAAAAATTATATAAACATGAAATATTGTAATTTCAAACCATATAATGGTTGCTTGCCAATCATGTAGAGCTTACAAAATCAAACTACTAGTACTAACAAAATCAGTTGATGTCGAAAAAGCATATACATTGGTGGAAGTCAAAAAACCTTAATGTTATAAACACCAATTTCTCCACCAAATGAGGACGTTGATATAACTTCTTGTATCTTTGGATACCAATTCACATCAAAGTTCCAACGAGCCTGAGCGGCTCACGAGCCTAGATGAGCCCACTATTTATATATTTCGTAATAATATATTAAATATATGTTTAAATAATAACAAATACTATTTATAATGTTATGAAAAATAACTAAATTATATATACAAAATAATAGTTATTATTAATTATTAAATATACAAAATCATAGTTATTATTAGAACAAGAGCAAAATTCAACCCTTTCAAAAAGAAACAGAAGAACAGAGATTCCAACTTATTATTTTGGCAAGCATTTCATAATGTGAAGTCTAATCTCTATATTTGCAACATCGCTAGTTGTTATTTGTCTAATTCAGTTTCACATAATCATTCCATTGGGCTTGAAATTAACAAAATTTATATTCACAAAATTGCAAAACCACCAAATTCATATTCACAATTTCAAACTCATAAACATACTAACAGAATCATAGATTATAAGTTATTGATAACTAGAAAAGTAAAAGAAACTGAAGGTTTACCTCCTAAGTCCCATATCCCAATCGTGTTCTGACTTCTAAAATCTGAATGACCCAGAACGGGAGACCTAGAGAGCGGAGGTGGTTGGATAGCCGCTGTGGAGGTGGGTGATGGCGATGGCGAAGGGGTGATGGCCGCAATGAGGTCAAGGGAGAATGAGACCATCTCGGTGTGACTACATGTACAAGTTTTTTTTGAACAACCAAATGAACTTTCATTAACACAAACATATACAATGATTAAACTGGCAAGAAGACGGCTGAAAATATACCCAAGAGCAACAACCTGGTCCATAACATAACACAATGATATAAGTACTATTTATAAAACTGAAAAACATTAAATAACATAAATAAAGTGAAAAAAAAAACTAACCTTGAAACTTTGTAAGGTTGTTAATGGTGAAATTGAATAAAGAAGATGAAGAAGTTGAATAAGAAAGATGGGGGAATTGAATGAGGAAGATGAAAGGAATTGAAAGAGATAAGGTTTTTGTGGTTGTTATGTGCAGCGATCTTGAAAGTTTATAAGATGGTGTTCACAGACAACACCGTCTAAAGGATGCAGAAATTAGTATAAGACGGTGTTTAAGCATTAGACGGGGTTCTTTTGAATTTTATTGAATATTTATAAGATGGTGTTCAGAGACAACACCGTCTAAAGGTTGGAGAAATTAGTATAAGACGGTGTTTAAGCATTAGACGGTGTTCTTCTGAATTTTATTGAATATTTTAATTAAAAGTGCTTAAAGTTCATATTTGGTTTTAAGACGGTGTTATTACTTTAACACCGTCTAAAATAAATCCTTAACACCGTCTAATGCTACATTTTGTAGTAGTGCAATATTTTAATGATTTGCAAAAGTTGTTACGGAATCATATGTCATTCCTACATATGGTAACGATTTGTATAAATCTATATTTACGTCATGATTATTTTCTTTGAATTTAATTACAAGGAAAATAAGTTAGTTGAATGTTTTTTCCTTGATTATAATAATGGTTTAATCCTTTACCTATATGTCATAGAGCAAAATAAATTTTGACATAGAAATAAATTCATGAAGCCCAAAACTAATATGTGATGTGATTTTGTTGAAATCATAGATTACATTGATTATTATATAAATATTGATAAATGAATAACTTATCATTATCCATGCCTAGAATTTTTCAAATTACTGAATACTGTTTTGATAATTATATAATGGTATATTTCAATGTTGTTGATTAACCAATTTCTTTTGTTTGACATTGAAATTTAAATGATACTATTTTTATGTAATTATGTGTATTATTGGATAATGAACCCAACAACTAATTGTTTGATGATACACATAATAAATTATTAGCATAATGTACATAAATATTTTATTTCTGGCCTAAATGTGTTATGTTATATTTATGTGTTTTACTTTATTATTTATGTATGTTCGTCATGATACATGAATTTTGGTCAAAGCCAAAGCGAAGCCAAAGTTCATGTAGAACATTGAGACAGTCTATATTTATGAGTGTTCATAATATATGAATGTTGGTCAAAGTCAAAGCGAAGCCAGAGTTCATGTAGAACACTAAAGACGGTCTATTATTTATATCGTTCATTATGCCTGAAATTTGGTCAAAGCCAAAGCGAAGCCAAAGTTCATGTAGAACAATAAGTCAGTCTATTATATATGTTCATAATGCATAAATTTTGGCAAAGCAAAAGCGAAGCCAAATTTATTTAGAACATCAAGACAATCTGTTATTTATGTACGTTCATAATGTCTGAATTTTGGTCAAAGCCAAAGCGAAGCCAAAATTCAGGTAGAACCTTAAATTAGTATGTTATTTTGGTGTTATAGTAGACTATATATTCAATATAATAATTTATGTCTGCCTTACTTGATTACCCCATAATGTAAATCACTCCAAGTTTCTTCTTAGGATTGTATCTCATCTATTTTATCCACTCTAATTTCAAAACCTAAAATGTTTTGCTTACTAAAGAGTTTCTACAAAATTTGCCCTTGTTGGATTGTAGATTGTTTCTTAAGATATGATAATCCTACTGCTATTTTCTGATAAAAGTATTACAGAAGAAAACTAGAGCATGACTAGAGAGATAAGTCAACCATTATATCTCTTATGATAATCAAGAACTCATTTCATTATTGCTATCATGGGAGCTATTCTAGATTCTAAATTTCCTAAGACTAATTTGTTTCCTTTGGAAGAATCAAAATAACTCCTAAGACTCATGCATTACTCTAGATTCTTACTATAAAGTTTGTGGCATATGTGAATACATCATGATGTACAATACCATGACCCATAATTTAAAGTTTTACACATGGAAATCATTACACTTTTCTGGTGCATTACATATAACTTTTCCACTAATACCATAATTTTCCTTAAGACTCAACGATAACACTCAGGAGTACCAAAGGAAAATGAGTGTGTTGATTAGCAACATATGTACAGGAAAAGGAATGCATGAAACTGGAAAATTAGATGTTGTTCATCTCACCACCACTAAACCTGAAAGGAGGATACTTTTAAGATTCAGAGATAGTGTACAACTACTACTTCCAGCTATAAGTTTCTTCAAATGAAAGTCTCATAGCAGGTTTATGCCATTAAACTAGGCATGAGCATCGAGACTATCCATAATTCAATAGAACAGTTGGCTAAGATAAGTAGTAAGATATTTATGATATTTAAGTCTGGTAATGGTAATATTCTAACCAACACATGACCGGTTGACTCTATTTCTATGTGTTTCCTTACCAGAAATCAACAAATAATTAATATGAGAGTTAGTGGCAATACGTTATGTTAAGACTATAAGAACCATAATAAACTGTTTTATAATTGGGCTTTATGATACCTTATATATTCTGTAGATTATTCAGAATTTAATATCAATATAAAAGCTACATTATGACAGTTGTGAGGTTTGCATGGTTAAAACAAAGTCACTCTTACCTTAAACTCTCATATTATTTGTCATCTCAATCTGGATAGAAACCTTATAAGATAGAACTAGATGATGCTACACTTTTTCACAACCTTTTGTTATCATGAAAATGAAAATTTAACAAAAGAAAAATGAGACTTACAAATTCCATCCATTAAGACCAAATTTCATGAGAAATCATGACTAGGTTAATGAATGATGAAATATTATCAAATCTCATTCTTAGTGACTTATGAGCATGTGTTATAAGCCTTAATATTTAAATGGCTAAATGAATAAATTAAGTTCCATTAAAAGTTATATTTCATTGGAACTTATCCCAAAATAGAATATTCAGACATAATTCATTTATCATAATATTTACTTGTATTTAATATGTCTTATATGAATAAAGGTATTAAAGAAATTAATTCATGTATACTATGATTCCTTCTAAATATGTCCTCAAATATTTTATAACATCTGGACATTAAGGAAATCAAGTCTAACATATATGAAAGGTTCCCACCACACGTACATCACTGAAACTTATCTTGTAGCATTCCTAGAGATCTAAAAGGTTAGTGGGAGCATTAAGTGTCTTTATCTTAACTTGCGAGAGTTGCAAGAGGTAGGGGAGTGAAAGATTGTTGTTACATCAATTTGTACATCTTGTACAAGACACTGCTCCTTCACAACTTTTCTCTTTAAGAAAATACTGCTACTTTAACAAAAGTTTCATTGTTGCTTAGACGTGAGCACACTCAGATTTCTTGCCATAATTGTAATCCTCAAACAGAAAAACTACAAGGAGTAACTTCATTAATTTGTTACTCTATTAGAATTTATTGGTCTTCTAATGTTGACCATAAGCATGCTAAATTGTTAAAGATTTCTAAGTTAGTGGGAGCAGTAATAGTACAAGAGGCAGGGGGAAGAGACTTATTAAATTTTACTCCGATTACACCTCTTGTACACCATACTCCACCAACTCTTACACACTTAGAATCTTGAAAGTGATAGCAACTTAATCAAGAGTTAATCCATAAATCTGAAACTCATTATACAACCTAATAATCAACTACGGGGGTCATCTAGGTTTAACTTTGATGATTATGTACCCTCCTTTGACTGAAGTTGAAATGGATATTGGAAAGTTTACTGATCCTACCTTTCCTAATTAAGCCTTTTGCGTTAATCAATTTTCTAAATGGAATAAAAATTGTTTTAGTAAAATTGATTTTATGTTTAGAATAACGTTTGTTATCAAAGAATCATCTTACCTTTTTGTAAAAATTTTCTTTGAGGATCTTTGTTGTTCTAGTAGCTTATAATCTTTTGTAGCTACATTAAATGGATATTAAAACAACTTTCCCTAAACAAAGACTTACATGTTCAAAACAACCTGAAAGTTCTAAACTGAAAGGTCAAGAACACTTAGTTTCTAAGTCGATGAAATTCATATATGGGTTGAAGCAAACATCAAAATGTGACGAAATCTTAATGCAATTCTTTTCATCACAAATTAAGTGGATTTATGTGTACCAACCTCAGGATGAGTGGGAGCAATTAATGTAAACTTATCCTTATACAAATGACACTTTTTTGATAATTATATGTTACATAAGTCAAATAATTTCTCACACATATTTTGATATAATGAATCTTGAAAATACCACTTACGTGAGAGATGTCAAAATATACCGAGATAGACCCATTGGGGCATTAGTTTTGTGCCATAAGCTTTACTCTAAAGTGGGTCCTTACATATGTAACAAACAATATTGCTCTCATTAAGAGGATAAAATGATAAATGAGATTACTTCCTTATGCTTCGTTAATTAGAAGCCTTACGAAGGTTCAAGTCTATACTTGTTTAGATATTGCTCACATTGATGAATATTAGACCACTCTAGATTATTGTGAAGCATCTTACGATATCTTTTAGAAACGAGAAAGACTGTAAGATGAAGTGAGAACTCAAACAGGTTAATTACTTTTCCTTTGAATGTCAATTTCGGGGTATATCCTTACGTCAGCAGATATAATTGTCTCATGAAGGAGTCATAAGAAACTGATAAAACAACATAAGTTATATTGACATAATATGTTGTTAATTAACAACGCAGTTGTCAATAAATGTTGTTGAAAATTTATCAGTGTACATAAACATGTTAACTCCATATAAATACAATATTGAAGACTTATTGTGAAAAGATAGCTACCTTTTTTTTTCCTTGAACAGTAACAGTTCGAGAGGTGCTGCATTAAACTTCGATACAAAATCATTGTTCGTTTATGAACAAGAAGAGGAAACTAAATATTTGTATCGAATACGTTTACATTCATGATATGCTTGCGGATCCGATAACTTAGGTCTACACCCAAAGTCTTTTTAAGAGTTCATAAGTTATTATTAAATTTCCTCAATTGTTTAAATTTTGTTTGTCTATAAATACGTATGTGCACCTAATGACGTATAGACAAGAATTATACAAATTAATTTTAAATGGCTTACCTCAGTCATTTTGGTCTTAAATTTACGTATGTTTTGATTTGGGGTTGTAACATGATTAATGAGGCTCTTGAGTTGAAAATAACTCAATGACTGTATTTTTCTGTTGCAATTTCAATTTGAAACATTGATTAATGTTTTAACTTGGCCAAACTTACTTATACTTATCATAAATGATCACTCGGCCAAGTGGGAGAATGTTAGAAATAACCTGTTGATGTGGCCTTACGGATCATTTGGTAACATTACCAATATGACATAACTAGTCCCCGACAATTACTTGATGGTAGTAATTGTAAATATTGATTAGTTCAAGGGGCAATTATGATTTCCCTTTAGGTACCATTAATAGAGAATACATAGAGTTTTTATAACGGATCACTATTCATGACCATTATTCATTGATCTTTATATATTGATGATAATTGGTGATAAAAAACTCGGCTAGTAGAACACCAGTACAAAATTCTCTCTAGTGTGATCCATCAACACAAGGTACCATAACGGGAGTCATAGCTTCATCTTTATTCTCAAAGATAATCATCCCTACAAGTAAGTATCTATATTTAGATTATGATTGAATAAACATGATTAGGGTTCTATATTTTTAACCCATGTTTAAAGATATAATCAACACTCTGTACATATTATTACCCATTTTGTTTTCTTTTTTATAAATATATATATGCCATGTACATCAACAAAGATATTTTTTTAATTGGTGTTAAAGATGTATCTGTTATGTAACTTATAAAACGAGACAGTTGAACCATAAAAACACAAAATATTGTTTTGTTTATGGAGTTTTAGAGAAAAGAAACAGAGTTTTAGATCTGAAATTTAGAACAAGATAGGATTTTTTTAAGCCGAACTCAACTCATTACAAGATGAAATAGATGCTTTTATCTAGTAGACAATAATGTATCATACTAGCACCTTTAAGAGTGACCGAACTATCGACAATAATGAAACCCTTATCGGAGACCTTTCACTGTTGAACGTCAGTCACCGGCATACTCTGTTCCATTTTTATACCCCCGTCAATCACTGCTTTTCGTTTCTGTTTCTCCAGATAGATTCCGGTAACCTGGTTGTCGTTGCCGAACACCACCGACTTTTCCAGCGTCACCATATTCAACGGCAAATTCTTCGTGGTAGTTACAGTCAACACCGATTCAAATCAGAAATAGAAGGAGAGATATGCGGATATCCTTGTTGAAATTCTTCAAGTTGTCATCTGATTTTTTTTACTCAATCATTATTATATATATATTTTTTTCTTCACTGTCAACGGCTCAGACTGCCTCATAAAATCCAATGGTGGATTCAACTACTTCCAGACCTTCTATCCTTAGTAGTATATTTAAGTTTTATTCTCTGTGTGCTTTTTTTAATAGCAATAGATAGGTTTACATATATAGTATTATTATATTAAACAATTAACAATACTAGCTGAGTATGTTTTTTTTTTCCGGGAACGATCTCATTATGTGGACATCAAAAGTTTCGTAATTTCAATACATTTTAATTTAATTATATTATTAGTATCTGGTATATGGCATAGGATACCTTCTATTTATGATTCAACTTTATGTATTGTTCAATTTGTCATTTCAAGAAGTTTTTTTATAAATTCTATTCAGTATATAATTTATATATATGGTTGATAAGTTATCATCAAATAAATTATATACATTTTGTTAAATGGTAATATTGAAAAAAAAAACATTTTTTTTTCAAAGTTAGATTCTTAATTTTAAAGTTACAGATTAATTTTTTCCATCAATCATGTTTCATTATTTACTTCGTGAACTTTCTTAAAAATAAACAAATTAATTAATTAATAAATGGGTTTTTATTATAGAGTTT
The DNA here is from genome assembly GCA_030545235.1 of Helianthus tuberosus. Taxonomy (NCBI): domain Eukaryota; kingdom Viridiplantae; phylum Streptophyta; class Magnoliopsida; order Asterales; family Asteraceae; genus Helianthus; species Helianthus tuberosus. The sequence goes on along the minus strand of CM060384.1, from coordinate 76,085,025 downwards.
TGAGAATCGACAACCCAAAGTTCTCGTCGGTTTACATTCTCTTATATATACATATATATATATATAAACGGGATCAGGAGAAAACGCCCAAAAGTGTGAGAACGGTGAGAAAACATCCTAGCCCAACACGTGGTGCGGGACATGATCAGTGTCCGAGGGTTTTTTTTGTCTTTTCAATCTTTTTTTATTTTCCCTATGCGCTATAATATTTTCTGGCGTCTAAGATTTTTTTGGCGTTAATTATATTTATTAAACTTTTTGGCGTTGAATTAATTGTTTTTGTGTCACATAGTTAATTTTTTGGCGTTATAGCGTTTTCTGGTCAATTTTTTGGCGTTTTTGTGGCATTTTGTATAATAATCCACTACGAGTGATTAATATTTTCATAAGTTAACAATAAGACCAAATGTTTTTTTGGCGTTTAGTGAATTTTTTGGCGTTTAATACATTTGACAAGTTGCTTTGCCAGCACCCGTTCTCACAGTTTTCACACTACTAGCGTTTTGATGTTTTTAGTTTTTGGCGTTTTATATAATAATGTATTTTATTTGTAGAGAATTAGATAACAAAACAACAGATAACTTGATAACAAAACAATATAAAATGAAAAAGAAAAACAAATTAGAAATGGTAATCTAATTTCTCTTCCGAATCTTCACTGTCATCAGCTCCTTCTTCTTTAATTTGTTTTGGCGTTTTGAATCTTTTGAATACCTTAGCTAGATGCCAAGTTTCCTACATAAACCCCGTCTTTTTCAAACGAATCTGCTTAGTGGCATCCTGTTTTTTGGTGCGATATTCTTGTTTGGTGGCATGTCATTGAAGATTAACTCTTGCTTGATGCTATTTGTAATAATGGAGTCCAAAATAGCATTTTACAGTTGTGTTGATCCCTTTATTCCACGCCGATATTCATCAAGAACAAAGCTCACATGATGGCATATAACTGTCATCAGTCTCTTTTTCTTGAATATTTGTCCATCTCATTCAGCAAAATATTATTGAGATAACCCCCTTAGGAGAAGAATCCATCCAGTGAAAATCTTTGTCATTTGTGGTTATTTTAACTAACATTATTTGGTGTTTTAAAGCGAGTGATTTCTAGAAGATATGGCGTTTGTTTTTCTGGGTATGATCAATTTCATTGTATATAGACCCACCTCTTATAGGAGTTTTTTGGCGCGTACTTTAGGCGGTATTTTTTTATTGTAATAAATGATAGTAATAAAGTAACCGTCTTTTCAGTAACTGATTTTGTATTTACTGTTTTGATCAGCTTTATCAGTTTATAGGTGATAGACGTCCCATCTTCTAAGTTTGGAGTTTTTTTAAATGGCGTTATGCAGACTAAGATGACAAAATACAATAACGAAGAAAATAAAATATTAAGCAGGAAAAATATTTTTTGTTATTTTTTGGCGTTTTGTAAGGAATAACCTTTTTTAGTATTTTTTTGGCGTTTTGCAAATAAAGAGATAAATATATCATTTAATTATCTTAAAAAAAGAAGATTACACAAAAGAAAAAAAAGAAAAAAAAAATTAAAATCCTTCGTCAGAAGGTACTTTCTCCGAAAAGTATCCATCACTTGCGTCATCTTCTTCCTCGGAGTCTTCATCTGGATCTTCATCCATGTCATCACCTTCACCTTCATCGGCTTCTTGTTCTTGAAGATTCTGAAGCCTCCACTTGAACATGTCTTGCATTAACTCTAATTGTGAGTCCATTTCTGTGTTCGTACAAGTGGCGTTATGAAATTCTTCCATGAAACCAAGACGCTGCTTTGTCATGATGTTTTCAAGCCAGTAGACTTCCTGCTCTCCACTGTCGTATATAACGGTCACCATGTCTGTTTCATCATCAAAACGCCATGATGTCATGACAGGGTCCGGCTTCACATCTGCTTTGATTGGTCCAAATTTCCTGGTTAATGCTTTCATAAGCATATGTGTTTCATGACATTCGTTGTCTAGAGCGATGCCAAGGGATAAGATACCCCTCTGTACCTCTTTTTCCATCTTCAAAATTGCCCTGACCGTCTTAACATACACCATCCTTCTGTTGTCAAAACGAAGGACGAATCGCCTGATTGCCAGAGTGTATCTCCACGAAATGATAGTTGCCATTTTTGGCGTTTTGGTTAAGTTGGCGTTTTTGGTTAAAGATGTTTTTGCAGAAATGGATAGATTTAAGTGATTATGGAAGCTATGTTTTACTTCGTTTATATAATGATGTTTTTGGCGCGTAATTTAGGAGGGAATTTCTTCTAATAAATGTTAATAATTGAAATTCAGTTACTGTGTTGTTTCCTCTTCCTGTAATATCCAACGCCTTTTATCACTAATTTTTGGCGTTTTGTTTTAATGGCGTTTTATTTTTTTGAATGGCGTGTTATCATTTGATGGCGTTTTGAATATGAGCGGTAAAAGACCCTTTTACCCTTAATGAAGCGCGTCCCTCATAATAAAATTGATGTTATTTACGAAAACGCCACCGCGCAATCTAGTCCATGGATTGTTTTGATCGGACGACCCATAAGCGTTCTCACCGTTCTCACACTTTTCACTGTTTTCTCTAAATCCTGACCCTATGTATGTATGTATGTATGTATGTATGTATGTATGTATGTATGTATGTATGTATGTATGTATGTATGTATGTATGTATGTATGTATTGTATGTGTATATATAAACCCATTATAAAAACATGAATTTTTCATTTGTAGGTACATTGTCGAACCTATCAAATCTTGAATTCACTACACTTGAAATCTCGGGCAACAACTACCCCTCGAGGGCTTTTGATGCTAAAACCCATCTGGAAGCAATGAGTATGGGGGAGACAATCATTGATGGGAATAAAACGTCCCTTCAAGAAAAAGCTAAAGTTATGGAATTCCTTCGCTTTCATCTTCATGAAGACCTAAAGAGGGAAAACCGTACTTTCAAGGACCGTCTCGAGTTATGGAAAAACATTCAAGAAAGATTTGACCACCTAAAGTTAGTCTTACTCTCTAAAACTCGCTACAAGTGGGTTCATTTAAGGCTACGAGATCATAAGACTGTTAGTGAGTACAACTCTGCCCTTCTTCGCATCACCTCTGAGCTTAAATTATGTGGTGAACAAATCACCGACAAAGACATGATTGAGCAAACTATCTCAACATTCCATTTATCAAACACGCTCCTGGCGCAGCAGTTCAGGGAACGTAATTTTACAAAATATTCTGAGCTAATATCATGTTTGTTGGTCACGAAACAAAACAACAAGCTCATACTACAAAATCATTAAATGTGTGTTATGTGATTATTTTTTTAGACTATGTTTTTTTTTTCTTTGTTTGGATTTTATTTCAACTCTAGTGGTATTTTATGTTTTGAACTATTGGTATGGTTTCATTTAAAATCTTTTTGATGTTTGATTCATATTTGTGTGATGTGATGTTTTTTTATCATAATCAAGCAAGTAGTTCGTTATATTAATTTATTTTATTATTTCCAGAGGAAATATGTTTACAAGCTCCAATAAAACTATCATTGGTGATGAATGTCTCGTAGATAGTGGTACTACCAACACTATTCTCAAACATAAGAACTTTTTCTCTGAGTTGTCTCCTGCAGAGACACTTGTTGGTACTATTTCTGGTGTGTGTGATCTTATAGAAGGCTCTGGAAGAGCAAGGATCATATTACCATCGGGTACTAAACAAATCATAAATGACGCATTATACTCTAGTAAATCAAGACGAAATTTACTTAGTTTTAAAAGTGTTCGACAAAATGGTTACCACCTCAAAACAACTTCCGCCAATAATAATGAATACTTACAAATTACTTCAAATGAAAATGGCAAAGATACCATTGTAGAAAAGCTAAAAGCTTTATCCTCTGGATTATATTGTACTAATATTACTCCTATTGAATCATACATGGTGGTGAGTAACCATAAGGTACTAGATAAAGACACACTCACAATATGGCATGACCGACTAGGTCACCCTAGTAACATAATGATGAGGTGAATAATTAAAAGTGCAAATGGACACCCTCTTAAGAACTTAAAAGTCTTGTTATCACAATATTAAACATGTGCAGCATGCTCTCTAGGTAAACTCATTAATCGACCCTTACCAACTAAGTTGACACAAGAAAACCCCTCATTTTTGGAAAGAATCCAAGGGGATATCTGTGGGCCAATACATCCTCCTTGTGGTCCATTCCGCTATTTCTTAGTCTTAATTGACGCCTCATCGCGTTGGTCACACGTGAGTCTTTTAGCTACCCGAAATGTAGCGTTTGCCCGACTATTAGCCCAAATCATACAGTTGAGAGCTCATTTCCCTGAAAATCCAATTAAAACCATACGAGTAGATAATGCAGGAGAATTCACATCCCAAGCTTTTAACGATTATTGTATGTCGATTGGGATAAAGGTTGAACATCCTGTAGCTCATGTTCATACACAAAATGGTTTAGCTGAATCATTAATTAAACGATTACAAATAATCGCTAGACCTCTCCTGATGAGATGCAAATTGCCATCTTCTGCATGGGTACATGCTATTTTACACGCTGCTGCAGTAATCCGATTAAGATCAACTGCTGATCATGAATACTCCCCATTACAACTGGTCTCCGGAAGAGAACCGAATCTGTCCCACCTCAAAATATTTTGTTTTGCGGTATGTGTACCAATATCACCACCACAACGTACCATTATGGGACCACAAAGTAGACTGGGCATTTACATCGGTTTTAACTCCCCGTCTATTATTACATATTTAGAACCATTAACGGGTGACATGTTTACAGCACGCTTTGCTGACTGTCAGTTTAATGATACAGTAATCCCAGTCTTAGGGGGGGCAGCATCAAATGCACCTGCTCGAATTGAAGCAATCCCAGAAGCGATTACCATACAAAAAAACATGGGAGACCAATAGGTTCCAAAGATAAGAAACCACGAAAGCGAAAAGAGCAGAATAAATCAGTTGGTGAAAATCTAGTAAATGAAACCCTAAAAGAGGTAAATATCCCGGAAGAGAAAAATATAATTCGAGAGGAAAATGGAAATCCAGAAGACACACTGGTACCAAACGAAAACGAGATCTCTATCAATGATGTACAAAATAGTACAATATGGAACCGAAATGAAACACGTGTTAATGATATATTTGCATATGCTATAGCAACGGATGTAATCAATGAAAATTATTATGTACCGAAAACTCTAGAAGAGTACATGCACCGAGTTGATTGGCCAAATTGGCAAGAGGCCATAAAGGCTGAGTTAGGTTCGCTTGAAAAGCGAAATGTTTTTGGATCTGTAGTCCGAACACCCATAGATGTCAAACCAATAGGTTATAAATGGGTGTTTGCTATAAAAAGAAATGAAAAGATTGAGATTGTACGATACAAGGCACGTCTTGTAGCACAAGGGTTTTCCTAAATCCCAAGAGTTGATTATGAGGAAACGTATTCCCCTGTAGTGGATGCGACAACCCTTAGATTTCTAATTGGCCTTGCAATCTCAGAAGGACTTCAAATGAGACTTATGGATGTCGTCACCGCATACTTGTACGAGACACTAGAAAATGACATCGACATGAAAATCCCTAAAGGATTAAAAATGTCCAAGGCATTAAAATCAATACCTCGAGACATGTGTGCTATAAAGCTAAAAAAGATCTTTATATGGTCTTAAACAATCTGGCCGCATGTGGTACAATTGTCTCAGTGAATATCTCGAAAAAGAAGGATACAAGTATGATGTAATCAGTCCATGTGTTTTTATAAAAAGATCACTCTCAAAATTCACTATAGTAGCAGTCTACGTTGATGATATAAACATCATCGAAACTCCTGAAGAGATAGAAAAAACTGCTAATATATTAAAGAGAGAATTTGAGATGAAAGACCTTGGCACAACAAAATTCTGTCTCGGCCTGCAATTTGAGCATTTGCAAAATGGTACATTCGTTCATCAGTCAAACTACATCAAGAAGATGTTAGTACGTTTTAAAATGGACAAAGCTCATCCTTTTAGTATACCCATGGTTGTCTGACCGTTAGATCCTCAAAAGGATCCTTACCGCCCTAAAGAAGAAGGCGAAGAAGTACTTGGTCCAGAAGTACCGTATTTAAGTGCGATCAGTGCCCTTATGTATCTTGCCAATAACACGAGACCCGATATTGTATTCTCGGTACATGTACTAGCAAGATATAGTTCAAACCCAACACGTAGACAATGGAATGGAATAAAACACATATTCCGATATATTTATAGGACACATGACTTAGGTCTTTTCTACCAGAAAGATCAAAAGTCCCAGCTTGTTGGGTATGCTGATGCTGGATATCTATCAGATCCACATAAAGCAAAATCTCAAACAGTTTATGTATTCACATATGGTGGCACAACAATTTCTTGTAAGTCAACTAAGCGAACACTTACAACAACACCATCAAATCATGTCGAACTAATTGCACTATATGAAGCTGGTTGAGAATGCGTGTGGTTGAAATCAAGGATTACTCACATACAAGACGCATGTGGATTAGAACAGATCAAGAAGGAGCCGACGATTATTTATGAAGACAATGCTGCTTGCATAGCTCAGATCAAAGAAGGTTACATCAAGGGTGATCGAACAAAGCACATCTCACCAAAATTCTTCTCAACATATGACTTGTAGAAAGAAGGGGAAATTGATGTTTGCCAGATCAAGTCAAGTGAAAATTTAGCTGACCTATTTGTGACAACCCGCACTAAACCAGGTATCCGTACAACTTAATTAATGATTAATTACTACGTGATTACTGTGCTTGATTGAACTAGCTGATAAACTGCTACCTGCATACTGATACATGCACTTACTTGCATCATACTTTATTTGCTGTCACTACATTGATTACATACTGAACCCTAGTGACAAACATGATGCACAAAAAGCACAGTAGCACTAAACGGATACACAGTGAACATGCTGATATAACCAGCATCAGGCAGACACTGCCTCTAAGGCCTGTTAAGAGCCTCATATATTTTGGCTACACTGGTAGTGAGTGTAGGATATAAGGGTTGTGTTACCGCGTCTCTAGGAATAAGATACACTGATTCGGATGTGCCAAAAACGTACTTTAAGTACCAAACACAGCACCTTAATAAACAAACCAACTTCTAGCTGACTAGTAAAGTGCCAGAAAATGAGAAAATAACACTAGACACTTTCTAAAGTGTCGGGAAGACAAATTGTGTCACTAAAAATGTTAACAACGACACTTTAAAGCCCTTGTAACGCTTTAGCGGATTACTATCCAACCGGACACCCGGACTTTACCCGGAACATGAAAATATTATTATTTTCACTATTTATATTTTTCTGAGCCAGTTAGGGTTCCCGAATACCCTAACACCCGTTATAAATTATAGCACACATAATACTCTAAATTAATTCCTAACTAAACTAAACTTTATTTAACTAACTAGTTGAAAAAGGAACCACTTACCCTAACCCCTTAGTCCAATCGGTCACCATGTGGGGAGACACAAATTGTCCTTGAATGATTATTTTATTGATGATGCTAAGTATCTAGTGAACATTTTATACCTTGGATAATAATGGATAAGGATTGTAAGAATACCTTGAGGTTAACAATATCATTCACTTCACATCACCACAACAAAAGTCACTCTCTTTTCCTCTTGCCTTACTTACGGCCGAGAATTAAAGCACACCCATTTCCATTCTTTTTTTTTTTATTATAATAATTATTCTTATCTAGTATCTAGTTAATATATTGTATATTGGATAATGGTGAAGGTTGGATTATATATTTACATGTAAGGTCACCATTATCTTTCATCCCACCATCAACAACAAACAATTTCTCTTCCTCCCTTGCCTATGTTCGGCCGAGCACACAACCCACCCCCACATCCATTTTTGATTTTAAACAAGCCATTCCAAGCATCTACATACAATAAAGGTCACATATTAGGAGCTTTGGTGCACTCGGAACGCGAAGGACCACTTCCGTTAGCTTTTATCCACCCATTTTCCATCAAGATTCTTCCCTAGCCCCGAGCTAGAGGTATAACACTTAAAACTTGTTTTTAAGCTTATCTAAGGTGGTTAAAAGGAATATTGTCGGTTAAATATCGTAAACATACATTTTGATGCGTTAAAGTCTAGTAAAATCATAAAAGTGGTGGTTAATAACATATAACTTGTGTAAAAGTCGTAGGACTTGAAATATGTGTTTATTGAGACCCGATCTATGATGTGGTAGCTCGGAACATCGTTTAACCCGACTTTGTAAGGTCATGTATCTTCACATAAGCTCGTTTTTGACTAAATACAAGGGTTAAAGGTGAAACTCTACCACACAAGATACATGAACTTGTGTAGAAATATTTTACTTGTGTAAAAGTGATTTAACCGGTAAAATGATGTTTAAAACTAGCGGATCTACGTATCCGCAAGTGGTATTTTTGAAAGACCACACTTTAAAGAAATCATGCTTTTCTAAAGATGGATCTTACACTAATAAATATGATTTTATAAACCACAAGTGTGTAGACACTTGTGAAATGAAAAGATCTGACAAATAACTATTTTTGGGAAAAGTGACTAGAAGTTGTAAAGGCGGATTTCTCTAAACACGAGGTTTTTACAAGATTGAAGTTACTTTATATACAGATCTACATATATAAAGGGGATTTACATTATAGATGCGGAAAAACTACAAGTTCATGCGATTATGCAAATTTACATACTTGTCGACTAGTTTGATGTGTCGGAAATTGATTGATTGAATAAAGAAGTTGTTGGTTGATTTGTTAAAAGAAAATGATACGCTTGAAAGCGTGGCCACCTCCAGTTACAGAGGAAACTCTGGCGAAATTTTCCTAAAAACCTAACACTTAGAATTTTTACACAACAAGTGTTAGAACTATTTTTGGACATACTTTCGAAACATAAATTTCGCCAGCACTCTATTTTACTAAATATTCGGAGGTGGGATTTTCACAAAGATTAACGTGATAAATATATTTTGTCACAACACTGTTTATGATTATTTTGTGAAAATACATAAATATTATTTTAGAGTAAAAATAATATTTACAAGCGTTAATGATTCCAAAACTTTACGAACGCTTCCACAAACTTATAAGTTACACCGGTAATTACATTACCACACGACTGTTAAAACGTAACTTACGCACATGTATTGTATCCCCCATCCTTGGGAAGAAGTATAACTACCAAGTGTATACGGAACATAAACACGAAATAGTTGTCTAACTATTTCCCAAAGACATAAACTATAAAGCTAAGGCACGGCCGTCCGTCTAATAGAATTAGCACTTGTAGGTCGTTGCACAGCTTACTGTATTGGAGACACTTGGTAGAGACGCGCATTCACTGTGAGTTCATGTCCCCCTTTTCTCTAACTGTTTTCAGTTTACTTAACCGCGGGGGTGAAATACATGTTACATTGTTTACAAGTACTTTATACACGGTATGATTAACGTAAGGAGGTTTAGATCATGTGAATGGGTAGGCGGAAACTTGAGGCTATTAATCCTCAGGGTAGGACCGAGGGACAAGAGCGGTAGATCTATCTGGGTGTAGCGAGCCCAGCCCCCGGCCAAACTAGAAACGGACCGTGGGGTGACTTTGTCCACATACTTTGCCGTGGCGAAATCTGCTAGGTTTGAGTCTTCCTACTTGCATTTCACAACATGCTAATGGCCTTGCAAACCATTGGTGATCACAAGTCCTCTTACACTGCTGCATACCAGGAAACTTTTATACTTACAAGTGTTTTACATACTCACTTACACATGAACTCGCTCAACATTATTGTTGATTTTTCAACTCACATGTATTTCAGGAAATTAAACGGATCTGGCACGGTATGGAACGTTTTCCGCTGCATATTGTCATGAAGTCATCAGGGTTTAGGGGATGTGTCTCTTACCTGGACAGGACACAGTCCCTAAATCACGTTTATGTTATGTTTTATTTTGTAAGGTTGTTGAACAAGGTTATGGTTGTTGGTTAAAACAATGATACTGTATGTTGTTTTCAAAACTTAATGGATGACTTGCATGGTTTTTAAATTCATATAGCTTGTTATGGTTAAGCTATGGTATTAAGAAGTCACACCACAATTAACCACGCTTCCGCAAAGCCAGGGTGTGACAGCTTGGTATCAGAGCTCTGATCATAGCGAACTAGGATTCTGTCTCGAGTCTAGACTATGATCACTAGGGCTCTCACGAAAACATTTTCTGCATACCACTTAAGTCCAGATCCACACTTTTTACAAACAAATGTTGAGCACATTTTATTAATTATAAGTTCAGCTTGGAGGGCTGAGGATCGATCTGGAGGATCGAGATGGTCAAGGTAGTTGAGCACGTTGGTTTGTTATAGGATCGATCTGGAGGATCGAGATGATCAAGGTAGTTGAACACGTTGGTTTGTCATAGGATCGATCTGGAGGATCGAGGTTTGGTTTAAGTAAAGGATAGAGCAGTCGCATAGCCTGGATGAAATTGGCTAGTAAGACTAGGAGAATTACGTGATACCTTACTTGGTGACTATGTGATTAACTGATTATATGATTGATTATTATACGTATATGTGTTTGTGTTACAAACGTTATGCTTTCATCAAGTACTAGAAAGATGGGCACTACGAACCCCATGACCCTAGTATCAGACGACATAGTTCAACAGAGCACGAGGTGTACATTTCTGATACTACCGGCACAGACAATGACGACTTTCAGCCCTTTGTGCACTGCCTGAAGTCGTAGCAGAGCCTACTGATGGCCATCTTGTTGGGATTTTACCACTGGCGGTGATCCCTGCTCCTGTGCCCCTTGCCGCTTATCCTGTTGATGATACGCCCTCCCAACGAGGCCTCTGAAGACGATAACGATCTACTGGAGGAGGACCCATTCGAGGGCAAGGCCTTATTACTGCTGGTATTAGACTACTACATGCGGACGCTCCTATAGGGGAAACTTATGACCATTCCCCTATCCCAGACTCATTTGAGTTTCTGACACCCGCATCTTCGCACGTACAGGAATGCAGCACTACTTACACAACGCCGACCCTGATACGGCATCACTAGCTGCACCGGATCCCGCACACAGTTTTGAGTTTGATCGTGATTATGAGGACAATTCTGTTTTCCGCCTGGTGTTGATCCAGACCATGACATTGAGTTCATGCACTTAGACAAGCCCTTGGGGGATCCTGTAACCCCTGTGATTGTTGATCCAGCTGATTTTGAGATGGAGTTTTTGATCCGGAGCCGGCCGTGGCCCCTGAGCCAGGCGCTGCTCCTGACCCCGCATTGGAGCATGACCCTGTTCATGCCAATGCACCGGCTGTTGCTCCTTGATTGATCATCTGCTTGGATGAGAGAAATTTGGGGTAACTGTGCAAGACAATTTATTATTACGGGGGCCCACGTAATAACGATTTGTAGTGCACAGGAATCCTGGTGGACTCTGCAGGTCAAGCGGATGGTAACCAATGCAGTAGGAAATAACCTAAACACAAATGACCTAGGCGATGTAGCCTTGAGTTCATTCTATTACAAGCAACAAGCCAAATTGACAAGCCTATGTGAAGGCTCAGGAATTTATTTCCCCACTTATACAGTGAGTATATTTGCGTGTGAAATTGGGTGATTACATGATGGCTTACGTTGCTATATATACCCCATAGACAATTGAAACATTGTCCAACCCGCTTCACACTATTTCGACAAAAAGGGAATGTCACCCAGACGTGACACAAGCACCGGTACGTTACTGAGGACAGAAGACGAGCTGCAAGAACGCATCTCACAGATAAATGCACGACATGAAGCCCTCCACTCTAAGTACAACGATGGCATTACTGGAGATAACCCTCCAACTGGCTGTACCTATAAACAGTTCCTGAACTGCAAGCCTTTAAACTTTGACGGAACGGGAGGCACCGATGCATTTGTTCGTTGGTCCGAAGAGACCAACTCCATTCTAAGAACGAGCAACTGTTCGCCCCAACAGAGTGTTACCTATATCTCGGGGATATTGCTAGATGGCACACTCTCTTATGGAACCTCTAGGTTCAGACCCTTGGCACAGACGCTACTTATACACTGAGCTGGGACGAGCTCAAGGAAACGATTGAGAAGAAATGTTGTTTTAGGACAGAAATTCAGAAACTTGACGTGGAGTCCTGAAATTTGAGAAAGGACGAACCAGAGACTTCTGAACATGACCAGCGATCGCACGACTTGTCTAGGGTCGTCCCCTACTAAGTCATTGATGTAGTATGATATAGTGGTGTACTTGTGAGCTTTACATTGTGGTCTCGAATTGTGGCACTACAATCGCAGTATTCTCATCACATGCGATGTCCAATCAATTGTTTATGTCCTATAGCATAAGAGGTTATGTGATTGACTTGTTGATAACATGAGATGTTATGTGTTGGTATTGTTGAATGCATACGTACACTTCATTTGCTATGACCTAACCTATGTGAAACATCTTTTAGAAGATGCCGCCAAGACGCGAACCAAACATGCCAACAAACGAGGCAGAACTCCAGCAGATTATTGCTGCTGCCATAGCACAGTACGCAGCATCTCAGCCAGGAGCGAGCGGAAGTGTTAACCAAGGCAATAACAACCCACCTCACGGTAATACCACGCCATTCGAACCTACCATGAACTAGTTGGAGATTTTAGCGGTGATGCTAATACCAAACACATGTTTTAACATACGTGCAGGATGCACCTACAAGCAGTTCTTAGACTGCAAACCAGTTAACTTCGATGGCACAGGAGGTGCAGTTGCCTTTACCCGCTGGGCTGAGAAAACCGATTCTGTGTTACGCATGAGCAAGTGTGCCGAGGTTCAGCAAGTCACGTATATTTCAGGGCTATTTCTAGACGGAGCCCTATCTTGGTGGAACTTACAAGTCCAAACACTAGGCGAAGCTGCCGCCTACGCCCTGACTTGGGCCGAATTGAAAGAACTGATGCGCAAGAAGTACTGTTCACGCGCAGAAATTCAAAGGTTGGAGACCGAATTTTGGCACTTAAAGATGGATGGACCTAAGATTGCGGAATACGTCCAGAGATTTCACGACCTATCTCAAGTGGTTCCTTACATGGTTACGCCAGAATACAAGCGAATCGAGCGCTTCATTTGGGGTTTGGCTCCCCAAATAATAAGCATGGTAACCTCCTCCAAACCAGCAACTATCACTGAAGCCATCGATTTGAGCGTGGCTCTCACCGAGGAGGCGATTCGCCTAAACAGGTTTGGTGATGCTAAGGCAAAGGAGAAAGAGACTCATGTTGAGTCGTCCGGAAATAACAAAAGAAAGTTTTCGAACTTCAAACAAAGTGTTAGCGGTGATGGTAAGAGAGGAGCACCAAACACGCCAACTCAGGGTACGACTGGCAGTGGAAGGAAAGGAAGGGGATACTTGGGCACCCAGCCCAAGTGTAATGCATGCCAGCGTCACCATTCTGGCCGATGTGGGTTGAGGGTATGTGATTCGTGTGGAAAACCGGGCCACACAAGGGAATCATGTTGGGCTAGTGCAGGCCGCGGAGGCCAGGGAGGATATGGATATAGGAATGATAACCGTGGTGGAAATGGAAACCACTTACCAGGAAACTCTGGAGGAAACAGAAACCGAGGCAACAATGCAAACCAGGCTGGCAATGCCAACCAGAACAACACCCCAGCTGGAAACGGTGATGGAAACGGGCAGAGGCTCGGATGTTATAACTGCAGGGAAATCGGGCATTTTAAGAAGAATTGCCCAACACTGAATCAAGCCCGTGGTAGAGTATTCCAGCTCGAAGCTAGAGAAGCACGTCAAGATCCAAATGTTGTTACGGGTACGTTCCCTATCAATCAGCGCTATGCATCTGTTTTATTTGATACTGGTGCCGACTATAGCTTCGTATCACTAGAATTTAAGAATATGCTTGGGTTAGCTGCTCATAAGTTAGACATTCCGTACTCGATTGAATTAGCTAATGGAAAATTAGTTGGAGCCGACGAGGTAATCAGAGGTTGCGTGATAGAATTGGGAGAACGCGAGTTCACTCTGGATCTACTACCAGTCCAATTGGGAAGTTTCGACGTGGTGGTAGGAATGGATTGGTTATCCAGAAACAAGGCTGAGATAGTATGTCACGAGAAAGTTGTTCGTATCCCAACTGATGATGGTGAGACAATTGTGGTTCACGGAGAGAAGCGTGACACGCCGCTAAGGTTTATCAGCTGCTTGAAAGCAAGGAAGTGTTTACAGAAAGGATGTGTTGCTTTTCTGGCACACATCGTAGACAAGAAGGCTGCCGAGCCAAGGATCGAAGACATCCCTGTCGTAAGGGAGTATCCAGAAGTCTTCCCAGAAGACTTACCTGGACTACCACCTCAGAGGCAAGTGGAGTTTCACATCGACTTGGTTCCAGGCGCAGCGCCTGTAGCTAAGGCGCCTTACAGACTTGCGCCGTCTGAGATGCAAGAATTGTCGACACAACTCCAAGAGTTGTTAGACAAGGGTTTTATCCGACCAAGCTTCTCGCCTTGGGGAGCTCCGGTCTTGTTTGTCAAGAAGAAGGACGGAAGTTTCCGAATGTGTATTGACTACAGAGAATTGAACAAGCTGACGATTAAGAACAGGTATCCTCTGCCAAGAATCGACGATCTGTTCGACCAACTTCAAGGTTCAAGCTGTTACTCTAAGATCGATCTTCGATCTGGATACCATCAACTAAGGATACAGGAGGAAAGTATCCCGAAAACAGCCTTCCGAACTCGTTATGGACACTACGAGTTCCTCGTTATGCCTTTTGGTTTGACGAACGCACCTGCGGTCTTCATGGATCTAATGAATAGAGTTTGCAAGCCATACTTAGACAAGTTCGTGATTGTATTCATCGACGACATTCTGATTTACTCAAAGACGAAGGCTGAACACGAACAACATCTTAGAACTATACTGGAGCTGCTAAAGAAGGAACAGCTGTACGCCAAATTCTCCAAGTGCGAGTTTTGGCTACGCGAAGTCCAGTTTCTTGGACATGTGGTTAATGGGGATGGAATTCATGTTGATCCCACAAAGATCGAGGCAGTCAGGAATTGGGAAAGGCCTACAACGCCAACCGAGATTCGGCAGTTCTTGGGTTTGGCTGGCTACTATCGGAGGTTCATCGAGGATTTTTCAAAGATCGCTCAACCACTGACACTACTCACGCAGAAGGAAAGGACGTTTGATTGGGGAATCAAGCAGGATGAAGCATTTCAGATATTGAAAGATAAGCTCTGCAACGCGCCAATCTTAGCTCTACCGGAAGGTACCGACGATTTTGTGGTATACTGCGACGCATCGCGTCAGGGATTGGGTTGTGTGTTGATGCAACGCCAAAAGGTCATTGCTTACACATCACGCCAACTGAAAGTGCACGAAAAGAATTATACCACACACGATTTAGAGCTTGGCGCAGTGGTTTTCGCTTCAAAGATCTGGAGACACTACCTGTACGGTACGAAATGCACAATCTTCACAGATCACAAAAGCTTACAGTATATATTCAACCAGAAGGAGTTGAATATGAGGCAAAGACGATGGGTTGAATTATTGAACGACTACGACTGCGAGATAAAGTATCACCCAGGGAAGGAGAATGTGGTCGCCGATGCCCTAAGTCGTAAAGAAAGAATCAAGCCCATAAGGGTTAGAGCTTTGGAAATGATCATACGAACCGATCTCTCCTCGCGCATTCGCGCTGCACAAAAGGAAGCTCTCAAGGAGGGAAACCTTGAGGAAGAATATCTCCGTGGAATGGAGAAGCTTTTGGTACCAAACGAGGAAGGG
Source organism: Helianthus tuberosus (assembly GCA_030545235.1). Taxonomy (NCBI): domain Eukaryota; kingdom Viridiplantae; phylum Streptophyta; class Magnoliopsida; order Asterales; family Asteraceae; genus Helianthus; species Helianthus tuberosus. Next base: position 76,069,106 of record CM060384.1, on the reverse strand, counting down.
ACGTTATGTTTTGAGAAAAGGATTTGGGTTCCTCTGTTTGGTGGATTAAGGGAAGTTATTTTCGACGAAGCGCACAAGTCACGGTACTCTATCCACCCTGGATCGGATAAGATGTACCAGGATCTCAAGGACTACTATTGGTGGCCTAGGATGAAAGGCGACGTTGCTGTTTACGTGAGCAAATGTTTAACGTGCGCTAAAGTCAAGGCGGAATACCAGAAGCCTTCGGGACTTCTGCAACAACCTGAGATTCCCAAGTGGAAGTGGGAACAAATCTCAATGGATTTTGTTACAAAATTACCAAGAACGCCAAGAGGCCACGATATGATTTGGGTGATTGTTGACCGCCTAACAAAATCCGCACACTTTCTGCCAATCAAGGAGAAAGACAGTACTAGTAAACTTGCGGAAATTTACTTGAGAGAGATCGTAGCACGTCATGGAGTACCACTCTCGATCATCTCTGATAGAGACGGAAGATTTGTGTCAAGAATATGGCAATCTTTCCAGGAATCTTTTGGCTCACAATTAAATCTGAGCACTGCGTTCCATCCGCAAACTGACGGCCAGAGCGAGCGAACGATACAAACGTTGGAAGACATGCTGAGGGCATGTGTTATGGATTTAGGCGGTAGCTGGGATAAACACTTACCTTTGGTCGAATTTTCATACAACAACAGCTACCACACCAGTATTGGTGTCGCGCCATTTGAGGCCCTATACGGACGCAAGTGCCGATCACCCCTATGTTGGTCCGACGCGGGTGATAGGCAGCTTGCTGGTCCCGAGATCGTCCAAGAGACGACAGACAAGATCGCGCAAATACTTAAACGCATCGAAGCCGCTCGCCACAGACAAAAGGCCTACGCGGATCCAAATCGGAAGCATGTGGACTTCCAAGTCGGAGAAATGGTGTTGTTAAAAGTTTCACCCTGGAAAGGGGTAGCACGCTTTGGAAAACGTGGAAAGTTAAATCCACGCTACATTGGTCCCTTCAGAATTCTGGAAAGAATTGGGACAGTGGCATACAAGTTGGACCTACCTGCTGAACTGAATGGTGTTCACGATACATTTCATGTGTCCAATCTAAAGAAAAGTCCAACTCAAATTGACGTTGCCATTCCTATCGACGAGATACATATTGACGACACGCTCCACTTTGTTGAAGAACCTGTCGAGGTCACGGATTGGAAAGTTAACAAGACCCGCCGGAGCAGTGTCAAACTCGTCAAAGTACGTTGGAATGCCAGACATGGTCCTGAATTTACCTGGGAACGTGAGGACCGGATGAAAGAGAAATACCCCCACTTATTTCCTAAGAACCCTGCTTCTACAAGCAGAACTTAAATTTCGGGACGAAATTTATTTAACGGGGGGAGAATGTGACAACCCGCACTAAACCAGGTATCCGTACAACTTAATTAATGATTAATTACTACGTGATTACTGTGCTTGATTGAACTAGCTGATAAACTGCTACCTGCATACTGATACATGCACTTACTTGCATCATACTTTATTTGCTGTCACTACATTGATTACATACTGAACCCTAGTGACAAACATGATGCACAAAAAGCACAGTAGCACTAAACGGATACACAGTGAACATGCTGATATAACCAGCATCAGGCAGACACTGCCTCTAAGGCCTGTTAAGAGCCTCATATATTTTGGCTACACTGGTAGTGAGTGTAGGATATAAGGGTTGTGTTACCGCGTCTCTAGGAATAAGATACACTGATTCGGATGTGCCAAAAACGTACTTTAAGTACCAAACACAGCACCTTAATAAACAAACCAGCTTCTAGCTGACTAGTAAAGTGCCAGAAAATGAGAAAATAACACTAGACACTTTCTAAAGTGTCGGGAAGACAAATTGTGTCACTAAAAATGTTAACAACGACACTTTAAAGCCCTTGTAACGCTTTAGCGGATTACTATCCAACCGGACACCCGGACTTTACCCGGAACATGAAAATATTATTATTTTCACTATTTATATTTTTCTGAGCCAGTTAGGGTTCCCGAATACCCTAACACCCGTTATAAATTATAGCACACATAATACTCTAAATTAATTCCTAACTAAACTAAACTTTATTTAACTAACTAGTTGAAAAAGGAACCACTTACCCTAACCCCTTAGTCCAATCGGTCACCATGTGGGGAGACACAAATTGTCCTTGAATGATTATTTTATTGATGATGCTAAGTATCTAGTGAACATTTTATACCTTGGATAATAATGGATAAGGATTGTAAGAATACCTTGAGGTTAACAATATCATTCACTTCACATCACCACAACAAAAGTCACTCTCTTTTCCTCTTGCCTTACTTACGGCCGAGAATTAAAGCACACCCATTTCCATTCTTTTTTTTTTATTATAATAATTATTCTTATCTAGTATCTAGTTAATATATTGTATATTGGATAATGGTGAAGGTTGGATTATATATTTACATGTAAGGTCACCATTATCTTTCATCCCACCATCAACAACAAACAATTTCTCTTCCTCCCTTGCCTATGTTCGGCCGAGCACACAACCCACCCCCACATCCATTTTTGATTTTAAACAAGCCATTCCAAGCATCTACATACAATAAAGGTCACATATTAGGAGCTTTGGTGCACTCGGAACGCGAAGGACCACTTCCGTTAGCTTTTATCCACCCATTTTCCATCAAGATTCTTCCCTAGCCCCGAGCTAGAGGTATAACACTTAAAACTTGTTTTTAAGCTTATCTAAGGTGGTTAAAAGGAATATTGTCGGTTAAATATCGTAAACATACATTTTGATGCGTTAAAGTCTAGTAAAATCATAAAAGTGGTGGTTAATAACATATAACTTGTGTAAAAGTCGTAGGACTTGAAATATGTGTTTATTGAGACCCGATCTATGATGTGGTAGCTCGGAACATCGTTTAACCCGACTTTGTAAGGTCATGTATCTTCACATAAGCTCGTTTTTGACTAAATACAAGGGTTAAAGGTGAAACTCTACCACACAAGATACATGAACTTGTGTAGAAATATTTTACTTGTGTAAAAGTGATTTAACCGGTAAAATGATGTTTAAAACTAGCGGATCTACGTATCCGCAAGTGGTATTTTTGAAAGACCACACTTTAAAGAAATCATGCTTTTCTAAAGATGGATCTTACACTAATAAATATGATTTTATAAACCACAAGTGTGTAGACACTTGTGAAATGAAAAGATCTGACAAATAACTATTTTTGGGAAAAGTGACTAGAAGTTGTAAAGGCGGATTTCTCTAAACACGAGGTTTTTACAAGATTGAAGTTACTTTATATACAGATCTACATATATAAAGGGGATTTACATTATAGATGCGGAAAAACTACAAGTTCATGCGATTATGCAAATTTACATACTTGTCGACTAGTTTGATGTGTCGGAAATTGATTGATTGAATAAAGAAGTTGTTGGTTGATTTGTTAAAAGAAAATGATACGCTTGAAAGCGTGGCCACCTCCAGTTACAGAGGAAACTCTGGCGAAATTTTCCTAAAAACCTAACACTTAGAATTTTTACACAACAAGTGTTAGAACTATTTTTGGACATACTTTCGAAACATAAATTTCGCCAGCACTCTATTTTACTAAATATTCGGAGGTGGGATTTTCACAAAGATTAACGTGATAAATATATTTTGTCACAACACTGTTTATGATTATTTTGTGAAAATACATAAATATTATTTTAGAGTAAAAATAATATTTACAAGCGTTAATGATTCCAAAACTTTACGAACGCTTCCACAAACTTATAAGTTACACCGGTAATTACATTACCACACGACTGTTAAAACGTAACTTACGCACATGTATTGTATCCCCCATCCTTGGGAAGAAGTATAACTACCAAGTGTATACGGAACATAAACACGAAATAGTTGTCTAACTATTTCCCAAAGACATAAACTATAAAGCTAAGGCACGGCCGTCCGTCTAATAGAATTAGCACTTGTAGGTCGTTGCACAGCTTACTGTATTGGAGACACTTGGTAGAGACGCGCATTCACTGTGAGTTCATGTCCCCCTTTTCTCTAACTGTTTTCAGTTTACTTAACCGCGGGGGTGAAATACATGTTACATTGTTTACAAGTACTTTATACACGGTATGATTAACGTAAGGAGGTTTAGATCATGTGAATGGGTAGGCGGAAACTTGAGGCTATTAATCCTCAGGGTAGGACCGAGGGACAGGAGCGGTAGATCTATCTGGGTGTAGCGAGCCCAGCCCCCGGCCAAACTAGAAACGGACCGTGGGGTGACTTTGTCCACATACTTTGCCGTGGCGAAATCTGCTAGGTTTGAGTCTTCCTACTTGCATTTCACAACATGCTAATGGCCTTGCAAACCATTGGTGATCACAAGTCCTCTTACACTGCTGCATACCAGGAAACTTTTATACTTACAAGTGTTTTACATACTCACTTACACATGAACTCGCTCAACATTATTGTTGATTTTTCAACTCACATGTATTTCAGGAAATTAAACGGATCTGGCACGGTATGGAACGTTTTCCGTTGCATATTGTCATGAAGTCATCAGGGTTTAGGGGATGTGTCTCTTACCTGGACAGGACACAGTCCCTAAATCACGTTTATGTTATGTTTTATTTTGTAAGGTTGTTGAACAAGGTTATGGTTGTTGGTTAAAACAATGATACTGTATGTTGTTTTCAAAACTTAATGGATGACTTGCATGGTTTTTAAATTCATATAGCTTGTTATGGTTAAGCTATGGTATTAAGAAGTCACACCACAATTAACCACGCTTCCGCAAAGCCAGGGTGTGACACTATTCACAAAATCTTTACCAAGAAACAGTTTCGAGTAACTATCACACAAGATCGGTCTCCATAGATTGAAAGATGTTTGTTGAATTCAGGGGGGAAATTATACACACTGTACTCTTTTTCCCTTAACAAAGTTTTGTCCCAATGGGTTTTCTTAGTTTGGTTTTTAATGAGGCAGTACAACTGATCCAGTAGTATCAGTTTATTTACATAGGTTATGAAGTATCTATTTGACATCATCCGGAAGTATGTTGTTAACTGTGTACAAAAAATAAATAATATATATCTGAGAGAGAGTGTTATAAATACAGATATATCTTCTCCTGATCCTTCTCACATTTTGTTATATTTTCTGTTATACCTTTACCTCTTCAGTGTATATATATTAGACATTAATGAATGAAAGGAATACACTTCTCATATTTCTCTCATTTTCATATCACAATTACTTTATCTAGTATTTTTATAGTTTGTATTATGCCGTTCGAAAAAACAAAACACTTTGTATCTACTATTTTATTAGTTACTATTATTAAATTCTTAATTCTTTTTTTTTTGAACGGCAAGGTGTCACAATTTTTTTGGGTGCGAGACACCCCACACCCCCCCTCATTGGGGAGGCCCGTCGCCCCACTCCGGCCAGACGTGAGTGTCTTAACCGTGCCCCAGCTGGCATCAGAGTGTGACCGGCGTCCAAAGGAAAAACCCCACAGGTGCCTCGCCCATCGTAGGACTTGACGGATTGAGAGCCGCCACAGAGGGGAATAAACCGCCTCAAGTGGGGATCGAACCCGGGCATCATGGGTAAAACCCTGGTGCCTCACCTTTGGAGGAGACGGGGATCGAACCGGAGCCTCCTAGGAGAACAACCGACCTACCAACCGCTCCACCAAAGGATCATTGACTAAATTCTTAATTCTTTATCTAGTATTTTATTAGTTACTATTATTAAATTCTTAATTCTTCGATTGACTAACTTATGATTTATTTGTTATACTGAGGTTTATATTATTTTATGTATATAGGTTAAAGTTTTAGAAAAAGAAAAAAAAACATATAAAACAATATGATTAATGTTTTAGAAAAAATAAAAATAAAAAAAGTGTCAAAATTCTACCAATATACACGGGTAATGCAGTTCACACAACGATAAGCCTAATCCGAATTATGGAACTATAACACAATCAAATCCAAACGAACAAAATGTTGACTTTAATCGTACCAGTATACCGGGGTTACTCATTTTTGTATTCATTGTTTTATTTTCGAGTTATTCACCTATATATATATATATATTAAAATTTGAAAGGAATGAATAGTAACACACTAACCGATTAGCAAATGGTATTAGGTACTGGTATCAGTACCCGATTTACCAAACCAGTGTATTTTCGGTACCGGTTCGGCACCGGTATTCACCGGTTTTTACCCTCAAATACCGGTGTCGTATCAGTACCGATCGGTACCGAACCGTACCGTATCAGGTATATATATTCGGTACCGGTATCCACTTTTGAGGATTCCAGTAACGGTATTTTCGGTACCGGTTGGTACCGAGCTCATCAAATCCTGTAGCAACACAAAAATGCAAGTAATTTGCTTCAAATTAAATCAGCAAATTAACAATATTACATATTAACAATATTACATTTTACAACTTCCGTGAACAAGAGTGGTTTATTATTATTTTTTTTCCTTTTTTCCTTTTTTGTCTTTTTTGGGCCAAACCAATTTACGATTTTGTCCCGCTTTAAAATTATGATTTTGTCATCAGTTTAAAATTACGTTTTTATCACCAGTTCAAAATAAAATTATGCTTTTACCCCCTGTGAAAAATTACAATTTTGTCCTCGGTTCAAAATTATGATTTTGCCCCGTTTAAATTTACAGTTTCGTCATTAGTTTTGTTTTCTTCCTCCGAGTTAAATTACGATTTTGCCCTCAATTTAAATTTAGTTTTTTGTCATCGTTTTTGTTTGCTTTTTCAGTCAAATTACGATTTTGCCCCCCCAGTGTATAACTACCGACACAAGATGGAGGAGTGGTGCCAGGCAGCTGCTTGGAACTCCCCCACTGGCCCAACTAATTTACAATTTTATCACCGCTTTAAAATTACGATTTTGCCATCAGTTCAAAATTACGTTTTTACCCCAGTTCAAAATAAAATCATGTTTTTGCCCCCAACTAAAAATTACAATTTTGCCCTCGGTTAAAAATTACGATTTTGACCCGTTTAAATTTACAGTTTTGCCATTGTTTTTGTTTTTTCCTCCCAGCCAAATTACGATTTGGCCCTCAATTTAAATTTACATTTTTGACATCGTTTTTCTTTGCTTTCCCAGTCAAATTACTATTTTGTCCCCAATATAAAATTACAGTTACGTCATCGGTTTTTTTTTTTTTTTTTTTTTTTTTTAGAAAATTGTGGTAGTGCTTTATTTTAATTGTTTGACTCGGTGTAATTTTTATTCGTGTTAAGCGACTTCCTGGCACACGCTCATTTATCCTGAAAAATTACAATTTTGCCCTCAGTTTATAGTTTTTCTATCTTTTTGTTTTTCTTAAGCAAAAGTATGATAGTGTTTTAATTTATTTGGTTGACTCAGTGTAATTTTTTTGAGATCGTGTTATAAGTAGTATGTACAGCTAACCAAAATACGGACGAACATGTTATGATAGAAAAATATTCGGCTTAGTGTCCCGCAACGCGGGCGGGGCAAACCCCTAGTTTCTTTAATTAAGAAAACGAGACTTACCGACAACCATTTTCGGACAATCACCATTCGTCAGTGGTTACCGACAACAAAATAAAAAATGTCAATAAAACAATATGTAGGTATTTTATTGATAGAATACTGAGGTAGGATCTTTTGATTTCATCGCCTTTGGGGTGAAGTTTTACTGACTGCCGGATTGTTGATCGGTAATCCGATGGAAACTACAAGATTATACATTTGAAAAATAAATTCCGCAACAGACTTTTCATAGGGCGTTTGTGTTGAACAGGTTATTGATGGATTGTCCTTTGGTACGATCACTTATAAAGAAGTACGATGTTCCGCCAAAAATGGAACCCAAAACAATTACTCCATATATGATATTTATCAGTTGTTTTCATGTAATGCCATTGCTTACCTTTGTCCCTTGTCCAAACGACGTTATTTTATAACACCTTGGTTTCTTTGGTGGTAACTAAAATGTTGGAATTTGTGTTCTCATAATTAAAATACGACAAAGAGGGTTTTCGAATCCTTATATTTGGCTATGATATCCCCAGCTTGTAACATGACCCTGCAAAGGTGGTTGCGGAATATTTGCCTTTATATGTGGTTTCCTCATTGATGCATGAAAAATTACCTCATAAAACGAAGATGATTGGATTTTGTGTATTTTGGGGTGCCTCTTTGTATAAAAAAAAACACCCTTACATAGTATTACGTAGGTCTGTGTATTGGTGCCCGAAGTATGAGATCTCTATGGTTAATTCACAGGTTTGCGCCATCTCATAATTTGTTTTATACCCGTCTAGTGGACGGGTATTTTAATGTCATCTTGACCCAAGTTTTTTTTTGTTTTCTTTGCATTCTAAACTAAAACATTCTTTGCATTCATATTTACATGATAACATGCCCAAAAAGCCGTTCAAAAAAAAAAACATGCCCAAAAAAAAGAATCCGACAAAGCAAGGTTGACATTGCATTGAGTCTTTAAGCGGTCCACTAACTGCTAATGGAAGGTATTTAGTATGGACTAAATAATTACCTAAGGTATCTTACTATTTTTATACACCTAAGACTGATTGATCTAATAATCCGTTTTTATAAACTCAAAACAATAATTGATGGATTAGATAAACACTATTAAATACTTGCCTCATTGTAAGTTCCAACAGGTACTCGGAACAATATTATACGTATAGAAAATGTTCTACTCGATTCGAATCTTGATCTTACAAACACTATTAAAGGGAAGGTGGGGCAGGGATAAAACTATGAAAGTTCTGGATCTAGTGGGTTTAGACAGAAGTTTGGATAGGATAGAACTAATTCGGTAGAAATCTCCTCATTATAATCATAAGTAGAAGGCTCCATTTCATACCGAAAGAGTATACATCATTTACAAGCTGGAAAGAGCATCATCCAATCTCTCCAGCATTTCCTCTCTAAAGTCCAAAACTTATCAACTAATGAACACATGACACTATATATATACATGAGGTTTGGGACGGATGTGCTTGTCCGTGCGGATGAGTCTCATCCGTACGAACTAGTCTCATTCGTGCGAACCACTTTCGTCCTCTCCAAAGTCATGTGTTTGTATCTGAACGTTACAATATTTAATACACGCTCTATCTGTGACAAATGACAATTAACTAGAAATTCCGTACAATCTAATCACTGTTTTTAGTATATAATCTCATGCATTTAACGTAATTTAATTACGTAATTGAGTCGTACATTAGAGAACAGTATTAGGACAAGTAAACAATACTATAACACATGTTGGTTTTCGTCATGTCGCGAAACCAATCAAACTATGTCCTAAAAGTGTTGGTAGAAAGTGTTGCGTGCACTATTCACGGTCACACTATTCATTACAGCAAAACCGTGAAAACAAAATGAAGCAATGAAAAATGACATGCGAATGACATAACTGAGTCCGTATATATATGAAAACATTAATGTGGAAACACATCTTGCAATAAAACATAACTTTCCGGTACAACGCCCTAATCATAAAGTTGTCCGCTTGGCTAAAAATATAACAATTTTAACTCGTCCGAACTATTAATTTAGCATTTCTGAGACTCCGGAATTATGACAAATGATGACAAACACATGAAAACAATATGAGGATATTAATGGGGTGTCCGAAACATAAGCTTTCGGTGCTACGTCGCAACCCCCATAACTTGTCCGTTTTTTAACCGACAAGCTAGTAAACAATATTTTCGTTGCCAAAACAACCAAACGGACAACTTGGAGAACTAGTTAAGCTTATTTTGGAACTCGAAATCACTTCATACATCGTTTGGGTGCGGAATTACGACTTGTGAAAAACCTTCGTCGGTAGGAATTAAAGGTGCCGTTAACGAACCGACGACTAAACGGAAGCCGTTGAAGATATCAAAATACAATTTCTATTAGTCTAGGGAACTAGTTAATGAAAATTAACATTACAAATCCCTAATTACCCCTAATGGTGCAATTAAACCCCTAATCACCATACTTTGATTAATCACAAAAATATCTAGATATTTCAGACTTTTTATAAATAAGTTACACTTTACCCCCCCCCCCCCTTATATGAAATCGGTCAAAGTGGGTCCCACCCACTTTAATTTTGTTGAAACTTGCAAGATTGCAAGCATGGTGTATAAGACTTGATGATATGAAAAGATCACATTACTTAGGGGGAGGGGGTGGTTATCACTTTCAAAAATTACATCACTCACAAGTTTCAATCAAGTTCCGCCATGTCATCAACCATTATTCCATCACTCACAACTTTTTTTATTGGCAATGGTCATCACTCACAACACCCAACAATAAACCCTCACACCCCCTCACAACCTTCCTTCCATTAAGCGTGAAAAAAATCACGGAAACCATTTTATCACTCGTTAATTTTGTTGGTGGCGGTGGTTTGTTGGATAGTTCCACGCGTGAAAAACAAATATAACGGACAAAAGTTTGTCCACCCCGCCTCCCCTTACACCACACTTTTACCATCATTTTTATTACCATTTCCTCATTCAAAATTTGCAAACGCCTCCCTCATATCCCCACTTGTCACACCCCGATATTTTCACATATTACCGGTGGGCCCGGTGGGGAGTACCCTGACGTAGTTAATATCATCATAGACAATTAACACAATATTATAGCACAGCGGAATGCTTGGTAGATAATTACTATTGCAATCCATAATGTCCGAGAGTTCGAAATAAAAGAATATACAGACATATTGTAATAGCGATCCACAGGCGGATCATGAAAACAAATACATAAACAAAGTTAAACAGACTTCAGGCATCTATGGATTTGCAAGATCCTCTTATTTGACACCAAGTAGCTCCAGCCTAATTTCGAGAGGTACCTGTCACTTAGACTTTGGAAATTACGTCAGTTTTCACTGGCAAATACAATTAACCGACTCATTTGAAAAGAGTTTATGAAAATTGGTTTAGGCGCACATGGCACAAAATCATTTATAACTTGGGACAATTTTATTTAAAATCTTGTATACAGATTTACATGTTTGTCATACAATTGGGGCCGATTTAGAAGCCGGTCATGATTAACCGACTCACCATTTTATAAACCCACAAAGGAGTTATCCCCAACTTATGGGTAATTTAGCATTTTGCATCTGTCAGGTGTATGCCTACACCCCGTGCATAGGTCGTGGCCATTCACAAATGAAACGAGCCAAGGATATCCAGGACACGGTCGTATTAACCCCCAAATGTTTATGTTATCAAACCAAACATATTAAAATGGGTTACGCAATTTATTAATCACAATCCAATTAAATGATTCCATACCCGACCAAGCGGTAATATTATACCGTATCCCAAGCCCGTATAGGGAAAATAAGTTAAAAGTATTTACCTAAGTTAATATGCAAGAAAATGCTACTCAGCCGTATATTCTTAAGACCTTATGCAAATATCTTCTACCGAAGCTACTTAATCTGTATGGAAAGGTTTATTAACCTATTAGGATACTAACGGGTCTTGTTTAAGTCAAAGACTTAGACCGGTTGGTTTTAAAGATACTTTACGGTTCGAAACGCTAGATTAAGCGCAGACCAGAATGGAATCTGATTTAGACCCGGCCAGTTTGGACACTTGTATAATATGGGTAAACTAAACACATTCTGTATTTTGAAGTTTAAATGATAGGGTTAAACCCATTTCGGCTAATTCATGTAAACTAGTTACATAAACCGAAACGAACGCATAAATGCTTAACGGGTAACCGAATGAACCATATACAAGTCTCATATGTTATTATGCTTAAAATATGTTAAGACGTCAGTAGGATGTTAACATATATTCCCAAAAAGTATTTAAAACCAAATTAAGTCTCGTAAGGGCAATTTGGTCATTTTGAGATTTATAAAAGATGTTTAAAAGTAAACTGATGTTCTGGTCTAAAACATTCTGTAAAAATATTTATTTTATGATGTTATAACAGTAGGATATCATACATATGTGAGGTTTACCATTTATGGCCAAACTATGCCCCGAAAGGGTATTTTGGTCATTTCACATATGTTTTTTAAGGACATAATTGGAAGTCTGAGTTCATTACTTATATCTACTGTAAAAATATTTAAAATTATTTATAAATTCAGTAGGTAACAAGTCTTGGGTGCTAAATATGGTTTTGAACCATACTATGCACCTAATTAGCGTAAAAATTGATAATTGACGATATTTGCGAAGTTTATGTGAATATGAGATTTTGACCAGCCTTGGATGGTTAAAATATTTTATTTTATATATTAAATCAGTAGGAAAAAGTTTGGCATGTTAATCATATGTAAATCACATTTTATTAACAAAAAGGGCATTATCGTCAATTATAGAATTTATACAAGAACTCTAAGTTATGGTCAGTATATAATCTGACCAAACATTCCAAAAATCCCTAAAAATGATATCATAATAGTAGGTAAAATTTATGTTTAATCATGGTTTATGCATAAAACGGTAATTTAGTCTTTATAAAAGCTAAATTTACGATATTATGCATAACATTAATTTGAGACCAGAATGTAATGTCAAAATAATTTAGACATGTTTATATATCAGTACCTAAATTATTTGTATGACCATATATTCAAAAAAATCATTTTTAGACTATAAGGGCATAATGGTCAACTATAAGCATAATAACGGAAACTTGCATATAATTCAGAATATTAAGTGACCAGGTAATATAACCTCAGAGGGTTATACTACAACATTAAATGGTCACATTAGAAGCCTAAAATATAAAGGAATTAAGCTTAATCGGGTCAGAAGTGAAAGTCAAAGCAAAAGTCAAGCTTTTGCGACTTTCGGTTGCGAACCGAACCTAGACTTAGAATTGTCGGGTTGAACATGCTTAGACATGTTCAAATAACATTTACCAAGTTATTTAAGTGACAAAACATGATTCATAACTTCTACATTATCAGTTTTAATTATTTTATGAAAATTTGACTAGTTAGAATTTTTTAGTAGTTACTTTAATTGTTAGGACCGATTTTGACTCCGTTTCGATTGTGAACCGAACGTGTGACGTGCGGAATCCGTACACGAACGTGACCGAACACACGAGACGTAATATAAACTGTGATTCTATTGATTGATATGAAATCGTACAAAGCACCTGAATCACGATGTCACTTTTTCTCTCTAGCTTCTCTCTCTAACCTTCAAAGCTCCAAGTCTCAAATGTGACAAAAGTTCTAAACCTAACACCTTAGGTTCCTATTTATAGGCCAAGCCAATAAGGAATCTTTCCTTATTTACAAATATGCCACCTTGCCTTTCTAAACTAGATATTACAATAAACGCCTAGAAATAAACTATTTCTGGTACGGTCTTGAGATGACGGAGGCGATAGACATACTGCACTAACAGACTCCCCCCTTGGATATTGTCGCAGTCAATCTCAAACATTTAGTTAGACTCGTTGCATTTTATCTTTCTCTCTCTCACTGAGTCTTATTGTTTGAACAGAATCCCCTTGGATCTGTTTTCAGCTTTAGCTTTCTCTTTCAGTAAACTCTTCAGGCTCCCCCTATCGTCAAGCTTCCATGCTTTGGGATCGACACCTGGATTTCCGTATACAAGCTCCTTCAGGATAGTTTCCTGGTTCCTTGAATCCACGCTTCCTCTTGCGTTGAGCTCGTCTTCAGACTCCCCCTTAGACTCGGCTATCGGGATCGTAGTCTGGTACAACATCTGCAACACTCATACATTTATAAGTAAAAATATTTTGAACATCCAATTTTCCAGGAATTGTGACCTGGCTCTTTTAAACTTTCTAAATCAAGATCCTGGCTCTAAAGATATAATAATATGAATATATCCAGGATTACTTGAATCTCTCCCCCTATCAACAATCTTTAAGGATTTGGCAGTTTTATCGAACAAAATCGGAAACTGGCTCTTTTACAGATTTTAACAATATAAGCATCCAAATCCCTCACAGTTAATCATCCAAGTCCAAACTAATGACCTTGGAGATATCACAAACTGTTTTTGATTTTTGTTAAAAATTCAAGTTTCAAATTAATGAACTTGTTTTATTTTCAGAAACACAATCAGCTTACTTAGATTTTAACACCCAGCATCTCAGACATCAGTTGTCGAAAATAAAATAGAATCAAAATCTTTTTGTATTTTCTGAAAATATAAAGCAGTAACGAAATATTTACAAACGTATTTACAGACAATGTTTTTGTTTGAGTTTGCGTCAGAGGATCATATCAGTTTTTGACAAGTCACAAGTACCATTGAGCTTAGTTACACATTAAGAATTAAACAATTTACTTAGATTGTCGATATACTGATCCACTTAAATTTTCACACAAACTTCAACTGATTCAGGATACGAATTAGATGTATTAAGAACATAAACTTAATCATGTGTCCCACCTCTTGAATATACTCCCGTGTCCTGATCCCAATATTCAGTCTTACAGGTGAGTATACCTAGATGATATCTGTAAGGGGTTAAATTGTGAAGAACCGTGAGAGCTCAGGTCAGAACTTCCGTTCAGCAGAGAGATGACGGCTTCGACTTTTGGTGTGTCCCCTTTAGAGGATCTTTTCTTCAACAGCACATGATTTACATATTTTTTCAATGTTTCATCATTTTTTATGCTGAGGGTAGGCTATATTTCAAGCAAGCGTAAAGTATTCTCTGGGGACTAGGCCATTGCTTCCGCAAAATCAGAAGTCCCGGGATAATACCCCAGATATCACTAAGCATAAAGACCTAGTATCTCAGAAAGAGGGGTCCTTCAAACGAGATTTCAGGGGTTACCTATATATCCAAGTAGTGTTCCCCACGAAATAAGCAAGTTTGAATTTAGGTTTATATCCCGAAAAAGTTTACTAAATGTATAAAAACCTATCGGCACATCATCAGTGAGACTGTTTAACGCTATAAAATCATTACATTTCTTTAGCATACTGTAACTGTCTACTGATGTACTATCATTTCCTCTTTTTACACAAAAACTCAATTTTGAATTTTATCATGTTTTTGACTTTTTCAAATTTTCTAATGTTTTTGTATTTTCTAACAATATTACTCCCCCTAAAATGCAAAATCATTTAAAGAAAATTTGACAACCAATACTGATAGCTTTGTCTCGCCATCCATTTTCTGCTAAAAGTGCTATGTTTTGTAGAAAATCTAACATAAGAAGCATCAAATACCCCCATGATTTACAACACATTGATATTTTACAGTTTGAAAACCGTTTTTCAATCTCATGAAATTAATCATGTTTGTTCAGCCGTGAGGGTTTCGGCGTATTCAATCAACATATTTTTGTATTTTTTTTTTTTGAATATTTTGACAAAATAAAAACATATTTTTAGTTTTTCAAAATTTTTCAATTTTTAGGGTTTTTGAAATATTGTTTATTTATGTACAGAACAAACAAACTCCCTGTTCAACCAAACCAGGGTTCAGCAGCCTCCTCTCCTCGTTGTGCCAGACTGCTCCAACTTCCATTCTCACAATCTTTGGTTTTGTTGAGCACCTGGACATTCAAACTTCTTGATTACTTGAACAATTTAGCCCAGGTCTGTTTGACCTTAGGCATTTCAACACAATATGCATCATTTAATTTCGGAAAATCTTTGTCATTCTGAGCAAAGACTTTTTCATCTTTAACTTCAATTTTCTCATCTTTTACAGAAGTCATTTGTTTCTTAACACTCCATCTTTGACCTTTCGGAGTACCTCTTTTGTAAAAATGTGAATCTTTGTGAACTTTTTGATTTTGAATAACAACTTTTGGTTTCCAAAACTCTTGGGGTTTTGTTGCATCAACTGATTTTTGCCAACTTTGCCTTGTTCTGACTCTGGGTGTGTGAGAATTCCAGGTCTGTTTTGAATTGAACCTATTCGGGTTTGATTTCCAATTTTGATTCGAAACAAACTTGTTTGTGTTATACTTCCAAGTTTGTTTTGAATCAAATCTGGTCGACCTTTGTTTCACATCCTCAGATTTCAGTTTTTCAACATTTTCAGACTTCTTTTTGTCAACATCCATAGATTTCAGATTTGGACACTTTCATGCAAGATGTCCTATTTGATCACATTTGAAACATGTTCTCTTGGACACATCTTTGACCTGTGGTTGTTGCTTTTTCTTTTGAGCATAGAACTCCTCATTAGACTGACGCCTGAATTTGAGTTATTTCTCTTCTTCAGAACTTGTTCCATGAACAAAATTCATCTTTGTCTGAAAATTTGACGGTTCATTTTTATTTCGATTTTGTTTCTTTTTATAACCCAAACCAGCCTTCATGTTTTTTTTTGTAACCCGGTTTGTTAAAAAAAAGTTTTGTGACCTTTTCCAGCAAACTTTGGAATTTCAGATTTTTCAATTTCAACCATCTTGAAAACTTTATCAACCTTTTCTGAAATCACATTCTGAATCGGGAATACAACATCTAAGAATAATTTGTCCGATCCAATCATGGTATACACCAATCCTTTTGAATCTTGATGTGCGTGAATTAAATATATTTTTTAATTAAGTTTTTCTTCACACAAATTTAGTTTTAAAAATGGTTTTTCACCTAAAAACTAACTACACACACAAAAGGGCAAGTGTACCCGTCGGGTGGTAATATAGCCAATCGGTAAGAACCGGATATCAATCCGTGGATGCGGTGTCTCGGTACTAAACTTTTGCTACTTTAAAGCCTTTTCAAATGATTGGGTTGATTTTTCTAACTTAGCATGCAAAGAAATAAACTACTAAAAATCTAACAAGAAACAATATCTAAGAAAGGGTTGCCTAAACTAAGTATCCACTAACTCACATGTGACAACAAAGGGGAAGGAGGTTGTGATGATGCAAGCTCTAAAATTAACCAAGTCCCCAATCAAGGTTTCCTAGTCTATAATTCTTAGGAAAACTAAAAATGAATTAACATTCTAATCACCTAAAAATTATTCTTTTAAGCTCACTTGCTAAGTTGGTGTTAATCTTTAATAATGAGTTAATTGTTTGTCAAAACTCCTAACTCTACAAATTAGGGAAAACTAATATGAAAAACACACTAATCACCCTAACTTAGTTTCAAGTAGTTAGCACTATCATCATGTTCTTGATATGAACCATAAGCATGGTCATGCTAGCTAACAATTTTGGCCTAAATCATCAAACTAACAAGAACACAAACTATAGAATCCACATAAACATACTTATGATCTTTCCAAATCTATATGCAAGAATTCACACATATGCTTAAATCATCATTCAATCACATTAGCAATTACCATTCCTAGTTTCATGCTATGAATCATACTAACAAGTTAATAAGATTCAATAATCATAATCTTTACATGGGCTTTCCAACACAACATGTAAATACTTATGAGCAAACATTCAAGAACAAGAACTTTAAGCATACACATGAACTCCAAGAACAAGATTAAATACCAACATGAAGATTAACAAGAACAATCATCACATCTACTTCCATGTTATCACATATTCATTAGCTTCAACAAAGTTTAGACAACTCAAATGTTTAGCCCATAAGGCTCATGGCTACCAAATCAAGTGCAAAGAAACATAAATTATTCATAATGTAATAAGCTAACCAAGTTAAAGACAAGATAAAAATGATGTTTGAGTAGATCTTCAAGTGATTAAGTCCTCTTCAAGGCTCCCTCTTGGCTCCAACAAGCTTCCAAGACCAGATTCTTGAGAGAAAAAGTACCAAAATGCTCCAACCCCCTTCCAAATGAGCTAGAAACTCGTATTTAAGCTACTGGGAGAATGGCACGACCATGCCACCTTTTGGCACGGTCGTGCTTGGCAAGTGTCAGAGCCACTTTCTTGAATGTTGACCAAGTATACTACCATTTTGGGAAAAATCGCGCTCAAAAGTTCCCGAGGTGGCACGACCGTGCTCGGGCATGGTCTGGTCGTGCCAGCCGATAGTGCTCGGCCATGATTCACTTATTCTCGGAAACAAGCTGATTTGGGGCCAAAATTGACCTGGCACGGTCGTGCCACCATATGGCACGGTCGTGCTCCCTTGATTTTTGATGGTGCTGGTGCTGGATGATGGTGCTGATCGAGAGTGCCGATGTCAGAATGGCTGGCACGGTCGTGCTCCTGGGTGGCACGGTCGTGCCGTATCTGGCAGTTTGCTGGAATGTTCCGTTTTCGCTCCATTTTGCTCCAAAAGCCTCCGTTTCATCACCGGGCCGAAGCCCGGACCTGTATTTTCACAAACAACTCAAATGAGTACCAAAATCAATGAAAATACAAAGAGTTTTCGCATAAACGGGGCGTATTTGACGTTTAAAAGATGTATAAATTCTTATACATCAAACATCCCCACACTTGAACTTTGTTTGTCCTCAAGCAAACTAAAATCAACGAAACTCTCTAAATGGCAATCATCTCAACTAGCATTTCATAAGCACAAACAAATAACTCCGGTCAAAACAATCAAGGAGTGCTCGATATAAAGAAAGAACCGAAAAGAAATACGTATAATATGTTTATGAGCAATGGTCCATCTTGGAAATCCCTACAAGTTCCCCATGCATCCTCACAATGTTCACACACACTCGGCTAAATATAGGTGCACATACAATTTGTGGAGTATGTTTAGAACACTCGATGCCAAGACGATAACTATGCGATATCATAAGCTTGTGGAAGGATCAAATCTAATCACTTGGCAAAAACAAAGCATAAATCATGAGGTCTTGTTTGGGTTGTAACTTGGCTTGGGCTAAGGGTATGGAAGTGGATTTTGAAAAGTGGCTAAAAACGGTTGTAACCCGACGGCTCGACTAACTTGAAACATAAGAAAATAGAACTATACAACTAAGTAATAACTAACCGAGAGCTAACCGACAAGTATTGCTTTTCACTCCCAAAATTGCTCTAACAAAGCCATTTGATAGGGCTTTTTCAACTATACTTCTTGGATTTTTTTTTTTTACAAGAATAACCCATGCTTTGGAGAGAACTAAGTACGTCTACTTAGCTAAAAACTCTTGATCATGAGGGACATAACAACTAAGATGAAACTATACAAAAGCTACAAGTTAATCATTAACCGAACCGGGCTTCCAACCAAAAATGGGTTAAAAATATAAAAGGCTAATTTGGCTAAGTGGCTAATATTTTGAGGTTTACAAGAAACGAAAGGGAAAGGCTCAAATTGGTTTTACTAGGGAATGATTTGGGTAGGGAGGTGAATAAAAATGGCTAAAATAAAAAGGTTTCCTAATGCCTCAATCACTTCTATGCTTGTATCCTCGCTTTGTGGCCACGAAATGCATACCTAACACAAGTTCTAAATCGCAACAGTTATCCGGCACACTCAATCTTTGCCCGCAAAAACATGAGCAAAAATAATCCTAAAGCTATAAGGCTCAAAAATAACTCACGGAAACAGGCATATTGGGTAAATATGCAAGGCAAACAAGTAGGTCAATCGCTTGATTTCTCATGCTCAATTTTATACAAAAAAAAAACATGTTACTTGACGGTTTTCCTTACACGAGCGAACCCCCTTTTTGCGTTTACTCTTATTTATTTATCAAAAATTTTGGTGCTTATTTCGATACTTATGTTGATTTGATTAATATGCCACAAAAATTGTTAAAAGAGAGCTTTGCATTATTATTATTATTTTTTATATAACAACAAAGCTCAAGCGATAGACCACCTCCCCACACTTGAATTGTACATCGCCCTCGATGTACAACAAAAAAATTGAATAAGCAATGGAAATGCGAATTCAATACAAATAAAGGAAGGTAGGAACACGAAAACTCCCCTGAAACAAAAAGGCTAGACTTGAAGCAATATGAAGCAAAAAGGAGCATCCACCACGAACTACCAAGCCATCCACAAAGCCAACATCTCATCATTTATTCAAAAGAGTTTGAACCAACACTGCACATATAGCACACAAGATCAAATTCACAAGAATATTACCCAACCCATTTTTCCCTTGCCTTTGTTTATTAATTTAACCACTACTAAAGCAATAAATACTAACACCTACGACGGAGGGGTGTACGTACGACGGAAAATGGCACACCCCTCAAACACGAAATGATGATAAAAATACGAGATGGAAAGCGGAACTAAGACCTCTCGCCGGATCCCGAAGGACCGGCGTTGCTCCTGGGATCAAATCTGGATCTACGCCTAAATTGTGGCGGTGGCTGTGTGTATGGATGGTTGATTGAATTCGCGATGTGCTGCTGCGAACCAAACAACCAATCCATGCTGCGCCGGGACTGCTCGTATATCTCTTCCAAGAAGTTACCCTGCCTGTGTTGCTCCGCTCGTATCAGATCGACATCTCGCCTCACCTCTTGCTGGCCTATTTCCAGCCCGTCCATGTGCCTCCACAGATCTATCCCGGACGGCTCGTAAGGACCATGCTCATAACCTCCACCACCAGATCCACCATACACGTTCTCCCAGTTCGGACTCTCAAACCCCTGTCCAATCTGTAATTGGGGGCCCGCTCCTCCAGCGGCCCCCTCCTGATCCTGAACTGGAATATCGTGCATGTGCACGTCATGATCTCCACCATCACCACCCTCATCGTCATCATCCGTCTCATCATCAGCAGGTAGCGGGTCCCAGATCCTTCCCAATCTGTCCACAAGTTTTGGGACCCCGTTTACTTTGCGAATCAGGTGCATTGATTTCATCTGCTGCAGATCGAGCAGGCCATAGTCACAGGCTTCGGTCAAATTGCTTAAGGAAACCCGATAGTATTTGGCCAGTTTTGTAGCGAAGGACCCTCCGTAGATGCGCGATGTGTGTGTCGAACCAACACCGCGAAAAATCGATTCTGCCACACTGACGGCTACGTTGCAATGGTAGCCGGAGACGATGCAGTACAGGTGGAAAAGGTCGCGGGTGGTGATATTTCCCGTGCTATCACCCCGACCTCCAATGACGTGGAATATGGCGCGCTCTATGACCCGGTGAAGTGGGTCGAGGATCCATATAGCTTTGGGTTTCCGAGGTTCCCAAATTCGACCCGGCACAGTAATTTGATTCCAAAAGGCGGCCTTGTCTGTATCTAGCTCCCAATCTTGCAAACTCCCATGAAATAACTCAGAATCTATCTCATCTCCCGTATATAACCCCAACACCCCAGCGAATCGGCTAATCGATTGGTGATGCCATTTCCTTCCCAATCGAAACTTGACACCAACATTTTTATCATAGACATCTGGGCATGGAAAGGTAAAACGGAACGATGCGAAAAATTCGATCACCAACTCTATGTATTGCGGCTCTGCGATCTCAAAAAGGCGGGACCACGGAGGTGTTATAAGATCATCAAACCGCTCGGTCTGTCCGATCAAGTCTAAATCAACCTTTTGTAACCTCCTCATGGGCTCGATTAGATGCCGTCGACCCCATAACCGCTCCACCTTCGGGATACAGTACCCTTCCCTGGCATTGTTTGAGAACTGCAAATAAGGGTGATCCATCTGCAAAAATTGAGACAAGATTAATCAGCAGCCAAAACAAACAGACAAAATTCGGAACTGGACAATGTGGCACGGTCGTGCCACCATATGGCACTACCGTGCCAGGCCTGCAAATCGGTGAGTTTATGAAGTATTCTGGGAATTTATGAAGTCTGGGTTTTTATTCCCCAGGAGCACGATCGTGCTATCCCACGGCACCATCGTGCTCGGCCGTAAACGGCTGTGAATTGAACCAATGTTTTGTGAGAAGCACGATAGTGCCACCATATGGCACCCTCGTGCCGGACTTGTAACCGGCAACTGATCTGAGCGATTTCCCGAGAAGCACGACGGTGCCTCAAAACGGCACCCTCGTGCCTTATGAAGACCTGGGCAACTTATGAAAACCGACACTGAATATGAAGAGCACGATCGTGCGTCCGGATGGCACCCTCGTGCCGTCTTGAATTTCTGGAAAATTTTTGAAGTTTTTATGAATTTTTGAAGATCACGATCGTGCCATAGCAGGTCACGACCGTGCGTGTCGGAACCCAGCTTCGAAAAACGGCTCAAATCACCCCCGAAACCCCGATTTTTTTACACTTTTGCTTAGGGGTTTTGTAAATCGGTCCATTGTGGTTCAAATCAACACAAAAAACACTAAAAACGGGCTTGAATCGGGTGATTTAGACCAAGCCCTAAAAACCTAAAGAAACTAACTATGAAGAACATGAAGAACATATCAACAAAACACATGAAACTAACAAGAAAAGGAGAGATCCGTACCTGGAATGATTGTTGGGATGAAAGAATTCTTGGGGGAAGCTAGGAGATGCAGAGGATTCGTGAGTGCTTGGAGTGGGTTCAATGGAGGAAGAAGATGAATATATGAAGAAAAAAATGAAGGTGGTTGAGTTTTATTCAAAATGGTCTATTATTGGTCTGCAAAAGGTGTCTGGTGGTGCCAGACTTTGGTGATAGTGCTGCATTTTCGAAATTAATTAAATTTTTTTTATTATATATATAGGCAAAAGATCAAATACAAATAATCTTAACATACTAAACATACAAATTGAAGGAAAACCCAAAAAGACAAGGTGGCATTTTTGTAATTACCACCAACTATCAAAGTTACAACCAAAAATACCTAAAAAAACACAAATTTTTCGTTAGCAAAAAAAAAAAAAAAAAAAAAAATTTTTTTTTTGCTGCTACTAAAAGTAGCGATTTTTTTAATAAAAAATGTTAAAAAAATAAAATAAAATAATTTGTGTGTGTTTTTTTTTATTTTTTAAGATTTTTTTAGGTTTTTTTGGGGTTTAGTTTTTAGCATTTTAGCTTGGGGGGGGGGGGGGGGGGTTAGGTTTTTTTTTAGGTTTTTGGGGGGTGGGGGGTTAGGTTTTTTTAGGTTTTTGGGGGGTGGGGGGTTTAGGTTTTTTTTGGGGGGGGGGGAGTGGTTACGTTTTTTTAGGTATATTTGTAGAGTAACTTTGATAGTTATTGATAATTACAAAAATGCCACCTTGTCTTTTTGAGTTTTCCTTCAATTTGTATGTTTAGTATGTTAAGATTATTTGTACAAGAACTTTACCCTATATATATATATATATATATATATATTTTTTTTGAAATGGATATCTTTATAGACAAACTCCTTGAACCCAGGGCACTCACGAAGCATCTCCTACCAAGAAAAAGAACCGAACTAACATACCTGAGAGCCGGTAACAAGCTCTAACATCCCTCGCGACCAGAACGAACCGCAACCTGAAAAGAAAAAGACAACCACACATAAAAATAACACTAAAAATAATAAACACACAAACATGCTAAGTTTATTTACGAGTCTTCAGCTAGACTCACCACCCCGAATTCATTTGTTCCTGGGGTGGAGGGTAACAACCTCCTCACTCGGGTCAACGAGCCCTCCAAGATAAGCCTTTAACCTATGCCCGTTGACTTTAAACAACCGACCATCCTCATGGCCTATCTCCACGGTCCCGTAAGGAAACACTGACCGTACAGTGTAGGGACCCGACCACCGAGATTTAAGCTTGCCAGGAAACAACTTGAGACGTGAGTTGTACAACAACACACGATCACCCACTCGGAATTCTTTCTTGTCCTTCAAGCGGGCATCGTGAAGCGTCTTAGTACGTTCCTTGTACAGCTTGGAGCTTTCATACGCATCGTGCCTAAGCTCCTCAACCTCGTGAATCTGCACAAACCTGTTCTCACTCGCAGCAGCCATGTCAAGATTAACTGTCTTCAAAGCCCAGTATGCTTTGTGCTCTAGTTCAACAGGCAAATGACAAGACTTCCCATAGACCAATTTAAACGGTTTGGTGCCTATAGGAGTCTTGTAGGTTGTCCGAAAAGCCCACAGTGCATCATCCAATTTCTCGGACCAATCCTTACGGCTAGAATTAACCGTCTTCTCCAGAATCCGCTTGATACCCCGATTTGTAACCTCGACCTGTCCGCTCGTCTGCGGATGATACGGTGTAGAGAATCGATGTTGCACACCATATCGGGACAATGCTTTCTCAAGCTGAGCATTACAGAAATGCGTCCCACGGTCACTAATCAACGCCTTCGGGGCACCGAAGCGAGCAAACAACTTTTTCAAAAACCTAACCACTACCCTCGCATCATTAGTGGGCAGAGCCTGTGCTTCAGCCCACTTTGAAACGTAATCAACAGCAACGAGGATGTAGCAGTTCCCAAAAGAGGTCGGAAAAGGGCCCATGAAGTCTAGCCCCCATACGTCAAAAACCTCACAAACTTGAATGCCGTTTTGTGGCATCTCATGTCGTGCAGAAATGTTGCTAGCCCTCTGGCAAGCATCACAGGACCTCACCCACTCGTGGGCATCACGGAAAATAGTCGGCCAAAAGAATCCGGCATCAAACACCTTCCTCGCCGTGTTGTTCGCTCCGTGGTGGCCTCCCGTGGGTCCTTCGTGACAGTGGCGTAAAATATCCCTCGCCTCGTCACCATGCACGCATCGCCGGATCATCCGATCCGCTCCTACCCTAAACAAATAAGGGTCATCCCAGAAGTAATGCTTGACATCCGCAAAGAACTTTCGCTTCTGCTGATGGGTCATCCCCTTGATCAGGATGCCACTAGCTAGGTAGTTTGCAAAGTCAGCAAACCATGGGGAATCATCACTAGTCTCGATCCTCATGAGGAACTCGTGGGGGAAATTGTCATTGATGTTAGGTCCACGAGATTCCTTTTCCTCAGAATGCTCAAGTCGAGACAAATGATCGGCTGCCAAATTCTCAGCTCCTTTTTTATCATGGATTTCAATATCAAACTCTTGCAGCAACAAAATCCAACGTATCAATCTCGATTTAGCATCCTGCTTGCTGAAAAGATACCGAAGGGCTGCATGATCCGTGTACACAATGGTCTTGGAAAGGACAAGATACGACCGAAACTTATCGAAGGCAAAGACCACAGCTAGGAGCTCTTTCTCTGTCGTGGTGTAATGCTCCTGAGCGTCATTCAAGGTCTTGCTCGCATAGTAAATCGGATGAAAGTGTTTATCTTTCCTTTGACCCAAGACGGCCCCGACTGCGAAGTCACTCGCATCACACATCAACTCAAATGGCAGCTCCCAGTCGGGAGCGACCATGATCGGGGCATTCACCAACTTCTCCTTCAACAGCTCAAATGCCCGAAGGCATTCATCGGAGAAAACAAACTGAGCATCCTTCTCGAGGAGCTGAGTCATGGGACGGGCGATTTTGGAAAAGTCCTTTATGAATCGCCGGTAAAAACCTGCATGACCTAGAAAACTCCTAATAGATTTCACTGATGTGGGAGGCGGGAGCTTTGAAATAGTCTCGACTTTGGCTCGGTCAACCTCGAGCCCCGCCTGTGAAATCTTGTGCCCAAGCACAATGCCCTCCTTCACCATGAAGTGGCATTTCTCCCAATTCAACACAAGGTTGGCTTCTTCACATCTAGCCAACATCTTTTTCAGATTCCCGAGACACTGATCAAAAGAACTCCCAAACACAGAAAAATCATCCATGAAAACCTCCATGAAGTCCTCGATCATGTCGTGAAAAATGGCCACCATACACCTTTGAAATGTGGCAGGGGTATTGCACAGTCCAAAGGGCATCCGTCGGTAGGCGAATGTGCCATAGGGACATGTGAATGTCGTCTTCTCCTGATCCTCAGGAGAGATGGGAATCTGAAAATAACCCGAAAAACCATCAAGGAAGCAGTAGTACATCCTGCCCGACAACCTTTCCAACATCTGATCAATGAAAGGAAGTGGGAAGTGATCCTTCCTCGTGGCATCATTGAGTTTGCGGTAGTCTATGCAAACTCTCCATCCGGTGATAGTACGAGTAGGAATCAACTCGTTTTTCTCATTGGTCACCACTGTCATGCCTCCTTTCTTCGGGACTACCTGTACAGGGCTAACCCATGGTGAATCAGAGATCGGATATATCAAACCTGCATCAAGTAGTTTGATGACCTCTTTCTTCACAACCTCCTGCATGTTGGGGTTCAAACGCCTCTGATGCTGTACTACAGGTCTAAAGTCCTCATCCATCAAAATCTTATGGGTACAAAAGGATGGATTGATCCCTTTTATATCCATAATCTTCCAAGCAATCGCCTTCTTGTGCTGCTTCAGGACTTCAAGCAATCGATCCTTCTCTTCCTTCGATAATCCGGCAGAAATGATAACGGGCAGATGAGTCTCGCCCTCCAAGAAAGCATACTCCAAATGATCTGGAAGCTCCTTAAGCTCAACCGAAGGTGGATCCTCAATAGAAGGGCGTGCTTTAGGCTCAGCAACGCGATCCACAACCTCAAAAACCTCGGGACACGGGGGAGACGCGTGACCTATCAGACAAGTCACCTCCTCGACTAATCGGTCCACCCTAGGTGAACTGAAATCCTCCCCTCCTAGCAGCTGTGTGTCCACAACATCCTCCTCGAATGCATCACGAAGATGATCACTCACATATGTGTCGATAGTCTCAATGAAGTAGAGTGTATCATCCTGACTTTGCGAGTGTTGCATGGATTTCCCAATGTCAAAGGTAACCTCC
Source organism: Helianthus tuberosus (assembly GCA_030545235.1). Lineage (NCBI taxonomy): Eukaryota > Viridiplantae > Streptophyta > Magnoliopsida > Asterales > Asteraceae > Helianthus > Helianthus tuberosus. The sequence continues at coordinate 76,042,458 of CM060384.1, read as the reverse complement.
TCATCATCAACCCTAAGAGTGAGTCTACCGGTGCAGACATCAATCAAGGCTCTCGCAGTGGCTAGGAATGGTCGACCTAAGATAAGTGGAACATTTTTATCCTCATCCATGTCTAGAATCACGAAATCGACAGGAAAGACAAACTTGTCGATTTTCACCAGCATATTCTCAACTATGCCTCTAGGATACTTCACTAAACGGTCGGCTAGCTGAATGCTCATACGAGTCGACTTGGGCTCTCCCAAGTCTAGCTTAGCAAAAACCGCATATGGCATGAGGTTTATGCTAGCTCCAAGATCAGCTAATGCATTGCTGACCGACAAACTACCAATCAAACATGGGATAGTGAAACTCCCAGGATCATTCATCTTCTTAGGTAGTTTGTTCTGAAGAACTGCTGAACACTCCTCATTCAAGGTCACCTGCGAAAGCTCCTCAAGTTTCTTTTTGTTGGATAGGATATCCTTCAGAAACTTGGCATACTTAGGCATTTGAGCAAGTGCCTCGAAAAATGGTAAATTTATATGAAGTTGCTTAAAAAGCTCGAGGAATTTACCATAGTGTTCTTCCATTTTCTGCTTCTTCAACCTCCCCGGGTATGGAATGGGAGGGACATACTCTCTCACTGACTCCTTGGGTCGTGTGGTACTTGCTGGGACTCGCCTCTGTTGCACCTCACCCGGAGACTCACACTCAATCTCCTCATCAACCTCATCATCATCAACCGGCTTTGCTGGAACAGCCGGAGGGATGGAATGAGCGGTCTTGCCGCTTCTCAACGTGATGGCCTTTGCAGTAGCATTTGGATTAGTCTCTGTGTTGCTCGGAAGGCCCCCCTGTTGTCTCTCAGACAACATCTTGGCAATCTGGCCAACTTGGTTCTCAATGGTCTGCATGGAAGCCTTTTTGCTTCTCAACTCATTCTCGTGCCTCGTGAAACGGCCGTCATACTCCTTAAAACGCTTCTCATTCTCGGCCTTTTGAGTGTTCTGACCGGCTAAGATCTGGCTAAGCATATCATGCACACTAGGCTCGCTGGCGGAAGGTCCCTGCTGAGGTCGAGGTGGACCATATGCCCCATGAGCTGGAGCTGGGGGACGTGGAGCAAATCCGGGTGGCTGCAGATTGGAAGCATCGGGCCTCCAACTGAAATTCGGGTGATTCTTCCACCCCGGATTATAAGTATTGTTGTAGGGATTATTTTGAGGACGGTATTGGTTTCCCATAAAATCAACATGCTCGTGTGACATCTCTCCCGTCTGAAAATCACCTACCTGATATGCTTCCCCACTCGAAGAACCTCTCGAGTGCATCTCCATCACTCGATCAAATTTCGAAGATAAGGCATCCATACGTGCTGTCATGGCTGTGTAGTCGTCCACATGATGAACTCCCTGCCGAGAACTCTTACCTCTTGGTGGCTGTTGCGTCCGGTTTTTCACGGCCTACCTCTCTAGAATCTCAAATGCCTCGGTGGCATTTTTCGTGCCGATATCCCCACCCGAGTATGTATCAACCATCATCTGTCCCTGACTGTCCAAACCATGGTAGAAGATCTGACATTGTTGCCAGTTGGGCAACCCGTGATGTGGGACCTTCCTCATAAGCTCTTTGAAACGCTCCCATGCCTCGTAAAGGGACTCGTCCTCATCCTGACGAAAGTTCAGAATCTTGGTTCTCAACCGAACAGTTTTCTCTAGAGGGAAATATTTCTGAAGGAACTTCTCAGCTAATTGATTCCATGTAGTGATAGATCCAGCTGGAAGTGAAAGAAGCCACTCCTTGGCTCCATCCCGTAAAGAAAACGGAAAGAGCCGAAAGCGGATAGCATCCGATGATGCATCACGAATCCTAAATGTGGCACAAACCTCTAGAAACCCCGCAATGTGAACACTAGGATCCTCGTGATCCTTGCCATAAAACTGTATCGCATTCTGTAACATCGATATGGTGCCAGCCTTGATCTCGAAATTATTATTGTCAATCGTCGGTGCATTGATGCTCGCAGGTAAACCATCGAGTGACGGTTTTCCTATTTCGTTCAAAATCCTATTCTCTTCTGCGTCCGCCATGTCTACTCGAACCTCGTAGAAGGTGTCGTCGTCTGCCGCGTCTGTCTCAATCGTCTCGGCTACCAAGCGAAACCGCTCTCGCAGCCTCACGTGAAGATCACGCTCCGGCTCCGCTGAAGGCTCAACGATATCAGCAGCGGGGGGTTGAGGACATGCACGACCTGTAGGGAATAAGGAGGAGCACAATGCACAAAATATATACAAAAACAAAAACAACTAGCAAATAATCATTTTTTTTTTCAAATAGTCAAGCAAAGGCAAATAAAACAAGTAGACACAAACTTTTTACACTTTTCACAATGGCTAAATAAGCAACTCGAATCGTTTTCAAGAAGACCGCATCCCCGGCAACGGCGCCAAAAACTTGATGTGCGTGAATTAAATATATTTTTAATTAAGTTTTTCTTCACACAAATTTAGTTTTAAAAATGGTTTTTCACCTAAAAACTAACTACACACACAAAAGGGCAAGTGTACCCGTCGGGTGGTAATATAGCCAATCGGTAAGAACCGGATATCAATCCGTGGATGCGGTGTCTCGATACTAAACTTTTGCTACTTTAAAGCCTTTTCAAATGATTGGGTTGATTTTTCTAACTTAGCATGCAAAGAAATAAACTACTAAAAATCTAACAAGAAACAATATCTAAGAAAGGGTTGCCTAAACTAAGTATCCACTAACTCACATGTGACAACAAAGGGGAAGGAGGTTGTGATGATGCAAGCTCTAAAATTAACTATGTCCCCAATCAAGGTTTTCTAGTCTATAATTCTTAGGAAAACTAAAAATGAATTAACATTCTAATCACCTAAAAATTATTCTTTTAAGCTCACTTGCTAAGTTGGTGTTAATCTTTAATAATGAGTTAATTGTTTGTCAAAACTCCTAACTCTACAAATTAGGGAAAACTAATATGAAAAACACACTAATCACCCTAACTTGGTTTCAAGTAGTTGGCACTATCATCATGTTCTTGATATGAACCACAAGCATGGTCATGCTAGCTAACAATTTTGGCCTAAATCATCAAACTAACAAGAACACAAACTATAGAATCCACATAAACATACTTATGATCTTTCCAAATCTATATGCAAGAATTCACACATATGCTCAAATCATCATTCAATCACATTAGCAATTACCATTCCTAGTTTCATGCTATGAATCATACTAACAAGTTAACAAGATTCAATAATCATAATCTTTACATGGGCTTTCCAACACAACATGTAAATACTTATGAGCAAACATTCAAGAACAAGAACTTTAAGCATACACATGAACTCCAAGAACAAGATTAAATACCAACATGAAGATTAACAAGAACAATCATCACATCTACTTCCATGTTATCACATATTCATTAGCTTCAACAAAGTTTAGACAACTCAAATGTTTAGCCCATAAGGCTCATGGCTACCAAATCAAGTGCAAAGAAACATAAATTGTTCATAATGTAATAAGCTAACCAAGTTAAAGACAAGATAAAAATGATGTTTGAGTAGATCTTCAAGTGATTAAGTCCTCTTCAAGGCTCCCTCTTGGCTCCAACAAGCTTCCAAGACCAGATTCTTGAGAGAAAAAGTCACCAAAATGCTCCAACCCCCTTCCAAATGAGCTAGAAACTCGTATTTAAGCTACTGGGAGAATGGCACGACCATGCCACCTTTTGGCACGGTCATGCTTGGCAAGTGTCAGAGCCACTTTCTTGAATGTTGACCAAGTATACTACCATTTTGGGAAAAATCGCGCTCAAAAGTTCCCGAGGTGGCACGACCGTGCTCGGGCATGGTCTGGTCGTGCCAGCCGATAGTGCTCGGCCATGATTCACTTATTCTCGGAAACAAGCTGATTTGGGGCCAAAATTGACCTGGCACGGTCGTGCCATCATATGGCACGGTCGTGCTCCCTTGATTTTTGATGGTGCTGGTGCTGGATGATGGTGCTGATCGAGAGTGCCGATGTCGGAATGGCTGGCACGGTCGTGCTCCTGGGTGGCACGGTCGTGCCGTATCTGGCAGTTTGCTGGAATTTTCCGTTTTCGCTCCATTTTGCTCCAAAAGCCCCCGTTTCATCACCGGGCCGAAGCCTGGACCTGTATTTTCACAAACAACTAAAATGAGTACCAAAATCAATGAAAATACAAAGCGTTTTCGCATAAACGGGGCGTATTTGACGTTTAAAAGATGTATAAATTCTTATACATCAAATCTTCATTCAAATTTTTCTCAGATTTAGAGTTTTTCAGATATCCATTATGAAAATTACCTTCATTTTCATCCTGTGATTCAGATTTACCTGCATCAACTGATTCTTCTTTCAACACACTTTCAACGACCTTACCTACCACCTCTGAATCACTAGAATCATCAGATTTAGAATAGGTTACGTCAATGTTATCTGGCAATTGATCTACCATGTTGAAAGCTTTTTCGACCTTTTCATCATCATAAAATGCAAACTTTTCTGGTGGTGGAACTTGATGAAACTCTGAGCGAATACCTCTTGTTTTGCTCAGACTCACCATCTCCCGGTTTTATATTGAAAATACGTTCAAGCACATATGAAGACACGTGATAACTCTTTAACTTGTTGTTATCCTGTTCTAAATCAGCAATCTGGCGCTTTAGTTTAGCAACATCCTCAATATAAGAATTAACAACACCTTGTTTTATTTCATACATTCGCTTAAGCTCTTTAGTTGTTTCAGATAAATAATTCATTCTTGATTGAGCAAATTTCATTTCATCTTTCACTTTTTGATATGACTCTTTTGTAATGTGAAAAGCCAATTTTATTAAATCATATTCTTTATTCATTTCTTGACAAACAATTTCTTTTTGTTCACATTCTTCTGTCTTTTTCAAAACATTTTCTTTCAAAACTTCATTTTCTTTTTCTAACTTTTTACATTTTTCCAAAAGTTTTTCATCATTATCTTTCAAAATCTTCTCGTTTTCTAACATTTCTTTGCATTTATTTTTGAAAACTTCTTCAATTTTATTGAATTCAAGATTTCTTATTTTGAATTGTTTGTCTTTTTCAGTACAAGCACTGCACGTTTCCATGCATTTCTTGCACTGTTCAACAATTTTGATTTGAGTTTCAGAATCAGAATTTACCTCAGTGATTGGCACCTTGGTGTTCTCTGCTGCATCTGTCTGATCAGCATCATTCTTTTGTTTTTCTTCAACACCAACTTTATCACCAGCACCAGCATCACTCTTCACTTCAGCTGAACCTTCAACTTTCTCTTCAGCTTCTTCAACAACTTGCTGTTCTTCAGTAACAGCTTTCTGTAACACCCCAAAAACGGGTTTGGTAATCAAACCACGTTAATATTACTGACGGGTAAAATACCGTTAGTGGTAAAAAAATTTACCCGGTAAATATTAGGATTTAAATAATTAATCCTAATAATAAATAAAAAGTGAATAAAAAGCTTTTAAGAAATAAAATGATAGAAGGCCCGAGTTAACGGGACCTGAAATAAACTTAGTCATAAATATTCTCGAACCCGCTAAGTTAACTAGGAATATTTAACCTAGTTAATAAGTGGGAATATTGTTGAAAATAAGTAGGTTGTGGCCTACTTAATAACTAACCAAACACGAGGGACCAAAGCCGGGTAACTTGAAAATGGAATTATAAACTTAAAAATTAAACACAACACACACACTAGGTGTGTGTGTGCGTGTTCTGGTCGTAACCCACAGGAGCCAGGGAGCTCAAACCCTAACATTCACTAATCTCACAAATTGAAGGATCAAACCAAGTCCAAATCGAAAATTGAGCATAGATTAGTGATCCTCATCACAAGGGGGTTACAAGGTATGTAAAATTTGGTGTTAATTCTTTGTTTGAAATTCTCATGAAATTGGGAAATCTAAAAATTGATGTTGCATGTTTGCTATTTGGGTAGAATAGGGTTGATATGGTGTCTAGGAGTAAGACCTAGACAATAACATGTGAAATCATGGCTAATTCCTGAAAATCTCATGAACACATTGAAGGTGATTCATGGGTTTTGTGGGAAACTAGTAAACACTAGGGTTTAGAATGATTATTCTAGTGTAATACGGGTCATAGAAAGTGATTTCTGAAGTGATGATGTTTAAATGATATATGAAAGCTTTATTGATGTTAAATTTGGCTATATGACAAGTTATGAACTTGATAATGGATCATGTAAATTTCTGCCCATAAGGTGTTTGTTAAAATGCCTAAATGAAAGCTAAATATTGAAATTTCGAGTGAAACGCACATTCGAATAATATGGCAAATTATGTGAAATATAAAACGGTAAGAGTTCTAAATATCATGATGATTTAGACTTAATTGTGTAAACCATGTGATTGAAATTAGTTGACTTTGATAAGTTAAGTTAACTAATGATAAAGTCGAATAGTAGTTTCGACATAGAATCCGTAAGATGAAATAGTCATAATAATGATGACTAATCTAACCGTCTTACGAATCATGATGATAGTTTGACTCTTGACAAGCTAGATGGAGACTTGGGCAAGGAACGGGTCAAATGGTTCGTGTACGCGAAAAAGAGCATAACCGGATGCAAGGTAAGCGACGCTTACATCCTTTTTGTAGAATATGCATTATTTTGTAAACTACAAATGCGATTAGTGTAATATCCGAATTAAGGGTTCCGACGCTATTAACATGAGTCAAAACAAACATAAATGATAAAAACCATGGGTTATGGTGAAAAGAGGCGAAACGGTAATTTAGTCATGTAATGACTAATAACTAAGGAGTTTTCGTTAAGATCATTTTAAAGTGCAACTAATAACAAGAAAATGAGTAAAAATGGAAATTTAGTCAAGTATCGACTAAAGCAAATTGTAGTTAAAAAGGGGCACCCGTAGCGTAAGCCGAATGGGTAAAAATATAAGAAAAGACTTTAAGAGAAAAAGGGGTCTAGTGGCAAAAATCCGAAATGGGTCGGATGAACAAATTGGTAATTAATAACCATGTTTTGCTACTTACGAAAACGCTTGGTCTTATAGGCCAAACGGGTCAAATGGTGTGATAACACCATTTGACAATATCGACTAATGTGGTTGTCGAGTCTTGTGTTAACAGGAGCGATTAGCGATATGGTTAATTGCGTCCATAGAATATGTGATAATAAAATCAAGGTATAAATCGGGTCTATTTGTTAACCCGAGCCAGGTACGCATCAATGAGATTATATTTTAAATGTGCAATTTTGATCATAATTGTAGTGAAAGTCCTTCGTCGTAAATGAGGGACTAAGGTTGATAAATATGCCTTGATGGGTAAATCAGGCAAATGGCCCTTATGGGTGGTTTGGGAATCACGTATTATAATCATGTAATCCTTAGATAAGCATTAAGGTGATAGGCATAAACCTTTGTGGGTCAATTGCCTAGAAATAGGTCTTTTTCGTAAAATGACAAACCGAGAAGTAAAAAGCGACATAAATAGTTTACTATATCAAATCCACCACAAATATAATTGTGGTGGAAGTCCATTTGAGAACTAATGTGAAAATTTGGTGCTAAAAATGAATGAGCGAGATTTACGCCTAAAAGGACATAAATACCCTTAACGGGTCAAAATAAGATTATAAGTAAAAACGGGTCAATAATGCGTAGAAATCCGTAATTGGAACCTAATATGATAGGTAATATTGGAATTAAAGGGTTCATGAGAAATTGGGGTCAAACAAATATGTTTGTTTGATAAAATGTATAAACGGGTTAAAATTCGGTAAAAAGGCAACGAGTCGAAGGCTTAGAAGTCTCAAAATTTATTATGTTGGATGTTGGATTTTAACTCCATAAGATGGAGAATTAAATTACGGACGCATAGGAAAAAAATCGGGTAAAACGGATCAATAACGAAGAAGTTATGGCCGTTTCCGTAAAAACTAGCATAGCTGAACTGAGCTGCAGATCTGCTGGAAAACAGCCTCCCTCGCGTGGCGCGAGGGAGCATCTGGGTTCTTTCGTGTGGCGCAAAAAGCCCTGTTTTGGCGAAATTTTTTTATTTTAATCAGTTTCGCTTCCCGGACTCGTTTAAATACGTTTTAAGTTACGTATGACTAATCCAACTCATGTTTTATGAGTTTCAGGTATAATTTTAGCACCGGAGGACGATCAAGCACAACGAAGAACCGAACACGATCAAGAAATAAGCTTCCGCACTTTGTATCGTTGTATGTTAAACGACGAACGTACACATGATATGTTGTATACTTTTAAATTGTAAAAAGTTTTAATAAACCCGTAATTTCCAATGCATATGTAATCTTAATTACATGATTGTATTTTTATAAATGATACGTTAAACCCTGAATTATAAGAATGGGTGTTACACTTTCTCAACTTCTATATTCACAACAACTTCTTCTTTCACTTCTTCAACAATCTTCACATCTTCCTCAGCAACTTCAACTTTCTTCAAAACCTCAACTTCAACAGCTTCAGCTTTAACCTCTTCAACAGTTTTCTTCAGATTGTTTACCATTTCTTCAACATTTTTTTTCATTCTCTCTTCATCCCTCTTCCTTAAACACGATGTCATGGCATATCCGATTTCCTTTTCATGCCTTTTTGCATAAGTGTCATCCTTTAATACATTTCTATAGTATTCGGCAGATGAAGGAATTATGAGAAGAACATCTTCAAAAATTATGTCTTTCTTCGAAACGACAGCTTCACCTTGTCTGTTGAAATAACACTCTCTCTTCTTATCCCATCTCCTATTATTGATAGCACTCTCATACTCTTCTTGCATTTCATCCATTCTGTTCAAAGCAATGTTTCTTTCTCGGTATGTTTTTTCACTCAGAATTTCTTCTCTGGTTTTCTCTTTGACCTCAGCAACAACATTTTCTTCTTTGTTCTTCTCTTTAATTTCAGCAACGAAAACATAATGGTTGTTCTTTGATATAGTATTGCCATGAGCTATTTTTCGAATATCAACACGATCTTCTTCCGGACAAACTTGACTCCAATCATATCCTTCATCATCGTGGATTACAGCACAAGCTCTTGACTTCTCTCTGGGTTTATCTTCGATCATCTTTGGCTCTTCTCTGCTATGGTGGTAAATCGCCTTTCGATAATAATCATCATTGAAAGGTTTCTCCAATTCATGACTTTCAATTTTTTCTATCAAGATATCAAGAGAAATTGTATCATATAAAGCATCATTTTTCAAAATGAAAACAAACGTTTGCCACTGATCAGCTCGTGGTAACGCTTCTATCACTTTATCAATAATGTCCTCTCTTGTTTTCACAATTTCAAACCTTTCGAGTTCAATTTTTAGGTGACAAAATATTTCTATCATTTGCCTCACAGACTCTCCTTTAATGCTATCAAACAGATCGAATTCTTTCTTTAACAAAGCAATTTTGTTCTTTTTAATCTGTTTACCCCCCTCTGCCTTAACCCGTAAAGCTTCCCAAATAGATTTTGAAGATCCATCATGTTGTAACAAAGTAAACATGTCATTTCTAATTACCGACTGGATCAAAGCAATCATTCTTTGTTCAGCTGCAAATTCGGATTTGACTTCTTTGGATAATTTCTTGAATGGAAGATCTTCTCCTTTATCATCTTTTGGTTTTTCATATCCAAACTCCATACAGAACCAGCTTTCATGGGCGTATGCTTTCGCCCAGTTAATGAAACGTTCTTTCCACCATGTATAATCTTCAATACTTTCAAGAGTTGGTGGCTTCGAGTGTGTTCCGTAGAAGTTATCATGTTTAATATTTTCATTGATCACTTTTGTTATGGTTTTCGGTGTGACAGTAAATGTTTCAGACGATTCGGATGTTAACGCGTTGTAGAACGTGTTGTAGAACTCTTCAGCCATGATATGATCTTCTAGATTTACAAGCACCTTTTAATTACCTGAATCACAAACAAACAAGCACAATCAGTTTAAACAATATCAAACAAATGAATCGGACGGGTATCCGATCGAGTGAGACAACACAAGTCAACAGTGAAAATAATCTCGTGACAACGCTGTCCGTTCGGGTGAGATTGATGTCCGTTCGGAAGAGATTGCTATCCGTTCGGGTGGGGTTGCTGTCCGAACGGATGAAACTTGAAGCTATCCGATTCTTTGACAAATACCACTCTAATGATGACACTAAACGACAAAACTGTTGTCCGATCGGGTTACTTGTTGACTTCTTGACCTTAATGAATGAGCTTTAACTTTCAAGATAATATCACATGCAAACAGTCAAACTACAAAACGACAAGTAGTACATGCACTTAACAATCAAATGGCCGACTTCCTTTAATATCCGATGACTTCACAAATTTTTAATATGCACAATGTCAGTTCACATACAACAAATAATGACTTCACATGCTACTGACAATATTGAATTGATTAAACGAATCTTGGGTCGAGATGTATATGTATCAAAATATGATTGAGCCTATACACTTCGTGGACATCACATGGGCTGCAACAGATTAACTATCTTGGGTTAAACAACATGTCACTATATTGAAAATCAAACCACCATCACATGCAATGACAGTATAACACATGCAATCTCAATTCAGAAATATTTAGTGCTCGACAATCTATGTAAACAGGATTTTCAATTAATATCTCACATGCATGTTCACTCTAAACTCGATTGATTTCATGTTTCGATAAGCGGTGCTGACAAAACTGATTAATGTTGACTAAGTGACATGAACAAGTGTAATGCTATGACTCGGATTGTTATCCGCTCGGATAGGTCAACACGGATTGCTATCCGCTTGGATAGTAATCCGAACGGATAGGTCAACAAAGGTCAAAGCGCAGTAACACGGATTGCCGTCCGCTCGAATAGTAATCCGAACGGATAGGTCAACAGAAGTCAAAGTCTTTTAATTGTGAAGATGAAGTGCCTCAGATTGCTATCCGACCAGATAACAATGCTGTCCGCTCGGATTGCTGTCCGAGCGGGTAACACCAAATGAAGTAAGCAAACTGACAATATCACATTCTCTTATTAATGGCTGCCAAATTATGACAAAACAATTTACTTGATCCAAGATATGAAATCAGTAGGTCACGTGATGTTGTTAATAATGAAATCGATATTTGTTAACAGTTGTAATGAATTCACATGCTCACCGAATGTGACACCTGGGTCACTGAGACCATCAAACAAATACCAAACCAATGAAATATTGTATTTCATACTTGGGAATTTTGCAAATATGTGTATCATTTGCACATATCAACTTTTGTTCAACTTCAAACTCTAAATCGCTTTCTGGAAGGTTATACGCGCACCGATGCGTAAATATAACCAGTTTAATGCAACAAACACTCCGGAATAGTGACATTGGCTTAACATACCTTAAATAACCTTTACATAACTTAGAAATAAGTTTTGAAGGCTTTGGTATGGCAAAATCGAGTTAAATCGCTTACAGGGACTAAATTTGACAAACTATGAAAGTATGCCAATTTGAATTGTAACAGACATTCCGGAACATGACCATAAGTTAAACATACCATAAGTATCCTTTACATAGCTTAGAAATAGGCTTTGAGAGGTTCGGTGTGCTAAAATAAACTTTTGGGTCATTCAGGGACTAAAAACGTCAAAAAGTGCATAAGTTTGCACTTTCGCGCATAACTTACGTTCTGAATACATCTGGACATCCAAAAATTTATGTAAGCACTAAAATATTTTATTTTAGTGTTTGGCACAAGAAAAATCCATTCGTCACGCAATTTAGATCGTTTCTCGCGCTTATGCGCATTCCATCGTAATTAACCGAACATCGCGATCGTACGACCAAACGAACTGACATCCGGCATATTTTTGAGCATGTTTCATGTCCACAATGTTTAGGCATCCTTGTGGAGCCTTGAAAATGCTTTAACGAGCCTTAAACATGTCGGAAATGGCCTTAATACGCAACGGGGACTGAAAGGTGAGCATTTGAAAGTGTTTGCTGATCAGGGGAACCCTAGCGCGACGCCTAGCCCCCCTAGCGTCATGCTAGGCCCCTTCTGATCAGCAAAAGCCATTTTTAACACAAGTTAACAGCCCCTAACACTCTCCAAAGGTCAAGTGCCACATGTTAAACTCTTATGGTGGCCAAATTCAGTAACCACAACATTACGACAAGTGTACGGGCTAGATCTTTCCCTCTTCTCCAAGAAACGATCCTAACGGTGGACCGAAATCTATAAATACCCACATACCCCAACTTCATTTCTCACTAGAATCTGATCAATTGTGCTCTAAGTTGAAACCTTTGTTTCATACCTGAGCTATTTTGATCTAGATTAGCATTCGGGGACCCTTTGTAAGTGTTCCTTCGTTCTGTTATTGCTTTTCGAGTCCGAAAGTCAAACTTTGTTTGACTTTCTGCATTGACCAGTTTATGGTCAATGCGAAGTTCGTTTGAACTTCGCAACGTGATTGTAATCACGATGGTTATAGTCCCTTGTGACTATGCCTAATGATTACCACGTTGTCTAGGGTCGTAAGGGTAAGCGATCTGATAAATTGCTTATACCTTCGAACCCGACCCATTTGGTCGACCATTAGGATCCGACCAAACACATTAGGTGACCATAGTATATAGGGAATAACCTTCCGAGGTTATACCTTATGGTCACGACGTTTAAGTAGTTGTATGATAGGTAGTTTATATGCCTTAGGTAAATTACCAAAATACCCCTTTGTTGCCAAAATTCATTTTAAACATATGTAACATAACTTTTGACATCTAAACTGATTTGACAACCATATTAGACATGTTAAGGTATATTTTACTTATCATAGGACTGGTTAGGCGATCCGAACGCGTTTCACGCGAACGACGCGTTAAAGTAGCATAAGCTACCTAAACGGGTCGTAATGAGTCGTAAGCACTTAGGTTAGGTTTCATTAGTATGTGGGCTTTGTTAAACCATATTACATGAGTCTCCACACTTGTTTAGTTTACGAACCCTCATTCTATCCGATCTTCCGATTTAGGTCCGGTTTATTAACATAGTTACCTATATTAGGTGCCGTTTGATTCCGTGATCTCTAGCATTGCTTGGTGGTTATCTTAAAGACTTCTGAGCAATCTCAAGTGAGTACATAGACCCCTCTTTTACTGTTTTCCAAACTGTTTTGGGGTGAAACACATGTGCCTACTTGTTACTTTCATGCTTTTCATGCTTTCACATCATATGCCTACTATGTTCGTTAGTACATTATAGTACATGATTTCATTACATTTCATGCTATGTATGCCCATTGTGTGCGTACTTAGTACATTGTTTTACATTACATTTCATGCTATGTATGCCCATTGTGTGCGTACTTAGTACATTGTTTTACATTACATTTCATGCTATGTATGCCCATTGTGTGCGTACTTAGTACATTGTTTTACATTACATTTCATGCTATGTATGCCCATTGTGTGCGTACTTAGTACATTGTTTTACATTACATTTCATGCTATGTATGTCCATTATGTGCATACTTAGTACAGTTGTTTTCATCACATGCTTACATTTTGTTATGACATTTGGATTGTTTACAATGGAACAATACATTCATTAACACTAGCTACGCCGTTCGTTAGTAGGTAGTGGTACCATAGGAATTGACAACTCCCGTTCCGGACATCCCGGGTAGGTGGGGATGAAAGGAATGACCGAATTCGATATACATAATTTAGATAAACCTTTAAGTTGTTTAAGGGTTTATCGCCACAGTCTCAAGGCTTGGATGTATGCATTTTCACAACACCGCATAGATGTTCGTATCAGTATAGCATGCATTTCCACAAAACATAACTTTGATTTAAACCAAGTTTTACTTCAATACTTTGTTTTGTGCATTTTACCTATGGTTTAGTTGATGCATTTCACTAGCCATACATATCATTTTGGTTACACATTACATGATTTACATTTGACATATAAACATTTTCGACATTGGTTATACATTACATGATTTACATTTGACACATAAACATTTTCGACATTGGTTATACATTACATGATTTACATTTGACACATAAACATTTTCGACATTGGTTATACATTACATGATTTACATTTGACACATAAACATTTTCGACATTGGTTATACATTGCATGATTTACATCTTGACATAAACATTTTGACATATTATTCAATACATTTGGCAATTGGTTTAAACATAGACATCTTACATTGGTGGTTTGTTTGGGTAAGTGATTTAAGTAACGAGGCGTGTGTAATATGATACAAGCATGGTAGATACGCCGCTGGTACTTCCTATATATAAGTGATTGTATGGTATTTCATGTCGTAGCGTTACTTAAATCATTTCAATATTTAACATATTACATTTTACATAAACAACTTATTTTCACAAGACATTGATTTACAAACAACTTATCTTATACAAACTCATTTTACATGGTTATTCATTTAACCATACATTATTCTCTTATTTATACATATCATCTGATCTTATCGTTTTTCAAATGATTTACAAGACAAAGCAAATTAAAAAGGTTCATGACTAAACATTTTCCCAAACATAAGTCATGAATCCTGTTTTCACAAAACCTATGTATCTCACAGGCATTTTTATGCTGACGTACCTATTTTCACATGTGTTTCAGGATATGATGCATAGGATTTATCAAGATACACTTAGGTGGACATGGGCCTTAGTGACAATAAAAGATGCAAGACTAGTTATTTATGTTATGTTTCTTTGATTGTCAAGACATTGTAACTCTTTAAATAAATAAAACAATATTTCAATTTCCATGTGTTATGAAACAATGATTCTGTTACAACACTCCCCGACATTTTCTGTCACACCCCTTTCTGCGACGGAAGCACGAGGTGTGATCATGAAAGGTTCTCATTGCATACGAAGAGTAAACATACTACATGCTCAAAAATATCTTCAAATATTACATTACTGAAAACATATGTCAAGTGTTTACAACACGAGATAACATATTGTCTTAAAAGTCACAACTTTATTTAAAGATAAACAAAGCGACATCCACGAGCATGAGTAAGACCACGCGCACATCCATCCTAGTTACCTGAAATACATGTGAGTTTTGGAAAAACGTCAACATAAAGTTGGTGTGAATTCATGCAATTTTTGTATTTCACGTTTGTATACTTTGTATGAAAACATAATTTGTCTTTTGTATAAATCAAGTCTTTTGTGTACACCACGTACTCATGTATAAGTCAAATATTTCTGTATGTATCAAGTGTTAATGGGTTGCAAAGCCATTAACATGTGACACGACATAGGAAGTCACCAAACCATAGGCATTTTTCTGTAGTCGATTTACGACTGAGACACAAAAACACTGCTTGGTAAAAGAGTGGCCAAGAGTGGGGCTGCCCGGAACCCATTAGATCTAACATTTTGTTCTGCGGTCTAAGTATGTACACGATTAATGGTGCTTATGGTACCCTATTCGTGACACGATTTCTCGTATCATTCTTGTGTCCATCATATCATTTGTAAACATTGTAATATTTGTAACATGTATTTCACCCCCGAAGGTATAAAACTGAAAACAGTTAAAAGAAAAGGGGGAGCATGAACTCACAACTTTGCGTTCCTGTGCGTCGTAAACTTCACCGGATTTGCTTAATTAACGTCGTAACCTATACGCATTTTCTTAATGTTAGTCACTAGACTTGTATCGCACAAGTACAGTCACTCTCGTTTGTATTTGTATTGTTGTGTTAAAAATATTTCATATTTTTAACTACGTATCTTACTTATATTATTTCCTCTAAAATAAATATAAGTCTTTTGTGTTTTGCACTTCGCACCCGAATTATGTATCTTGTATTTTGTATGTGTATTTTTATGTTTATACTCCTCACGAGTATTTAGTGTATTTTTAAGTCTTAATACGCTAGCACGTATAACACATACTATATACACTTAGCACATAAGTTGGTGATCAAATAATATATATTTTTCTCTCAAAAATATACATACTTATATCCATTTTTATTCTTGAAGAAATCCTCATTTCTTATCACCAAAAATTAGGGAAACCTTGGTAATACTTTTAAACACATTTTTAGGGAATAAGTTTCTCAAAAACTTATATTTTTCTAAGTGTCAAATTTTATAAAAATTTTGACAGAGTTTCCCCTAAAAATGGAGGTTTCCCATGTTTTCAAAAACATGTGTTTATTTTCTTTTAAATCGTCAACAATTTCCTCATTCAACAATAAACAATATGCAACTAGTTAAAATAGATATAATCGCAGAAATACATGAACTTGTGGTTTTTTTTTCCAAAATAGGTAGTATCTTTCCATTATTTTTAGTGGATCTTTGTATAGATCAACTTTGTTTCTTGAAAGTCTCGCTTTTAAAGAAGTTACATCTTTACAACTTCCGGTAAACATTTACAAAAATAGTTATTTTGTCGAAACTTTATGTTACACAAGTGTTTACATACTCGTGTGTTTGCTAAAATCATTCTTTTTCATGTAAGACTCGGCTTTAGAAAATATGATTTCTCGACACTCGGTCCTTTAAAAATACCACCTGTAGATCCGTAGATCTACTAGTTTTAATCACTATTTTACAAGTTAAAACACTTTTACACAAGTTCATGATTCGTGTGTGGTAGAGTTTCATCTTCTAACCCTTGTTACATTTAAACAAGCTTTATGTCATAATCCAAGATCATGACTAAACTGGGTTAAATGATGATCCGAGCTACCACAACATAGATCGGGTCCAAATAATCACACAAATCAAATACTACATGATTTACACAACATATGAGCTTTTAACCAACATTTTTTGTGTTTTAAGTAGACTCTTGTGCTTCAACTTGCATGTTCATAAATTTTAACCGTCATATATCGTTTTAACCACTTTAGAATAGTTCAAGAAGGTGATTTAAGCAACATACCACTAGCTCGAGGCTAGGGAAGAATCTAAGCGCAAATAGGGTGGATAAAAGCAAAGTAGAGAGGTCCTTCGCCTTCCGTTTGCTCCAAGGTTCCTTATATGCGACCCTTAACACTTGTATGGACTTGAAATGGCAAGATCAAAGCTTGACAATGGTTGTGTGTTCAAGGGGTGTTTGGCCGTAGCTTCTTAGAGAGTGAGGGAGAGTTTTGTTTTGTGGTTTGTGATCAAATGAACATGATGAGTTTAGGCTTAATCTTATAGGCAATTAGTATGGTTATTATCCAAAGGTTCTCATGTCTACAAGATATTAAACATGTCACAATAAAATAATCATCAAGGGTACTAGGGTGTCCCCCTTCATGGGGACGGTTTGTAAAGGGGGGGGGGGGGTCTTGGTCCGATTCCAACTAGATGTTAAGTATATTAGTTAGGTTAAGTAAGGTTAACCCGGTTAGTGGTGTGTCATGCGTTACAATGGGTGTTAGGGTATTCAGGGACCCTAACTGGCTCAGAAAAAGATAAATAATGAAAATAACAATATTTTCATGTTTCGGGTATAGTCCGGTTGTTCGGTTGCATACCGATTCGTTAAAGTGCTAAATTACACTTTTTAGTGTCGTTTAAGTACCTTTCTTGTACTCTTTCAATTCCCAACACTTAGGGAAATATTCTGGATAATAAAACGACATTTCTGCATAATATTTATGTGTCTAAATGCTGAATTATTGCTGAATTATATAAGTTCTGCACTTAAAGTGCGTTTCGGGTGCTTTTTAGTGCTTAATTTTGCTTTCGCAATGCATATATATTATACCCTTGTATGTACTCTTGGGTTTTGATGCATTCTTGTTGTCGGACCTACACCTAGGCTCCAATTTTATTGTCTGACTGCTTTCTGCAGTTCTGTTGACACATTGTGTCTTACCGGTGAGTTTACTAGTATTTTTGACGCATCACTCTTGTTTATGCATAAAGCAATATTTTGTAGTATACAACGTGCATGAATTCACTTGTTTAGTAGGAAATCAGATATTGTTGACAATTAAGCACATAATTGCAGTCATTAAATAATAATTAATGTGTACGGAAATTACCGGTTTGGGCCAGTTGTCACAGTCTCCCCCCGTTAAAAGAATTTCGTCCCGAAATTCAGACTGAACTCACTCTCGCTGGAGTCTTTTTGAATAGGTGGGGATACTTTTTCTTGAACTGGTCTTCACGTTCCCATGTGTACTCGGGTCCATGCTTAGAGCTCCAACGTACCTTGACAAGCTTCACACTGCTCCTCCTACTCTTGTTGACTTTCCAGTCGGTAACCTCAACGGGTTGCTCTGTAAATCGGAGGGCTTCATCAATATGCACTTCATCCATCGGGATGATCACGTTTTCTTGTGTTGGACTCTTCTTCAGGTTGGATACATGAAACGTATCATGTACTCCGTTAAGTTCTTCCGGTAACTCCAACTTGTATGCCACGGTACCAATTCTCTTCAGTATTCTGAATGGTCTGATATATCGTGGATTCAGCTTTCCACGCTTTCCAAATCTGACTACGCCCTTCCATGGTGAGACTTTTAACAACACTTTGTCTCCCACCTTGAATTCTACCGATTTTCTATTCGGATCAGCGTAGCTCTTTTGTCGCTCTCGAGCCGCCTTAATGCGCTCTCGGATCTGCGCAATCTTGTCGGTTGTCTCTTGTACAAGTTCAGGACCAACCATACGTTTATCTCCGGCATCTGCCCAACATAAGGGCGATCGACATTTGCGGCCATACAGAGCTTCGAACGGTGCGGCTTTTATGCTCGTATGATAACTGTTATTGTAGGAAAACTCAACTAAAGGTAGATGAGTATCCCAGCTGCCGCCTAGATCCATGACACATGCGCGAAGCATATCTTCTAACGTTTGTATAGTTCGTTCGCTCTGGCCGTCTGTTTGCGGATGGAATGCCGTGCTCAGATCTAACTGAGATCCGAAGGCTTCCTGAAATGATTGCCAGATTCTTGAGACAAAGCGTCTATCTCTGTCTAAAATGATTGAGATTGGCACTCCATGACGTGCCACAATTTCTCTTAAGTATATCTCTGCAAGCTTTCCGGTGCTATCCTTCTCTCGGATTGGTAGGAAATGCGCGGACTTCGTCAATCGATCAACTATTACCCATATCATATCGTGCCCTCTCGGGGTCCTGGGTAATTTCGTTATGAAGTCCATCGAGATTTGTTCCCACTTCCATACGGGAATCTCTGGTTGTTGTAGTAGGCCGGACGGTTTCTGATATTCTGCCTTAACCTTAGCACAGGTTAGGCATTTTCCAACATAGACAGCAACGTCGCTCTTGAGTCTCGGCCACCAATAATATTCCTTCAAGTCTTGATACATCTTGTCCGACCCTGGGTGGATCGAGTATCTTGACTTGTGCGCTTCATCAAGGATGACTTCTCGCAGGCCACCATAGAGTGGAACCCAAATACGCTTTTTAAAGTATAAGGCTCCCTCTTCATTTGGCGCCATGTATTTAAGCATACCCCGTAGGTATTCAGCTTTACGGTTCTCTCCTTTAAGAGCCTCTTGTTGTGCATCTCGAATGCGTGCAGTGAGGTTCGTTCGAATCGTCATTTCCAATGCTCGAACCCTTAGGGTCTTAACCCTTTCTTTTCGGCTCAACGCGTCTGCTACAACGTTTGCCTTTCCAGGATGGTATTAATCTCACAGTCATAATCGTTCAGCAGCTCAACCCAACGTCGCTGGCGCATATTCAATTCCTTCTGATCAAATATGTGTTGTAAGCTTTTGTGATCTGTGAAGATTGTACATCGAGTACCATATAAATAATGTCGCCAAATCTTCAAGGCGAATACCACTGCGCCCAGCTCCAGTTCGTGAGTGGTATAATTTCTCTCGTGAACCTTCAGTTGTCTTGAAGCATAAGCGATGACTTTTTGGCGTTGCATGAGCACGCAACCCAAGCCTTGTCGTGAGGCGTCGCAGTATACCACGAAGTCTTCAGTGCCTTCGGGTAACGATAGTATTGGTGCATCGCAGAGCTTGTTCTTAAGTAGCTGAAAGGCTTCTTCTTGTTTGTGACCCCAGTCGTACTTCTTGTCTTTCTGGGTAAGGGTCGTTAACGGTTGAGCTATCTTTGAGAAATTCTCGATGAATCGCCGATAATAGCCCGCTAAACCCAAAAATTGTCGAACTTCAGTTGGGGTCTTGGGAGCTTCCCAATTCTTTATTGCTTCTATCTTGGACGGGTCTACATGAATGCCCTTCTCATTCACCACGTGGCCAAGAAATTGTACTTCGCGAATCCAGAATTCGCATTTCGAGAACTTTGCATAAAGTTTCTCTTTCTTCAGTAGCTCCAAGATGGTTCTGAGATGTTGTTCGTGCTCTTCTTTCGTTCGCAAGTAAATCAGGATATCATCGATAAATACAATCACGAATTTATCGAGATGTGGTTTGCATACGCGGTTCATTAGGTCCATAAAGACCGCTGGCGCGTTCGTCAATCCAAACGGCATCACAAGGAATTCGTAGTGCCCATAGCGTGTTCTGAATGCAGTCTTTGGCACGCTTTCATCTTGGATTCTCAGCTGATGGTATCCAGATCGAAGGTCGATCTTGGAATAGTAGCTTGATCCTTGCAGTTGATCAAACAAGTCATCAATCCTCGGTAGCGGATACCGATTCTTGATCGTGAGCTTGTTCAGTTCCCTGTAATCGATACACATCCGCAGTGATCCATCCTTCTTCTTCACGAATAATACTGGAGCTCCCCAGGGTGAGAAGCTTGGCCTTATGAATCCTTTATCCAACAACTCCTGAAGTTGTGTAGATAATTCTTGCATTTCGGATGGCGCAAGTCGATATGGAGCCTTGGCTACAGGAGCGGCTCCTGGAATCAAGTCTATGTGGAATTCGACTTGTCGTTGCGGAGGTAGTCCTGGCAGATCTTCAGGGAACACATCAGGAAATTCCTTCACCACAGGAATGTCTTCGAGTTTTGGCTCCACAGCCTTCTTATCTACAACGTGTGCTAGGAAAGCAACGCATCCTTTCCTTAAGAACTTCTGTGCCTTCATACAACTGATGATTCGTAGAGGCGCGTTTCGTCTTTCTCCACGTACGATGAGGGTTTCATCATTCGTCAGAGGGATGCGAATGATTTTCTCATGACAAATGACTTCAGCTTTGTTCTTGGACAACCAGTCCATTCCGACTACTACATCGAAGCTACCCAATTGAATAGGTAAGAGGTCGATGCTAAAATTTCGTTCGCCAAGTTCTAGTGTGCAGCCTCTGACAACTTCGCTCGATTCAACAAGTTTACCATTGGCTAGTTCTATGGAATAAGGAATTTCTAATCTACTAGATTCTATTCCAAGTATGCGTTTAAATTCCACAGACATGAAGCTATAATCGGCGCCAGTGTCGAATAATATGGATGCAAAGTGATTGTTAATGAGGAACGTACCGTTGACCACATTAGGGTCCTCGCGTGCGTCCCTTGCTCCAATCACAAATGCTCGGGCCTGAGCATTGTTTCTCTCTGGGCAGTCCTTCATGAAATGATCTTTGCTTCCACATCTGAAGCATCCTTGGTTTCGCCCATTCTCGTTGCCAGCACCGTTTCCATTTCCACCATTGTTCCTATCATCAGCCCCATTACGATTTCCATTTCCGTTCCTCTTACTCCAGCAGTCTTCAGTGCGGTGACCCAACTTTCCACACTTGTCACACTTTGGGAAGCGACAAGCTCCCTCGTGATGGTGTTTACACCGATGGCATTTGGGCAAGGTGCCCCGGTATCCCCTTGCTGGTGCGTCGTTCATAGCTGCAAGAGATTTCGCCCCTTGAGGCGGGTTAGGGTCACGCTTCTTGTTGGAACCTTTGATGTTACGAGTTGCTTGATTCAAGTTTGCATATTTCCTTTTCTTGTCGCCAGACGACTCAGCATGCGTCTCGGCATTTTCTGTTGGGTTCAGTGATAGCGTCTTCATTCGAACACAATTGTCAGTAAGGCTGACAGCCAGAGTTACAGCCTCGGTGATTGTTTGTGGTTTGGCCGACGTCACCATGCCACGAAACTCTGAGGCCAGTCCCCAAATGTAACGTTCAACACGCTTGAATTCGGGAGTCACCATGTAGGGAAGCACTCTGGACAGATCGTGGAACCTTCGAGTATAGCCATTAATGTCAGCACCTTCCATGATCAAGTGCCAGAACTCCGTCTCCAGCCTTTGGAGTTCAGCACGAGAGCAGTACTTCTCTCTCATTCTTTCCTTCAGTTCCTCCCAAGTTAAGCCATAAGCAGCATCATCACCCAAGGTTTGGACTTGCAGGTTCCACCAAGTCAGAGCTTCATCGACAAACAACCCAGTAGCAAAGGTGACTTGTTGATCCGCGGTACACTTGCTCATGCGGAAGGTAGCTTCAGTCTTCTCCGTCCAGCGCACAAATGCTACCGCACCTCCTGTGCCATCATAGTTCATCGGCTTGCAGTCGAGGAACTGCTTGAAAGTGCAGCCTGGAATTGATTCAACCAATTCACATGTGAGCAATCGAAGAAATAATGAAACAAAGACCGTTCATAAATTTCCTCATGCTTAGCACAGTGTCTTAAGGCTACCTTGAGCTGCATTGCCTCCAGACGAATCTCCATTCCCATTACGCCTAGCGTTGCTTGGTCCTCCACTGTCTTGAGTTCAGTTCGCCTCGTATTGGGCGATAGCAGCGGAGATCCTTTCCTCCAGTAGAGTGTTCAGCTCTTCGGCAGTTCTTGGTAGTGGGGGAGGAGGAGGTTGATCGTCATTGCGAGCATTCACAGCTTTCCTGGGTGCCATGTTCTGACAGAACATAACACAACAGGGTTAGGCATTTGTTTGATATCGTCCTACTAGGCAGTAGTAGTATATATATATTCACAGGTATATATCACATAAGTGACATCAAACAATTATTACTCTAGCAGAGTACTTAGTAGGCTTGCACTGAGGGAATCTATACGTGACAAGACTTGCTGTGATTTCTGTGCACTGAATTCCATAATTATGTATGCATCCATAATTACGTAACTCCTTGCACAGTCCGCACAGTTCGTTTCATCGTCGTATTTCTTCCTTCAGATGGGCCATTGCTTTTAGGTAGAGTCACGTATACTTGTGACATTCTACTTCTAGTACATGCTAATTATCACACATAATTGCAAGTAATTTCTAGTCAACGACAAGTGCTACTCAAGTGCACTCTAAGTCTCGTAGTGTCTTTTCTAGACTCATGTAACTAGTTTCAGGCAGTGGATGTCGCGGGACGTTTTATGCAATGAAAACTCTTTGAAAATTGTTTTCGTGAAAGGATCCTAGAGATTGTAGACTAGACTCGAGAAGGAATCCTGGTTCACTACAATCGCAGCTCTGATACCAATCTGTCACACCCCATTCTGCGGCGGAAGCACGAGGTGTGATCATGAAAGGTTCTCATTGCATACGAAGAGTAAACATACTACATGCTCAAAAATATCTTCAAATATTACATTACTGAAAACATATGTCAAGTGTTTACAACACGAGATAACATATTGTCTTAAAAGTCACAACTTTATTTAAAGATAAACAAAGCGACATCCACGAGCATGAGTAAGACCACGCGCACATCCATCCTAGTTACCTGAAATACATGTGAGTTTTGGAAAAACGTCAACATAAAGTTGGTGTGAATTCATGCAATTTTTGTATTTCACGTTTGTATACTTTGTATGAAAACATAATTTGTCTTTTGTATAAATCAAGTCTTTTGTGTACACCACGTACTCATGTATAAGTCAAATATTTCTGTATGTATCAAGTGTTAATGGGTTGCAAAGCCATTAACATGTGACACGACATAGGAAGTCACCAAACCATAGGCATTTTTCTGTAGTCGATTTACGACTGAGACACAAAAACACTGCTTGGTAAAAGAGTGGCCAAGAGTGGGGCTGCCCGGAACCCATTAGATCTAACATTTTGTTCTGCGGTCTAAGTATGTACACGATTAATGGTGCTTATGGTACCCTATTCGTGACACGATTTCTCGTATCATTCTTGTGTCCATCATATCATTTGTAAACATTGTAATATTTGTAACATGTATTTCACCCCCGAAGGTATAAAACTGAAAACAGTTAAAAGAAAAGGGGGAGCATGAACTCACAACTTTGCGTTCCTGTGCGTCGTAAACTTCACCGGATTTGCTTAATTAACGTCGTAACCTATACGCATTTTCTTAATGTTAGTCACTAGACTTGTATCGCACAAGTACAGTCACTCTCGTTTGTATTTGTATTGTTGTGTTAAAAATATTTCATATTTTTAACTACGTATCTTACTTATATTATTTCCTCTAAAATAAATATAAGTCTTTTGTGTTTTGCACTTCGCACCCGAATTATGTATCTTGTATTTTGTATGTGTATTTTTATGTTTATACTCCTCACGAGTATTTAGTGTATTTTTAAGTCTTAATACGCTAGCACGTATAACACATACTATATACACTTAGCACATAAGTTGGTGATCAAATAATATATATTTTTCTCTCAAAAATATACATACTTATATCCATTTTTATTCTTGAAGAAATCCTCATTTCTTATCACCAAAAATTAGGGAAACCTTGGTAATACTTTTAAACACATTTTTAGGGAATAAGTTTCTCAAAAACTTATATTTTTCTAAGTGTCAAATTTTATAAAAATTTTGACAGAGTTTCCCCTAAAAATGGAGGTTTCCCATGTTTTCAAAAACATGTGTTTATTTTCTTTTAAATCGTCAACAATTTCCTCATTCAACAATAAACAATATGCAACTAGTTAAAATAGATATAATCGCAGAAATACATGAACTTGTGGTTTTTTTTTCCAAAATAGGTAGTATCTTTCCATTATTTTTAGTGGATCTTTGTATAGATCAACTTTGTTTCTTGAAAGTCTCGCTTTTAAAGAAGTTACATCTTTACAACTTCCGGTAAACATTTACAAAAATAGTTATTTTGTCGAAACTTTATGTTACACAAGTGTTTACATACTCGTGTGTTTGCTAAAATCATTCTTTTTCATGTAAGACTCGGCTTTAGAAAATATGATTTCTCGACACTCGGTCCTTTAAAAATACCACCTGTAGATCCGTAGATCTACTAGTTTTAATCACTATTTTACAAGTTAAAACACTTTTACACAAGTTCATGATTCGTGTGTGGTAGAGTTTCATCTTCTAACCCTTGTTACATTTAAACAAGCTTTATGTCATAATCCAAGATCATGACTAAACTGGGTTAAATGATGATCCGAGCTACCACAACATAGATCGGGTCCAAATAATCACACAAATCAAATACTACATGATTTACACAACATATGAGCTTTTAACCAACATTTTTTGTGTTTTAAGTAGACTCTTGTGCTTCAACTTGCATGTTCATAAATTTTAACCGTCATATATCGTTTTAACCACTTTAGAATAGTTCAAGAAGGTGATTTAAGCAACATACCACTAGCTCGAGGCTAGGGAAGAATCTAAGCGCAAATAGGGTGGATAAAAGCAAAGTAGAGAGGTCCTTCGCCTTCCGTTTGCTCCAAGGTTCCTTATATGCGACCCTTAACACTTGTATGAACTTGAAATGGCAAGATCAAAGCTTGACAATGGTTGTGTGTTCAAGGGGTGTTTGGCCGTAGCTTCTTAGAGAGTGAGGGAGAGTTTTGTTTTGTGGTTTGTGATCAAATGAACATGATGAGTTTAGGCTTAATCTTATAGGCAATTAGTATGGTTATTATCCAAAGGTTCTCATGTCTACAAGATATTAAACATGTCACAATAAAATAATCATCAAGGGTACTAGGGTGTCCCCCTTCATGGGGACGGTTTCTAAAGGGGGGGGGGGGTCTTGGTCCGATTCCAACTAGATGTTAAGTATATTAGTTAGGTTAAGTAAGGTTAACCCGGTTAGTGGTGTGTCATGCGTTACAATGGGTGTTAGGGTATCCAGGGACCCTAACTGGCTCAGAAAAAGATAAATAATGAAAATAACAATATTTTCATGTTTCGGGTATAGTCCGGTTGTTCGGTTGCATACCGATTCGTTAAAGTGCTAAATTACACTTTTTAGTGTCGTTTAAGTACCTTTCTTGTACTCTTTCAATTCCCAACACTTAGGGAAATATTCTGGATAATAAAACGACATTTCTGCATAATATTTATGTGTCTAAATGCTGAATTATTGCTGAATTATATAAGTTCTGCACTTAAAGTGCGTTTCGGGTGCTTTTTAGTGCTTAATTTTGCTTTCGCAATGCATATATATTATACCCTTGTATGTACTCTTGGGTTTTGATGCATTCTTGTTGTCGGACCTACACCTAGGCTCCAATTTTATTGTCTGACTGCTTTCTATAGTTCTGTTGACACATTGTGTCTTACCGGTGAGTTTACTAGTATTTTTGACGCATCACTCTTGTTTATGCATAAAGCAATATTTTGTAGTATACAACGTGCATGAATTCACTTGTTTAGTAGGAAATCAGATATTGTTGACAATTAAGCACATAATTGCAGTCATTAAATAATAATTAATGTGTACGGAAATTACCGGTTTGGGCCAGTTGTCACATTTTCCGCCACGTTTTGTTGTTCTACGTGGTCGATATGTAAACGTGATAATTAGGAGGTGCCCTTTTGAGGGATTAACACCTACCAAATTACGATCACGTAGCCATATTCTCCTCGAACAATGGCTGGACTGTTTAGGTCTTAACCGAAAGTCAAAGCGTTAATACGATAACTTTGACTTTTGGTCTTTAAACATATAAAAACCAAACTAGAGTGGCTAAGGACACTTACAACAGGTCCTTGCACGAAATTTGAACTATGGTGGGCTTCCCTCTTGATCAGGAATCCCAGAGAATCCTCAAGAAAGCTCAAGCAAGTGAGAGGGGAGTGAAGTTGTGAATGACCAAGGAATGTGGCTGCCCAAAGGGTCTATTTATAGTGCATGAGGCTCCCTCAAGATCATTACAGGTGTTTAGTGTTAGTGCATTATGTGTGTGGCCATAGATAGAAATCTAACTGTACATGTAAAGTCTAGTGTCTTGAGTCTGTAAAATACCGGACAGAGATTTCACTAGGTGTCGTTAGGCAATGTCAGGTCAGTATACGGTATGACACGATATGAAGAGAGCGGATCTGAACAAGAATGATGTCATCATTCTCAATGATGACATCATACATATGACATCATAATCATATCGCACGAAATGGAATATACATTCATACGAAATGGTATGCACATCTGATTTTGTACGATATAGCATGCACGCATGGAATTTTGATTTCGCACGAGTTGGGAGGGTCACATTCATACGAAATCATGCAACTATAAATATCGGAAAACTCATTTCGCACGGAATAGGAATCAGAGAACTAATTTCGTACGGAATACAAGTTCTTCAAGTTCATCAGATCTTCATCAAGAACACCTCCGATTACGTCACGTTGATTAGATTTTGAGTGTTCTTTGTAGAGATCGAGTCGAAACTCTGTCCGGTTGTCGTCGTTACGTAATAAAACGATAGTTATTTACGTTTTCGCGCACGATTACTGTTCGATTTAACGGTTTCCGCACGTTAAATCGAATTCATCGCAGATCTAGTGATCGTTTACGATCCGATCCTAAACTCACAAGTGGTATAAGAGCTACGGATGCTCTGCGTGTAATCGTGATCGAAATCGGACGAGTTTCGGTGAAATCGATTTGGATTTCGTCTGATTTTGAACTGTTTTAGGATGAGTTTCTGTGATTTTGAACTGATTTGACAATATACGGTTGAAATTTTGATAAATCAGAACTGATTTGATAAACAGATCTGATCTGATCTGAAATCTAAAGTTTGTGTGTTCGTAATCTCATAAAAACGTATTCAATCAAGTATACAATAAAAATCGTAAAAACTTCATATTTGTGTTTCAACTATGAATCATGTTATAGATCTGAATTGCTGAAGTTCTGAGTTTGCGCCATTTCACAATTTGAAATTTGGATCTGAATTGAAATCGAATATGTTGTTTCTAATTCAGCGTTGATAGATAGGTGTAAATTCGATAATAGTTGTTGTGATTGTTTGTTCAATCTGAATTCCGAATCTATTTTTGTTTGAACTGATCATTGCTGAATCGTTTCGAGTGAACTGAATATTGTAGGACTGCTTCGGTAGATTCGTGATGTGTTTCGAACAAACTTTGATCTGATTCAGTTTGTTGATTAAAGTCGTTCGAGATAAGTGAAGAAAGAATTTGTTTCAAATCAGATTTCGGAATGTTTTCGGTGTGATTTCGAAGAATTTAGGATCACTTTAGTGTATAAGGCCAGGCGGGGTGGATGGATTATAACGCGTGGAACATGGATTATAACGCATGGAACATTCAAAATCCCACCCCTACCTCATCGTATAACGCGTTATATATTAACGAAAATCCAATTTCGTTATTTTTACAACGCGTGATGATTTTTTTTTGAGTGTATTGTTGGTTGGGGGGGAAATTGTTGGGTGTGGTGGTGAGTGATGACCACCCCCACTAAAAAAGGTTGTGAGTGATGGAAAAATGGTTGCTGACATGGCGGAACATGATTGGATATTGTGAGTGATGGAAAAATGGTCGCTAGTGACCACCCCCTCCCCCCTAATCTGATCGAGTTTGAACATTTCAGTTGTTTTTAAATCATTTTCGAACAGAATCAGTGAACTTTGGTTAAGAGTTTGTCAATTTTGGACTGTTTCGACTAATTTCGGTGTGTCATTTGATGATTTCGAACTGATTCGATTTGATTAAGTTGAAGTTTCATACATTTCGAACTGAATTGGTTGAATTTTGATTCATTTCGGTGTCTTCGGATCGATTTCGGTTGATCTTCAGTGATTTTCGGAGAATTTTGAACATTTTTGGTTTGATTCTGTATGATTATCGAACGGTCTGATCTAGTTTACATTGAGTTCAGTGTGTTGTTTATAAGTTTCGAACTTTATACACTGTTTTCAAAACTGTTTTACAGATAAAATTTAGAAAAAGTTTAGTGTTTTGTTCGATATTATAGATGAATTGTTTGTGCTTCCTAGATGTTATTCTGTTGTTCTTGTTTGAGCTGATCGATACTTGAATCTTGATCTGATTTTAAGTTTTAAAATTCAATGTATAAATTGCAGGTTGTGTTTAAAAGGCTGTGATATTGTTTTGGTTGTTTGTATAGCAGCCAATAGTGTTTGGTTTGTAGCCGTGACTTGCACAGATAAAGAAGAATATTAGTGTTTGATTGATATTGTTCATTGAAGAAGGGTAAAAGGGGTCAATACACCAAGCTGCGAGTGAATTTGTATTGAAGAGTTGTGCGATTGAATTTGGACGAGTGTATTGTTTGAGTAAAAACTGGTAGCAAAGTATAATCTAAAGTGATTGTCAGTTAGTCACGTTAAGTTCTCGGCCCAATGAATACTTGATATTGATTAAGTAGATTTTGAGGCCCAATAGGATTAAGTATTCATTAATTTGGTGTCGGCCATTTTAAAACTCTTGATTCAATAAAACTTCATAAAGAATTTAAAAGTTTGTTGGACTCATTAATCAATAGAATTGATTTAATAGTCAAAGTCATCAGTCCATGTGACATATTCATTGCATGTGAATCATTAAACAATCTCGGCCCAATACAAAGTAAATTGTTTGTTGAAGATACTCGGCCCAATCACCCAAAGTTCAAATCATTAAAATTAGTAGATATTAAAGGAGTGTCGGACCATGTGATTGAGAAACATTGTCAAATTTAATTGTCCAATAAAAATCATTCTAAAGCCCATTCAGATTGTTTAAAGTAATTCAAGTCATTTGGATTTTGTCCAGTTCCTTTTGATCAGGTCGTTTGAAGTTTGAACACTCAGTTCACACGGGTTGTGTAAACATCACATCAGGTTGTTTTAAAGTGTGGATAAAATGGTTGACGAACAGGAAAACGATAACCTTGAAAGTTTAAATGATTGGTTTGATGGTTATTGGGTTAATGGGAAAAGAGATGAGAATAAGAATGTTTGGGTTGAGAGACTTGAATATTTTTTGTGTAAGAAAAATGAAACGTTGAATGAGTTGGAAAATCGGTATGATCATTTAATTGACAATTTAAAAAGGTACGAGATAAGGATGTCAAATGCTAAAATGATATCAATATTTGCAGACGCGTTACCGTCAGAGTGGGATGAATTTTTAAGTGAACTGAAAAAGGATTCTAGATTCTCAAATTTCTATCCAGTTGAATTCATCAATAAGCTTAAAATACACAATTATGAAAATAATCAAAAAAAAAGAAAGGTTTGATGAATGAAATAGAAAAGAATCTAGATAAAATGAGTTTGGATGTGATTCTTGAAATAAGAAGAAGAGTCAATATGTGTCTTGCAGCAAAAAATGTTATGAAATATGATATTAAGAGGGGTTGTTATATAGATGATAATTTGAACCCTCTTGATTTTGTTAAAAATTTTTGTGCAGGTACATTCAAGACAGAGACATAGTTAATTCCAAAGAATGAAGAATCCGAGAAAAATGAAACTTCAAGATCTGAACCAGTGTGCTCAAAATGTGATAAATCTGGATCAGAAAATGTCAAATTGTTGAAAGAAGTGGAGAGTTTGACATTGGAAAACAAAAATTTAAAAGAAAATGAAAAAGAATTTCAAAATAAAATAATATTTTTGGAAAATGAAAAATTAAAAATGGAGAAAGATTTTAAAAATCAAATAAAAATTTTAGAAAATGAAGATGTTTGGATAAAATTGGAAAACAAAGTTTTAATAGAAAAAGAAACAGAATTTCAAAATCAAATAAAGTTTTAGAAAACGAAAAATATGTTTTAGATAAAAATAAAATTGAAAATGAAAATGCAATAAATTCTCATCTTGAGAAAATCACTCAACTTGAAAATGAAGTTGAGTATGCTAACAATAAAATCAATGAGTTAGAAAAGAAATTGAAAGGTTTTGTGACCTCATCAGTTATACTATATCATATCTGTCCAAAACCGATCAATGAAATTCCAATAAGTGACAATGTCACAAATTATGACGATGTCATAATTGAGGATTGTGATGATAAATCTGATGATGAAAATGATAAAAAGAAAATATTTTTGAAATTAAAAGAAAAATTTCAAGAAACTGTTTTACAATCTACTGAAAGAGGTGAATGCTCAACGCAAAAACCGTTTAAGAAGAATGTAAAACAAAAACAAAATGTTAAAAATTCAAAAAATTTTCAAAACAACAATAAAAGATCATCAGTTCAATCATCCAATCGTTATAAAAACCACAAAAATTTGAAAATCAAAACTCACAAAAAATTGGTAATAAGTGGTGCAGGTTCGACCACAGTGCTCAAACGTCAAATCAAGCTTACAGGAGAAGTCAAGGTTATAACAAGGCCAAACAATGTTATGATCTAAGTATTTGGCTTGAAGGTAGAGGATGGTACGATAACAGGGTGTGTTACAAATGTGGTTTTCAAGGACACATTGCTGTTAACTTCCAGAGTCAGAGTTTTGAGACTAGGAGATGCTATGAATGTAAAATCAAAGGTCATATTGCAAGAGATTGCCCAATGAAATCAAAGGGAAGATCGAGGGCTAAATCTTAGAAAATAGTAAAGAAATCAGTCAAAAGTGATGAAAAGCCCAAAGAACAAAAAATGAAAGAACAGAAAGTGAAGCTTTCACAAGGGCAGAAAGACAGACTGAGAAAGAAAAGGAAGAAAGCACGGGAGTATCATGAAAAGATTTTGTCCTCGGGTACAACTGTTGATTCAGATAAAAGTTCTAATGAATCGCTTTACTCAACACAGTCAAGTAAAACGGATTCATCAGATACAAATCTGAGGACAAAAGAGAGGATAAAGAAAGAAAAATTGACTAATCAAACTGATAAAAAACCAAAGAAAGTTAATTTTTCGGATAAAATCTTTATCAAAGTTTTTGAGTATAAAAGAAACTGTGAAAAATCGTTCATATCACAGGTTGATGAATGTGGAAAACCTAAATCCTGTGAGGATTGGGTTCCAATAAAGGTTGGCGAGGAATCTGACTTGTCAAAGTCAGATGAACCACATTCTGGCGATGATTCTGATTCGTCAAAATCAGAGGAGCCACGAGTTGAGCTCAAAAGTGAAAATTCAGTGCCGCCAATGGATGACGTAAACTTTCCACCATTGCGAGCTGAAAATTTTAAACAAAAAGTTGACAAAGTTGAGTTTTAAAAATAAATTTTCTTCTGAAAAGAAAGATTTTGATGTTGAAAAATCCTTTAACCCCAATGTTCTAAACATTTTGGAAAAATGGTTGATGGAAAAGTCAAAGGGGTAAAGGAATTTTATGAATCAAAGAGGAAAACTGATACACCGAGTAAAAATAACTCGGATGTACCCAAGACTGGTCAGGCTTGGGTGTCACCATTCTTTGTATGAAATCCTGACTTGCCGGAACTCCCAGATTGGTAATTGGGGAGTAGGAATCGACATCTTTCTTGAGAAATTCACAGGTTGATAACTGTGATATTTCGTCTTACAAGTGGTTAATCAAGGACATTAAGTTGTACTTGATTTAACTTTCTTACAAGTGATATTGTTTTTTTGTGAAAAACCGAAAATTGTTAAAGTTTTACAAGTGGATTGTGAAAGGACAATGTGATGAAAACCCCATGTTTGTGAAACGACAAACAAAACTAATTTTCCGGAAAAACCATTTTGATTAAAACAAACTTAAGTGTTTTGAAATCATAATGGGAAAATAGTTTGTTGTCAGGGGGAGTTCTGATTGTTTAAGCCAAG
Source organism: Helianthus tuberosus (assembly GCA_030545235.1). NCBI lineage: Eukaryota > Viridiplantae > Streptophyta > Magnoliopsida > Asterales > Asteraceae > Helianthus > Helianthus tuberosus. The sequence continues at coordinate 76,009,544 of CM060384.1, read as the reverse complement.
TGGATGGCGAATTGAAGCAATTCTCATCAGTTTGTCATTTTACTTTGTACAGTTTGTTGCTTTCAAATTTTCCCAGAAAATCAAAATTGAAACATATTTTGATTTTAGGGGGAGTAGAAAATTTAGAAATTTTGAAAATTTGAAAAATTCAAAAACATGATAAAATTTCAAAATCCAAAAACAATGAAAAAGTAAAAAAGAGTTTGTGTAAAAAGAGGAAATGATAGTACATCAGTGGACTATCAGTACATGCTAGAGAAATGTGAAGTTTTATAAAGTTTTAAACAGTCTCACTAGGGATGTGTCGATAGGCTCAGCTAAGACTAGTAGTTTTGCAAAAATGATACAAACATAAAGCAAAAAGCCTAAGTCTGGTGGGAAACACGGTCAAACGCATAGTACTTAGTTTTGTCCTTCTTGACTGTGTGCCTGCTCGGTAATCGCTGATTGTCTTAGGACATAAAACTGGTTAAGTTTGTGAGCTTTCACAACTTTGCTGAAAAGTCACTATGATTCTGTGTTTTCATTTTACAAAGATTTAAACTTGTTTTATTTCTTTATTTTGTTTAAGCATTGGACATCCTCTGCGTATACGGGAGTATCGACCTGGATGTTATTGCCTAAACGTTCGGCTTTATTTTTTTGGTGTTTCGTTTAAGCTTTGGATCACCTCTGCGTATACGGGAGTATCGACCTGGTGGTTAAAGCCTAAACAATTTCAACTTGTTTTTATTTCTTATTTTGTTTAAACATTGGACTTTCTCTGCGTATACGAAAGTATCGACCTGATTGTTAATGTTTAAACATTCTGCTTTATTTTTACACAAATCACAGTTGATGAAAGTTTAAAGGCATTACGTGAGTTAGTGTATTGCATGATGAGGGGATATGCTAAGATCGTGGGGCGCATAAGACTTTAGTGCTATCCAATGTACCCTAATCGTATCAGTAAGAATTACGAATATCCTAGAGGAGTTTAAGTGGACCACAATATCGATGATCTAGGGTGAATTGTTTGAAATCTTTAAGTGGTAAAGTTTAGATCAACGGTTCAGCTGATGTGTCTCAATAAACTGATATGATCCTCTAACGCATACTCACAAAAATATTGTCTGTAAATATTTCTTTTCTGCTTTTCATTAAAAACAAAAATCCAAAAAGAATGTGTTTTAGCATAAAATTTTGGAAAAATTCAAAAAGATTTTATTTCATCTTATTTTCGACAACTGATGTTGGAAAGCTGATTTTCAAAAATTCCAAGTGCTAAACATGATGAACGATAGTGGGTTGGGAGAGTTTGTTTGTGATGAGAAATGATTTTGAAACTTGAATGTCAAAATGAAAATTTAAAAAATCGATAAGTTGGATAATCAAGGTCATTAATTTGAACTTGATCATCTGTGAGGGCTACTGATTTTGATCATGCTTAAAAGTCAAATCTGAACGTTTGAATAATGATAAGATTTGACAGGAAGCTAAATGAAAAGGGGAGCAAGATTAAACGTCAAATCTTAGAAATTCGGGCATCATTCAAGTGGGAGACTGTGGTTTCACTTGAAGATGTTATCCAAGGCAGTTCAAGACTAAACATCACAGATTTCTAGCTATGTCCAAGGGGGAGATTGTTAGTGCACTATGTGTGTGGCCATAGATAGAAATCTAACTGTACATGTAAAGTCTAGTGTCTTGAGTCTGTAAAATACCGGACAGAGATTTCACTAGGTGTCGTTAGGCAATGTCAGGTCAGTATACGGTATGACACGATACGAAGAGAGCGGATCTGAACAAGAATGATGTCATCATTCTCAATGATGACATCATACATATGACATCATAATCATAACTATCTACATTCGCACGAAATGGAATATACATTCATACGAAATGGTATGCACATCTGATTTTGTACGATATAGCATGCACGCATGGAATTTTGATTTCGCACGAATTGGGAGGGTCACATTCATACGAAATCATGCAACTATAAATATCAGAAAACTCATTTCGCACGGAATAGGAATCAGAGAACTAATTTCGTACGGAATACAAGTTCTTCAAGTTCATCAGATCTTCATCAAGAACACCTCCGATTACGTCACATTGATTAGATTTTGAGTGTTCTTTGTAGAGATCGAGTCGAAACTCTGTCCGGTTGTCGTCGTTACGTAATATGTGTCTGTGCAAGAAGTCAATCAGCATGATTGGGTCCTTATTGTACCTAACTGCATCTAGACCAGACATCATGTTTGCAACATGTGTCTGTGCAAGAAGTCAATCAGCTCCCAGAAAATCAAACCTCATTGCTGTAAAAAGGATCTTCAGATACATAAAAGGTGCCCCCACACTTGGTATCTGGTATCCAGCTAATGGGAATATCCTGCTTTCAGGCTTTTCAGACAGTGACTTTGCCGGATGTAACACCACAAGGAAGTCCACTTCAGGAGGGTGCTAGTTTCTAGGCAATTGCTTGGTTTCTTGGCAAAGCAAAAAACAAGCAGCTGTTTCAACATCCACTGCTGAAGATGAATACATTGCTGCTGCAAGCTGTACAGCCCAACTCCTGTGGCTTCAAAATCAGTTGCTGGATTTTGGTATCACTGCCTTAAAGACACCACTCATGTTGGATAGCCAGGCAGCAGAAAATATCATCAAAAGTCCAGTTTCCCATTCAACCACCAAGCACATCGACATCAGACATCACTTTGTGAGGGATTGCTATGAAAAAGGTTTGATTTCTCTGCATCATGTTCCAACTAAAGACCAGCTGGCAGATGTGCTCACAAAAGCATTAGATACATCCACCTTTGAAAGCTTGGTCTCTAGGATTGGCATGCTAAACATGGAATAACAAGCAACATCTTGTTTTTCTATGAATAATAGCATTAAAATGTTTTCAGAAAATCAAAAATCCATCCTTAAAATAGCTAAAAATGAAGTTTTCATTAAAATCCTTAAAAGTCTGCCACAACCACTGCTTGTTCAAAAGTCTGCTCTACTTCAAAGTCTGTCCACTACTGAAAGTCATCCCCTGTTCTCTCATTTTCCTGATAAGCACTGATGCTCAAAATCAGTGTTTTATCCACTGATGTGCTATCTGCTGGTAGTAAAAATCATCCACTGTTCCCATTTGTTACCGTTGTAACCACTGCCTTTTATCAGTAGTTTTCATAAAAGTACTGTCCTTCATTTCATCAGGGGTTGGCATGTGGGCAGTACATAGTGGTCAGTCCTTTTGTAACCGCTGCCACGTCGGCATTCACTTTTTCTCTATAAACCCCCATTTCAAAACCTAAACAAGGTTTTACTGTCGAATTGAATTCTTAAAAATTCTTTTCTCAAAGCAGTTTTTCATCTCATTTCCTCAAATTTCTTCACAACCTTCTTCGATCATCATCTCCAAAATGACAAAATCGAAGTCATCTGCAAAACCCACTTCCAAATCATCTTCAAAAGAGGCCTCTCAAAAGGCCAAACCCACTGAAATTCCACACAAACCCTCTCACAACATTTTGGGTCTTCTTACAAAACCCCGCACCTCCGATGCTTTTGATTCCATCATTGATCTCATGTCTGCGTCAAAGTACAAAACTTTGCTTACAGCAGATGCTCCTATTTACCTGCAAACCCAGAGAGAGTTTTGGAAAAATTGTACCCTTGACAAACAAGGCGAAGATGTCATAGCCATTAATTCTACTCTACAGGGAAAAGCAGTCCAAATCACACCACAATCCATATCAGAAGTCTTTTAGCTCAATGATCAATAAGGTAAAACGTGCTTTTCTAAAAACGAGTTAAAACCCGACTTTATTGAAAGAGGGTATGCCGATACAATGATGAAGAGGGATACCTTACAAGAAGGATTCTTCCCTTCTGCAACAAGATTTTTATTTCATACCCTGTTACTGTGTGCTTCAAATAAAACCACCTCTTTTAATGAAATACCATTAAAGATTCAAAACCTGGGGTATGCTATTCTTCAAGAAGAAAATTTCAATTATTCCCAGGAAATCTTTAATGATCTGGTTAAAAATGCTGATAAAAAGCCATTCTTACTTTTTCCAAGATTTTTAAGCTATTATTTTGAAAAGAAATTTAGTAAGGATGATGCTTTTGCAATAAAACAAGGTGAATCTTTTCAAATGAACAGCTTAACTGCTGAAACTTTTACACGGATGTCAACACCTTGCAAAACACAAGCAGAGGTGCCTGAACAGAATTTAGCAGCTACCACTGCTCCTCAGGTATCTGTTGCTAAGCCCACTGCTCAAGGTGATCAAAGTAGCAAAACAACTGCTTTGAAACCCACACCTATAATCCACAAAAATCCAAAACAAAAGAAAATACAAAAACCCCCCAAACCTATCAAAAAGGCAACTCTGGAGGATGAGATACCAAAGCAACTGCCAGTGATAGCACAAAAGTCACAAGAAACCACTGCTGCTACTTCCTCACAACAGTTGGTACAAATATCTCAACCCATAACTGAAACTCCTCCTGTTTCTTCTCAAAAAGAACAGGTTGTACATATAGGGACACCATAATATGATGCTCTGGAATCACTTGCTTCCATCATCCAAAGCCCAATGCCCGGGGAAAATTCTCTTTCTACACCAAATCTCACATACACAATTCCCCCACCAACTAAACTTTTGTTGGATGCTATTGATTTGAACTAGGGACAAACCAGTCCTTCTCAATCACCTGTTAATGAGAATATACTTCAACCCATGACTGGGTCTGATGTATCAATCATAGTTAACCCACCAACAATGCCTGAGGAGGTTACACCCCTTGAGTTACAAGTAACTCTCGGTGGTAATCCAAGTGAAGCAACCACTACAAGTGCTGAACTCAATGGTTTGCATTTGGATAGTGGTTACATCAATAAGACTTCCTTGGAGGCAATTCCTTCCATAGCACCTCTGACATCCACCAGTGGATTTGTTTTGACCACTGGCAACATCAAAAAGTTGTCAAGTGTTGAAGGAAGAAGACCCCAGTACCAAGAAAAAGGGGCATCAGTGGTTAATGTTTGGAGTACACTCCCTACATTAACTACTGATAAAACCACTGCTAGTGGGAAATCAGATGATCCCATTAAATTGGGTGATGGTTTAAAGTACCTGGAATTGACGGAACGTGTTGAAAAACCGGATACTTCTGTTGCAGAAATCAAAGAAATGCTGCAACAGTTGTTAAAAGTACAAAAGGTGCAATCCACTGCTGTTCCACCTCAAGCACCTGCTCCACCACAAGCATCTGCTACAGATGAGATATGGAACCTCTTCCAACCTTTTCTCCAACAACAAAAACAAATGGCTGATCAGCAACATGCAAAACATGTCCAAGAGCTGAGAAACACAATGGAGTCTAGGTTCAAGAACACACAAGCTGACATCAAGGCTATAAAGGCCCATCTATTGAAAACCATTGGCACTGCTCCTCCAAATGTTCTCTTTATTGATCAACTACCCCCAGATAATGCCAAAAAGAGGGTGAAAATTCAGGAGTGGAAAAAGAAGGGAATAGATGATGGTCTTTACATTGAACCAGAAAGGGATGCTATGACCAGAAAAATTCCTTTGCCAGATGGTAGCAATAAGGTTGATGTTACCCAAAATGCACTTGATGAAGGAGTAGCAAGTGTAAAAAGGGCAGAGCGGCAAAGGATATGTCAAGGTGGAATGAGGAGAAAAGAGCCTACATGGAGCTGAATGCGCAGGGTTGTTCTGGGCAAAAGGATGTTCAAAATCCTGGGCCAAAAAGAAATCCCACTAGAAAAGTGAGGGAACCATAGTCCACACCATCCAGACTCATAAAGCATACTCCAAAACCACCGTCCAAAAGCCCCCAACATCAAACCTCTACCCAAACAGTTGTTGTAACTCCTGCTGTATCAACATCTGCTGGTATTCCAGTTGTTTCAACATCTGCTATCACTTCGACACACACCACAACGACTGCCTTACCACCACCATCATCACCACCAAAAACAACATCACCACCATCGCCTCCTTCCAAAAAGCAGAAGACAACAGATGTTACAACATCTGTTGTAATGACAACAGTGGTTGAAACACCAGTTGTTTCAACAACTGTTAGTCAATCACAAATCACTGCCACTCAAACCACCACCACTGATCCACCCAAAACCTCATTTGCCTCTCCTACAATAAAAAGGAGAAGGATTTTCATACCAGATGATGATTCTCCATCACCACCACCAACATCTTCAAAATCTCTATCACTTGTTACAATATCCAAGCCTGTTCCTCTCTCATCAGCTCAATTGAAAAAGCCCTTACCTCCTGCAGGTGTTCAATTCCATCTTGAACTTATAGCAGTCAGAGAAGAAATCAAGTCTTTTTATTATGAGGACGACCCTGCTAAAAGGAGTTTGCCATCAGTTGAAGGATATTCAAGGCCAAACAATATTGAAGAATATTTGAAAGTCAAAGCTAAACAAGCAGAGGATATCTCAAAAAGAAATGCACAAGGAAAATCTGATAGAGAAATTCAGCAGAATTACCAATTCTTGCTCACACAAGTCAGATCCTTAGAGCAATTTGCAAAAAATGTTTGTCAACAAATCTCAGAGAAAGGAGATGAAACTCTAAGAAAAGACTACATTGAAAGCATCATGGCAACCAAGAAGTACAAAGGAGAAAAACACATGTACAAAGAGTGGACCATCCCTGAGCTTGAAAGTGAAGCAGCCATGATTCAAGAAATGATCAAGAATAAGGTCAAGCACACTCCTCCAGATTGGGCAAAGTTCAAAAAGAATGTACCTGATAAAAAGGTAGAGCTGAGGAGAATGAAAGAGGAATTAGCTGCTGCTGATTATGGGTCTTTGAATCAAGTGTTGAGATGGAAAGAAGATAAAGTCAGGGCTACCTATAAAAGTTTAGAGAAATTAAGAAAGACAGATCCTACTGCTCCACAAAAGCCTGATTATCCTGAAGCAGAGGTTTCAAAATGACCATCAAAGCTGCAAATCAGGAGATCCACTGCTCCAGCTGGTGCAGCCATCTTTAAAAGAAGGCCATAAAAACAGTTGGGTGCTGAAACAATCCAAGAGCTAATGGAAGGTGATGACCTTGTAAAAGAAGGCATAAAGAAAATGATTGTAGAGACTCTTGGTTTGGATCAACCTACAAGTACTGCTCAGACAGTCATCAATAGGCCAGCATCTCTAAACACCTCTTCAAATAAAAATCTCCCAAGAAACCCACTAGACTCAAAGGTACTAAAGTGGAAAACTGACAAACAGACCCATGTACTAACAGTGTTCAAGTCTAGTGGAGAAGTGAAGAAAATAACAAGGGAACAAGCACTTGGCCTAAGCCTTGAAGATTTGCAGGATCTTCTTGATCTTCCACTTAGCAGGGATGATGATGACACGGATGCCTTAGCCTTTGAGTTACAACTCAAAGGGCAAATAAGGGAACTGCTGATGAGGCAATAAAGATCTACAAATAATGAAGAGTTTTGGCATTATCTGTTCCAAGGGGAGATTGTTGGGATTGAACCCTACCAAAGGAATAGATAATTAAAGCCAAAACTGGATCAGAGCAGTGGATCCAGAATAAGCAGATGTTATGTATACAAGTCTCTCCCCTTGAAAGTGGTTTCAACATCTTCTAACCTCCTATCTACTGATCGTACAAACTGCTGACCTACAAACTGCTGATCAAGTAAAAGACTGATGGAAGACTAAAGCTCTGCTGTTCAATCTACTACCTTGAGTCAAGCTCTGCTGATCATGACAAATACTGCTGGGTTCACATCAGTGGAAGGATGCAGTAGTAGTTTAGATGTCTTTATGTAATGAAATGTAATAACAGTTGTTAGCATAGCAGAGGTTGTATAGATCAGAGGTTAAAGTTTGTTAGGAGGTTAGATGTCACTTTCATGGTGACGTCAGCTTAGATGCTTCAGTGGTTTGCTTGTGCCTATAAATAGAACAGTGCTCTGTATTGTTCTATTAGCTCTTTCACTATCTTCTTCCTGCACGAGCAAATATTGTGAGCTCAGGCTGAGGGGGAGTTTGTTGCATACTTTCAAATTGTAATCGTTGTTGAAATTAAATTTAATCATTCGGTTCAATGTTAAACTTGTATGTTAAAAGCAATTCTCCTGTTTGATTGTGAAAAGTTTGCTTCCATCTTAATTCCGCTACACAACTCATTCATCTTCATCTTAATTCAAACTTAAAACACAATCAAAACCAAACTCAGATCCTAACAGATTTCACCAAGGCTTTCCACCATGTTAGGGCATCGCCTTTAAAGGACAGAGACACAAACTTAACAATGTCCTCCTTGGCACACTCACTAATATCCACAACCGTCTCCATCTCTTCCAACCACTTCATACAATCAATATTTATAAGTACAACCCTTGTTGTACCTGGGAGCCTGATCAAAGACTATCTGCTTCTGAGGTTCACTCTTCTGATTGGATGAATGTTGAGATTCATCCTTTTTCAACGTATGCGATTTCGAAAGGGACTTTGAATGAGTTCTTGATCGAACATTACTCGGTTCTTTAAACATATTGTTTACAGCTTGAGTAACTGCCGTGTTTATCATGGCTTGAAGTTCGGCGCCAGTAACACGCAGCCTTGTATCATTATTGTTTCCCTCAATTGGGTGACTATTAGCTTCATCAGAGCCAGCCATGATTTGAATGCTATAACCAAGCAATAAGGTTTTGTTTAGATGTCATATAATGAATCATCGTTTTTGATGATTAGATAGCCATGGTATATATATAAACCATAGAGGCCAATAAAATATTGTAACACCTCGTAAAATCACGTCCAATAATGTATTGACACGTGTAATAAACCCTAATAAAGTCAAACGTTGAATTTGAGGGACTAATTTTGTGAAAAATAAAAAACTTTGATTATAGAAGGACTGGAAATGTTAACATGCTTATTATAAGCCTCTGAATAATGTTACACGGTAATCATGTTCACAAATAAGCCACTTGTTGATCAAGAGTAGCCGTTTGCGTAATTAATTGAAGGTTTGCGCGATGAAGGGTTAAAAGCATCAACATGTTAATTCTTACCTCTGAGTGACCTTTTAACAAACCGATAGCTTCATGATAATTGATTATACTCTCGGGAATGCCTAATATTGGCCATTAAGGGCTTTTATGCCTATAAGTAAAGTTACGCGCAACTTTGCAAGTTAGAGGGACTAAAAGTGTCAATATGTTTAATTATACCTCTGGATGACCTTTTTACAAACCCGAAGCATCTCGATGTTTAATAATACTCTCAAGAGTGCCTAACATGGATTAGATAAGGCTTCGATGCTATTAAACGATGATATACGCAAGTTTGCGCATTAGAGGGACCCAAAAGTGTCAACTTTTGAATCTACGCCTTTTGGTGACCATTTAAGAAAACGAGAGCGTAATACTATTTAAACACATGCTTGGGAATACCCATTATGGGCCATGGAAGGCTTGGACATCATCAAATGACATTCCCCGCTACTTTGTGCGATTTAAGGGACTATTTACGTCAAACTTCAAAAGTATACCGATTCGTATGGTATCAAACCTTCCAGAATATGATCATAAGTTAAAAATTCCCTCAATATCCTTTACATAGCTTAGAAATAGGCTTAGAGGTGTTTGGTGCGAAAAAATAAACTTATTTGATCAACAGGGACTAAAAGCGTCAAAAAGTGCATAAGTTTGCATTTTCGCGCATATCTTACGTTCTGAATATATATCCGGACATCCAAAAATGTATATAATCATTAAGATATTTTATTTTAGTGATTGGCATGATAAAATTCCATTCGTCACTTAATTTGGATCGTTTTTGCGTTCGTTACGACTTACGTCGTAATTAACCGAACAACGCAACCGTACGACCAAACTGTGACAATTGTGTTCTGTAATCGATGTACGATGTAAAACAATGATGATTATTAATAAAACAATGTACTTTGGTGTTATTATATGTGTTTTGGTGTTTCTATGTGTGTATTTGTGTTTGGTGATTTTACAATTCGATTCGATTCCGATTGCAAGCTTTAAATCGCGTTCTGGAAGGTTATACGCAAACTGGTGCGTAAACGCAGTCAGTATAATGCGACAAATACTCCGGAATAGTGACATAGGCTTAAGATACCTTAAATAACCTCCACATAACTTAGAAATAAGTTTTGGATGGTTTGATGTGTCGAAAACAAGTTTGTTCGATAGCAGGGACTATTTGGGTCAAACTGTGAAACTATGCCGATTTTTATAGTAATGAACAATCCGGAACTTGATCATAAGTTAAACATACACTAACTAACCTTTACATAGATTAGAAATAGGCTTTGAGGGGTTCGGTGTGTGATAATAAACTTTATGCTCATTCAGGGACTAAAAGTGTCAAAAAGTGCATAAGTTTGCATTTTCGCGCATAACTTACGTTCTGAATACATCTAGACCTCCAAAAATTTATGTAAGGATTAAAATACTTTATTTTAGTGTTTAGCATAAGAAAATTCCATTCGTCGCTTAATTTGGATCGTTTTTGCGTTCGTTACAACTTCCGTCGTAATTAACCGAACAACGCAATCGTACGACCAAATGAACCAACATCCGGCATATTTTTGAACATGTTTCATGTTCCCTATGATTTAACATCCTTGTGAAGCTTAAAAATGGGCTTGACGGGTGTTAGAAGTACCAAAACATGACCATACGCGCACAGGGACCAAAACTGCCAAAACTGAAATTGCTGGTCTGCAGGGTCCTTACGGACCATAAGAGGAGGACCATACAGTCCGTAAGCATGTCCCAGATCAGCAGAAGCTTCCTTCCAGCCTGTTTCCAGCTGTTAAGCACTCAAAACCCAATTCCACATGTTAGTTCCTGAGAATGGGGGGCCATTTGATGTACCATGGTATGTTAAACAAGTGTAGTGATAAGATTGAATCACGGTTTTCGAGGAACGATCTTAATGGTTCAAGGAAATCTATAAATACCCCTCACCCCCCATTGCAAAACCCACTTGATTTCTGAAATTCTCTCTAAGTTGATGTGTTTGAAACACTTCATACCTGAGAAATACTTGGAAATCAAACTTGCGGGGACCTTCTGTAAGTGTTCTTTCGTTCTTTTCATTCGTTTTAGCATTAAAGTCAAACTGCGTTTGACTTTAGGCATTGACCAGTTTATGGTCAACGCGAAGTTCGTTTGAACTATATAACGTGAGCATAATCACGATGGTTATAGCCCCTAGTGACTATACCTACTGATTACCACGTTATCTAGGCTCAGTGACGAGTCGTAGTTTCGGCCAAAATACGTATTCTTGCGTATTTTGTAACCAAACTACTCTTAGGTATCAAAACCGTTTGTTTTGATACCAAACTTGTTTTCTAACTTAGTTAAGCATGTTTTAACATGCTTAGCTCGTCACTTTTAGTTTTGTGCTTGTCTAGGGTCGTAAACGTAAGCGATCTAAACAATCACTTATACTTTCGAACCCAACTAGTTTGGTCGATCATTAGGATCTGACCAAACACATTAGGTGACCATAGTATATAGGGAATAACCTTCCAAGGTTATACCTTATGGTCGCTTAGTTTAGATAGTTGTATGATAAGTAGTTTATATGCCTTAAGTAAATGACCAAAATGCCCTTTTCATGCATAATTGGTAATTAAGCATATGTAACCTAAACTTTTGTCACATAACTGATTATACATCATGATTAAACTTGTATAGGCATATAATACTTTTCATAGGACTAGTTAGACGTCTCGAACGCGCATTTGCGCGAACGACACGTTAAAGTAGCATAAGCTACCTTAATGGGTCGCGATGGGTCGAAAGCACTTAAGTTAGGTTTCATTTAGGATGTAGGCCTTGTTAAACCATATCACATGAGTTCCAACACTCATTTGGTTTACAAGATCTCATTCTATCCGATCTTCCGATTTAGGCGTCTATTATTTACTAGTGATTCAATTACTAGGTGCTGCTTGATTTCTCTGGTTTACTCAAGTTTGTTGAAGTACTATTGATTGAAGATACCTTGCACTACATGTGAGTACATAGTTCCCCTATTTTACTGTTTTCAATTGTTTTGGGGTGATTCATATATACAAAATGTTTTCAAGGTTTAAACGATGATTTCTAAAACGAATATAACGTTTTATACTAAACAAATAACGATTTCGACAATGTTAACGAACTTGTTGGTTGTAGTTACATAACGAACGACATTCATTAGCATTGATCAAGTCCACCAGTATTAGGTTATGGTACCATAGGATATGACAAATCCCGTTATTGCACTATACCCATGGTTATGTGTGGGTGTTGTGGGTAACGACTGAATCTGATGATTGTTAACTTACCCTTTGGAGGTTTGTTAATGCAAGAACGAGTTGAACGATGAACGAGTCACAAAGGTTTGAATGTTATTAACGAGACAACCATATATAAGTTTTCACAATTAAAACGAGGATGATTTAAACGATTTAAACGAGTAAACGATTTGTAAACGATTTGGAAACGATGTTAAACGATTTGGAAACGATGTTAAATGATTTGGGTAAACGATTGGTTTTGGTTAGTGTTTAGATAACGAGACGGGTGTAATGTAGTGAAAACATGGTAGATACGCCGCTGGTACTTCTTATATATAAGTGTTTTCAACATATTACATACCGTGGCGTTATTTAGTTCACTTGGGTAAACGATATTGAAACGGTATCACTCAACGATGTTTTCGAAATAATATACGAGTTTTATTAACAAGTTTATACGAGATGTTTTACAAGATGGTCTTCTAAAACAAAAAGCTTTTGGGTTAAGAATCATGGCTACGAAATTTCATAAATTATAACCATCTTGATTTGAGTTGGTTAATCATGTTGCAATATTATACACTTTTAAAAAAACAAGGTTTTCGAGGTATTGCAATATATGTAAACAAGCCATGATTCCGATACTCTTATAAAACATATGTACTCGCCAGCATTTCTTTGCTGACTTTGTTTTTACATATGTTTCAGGTATTGTTGCTTGATTGATGTTCTAGGCTGCATGCGTCACATAGGATCTGGACGAGGCCTTAGTGACATAATATCTATGATAGACGATATAAAACTTGTTTGTTATGTGTTAAAACAATGTTAATGTTTAATATTATCAATAAAAAGAAACACTTTTGTATCCATGGTTATGAAACAATAATTCTGTTACAACACTCCCCGACATTTCCGCTGTCACACCCCGACCACGTAAAACAACAAAACGTGGCGGAAAACGTCGGGGAGTGTTGTAACAGAATCATTGTTTCATAACACATGGAAATTGAAATATTGTTTTATTGAATAAAAGAGTTAAAATGTCTTGACAATCAAAGAAATATAACATAAATAACTAGTCTTGCATCTTTTATTGTCACTAAGGCCCAAGTCCGCCAAAGTGTATCTTGATAAATCCTATGCATCATATCCTGAAACACATGTGAAAATAGGTACGTCAGCATAAAAATGCCTGTGAGATACATAGGTTTGGTGAAAATAGAATTCATGACTTATGTTTAAGAAAATGTTTAGTCATGAACCTTGTAATTTGCTTTGTCTTGTAAATCATTTGGAAAGCAATAAGATCAAATGATATGCATAAATAAGAGAATAATGTATGGTTAAATGAATAACCAAGTAAAATGAGTTTGTATAAGATAAGTTGTTTTGTAAAACAATGTCTTGTGAAAAGTATGTTATTTGTATAAAATGTTATATGTCTTAATTTGAAATGATTCGAATAACGCTACGATATGTAATACCATACAAGCACTTATATAACTAAATAAAAGAGTTAAAATGTCTTGACAATCAAAGAAATATAACATAAATAACTAGTCTTGCATCTTTTATTGTCACTAAGGCCCAAGTCCGCCTAAGTGTATCTTGATAAATCCTATGCATCATATCCTGAAACACATGTGAAAATAGGTACGTCAGCATAAAAATGCCTGTGAGATACATAGGTTTGGTGAAAATAGAATTCATGGCTTATGTTTAAGAAAATGTTTAGTCATGAACCTTGTAATTTGCTTTGTCTTGTAAATCATTTGAAAAGCAATAAGATCAGATGATATGTATAAATAAGAGAATAATGTATGGTTAAATGAATAACCAAGTAAAATGAGTTTGTATAAGATAAGTTGTTTTGTAAAACAATGTCTTGTGAAAAGTATGTTATTTGTATAAAATGTTATATGTCTTAATTTGAAATGATTCGAATAACGCTACGATATGTAATACCATACAAGCACTCATATATAGGAAGTTCCAGCGGTGTATCCACCATAGATAACTAGTCTTGCATCTTTTATTGTCACTAAGGCCCTAGTCCGCCTAAGTGTATCTTGATAAATCCTATGCATCATATCCTGAAAACACATGTGAAAATAGGTACGTCAGCATAAAAATGCCTGTGAAATACATAGGTTTGGTGAAAATAGAATTCATGACTTATGTTTAAGAAAATGTTTAGTCATGAACCTTGTAATTTGCTTTGTCTTGTAAATCATTTGAAAAGCAATAAGATCAGATGATATGTATAAATAAGAGAATAATGTATGGTTAAATGAATAACCAAGTAAAATGAGTTTGTATAAGATAAGTTGTTTTGTAAAACAATGTCTTGTGAAAAGTATGTTATTTGTATAAAATGTTATATGTCTTAATTTGAAATGATTCGAATAACGCTACGATATGTAATACCATACAAGCACTTATATATAGGAAGTACCAGCGGCGTATCCACCATGCTTGTATCATATTACACACGCCTGGTTACTTAAATCACTTACTCAAACCAAACCATCAAAGTAAAATGTTTTTGTATAATCAAATGTCAAAATGTTTATGTCTAATGTAAATCATGAAATGTGCATCCAAAATATCATGTATGGTAAGTGAAATATATCAACTCATCCATATGTAAAAATGCACAAAAACAAGGTATTGAAGTAAAACATGGTTTAAATCAAAGTTATGTTTTGTGGAACAAATGCATGCTATACTGATATAAACATCTATGCGGTATTGTAAAAATTCATACATCCAAGCCTTGCGACTGTAGAATAAACCCTAGCACAAAGTCTAAGGTCCACCTAGAAATGTATTCGGATTCGGTCATTCCTTCAAATCCAAACAAACCCGGGATTTCAGGAATGGGAGTTGTCAAGTCCTATGGTACCACTACCTACTACCGAGTGGCATGATCGGTGTTAATGAATGTACATTGTCCCATTTAAACAAACCAAATGTCATAACAAAATGTAAGCATGTGATGAATAATAAATGTACTAAGTATGCACACAATGGACATACATAGCATAGAATGTAATGTAAAATAATGTACTAAGTATGCACATAATGGACATACATAGCATGAAATGTAATGTAAAACGATGTACTAAGTATGCACACAATGGACATACATAGCAAGAAATGTAATGTAAAATGATGTACTAAGTATGCACACAATGGGCATACATAGCATAAAATGTAATGTAAAACAATGTACTAAGTATGCACACAATGGGCGTACATAGCAAGAAATGTAATGTAAAACAATGTACTAATAGTGTACTAATGAACATAGCAAGTATACAATGT
Organism: Helianthus tuberosus; assembly: GCA_030545235.1. NCBI lineage: Eukaryota > Viridiplantae > Streptophyta > Magnoliopsida > Asterales > Asteraceae > Helianthus > Helianthus tuberosus. Next base: position 75,993,876 of record CM060384.1, on the reverse strand, counting down.
GAAAACATGGAAAGCATGAAAGTAACAAGTAGGAACATGTGTTTCACCCCAAAACAGTTTGAAAACGGTAAAAGAGGGGTCTATGTACTCACTTGAGATTACTTAGTAGTCCTTGAGTAATAACCAAACAATGCTAGAGATCACGGATATCAAACGGCACCTAATATAGGTAACTATGTTAATAAACCGGACCTATATCGGAGGATCGGATAGAATGAGGGCTCGTAAACCAAATGAGTATGGGAAATCATGTAGTATGGTTTAACAAAGCCTACATACTAAAATGAAACCTAACCTAAGTGCTTACGACCCATTACGACCCGTTTAGGTAGCTTATGCTACTTTAACGCGTCGTTCGCGTGAAACGCGTTTGGACCGCTTAACTAGTCCTATGACAAGTAATATATGCCTTAACATGTCTAATATTGTTGCCAATTCAGTTTAGATACCAAAAGTTATGTTACATATGCTTAAAATGAGTTTTGGCGTAAAAAAGGTATTTTGGTAATTTACCTAAGGCCTATATACTACCTATCATACAACTAACTAAACATCGTGACCATAAGGTATAACCTCGGAAGGTTATTCCCTACATACTATGGTCACCTAATGTGTTTGGTCGGATCCTAATGATCGACCAAACGGGTCGGGTTCGAAAGTATAAACGATTGTTTAGATCGCTTACCTTACGACCCTATATAAGCACTAAACTAAAAGTGACGAGTTAAGCATGTTAAAACATGCTTAACTAAGTTTAGAAAACAGGTTTGATATCAAAACAAACGGTTTTGATACCTATGAGTAGTTTGGTTACAAAATACGCGTAAGTGTGCATTTTGGCCGAAACTACGACTCGTCACTGAGCCTAGATAACGTGGTAATCAGTAGGTATAGTCACTAAGGACTACAACCATCGTGATTACGCTCACGTTATGAAGTTCAAATGAACTTCGCATTGACCATAAACTGGTCAATGCAAAAAGTCAAACAAAGTTTGATTTTAACGCTAAACGAATAAAGAGAACGAAGGAACACTTACAAAGGGTCCCCGAAAGCTTATCTTGATCCAAGTAGCTCAGGTATGAAGTATGGCTTCAACTTAGAGCTTTTAGTTAAGATTTGTGGGTTTTTGGAGTTGGGATGGATGGGTATTTATAGGATTCTTGGAACCGTTAGGATTGTTTATCGTATAACGTGCTATGATCTCATCCATACACTTGTTGAAACCTTGTAGTAACTCAAAATGGCCACTCATGAGCAGGAAAGGGCAAGTGTGGGTGAGTTGGGAGTGCTAAACAGCTGTTAACAGCTGTTAAATTCAGTTAATCTAGTCTGGGAGACTGACACGGGCCATGTAAGGATACACACAAGACTTACGCGGGCCACCTGGCCTTGTCTGATCAGAACCAACTTTGCCATATTGACAGTTTTAGTCCCTGATGGTGTTTAAGGCCATTTCCGACATGTTTAAGGCCCGTTAAGCCAACTTTAAGGCCCTAAAATGATGCCTAAACATTTTGGACATGAAACATGCTCAAAAATATGCCGGATGTTGGTTCGTTTGGTCGTACGATCGCGATGTCCGCTTAATTACGACGGAATGCGCATAAGCGCGAAAAATGATCCAAATTGCGTGACAAATGGATTTTTCTTATGCCAAACACTAAAATAAAATATTTTAGTGCTTACATAAATTTTTGGATGTCCGGATGTATTTAGAACGTAAGTTATGCGCGAAAGTGCAAACTTATGCACTTTTTGACACTTTTAGTCCCTGAATGAGCCAAAAGTTTATTTTAGCACACCGAACCCCTCAAAGCCTATTTCTAAGCTATGTAAAGGATATTTATGGTATGTTTAACTTGTGTTCATGTTCCGGAATCTCTGTTACAGTTCAAATTGGCATACTTTCACAGTTTGTCAAATTTAGTCCCTGTAGGTGAATTAACTTGATTTTGCCATACCAAAGCCTTCAAAACTTATTTCTAAGTTATGTAAAGGTTATTTAAGGTATGTTAATCCTATTTCACTATTCTGGAGTGTTTGTTGCATTAAACGTGTTATATTTACGCATCAGTGCGCGTATAACCTTCAAGAAAGCGATTTAAAGCTTGAAATCGAACAAGAATTGATATGTGCAAAGGATACACATATTTATACAAATCCCAAGTATGAAATACAATATTTCATTGATACGGTATTTTTTTGATGGCCGTGGAGGCACAGGTGTCACAGTCTCCCCTACTTTAGGAAATTTCGTCCTGAAATTTTATTTAGAGGAAACTTGTGAGAGTTCAAAACATGAAGTTGAAAAGATCGAACAACATTGGTTAGGGCTCTGAACTTCTAGTAACTTTAATAACATCATGCTTGCAATGTAAGATGGATACTTATATGCAAGTATATGAAGCGTCATTGGTGCGTCCACCGTACCTCCATTACATCGTTCTCATTTTGTTATTGTTATCACTATCGGTTCTTATACATAATAAATCTTACTGGGTTTCTGTGCACTAAATTTCATAATTATGTACGCTTCCATAATTAGAAAAATCCTTGCATAGTTCACCCAGTCTATTTTATAATGTGTAGGGGAAAACCAAATGAACAAACCTGTGATGAGTGTGACTAGACCACCATAGGGCCCCTTTTATTAAATCAATAAATGATTTTAATAGAGAACCAAGGAGTCTTTTCATCTTATATCATCACATGTCATTCTTAACCAGATTTTTGAATCAATCTTTTTTACTAGACCCCTAAAAGGGTCTCTTATGAATCATGGAGTGGTACTATATAATCCAAGGGTCTTAACTATTACATAGAAGCCCATTAAGGATTTAAGGTAGTACCTTTTTGAATATCCTACTACGAATCCCTCATATAAAGATATGAAAGATTCTACGAGGATTTGGATAACGAATATCCAGAGTATACAAAAACACAAAATGCATAAAAGAAAACACAAGATGCATAAACACATAGTCATATAATCACAAAGATTGTTTATCTAGATCTTTAATTTGTTAATTTGTTTTGCTAACAGAGCACATGTATTTAAAGCACACTAGGAATCCATCTCGTGGATTTCATTTAGTACTTTAAACATTATCAAGAATCTAACTATAAAGATAGAAAGATTTTTTTTTTAAAGAGAAAATTCGATTTCGATTATAAGGAACCGAAATGTTCGAATTTAGGTGCACAAGGAATCCAATTAAGGATTCCGATTTGTATGATAATCATCCACAAAGGTCTAATTGTGGAGATAAAAAGATCCCATATGGATTTTAGAAGTTGAAGATGTTTTGAAACCTTGCACTGGACGTGCTTAAGTCAAAACATGAAGTAAAAATGCTTATGAAGTTGAGATGCTAGATATGCCAAGGTGGCATATGATGCAGAATTTGAAATTTAAGTCAATGTATGAGGAAAATATTTTGAAAACTATGTATGGGGTTTCTTTTTAAAAAAATGTGTTCAATGTTTTTGAAACCTTATATATAATACTTTTGAAATCATAAAGTAGGTGTACTAGGTAAGTATATTTATAAAAATGTTTTAAAATCATGCGAGATGAATTTTGAAATTATGTATAAGGTTTTTGAAAAACATGAATGATTCTTTTCGAAATCATGCACTTGATAAGAAAATGTACTGTGTTAATATTGTTTTCAGGCTATATGAGACATTTTGAAATCATGAAGGTTGTTTTTGAAAATACATACAAAGCTTTGTGCATTTGTTATGTTAAGTAAATACACTATATTAAAAATGTTTTCGAACTATATATAGAATGTTTTAAAATCATGTAGGTTGTTTTGAAAACTTATGTTATGCATGTTGAAAAAGAAAAAAACAGAACGTAATGGGTATGAGATTTGAAAATATCCTTGGTTATCTAACCAAGGATTCAAAGGTACAGATGTGCAAAAGCACGATTACTCATAATGTCACTTTATTTTCTGTACTTCGTTTCTTAGAGTGAAACGAGTACTTAGAATTTTTCCAAGGGAATCATGAGCAAACGCAAGAATGGGAAAAATTCGCAAGAGTAGTTTGTAAGGAATATAGTTACTTGATGTAGGTATCATAGGAAAAGTCATACACACATGTAACTACACTCGTATATCAGAATTGTGAACAATAATTTATTTATAAACAAACAGATTGTTTCACATTACAAGAAAACCGAAGAATAAAAGCATAAGACAGAAACATCTTCTAGTCAGCCAACTGCTCATCCGTGGGTTGGATTTGCATTAGCAAGCTTTGGGCAATCCCTTAGGAAATGGCCCATATCGCCACAGTTGTAGCAGGACCCTGGTGAGAAACGAGCTTGAGCAGAGTTGGCTTGTGGTTGGTTTGGACCACCTTGGTTCGGGTTACGTCGACAAGCACTTGCCAGGTGACCAACTCGTCCACATGATACACACAGACGGCACTGTAAGTGAGCTTGGTGATGCCCATTACATTTGTCGCATATTGGTGCCGTTCCCTTGTATTGCTTCTTAGCAGGTTGTGTTGCCACCCGGATGGGTCCTGCTTGATTTGGTGCAGCTGCTGCTTGGCAAACTTTTACTGTATGACCTTTAAGTCCACAAATTTGGCATTCGCGGCACTTCACACTAGCATGATGATGAAGGTTACATTGGTTTCACAAGGGTGCAGTCCCATTGTATGGCTTCCTAGCAGGGGGTTGAGCTGGTTGGTTGGGGATGGCTTGACCATTGTGAGCGACCACGGCGAAGTTCTGAGAAGCCTTTCACTTCTTTGACTTCTTAGGGGATCCAGTCTGTTCATCCATGGTCTTTGATTCCTTGATTGGTTTCTTGGCTGGTGGTGCTGTCTTGACTTCTGCTTCCTTTGGTGGCTCTTGAGTGGCTTCATTGTTGAGACGAGACATGGCAATGCCTAATTCAACAGTCTTCAGGATTACTTCGCCTATTCGCTCGGCAAATTTGGATGTTCGCTCGGACATTTGACCGTTGCTGAGAGGAAGAGACATTCTAGAAGAAAATGAAAGACATAGGAAGAAACAAGTGAAACGTCATCGGATAAACAATACAGAATGGCAATGCATAAGAATTTGCGATCATTTGTTTGTTACCTAAGGCAAACAAATGAGACGGTGACAAATCAAAGTAAACGGATCATATTAATGTATCACTGAAGACATGCTCGCCTATAAGTGAACACTCACCCCTAGAGTTTCCAGGTAAGAGTGACTGGTCTGATACTGCGGATTTGTACGAACACTCTAGCCTTCGACAGAAAACTCAGGGTACAGGCATTCACTCTTCCAGTTTGCATGTGTTCACATTATAAGACCCAAACTTTGACGAGATTTTGAATTCAAAGGGGTTCAAAACCTTACAACAGAGGGTTCAAAACCAAGTAATCAATCATCCTAGAACAGATGATTAGTTTTCAAAGCGGTTTTGAAATTTGTGTTCTTGTTGTGGTTGTCGCCTAAGGATAGGTGACAGTATTGTTTTATGACTAAACGCAAGTAAACACGCGTTAGGGTCCTAGGAAGGTTATAGACTAGGTCAAAGTATTACTAATAACCTAATTCCCTATAACCATGAGCTCTGATACCAACTTTTCTGTCACACCCCGACCACGTAAAACAACAAAACGTGGCGGAAAACGTCGGGGAGTGTTGTAACAGAATCATTGTTTCATAACACATGGAAATTGAAATATTGTTTTATTGAATAAAAGAGTTAAAATGTCTTGACAATCAAAGAAATATAACATAAATAACTAGTCTTGCATCTTTTATTGTCACTAAGGCCCAAGTCCGCCTAAGTGTATCTTGATAAATCCTATGCATCATATCCTGAAACACATGTGAAAATAGGTACGTCAGCATAAAAATGCCTGTGAGATACACAGGTTTGGTGAAAAGAGAATTCATGACTTATGTTTAAGAAAATGTTTAGTCATGAACCTTGTAATTTGCTTTGTCTTGTAAATCATTTGAAAAGCAATAAGATCAGATGATATGTATAAATAAGAGAATAATGTATGGTTAAATGAATAATCAAGTAAAATGAGTTTGTATAAGATAAGTTGTTTTGTAAAACAATGTCTTGTGAAAAGTATGTTATTTGTATAAAATGTTATATGTCTTAATTTGAAATGATTCGAATAACGCTACGATATGTAATACCATACAAACACTTATATATAGGAAGTACCAGCGGCGTATCCACCATGCTTGTATCATATTACACACGCCTCGTTATTTAAATCACTTACTCAAACCAAACCATCAAAGTAAAATGTTTATGTATAATCAAATGTCAAAATGTTTATGTCTAATGTAAATCATGAAATGTGCATCCAAAATATCATGTATGGTAAGTGAAATATATCAACTCATCCATATGTAAAAATGCACAAAAACAAGGTATTGAAGTAAAACATGGTTTAAATCAAAGTTATGTTTTGTGGAACAAATGCATGCTATACTGATATAAACATCTATGCGGTATTGTAAAAATTCATACATCCAAGCCTTGCGACTGTAGAATAAACCCTAGCACAAAGTCTAAGGTCCACCTAGAAATGTATTCGGATTCGGTCATTCCTTCCAATCCAAACAAACCCGGGATTTCAGGAATGGGAGTTGTCAAGTCCTATGGTACCACTACCTACTACCGAGCGGCAAGATCGGTGTTAATGAATGTACATTGTCCCATTTAAACAAACCAAATGTCATACCAAAATGTAAGCATGTGATGAATAATAAATGTACTAAGTATGCACACAATGGACATACATAGCATAGAATGTAATGTAAAATAATGTACTAAGTATGCACACAATGAACATACATAGCATGAAATGTAATGTAATGTAAAACGATGTACTAAGTATGCACACAATGGACATACATAGCATGAAATGTAATGTAGAACGATGTACTAAGTATGCACACAATGGGCATACATAGCATAAAATGTAATGTAAAACAATGTACTAAGTATGCACACAATGGACGTACATAGCATGAAATGTAATGTAAAACAATGTACTAATAGTGTACTAATGAACATAGCAAGTATACGATGTGAAAACATGGAAAGCATGAAAGTAACAAGTAGGCACATGTGTTTCACCCCAAAACAGTTTGAAAATGGTAAAAGAGGGGTCTATGTACTCACTTGAGATTGCTTAGTAGTCCTTGAGTAACAACCAAACAATGCTAGAGATCACGGATATCAAACGGCACCTAATATAGGTAACTATGTTAATAAACCGGACCTATATCGGAGGATCGGATAGAATGAGAGCTCGTAAAGCAAATGAGTATGGGAACTCATGTAGTATGGTTTAACAAAGCCTACATACTAAAATGAAACCTAACCTAAGTGCTTACGACCCATTACGACCCGTTTAGGTAGCTTATGCTACTTTAACGCGTCGTTCGCGTGAAACGCGTTCGGACCGCTTAACTAGTCCTATGACAAGTAATATATGCCTTAACATGTCTAATATTGTTGCCAATTCAGTTTAGATACCAAAAGTTATGTTACATATGCTTAAAATGAGTTTTGGCGTAAAAAGGGTATTTTGGTAATTTACCAAAGGCCTATATTCTACCTATCATACAACTAACTAAACATCGTGACCATAAGGTATAACCTCGGAAGGTTATTCCCTACATACTATGGTCACCTAATGTGTTTGGTCGGATCCTAATGATCGACCAAACGGGTCGGGTTCGAAAGTATAAGCGATTGTTTAGATCGCTTACCTTACGACCCTATATAAGCACTAAACTAAAAGTGACGAGTTAAGCATGTTAAAACATACTTAACTAAGTTTAGAAAACAGGTTTGGTATCAAAACAAACGGTTTTGATACCTAAGAGTAGTTTGGTTACAAAATACGCGTAAGTGCGCATTTTGGCCGAAACTACGACTCGTCACTGAGCCTAGATAACATGGTAATCAGTAGGTATAGTCACTAAGGACTACAACCATCGTGATTACGCTCACGTTATGAAGTTCAAATGAACTTCGCATTGACTATAAACTGGTCAATGCAGAAAGTCTAACAAAGTTTGACTTTAACGCTAAACGAATAAAGAGAACGAAGGAACACTTACAAAGTGTCCCCGAAAGCTTATCTTGATCCAAGTAGCTCAGGTATGAAGTATGGCTTCAACTTAGAGCTTTTAGATCAGATTTGTGGGTTTTTGGAGTTGGGATGGATGGGTATTTATAGGATTCTTGGAACCGTTAGGACCGTTTATCAAATAACGTGCTATGATCTCATCCATACACTTGTTGAAACCTTGTGGTAACTCAAAATGGCCCCTCATGAGCAGGAAAGGGCAAGTGTGGGTGAGTTGGGAGTGCTAAACAGCTGTTAACAGCTGTTAAATTCTGTTAATCTGGTCTGGGAGACTGACACGGGCCGTGTAAGGATACACACAAGACTTACACAGGCCGCCTGGCCTTGTCTGATCAGAACCAACTTTGCCATATTGACAGTTTCAGTCCCTGATGGTGTTTAAGGCCATTTCCGACATGTTTAAGGCCCGTTAAGCCAACTTTAAGGCCCTAAAATGATGCCTAAACATTGTGGACATGAAACATGCTCAAAAATATGCCGGATGTTGGTTCGTTTGGTCGTACGATCGTGATGTCCGCTTAATTACGAGGGAATGCGCATAAGCGCGAAAAACGATCCAAATTGCGTGACGAATGGATTTTTCTTATGCCAAACACTAAAATAAAATATTTTAGTGCTTACATAAATTTTTGGATGTCCGGATGTATTCAGAACGTAAGTTATGCGCGAAAGTGCAAACTTATGCACTTTTTGACACTTTTAGTCCCTGAATGAGCCAAAAGTTTATTTTAGCACACCGAACCCCTCAAAGCCTATTTCTAAGCTATGTAAAGGATATTTATGGTATGTTTAACTTGTGGTCATGTTCCGGAATGTCTGTTACATTTCAAATTGGCATACTTTCGCAGTTTGTCAAATTTAGTCCCTATAGGTGAATTAACTTGATTTTGCCATACCAAAGCTTTCAAAACTTATTTCTAAGTTATATAAATGCTAGTTAAGGTATGTTAAGCCTATTTCACTATTACAGAGTGTTCGTTGCATTAAACGGGTTATATTTACGCATCAGTGCGCGTATAACCTTCAAGAAAGCGATTTAAAGCTTGAAATCGAACAAGAATTGATATGTGCAAAGGATATACATATTTATACAAATCCCAAGTATGAAATACAATATTTCATTGATACAGTATTTGTTTGATGGCCGTGGAGGCACAGGTGTCACATCCGCCACGCATTGTTGTTTTACGTGGTCGGGGTGTGACAGAAGAGTTGGTATCAGAGCCAATGGTTATAGGGAATTAGGTTATTAGTAATACTTTGACCTAGAATATAACTTCTAGGACCCCAACGCAAGTTTATTTGCGTTTAGATTTTTTTAAAACAAAATCGTCACCTATCCTTAGGTGATAACCACAACGAGAACACAATTTTCGAACCCGCTTCGAAAACTAATCATCTGTTCTAGGATGATTGATTACTAGGTTTTGAACCCTCTATTATATGGTTTTGAACCCTTTAAGTTTTCAAAATCTCGTCAAAGTTTGGGTCTAAATAATGTGAACACGTGCAAACTAGAAGAGTGAGTGCCTGTACTCTGAGTTTTCTGTCTAAGGCTAGAGTGTTCGTACAAATCCACATAATCGGACCAGTCACTCTTACCTGGGAACTCTTGGGGTGAGTGTTCACTTATAGGCGAGCATGTCTTCGCGATACGTTATTTGGATCCATTTACTTTGATTAGTCACTGCGTGTCATTTGTTTGTTCGAGGTAACGAACGAATGATCGCCTCTCTTGCGTTTTGTCGATACCTCTTTTGCTTTTCAACCTCACTCGTTTCCTCTGTTTCCTTGTTAGACAATGCCTCCTCGATGTGAAGCACAATCTTTTACTATTGAAGAAATCGCAGCCCTGGTCTCTCAGCAAGTGGCTGATGTGCATCCCGTTGTTGTGACCCAAGTCCACGAGATATACAACAACAATAATAACAACAATGCGCCGTGTAACTTCAAGAGCTTCAATACTGCGAAGCCGCTTAAGTTTTCTGGGTCGCAAGGAGCAACTGCGCTCCTGCAGTGGTTTGAGAGTATCGAGAGCACATTCAGACATGTGCAGTGTCAGAATGCGCGTAAGGTTGAATTTGCTTCGAGCGTGTTTGAGAAGTGTAACATCTGTGTCTGAAATCATTGTAAACAATTCAGTTATCAATAAAACAAAGTTATTTGATCCCAATGTTTGTTTGGTTATGTTTTACATTTTTCATGTTTTGACTTTTATTCAATTTCAAACTCTATATCGCTTTCTGGAGAGTTATACGCAAACTGGTGCGTAAACGTAATCAGTTTAATGCGACAAATACTATGGAACATCAACATATACTTAACATACCTTAAATAAATTTTACATAACTTAGAAATAAGTTTTGAAGGCTTTGGTATGGCAAAAACAAGTTAATCCGCCTACAGGGACTAAATTTGACAAAATACGAAAGTATGCCGATTCGCACTATAACAGACATTCCTAAACATGACCATAAGTTAAACATACCATAAATATCCTTTATATAGCTTAGAAATAGGCTTTGAGGGGTTCGGTGTGCTAAAATAAACTTTTGGGTCATTCAGGGACTAAAAGCGTCAAAAAGTGCACAAGTTTGCACTTTCGCGCATAACTTACGTTCTGAATACATTCGGACATCCAAAAATTTATGTAAGCACTAAAAAATTTTGTTTTAGTGTTTGGCATAAGAAAAATCCATTCGTCACGCAATTTGGATCGTTTTTCGCGCTTATGCGCATTTCGTCGTAATTAACCGAACATCGCAACCGTACGGCCAAACAAACCGACATCCGAGAATTTTTCAAGCATATTTCATGTTTCCTATGTCTTAACATCATTGAGGAGCTTGAAATTGGGTTTGACGGGTGTTAGAAGTGCCGTTACGCAACGAAACAAGGTGCAGGGACTGAAACTGACAATTCTGCATAGTTGCTGGCTTACGGAACGTAAGCCATCACCCTTACGGTCCGTAAGGGGTCTCCAACACATCATAATGTTCTAAAACAGCTGTTAACAGCTGTTAACCACTCCCAAATCCTTTGCCACATGTTAATCTCTGATGGTGGGGGGCCAATTTGGGTTCCATAACATTCCAACAAGTGTACGGATGAGATTCGATCACGGTTTTCGATAAACGATCCTAACGGTTGTCCACTTACTATAAATACCCACCAACATCACTTGCAAAACCCACTTGAAATCTGATTTTTCTCTAAGTTGGGGTGTTCTATCACTTCATACCTGAGAAATATTTGGAAATCAAAGCTTTCGAGGACCCTTTGTAAGTGTTCCTTCGTTCTTTTTATTCTTTTAGTGTTAAAAGTCAAACTTTGTTTGACTTTCTGCGTTGACCAGTTTATGGTCAATGCGAAGTTCGTTTGAACTTCATAACGTGAGCGTAATCACGATGGTTATAGTCCCTAGTGACTATACCTACTGATTACCACGTTATCTAGACTCAGTGACGAGTCGTAGTTTCGGCCAAAATGCGTGTTATTGCGTATTTTGTAACCAAACTACTTATAGATATCAAAACCGTTTGTTTTGATACCAAACCTGTTTTCTAAACTTAGTTAAGCATGTTTTAACATGCTTAGCTCGTCACTTTTAGTTTAGTGCTTATATAGGGTCGTAAGGTAAGCGATCTAAACAATCACTTATACTTTCGAACCCGACCCTTTTGGTCGATCATTAGGATCCGACCAAACACATTAGCTGACCATAGTTGTATAGGGAATAACCTTCCGAGGTTATACCTTGTGGTCACATCGTTTGAGTAGTTGTATGATAGGTAGTATATATGCCTTAGGTAAATTACCAAAATGCCCTTTGAACGCCAAAATTCATTTTAAGCATATGTAACATAACTTTTGGTATCTAAACTGATTTGGTAACAATATTAGCCATGTTAAGGCATATTTCACTTATCATAGGGCTAGTTAGGTGTTCCGAACGCGTTTTACGTGAAAGACGCGTTAAAGTAGCATAAGCTACCTAAACGGGTCGTAATGGGTCGTAAGCACTTAGGTTAGGTTTCATTTTAGTATGTGGGCTTTGTTAAACCATATTACATGAGTTCCCATACTCATTTGGTTTACGAACCCTCATTCTATCCAATCCTCCGATTTAGGTCCGGTATATTAACATAGTTACCTATATTAGGTGCCGTTTGATATCTGTGATCTCTAGCATTGTTTGGTTGTTATGACTACTAAGCAATCTCAAGTGAGTACATAGACCCCTCTTTTACTATTTTCAAACTGTTTTGGGGTGAAACACATGTGCCTACTTGTTACTTTCATGTTTTCATGTTTTCACATCATATACTTGCTATGTTCATTAGTACATTTATAGTACATAATTTACATTACATCGTTTTGCTATGTATGTCCATTGTGTGCATACTTAGTACATCTTTTACATTACATTTCATGCTATTTATGTCCATTGTGTGCATACTTAGTACATCTTTTACATTACATTTCATGCTATGTATGTCCATTGTGTGCATACTTAGTACATTGTTTTACATTACATTTCACGCTATGTATGTTCATTTGATTACATACTTAGTGCATTGTTTTCACATGCTTACATTTTGGTATGACATTTGGTTTGTTCAAATGGGACAATATACATTCATTAACATTGATCACGCCATTCGTTAGTAGGTAGTGGTACCATAGGACTTGACAACTCCCATTCCTGAACCCTAGGTTTGTTTGGGTGGAAGGAATGACCGAATTCGATAAACATAACACAGATAGACCTTTAATTTGTTTAAAGGTCTATCACCACAGTCACAAGGATTGGATGTATGCATTTTCACAATACCGCATAGATGTTTGTATCAGTATAACATGCATTTGTTCCACAAAACATAACTTTGACTTAAACTATGTTTAATTCAATACCCTGTTTTTGTGCATTTTACCTATGGTTTAGTTGATATATTTCACATGCCATACATGATATTTTTGGATACACATTATATGATTTACATTAAACATAAACATTTTGACATTGATATACACATTTGGTGATTTACATTAGACATGGACATTTTGATATGGTTTACACAATAACACTTGACAATTGATTTATACATGAACAATTTACATTGGTGGTTGGTTTGGGTAAATGGTTTGAGTAACGAGGCGTGTGTAATATGATACAAACATGGTGGATACGCCGCTGGTACTTCCTATATATAAGTGTTTGTATAATATTACATATCGTAGCGTTATTTAAATCATTTCAGTATAGACATATTACATTTTACACAAATAACATATTTTTCAAGACATTGTTTTATATAACTCATTTTACTGGGATTTTTCATTAACCATACACCTTTCTTTTATGTAATCGGATTTCTTATCGAGTTTTCATATGATTTATAAAAGAAAACACTTAACAAGATTCATGACTAATTTTTATTAAACCTTTCTTCTAAAAACCCAAGTCATGAATCCTATTTTCACAAAACCTATGTATCTCACAGGCATTTTTATGCTGACGTACCTATTTTCACATGTGTTTTCAGGAGCTGTTGCTTAGGATGATGATCGGGACACTAGGGCGGACCTATGCCTTAGAGACTTAAAATAAAGATAGAACTAGTTTAATTATGTTCTGAACTCTTTATTTCCTGTTTTGAGACAATGTAACACTCTTGTTTGATAAATAAAATGTAACTTTAATTTCCATGGTTGTGAAACAATAATTCTGTTACAACACTCCCTGACGTTTCCGCCACGATTTGATGTTTTACGTGGTCGGGGTGTGACAGAAAAGTTGGTATCAAAGCCAATGGTTATAGGGAATTAGGTTATTAGTAATGCTTTGACCTAGACTATAACCTTTATAGGACCCCAACACAAGTTATCTTGTGTTTAGATTTTAAAACACGCACTTCACCTATCCTTAGGTGATAACCACAACGGGAACATCAAGTTCGAATCCGCTTTGAAAATTAATCATCTGTTTTTGGATGATTGATTACTAGGTTTTGAACCCTCAGTTGTAAGGTTTTGAACCCTTCCAGTTTGATTTTTGGCCTTGTGCCTTTCAAATTTTCAAAATCTCGTCAAAGTTTTGGGTTCTAAATAGTGTGAACACATGCAAACTGGAAGAGTAAATGCCTGTACCCTGGGTTTTCTAGTCTAAGGCTAGAGTGTTCGTACAAATCCACATAATCGGACCGGTCACTCTTACCTGGGAACTCTTGGGGTGAGTGTTCACTTATAGGCGAGCATGTCTTCGCAATACATTATTTTTGACCCATTTACTTTGATTAGTCACTGTGTGTCGTTTGTTTGCTTTGTGATGCGAACAAATGACCACCATCTTTGCTTTTGTTGATTTTGTTTCATCTCATTCTCTTCATCCAATCATCTCACTCGTTTCCTTTCATGTTTTCCTCTTTTAGAATGCCTCCTCGATGCGAAAACCAGATAGCGACTGCCGAACTGGCAGAAATCATTGCGAAGCAAATGGCTGCTGCATTCCCAAACCTCTTTGCTCAATGGAACAAAGCCAACAACAACAACAACAATGCTCCATGCAATTTCAAGAATTTTAACTCGGCTAAACCACTCAAGTTTAGTGGTTCTGAGGGAGCAACTGGGCTTCTTCAATGGTTCGAGGGCATTGAGAATACTTTTCGTCACGTGCAGTGTCCTGACAATCGCAAGGTTGAGTTTTCTTCGAGTTTGTTTCAGAAGAGGGCTCTTACGTGGTGGAACGGGGTTATGAGAGATCGTGGTGCAGAAGTTGCACTAGCACAGACATGGGCTGAACTTAGGGCCCTTATGATGAGGGAGTTCTGTCCTCGTCATGAACAGCAAACTTTGGAGATAGAGTTTGATGACTTGAAACAAGACAGTGGTGAGCATCGGGCGTATACTGATAGGTTTGAGGAGTTGAGTCTGCTTTGCCCAACAATGGTTACCCCACTCGACAAGGCTATCGAAAGGTACATCGATGGTCTACCTGACTCAGTACAAGACATCATTACTGGTAGTAACCCTACCACACTCCGTCAGGCTATCGAGTTAGCAGCGACATTGACTGAGTCGCAGGTTCGAAAGGGAAGGCTGCACAAAAAGGGTGACAAGGGTAAGAAGCAGGCGTCTGACAAAGAGGATAGCAAGAAAGGTCAAAACAAGAAGGGAAAGGATTCTGGTTCCTCAAGGGGGTCAAGGAAGCGTAAGGCTTCCCAAAATTTTGTTGTCACTGCCCAAGCTAACCAGGCAGCTCCCAACCAACCCGTACAGCCTCCAGCGAAGAAACCTTATGCAGGAAATGCACTTTTGTGCAATAGATGCAACAGTCACCATCAGCCGCAATTTCCGTGCCGTTTCTGTACTAACTGTGGGAAGTCAGGTCATCTTGCTGGTTGTCACACCCCGACCACGTAAAGCAACAAGACGTGGCGGAAACTTCGGGGAGTGTTGTAACAGAATCATTGTTTCATAACCATGGAATAAATAAATTCTGTTTTTTTTAATAAATGAACTCATTGTTTTAATACAATCAAATAAGTACTACTATGATCTTCCAAGTTTTAAAGTCGCTAAGGCACGAGTCCATCCTAAATGTAGCATGTATCAACAATCATCTCAAGACAGCACCTGAAACATATGTAAAAATAGGTACGTCAGCATAAAAATGCCTGTGAGGTACATAGGTTTTGTGAATATAGGATTCATGACTTATAAGTTTAGAAAAAAAGGTTGTTTAACAAAAGTCAGTCATGATCCTTGTAAAATGTTTAGTTTTATAAATCATTTGAAAATTGATAAACAAAACAATGATATATATTTATAAAAGAATAATGTATGCTTAAGTGAATAACCATGTAAAATGGGTTTGTATTGAATGTATTGTTCGAAAAACAATATTTTGATAAAAAGGCTTATAGTATATGTGAAAATATACTTTGGATTTTAAGAGAATCGAATGAGTAATATATTAAAATATATTTCAGTTCCAATATCGTTGACCCAAGTGTACTAAATAACGCCACGGTATGTAATGCAATGAAAACACTTATATATAAGAAGTACCAGGGGCGTATCTACCATGTTTTCATCACATTACACCCGTCCCGTTATCTAAACACTAACCAAAACCCAATCGTTAGATAGATAGTACATTAAATATACCTTAGTTGTTTAAAATAATAGTTTGAAGTAGTATATTACAAGTATACTTCGGATTTATAAATAACATATTAAACTATGTTTTGGTTTCATAAATAACATATCAAAATATGCTTTGGATGTGATAAATAACATATTAAACAATGTTTTGGTTTTGTAAATAACATATCAAAATATGCTTTGGATGATTAACAAAATATATGTTGGTTTTGTACAATACCACACATGAGAGTATATCAAACTATACTTTTGGGAGTATATCAAAATATACTTTAAAAGTGTGATTTAAGAATTCATTCAGACCTAGTGCATCAAAATACACCTTTGAGACTATAGGGATACCACACAGGCAATCCCTATTTGGATGGAGAAACAAATTGGTTTCAGACATTCCATGACAAATGGAATGGGGTGTCTAATCCTATAGCGCTATATCATACTACCAATCGGTCTGGTGAACATAAAATAAGTACAATTCAACATTTTATTTTATGTTCTTTGAGAAATCAGTGTTTAAACCATAGATAGACATTTAGTTTGTCAAATGATAAGTAATAACATGTATAATCAATTATACTTTGAAATCATGAAAATAACAGATAGGTACACATGCTTCACCCCAAAACAGTTTGAAAACAGTAAAAGAGGGGACTATGTACTCACTTGAGATTGCTTAGAAGTCCTAGGATAACCACCAAGCAATGCTAGAGATCACGGAAATCAAACGGCACCTAATATAGGTAACTATGTTAATAAACCGGACCTATATCGGAGGATCGGATAGAATGAGGGCTCGTAAACCAAATGAGTGTGGAAGCTCATGTAATATGGTTTAACAAAGCCTACATACTACAATGAAACCTAACCTAAGTGCTTACGACCCATTACGACCCGTTTAGGTAGCTTATGCTACTTTAACGCGTCGTTCGCGTAAAATGCGTTCGGAATGCCTAACTAGTCCTATGATAAGTAAAATATGCCATAACATGTCTAATATTGTTACCAAATCAGTTTAGATACCAAAAGTTATGTTACATATG
The DNA here is from genome assembly GCA_030545235.1 of Helianthus tuberosus. Lineage (NCBI taxonomy): Eukaryota > Viridiplantae > Streptophyta > Magnoliopsida > Asterales > Asteraceae > Helianthus > Helianthus tuberosus. Next base: position 75,976,519 of record CM060384.1, on the reverse strand, counting down.
CTTAAAATGAATTTTGGCGTCAAAAGGGCATTTTGGTAATTTACCTAAGGCATATAAACTACCTATCATACAACTAACTAAACGTCGTGACCATAAGGTATAACCCGGAAGGTTATTCCCTATATACTATGGTCACCTAATGTGTTTGGTCGGATCCTAATGATCGACCAAATGGGTCGGGTTCGAAAGTATAAGCGATTGTTTAGATCGCTTACCTTACGACCCTATATAAGCACTAAACTAAAAGTGACGAGCTAAACATGTTAAAACATGCTTACCTAAGTTTAGAAAATAGGTTTGGTATCAAAACAAACGGTTTTGATACCTAAGAGTAGTTTGGTTACAAAATACGCAAGAATGTGCATTTTGGCCGAAACTACGACTCGTCACTGAGCCTAGATAACGTGGTAATCAGTAGGTATAGTCACTAGGGACTATAACCATCGTGATCACGCTCACATTATGAAGTTCAAACGAACTTCGCATTGACCATAAACTGGTCAACGCAGAATGTCAAACAAAGTTTGACTTTTAACGCTAAAAGTATAAAAAGAACGAAGGAACACTTACAAAGGGTCCCCGAAAGCTAAACTTGATCCAAGTAGCTCAATTATGGAGCAATGGCTTCAACTTAGAGCTTTTAGATCAGATTTTGTGGGTTTTGAGTTGTGATGGGTTGGGTATTTATAGTAAATGGACAACCGTTAGGACCGTTTATCGAATAACGTGCTTTGATCTTGTCCATACACTTGTTGCAACCTTATGGTAACTCAAAATGGCCCCTCATGAGCAGGAAACAACATGTGGAATTTGGTTTGGAGGGCATAACAGCTGTTAAAATAGCTTTTGCTGATCTGAAAGGGCCTCGCGTGACGCCTAGGGGGCTAGGGGTCACGCCTAGGTCCTTCTGATCAGCAAACAGTTTCCAAAGTTTCCATTTCAGTCCCCGTTGTGTATTAAGGCCATTTCTGACATGTTTAAGGCTCTTTAAGTCTACCTTAAGGCCCTCAAATGATGCCTAAACATTGTGGACATGAAACATGCTCAAAAATATCCCGGATGTTGGTTCGTTTGGTCGTACGATCGCGATGTTCGCTTAATTACGATGGAATGTGCATAAGCGCGAAAAATGATCCAAATTGCGCGACAAATGGATTTTTCTCATTCCAAACACTAAAATAAAATATTTTAGTGCTTACATAAATTTTTGGATGTCCGGATGTATTCAGAACGTAAGTTATGCGCGAAAATGCAAACTTGTGCACTTTTTGACTCTTTTAGTCCCTGAATGACCCAAAAGTTTATTTTAGCACTCCGAACCCCTCAAAGCCTATTTCTAAGCTATGTGAAGGATATTTATGGTATGTTTAACTTATGGTCATGTTCCAGAATGTCTGTTCTAGTACGAATCGTCCTACTTTCGCAGTTTGTCGAATTAAGTCCCTGTAAGCGATTAAACTTGTTTTTAGCATACCAAAGCCTTCAAAACTTATTTATAAGTTATGTAAAGGTTATTTAAGGTATGTTAAACCTTTTCCACTATTCCGGAGTGTTCGTTGCATTAAACTGGTTATATTTACGCATTGGTGCGCGTATAACCTTCCAGAAGGCGATTTAGAGCCCGAAATCGAACAAGAATTGATATGTGCAAATGATACACATGTTTATACAAACCCCAATTATGAAACACAATATTTCATCATTTTGGTATTTGTTTGATGGTTGAAGTGACACAGGTGTCACACTGGTGTTTGTCGTTTTGCTCAGAATCAGGCAGTTCAGAACCCGCCTCAACGAGTTGCTCAGCCTCCTGCTCAGCAACAAGGTCAAGCTGCACGACCTCATTTTCCTCCTGGTTCATGCTACAACTGTGGGGATCTGACCCACTACCGTAATCAGTGTCCAAGATTGGTGAATGCTAACCCAAATCAGAATCAGGCTCAGGCTCGAGGTCGAGTCTTCAACATGAATGCACAAGAGGCACAAGAAGACAATGAAGTGATGAACGGTACGTTCTTTATTAATAATCAGCCTGCATCTGTTCTTTTTGATTCAGGTGCCGATAAGAATTTTGTGTCATTATCCTTTGAGCCATTGCTTCGCATGTCTAGAACGAAACTAGGTAAACCTTTGACAGTAGAAGTTGCTAGTGGTGAACCCATTGTTCTTGATTCTGTTCTTCGCAACTGCCAGTTGAACCTTAACGACCATCTTTTTCCTATTGACCTCACACCTATGCAACTTGGAAGCTTCGACGTTATTGTGGGTATGGATTGGTTAGTCAAGCATCGCGCAGAGGTAGTTTGTTTTGAGAAGATTGTTCGTGTGCCACTTTCGACAGGCGAGATCCTACAGGTTTGTGGTGAGAAACCTGCTGGTGGTCTCAAACTCATGTCTTGTTTTAAAGCTCGGAAGTATCTGCGAAAGAACTATGTGGCCTTTTTGGCACACGTTGTAGTAGATAAGGGCAAAGGTAAATCTATTCAAGATATTCCTGTTGTTCGGGATTATTCTGAAGTATTCCCTGAAGAGTTACCTGGTCTACCTCCAACACGCCAAGTCAAGTTCCGAATTGATCTCGTACCTGGTGCAAATCCCATTGCCAGATCTCTATATCGTCTTGCACCGTCTGAGATGCAAGAGTTGGCTAAGCAGCTTCAGGAGCTCTCTGACAAAGGTTTTATCCGTCCTAGCTTTTCACCTTGGGGTGCTCCCGTTCTTTTTGTCAAAAAGAAGGATGGATCTTTTAGGATGTGTATCGATTATCGTGAGCTTAACAAGCTTACCATCAAGAATCGATTTCCCCTACCTCGCATTGATGATCTCTTTGATCAGTTGTAGGGCGCTTCTTATTTTTCAAAGATTGATCTGCGATCCGGATATCATCAACTTCGTGTGCATGAAGAAGACATTCCCAAGACAGCGTTTCGCACTCGTTATGGGCATTATGAGTTCACAGTCATGCCATTCGGTTTGACTAATGCTCCTGCTGTTTTCATGGACTTAATGAATAGGGTCTGCAAGCCTTATTTGATGACATCTTGATATACTCCAAGACGCGAGCTGATCACGAGCAACATCTTCGTCTTACTTTGGAACTCCTAAAGAAAGAGCAACTTTTCGCCAAATTCTCCAAGTGTGAATTCTGGCTTAAAGAAGTTCAATTTTTAGGACATATTGTCAACGAACAAGGTATTCATGTAGATCCCTCCAAGATCAGTGCGATTAAGGATTGGGATACGCCTACTACTCCTACTGAAGTTCGTTCTTTTCTTGGTCTGGCGGGTTATTACCGCCGCTTCATTGAGAACTTCTCAAAGATTGCAGTTCCTCTAACTGCTCTAACTCAGAAGAACAAGCCCTTTGATTGGGGATTCAAACAAGAGGAAGCTTTTCAAAACTTGAAGCAGAAGCTTTGTGACGCGCCTGTTCTGACTTTGCCTGAGGGCAATGATGATTTCGTCGTTTATTGCTATGCATCTAAATTGGGTCTTGGTGTGTTCTGATGCAAAGGAAAAAAGTCATAGCATATGCATCGAGGCAGTTGAAGATACATGAGAAAAACTACACCACTCATGATCTTGAGTTAGGTGCAGTTGTCTTCGCTCTTAAGATCTGTAGACACTATTTGTACGGTACAAAATATGTGGTTTTCACGGACCACAAAAGTCTTCAGCATATCTTCAATCAGAAAGAACTCAACATGAGGCAACGACGTTGGGTTGAGCTTCTAAACGACTATGACTGCGAAATTCGCTACCATCCTGGTAAGGCGAATGTCGTAGCCGATGCATTGAGTCGTAAGGAACGTACTAAGCTTCATTGTGTTCGTGTTCAATCTGATATTCAAGCTCGATCCGATATCCAAGCCCGCATTTCTCAGGCTCAACAATCTTGTGTTTCACAAGGTTTGATGGATAATGAATTTCCCTATCACATAACACCTGATCTGGAACTGAAGGGTAATGGATCGTATTACTTCATGGATTATTTGTGGGTCCCAAGCCAAGATAACCTTCGCACCTTGCTTATGGATGAAGCCCATAAGTCTCCTTATTCTGTTCATCCTGGCTCAGATAAGATGTATAAGGATCTTCGTATTCAGTATTGGTGGCCTGGTATGAAGAAAGACATTGCCTTATATGTATCAAAATGCCTTACTTGTCTTAAGGTTAAGGCTGAACATCAACGTTCTTCTGGTTTATTGGTGCAACCAGAGATCCCAGTTTGGAAATGGGAAAACATTACTATGGATCTTATTACTAAACTTCCGCGCAGAAAGAAAGGTCATGATGCCATCTGGGTAGTTGTTGATCGTCTTACTAAGTCAGCGCATTTCCTGCCAATCCGTGAGGATTTTTCTGCTGACAAACTTGCTAAAATCTATGTGGATGAAATTGTAGCTCGACATGGTGTTCCTTTGAACATCATTTCTGACAGAGATGCTCGCTTCACTTCTCATTTTTGGAGAACCATGCAATCTGCTATGGGGACCCAACTTAATCTAAGCACAGCTTATCATCCACAAACGGATGGTCAATCTGAAAGAACAATCCAGACTCTGGAGGATATGCTTAGAGCTTGTGTGATCGATTTTGGTGGTAGTTGGGATTCACATCTTCCGTTGATTGAATTCCCCTACAACAACAATTATCACTCCAGCATCAACATGGCTCCTTTCGAGGCTCTCTATGGTCGAAAATGTCGTTCACCAGTCTGCTGGAATGAGATCGGCGAGGCTCAGCTTACTGGACCTGCCCTCATTTTAGAGACAACAGATAAGGTTAAGAAAGTTCGTGATAACCTTCAGACAGCTAGAAACCGTCAAAAGAGTTACACGGACCAAGGACGCAAGCCCATGGAATTTCAAATCGGTGATCGAGTATTACTTAAGGTCTCACCTTGGAAAGGTGTGATCAGATTTGGAAAGAAAGGAAAACTTGCACCTAGATACGTTGGACCATTCAAGATCGTCGAAAGAATCGGTAAGGTAGCCTACAGACTTGAGTTACCTCCTGAACTTGGAAATGTTCATCCAACCATTCACGTTTCCAATCTCAAGAAGTGTTTAGCTGATGAGAACCTCCACATACCACTTGACGAAATTTGTGTTGATAAAACACTGAAATTTGTTGAGAAGCCAGTGGAAATCATGGAACGTGAAGTCAAGTGGCTCAAACGCAAGCGCATTCCTTTGGTCAAGGTTCGCTGGGAATCTAAACGTGGACCCGAGTTTACTTGGGAACGCGAAGATCAAATGAAGGCGAAATATCCGCATCTTTTTCCACGAGTTTCCTCTAAATAAATTTCGGGACGAAATTTCCACAAGTAGGGGAGACTGTAACATCTGTGTCTGAAATCATTGTTAACAATTTAGTTATCAATAAAACAAAGTTATTTGATCCCAATGTTTGTTTGGTTATGTTTTACATTTTTCATGTATTGACTTTTATTCAATTTCAAACTCTATATCGCTTTCTTGAGAGTTATACGCAAACTGGTGCGTAAACGTAATCAGTTTAATGCGAAAAATACTCCGGAACATCAACATATACTTAACATACCTTAAATAACCTTTACATAACTTAGAAATAAGTTTTGAAGGCTTTGGTATGGCAAAAACAAGTTAATCCGCCTACAGGGACTAAATTTGACAAAATACGAAAGTATGCCGATTTGCACTATAACAGACATTCCTAAACATGACCATAAGTTAAACATACCATAAATATCCTTTATATAGCTTATAAATAGGCTTTGAGGGGTTCGGTGTGCTAAAATAAACTTTTGGGTCATTCAGGGACTAAAAGCGTCAAAAAGTGCACAAGTTTGCACTTTCGCGCATAACTTACGTTCTGAATACATTCGGACATCCAAAAATTTATGTAAGCACTAAAATATTTTATTTTAGTGTTTGGCATAAGAAAAATCCATTCGTCACGCAATTTGGATCGTTTTTCGCGCTTATGCGCATTCCGTCGTAATTAACGGAACATCGCAACCGTACGGCCAAAGGAACCGACATCCTAGATGTTTTCAAGCATATTTCATGTTCCCTATGTCTTAACATCATTTCGGAGCTTGAAATTGGGGTTGACGGGTGTTAGAAGTGCCGTTACGCAACGAAACAAGGTGCAGGGACTGAAACTGACAATTCTGCATAGTTGCTGGCTTACGGACCGTAAGCCATCACCCTTACGGTCCGTAAGGGGTCTCCAGCACATCATAATGTTCTAAAACAGCTATTAACAGCTGTTAACCACTCCCAAATACTTTGCCACATGTTAATCTCTGATGGTGGGGGCCAATTTGGGTTCCATAACATTCCAACAAGTGCACGGATGAGATTCGATCACGGTTTTCGATAAACGATCCTAACGGTTGTCCATTTACTATAAATACCCACCAACATCACTTGCAAAACCCACTTGAAATCTGATTTTTCTCTAAGTTGGGGTGTTCTATCACTTCATACCTGAGAAATATTTGGAAATCAAAGCTTTCGGGGACCCTTTGTAAGTGTTCCTTCGTTCTTTTTATTCTTTTAGCGTTAAAAGTCAAACTTTGTTTGACTTTCTGCGTTGACCAGTTTATGGTCAACGCGAAGTTCGTTTGAACTTCATAACGTGAGCGTAATCACGATGGTTATAGTCCCTAGTGACTATACCTACTGATTACCACGTTATCTAGACTCAGTGACGAGTCGTAGTTTCGGCCAAAATGCGTGTTATTGCGTATTTTGTAACCAAACTACTTATAGGTATCAAAACCGTTTGTTTTGATACCAAACCTATTTTCTAAACTTAGGTAAGCATGTTTTAACATGCTTAGCTCGTCACTTTTAGTTTAGTGCTTATATAGGGTCGTAAGGTAAGCGATCTAAACAATCGCTTATACTTTTGAACCCGACCCTTTTGGTCGATCATTAGGATCCGACCAAACATATTAGGTGACCATAGTTGTATAGGGAATAACCTTCCGAGGTTATACCTTATGGTCACATCGTTTGATTAGTAGTATGATAGGTAGTATATATGCCTAAGGTAAATTACCAAAATGCCCTTTGAACGCCAAAATTTATTTTAAGCATATGTAACATAAATTTTGGTATCTAAACTGATTTGGTAACAATATTAGACATGTTAAGGCATATTTTACTTATCATAGGGCTAGTTAGGCGTTCCGAACGCGTTTTAACTCGAACGATGCGTTAAAGTAGCATAAGCTACCTAAACGGGTCGTAATGGGTCGTAAGCACTTAGGTTAGGTTTCATTTTAGTATGTGGGCTTTGTTAAACCATATTACATGAGTTCCCATACTCATTTGGTTTACAAACCCTCATTCTATCCAATCCTCCGATTTAGGTCCGGTATATTAACATAGTTACCTATATTAGGTGCCGTTTGATATACGTGATCTCTAGAATTGTTTGGTTCTTATTCAAGGACTACTAAGTAATCTCAAGTGAGTACATAGACCCCTCTTTTACTATTTTCAAACTGTTTTGGGGTGAAACACATGTGCCTACTTGTTACTTTCATGCTTTCATGTTTTCACATCATATACTTGCTATGTTCATTAGTACATTTATAGTACATGATTTACATTACATCGTTTTGCTATGTATGTCCATTGTGTGCATACTTAGTACATCTTTTACATTACATTTCATGCTATGTATGTCCATTGTGTGCATACTTAGTACATCTTTTACATTACATTTCATGCTATGTATGGCCATTGTGTGCATACTTAGTACATTGTTTTACATTACATTTCACGCTATGAATGTTCATTTGATTACATACTTAGTGCATTGTTTTCACATGCTTACATTTTAGTATGACATTTGGTTTGTTCAAATGGGACAATATACATTCATTAACATTGATCACGCCATTCGTTAGTAGGTAGTGGTACCATAGGACTTGACAACTCCCATTCCTGAACCCTAGGTTTGTTTAGGTGGAAGGAATTACCGAATTCAATAAACTTAACACAGATAGACCTTTAATTTGTTTAAAGGTCTATCACCACAGTCACAAGGCTTGGATGTATGCATTTTCACAATACCGCATAGATGTTTGTATCAGTATAGCATGCATTTGTTCCACAAAACATAACTTTGACTTAAACTATGTTTAATTCAATACCCTGTTTTTGTTCATTTTACCTATGGTTTAGTTGATATATTTCACATGCCATACATGATATTTTTGGATACACATTATATGATTTACATTAAACATAAACATTTTGACATTGATATACACATTTGGTGATTTACATTAGACATGGACATTTTGATATGGTTTACACAATAACACTTGACAATTGATTTATACATGAACAATTTACATTGGTGGTTGGTTTGGGTAAATAGTTTGAGTAACGAGGCGTGTGTAATATGATACAAGCATGGTGGATACGCCGCTGGTACTTCCTATATATAAGTGTTTGTATAATATTACATATCGTAGCATTATTTAAATCATTTCAGTATAGACATATTACATTTTACACAAATAACATATTTTTCAAGACATTGTTTTATACAACTCATTTTACTGGGATTTTTCATTAACCATACACCTTTCTTTTATGTAATCGGATTTCTTATCGAGTTTTCATATGATTTATAAAAGAAAACACTTAACAAGATTCATGACTAATTTTTATTAAACCTTTCTTCTAAAAACCCAAGTCATGAATCCTATTTTCACAAAACCTATGTATCTCACAGGCATTTTTATACCGACGTACCTATTTTCACATGTGTTTTCAGGAGCTGTTGCTTAGGATGATGATCGGGACACTAGGGCGGACCTGTGCCTTAGAGACTTAAAATAAAGATAGAACTAGCTTAATTATGTTCTAAACTCTTTATTTCCTGTTTTGAGACAATGTAACACTCTTGTTTGATAAATAAAATGTAACTTTAATTTCCATGGTTGTGAAACAATAATTCTGTTACAACACTCCCCGACGTTTCCGCCACGATTTGATGTTTTACGTGGTCGGAGTGTGACAAGAAGAGAGCGCTTACCTGGTGGAATGGTATTATGCACGACAGGGGTGCCGAAGTGGCGTTGGCACAAACATGGGAAGAGTTTCGGGCTCTCATGATGAAGGAGTTTTGTCCCCATCACGAAACTCGGGCTTTGGAGCGAGAGTTTGACGATTTAAAGCAAGATGGAGCTGAACACCATGCGTATACGAATCGTTTTGAGGAACTTAGTCTATTGTGTCCCACCATGGTTACCCCTCTGGAGAAAGCAATCGAGAGATATATCGATGGGTTACCCGATTCTATTCTGGAGATTGTGACCGGTGTTAATCCTACTACCCTTCGTCAAGCAATCGAGTTGTCTGCTACCCTGACTGAGACTCAAGTCAGGAAGGGTAAACTCACCCGCAAGGGTGATAAAAAGAAGGCGACTGATTCAGGGAAGGACAAGAAAAAGGGTATGGGTAAGGAAGGAGAGACGTCGAAGAAATCGAGGAAGCGAAAGGGTGCCCAGAATTTTGCTGTTACATCACAGACTGCTCAGAACCCGCAGAACCCACCGGCTCAGCCACCTGCAAAGAAAGCGTATGCTGGTACCGCACCTCATTGTGCTCGTTGCAACGGTCATCACGTTGCACAACAAGCTTGCAGGCAATGTACGACGTGTGGTAAACTTGGGCATTTGGCCAATGTTTGTCGTTTGGGACAGAATCAGGTTGCTCAGGTTCCAGCTCTGGGTCAGGGGAATGCTGTGAGATGCCCACCGGGTTCATGTTTTAATTGTGGAGAGTATGGTCACTTCCGCAACAACTGCCCGAGACTGGTGAATGCAAACACGAATGCTAACGCGAACCCGAATGCGAACGTCAACGTCAATGTGAATCCCGCTCGTGGGCGAGCGTACAATTTGAATGCAAACGCAGCGAGGGCTGACAACGAGGTTGTCAATGGTACGTTTCTTGTTAACAATCAACCTGCATCTATTCTTTTTGATTCTGGTGCCGATAGAAGTTTTGTTTCATTAACATTTGAGCCTTTGCTTGCGATACCTAGAACTAAACTGAGGAAACCCTTATCTGTTGAAGTTGACACTGGTAAACCTCTTGTTCTTGATTCTATTATTCGTGATTGTCAGTTAAACCTCGATAACCATCTTTTTCCTATTGACCTCACACCGATGCAACTTGGGAGTTTTGATATTATCGTTGGAATGGATTGGTTAACCAAACACCACGCTGAGGAAGTTTGTTTCAATAAGATTATTCGTATTCCTTTGTCTTCTGGCGATGTTCTGGAGATTCGTGGCGAAAAACCACCAGGTGGTTTGAAGCTTATGTCATGTATGGAAGCCCAAAGTTATTTGCGAAAAGGATATGTTGCTTTTCTGGCACATGTCATCGAGGAGAAAGACAAGAGCAAGAGTATTCAGGATATTCCGATTGTGCGGGATTATCCAGAAGTGTTTCCTGATGAACTGCCTAGTTTGCCTCCAGTTCGTCAAGTCGAGTTTCATATTTACCTTTTACCCAATGCCAACCCGATTGCAAAAGCACCTTATCGTCTTGCACCATCGGAGATGCAAGAGTTATCGAAACAGCTTCAAGAGTTATCTGATAAAGGATTCATACGGCCGAGCTTTTCACCTTGGGGAGCTCCTGTCCTCTTCGTGAAAAAGAAAGATGGATCTTTTCGAAGGTGTATTGATTATCGTGAGCTTAATAAGCTTACCATCAATAATCGATATCCCCTACCTCGAATTGATGATCTCTTCGACCAGCTGCAGGGTGCTTCATGCTTTTCCAAGATCGATCTGCGTTCTGGGTATCATCAACTTCGTGTTCTCAAAGAAGATATTCCCAAAACTGCTTTCCGCACAAGATATGGGCATTACGAGTTCACTGTCATGCCTTTTGGTTTGACAAATGCTCTAGCTATCTTTATGGACTTAATGAATAGGGTCTGCAAACCTTATTTGGACAAGTTCATTATTGTGTTCATCGACGATATTCTCATTTATTCAAAATCTCAAGCCGAGCACGAGCAACACCTTCGCTTAACATTGGAACTCCTAAAGAAGGAAAAACTTTTTGCTAAATTCTCCAAGTGTGAATTCTAGCTTAAAGAAGTTCAATTCTTGGGTCATATAGTCAATGAGCAGGGTATTCATGTGGATCCATCCAAGATTGCTGCTATTAAGGACTGGAATACATCGACGACACCTACAGAGATTCGATCTTTTCTTGGTCTTGCTGGTTATTATCATCGATTTATTTCTAATTTCTCGAAGATTGCGGTTCCACTCACTGCTTTGACTCAAAAGGATAAGCCTTTTGAGTGGGGTCCCAAGCAAGAAGAAGCGTTCCAAACGCTGAAGCAGAAGTTATGTGATGCTCCTGTTCTATCTCTGCCCGAGGGAAGAGATGATTTCGTTCTCCATTGTGATGCGTCCAACTTAGGCCTTGGTTGCGTCCTTATGCAACGAGGTAAGGTTATTGCATATGCATCTAGACAGCTAAAGGTTCACGAGAAGAACTACACAACTCATGATCTTGAGCTAGGAGCTGTGGTTTTCGCGCTTAAAATCTGGAGACACTACCTCTATGGAACGAAGTGTGTGGTTTTCACAGACCACAAAAGTCTCCAGCATATTCTTAATCAGAAAGAGCTGAACATGAGGCAACGACGTTGGGTTGAACTCTTAAACGATTATGACTGCGAGATTCGCTACCACCCTGGTAAGGCGAATGTTGTAGCCGATGCGCTTAGTCGAAAGGAGCGAGTCAAGCTTCATTATGTTCAAACTCTATCTGATTTTCAATCTCGTGTCCTTCAAGCTCAACAATTTTGTGTTTCACAAAATTTGATAGGTAATGAATTACCACGTCAGCTTGAGCTTAAACTCGAAGCGAAGGATGATGGTTTACTCTATTTCATGGATCGTTTGTGGATTTCGAAACAAGATGATCTTCGCACTTTAGTGATGGAGGAATCACATAAGTCTCGATATTCTGTCCATCCTGGTGCTGATAAAATGTACAAGGATCTTCGTACTAAGGTCTGGTGGCCTGGTATGAAGAAGGATGTTGCCTTGTATGTATCGAAATGCCTAACTTGTCTCAAAGTCAAGGCCGAACATCAACGACCTTCTGGCTTGCTTGTACAACCAGAGATACCGGTTTGGTAGTGGGAGAACATTGCGATGGATCTCATCACTAAGTTACCGCGTACGTCTAAAGGTCACGATGCTATCTGGGTTATTATCGATCGATTAACGAAATCTGCTCACTTCTTACCAATCCGTGAGGATTTCTCTGCTGAAAAGCTTGCCAAGATCTATGTAGACGAGATTGTATCATGACATGGTGTTCCTTTAGATATCATCTCTGATCGTGATGCTCGATTTTCATCTCATTTTTGGAAGGCCATGCAATCTGCTTTGGGAACCCAACTGAATCTAAGCACTGCTTATCATCCCCAAACAGATGGCCAATCTGAGAGAACTATTCAAACTTTGGAGGATATGCTTAGAGCATGTGTGATAGACTTTGGTGGTAATTGGGATTCTCATCTGCCGCTGATCGAGTTCTCTTACAACAATAGTTATCATACTAGCATCAATATGGCACCATTTGAAGCTCTCTACGGTCGAAAATGTCGTTCACCTGTCTGTTGGAACGAGACCGGTGAAGCTCAGCTTAATGGACCTAAGCTCGTTCTGGAAACAACAGACAAAATCAAGAAAATCCGCGATAATCTTGTGACAGCTCGAAACCGTCAAAAGAGATATGCGGATTTGGGACGCAAGCCCTTAGAATTTCAAGTCGAAGATCGTGTCCAACTCAAGGTTTCATCTTGGAAGGGAGTCGTGAGATTTGGATAGAAAAGAAAACTTGCACCTCGATATGTGGGACCATTTAAGATTGTGGAAAGAATTGGAAAGGTTGCCTATCGACTAGAGCTACCTCCAGAGCTTGGAAATATTCACCCGACTTTTCACGTGTCCAATTTGCGAAAATGTTTAGCTGACGCTGATCTACACATTCCTCTCGACGAGATCCAAATCGATGAAACAATGCACTTTGTCGAGAAAACCGTGGAGATCGTGGACCGTGCTTACAAACAGTTGAAGAACAAACGAATTCATTGGTCAAAATTCGCTGGGAATCCAAACGTGGCCCAGAGTTTACTTGGGAGCGTGAGGACCAGATGAAGACGAAATATCCGCATTTGTTTTCACAAGCTTCCTCTAGTTGAAATTTCGGGACGAAATTTCCTGAAGTAGGGGAGACTGTGACAACTGTGTTCTGTAATCGATGTACGATGTAAAACAATGATGATTATTAATAAAACAATGTGATTTGGTGTTATTATATGTGTTTTGGTTTTTCTTTGTGTGTATTTGTGTTTGGTGATTTTACAATTCGATTCGATTCCGATTGCAAGCTTTAAATCGCGTTCTGGAAGGTTATACGCAAACTGGTGCGTAAACGCAGTCAGTATAACGCGACAAAGACTCCGGAATAGTGACATAGGCTTAACATACCTTAAATAACCTCCACATAACTTAGAAATAAGTTTTGGATGGTTTGGTGTGTCGAAAACAAGTTTGTTCGATCGCAGGGACTATTTGTGTCAAACTGCGAAACTATGCCGATTTGTATAGTAATGAACAATCCGGAACTTGATCATAAGTTAAATATACCCTAAATAACCTTTACATAGCTTAGAAATAGGCTTTTAGGGGTTCGGTGTGCTAAAATAAACTTTATGCTCATTCAGGGACTAAAAGCGTCAAAAAGTGCATAAGTTTGCATTTTCGCGCATAACTTACGTTCTGAATACATCTGGACCTCCAAAAATTTATGTAAGCAATAAAATATTTTATTTTAGTGTTTGGCATAAGAAAATTCCATTCGTCGCTTAATTTGGATCGTTTTTGCGTTCGTTACAACTTCCGTCGTAATTAACCGAACAACGCAATCGTACGACCAAACGAACCAATATCCGGCATATTTTTGAACATGTTTCACGTTCCCTATGCTTTAACATCCTTGTGAAGCTTAAAAATGGGCCTGACGGGTGTTAGAAGTACCAAAACATGACCATACGTGCACAGGGACCAAAACTTAAATTGCTGGTCTGCAGAGTCCTTACGGGCCGTAAGAGGAGGACCATACGGTCCGTAAGCATGTACCAGATCAGCAGAAGCTTCCTTCCAGCCTGTTTCCAGCTGTTAAGCACTCAAAACCCAATTCCACATGTTAGTTCCTGAGAATGGGGGGCCATATGATGTACCATGGTATGTTAAACAAGTGCAGGGATAAGATTGAATCACGGTTTTCGAGGAACGATCTTAACGGTTCAAGGAAATCTATAAATACCCCTCACCCCCCATTGCAAAACCCACTTGATTTCTGAAATTTTCTCTAAGTTGATGTGTTTGAAACACTTCATACCTGAGAAATACTTGGAAATCAAACTTGTGGGGACCTTCTGTAAGTGTTCTTTCGTTCTTTTCATTCGTTTTAGCGTTAAAGTCAAACTGCGTTTGACTTTCTGCATTGACCAGTTTATGGTCAACGCGAAGTTCGTTTGAACTTCATAACGTGAGCATAATCACGATGGTTATAGTCCCTAGTGACTATACCTACTGATTACCACGTTATCTAGGATCAGTGACGAGTCGTAGTTTCGGCCAAAATACGTATTCTTGCGTATTTTGTAACCAAACTACTCTTAGGTATCAAAACCATTTGTTTTGATACCAAACTTGTTTTCTAACTTATTTAACCATGTTTTAACATGCTTAGCTCGTCACTTTTAGTTTTGTGCTTGTCTAGGGTCGTAAAGGTAAGCGATCTAAACAATCGCTTATACTTTCGAACCCGACCCGTTTGGTCGATCATTAGGATCCGACCAAACACATTAGGTGACCATAGTATATAGGGAATAACCTTCCAAGGTTATACCTTATGGTCGCTTAGTTTAGATAGTTGTATGATAAGTAGTTTATATGCCTTAAGTAAATGACCAAAATGCCCTTTTCATGCATAATTGGTAATTAAGCATATGTAACCTAAAATTTTGTCACATAACTAATTATACATCATGATTAAACTTGTATAGGCATATAATACTTGTCATAGGACTAGTTAGACGTCTCGAACGCGCATTTGCACGAACAACGCGTTAAAGTAGCATAAGCTACCTTAATGGGTCGCGATGGGTCGAAAGCACTTAAGTTAGGCTTCATTTAGGATGTAGGCCTCTTTAAACCATATCACATGAGTTCCAACACTCATTTGGTTTACAAGATCTCATTCTGTCCGATCTTCCGATTTAGGCGTCTATTATTTACTAGTGATTCAATTACTAGGTGCTGCTTGATTTCTCTGGTTTACTCGAGTTTGTTGAAGTACTATTGATTGAAGATACCTTGCACTACATGAGAGTACATAGTTCCCCTATTTTACTGTTTTCAATTGTTTTGGGGTGATTCATATGTACAAAATGTTTTCAAGGTTTAAACGATGATTTCTAAAACGAATAGAACGATTTATACTAAACAAATAACGATTTCGACAATGTGAACGAACTTGTTGGTTGTAGTTACATAACGAACGACATTCATTAGCATTGATCAAGCCGACCAGTATTAGGTTATGGTACCATAAGATATGACAAATCCCGTTATTGCACTATACCCATGGTTATGTGTGGGTGTTGTGGGTAACGACTGAATCTGATGATTGTTAACTTACCCTTTGGAGGTTTGTTAATGCAAGAACGAGTTGAACGATGAACGAGTCACAAAGGTTTGAATGTTATTAACGAGACGACCATATATAAGTTTTCACAATTAAAACGAGGATGATTTAAATGATTTAAATGAGTAAACGATTTGGAAACGATGTTAAACGATTTGGGTAAACGATTGGTTTTGGTTAGTGTTTAGATAACGAGACGGGTGTAATGTAGTGAAAACATGGTAGATACGCCGCTGGTACTTCTTATATATAAGTGTTTTCAACATATTACATACCGTGGCATTATTTAGTTCACTTGGGTAAACGATATTGAAACGATATCAGTCAACGATGTTTTCAAAATAATATACGAGTTTTATTAACGAGTTTATACGAGATGTTTTACAAGATGGTCTTCTAAAACAAAAAGATTTTGGGTTAAGAATCATGGCTACGAAATTTCATAAATTATAACCATCTTGATTTGGGTTGGTTAATCATGTTGCAATATTATACACTTTTAAAAAAACAAGGTTTTCGAGATTTTGCAATATATGTAAACAAGCCATGATTCCGATACTCTTATAAAACCTATGTACTCGCCAGCATTTCTTTGCTGACTTTGTTTTTACATATGTTTCAGGTATTGTTGCTTGATTGATGTTCTAGGATGTATGCGTCACATAGGATCTGGACGAGGCCTTAGTGACATAATATCTATGATAGACGATATAAAACTTGTTTGTTATGTGTTAAAACAATGTTAATGTTTAATATTATCATTAAAACAAAACACTTTTGTATCCATGGTTATGAAACGATAATTCTGTTACAACACTCCCTGACATTTCCGCCACGCTTTGTTGTTTTACGTGGTCGGGGTGTGACACAAACGAGCCGACATCCAAGATGTTTGAGCATATTTTAGGTTCCCTATACTTTAAATTTATTTTAGAGCCTTGAAATGGGGTTAACGGGGCTTAAAAGTGCCAAAAATCAAGTTTTTCAAGTGCAGGGACCTTTTTTGAAATTTCTGGCAGATACATTGAACTTGGTCCATTTTTGAGGTTTTGGTGGTTTTAACCCATGGTTTTGCACCCTATGGGCTGGTATTTGATGGTTTTACATGTTCCCATGGTATTCTAAAACCTTGGGCCCAAGTGTAAGGTCATGATTCAAGCACGGTTTACGAGGAACGATTCTAACGGTTTACCGAAATCTATATAAACCCAACACCTTCATTCTCATTCCTCACAATCTGATTAAAATAGCTCTAAGTTGGGATTTAACACTTCATACATGAGCAATTTGAATCAAGATCTTCCTAGCTTGTACCCTTTGTAAGCTTCTTTCATTCTTTTATGCGTTTTTAAGCGGGAAAGTCAAACAGTGTTTGAGTTTCTGCTTTGACCAGTCAATGGTCAACACGAAGTTCGTTTGAACTTCATAACGTGAGCGTAATCACGATGGTTATAGTCTCTTGTGACTATACCTACTGATTACCACGTTATTTAGGCTTAGTGACGAGTCATAGTTTCGGTCAAAATGCGCGTTTATGCGTATTTTGCAACCAAACTATTTTTGGGTATCAAGACCCTTGTCTTGATATCAAACTTGTTTTCTAACTTCGTTAAACATGTTTAACTCGTCACTTTAGGTTTAGTGCTTATGTAGGGTCGTAAGATAAGCGGTCTAAACAACCGCTTAGACTTTCGAACTAGACCCGTTTGGTCGATCATTAGGATCCGACCAAACACAATAGGTAACCATAGTTGTATAGGGAATAACCTTCCGAGGTTATACCTTATGGTCACTTCATTTAGTTATTTGTATGATAGGTAGTTTATATGCCTTAGGTAAATGACCAAAATACCCCTACGGGGCTTAATTTGAGTTTAAATTCGTTTTGGGCATATTGGAAGGTACCCTACTGATATCACAACATATTTAAGGCATATTAACTTAGGAAACCTGTTCATGACTCATTTGGTTACCCGTTATGCATTTATCGCATTCGGTACGGGTTATGTAACTAGTTTGCATAAATTAACCGAAACGGGTCAAACCTTATCATTTTTACTTCAAAATCCAGAATGTGTTTAGTTTACCCATATTATACAAGTCTTCAAACTTGTTGGGTCTAAACCACACTCTAATATGGTCTTCGCTTAATCTTTCGTTTGAACCGTATACCTTTCTTTAAAACTAACCGGTCTAAGTTTAACTTAAGTAAGACCCGTTAGGAATCTAATAGGTTATTTAAAACCTTCGTTCCAGATTTAGGAGACCAGTAAAAGATACTTGCACTTACTGATTTGTACGGCTGGGATAAATTTATATAATTTGCTCAGGTAAATACTTTTAACTTATTTTCCCTTATACGGGCTTGGGGTACGTATATAAAATACCGCTTGGTCGGGCATTGAATTGTTAATCATATGAAGGTTAATTTATTGAGATGACCCGTTTAATCTGTTTTGTTTGTTTAAAGCCTTTGGGGGGTTAATGACCATGTCCCGGATATACTTGGCATCATTCATTGAAATGGCCACGACCTAAGCACGGGGTGTAGGCATACAGCTACCGGTGCGTATATAAAAAGATATAACTGCCTGTTCGAGAATAACTCGCCACGGGATTATATTATGTGGTGTGTCAATTAATCTTTAACCTGGTTTTCAGCCCAGGCTACTGAACGTATAACAAACACGTAATTCTTTAACAAGTTTATTTTTAAATAATTATCCCAAGTTATAAAAGATATTTTGTGTCTTGTGCATTCAAATCAATTTTTTTTAAACATTTTCAAAATGAGTTGGTTAATTGTATTTACCAGTAAAAACTGATGTATTTTCCAAAATGGTTAAGTGCATGTACTAATCGGAATAGGCTAGCTACTCCTAGCATCAATAAAGAGTCTTGCAAGCTTAGATGTTTATAAATCTGCTGAACAGTGTTTCTTTTAACTTTGATCCGCCTGTGGATCCTTTACAACCGTTTTTGTAATAAATGATATTACTTCCATTCGGTTTGTAATGTTTATATCTTTCGACTTCCGCTGTGTATATAATCTGTGATAAATTGTCTATGATGATGTCAACTACGTCACGATACTCCCCACCGGGCCCACCGGTAATACGTGGAAATATCAGGGTGTGACAGGTTGGTATCAGAGCCAACGTTTGAGTGAATTAAACACTAGCCCTTAGTGTTTAATCTCAAATGACATAGTAGCACATTCCTTAGATCTTCTGAGTCTAGACTAAACATAGGAATGCTCTTATCCCTATTAAGTAAACATTGCTTTCGATTTTATGTATTTTGAATATATCGCCAGGCAAGGAAGCTGTCAATGGAAAGTCTCCACATCCGAAGCCTAGAAAGGCCAAGCTTCGTACCACGGCTAGGATAAGCATACAACCAGTTGGAGGAAAGACCTTTATGAATCTATTCCCAAAAACCAAACTTGTTTAAACCCTTATCCAGACTACGAAGTCCATACCAGAAGGTCCCTGAGGCTCCCATATTGAAGATGATACATTTGGGTGTCACTAAACCCTATTTCTTACCTCCGAGTTTTCAAATTTCAAACTTAGACTATACTAGTCAAAACCTAATCTGTAATCCATGTCATTCCTTTAATCATTGAATCCTTGGATTCTACTTCTGCAATGGGTCCTGATTTGAAATATTATTTATTCACTAAAATATTCAGAGTCGCTACTGCGTACGACAAATAAAGATGAAGAAACAATCAGAATAAGGGAAAGAAGACATTAGAAGACCCACCTTCCATCATACTTCTTTTCATTTAAGTCCCTGTTTGGGCATTTAATTATTGTAGTTCTTCGTGGACATATTAATTAATCAAAGTCCTTATAGACTTACCTCTGTTGATAAGACCCCATAAATATATACGTCTACCTATTGAAAATCCCTTTGAGGATATTATCTTTTAATAATAGTCCCTTCGAGGACATTATACTTCAAATAGTCTTTTCATGGACATTATACCCTATTATATTCCATACGTGGACACGAGATTTCATTATAGTCCCTTAGTGGACATGATATTTCATCGCAACCTTTGTAGACCTGATATTTTATTATAGTCCTTTCATGGACAAACTATTTTAATATAGTCCGTATACGGACATATGATATTTTTATAGTCCCTATCCGGACTTATAATTTCCTTTTAAGTCCTCTATGGACAAGTATGATATTAAAAGTCCTGTTTGAGGCACTATGGTCAAATTTCCTAATGATTTATTGGGAGAAAAAAAAATTATATAGGTACTCATATCGTCCTTTATCAATCATTAGTATGAATTTTATTCGAACCTTATCGATCTGCTATTCAAAAGATCTTCTTAATGGTTTACCCCTGCCAAGTGGCAAGTCCACATAAATTGGCCAAAACCTTCGGTAGTAAAGGATGATCATTCCTTCTACCATGATAGTTAAGGGTGATACCCCTTCTATCCAGAGGTGGTGAACTATGTTCAAGCCTCCAAACCTATATGATCAATGCGATCATGGTAATATTGTGTAACCATTAAGACAAATTAATCTTTGTTAACATCTGAGAACGTGTTAACACTCCTGGCAGTGTGACTTGAGAAACCACACCAGCCGTCAAGGTAATTGGACTGCGTCCAAGCCTTAAAGCCTATATGATCGAATTTGATCATGGCAAGTATCATCAATGAGATGATCAAAATATAAACATCCATTTGTGATGAAGTGCCTACGGGCTAAACTTGTTGTCCAATAAGACAACACGACAGTTGTGGTCTACGACTCCCTGTCTAAAAATATTGGACTAGGTCCAAACATAATAGTGTATATGATCAATGCGATCATGAATAATATCATCTAATATGATGATCATGTTATTTAACATCCCTTAGTGATGTTTTGCCTACGGGCTATAATATATTGTCCATTAGTGACATTGACATTGTGATCCTTATGATCCCCTGTTCAAGGTAGTGAGCTATGCTCAAGCCTAATAGTCTATATGATCAATGAGATCATGACTAAAAATCATCAATATGATGATTAAATTTAACACCCTTAATAATGTTTTGCCTACGGGCTATATTATATTGTCCAATCGTGACAAGGCAATTGTAAATTTTTTTAATTCCTTGCCCAGGGGGGGGGGGGTGAGCTATGCTCAAATCCCATAGTCTATATGATCAATGTGATCCTGACTAGTATCATCAGTATGATGATCATAATATTAACATACCTAGTGATGAAATGCCTACGGGCTATACTTTATTCTGTTAGAGATAAGGCAATGTTAGTGGTGGTCTTTATAATCCCCTGTTCAAAGTGGTGGGTTATACCCAACCCTAACAGTCCATATGATCATGACTAATATCATCTGATACGATGATCATATTATTTTATAAGATATTTGAAGTACAGTCTTAGGTCTTCCTATCTTTTTTTTAGGTAAAGGGTTACCCCGGTGAATTTTATACCAACTAATAAAACAAGTGAGAAGCAGAATTACTCCTCAGTTCTTCCGTACGACAGGCCATACGGAAGTAACAACTCGCACCAAACACGAGAAAACAAGAAACAAACACCCAACACACAGTATGACCCACTAAACTAGACGACCATTACAAAAAATTAACCACAATCATCATCCGTTACCAGCAAACCACGGGGGAGCATCCATTGTTGCAACAGCTCATCTGAATAATTAGTAATCTTGATCCGCATTGTTTGAAGCTTCAATAGAACCGTGCTTAGAATTACCTCCACTAGCTGATCACGAGTCCTCTTTCTAGTAGAAAACAAGCGTTTATTTCTTTCATCCGAAACAAAGTAAGCTGAAGCACTAACCACCAGCTTAGCAATGATGTTCTTAGCCAATTTAGAATCCGCTATCCCCAATAAATACTCCAATATGTCATTCCAGTTATGTTGAATTGCCGCCATACCTGCTCTATCTCTGACACCCTCCCAGACGCTAGATGCATAGGTACACTCAAAGAACAAGTGTTCGTGTGAGTCCGGCCCAATAGTACATAACGAGCAACACATAAGATTGAAATTCGCGTTACCCGTTGAGTTCCATCGGCTCATGATATCTTGTGTCTTCAGTTTCCTATTAACAATCAACCACATAAGAAATGCATGTCTAGGAATAGCTTGAGGAAACCACACAACATTTGCCCAAGGAACATCATCTCGACCCGTCTGAATATCCTCCCAAGCCGTAGATGTAGCAAAAACTGTATCGATCCCTTGTCGAGTTCTCCAGGTAACCTGGTCCTTACGGGTCGGATCCAGCACAACGTCTTGAACATTTTGCATCACAGGAAACCGATCAACCCATTCTTGAGGCCACACCCATTTCCCATCCACAAGAACGTCCGCCAACTTAGAATTCAGACTAAATCCCGCATTAGCGATCATTCTAGGAGTTATAAAAGCTATAAGCAGACATATTTCGTTCCACTTATCAAACCATATCATCGTATCCATACCATCACCCAATTTCACCCATATGTAGTCACGAATACTCGTCCTAAGCTGAATCAATTTCCTCCAGGTCCAAGTAACATTGCTCTTTAACGGAACATCCCAAAAACTACGGTCATGAATACGGTATGAATGCATCCACTTAACCCTTAGAGATTCTCTATTAGTCATTAAGCTCCAAATATGAGAAACCATTAAGGCGGTATTCATATCCTGCACTCTTCTAATACCCAATCCACCCTCTCGTTTTGGAAGACACACAGTCTTCCATTTCACCTTCGCTTTGCCTTTAATCTTATTACCCTGAGACCATAAAAAGCTTATCATCTTCTCCTCCAATTCACTAATAATTCTTTTATGCATTATAAAAACCGATGCCCAATAAATGTGCATCGACGCCAGGACCGAACGGATAAGCTGTAGTCTACCAGCAAAAGACAACGATTTGGTCTTCTAATCCATAATCCTGTTTTCCATATGCTCTACTAGTCTCTTACAATCTTTGTACTTCAACCGAGTAGAAATGAGAGGAACCCCCAAGTAACAAACTGGCAGAGCCCCCTCCTCAAAAGGCATAATACTAAGGATTCTTGTTTTTGCATGATCCTTCACATTACCAAAGAACATTGTACTTTTCATCATACTCGGGACAAGACCCGACATATTCGTAAACATATTGATAGCCGTCATAATAACACCAGCCGATTTGTGATCACCTCTAGCAAAAATTAATAGATCATCCGTGAAACACAAGTTGATAATTCTTTCCTTTTCACATTTATTATGGAATCTAAAGTCATTAGATATAGAAACCTGCTTGTTCAATATTAACGTTAGAACTTCCATTACCAACGTGAAGAGATAAGGAGACATAGGGTCCCCTTGGCGCAACCCACGTTTCCCTTTAAAATAACCACAAAGATTCCTGTTAATCGCTAACAAAAACGACGTAGAAGTAACACACGCCATAATCCACTTAATCATTTTCTGATGAAAACCGAAACCCCTCAATGCACTCTCCAAAAAACTCCATTCCACCGTATCATACGCTTTCTGGATGTCAATCTTGAAAGCACATCTAGGAGGACCAGTATTACGATGATAGTTATGCATAAGCTCTTGCGTTAAAAGGAAATTATCCGATATTCGTCTCCCCGGCACAAATGCGGATTGATTAATACCAACAATATCCGCTAACCCAACTTTTATACGATGACAAGTAATTTTACTAATGCACTTGTATAACGTATTACAGCAAGAAATCGACCTATAATCCATTATCAAATCCGGCGTTTGAACTTTTGGAATTAGCGACACTATTGTGTGGTTTAGTTGCTGTAAGAGTTTTCCATTCTGGAAAATCTGTTTAACCGCTCCACAAACATCCGTTCTGATCACATTCCAAGCCTTCTTAAAGAACACCGACGTATATCCATCCGGTCCCAGAGCTTTATTTCCAGCTATCGAGAACATAGCTGATTTTACCTCCTCATCCGTCACTTCTCGAACCATACATTCAGCCTTTTCGTTTGTCAGCATAGTATGAAATAAGTCTGGAGTTGGTTGCATATTAACATTAACTGACGTGCCTAGAAACTTCACATAGTGATCTACCATAACTTGTTGAACCTTCTCTCCCTCAAACACGGACCCACTAGTATCACAGATTAAAAAAATTCTGCTCCGGTGATTTTTTGCCTTCACTACATTATGAAAATACTTTGTGTTCGCGCCACCCAGAGCTAACCAATCAACTTTAGACTTTTGTTGAAGGAACATAGCTTCATCACGGACGGTCGACATATACATTTGAATTAGGCTAGACAACTTCTCAGCTAATTAAGAATTCATCGGATCATCATCAATCGCACTCTGGCACTCATCGACCTCGTTTCTAGCTCGAGTAACATTCTCATGTAGATTACCCTGTTGTTGCATAATTTTCCGAAGAGGAGTCTTTAACAGCTTCAACTTTTGCACAACTTGAAACATACTCACTCCCTGGATATCCAACTCCCAAATCCTTCCAACAATCTCCATGAAGCCATCTTTATCCGCCAAAAGATTAACAAACTTAGAAGGTTTCGGCTTCTTTTTTGTTAGCTTTGGCAAGACTAGAATGCACGGAGAATGACCCGATAACCGGTATGGATTGAAAGACGCCGCATCCTCTCGAAACATATCAATAAAGTCAGTATTGCCCAAGATACGGTCAATATTCTTAAACACTGCCCGTTGTTTCTTCTGTTTGTTGCTCCATGTGTAGTGCAACCCCGAACAATTAATATCAAACACTTCAATCGCATTCACACAATCTTTAAACTCATTCATTCCAATATCACTTGTTGAAGAACCCGAAAGAGAATCTTGCATAAATAAAGAACAGTTAAAGTCACCCATGAGTACCCACGGCTTACTTTCATGAACGAGTGATGTATAGAAAGGTTCTCCCATAAATCTCTTCTTGCTTTGTAATGGTTATGAGCGTACACAAACGAGCAAAAGAAAGCTTTTCTATCAACTTTGAAAACAATCTGAGTATGAATCACTTGATCAGATTGATCAAGAATCATGACATAGACCAAGTTAGCATCCCAACCTATCATAATACGAGTACCCTTACTAGAATGCGTTGCATTATTTTCCCAACTCCACGAAGCACACACCTTTTTACAAACATTGTGAACATTTGACTTATCAACATGAGTTTCCAAAATAGCACATACCTGTAACTGCTTCTCCACCATCAACTGTCGAACCTCTTTCTGTTTCAGGGAGTGGTTCAATCCTCGTATATTCCAAGCAGCCACACTACCCATCGGCACCCTCTAGACCAGGTGTGCTTGCACCCTCAGATTTTTTACCATCTTTTTTCAAATCACCTATATTGCCCATTCCTTCATTACCTTTGTTTCCAACTTTATTTTCCATAAATTTGGGAATATCATCAAGAAGCTCATTAATCTCAACCTATCAGGAATCAACTCGTGAACATTCTTCTTCTTATTAGTATTATCTTTTTTGTCTCGAGTGTATGTTGTTTCCTCCCTACCTCCTTTCATATCCACCACATTGCTCCCCTCCACCTGGTTTCGTAACACATCAAAAGAGTTTGATGTTATAACCTTATCATCTTGCTGGCGCATAACATTTTTGGATCTAGGATTCACCACCGGCCTATACACCATCTTTGGCTTCTGTTTATTAATCTGAATTCCCTTATTGATCCCCTTATTAGTTTTTTTCACCGCTTCCTGGAAGCTGTCATCATCCCTCCTCGTTCCCTCCTCATTATCAGGTTTGGGTATCTTCGGACAGGAGTTGACATCATCACCAAAGATGCAGCAATTCGCACACCTCAACGGAACCCAATCATACTCTATTTTCACCTCAGCTTTAGTAAAACCTTTCCCATCAAGCAATGGAATTGCCATAGAGATACTTTTCTTCAGCTCCGACTCCGTATAAATTTCTATTAAAGACCTTGCAAAGCTACTTCGGCCCCAAGATTCTGCACACATAGTAGCCGTAAATGAGTCTAACATCTTCGGGGTTCCAAATTTCGACGCCAGGAGACTAAGACCATCCTCTGTAAAGGCTGCCAATGGTACATCGTGCATCTTGACCCACACTGGGACAGAGGTAATGTCCTCTTTCTCCACTGTCACAAAAGATGACCATTCTTTTAATATTATAGGTACGTTCCTTATCATCCACGACCCTTCTTCTAACAACTTATCCATCCCTTCCTTTGTTTTAAACTTAAAGAAAAAGAAACCTTTAGAGTTCATCATTAATCTTGTCAACCCGAACTTCACCCAGTTATTCTTTGCAAAATAATCCACAACTGGAAACGCGAGCCTCTTTCCCAAAAAATACGTATTAGCTGATGATAATGGAATAACAACATCCGCTCCCTCCATAGTTTCACTATTTTCCATCGTTCTGAAATTAACTTTCACACCAGCCTTCTTGTTTTGGACCACGTTAGCAAATGACGGCAACTTAGCATTATCATCATTCCCAGAAGTCGATGAACTGGGATTATAGCCTGTCGAGTACATCTTCTCCCCATACAAATTCTTATCAGCATTCGATGTAGGCATGTTCCCAGTATTAGGGTTTGCATGAAATAGTCCAGTATTACCACCCATACAATCCAAGCTAACAGGTGTAGAAATAGCTGCTAATCCATCAAGAACTGATGGATTGTTCGTGGAGTACATACCTCGTCTCGGAATAAGTGGGTTCCCTTCAATGTTTGTAACTCGTAATCCAATACCACGTACAGGAGCGGTACCAGGAGTTGAATCTGCTTCATCACTCACATCAGATTTGTTATTAAGTCCAGCCGTATTCCTCATCATCGGATACCCATCCCCATCAAATTGTTCCTCTCTCTCCATCATCACGTACTACTTACAACCATGCAAAACACAACTTCGACCCAGAAGACCACGATCAGAACAAAAAAGCAAAAACCCTAATCTAGCAAAACCCTAACCCAAAAATCATCACGAAATCAAATAGAGGACCCGATCAATCAAGGTTACTGCCTCACCAGTAGGACCGAAAGACCCAATACTCTATTCAATCAGATCTGATTCTTAGATTATTTATGTTGTTTCTTCAAGGATTTTTGGATATTTCTTTCTGGTCAATTTAGACAGAATTTGTAACAAGGTTTTCCATGTCTTCCTATCTTCATAGTGAGATTTCAAGAAGTACTTTCCGACTCGATGATTATGATTTATATGTATCTTGACGGTGATTTAGATAACGAAACTAGAGTAATACAATAAACACACGGTGGATACGCCGCTGGTACTTCCTATATATAAGTGTGTTTATTGTATTACCCTTCGTGGCATTATCCTGAATCACCAATAGGATCTGTCTCGCCTACGGGTTATATACTATATTGTCCATTAGAAACATTGTCAAATGTGACCGTTATGGTACATCGTCAAAGGTAATGGGAAATGCCCAAGCCTTATGGTCTATAAGATCGATAAGATCATGACTAATATACTCAATGACGATAATTATATATATACATATATGTATATATGTAAGCATCCATTAATGATGTCCTATGATTTGCCTATGTGCCAAAATAAATCGTCTTTCAAGACGATGACAATGGTAGTCTATGACTCCCTGTCCAACGATGAAGAACTAGGTTCAAATCTTAAAACCCCTAATCTAATAAGATTGCGGCTTATAAATTAATGTCCTCTGTGACAGGCGTTTGTTGCCATATCTTATAACGTCCTCTGCGACAAGGCCTTCGTGCCATATGATTATTTATGTCCTTCCTGACGGACTCATGTTTCCTATTTTAGAAAGCCATTATGGCAAGCCTTCGAGCTATCTAAAATCATCAATATGACAAAGACGGTTGTGACATTTTGATCCCCTGTCAAAAGGGTAATGGACACGGTCCAAACCCTAAAGGCCATTGATGGTCCTTTTGTGACCTACGCTGAATGTAATTAATGTACATTCAAATAACATTCATTAGGAATGTTCATACCCTATTAGCTTATATGGTTTAATAATACCATGGTTAATGTATGTTAGGTCGTCAGGGTGATGACTCGCTATAGAAATGCAATTAAGCAATTGTTTAATTTTGGCGTTTAGTGCCAAGCTTCAAGTATGGCAAACTTGAATGAGACAAATAATAGTTGCGATACTGATGATGCGACAAATGCTAATGATGCAACAAATGTGAACCTCAAGGTTAATGTGACTGACGCAGCTGTTAGAAAGGCTATGAGAAAGGTCATGAAAAGGTTCAAAGAGCAGAATGCTACTCGCTCTAAATCATATTCCCTCTGATCATGAAAAAGAGCTTTGTTCATACTTCGAATGCAAAAAATGAACTAAATAAGATGATATATAGTGAGGAGCCCCATTCCTCTAAAGGATGTACTTAAAAGTACTTCGTCTCTTGCAAATCAAGAGACTTCAATGGCGAAAAAGGGGCCATTGATTGCATGAAATTGTTGGATGAAATTGAAACCATTATGGACATCAGCGGTTGTGCTGAGAGAGACATTATGAGATATGTATCACAGTCATTCAAGGGCAGTGCCCTTAATTGGTGGAAGACTTTAATAAGATTACAGGAAGAATACTCTTACACAAATTGGGATGATCCAGGTTCATGGACTAATCAGAAAAAACCGGTTGTCTGCAACACGGAATGGAAAAGGTGGAATAAGAATTTTCTGATTCTCACCATGATGGATCTAGACTGTAAACAGAACGTTATAGACTTTAGCTAATTGTCTGGGATAGTACCCTATTCAGTAAACCCAGAGTCTAAGCATAATGCACTATATATGTTGGTGGTTTAGTATCAGAAATAAGAGGGCATGTTAAGACGTCAAAGTCTGCTTCTTATAAATCCATTATGGATCTATCTCTGCCACTCACTTTAGATTGGTTAGGAAGTAAATCAGTCAAATCTGAGACTACCAAAGAAAGGAAAAAGGGAGAAGGATAACTCTCAGAGATCTGAGGAGCCTGTATGCATGGCCTGCAAAAAAAAGGCATTGGGACAGTGTCTAACAGACTAAAGGTCAAAGCAGTGTGGCATCTGTAGTTCCCTGAATATAGAAACAAAAGGAATGCAGTCTGTTTCGGCTGTGGCATTAAGGGCCATTATAGCTAAGTATAGAAGAATTAAGAATGGAGGCGCCTAAACCCTCCTGATGAATGTTAGAGGTAGTTCATATCAAGGATGACACCAGATAAACCCCTTATTGTGATCTTATTGCTAAGAATTATGTTTGGATTCAGGTGCTACTGAGTCTCTCATAAGACCATAAGCTTAGCAAACTCTTAGAAATCCCGCATAAGAACTCCAGACATTAAGTGTAAGGTAAAACTTACCAACAAGAATCATAAGAGACCCTTACTTCTATTTTCGTCCTATAATCTTCATTCATTAAAAACTAAAGTACTCTTTCTCCAGATCGAGTATGATGATATATGTAATTTTATTTTGTTATATCATTGATTTCTATCAACTGCGAATGCTAGACTATGCTCGATAAAGGAGCCATATGAGGATTGGCGTATCCTAGTGCGTCCCATAGATTGCTTCCATGGATGATCAGTATGGAGGTTTAATGTATGGAACCACTGAGATATCCTGATAGTCATATGGTACTAGAGTCGGCTAGTAGTATTCAAAGAAGATATCAAATGTAGGAATTGTCCAAGTACGTGTCTCTGATTAAGGAATCCGTGGACTTATAAAGAAAATGTGTCATTTATCTGGCACAGGCAATGATAGTAGAACAGGGGGCTTGAGATTTGGGAAATCTCTGTAATCTCCTTGCGTCTTGACTTTCTTCTCCAAAGATACCCTGTTTACCTCCGAAGACAAGTAGAGTTAAGATTTACATCCCGCAGAGGGCTGCATTATCGTGAAATCTCTTTACGATTAGTGCCATCCTTATTGGAAGAATCGAAACCCTAATTAGATGAATTTAAGATAAAGGTTCTTAAAGCCTAATTCAAATTTTGAAAGTTTCGGTATTATTAATTAAGAAAGACGGTTCATTTTGCCTATGCATTGATGACCGCAACCCTATTTAGGCAACAAGTAAGAATCGCCATCAGCTGCCCAGGATCGTCAGTTTGTTCGACTAACTGTAAGGATTAGCTATTCCTTAAGATTGGTTTTAAGAAGTGGTTGGATTGACCATCTCACCTTAAATGAGCTTTTTTATAATAATTGTTATATAAGTATCAAGGCTGCTCCTTTGGAGACCTTGTATAGATGGAATGTCAAACGTCCGTTTGATGGACGGGAGTTTGGTAAATCCAAATTAGCAGGACCTGAAATTACCTTGGAAATAATGAATAAGATCATACAAATTCGTACCGTCTGAAAGTTTCCAGTAATCGACGAAAAATCAAGGATTGATGAAAGTCGCAACCCTCTTGAGTCCTTAATAAGGAATAAGGTTCAATTGAAGGTATCACCCTAAGAAAGGTGTGCTAAATTTTTAATTTATCGGGCTAGTTAAGTTCTGATATATATAATCATTCGAGGAAATCGAATATATCAAGATTTGGTAACCTATAAGCTAAAACTTACCCGAGGAACTTGATGGAAATTAATGTATCCCACACTAGTGATTTAAGGATATGTTTCGTCAACAAGTCGAGAGCATTGTCACATAATGATATGCAGATTTATGATTTGATGAGAAACCCGTATCGATTAAAGATCGACAGGTTAAAAAGCTCCAAAAGGATACATGTACCTAATATAAAGGTCACCTTAGGTGCTTGGAGAGGCCCCAAATATGCTATGGAGGTTAAGTCCATAATACGTCAGAAATTACTTCCATTATTTTAGCAAATCTCGAGGTCGAGATTTCTTTCAAGGGGGTGAGGATGTATCACCTCATAAAATCACGTCTAATAATGTATTGACACGTGTAATAAACCCTAATAAAGTCAAACGTTGAATTTGAGGGACTAATTTTGTGAAAACTCAAAAACTTTGATTATAGAAGGACTGGAAATGTTAACATGCTTATTATAAGCCTCTGAATAACGTTACACGGTAATCATGTTCACAAATGAGCCACTTATTGATCAAGAGTAGCCGTTTGCGTAATTAATTGAAAGTTTGCGCAATGAAGGGTTAAAAGCGTCAACATGTTAATTCTTACCTCTCAGTGACCTTTTAACAAACCGAGAGCTTCATGATAATTGATTATACACTCGGGAATGCCTAATATTGGCCATTAAGGGCTTTTATGCCTATAAGTAAAGTTACGCGTAACTTTGCAAGTTAAAGGGACTAAAAGTGTCAATATGTTTAATTATACCTCTGAATGACCTTTTTACAAACTCGAAGCATCGCGATGTTTAATAATACTCTTAAGAGTGTCTAACATGGATTAGATAAGGCTTCGATGCTATTAAACGATGATATACGCAAGTTTGCGCATTAGAGGGACCTAAAAGCGTGAACTTTTGAATCTACGCCTTTTGGTGACCATTTAAGCAAATGAGAGCATAGTAATATTTAAACACATGCTTAGGAATACCCATTATGGGCCATGGAACGCTTGGATATCATCAAATGACATTTCGCGCTACTTTGTGCGATTTAAGGGACTATTTACGTCAAACTGCAAAAGTATACCGATTCGTATGGTATCGAACCTTCCAGAAATTGATCATAAGTTAAACATGCCCTAAATATCCTTTACATAGCTTAGAAATAGGCTTAGAGGTGTTTGGTGCGCAAAAATAAACTTATTTGATCAACAGGGACTAAAAGCGTCAAAAAGTGCATAAGTTTGCATTTTCGCGCATATCTTACGTTCTGAATATATATCCGGACATCCAAAAATTTATATAATCATTAAAATATTTTATTTTAGTGAATGGCATGATAAAATTCCATTCGTCGCTTAATTTGGATCGTTTTTGCGTTCGTTACGAATTCCCTCGTAATTAACCGAACAACGCAACCGTACGACCAAACGAGCCGACATCCGAGATGTTTGAGCATATTTTAAGTTCCCTATACTTTAACTTTATTTTAGAGCCTTGAAATGGGGTTAACGGGGCTTAAAAGTACCAAAAATCAAGTTTTACAAGTGTAGGGACCATTTTTGAAATTTTTGGCAGATACATTGAACTTGGTCCATTTTTGAGGTTTTAACCCATGGTTTTGCACCCTATGGGCTGGTATTTGATGGTTTTACATGTTCCCATGGTATTCTAAAACCTTGGGCCCAAGTGTAAGGTCATGATTCAAGCACGGTTTACGAGGAACGATCCTAACGGTTTACCGAAATCTATATAAACCCAACACCATCATTCTCATTCCTCACAATCTGATTCAAATAGCTCTAAGTTGGGGTTTAACACTTCATACCAGAGCAATTTGAATCAAGATCTTCCTAGCTTGGACCCTTTGTAACCTTCTTTCGTTCTTTTATGCGTTTTTAAGCGGGAAAGTCAAACAGTGTTTGACTTTCTGCTTTGACCAGTCAATGGTCAACACGAAGTTCATTTGAACTTCATAACGTGAGAATAATCACGATGGTTATAGTCTCTTGTGACTATACCTACTGATTACCACATTATTTAGGCTTAGTGACGAGTCATAGTTTCGGTCAAAATGCGCGTTTATACGTATTTTGCAACCAAACTATTTTTGGGTATCAAGACCCTTAGTCTTGATATCAAACTTGTTTTCTAACTTCGTTAAACATGTTTTAACATGTTTAACTCATCACTTTAGGTTTAGTGCTTATGTAGGGTCGTAAGATAAGCGGTCTAAACAACCGCTTAGACTTTCGAACTAGACCCATTTGGTCGATCATTAGGATCGGACCAAACACAATAGGTGACCATAGTTATATAGGGAATAACCTTCCGATGTTATACCTTATGGTCACTTCATTTAGTTAGTTGTATGATAGGTAGTTTATATGCCTTAGGTAAATAACCAAAATACCCCTACGAGGCTTAATTTGAGTTTAAATTCGTTTTGGGCATATTGGAAGGTATCCTACTGATATCACAACATATTTAAGGCATATTAACTTAGGAAACCTGTTCATGACTCATTTGGTTACCTGTTATGCATTTATCGCATTCGGTACGGGTTATGTAACTAGTTTGCATAAATTAACCGAAACGGGTCAAACCTTATCATTTTTACTTCAAAATCCAGAATGTATTTAGTTTACCCATATTATACAAGTCTTCAAACTTGTCGGGTCTAAACCACACTCTAATCCGGTCTTCGCTTAATCTTGCGTTTGAACCGTATACCTTTCTTTAAAACTAACCAGTCTAAGTTTAACTTAAGTAAGACCCGTTAGGAATCTAATAGGTTATTTAAAACCTTCGTTCCAGATTTAGGAGACCAGTAAAAGATACTTACACTTGCTGATTTGTACGGATGGGATAAATTTATATAATTTGCTCAGGTAAATACTTTTAACTTATTTTTCCTTATACGGGCTTGGGGTACGGTATATAAAATACCGCTTGGTCGGGCATTGAATTGTTAATCATATGAAGGTTAATTTATTGAGATGACCCGTTTAATTTGTTTTGTTTGTTTAAAGCCTTTGGGGGGTTAATGACCATGTCCCGGATATCCTTGGCATCATTCATTGAAATGGCCACGACCTAATCACGGGGTGTAGGCATACACCTGCCGATGCGTATATAAAAAGATATAACCGCCTGTTCGAGAATAACTCGCCGCGGGATTATATTATGTGGTGTGTCAATTAATCTTTAACCCGGTTTTCAGCCTGGGCTACTGAACGTATAATAAACACGTAATTCTTTAACAAGTTTTTTTTAAATAATTATCCCAAGTTATGAAAGATATTTTGTGCCTTGTGCATTCAAATCAATTTTTTTTAAACATTTTCAAAATGAGTCGGTTAATTGTATTTACCAGTGAAAACTGACGTATTTTTCAAAAAGGTTAAGTACATGTACTAATCGGAATAGGCTGGCTACTCCTAGCATCAATAAAGAGTCTTGCAAGCTTAGATGTTTATAAATCTGCTGAACAGTGTTTGTTTTAACTTTGATCTGCCTGTGGATCCTTTACAACCGTTTTTGTAATAAATGATATTACTTCCATTCGGTTTGTAATGTTTGTATCTTTCGACTTCCGCTGTGTATATAATCTGTGATAAATTGTCTATGATGATATCAACTACGTCACGATACTCCCCACCGGGCCCACCGGTAATACGTGGAAATATCGGGGTGTGACAAATATGTTTGAATTTTTTTTATTATAATTTGCCTAGGTTACAAATGAACCATTATTGGCAATTATACAGGATAGAATCCTTTTATTCATCAGACAGGGGGCATAAGTCACAACTGTCAATGTCATATAGACAGTTTCATATAGCACAAAGTCTCGTCTCGAAGGATATTTAGATGGAACAAATGGCCTTGTCACTAGGACAATTTAAATATGATTATGATCTTTTTAGATCAAAGGTTTTAAGAGTTGAACATAGTTCATCGCCTGTTGGACAAGAAGTTATAAAATATAACTATCTTTGTCATAATTACAAATTGGCCCGTAGGCAAAACACCTCCAATGGATGTTTTAATATAGACATCGTATTTGATGTTAATAGCCCTGATTCATATTGATCATTTAGGCCATGAAAGTGACTTGGAAAGATCCAAGTACTTAGAAGGCTGGTGTAGTTTCTCAAGTCACACTGCCAGGAGTGTTAACATGTTTTTAGATGTTAACAAGGAATTATTGTCTTAAGAGGGTTATACCATCATAGCCATTAATATTGTGGCTAGGTTATACCTTTAAGAACATCTTTTGAAATTTCAACGCAGATCAATGAAAATTGAAATGATTATGTGCATGTTGATGTATTAAAATACATATATAAATTTCAAAAGAAATACTTCATTAAGAGTACTAAAAAGACTACAACAACTGCCCTAAACGGGTCTTAGAAATAAATAAATTGTCCACGCAGGGACTAAAGAAAAGAGACAAGTCCTCGCAGGGACTGAAATAATAGAAATGTCCACTCGGGGACTTAATTGAAACTACAATACAAAATAAAATAAAATCTTCTACTTCTTCTTTCCCTTGATGAAGTTTGCAAGACCCTTAAGGAATTTATGGGTCTTTCTTTCCCGTTCCTCCGCCTTTTGTTCACCTCTTCCAACCTTTGTAAAATCTCTTGCGTTTGTGATTGTTGAGGTGGAGGTTGAGGTTGAGGTTGCTGTTGATAAGAAGGGTATTGATACCCGTGTACGGGATACCCAGTTGGGTATGCTGGTGGAAATGGTGAGGGATAGAGAGCGTTAAAGTTAGTTGCCTCGACATACGGGTAGTGAGCAGGTGCTTGATATTCATAACCTGTAGGAGCTTGATATTCAAACGGGTTATACCCAGTCAAACCTGGGTAAGTAGGTATTGGGTTTTCATAACCCATTGGCGGTGGCGGTGGTGAAAAGGTAGCTGGTGTGGTATCAATTTCTGGCATCGCGTGAGAAGGTCAACCCATTTATGGATCTTCAGGGATCGGAGGGTAAGTGCTTGAAGCTTGTGGGGAACTGAATCTCAGTCCCCCTCGCACAGACATTCGTGCATTCCTCCTCCATCTTAGTGGCTCAGGAGGTGGTTGAGGTGGTTGTTGAGGTGGTTCCTCAACTGGCAATGGCGGTGGATTTACCGCCTCGAAGTGTGATTCCTCCAATGGAGGTTGTGGAGGAGTGTTGTGAAAAGAAGGGGTGTTAACAAAATCCCATTGCCCAAACCATTTTTTGTAAGTGTCGGGACCTCGATAGGGAGATCCTGCAAATGAAGAACCGCTAGAAATACTTATGGGAAGCGTAGGCATCCCAGAAGGTGGCATTTCAGGATCTGGATCATCGTCCATATCCATATCTTGTGAAAAAGTGGTCCTCGGGGCCTAGTGGGTTTTATCCCGGTGGTTCATTAATATAATCATTAGGTTTAAATTGCCCCAGTGAGTAAGAATGGTGGGAATCAGAATGGTGAAATGAATGTGAGTGCAGCGAATGCTGCGAGTGATGTGAGTGGTGAGAGTGGTGAGAGTGAAATGAATGTTGGGGCTCGTCTTGTTGGGGCGTCCCAAAGGAAGGGTGATATGAAGGTGATGTACTAAGCGAGACGGATCGCCTCGCGGGTTCTAAAGAACGCCTCTAATCATCAATTGAATCAGAGGTGCTAGATAACGTTGAAGGTGTGCGTCTATGTGATGGTCCAGCTTGACTTGACGGTCCTCCTCGCATAGGACCTTTTCCTCAGCCTCTCAATCTTGGCGGCATTTTTATTAGTAAAACCTGCCAAAAATCAAGAAAACAACATATAAACGACAAAAGGAAAATTAAGAATAATCCTAGGTCATTTGCCTAGACTCGGAAGTCTAAGGATTGTGCTATTGTGTCATTGAGATTAAACACAAAAGGCTAGTGTTTAATTCAGTCAATGTTGGCTCTGATACCAACCTGTCACACCCCGATATTTCCATATATTACCAGTGGGCCCGGTGGGGAGTATCGTGACGTAGTTGATATCATTATAGACAATTAACACAATATTATAGCACAGCGGAAGGCTTGGTAGATAATTACTATTACAATCCATAATGTCCGAGAGTTCGAAATAAAAGAATATACAGACAGATTGTAATAGAGATCCACAGGCGGATCATGAAAAAAATACATAAACAAAGTTAAACAGACTTCAGGCATCTAAGGATTTGCAAGATCCTCTTATTTGATACCAAGTAGCTCCAGCCTAATTTCCAGAGGTACCTGTCACTTAGTCTTTGGAAAATACGTTAGTTTTCATTGGTAAATACAATTAACCGACTCATTTGAAAAGAGTTTATGAAAATTTGTTTAGGCGCACATGGCACAAAATCATTTATAACTTGGGACAATTTTATTTAAAATCTTGTATACATATTTACATGTTTGTTATACAATTGGGGCTGGTTTGGAAGCCGTTCATGATTAACCGACTCACCACTTTATAAACCCACAAAGGAGTTATCCCCAACTTGTGGGTAATTTAGCTTTTTGCATCTGTCAGGTGTATGCCTGCCTACACCCCGTGCATAGGTCGTGGCCATTTACAAATGAAATGAGCCGATGATATCCAAGACACGGTCATATTAATCCCCAAATGTTTATGTTATCAAACAAAACAGATTAAAACCATAATCTGATTAAATGATTCCATACCCGACCAAGCGGTAATATTATATAGTATCCCAACCCCGTATAGGGAAAATAAGCTAAAAGTATTTACCTGAGTTAATATGCAAGAAAATGCTACTCAGCCGTATATTCTTAAGACCTTATGCAAATATCTTCTATCGAAGGTACTTAATCTGTATGGAAATGTTTATTAACCTCTTAGGATACTAACGGGTCTTGTTTAAGTCAAAGACTTAGACCTGTTAGTTTTAAAGATACTTTACGGTTCGAAATGCTAGATTTAGCGCAGACCGGAATGGAATGTGATTTAGACCCGATAAGTTTGGATACTTGTATAATATGGACAAACTAAACACATTCTGGATTTTGAAGTTTAAATGATAGGGTTAAACCCATTTCGGCTAATTCATGTAAACTAGTTACATAAACAGAACTGAACACATAAAAGCTTAACAGGTAACCGAATGAACCATATACAAGTCCCATATGTTATTATGCTTAAAATATGTTAATTCATCAGTAGGATGTTAACATATATGCCCAAAAAGTATTTAAAACCGAATTAAGTCCCCTACGGGCAATTTGGTCATTTGAGATTTATAAAAGAGGTTTAAAAGTAAACTGATGTTCTGGTCTAAAACATCCTATAAAAATATTTATTTTATGATGTTATAATAGTAGGATATCATACATATGTGAGGTTTACCATTTATGCCCAAAGTATGCCCCGAAAGGGTATTTTGGTCATTTCACATATGTTTTTTTAAGGACATAATTGGAAGTTTGAGTTCATGACTTATATCTACTATAAAAATATAAAAAATTATTTATAAATTCGGTAGGTAACAATCTTGGGTGCTAAATATGGTTTTGAACCATACTATGCACCCAATTAGCGTAAAAATCGATAATTGACGATATTTGTGAAGTTTATGTGAATCCGAGATTTTGACCAGCCTTGGATGGTTAAAATATTTTATTTTATATATTAAATCAGTAGGAGAAAGTTTGGCATGTTAATCATATGTAAATCACATTTTATTAACAAAAAAAGGCATTATCGTCAATTATCGAATTTATACAAGAACTCTAAGTTATGGTCAGTATATAATCTGACCCAACATTCCAAAAATCCCTAAAAATGATATAATAACAGTAGGTAATGAGTTTAGGGTTAAAATTTATGTTTAATCATGACTTATGCATAAAAGGGTAATTTAGTCTTTATAAAAGCTAAATTTACGATATTATGCATAACATTAGTTTGAGACCAGAATGTAATGTCAAAATAATTTAGACATGTTTATATATCAGTAACTAAAATATTTGTATGACCATATATTCAAGAATCTCATTTTTAGACTATAAGGGCATAATGGTCAACTATAAGCATAATAACGAAAACTTGCATATAATTCAGAATATTAAGTGACCAGGTAATATGACCTTGGAGGGTTATACTACAACATCAAATGGTCACATTAGAAGCCAAAAACATAAAGGAATTAAGCTTAATCGGGTCAGAACTGAAAGTCAAAGCAAAAGTCAAGCTTTTGCGACTTTTGATTGCGAACCGAACCTAGACTTAGAATTGTCAGGTTGAACATGCTTAGACATGTTCAAATAATATTTACCAAGTTATTTAAGTGACAAAACATGATTCCTAACTTCTACATTATCAGTTTATTTTATAAAAATTTGACTAGTGTAACTTTTTGACTAGTTACTTTGACCCGAAAATTAACTAAGTAAACGTGATAATTAGGAGGTTCCCTTTTGAGGGATTAACACCTACCTAATTATGATCACGTAGCCATATTATCCTGGAACAATGGCTGGACCGTTTAGGTCTTAACCGAAAGTCAAAGCGTTATTACGACAACTTTGACTTTTGGTCTTTAGACATAAAAACCAAACTAGAGTGGCTAAGGACACTTACAACAGGTCCTTACACGAAACTTGACCTATGGTGGGCTTCCCTCTTAATCAGGAATCCTAGAGAATGCTCAAGAAAGCTCAAGCAAGTGAGAGAGGAGTGAAGTTGTGAATGAGCAAGGAATGTGGCTGCCCATGTAACACCTGTGCCTCCACGACCATCAAACAAATACTGTAGCAATGAAATATTGTATTTCATACTTGGGATTTGTATAAATATGTGTATCATTTGCACATATCAAATTTTGTTCAATTCCAAACTCTAAATCACTTTCTGGAAGGTTATACGCGCACTGATGCGTAAATATAACCCGTTTAATGCAAAAAACACTCCGGAATAGTGACATAGGCTTAACATACCTTAAATAACCTTTACATAACTTAGAAATAAGTTTTGAAGGCTTTGGTATGGCTAAAGCAAGCTAATTCGCTTACAGGGACTAAACTTGACAAACTGCGAAAGTATGCCAATTTGAACTGTAACAGACATTCCGGAACATGACCATAAGTTAAACACACCTTAAATATCCTCTACATAGCTTAGAAATAGGCATTGAGGTGTTCGGTGTGCTAAAATAAACTTTTGGGACATGCAGGGACTAAAAGTGTCAATAAGTGCACAAGTTTGCATTTTCGCGCATAACTTACGTTCTGAATACATCCGGAGATCCAAAAAATTTATGTAGCATGACTATATTATACTTTAGTGTTTGGCTTGCCAAAAAATCCATTCGTTGCGTCATTTGGATCGTTTTTCGCGCTTATGCGCATTCCGTCGTAATAAAGCGAACATCGCGTTCGTACGGCCAAACGAACCAACACCCGGCATATTTTTGAGCATGTTTCATGTCCACAATGTTTAGGCAACATTTTAGGGCCTTAAAGTTGGCTTTACGGGCCTTAGAAGTGTCGGAAATGGCCTTAAACACGTGCAGGGACTGAAACTGTCATTTTTCAAACATGTTTGCTGATCAGAAGGACCAGGCGGCCCGCATTGTGTTTGTCTGATCCTGAAGCGGGCCGCGTCCGACTTCTGGACCAGATTAACTGCATTTAACAGCAGTTTGCAGCTGATTAATCCACAACCACATGTTCTAAATTGTCTAGTCAGCGGATAAGGATCAATTCTTAGCCACCACAAGTTTCCGACACATGTACGGATGCGATTAAGGCACGTTTTCCATGAAACGATCTTAACGGTGGACCTTTTACTATATATACCCCATGCCTTTCATTGTTTTAAATCACTAGAATCTTGATTTGAGAGCTCTAAGTTGAAACCATTGTTTCATACCTGAGTTCTTGGATCGAGATTAGCATTCGGGGACCCTTCGTAAGTATTCTTTCGTTCTTTTATTGCTTTTCGAGTCTTTCGAGTCTGAAAGTCAAACTTTGTTTGACTTTCTGCATTGACCAGTTTATGGTCAATGCAACGTGAGTGTAATCACGTTGGTTATAGTCCCTTGGGACTATGCCTACTGATTACCACGTTGTCTAGGGTCGTAAGGGTAAGCGACTTGATCAGTCGCTTATGCTTTCGAACCCGACCCATTTGGTCGATCATTAGGATCCGACCAAACACATTAGGTGACCATAGTATATAGGGAATAACCTTCCGAGGTTATACCTTATGGTCACATCGTTTGAGTAGTTGTATGATAGGTAGTTTATATGCCTTAGGTAAATTACCAGAATACCCTTTTCATGTATAATTGGTAATTAAGCATATGTAACCTAAACTTTTGTCACATAACTGATTATGTAACATGTTTAGGCATATAACACTTGTCATAGGGCTAGTTAGGCGGTCCGAACGCGTTTCACGCAAACGACGCGTTAAAGTAGCATAAGCTACCTAAACGGGTCGTAATGGGTCGTAAACACTTAGGTTAAGTTTCATTTAGTATGTAGGCTTTGTTAAACCATATCACATGAGTTCCTACACTCATTTGGTTTACAAACCCTCATGCTACCCAGTCTTCCGATTTAGGTCCGGTTTATTAACATAGTTACCTATACTAGGTGTCGTTTGATATCCGTGATCTCTAGCTTTGTTTGGTTGTTACTCAAGGACTACTGAGCAATCTCAAGTGAGTACATAGACCCCTCTTTTACTGTTTTCCAAACTGTTTTGGGGTGGAACACATGTGCCTACTTGTTACTTTCGTGCTTTCCTGTTTTCACATCATATATCTGCTATGTTTGTTAGTACATTATAGTACATGATTTCATTGTTTTTATGCTAGGTGTGCCCATTGTGTGCATTACTTAGTACATCGTTTTACATGACATTTTATGCTAGGTGTGCCCATTGTGTGCATTACTTAGTACATTGTTTTACATCACATCATATCACATCACATGCTATGTATGTTCATTGGTTGCATACTTAGTACATATTCATTTCATCACATGCTTACATTTTGGTATGACATTTGGTTCGTTTAAATGGGACAATACATTCATTAACATTAGCTACGCCGTTCGTTAGTAGGTAGTGGTACCATAGGAATTGACAACTCCCGTTCCGGACATCCCAGGGAAAGGGGACAGAAAGGAATGACCGAATTCGATGATATTTACACAGATAATCCTTTAAGTCGTTTAAGGGTTTATCACCACAGTCGCAAGGCTTGGATGTATGCATTATAACACACCGCATAAATGTTCATATTCAGTATAGCATGCATTTACACAAGACATAATATTGATTTAAACCAAGTTTTACTTCAATACTTTGCTTTTGTGCATATGGTTTAGTTGAGACATTTCACTAGCCATACATGACATTTTGACATGGTTTACACAAAGACATTTTGACATAGACATTTTGACATAGACATTTTGACATAGACCTTTCGACATAGACATTTGACATAGACATTTCGACATAGACATTTTAACATGATTGACATTTGATCATGCATTTACACAAGACATAATTTTGATTTAAACCAAGTTTTACTTCAATACTTTGTTTTGTGCATTTCACCTATGGTTTAGTTGATGCATTTCACTAGCCATACATATCACATTTGTTTTACATTACATGATCTACATCTTGACATAAACACTTTGACATATTATTCAATACATTTGGCAATTGGTTAAACATAGACATCTTACATTGATTGGTTTGGTTTGATTAAGTGATTAAGTAACGATGCGTGTGTAATATGATACAAGCATGGTGGATACGCCGCTGGTACTTCCTATATATAAGTGTTTGTATGGTATTACATATCGTAGCGTTATTTGAATCATTTCAATTTGAGATATATAACATTTTATACAAATAACATACTTTTCACAAGACATTGTTTTACAAACAACTTATCTTATACAAACTCATTTTACATGGTTATTCATTTAACCCGACATTTATTTATACATATCATCTGATCTTATCATTTTTCAAATGATTTACAAAACAAAGCAAATAACAAGGTTCATGACTAAACATTTTCTCCAACATAAGTCATGAAACCTATTTTCACAAAACCTATGTATCTCACCGGTATTTTTATGCTGACGTACCATATTTTCACATGTGTTTTTCAGGAGCTGTTGCATAAGATGATCAAGATACACTTAGGCGGACATGGGCCTTAGTGACAATAAAAGATGCAGACTAGTTAATTATGTTGTATTTCCATGTTTGTTTAGACATTGTAACACTTCTAATGAATAAAACGAAACTTCAATTGCCATGGATTTGAAACATTAATTCTGTTACAACACTCCCCGACGTTTCCGCCACGTTTGGTATGTTCTACGTGGTCGGGGTGTGACAGAAAAGATGGTATCAGAGCCAATGGTTATAGGGAATTAGGTTATTAGTAATGCTTTGACCTAGTCTATAACCTTCTTAGGACCCTAACGCGAGTTTACTTGTATTTAGTCATAAAACAATACCGTCACCTATCCTTAGGCGACGACCACAACAAGAACATAAATTTCAAAACCGCTTTGAAAACTAATCATCTGTTCTAGGATGATTGATTACTAAGTTTTGAACTCTCTATTATATGGTTTTGAACCCCTTTGAGTTTTCAAAACTTCGTCAAGGTTTTGGGTTTTAAATAATGTGAACACGTGCAAACTGGAAGGGTGAATGCCTGTATTCTGGGTTTTCTGTCTAGGCAAGCACTTCGTATACATCTCATCAGACGCGAGACCAGTTGTGCTTACCTGGGAATTCTTGGGATGAGTGTTCACTTATAGGCGAGCATGTCTTCGCGATACATTATTTTTGACCCATTTACTTTGATTTGTCACCATCTCATTTGTTTGCCTTAGGTAACAAAACAAATGATCGCAATTTTCATTCGTTACCATTCTGTATCGATTATCCAATAAACCTTTCACCTGTTTCTCCCTATGCCTTTATTTTTCTTCAAGAATGTCTCTTCATCACGATGACGCACAGATATCCAAGCAGACTGCCAAATTTACCCTACGAATAGGCGAAGTAGTCCTGAAGGCTGTTGAATTGGCTACTGCCATGTATCGTCTCCAGGATGAAGCCACCCAAGAGTCACCAAGACAGGCAGGACCTAGTCAAGTGACAGCACCACCAGCCAAGAAACTAATCGGGGAATCAAAGACCATGGATGAACGATCGCCTAAGAAGTCAAAGAAGCGAAAGACTCCTCAAAACTTCGCCGTGGTCGCTCACAATGGTCGAGCCGTTCCCAACCAACCAGCTCAACCCCCTGCGAGGAAGTCATACAACGGAACTGCACCCTTGTGCAACCAATGTAGCCTTCATCATCATGCTAGTGTGAGGTGCCGCAAATGTCAGATTTGTGGACTTATAGGTCATACAGCAAGGGTTTGCCCAACTACAGCAGTACCAAATCAAGCTGGCGACAATCCTGCTCAAGCTCGTTTCTCACGAGGGTCTTGCTACAATTGTGGCGAGATGGGCCATTTCCTGAGGGAGTGCCCAAAGCTTGCTAATGCAAATTCAACCCTTGGATGAGAATTCGGCTGAACAAAGGAGGTTGCTGTCTTATGCCTTTGTTTCTTTTGTTCTCGTGTATTGTGAAACAATATGTCTTGTTCATAAATAAAAGTTGTTGTTCGCAATTCTGATATACAAGTATAATTACAGGTGTTTATGGCATTTCCCTATAATACCTGTATCAAGGAACTATGTTCCTTACAAACTACTCTTGTGATTCTCTCTTTCAAATGATCGCTCATGAGTCCCTCAAAAATTTTAAGTACTCGTTTCATTCTAAGATACGAAGTACAGAAAATAAAGTGACATTATGAGTAATCATGCTTCAGCACATCTTTACCTTTAAAGCCTTGGTTAGATAACTAAGGGTATTTTCAAATCTCATACCCATTACGTTTTGATTTTTCAACATACACAG
Source organism: Helianthus tuberosus (assembly GCA_030545235.1). Lineage (NCBI taxonomy): Eukaryota > Viridiplantae > Streptophyta > Magnoliopsida > Asterales > Asteraceae > Helianthus > Helianthus tuberosus. Next base: position 75,932,182 of record CM060384.1, on the reverse strand, counting down.
CACAAGTATTTCAAAAACAATCTTCATGATCTCAAAACATTTCATATAGTTTGAAAACAATTTTTCTAAATACATTGTCTATGTTATTTCAAAAACATTGGCCATGTTATCAAAACCAACCTTCCTAAGTTCAAAATATTTCATATAGTCTGAAAACAATATTTACACAGTACATTTTCTTATCAAGGGCATGATTCGAAAAGCATCATTCATATTTTCAAAAACCTTATACATAATTTCAAAATTCATCTTGCATGATTTTAAAACATTTTTATAAATATACTTATCTAATAACCTACTTCATGATTTCAAAAGTATTATATATAAGGTTTCAAAAACATTGAAAACATTTTTTTTAGAACCCCCTGCATAGTTTTCCAAAGATATTTTCCTCATACATTTACTTAACCTTCAAATTCTGCTTCATATGTCGCCTTGACATATTTTGCATCTCAACTTCATAAGCATTTTACTTCATGTTTTGACTTAAGCACATCCAGTGCAAGATTTCAAAACATCTTCAACTTTTAAAATCCATATGGGATCTTTTTATCTTCACATTTAGACCCTTATGGATGATTATCATTCAAATCAGAGTCCTTAATTGGATTCTTTATGTACCTTAATTCGAACATTTCGGTTCCTAATAATCGAAATCGAATTTTCGTTTTGAATCTTTCCATCTTTATAGTTAGATTCTTGATAACGTTTAAAGTACCAAATGAAATCCGCTGAATGGATTCCTAGAGTGCTTTAAATGCATGTACGCAATTAACAAGACAAATTAACAAACAATTTTGTGGTTATGTGACTATGTGTTTACATATTTTGTGTTTTCATTTATACATTTTTGTGTTTTTTGGTATACTCTGGATATTCGTTACCCAAATCCTCGTAGAATCTTTCATATCTTCATATGAGGGGTTCGTGGTAGGATATTCAAAAAGGTACTACCTTAAATCCTTAATGGGCTTCTATGTAATAGTTAAGACCCTTGGATTACATAGTACCGCTCCATGATTCATAAGAGACCCTTTAGTGGTCTAGTAAAAAAAGATTGATTCACAATTTGGTTAAAGGACGACATCTAGTTATGTAGCTGGACAGACTCCTTGATAGTCTATTTAGATCATTTATTGATTTAGTCAAAAGGACTCTATGGTGGTCTAGTCACACTCATCACAGGATTGTTCATTTGGTTTTACCCTACGCATTATAAAATAGACTGTGTGAACTGTGCAAGGAATTGTTTAATTATGGACGCGTACATAATTATGAAATTTAGTGCACAGAAACCCAGTAAGGTTTATTATGTGTAAGAACCGATAGTGACAACAATAACAAAATGAGAACGATGTAATGGAGGTACGGTGGACGCACCAATGGCGCTTCATATACTTGTATATAAGTGTCCCTCTTACATTGCAAGCATAATGTTATTAAGGTTACTAGAAGTTCAGAACCTTAACCAATGTTGTTCGATCTTTTCAACTTCATGTTTCAGGCTCTCACAAGTTTCCTCTAAATAAATTTCGGGACGAAATTTCCTAAAGTAGGGGAGACTGTAACACCTGTGCCTCCACGACCATCAAACAAATACTGTAGCAATGAAATATTGTATTTCATACTTGGGATTTGTATAAATATGTGTATCATTTGCACATATCAAATTTTGTTCAATTCCAAACTCGAAATCACTTTCTGGAAGGTTATACGCGCACTGATGCGTAAATATAACCCGTTTAATGCAACAAACACTCCGGAATAGTGACATAGGCTTAACATACCTTAAATAACCTTTACATAACTTAGAAATAAGTTTTGAAGGCTTTGGTATGGCTAAAGCAAGCTAATTCGCTTACAGGGACTAAACTTGACAAACTGCGAAAGTATGCCAATTTGAACTGTAACAGACATTCCGGAACATGACCATAAGTTAAACACACCTTAAATATCCTCTACATAGCTTATAAATAGGCATTGAGGTGTTCGGTGTGCTAAAATAAACTTTTGGGACATGCAGGGACTAAAAGTGTCAATAAGTGCACAAGTTTGCATTTTCGCGCATAACTTACGTTCTGAATACATCCGGAGATCCAAAAAATTTATGTAGCATGACTATATTATACTTTAGTGTTTGGCTTGCCAAAAAATCCATTCGTTGCGTCATTTGGATCGTTTTTCGCGCTTATGCGCATTCCGTCGTAATAAAGCGAACATCGCGTTCGTACGGCCAAACGAACCAACACCCGGCATATTTTTGAGCATGTTTCATGTCCACAATGTTTAGGCAACATTTTAGGGCCTTAAAGTTGGCTTTACGGGCCTTAGAAGTGTCGGAAATGGCCTTAAACACGTGCAGGGACTGAAACTGTCATTTTTCAAACATGTTTGCTGATCAGAAGGACCAGGCGGCCCGCATTGTGTTTGTCTGATCCTGAAGCGGGCCGCGTCCGACTTCTGGACCAGATTAACTGCATTTAACAGCAGTTTGCAGCTGATTAATCCACAACCACATGTTCTAAATTGTCTAGTCAGCGGATAAGGATCAATTCTTAGCCACCACAAGTTTCCGACACATGTACGGATGCGATTAAGGCACGTTTTCCATGAAACGATCTTAACGGTGGACCTTTTACTATATATACCCCATGCCTTTCATTGTTTTAAATCACTAGAATCTTGATTTGAGAGCTCTAAGTTGAAACCATTGTTTCATACCTGAGTTCTTGGATCGAGATTAGCATTCGGGGACCCTTCGTAAGTATTCTTTCGTTCTTTTATTGCTTTTCGAGTCTTTCGAGTCTGAAAGTCAAACTTTGTTTGACTTTCTGCATTGACCAGTTTATGGTCAATGCAACGTGAGTGTAATCACGTTGGTTATAGTCCCTTGGGACTATGCCTACTGATTACCACGTTGTCTAGGGTCGTAAGGGTAAGCGACTTGATCAGTCGCTTATGCTTTCGAACCCGACCCATTTGGTCGATCATTAGGATCCGACCAAACACATTAGGTGACCATAGTATATAGGGAATAACCTTCCGAGGTTATACCTTATGGTCACATCGTTTGAGTAGTTGTATGATAGGTAGTTTATATGCCTTAGGTAAATTACCAGAATACCCTTTTCATGTATAATTGGTAATTAAGCATATGTAACCTAAACTTTTGTCACATAACTGATTATGTAACATGTTTAGGCATATAACACTTGTCATAGGGCTAGTTAGGCGGTCCGAACGCGTTTCACGCAAACGACGCGTTAAAGTAGCATAAGCTACCTAAACGGGTCGTAATGGGTCGTAAACACTTAGGTTAAGTTTCATTTAGTATGTAGGCTTTGTTAAACCATATCACATGAGTTCCTACACTCATTTGGTTTACAAACCCTCATGCTACCCAGTCTTCCGATTTAGGTCCGGTTTATTAACATAGTTACCTATACTAGGTGCCGTTTGATATCCGTGATCTCTAGCTTTGTTTGGTTGTTACTCAAGGACTACTGAGCAATCTCAAGTGAGTACATAGACCCCTCTTTTACTGTTTTCCAAACTGTTTTGGGGTGGAACACATGTGCCTACTTGTTACTTTCGTGCTTTCCTGTTTTCACATCATATATCTGCTATGTTTGTTAGTACATTATAGTACATGATTTCATTGTTTTTATGCTAGGTGTGCCCATTGTGTGCATTACTTAGTACATCGTTTTACATGACATTTTATGCTAGGTGTGCCCATTGTGTGCATTACTTAGTACATTGTTTTACATCACATCATATCACATCACATGCTATGTATGTTCATTGGTTGCATACTTAGTACATATTCATTTCATCACATGCTTACATTTTGGTATGACATTTGGTTCGTTTAAATGGGACAATACATTCATTAACATTAGCTACGCCGTTCGTTAGTAGGTAGTGGTACCATAGGAATTGACAACTCCCGTTCCGGACATCCCAGGGAAAGGGGACAGAAAGGAATGACCGAATTCGATGATATTTACACAGATAATCCTTTAAGTCGTTTAAGGGTTTATCACCACAGTCGCAAGGCTTGGATGTATGCATTATAACACACCGCATAAATGTTCATATTCAGTATAGCATGCATTTACACAAGACATAATATTGATTTAAACCAAGTTTTACTTCAATACTTTGCTTTTGTGCATATGGTTTAGTTGAGACATTTCACTAGCCATACATGACATTTTGACATGGTTTACACAAAGACATTTTGACATAGACATTTTGACATAGACATTTGACATAGACATTTCGACATAGACATTTTAACATGATTGACATTTGATCATGCATTTACACAAGACATAATTTTGATTTAAACCAAGTTTTACTTCAATACTTTGTTTTGTGCATTTCACCTATGGTTTAGTTGATGCATTTCACTAGCCATACATATCACATTTGTTTTACATTACATGATCTACATCTTGATATAAACACTTTGACATATTATTCAATACATTTGGCAATTGGTTAAACATAGACATCTTACATTGATTGGTTTGGTTTGATTAAGTGATTAAGTAACGATGCGTGTGTAATATGATACAAGCATGGTGGATACGCCGCTGGTACTTCCTATATATAAGTGTTTGTATGGTATTACATATCGTAGCGTTATTTGAATCATTTCAATTTGAGATATATAACATTTTATACAAATAACATACTTTTCACAAGACATTGTTTTACAAACAACTTATCTTATACAAACTCATTTTACATGGTTATTCATTTAACCCGACATTTATTTATACATATCATCTGATCTTATCATTTTTCAAATGATTTACAAAACAAAGCAAATAACAAGGTTCATGACTAAACATTTTCTCCAACATAAGTCATGAAACCTATTTTCACAAAACCTATGTATCTCACCGGCATTTTTATGCTGACGTACCATATTTTCACATGTGTTTTTCAGGAGCTGTTGCATAAGATGATCAAGATACACTTAGGCGGACATGGGCCTTAGTGACAATAAAAGATGCAGACTAGTTAATTATGTTGTATTTCCATGTTTGTTTAGACATTGTAACACTTCTAATGAATAAAACGAAACTTCAATTGCCATGGATTTGAAACATTTATTCAGTTACAACACTCCCCGACGTTTCCGCCACGTTTGGTATGTTCTACGTGGTCGGGGTGTGACAGCCTAAATGGTCTATTTATAGTGCATGAGACTCCCTCAAGATCATTACAGTTTTTTAGGGATGTCATCAAATGTTTCCAAGTGTCCCAAGTGGTTTTACAAACCATCAAACATCCATAGAATTCGAATTCAAGGTGTAAGAGGTTTGTGTGGAGGCCAAGGAGAAGAACCTGCAGCTGGCAACATAGTTCTGTCGAAATGAAGCCGTCGTGTCGCGCGATGGCATAGGGGAGGGGTGGTCGCGCAGCGCGACACCATAAGGAACCAGCAAAACAAGGTTCATTTTTGGCAACTTTGGTCCTTGTACCTTTATATGCAATGCAACTTTCATTTTTAGGCACAATTGGCCCTTGTAGTTAGTTTGTAGATGATCTAGGGAGTATAACCAAACACCGTTAAGTCCGGTTTCGTTAAACAATCACCGAAAACACTAGTTTCTTCTCGTTGACGTTTTTAACCCTCATTCTTGAAAGTTTGCGTAATTAACACGCAACGATAATGAAACCTTGTGAATTTATTATCGCTTATTCTTGAGAGTATAATCGAACATTACGAAGCCCCGGGTTCGTTAAAAGGTCACCCAGAGGTAAGAATTAACATGTTGACACGTTTAACCCCTCTGTCTTGTAAACTTTCGATTACTTTCACAAACGGCTTCTTACGTCCGAATATTTAGTCGTTTAAGAATGTATTTGTCGTGTGTGGTCAATCAGAGGTACACGTTTGGCATATTGACACTTTTAGTCCCTTCACATATGTATTTTCATCGTTTGACAACTTTAGTCCTTGTAATTTGTTGGGATTGAACCCTACAGAGGAACAGATGATGTAAAACCAAAACTAGTTCACAACAGATGGATTCATCATAAGCAGTAGTTTGCACTGAACTTTCCACTTGAGAGTGATTCTAACAACTGCTGCCCCTAAGTACTGATATGTTATAAACACTGATGGTCTACAATAACTGTTGTTCCCAAAAGACTGTCGTAGACAAAGTACTGCTTAGTCAATCTACTGATTTAGTTGAAGTACTGCTGAAGACCAAAGCTCTGCTAGGGCTGAAGCAGTGGAATGAAGAATCAGTTGTTTGTTTTCATTTTGTATTGTAATCAGTTGTTAGCTTAGCAGTAGTTAGATAACAGTGTTTGTATAGAACAGTTGTTAGAGGTTGTTAGGTTGTTAAATGTCACTTTCATGGTGACGTCAGCTTAGATGCTTCAGTGGTTTGATCCGTATTATAAATTGAACAGTTTGCACTGTTCTATTTGAGGGAGCGAGATAGTCTTCTCCTCCAATCCATTCATCTTGTACGATCAACCAGTGAGCATCAGGCTGAGGGGGAGTTTAGTATGTAAGCTAGCATGTAATCTTTTGATTGTAAATATTTCATCTAATGAGAAACATGTGTTTACTGAAAACTATTTCCCTTTGATTGTGTTTACAAAGTTTGCTTTCAATTCCGCTGTATTAGATCTCTGTTTTACATTCATTCATTGTTCAAATATTACAAACAAACACAGTCAATCCAAACTCAGATCCTAACAATTGGTATCAGAGCCAGGACAGTCCAATTCGATCTAACAATCAATTTGACATAATAGTTCAGCTCAAAATTTGTTGATACTGTGGTTGATCGTATTCAGTTGAAAAACAGAGTAACAATTAATCATGACCAACGTTGATTATTCTAAAACTCGGTAAAACAACCAAGATGTTACCTATCACATAGGAATCACATAACACTGGAGTATCATGAATCAAATCATTATAGATTCAGTATTCATGTTGAGAAATTATGATGATACCATTATGGCTGTTGCTAAGGTGTCACCTCATGTCAACAAAGGTCTATCTTTAGTTAAAAGCATTAGTGTCTTTGTAAAACATCAAAAGAGGTAAATAAAACTTTAGTTACTTGATCTTATATGTTGAAAAATAGGTTGAAAATCCTTCAAAAGGATCAAATCAATTTTGTTGAAACATTATAAGAAAATTAGCAGTCCTATAATATATATCAAACATAACTAGGGATCAACTCCAAACTTCTGGTAGAAAATATCAGAGTTGCTAGAAGGAGGAGGAATCTATTCAAATCACTTGTGAAAGAAGAGTAGGATCCTACAAAGGTTATGTGTTGGTATTTAGAAGTTCAGATCATGAGTAATGTGAAATTTGGCATAGGCTTGTGCAAAATGACTAAATCATTCCAAAACTATGCTGAAAAATGATTTTGGACTAAACATTTTTTTTTCTCTTAAAAACCCTCTAGTAAGTACTTCAGTACTCATTCTATGGAAAGGGTAAAAAGGGAAAGAAGAAAAATTACACAAATTCAAGAGTATGTTTTTCTCCAAACTTTTGGAATCAAAAGAAAAGGAGTATAAATCCTAAAACACTTACGAATCCACTGGTTAGTACTACAAAAGGAAAACCAAAATAAATTCACATCCATATTCAACCATTTGCTACAAATCAACTGTATGCAGTCATCAATTCATGGGAGCTCAGGTAACAAAAGTATCAACAGTTATTTACAATACTAGAGGACTAAAAAAAATTTAAAAAAAATCTGTTGACAAGGAAATGGTATTAAACAGTGGTTATGAAATTTTGGCTCAAACCACTAACCAGTTCCCTAAACTTAAGAATACAGTGACTCAGACCTAACTTTACGTTAGACTGTTTTTAAAATATACATCAGATCCTTTTGATTTTGTTCTCAGAAAACCTTTCTTTTTGTATCAAAGTTTTTTTTTCAGGATATATTATTCTTCATTTTCTTTTAAGAATGATATATTTTGTACTTTTACTGGTTTTTGATAGTAAAAGTTCAAACTCCTGTCAGGATGTAGAACCCTTTTATTCTTTTTATTATTAAGGGTGATATATTCCTTGAAAATAAATCAAAAGGAAATGGTGTTATATTCGAGCCATTTCATTCATAAACTCTAGTTTAAATCAATAACCAAAGCTGAGTGTTAACATCTTGAAAAATTTTGGATGTACATGTTTTATTCTAAAACTGTCAAAAGGATAAAACATAAAATGTATGGTCAAAGTAAAGTATGGTAATCATCTGGGATACTTAACCACTGCCTAGACCTAAAGTGTTTTAAAGCAAGGGCTGGGTATGTGGAAATTTTCATAAAGCTTCCTGTAAACCCTGTTGCTATGCTAATATTGATAAATTTGCATTTAAAATGTCTCTTTGTCAAGAAATTAACTCTGCAGGTATTTCACATTCATCACCAACAGATGCTGAATATGATAGTGTGATTCTCATAATTCAAAATCAGCATCATCATTAGTGCAGCAGTTGTTCCAAACAACTGTCAAAGCTTATCCATTAATGCACAACAGTGATTGACCAAAGTAGCTTTCAAATCCTTACCATTATTTTTTTCCTTAACCACTGTTGATTAACCCCATTAAAAATGGTTAAAAGATCATCAGTATGTCCATCCCATCCTTCATATCCTTTCACCATCACTTCAAACAACTGTTGGATCATCAAAAGTCAGCAACAATTGTTAGCTCAGATAAGTCACATCTGCAACCTCACCTTTTGAACATAAAATCCTTTATAAAACTCATCCACTTTACCAAATACCTGACAACATCATTTGAAAGGGGGTTCCTAACAATTGTTAAGGGTTCTTACAAAAGGTCATCCTAAAACAATTGTCCTTTCCTTGGCACCCTATCATTCCATCACCAACCATGGGGTACTTAGAGATAGGAAGTTGGATGGTGGTCATGTAAGAGGAGTTTCAACAGTTCAGGGAAAACAAGTCTGAAAACTTGTACCACTACCGAAGGATGAGAGTCAAATTGGTAAAAAGTGGGCCCTTAAAGAACATTGCATATGTTGGAGCATAGTTGTCAACGCCCATGTTATTCCGACTAAGCACTAACAGCAGATGTTGTCACAACCACTGATTGAAGAATATTATGATGCTGTTGCAAATTGAAAAGTTCAGTTGTTTTGGTCACTTCAGAATATGTTATTGAATTTTGATATAATTTCTTAAAAGACTTCTTTATGCAGGATAGTCAAGGAGCTGAGATATATCATTAAAAATTCAATATCTCCTTGGTCCATCATCACCTGATATCAGACATCACTTTGTGAGGGATTGCTATGAAAAAGGTTTGATTTCTCTGCACTATGTACCAACTAAGGATTAGCTGGCAGATGTGCTAACAAAAGCATTAGATACATCCACCTTTGAAAGCTTGATCTCTAGGATTGGCATGCTAAACATGGAATAACAGGCAAAATCCTATTTTTCTATGAATAAAAGCATTAAAATGTTTTCTGAAAATAAAAAATCCATCCTTAAAAATAGCTAAAAATGAATTTTTCATTAAATCCTTAAAAGTCTGCCATAACCACTGTTTTGTTTAAACATCTGCTCTGCTTAAAAATCTGTCCACTGCTGAAAGTCAACCCATGTTTCCTCATTTCCTTGTTAATCACTGTTGTTCAAAATCAGTGTTTTAACCCACTGATGGCTATCCACTGATAGCTTAAAATCAGCCACTGTTTTCATTTCACCACTACAAACCACTGATACTTGTTCTATCAGTGGTTTCCTAAACAACTGCCTTCCATTATTCATCCTTTCATCAGAGGTTGGCACGTGGTCAGTACTAAGCCGTCAGATCTTTGAAACCGCTGCCACGTCAGCATTCACTTTTTCCTTATAAAACCCCTTTCAAAACCCCCAAACAGGGTTTTCACTGTCGAATCGAATTCAAAATTCCTTTCTAAAACAGTTGTTCCCAAATATTCTCACAACCCTCATCATCTTGTTTTCATCTTCATCATCTCCGATTCAATCATGGTGAAAAAATCCGGTAAAACTACACAAAAGGACGCAACCACGGTTGAGATTCCATTCAAATTTTCACACAATTACTTGGGTATTTTTGACAAACCTAGTGAAACCACAACCTTTGATTCCATTATCGACACACTTTCATCTACAAATACAAAACTTTGCTCACCTGCGATGCAACTGTCTATCTTACTACTCAAAGGGAGTTTTGGAAAAATGCAACCCTCGAAATGGTGGACAAAAAGGGTGTAGCAATAAATTCTTCAATAAAAGATGTAAGATTTTCCATTACACCTCAAAGTATTTCTGAAGTTTTTGAACTCAACGATCATGAAGGTAAATTTTTTTTTTTCCAAAAAAAGAGTATCATAATGATTTTCAGGAAAGAGGTTATGATGAACAAATGAAGAAAGATACTCTACAGAAAGGCAGCTTTCCTCCTGCCATGAGATTTTTCTTTCATACTCTTCTTTTGTGTGTTTCTAATAAGACCATAGGGTTCAATGAAATTCCATTAAAAATCCAATACTTGGGGTATGTTATTTTGCAAAAAGAAAATTTTAATTACTCCCAAGATATTTTTAATGATTTGGTCAAAAATGTTGATAAAAAGGCTTTCTTATTATTCCCAAGGTTTTTGAGTTATTATTTTAACAAAAAGTTTTCAAAAGATAATGCCCATGTGCTTATACAGGGTGCTCCTCTTCACATAAACAGTTTAACTACAGAAACATTCACAAGAATGTTAAAACCTTCCAAAACACAAGCAGAGGTACCTGAGCAGACTTTAGCAGCTACCACTGCTCCTCAGGTATCTACTGTTAAGCCCACTGCTCCAGGTGATCATAGTAGCACAACCACTGCTATGAAACCCACACCTGCTGTCACACCCCAAAATATGTCACAGCGGAACACTTTAAACGTAGTAGAGACGGAAGTTGGTGCCCATTTATATCTTGTCGGACGATGCACTCATTGTTAGACATTTTGACATATTTTAAAACATAGATATTAAACATTACATTTTAAAAGTCACGACACAACCACATAAGTTAAGTTGTTATGATCCTCGCGGATCTTATTACAAACGTCCCAGGTAGTTTGAAAGTTGTCCAACATAATTAAATATAACAACATGCATCATCAAACACAAGATACGCCATGATTTCCCGAAGCCAAACTCTAGCACCTGTAGAACACGTTAAAATCAAGTGTCAACACAAAGGAAGGTGAGTTCACTTATTCGTTTACTAACAGAGTTTATTCCAAGGAAAACACTCTGTTTAGGTGTTTATTTAAAACATCCATTTATTTCTTAGAAAGTCCATTTTACTTTCTTATTAAAATCCATGGGCCTTCCGCTGGTTCAGCGATCCGACAACTGTAATATATATTGCCCAGGTTTTGTATATTAAATTATAGCGTCAATTTTCAGACTCGTATGTTAGCTAGACGATACGAACTATATATTAACCATGCAGGGATAATCAAAACTAGACAATGAACAGAATATTAATTCGTCGTTTGACATTGACACGGGGCGACCGGTCATGACGGGGTTGTCAACCCGATAGATCTACCAACAATTCCTCGCGTACAATACTTAACTGATTAAACGACATCATGGGCGCAGGGTTCTTTCTCGAAGAACAATATGATGTCTGCCTCACGTACAATATATATATCCTACTAATATGACAATTTAATACACGTAGTTGCACGAATCCCCTGAATCTCCATCACTCGAAACTCAGGCCGGCATCCGTCCCAACTTTACGGTCTGTTTCTTCTCGGAAACACCGTACCATCCCAATGTCCCACATTTATTCATCAAAAATGTTATACTTCGAAACGTATAACTTATCAAATCTCATATATTTTCAGTGAAAATATATATTTTATATTAAAAGGTATGTTTTATTTCGAAAACATTATTAAACCCTTTTAACGACGTGTTCTACCCCCAAAATATATACAAAACAGTAAAAAGAGAGGTTTAGTGACATTCACCTTTGGGTGCGTATTTTAATATCGCAATCCCAGAGATTGATTTTTATATACGTCCTAATATAGGAACAATTCTAAATCAATATATATTTAACACAAAAGTCTTAAGTTTCTCCGTTTCTTAGAATTATCACATAACTTTGAGATTTTCTTGAAAAGTTATCATTTTTTTATTTTGCTGGCTCGTTAATATATATATATATGAGTCCATATATATATATATATATTCTTAAGACTTTGCGACTTGAACGATTTTGTTGGTGACCATTATTGTGTAAATCCGTTAACTCTCCCGTTTATACGCAATATATCTACGATTTGCGCGTCGTAATATATATATACACACCGTTCATAGAATTTAACACCGAACACACAAAATATTACTAACTTATCTATTTTTAAAGAAAATATACATAAAACATCTCATATGTACCAAATTTCATGCTCGACCAACAAGTTACTCATTTAACGCAATTGTACTGTTTCTACCGCACAAAACGTACATGCATACATGCATAGTCTAAATTTCCTATTATCAAATTAACACTTAACATATCATCACATTTACATGTTTGAATCATTTAACATATTTTATCACATAAAGTTCACTCAATATTCACCCATACTAGTGTTCATTGTAAAACGCGTATTTTAGCGATTCGGTAACGTTTTCGGGCGTCGAAAGTCACGTATGACCAACCAAACACCAAGTAAACTTAAAATTTAGTTATAATACTTGTTTTTAAACTAAAAAAATCAGTTAATTTACTGATCTAAATCAGTTTTATAAAAATCACCTGAAAAGCCGATTTTTGACCGTTTTAACGCATAGTTTTGCGTTAAACGTTACTATAACCATCCCAACTCGAAACGACTTGATATTTTAACACAATATATGTTATTTACTGATTAAAATATTAGTTATAATCATATTAGTGTAGTTTTTGTTTAAGTTACATAAATAATGCGATTTCACGTATTTTACAAATTTTAATGCACCACGTACCACATGCAAAGCTAGCAAACATTATGACAAAGTTATATATCATTAAACACTTCAAAATAACTTTATTTTAAGGTTTATAATCTGATAAAAATTAATTTTTATCGAATCATGCTCAATTGATCATTTCATGATTTCATATTATCATGCATGCCCACATATGTGCATCTAATGCACTCATACAACATTATCAACATTATTTATGTTCCAATCTTATTCTAGAACATATGAACATTATGTTTTTACAAAATATAACACACCTCATTTTAATCATCCAACCATTCAAAATCATTCATGTAATTATCCTTCACATTTAAGATTATATATCAATTTTTATATGCATGCATACATACATACATATATATATATATATATATGAAACACATACACACATATAAACTCCCAAAAATTTACTTTTCAACATATCACTTCCAAATCTTAAATCACTTTAGAACATTCTTATATGACAACTAACACTTACTTTAATCAACCTATTTTTCAAGAAATCAAATAATCAAGAAATCTTTCATCAAAATTTCAAAATGCAATATACACATACACACACATCATTCTCGGCCATGTATACATACATGCAGACACTCATTTTTATTTTATTTAAAACTTATTTGTTTGAAATTTTCAAGTTTATGTTTAGATTCAAGAATCAAGAGAAACTTTCATTATCTTCTTTGTTACTATAAATCAAGAACAATATTTAGGGAAACTAGTTTATACCTTCAAGATTTTAGTTGGGTTTTTTTTTTTTTTTTGATAGAATATGGTGATATGAGACTTGATTTTGCTTGATACTTGCTTGAAATCACTTCCAAACCTTCTTACAAGCTTCAAATCACCAAGTAAATACCTTGATTCTTCATGTTTTGATTTTGAAAATGGTATGGTAGTGTGATATGGGAGTGTTCGGCCGAGATTATGCACGAGAGAGAGAAAGAGAGGAGAAGGTTTTTGAATTTGTATCTTGGAAATGTGGGAGTATAAGTGCATGTTTCAAGATTACTCATCATCACCTTTCTTCATATAAGGATATGTGTCTAAACACAAGAATCAAGTGGTTTTGGGCAGCCCACATTGCCGCCCATGTCCCCCCTCTCTTACGAAAATACATATATATACACATATTATAACATCTGTGCTTGTAACCATTATGAACAGTTCAATTATCAATAAAATAATGTTATTTGATCCCAATGTTTGTTTGGTTGTGTTTTACATTTTTCGTGTTTTGACTTTTGTCCAATTTCAAACTCTATATCACTTTCTGGAGATTTATACGCAAACTGGTGCGAAAACATAATCAGTTTAATGCGACAAATACTCTGGAACATCAACATATACTTAACATACCTTAAATAACCCTTACATAACTTAGAAATAAGTTTTGAAGGCTTTGGTATGGCAAAAACAAGTTAATTCGCTTACAGGGACTAAACTTGACAAACCCGAAGCTTTGTAACGGTTTAATTATGCTCACTAGAATGCATGATACAAAATTTCATAAAGTTTCGTTATCGTACGAGAAAGTTATGATCAAATCCGTGTACAAGGGGTTAAAGCGTCAACGTTGAAGTTTAGGACCTTTCGGGTAACAATAAAGTTAACCGAGGACTTAACAAAGTGGGTAACTATCTTGAAGCCCTTATATGTCAAATTAGGGGGTTCAAATTGCAAGAAATAAGTTAGTTGACCTTTCGGAAGGGCCAAGAGACGAGATGCAACAACTTAAAAACGTTTTTGCCTGATTACAAGACTGAGGCGGGCCGCGTAAAGGTTAACATGACTTTACGCGGGCCGCGTCAGACCATCAGATGCAGAAACTTTTGACAGCTGCCTGTTTTCGCGCATATTCGACCTTTAAACGATTTTCCTCATCTTGGATGGCCCCTAAACGACTCCTAGAGCACTAGGGACACTTGTGGGAATGTTGTGGTCAGTTGTAGACTTGTGTGTCAACATTTTGTGGTGTTGAAATCACTATAAAAGGCCAATGAGTTGCAAGCTTTCTTCACACCTTCACTTCTGCATTTCTGGAGCATTTCTGGAGCACAAGACTTCTCTCAAGTGATCCCTGGTCATTCATAGGACTCTTGTAAGTTTGCCTAACCTTCCTTAGTTTAGTTTTTGCTTAGTTATAGCTTAAAAGTCAAACCGTCGTAATTAACGGTTGACTTTAAGATTAATCACTAATGGTCCAGTGATTAGTCGAATCAAAAGTAGTTATAAGTTGGTAATTATGTGGGTAATAAACCATTAAAAGGGTTCCCCCTAATTCCCACTCTAACTAGGTCAAAAGTCGGGTCAAACTTGCTAATAAAAAGTCAACAGGATACTTAAATTCTAATTTATGCATAATTAGCAATGTAGAACATATACAACCTGTTTGATCATTATTATAACTTGGTAATTAGTGTAAGAACATGTCTAAACATGTTCAACCCGACAATCTCCTGTTTAGACCCAGTTCGGAACCGAAAGTCGCATAGTTTGACTTTTGCTTTGACTTTCAGTTCTGACCCGTTTAGGCATGTTTTAGAAATTCCTCAGAGCTTTAATTGGACTAGGTTACATACTAGTATAACCCTCTGTGATTATACACCTTGGTTCATTAGTTATCCAATTAATATGCATGTTTCCGTTAATTGCTCATATGTTGACCATTATGCCCTTTTAACCTTAAAACGTGATTTTTGAAAACGTAAAAGAGTAGAAACCTTTGTTACTAATATATAAACTTGTACCCAAAATTTGAGATCAATTGGTGGTGTAGATTGAGAGTTATGCTCATTAGCGCAAAATGAAAACTTTATGTTAATTAAATGGCGTAAGTAGCGTATAGCCTAGTTAAGCCTACTTCTTGATATCAAACTTATTACCCACTGATTTCATATATTATTTTGGGATTTTTGAAGATTTTTAATTAATTTTAGGCTGAGCATAACTTATAGTCGTAGGCTTAATCCGGTAATTGTCGGTTTTGCCCTTACGGGCTATAAAATGAGTTTTACATATCTAAACGACTCCAAACCTTTTGCTACTGATTAGGTATGATAAATAAATTATTTTAAGCCTTCTGGAATAATAAAAATATCAGCTTTATGTATATAACCCGGAAACGGCTCCTAATCGCCTTTCTAAGCGTTTTTAACGCATAGTATGTACTAGACTATTTTTAAACATACAAGGGTGATACCTACTGATGTTTTAGGTAAATTATAATGTTTTAACAGTAAGAAAAAGTTGTTTAACTCAGACTTCAGTTTTGAGCTTCACGGCTTATGTGAAATTACCAAAATGCCCTTGCGGTGCATAGTTTTTGTTTAAATACGTTTCGGGCATAATGAAAGACATCTTACTGATGTCACAACATATTTGAAGCATATTAACTTAGGAATCCTGTATATGGCTCTTACGGATACCCGTTACGCTTATTACGCGTTCGGTTCGGTTTATATAACTAGTTTACATAAATTAGCCGAAGCGGGTCAAACCTTATCGGTTTTATCTCGAAATCTAGAATGTGTATGAAATACCCATATTAAAAAATTCTTCAAACTTGTCGGGTCTAAATCACATTCTATCCGATCTTCCGATTTAGGTCCGGTTTATTAATGTAGTTACCTATATTAGGTGCCGTTTGATATCCGTGATCTCTAGCATTGTTTGGTTGTTACTCAAGGACTACTAAGCAATCTCAAGTGAGTACATAGACCCCTCTTTTACCGTTTTCAAACTGTTTTGGGGTGAAACACATGTGCCTACTTGTTACTTTCATGCTTTCCATGTTTTCACATCATATACCTACTATGTCCGTTAGTACATTATAGTACATGATTTAATTACATTTCATGCTATGTATGCCCCTTGTGTGCGTACTTAGTACATCACTTTACATTACATTTCATGCTATGTATGTCCATTGTGTGCATACTTAGTACATTGTTTTACTTTACATTTCTGCTATGTATGTTGACTGATAGCATGCTAGCACAGTGATTTACATGACTTTTCTGCTTTGTATGTTAACTTAGCATACTTAGTACATTGTTTTCATATGACATGTATACAACTGCTATAACATTTGGTTTGCACAAACGAGACTTATATACGTTCATTAACATTAGCTACGCCGCTCGGTAGTAAGTACTGGTACCATAGGACTTGACAAATCCCATTCCTGACATCTCGGGTTTGTTTGGATGTAAGGAATGACTGAATCCGAAAACATTTCTTTTGATAATCTTGACTGAAAGGGTTATCCGACTGTCTCAAGGCTTGAATGTATGCGTTAACTTACCACATAAATGTTTGTATCAATGTAACATGCATTACTTTTCAAAACATAACTTTTTGATATATTCAAAATACTTTGTTTTGTACATTTCTATAATTGGATTATGTGACAATACTTTACTTACAATACATAACATTTTATACACATTACTTGACTACTTTTGGACTTATAAACATTTGACATGACTTATACAAGGACTTTTGACTATTGGTTTAAACATAGACTTTATACATTGGTGGTTTGTTTAAGTGACTTAAGTAACGAGATGTGAGTAATATGATACAAGCATGGTGGATACGTCGCTGGTACTTCCTATATATAAGTGTTTGTATTATATTACATATCATAGCGTTATTTAAATCATTCAATTTGGGCTTATACATTTTACACAAGTAGCACGATTTTCACAAGACTTTGGTTTACAAACAATTTACTTTATACAACTCATTTTACTTGGTTATACATTTAACTATACATTATTCTTTTATTTATACATATCATTCGATCTTATCGTTTTTTTAAATAACTTACAAAACAAAACAATTTACAAGGTTCATGACTGACTTTTACTAAACAACTTTTCTTAAACTTAAGTCATGAATCCTATTTTCACAAAACCTATGTATCTCACAGGCATTTTTATGCTGACGTACCTATTTTCACATGTGTTTCCAGGAGCTATTGCGTAGGACGATGATCGTGACACTAGGGCGGACCTGTGCCTTAGAGACTTAAAATGAAGATAGACTTAGTTTAATTATGTTATAAACTCTTTGATTCCTGTTTGAAACAATGTAACTCTTATGTTGATAAATAAAATACAACTTTGTATGCCATGGTTATGAAACAATTAATTCTGTTACAACACTCCCTGACGTTTTCCGCCACGTTTTGTATGTTATACGTGGTCGGGGTGTGACAGAAGAGTTGGTATCAGAGCCAATGGTTATAGGGAATTGGGTTATTAGTAATGCTTTGACCTAGACTATAACCTTTCTAGGACCCTAACACAAGTTATCTTGTGTTTAGATCTTAAAACATGCACATCACCTATCCTTAGGTGATTATCAAAACAAAAAACCAAAATTTTTTTCCGAAACGATTTTTTGAAAAACAATCTTCTGTTTTTGAATAATTTATTACAAGGTTTTGAACCCTCTATTGTAAGGTTTTGAACCCTCTGTTATATGGTTTTGAACCCTTCCAGTTTGGTTTTTGGCCTTGTGCCTTCAAATTTTCAAAATCTCGTCAAAGTTTTGGGTTCTAAATAGTGTGAACACGTGCAAACTGGAAGAGTGAATGCCTGTACCCTGGGTTTTCTGTCTAAGGCTAGAGTGTTCGTACAAATCCACATAATCGGACCAGTCACTCTTACCTGGGAACTCTTGGGGTGAGTGTTCACTTATAGGCGAGCATGTCTTTGCGATACATTATTTTTGACCCATTTACTTTGATTAGTCACTGTGTGTCGTTTGTTAGCTTGGTAATGCGGACGAATGACCACCATCTTTGCTTTTTTTGATTTTGTTTCATCTCATTCTCTTCATCCAATTATCTCACTCGTTTCCTTTCATGTTTTCCTCTTTTAGAATGCCTCCTCGACGCGAAAACCAGATAGCGACTGCCGAACTGGCAGAAATCATTGTGCAGCAGATGGCTGCTCAATTCCCAAACCTCTTTGCTCAATGGAACCAAGCCAACAACAACAACAATGCTCCATGCAAATACAAGGATTTTAACTCGGCTAAACCACTCAAGTTTAGTGGTTCTGAGGGAGCGACTGGGCTTCTTCAATGGTTCGAGAGCATTGAGAATACTTTTCGCCACGTGCAGTGTCCTGACAATCGCAAGGTCGAGTTTTCTTCGAGTGTGTTTCAGAAGAGGGCTCTCACATGGTGGAACGGGGTTATGAGAGACCGTGGTGCAGAAGTTGCTCTAGCACAGACATGGGCTGAACTTAGGGCCCTCATGATGAGGGAGTGTTGTCCTCGTCATGAACAGCGAGCGTTGGAGAAGGAGTTTGATGATTTGAAACAAGACAGTGGTGAGCACAGGGCATATACTGATAGATTTGAGGAGTTGAGTCTGCTTTGCCCAACAATGGTTACCCCACTCGACAAGGCTATCGAAAGGTACATCGACGGCCTACCTGACTCAGTGCAAGACATCATTACTGGTAGTAACCCTGCCACACTCCGTCAGGCAATCGAGTTAGCAGCAACATTGACTGAGTCGTAGGTTCGAAAGGGAAAACTGCATAAAAAGGGTGACAAGGGTAAGAAGCAGGCGTCTGACAAGGGAGATAGCAAGAAAGGTCAAAACAAGAATGGAAAGAATTCTGGTTCCTCAAAGGGTTCTAAGAAGCGAAAGGCTTCCCAAAACTATGCCGTTACTGCACAGGCCCAAGCTGTACCAAATCAGCCTGCGCAACCACTAGCCAAGAAGCCATATCTTGGTACTGCGCCCTTGTGCAACAGGTGTAACGGCCATCACCTACCACATCTCCAATGTCGTCATTGCACTAACTGTGGGAGAATTGGTCATCTTGCCGCTACTTGTCGCATTCCTGTTAATCAGAATCAGGCAGTTCAGAACCAAGCCCAACAAGTTGCTCAGCCTCTTGCTCAGCAACAAGGTCAAGCTGCACGACCTCATTTTCCTCCTGGTTCGTGCTACAATTGTGGGGATCTGACCCACTACAGGAACCGGTGCCCAAGGCTAGCCAACCAGAACCAGAATCCAAATTAGAATCTTGCCCGTCACTTAGGAAAGTATTCAGGACCATTTAAGAATATTTCTGCATGATATTATGTTGTTTAAATGCAGAATTTTGCTGAATTCTGCAGAATTCTGCAGTTTATGTGAGTTTTAGGCACTTTCCGGCACTTAAACTATCTATAGGAATGCAGTTTTGTGATCCCTACTTTCCTACACACTATACTAGTGTAATACTTGGTTTCTAGGTCATTCTGTGTCTTAATACAATGTCTGTCTATCTACTGAACTCTGTCAGCAATTTTCTGATTTGCTGGATAACTGTTCTAACTGTGTTTCGTGCATCATTTGAGTCAATAAAGTTCTCATGCAATAATGACATGACATTAAGAAATATATGATGCACATGTATGTACGTGGTAATAATCAGAAGCAATTCAAGTAATTAATTGTAATTTAGCATAATCATTAAGCACTAACCATTATTTAATAATTGTACGGATGTATGCAAATTTGACAGTTGTCACATTCTCCCCCTGTTAAGAAAATTTCGACCTCGAAATTTATACTACATTAACTCCCTAGGGTTACGTTATACGGGCATGGATATGAATAATACCAAAATGCCTTTAATCTCGCAGCCGAATCAATACTTATTCGAATCAGATAAACCCAAGGACACATTACAACAACAAGAACCTAATGGTTAGAAGGTATGTGTTCCAGAATTTGGTGTCAAAGGACACGAGAAGTATAGATGTACAATCTAGTGTAACTTAGTTAACAGGGGTTTAATAAAAGAGGAGTTTCGACCAATAGAATTCCAAACGATCGCTCACAATATGCAAATGAGTTTTCAGAAACAATAGCATCCGCTATATGAACTCAAAATCAACAACTCGAATATGGTAGTAACATGAAAATGATCTGCCAACTTTCGAATAAATGAAGGGTTAAAATTAGTGTATTGACATTATTGAATCACGAGAGTACACCGAAAGGAAATTTAATCGAAAATGGTGTATTGTTGTCTCAATACGTAGTTGCATTAAGAATGTTTAAATGACAGGTTAAACAAAAGTATGTGTAGTTTCGAGTGAAACGGTTGACCATGATTAGCACAAGCTACAAGTTGTACCGACACCACAAGGTGTCATAATGACATAATTCAATAATAGCGGTGACCGAACAAGTTCACCGTGTTTGAAGTCAAATGAAAGTGTAATGAAGCAATCCTGGGAATTTGATTCAAACGGCATCGTAGGATTTTTCAATTGAATATAGAATACCAAAGAACTACTGTTTTCGATCGAATAATGAAAAATAATGAATAGTTCAAGGAATTCGATCGATAATGAAAGAACCGTTAGGAGGTACACTGGAATATAAATTTACGTACCATTTTCTTAACACACGATTGTGCTAAGACTTCTTTAATCATGATAAAACAAAACGGATTTAGAGCAAGTCAATAAATAAACAATTAAATCCGTGTATGAGATGCGTAAACAAGATTAGCGCAAGCTTCAATTTAGTGAAAACACCACTACAAGGTATCGAAACTACTAAACGATTTAATGGGGCCTTAGACCAAACAAGTGTACTACGACTCAAAACAAAAGAAACATTTTCAAAAATGAATTTTGAGTATGATGCTCTCAATACATCATACGGTGTCTTGAATTGAAGATGTGAAATAGACAAGTTCAAGCAATTGAACTTGGTCTCAACGTGATCTGACAATAAACGTATGTATCGACAAAGGAAATTCGGCATGGTTACAAAGATAAACCATGTATGTAACTTAAAAGAAAAGAAGTTTCAAGAAAGTGTGTTAACTTAATAGCAAAGGAGCCAACATTTACAATAATGTGGGTCATTCGAATTACGAACCAATAATTAGATTTAGCAAAATAATATTTGAACTTTGATAAAGCGCTTATTCGAAACGAAACCACATGCATAACAAATGGTGCATGCGTAATATATGACTTTCCAAGAAATGAAACAATGAGTATTTGCTAAAATGAAGAAATGATCAAGTATCGAGGCAAAGAAGTGTTCGCTTTAATGAAGAAAATTGTTATGATGCAACTACCATTAAGAGGAGTAGAGATGCAAAAATCTACTTGCTAGAAGCAAAAGTGGAAATTTCAGTATAAGAAATTTGAGTACTTTATTTGTTCGGCTAACTGAAATAGCATATACGACAGAATAATGGTGTTGACCCGAGTTAATAGACGTGGTTTTTATGAGTTAACCTCTAATGGACTTTGACATAAGTCCCGAAGGTCCTACATGCATGATTCCTAATTTCTCAAAGTTTGGATTCTGTGTATAACTATTTTGTGTACCATGTATAAAACACAATATTGGCGTATGTTTTAAAACAAATTATTGACTCGTTGTACCTTGGTATACTTTCTTCCTAAATTCACAGCTAATGATACTCGATCAGCGATCAATCTTAGGATAGTAGTTGGATCCGTGTAGATAGTTAAATAAATCGTGAATTCCTCGGCAAGAGTTACTGACTCTTGTTGGTTAGCTTGTTCGGCTCTCGGTAGTCGATATTCATTTGAAAGTTACCACCTTTCTTTTTGACGTGCAACACTGGAGCTCCCAAAGCGAGAAGCTTAGTCTTATTAATCCCTTATCTAACAATTACTAAAGCTACGTTGACTACTCTTGCATCTTTGAAGGTGCAAGTCGATAGGGTGTCTTAGCAACAGGCGCAGCATCTTGAACCATGTCAATATGGAATTCAACTCGTCGTTGGGGTGGTAATCCTGGCAAATCTTCGGGGAAGACTTCAGGATATTCCCTTTTCGCAGGGATATCTTCGAGCTTAGATTCTTCGGCTTCCTTGTCCATGACACGAGCCAAGAAGGCAATACACCTTTTACGCAAAACTTCCGTGCCTTCAAACAACTAGCAATTTGTAGAAGCGTATCATGCTTCTCCTCATGAATCACATTCGTTTCTTCACTCGCCATCAGGCTGCGGGAAATCTTCCTGTGACATGCGATCTCAGCTCGGTTACTCGACAACCAATCCATTCCAACTACTACGTCGAAACTTCCCAACTCAACTGGCAGCAGATCAAGTGTAAACTCACGCTTTCCAAGCTCTATCACACAGCCTCAAATCACTTTACTAGCTTCCACTAGCTTCTCATTAGCTAGCTCTATCAAATACGGGATACCTAACTTACTTGCTACTAAACCAAGGGTACTCTTAAACTCTAGATATGCGAAGCAAAAATCGGCAACAGTATCAAGCAACACAGATGCATAACGTTGACTAATATGGGACATACAGATAACCTCGTTTGGATCCTGGCGTGCTTCCCTAGCTCCGCTGTTGAGCTTTCATCCACGTGCCTGAGTGTTTTTAGGGAAGTATTTCCTGATATGCTTTTTGTTTCCACAGTTAAAACAACCTTGAGCACGCTTTTGTTTGTCACTCATCCTGCCTTGATAGTCGTTGTTGTTGTTGTTGTTGTTGTTGTTGTTGTTTCCTTCGTGATTCTTGCTGCCATCTTGGCCTTCATTTCTACGTTCAGTACCATGCCTACAAGTCTCCTTGACATGCACTCTCTTGCCACAGTTATCACATTTTCCATATTTACATCGCCCGACATGATAACGTAGGCAATTGTCGCACTTAGGTAGGATACCCATGTACTCTTTTCCCTTTTTGGCCTTCTTCTTGTTACTCGCTCGAGTACCCTTCTTGAAATTTGCGAACTTCCTCTTGTTATCTCTAGATGGCTCCACATGAGTCTCCTTTTTCTCCTCCGAGGTGGAAAATTTTCCCACTCTAACCCCTTCTTCAGTGAGCGCCACACTTAAGTCGATAGCATCGGTGATTGTTGGAGGTTTAGATGTTGTCACAGGGCTTAGAATCTGAGGCGCCAATCCCCCGATAAAGCGTTCGATCCTCTTGAACTCTGGTTCCACCAGATATGGAACAACTTGCGATAAATCATGAAATCTCTGCTCATACTCGGCTATCTTTGGACCTTCCATTTTCAAGTTCCAAAGTTCAGTCTCCAACTTCTGGACTTCTGCCGTCGAGCAACATCTCTTACGCATCAGCTCTTTCAGTTCATCCTACGTCAAAGCATACGCAGCAGTCTCGCCCAACGTCTGAACCTGAAGGTTCCACCATGACAGAGCCCCATCTAGAAACAGTCCAGCTATGTACGTGACCTGATGCTCTGGGGCGCATTTTCTTAACCGCAAAACAGAATCCGTCTTCTCAACCCAACGCACGAAGGTTACGGCACCCCTAGTGTCGTCGAAATCTCGGGGCTTGCAGCCCAAGAACTGCTTGTAGGTGCAATCTGCGACATAAGCAACATCATTCACATAAGGCATTAGCAATGCACACTTGGAAATGTCCGAACATTTTGTAATGTGTCTTAAGTGACTAAACATTACCGTTGGGTGGGTTATTTCCTGAGGTACCTCCACTGCATTCAGAGCGAAGGGCCTCCTGCTGTGCAATGGCCTGTGAGATGCGCTCTTGTAATTCCGCCTCTGTCGTTGGCAGAGGGTTATTAGTATCGGTGTTCCTTTGAATCGACATCTTCTAAGAAGAAGATCGACTAGGTCAGGTCTTATTAAGGATACAAGCACATAAGTCTCTACTTAACGAATAAGACCTAGGAGGTGTGTATACATATGTATATAAGCAATCGTCATAGCAAGCAATCATATAACATCACAATTATAGCACAAACATGTGGATGGGAACATATTTAATGAGAACATAACGAGCAAGCACGTAGCATCACAAGTATAGCACACATATGCAGATCAACAACGTGCTTAGTGAGGACATGGCAACTGGGCTTTCATTAGTCATTGACCACAAAGTATTGTTACAGGTTTAATGGGGAATATGACGATTGGCTTTCATTATTTTTTGACCACAATCACATTGTCTACAAAGTGTATCACATCAAAAGGGACACAGGGTCACCCTACCCTTGTCCAATAAGTATATCAGTGTATCAATATCACGTGATCAAAAGTGGTATTCAAAAGTCTCCACAATCTCGGCTCATTAGTAGTGTCTTTACCCAAAAGTAATGCAATCCGCATAAAACCAAAAACCAACTATACTGGTGACTGAGGTGGAGGAGGGAAGAAAAGCAAACTGCTAACATGTGCGAGCTTCTCCTCGAGCTCGTATACACGACGAAGTAAGTAACTGATCTGTTGCTCGATAGTAAAGAAATGAGCATCAAAACCTGGGAAAGGTGTATAGCAGCAGGTGAGAGTGCAAAAGGAGATAGTGATGAATGTGGAGGATCAAAATATACTGGCATAGACAGGGTGGAGGACGTGGTGTCATCTCAAGCTTCAAAACTCTGCGACTCAAAACCTTAAACTGTAGCTGATGTGACAGGAGCAACTCACTCCGTGTGTAGCCTTCATAATGTGAGGAATGGTAGGGGTCTGAAATCAGCATAGTGTATGGTAGGATCCATCGGAATGGCTCGTCCAGCGGTGAAGAAATGAAAGGAGCAAACGGTGCAGCTTGAGGGATCTATGGAAAAGCTGCTGAAGCAAAAGGATTGTCGCGCTGGTGCTGACCAGAAGTACCTTCCTCTGGACGGGGTGCGGGTATGTCCTGAAGGAAAAACGATAGACATGTCGGTGCAATGGACATCGGTCTCTATAGGGGAAAAAGGAGCAACATCAGCGGGTGCAGGCGGGGGAATAAATAGCTCAACAAAAGGGGAATCAACAGGTGCAGGAACTGGATCAGATATAAGGGGTGCAATGTCTGGTAAACCAAAAGAAATATGGTCAGGATCAGGAATCGGCTCAAGATCAATAGGCGCAACATCAGGCTGACCCAAAAGGAACAGAAGCTAGCTCAGGAGCAGGCTCTTGGTCGTGTGGAGGTGTGGGATCTCGAGCAGGTGATATTGTGGTAGATATAGCGGTGTCTTCGTCTGAGTCAGTAGCAAAAAGATGCAATCCAGTCGTCTGTAAAGCTGCAGATGTCACAGACTCAAAAGAGCCTGAAACCGAGTGCAAACTAGTTATTAGAGGATAACTCAATAGCAGGGATCTCAAGAAGTGGAATAGCAACAATGTTCTCCTCTAACTTTCCATCATCATGGGCGTCATCGGGAGGACCATCAACAAATAAATCAACGTCATCATCAAGCTAATCGTCGAAAGGCAGATCCTAAAGAGGAATGACCACGAGAGGTACGACATCGAGGATCATAGCCATGATGTGCTCGCCATCAGGGTGACTAATGATAAGGTGGTCAGGGACTG
Source organism: Helianthus tuberosus (assembly GCA_030545235.1). Taxonomy (NCBI): domain Eukaryota; kingdom Viridiplantae; phylum Streptophyta; class Magnoliopsida; order Asterales; family Asteraceae; genus Helianthus; species Helianthus tuberosus. Next base: position 75,905,811 of record CM060384.1, on the reverse strand, counting down.
GAACTGGGATGGCAAAAGGATCCTCGTCAGGGAAGCCATCAGCAAGGGTAAATCATCACCAAAGTCTGGTAGCGCGAACGGTTGGAAGTCGTCCTCGGACAGCATGTCAGGATCACTCTCAGTGTCTGACGTATATATATCTCTGGCGCGGCATGACTTCATCGTCTGACGCGACTGCCTTCAGGTTGTGGGCATCCGACGACCCATTCTCTGAGGATAACATGTGCTTGCAACGTCGTAACCCTAACATATGTACGTATAGTAACCACTAACACCCAATATATGCAAACAAAGGCAATTTATCATGTAATCATGTATCCTTGTTATTCATCATGAAATCTTTCTATCCTTCGTAGTCTCCCAGACTAAACCAACCAGTCTCCCAGACTAAACCAACCAGTCTCCCAGACTAAACCACCTAGTCTCCCAGACTAAACCACCTAGTTTCCCAGACTAGACCACCCAGTCTCTCAGACTGAGCCACCCAGTCTCTCAGACTGAACCACCCAGTCTCTCAGACTGAACCACAAACATAAATCTTGAAACGTGTTTCGTGTCTTTTCTTTATAAAAATGTTTGTTTCTTGGATCTGGGCGTTTTCATGTACGCAATGAAAAACATGTTTTAAAAATATTTTCGTGAGAGCCCTAATGATTGTAGTCTAGACTCGAGAAGGAATCCTTGTTCACTACAATCGAAGCTCTGATACCAAACTGTCACACCCTAACTTTTGCGGAAGCGTGATTTGGTGTGACTTGCTTAATATCATTTCATTCAACCATAACAAACAACTATATGATAAACCAAGATGTTCATCCATAGGTAATTTTCAAAATAATACAACCGTTATTGTTTAACATCAAACTCAGGCTTCAAGTTTAGTTCACATGACAACCAAAGCTTAAAGTTCCATACTAGACTTCTCAAAAGTCACAAACAAAATAGGTTTCGAGCCATGTATCTTATCCAAGATAAGAAACATATCCCAGAACCTTCGACTTCGGATGACACCTTTTATTTGAGACATGACTTGTAAACTCCAACGCCCGCCAGATCCATATTTAACTTCCTGAAATACATGTAATTTGAAAACATCAACAAAAGTTGAGCGAGTTCATGTGTGTGTTTGTAAATAAACCTTTGAAACATATATAAGTATGTTTGTATGTACTTGAAAACCAGGTATGAAAGCATCAAGGAATCAGATCAATTAATGTGTAGCTAAATATTTAATATACGCGACGTGATGCAGGAAAGCTCAAACCTAGCAGATTTGTCAATAAGACATAGTCACCACATGGTCCACTCGACGGACTCATGGGTGGGGCTCGCTACACCCAAATATATCTATCACTAATGTCCCTCGGTCCTACAACGAGGATTAATGGCCTTAAGCGTCATACACACCACTCACATGATCTAGCAGTACATTTCCTTAGCTAACCATACCACATATAAACGTTTGTAAACGGTTTGTACATGTACTTCACCCCCGAAGTTATAAAACTGAAAACAGTTAAAAGAAAAGGGGGAACATGAACTCACAGTTTTGCGTTCCTTGTATCCGATGTAACTCAAAGCATCCTCTAGAACGCCCGACTACGTACATGCGTACTACGGTCCATTAGACGAGCGGGTCGTGCCTTGACTTAGTATTGATTTGTGTCTTTGAGTTACGTTTCATAGTGTCCTCATTATTATTCCAAGTATATAATTAGTTGTTAAAATAATTAATATTTTAACTTAAATTATATTTATTAAATTTTGGAATAATTGTTAAAACAATATATATTAACTTAATACTTCCCAAGTATTTATACTTGTATTTCCTTCCCAAGTATGGGGTATCTTATACTTGTATATTTTTGCCATGTTTTGGGGTCGTATTTCGGTGTGTATTTATACGTATGAGAATACGTATTTTTACTGTATTCATTAAGTATTCTTTATACTTAATTTCGTATTAATTTTTCCAGAATAATAACTTTAGTAAAAATCCATATATATTTCCAAAATATATATTTTATAAAATACTACTTAGAAAAATTATTAATAATTTTTCATTTGGCAAAAATATTTGTATTTTCGTATAAGTTCCAAAATGATATATTTTCAAGTCTAACTTGGAAAATATATATATATATATATATATATATATATATATAAACTTATTTTTCTCCCAAAACAATATATTCCGTTTTTGTTTGAGAAAATATATATTTCTTTCAAAAATAATATATCTTCTAATATTTCCAAGAAAGTACATATTTTTATTCACTCAAAAATAATATATCTTCTTCTTGTCAAAAATATGATAAAAGTTTGTGATAATTGTAAAAATCATATTTTTGTCTCCTTGGGTGTCCAAAATATTATTTACCAAAATATACTCATGAATAATATTTCCGAAATATTTTGTAAGTTATATTCCTTAGTTCGGTTTCACCAATATTTTGTGTGAATGTGTATATTTATTCCTTGGAATTTTTGTAATATTTTGGATTGTAATTTTTGGTATTTTGATGAGTTATATTATTTCATGTCCTAAAATAATATAACTAATGCACAAAGTATACAAATAATTACACACATGGTGACTTCTAAATATATATTTCCTAAATACATATTTAGTTACTTTTATTTATGAAAACCAACCTCCAATATTTATATTTTTGTAACAAAAAATTATGGCAAAGTTTATGTAAAAATTTATGGTTTAAGATACACTTGTAAATATTTTTTTAGAAATATTTTTCTAAGTGTTTAATTTTTAGAAAATTTTTGCCATACTTTCCCCTAAAAATGGAGGTTTCCATGCTTTCAAACATATCATTTTCTTTTGTAAAAATCAACACAATCAACCAATAATCAACAATAACCACTCTTCACTTACCGATCTTGCCAAAAACAAGCATAATCTAATACTTCATGAACTTGAATATTTGTAAAAATTTGTAGTAACTTACTAGTATTATTAGTAAGCCTTGTTATCCTTTAAAGTGTTATTAGTTCTTTAAAAACTTCATTTTTAAAGAAGATTGATCTTTACAACTTGTATTTATATTTTTCAAAAATGTTTTTTTTTCTTTGATTTTTCTTGTTAACAACATATTTCTACACCTTATTAACCACCAAAAATAAGGTTTATTTGTTTAAGAACCAAATTTTAGTAAAAATTGTATTTTTAACTTGGTTTCTTGAAATATCATCCATGAATCTTTAGATCTACATGATTAACAACTTACTTTGATCATTATTTTTCAAGAAAATCATATATTCATTCAAGTTCATGTTTCATGTGTCGATGCTCTATCATCCTACAACACTTCTATTTTCTCATCTTGCTAGATTATGTTTTTAATCATGATCTAGCAAGATCATATGATAACCTACATCATATACATGAATAAATAACAATCAACAAGCAAATCAACACATAAACAACTTAGTTTTTTCATTAAACATGCTTATGTTCAAGTTTACTTCTTGTAATTCTTATTGTTCTTCATGATTAACATTATGAATCTTCTTTTAACCACTTAAAATGGAAGTAAAATAGAAAGATCATGGTTCTTACCACTAGCTCAAGGCTAGGGATGATCAAGAGGAGAAAACAAGTGGATTAAAGCAAACGATGAAGGTCCTTTAACTTCCAAAGCTCCACACCCCCTTAGATATGCTTCTTACACCTCAATTTCATCTTAGATTGCTTGCTAGTGGAATGGAAATGGTGGAGGTAGGATGGTGGTGTTGGGCCGTGAGCATGGAGGGAGGGGAAGGAGAAGAAGGTGTGAAATGGTGTGTGATGAAAATGAAGTCTTATGAACACTTAGGTTATACTTATAACCATTTACCAGCTATATCTCATGTATAATGTGTCTAAACAAAAGGAAACATGATCTAATATTTAATCACAATAAAATCCAATGTGGGCCCTTGGTGTTGCCGATTATAGGTAGGGGGTAGTAGACTAGGTTTAAACCATATAGTTAGTTAATAGTTGAAAATCAAGTATATAGTTAGGGATTTAGTTACAAGATATTTATGTAGTGTGTGTTATGATGTTCGGGGACCATAACTAGCTTGGTAATGTTAAAACAGTGCTTCTAGTAAAAATTTGGTGTTTCGGGTAGTGTCCGGTTGTTCGGTTGGTTACCGGTTCGTTAAGGTTCTAAACTACGCAGTTTAGTGTGCTTTATGTTGCTTTTTATGACAGTTTCAATTCCCGACACTTAGGAAAGTATTCAGGACCATTTAAGCATATTTCTGCATGATATTATGTTGTTTAAATGCTGAATTTTGCTGAATTCTGCAGTTTATGTGAGTTTTAGGCACTTTCCGGCACTTAAACTATCTCTAGGAAGACAGTTTTGTGATCCCTACTTTCCTACACACTATACTAGTGTAATACTTGGTTTCTAGCTCATTCTGTGTCTTAATACAATGTCTGTCTATCTACTGAACTCTGTCAGCATTTTTCTGATTTGCCGGATAACTGTTCTAACTGTGTTTCGTGCACCATTTGAGTCAATAAAGTTCTCATGCAATAATGACATGACATTAAGAAACATATGATGCACATGTATGTACATGGTAATAATCAGAAGCAATTCAGGTAATTAATTGTAATTTAGCACAATCATTAAGCACTAACCATTATTTAATAATTGTACGGATGTATGCAAATTTGACAGTTGTCACACACAGTAACTCAAAGCTCCTTCGGATGTACACATCTACCTACAACGTACTAAGATCTATTAGACGAGCGGGTCGTGCCTTGACTTAGTATAAATTAGTGTCTTTGAGTTACGCTCTTTCTGTCTTCGATATTATTCCAAGTTATATAATTATTTGTTAAAATAATATATATTTTAACTTAGATTATATTTATTAAATTTTAAAATAATAGTTAAAATAATATATTTTAACTTGTTACTTTCTAAGTATTTATACATGTATATCCTTCCCAAGGATGGGTGTATTTGTATTTGTATTTTTATACTTGTATATTTTTGCCATGTATTGGTGTCGTATTCCGGAGTGTATCTATACGTACGAAAATACGTATTTTCTTGTAATTGTTAAGTATTCTTATACTTAATGTTGTATTAACTTTTCCGGAATAATATCTTTAGTAAAAATACATTAATATATATTTCCAAAACATATATTTTGAGAAATATTACTTAGAAAAATTATTTATAATTTTTCTCTTGGCAAAAATACTTATAAATTTCATACAAGTCTCACAAATATATTTCCAAGTCTAACTTAGAAAATATATATAAATCCATTTTTCTTCCAAAATAATATATTTCAAGTTTACTTAAGAAAATACATGTTCTCCCAAAAATAATATATTTCATGTTTGTTTGAGAAAATATATATTTCTTTCAAAAATAATACATCTTCTAATGATTTCAAGAAAATATATATTTTACTTGCCAAAAATAATGTATTTTCTCCTTGTCAAAAATATGATATACTTTGTAATAATTGTAAAAATCACATTTTGTTCTCTTGGTGTCCAAAATATTATTTACCAAAAATATACTTGTGAATAAGTTTTCCGGAATATTTGTGTGAGTTGTATTCCTTTGTTCGGTTCCACCAATAAATTGGGTATTCTTTGTATATTTATTCCTTGGAATTTTGGTAATATTTTGGATTGTAATTTTTGGTATCTAGATAAGTTATATTATTTCAAGTCCTAAAATAATATAACTAATACACATAATATACAAATAATCACACATATAGTGACATCTAAATATATATTTTCCTAAATACATATTTAGTCACTTTTATTTATAAAAACCAACCTCCAATATTTATAATTTTTGTAACAAAAATTATGGCAACTTTACGTAAAATTTCATGGTTTGAAGTATACTCGTAAATATTTGTTTAAAAATGTTTTTCTAAGTGTTTAATTTCTAGAAAAATTTTGCCATAGTTTCCCCTAAAAATGGAGGTTTCTATACCTTGAAGGCATATCATTTTCTTTTGTAAATCTACACATTCAATCAACAATAAACAATCTATACTTACCAATTTTGCCAAAAACAAGCATAATTTACCACTTCATGAACTTGAAAATTTATAAAAATGTGTAGTAACTTACTAGTGTATTTAGTAAGTCTTGTTACCCTTTAAAGGTTGATTATTTAAAAACATCATTTTTAGAGAAGTTAGTTCTTCACAACTTATAATCACATTTTCTAAAAATGTTTCTTCATGGATTTTTCTTGTCACTGATGTGCTTCTACACTTTATTAACCACCAAAAATGAGGGTTATTTATTTAAGAACCAAGATTAAGTAAAACTTGATTTTTAACTTAGTTTCTTGAAAAATCATCTTTGAAATTTTAGATCTACAAGACTTACATCTCATTTTAATCATCATTTTACAAGAAAACAATATATTCTTTCAAGTTCATATCTTTCATGAGGATAATCTATTAATCTCTAACACTTTCATCCTCTCATCTTGCTAGATTATGTTTTTAGTCATGATCTAGCAAGATCATATGATGATCTACATCATTATCATAAGCAATCAATCATCAAGTATCACAACAACACTAAACAACATGATTTCTTTAAGATTTCTTATAATTTTAAGCTTATATTCATGTTTCATCTTCTTGTTTCTTAGTGTTCTTCAAGATTCACATCATGTATCATTCTTTAACCACTTAAACAAGATCTAAAATGAAGAGATTAGTGTTCTTACTACTAGCTCAAGGCTAGGGATGATCAAGAGAAGAAATGAGGTGGATAAAAGCAAATGGAGAAGGTTCTTCAACTTCCGAAAGCTCCTAGCTTCCTTGTGCACCTTCTAACACCTTTGTGTATGCTTGGAATTGGATGAAGATGAATGATGATGGTGGTTGTGTTGTTGTTAGGTTACGGCCGAAGCCAAGAGGGAGAGAAGGAGAAGGTTTCAAGTGTTAAGTGTGTGAAGGAATGATTGTTGTGAACTCAAGGGTCTTCTTATAATCCAATATCTCATATTTCCTTTGTATAATAGGTCTAAAAAGAGCCAACAATATCTAATATTTAAACAAAATAAAATCTTGATGGTGGGGGCCATGTTGGCCGATTACTAGGTGGGGGGGGGGGGTATAGGTCTAGGTTATAACTAGAAGTTAGTTAATATGGTTAAGATCCAAGTATTAGTTAGGTATTTAGTTATTAGATATTTATATAGTGTGTTATGATGTTTGGGGACCATAACTAGCTTGGTAATGTTAAAACAGTGCTTCTAGTGAAAATTTGGTGTTTCGGGTAGTGTCCGGTTGGTTACCGGTTCGTTAAGGTGCTAAACCTTGCAGTTTAATGTGCTTTATGTACCCTTTTGTGACAGTTTTGATTCCCGACACTTAGGAAAGCATTCAGGACTATTTAACCACATTTCTGCATGATATTAGAGTGTTTAAATGCTGATTTTGCTGATTTTCTGCAGAATTCTGCAGTTTATGTGAGTTTTAGGAACTTTCCGGCACTTAAACTATCTCTAGGAAGGCAGTTTTGTGATCCTTACTTTCCTACACACTATACTAGTGTAATACTTGGTTTCTGGCTCATTCTGTGTCTCAACACAATGTCTGTCTATTTTCTGAACTCCGTCAGCACTTTTCTGATTTGTCTGATAACTGTGCTGCCGGTGTTTCGTGCATCATTTGAATCAACAAAGTTTGTATGCAGTAATGATATGTCATTTTCAATATATGATGCACATGTATGTATATGGCAATAATCGGAAAGCAATTCAAGTAATTAATTGAAATTCAGCATAGTCATTAAGCACTAATCATTGTTTAATAATTGTACGGATACCCGGAATTTTGACAGTTGTCACATTCTCCCCCTGTTAAGAAAATTTCATCCTCGAAATTTAAACTACATTAAATCCTTAGGGTTACGTTATGCGTGTATGGATATGAATAATACCAAAGTGATTAATCCACGCACCGAAACAAGACTTATTCAAAGCAGGTGAATCCAAGGACATATTACAACATTAGGAACCCATCGGTTAAAAGGTATGTGTCTCAGAATTTGATGTTAAAGGATACGAGACGTATAGATGTATAATCTAATGTAACTCAGTTAACAAGGGCTCAACAAAAAGAAGAGTTTCGACCGATAGAATTTGAAGGGATCATTTACAATATGCAATTGAGTTCTAGAAATAATAACATCCGCTAGATGAACTCAGAATCAGCAAGCTCAAAGGTAATTGTAACGTGAAAGTGATATGTCACTTTCGAACAAATAAATGAATTAAATTAGTGTGTTGCCATTATTGAATTGAGAGAATACACCGAACAAAATACAACCGAATTTGGTGTATCATTGTTTTATTTCGTAGTTGCATTAGGAATGTTTAAATGACAAGTCAAACAAAAGTATGTGTAGTTTCGCGTGAAATGGTTGATCATGATTAGCACAAGCTACAAGTTTGTCCCTGACACCACAAGGTGTCGTAATGACATAATTCAATAATAGCAGTGACCGAACAAGTTCACCGTGTTTGAAATCAAATGAAAATGTAATGAAGCAATCCTGAAAATTTGATTCAAACAGCATCGTAGAATTTTCAATTGAATATAGAACACCAAAGAACTACCGTTTCCGAACGAAGATGAAAAAACAATAAATACTGCAAGGCATTCGATTGATTATGAAAGAACCGTTAGGAGGTACATTGGAATGTAAAACGAATTTATGTTCCATTGTCTTAGCACACGATTGTGTTAAGACTGCTTTTAATTATGATAAAACAGAACGGATCTAGAGCAAATCAATAAATAAACAATTAAATCCGTGTATAAGATGCGTAAACAAGATTAGCGCAAGCTTCAATTTAGTGAAAACATCACCACAAGGTGTCGAAATCAACAGACAACTTAATGGAGCCGTAGACCAAACAAGTCTACTACGACTCGGGACAAAAGAAAAACTTGCAAAAATGAATTTGAATATGATGCTCTCAACACATCATATGGTGTCTTGAATTGAAGATGCGAAATGGACAAGTTCAAGCAATTGAGTTTGGTTTTAGCGAAATTTGACAATAAACGTATGTATCGACAAGGGAATTTCGGTATGGTTACAAAGATAAACCATGTATGTAACTTGAAAGGAAAGAAGTTTCAAGAAAGTGTGTTGACTCGATGGAAAAGGAGCCAACCATTACCATTAATGTAGATTATTCGAATCACAATTCAATAATTAGATTTAGCAAAATAATATTTAAACTTTGAAGAAGCGCTTATTCGAAACGAAACCACATGCATAACAATTGGTGCATGCGTAACATATGAATTTCCAAGAAATGAAACAATGAGTATTCACTATAATGAAGAAATGATCAAGTATCGAGACAAAGGAGTGTTCATTTTAATGAATAAAATCATCGTGATGCGACTACCATTAAGAGAAGTAGAGATGTAAAAATTTACTCGCTAGGAGCAAAAGTGGAAATTTCAATATAAGAAATTTGAGTACTTTATCTGTTCGGTTAACTGAAATAGAATATACGTCGGAATAATAGGGTTTGCGTGAGTTAACGGATGTCGTTCCTGAGTGATAACCTTTAATGAGTTTTGACCTAAGTTCCCGAAGGTCCTAAGTACATGTTTCCTAGATTCTTAAAGTCTTGTATTCTGTGAAAAACTGTTTTGTGTACCGTGCAGAAAACACAATATTAGCGTATGTCTAAACGCAACTTGTTGACTCACTATTCTTTGGTATACTTTCTTCCTGAATCCGCAGCTGGTGATAACCTGATCGAAGGTCGATCTTGGAATAGTAGTTGTCCTTGCAGTCGGCCAAATAAATCATCAATCCTTGGCAAGGGATACCGTCTTCTTAATGGTTAGCTTGTTCAACTCCCAGTAGTCGATGCACATTCAAAAACTACCGTCCTTCTTCTTGACAAACAGTACTGGAGCTCCCCAAGGCGAGAAGCTTGGCCTTATAAATCCCTTATCTAGCAAACCCTAGAGTTATGCTAACAACTCTTGCATTTCTGAAGGCGCAAGTCAATAGGGTGCCTTGGCTACAGGCGCGGCGCCTAGAACCAAGTCAATGTGAAATTCGACTCGTCGTTGAGGAGGTAATCCTAGCAAGTCTTCGAGGAAAACTCCAAGATATTCCTTTACCACAAGGATATCTTCGAGCTTCGGTTCTTTGACTTCTTTGTCCACGACATAAGCCAAGAAGGCAACACATCCTTTACGCAATAACTTTCTTGCCTTCAAACAGCTAATGGTCCGTAGAGGCGTATCTTGCTTCTCCCCGTGTACCACAATCGTTTCTTCATTCGCCATCGGGATGCGGATAATCTTCTCGTGGCAAATAATCTCAGCTCAATTACTCGACAACCAATCCATTCCAACTGTGACGTCGAAGCTTTCCAACTCAACTGGCAGAAGATCTGACAGAAACTCACGCTCTCCAAGCTCTATAACGCAGCCTCTAATCACTTTACTAGCTTCTAATAACTTCTCATTAGCTAGTTCTATCGACTATGGGATATCTAACTTACTAGCTACTAAGTCGAATATATTCTTAAACTCTTAGAGATACGATGCTATAATTGGTACTGGTATCAAATAGCACATATGCAAAGTGTTGGTTGAGAGGGAACGTACTAGTAACCACGTCTGGATCCTGGCATGCTTCACGAGCTCCGATGTTGAACACTATTCCATGAGCTTGGTTATTCTTAGAGCAATCTTTCCCAAGGTGCCCCACGTCCCAGCATTTGAAGCAACCTGGAATTCTACCATTATCGTTTCCGTCTTGGTTGCCGTCATCATCTCCTCCTTGTCTGAGGTATTTCGCCCAACAGGCATCCTTGTTGTGTCCTTCCTTTCCGCACCTATCGCACCAAGGCCTCAATCATCGACCTTCATGGTGTAACTTGCACTCATCACATTTTGGCTTAGTTCCCAAGTAAATCTTACCACCGGTCTGGTTGTTTTTAGGGCAATACTTCCTGAAATGCCTTATGCTGCCATAATCAAAACAACTTTGACCACGTCCTTGATCATCGCCATTTCCGCCTTGATAGTTGTTATTGTTGTTGTTTCCTCCGCGATTTCCGCTACCATCTGGACCTCCATTTCCACGTTCAGTACCCTGTCTACACGTCTCCTTAACATGCCCCACTTTACCATAGTTATCACATTTTCCATATCTACATCGCCCGATATGATCACATCGACAATTGTCGCACTTAGGTAGGATACCCATGTACTCTTTCCCCTTTTTGGCATTGTTGTTGTTTTTCGTCCGAGCGCCCTTTTGGAAATCCGTGAGCTTCCTTTTGTTCTTTCCAGATGACTCCACATGAGTCTCCTTCTTCTCGTCAGGGGTTGAAAGTTTTTCCAATCTAATCGCCTCTTTAGTGAGGGCCACACTTAAGTCAATCGCATCGGTACTTGTTGGGGGCTTCGATGCCGTTATCAAGCTCAGAATCTGAGGCGCAAATCCCCAGATGAATCGTTCTACCTCTTGAACTCCGGTTCCACCAGATTTGGAACAAATCGCGATAAATCGTGAAGTCTCTGCACATATTCCACCACCTTCGGACCTTCCATCTTTAGGTTCCAGAATTCAATTTCCAGCTTCTGGATCTCCATCTGAGAACAATACTCCTTACGCATCATTTCTTTCAACTCATCCCATGTTAAAGCATACGCAGCAGCCTCGCCCATTGTCTGAACCCGAAGGTTCCACCGTTACAGAGCCTCATCTTGAAACAATCCAGAAACGTATGTGACTTGTTGCTCTGGAGTACATCCGCTCATTCGCAAAACAGAATCCGTATTCTCGACCCATCTCACAAAAGCTACGGTACCTCTAATGCCATCGAAGTTCAGAGGCTTGTAGTCCAAAAACTGCTTCTAAGAACAGCCTGTACAAGCAACATCATTCACAGAAGGCATTAACAAAACACACTTGGAAATGTCCAAACATATTGTAATGAATCTTAGGTGACTTAAACATTACCGTTAGGTGGATTATTCCCTGAGGTAGTTCTATTGTGTCTGTAGCAAAGAACCTCGTGCCATGCGATGGCCTGTGTGATGTGCGCTTGTAATTCTGCCTCGGTCATGGGCAACAGAATGATCTCTTGATGAGGCATCTTTTAAGAAGGAGATCGGATTGGTCAGGTCTTATTTTTTCAGGAAATGTATATAGTTGTCTAGAGGTCGTATGTACATACACATAATCATTCACTATATCAAGCAATCATATAACATCGCAATCATAGCACAATCATGTAAATAGGAACGTCTTTAATGAGAACATAACAAGCAAGCACGTTGTTGATTCACATGTTTAAATGAGAACATGACAATTGGGCTTTCATTAATCATTGACCACAAAGTAATGTTACATGTTTTTACAAAGTGTATCATATCAAAAGGAACACATGGTCACACTACCCTTGCCCATCAAGTCTACCAATCTACAAAAAGTCTTACAATCAAAAGTGATCTAAAAAAGGCTTCACAAGCTCAGCTCAATGGTGGTGCTCTCATCACAGGTAATGCATCTGCATAAAACCAAAAACCTATTGTACTGATGGCGGAGGTGGAGGAGGGAGGAAGATCAAACTGAGAACATGTGCGAGCTCCTCCTCAAGCTTGTGCACATGACGAAGCAAGTAACGTATCTGCTGCTCAACAGTGAGGAATCGAGCATCAAACTCTGGGAAAGGAGTAAGAGGGGCAGGTGGATGAGCAAAAGGAGATGGTGATGAATGTGGGGGAACAAAAGTAGGCTGACAAGGACACGGTAGTGGACGCGGTGTTGACTCAAGCTCCAAGACTCTGCGACTCATAACTTCAAATCGAAGCTGAAGTGAATAAAGTAACTCATCATGCGTATAGCCAACAAAATGCGACGGATGATAGGGGTCTGGGGTCGGCATGGAATATGGTGGAGACCATCGGAATGGCTCATCAAGTGGTGAAGAAGTAAAAGGAGCAAAAGGTGTAGACTGGGGAATGTGTGGAAAAGCTGCTGAAACATGAGGGTCATCACTAGGCTGCTGGCCTGAAGTGCCTTCCCATGGACGCGGTGTGGGTATGTCCGGCAAGAAAACGATAGGTAGTCAACACGATGAACATCAGACTCCACGAGGTGAAAAGGAGCAACATCAGCGGGTGCGGGTGCAAGTGGAGGAATGAATGGCTCAATAACAGGAGGGTCAACGGGTGTAGGAACTGGGTCAGGTATGAGGGGTGCAATGTCAGGTAAGCCAAATGGAATAGGGTCATGATCAAGCAAGGGCTCAGGATCAGTAGGTGCAACGTCAGGCTGATCAACAGGAACAAAATCTAGCTCAAGATCATGCTCGGGATCGTGTGGAGGGGATGGTGCAGCTGACATGGCTGTATCATCATCAGAATCAGTGGCATAGCGTCACAATCCAACTGCCTGCAAGGCGGAAGACGTCACAGACTCAAAGGAATCCGAGACAGAGTGCAAACTAGAGTCATAGTGTTAGGAAACTTTATTTGTAAGTATTGAAGAAAATCAGATTCAACTGGATCTATGAAGAAGATGACAGTCTTGAAGATCACAACAAGAAGAAGAAGATCAGATAGGACAACTGAAATGAACAGCATCTACTTCAAAGAATCACAAGTTGATCAAGAGCTGAAGATGATTATCAGAGAAGGTCATTTCTGATGGATCTGATGATATTTCTGATGAAATATCATCAGTTTCTGACGATTCTGATCATTAGATTTTCTGATGATTTGTTCACCAGAATTTTTGATGAAGTGGTTTATCAGAAATTCTGATGAATACCCCACTTGTTTGAAATCATCTCTATCCTGCCACAATAACCGAAGCAACTTGACATTATTGGATATCATGATTACAAAGGCAACTTGACTGTTGTATTCAATGAATATGTCAAATGGCTACTTTTTTCAGGACTTATTGCATGAATAAACAATTGTTTATTCATGTACCCAGCCTTCTATAAATAGAAGGCTAACCAAGCAGAAGATGATGAGTTTGAAGCTTAGCATTCATACATACTACAAAAACTCCATTGCCCTCTCACCCACAGAATTCAAGATTCATTTGTATTAGATAATAATCTTACAATCACCTTGTAAACTATTTTGTTTCAAAGTGATATAAACTTGATAATTCTGTAGGTCTTGTTTCTGAAAGTTTGATTTCCATTTCCGCACATCTTTTTCACATATATGCTGAAAACACTTGCCATATTACGTGAAAAGAAGTTGTTAAGGCCAAACTGGGTCCAACAATTGGTATCAGAGCAGATTGAATAAACTATTTTCAAACGATCAATCGCTCATCTTCTTTTCTCTAAATATGGCCATCTTTCAATCCTGGAATAATGCTTTTAACATTGGTTCTATGTCTAAACCTCCGACTCGGGTCAGAGAGGAATACCCCCAATGGAAAATCAGGATGGTCAATTTCCTAAATGGTCATGACCGAGCTCTGTTTCAATCCATTGAAAGGGGTCCACATATACCAATGACTGAAATACCAGCTATTCCAGCAACTGACCAATCACCAGCAATCCCTGCCTCTCGTGCTCCCAAAAGTGAAATAAACTGGAGTGCGGAAGACAAGGATTTGGTGGCTGGGGATGAAAGGGCAAAGTCACTTTTAATAATGGCCATCCCCAATGACATATTTTCACAAGTTGATGCATGTGCATCAGCTAAGGAAATATGGGATCAGTTGGAAAATCTTTGTGAAGGAGGAGAAAGGATGAGAAGAAACAAGAGAACAAACAATGTTTCCTCATATGAGAGGTTTAAAAGTTTACCCAATGAAAGATTAAATGATACATATCAAAGATTTACAAAACTTTTAAACGAGCTAAAGAAATTTGGTATAACAAAATCAAATGATGAAAGAAACATAAAATTTCTTGATGCTTTACCTAGAGAATGGAGAAGTCTAGCCATGACTTCGTCCTCAACCTTAGAACTAGGAAATATGAGTCTTCATGACTTATATAACATCTTGATCCCCAGAGAGGAAGAAATATTTGAAGAAACCATTCAAAGAGGGGGATCTTTAGCTCTTATCTCAAACTCACAAAGAACAACACCTACCAATGATCCACAACCATCAAACAAGCAAAATCTTGAAATTTCTGATACATCATCAGATTTTTTAGTTTTTGCTGAAGCAATAGCACTGCTCACCAAAACATTTGAGCAGAGGTTGAGGGGAGGAAGCCAGAAATACCAGAGAAGTGACAGAGGGAGGATGGATAGAAGATCTAAGGAGGAAGGTAGATCTAAGGATAAAGGGAAGGCTGAAGTTGTGTGTTACAAGTGCAAGCAAAGAGGTCACTATGCATCAGAATGCAAGACAAAGAAGCTCAAGGATGTTGCTTATTATGAAAAAAAGCTAGAAGAAGCAAAGAAGCAGCAACAAGTCAGCTTAATTACAGGAACATATACATGGTTATCTGATGATTCTTCGGATGATGAAGGAGAAGAAATGGCAAATTTCTGCCTCATGGCACTTTCTGAAGGCCTACCAGAAACTTCAGAACAAAAGGTAAACTTAGACAATCTTGATCTTAAACATAAGCTAAACAAGCTCATGTCAGATTTTCTAAATCTGCAAGAAAAACAACAATCAGATATTAAAAAATCTGATGAGTTGCAAAGGACCATGAATAAAATCATTCTTGAAAACCAATTACTTATAGAAGAAAGTTTAGATCAAAGAGCTAAAATTATGTTCTATGAAAATGAAAGAAAAGATCTTTACAAGAAAATCAATGATAAAGAAATCAATGTAAGAGGTTTTCAACAAGCCAAGGAATTCATAAATTTCATTGAGTCCACACCAAAGAACAAAGGAGAGGGTTTAGGATATGTAAAATCAAGAGGAAGTAAACCCATTGTCTTTATAAAAGCAACCCATCAGATTTCTGATAAATTTTCATCAGAATCTGATTCTGAATCTTGCAAGTCAACCTGTTCTGAATACTCTTTTGAAAAACCAAACTTCAAAGCAAACATAAGTGAATGCAGTCAAGAATCTTTAAAGACTCCAGAAGCAGTTCACTCATCCTTTCAAAATTATCCACTCATTCCATCACAAGAAAGAATATCAGAAAATTCTGATAAATCTTGTATGCGTGTTGACATACTGAAGCTTGTTCAACACCATCTCCAAAGAAAGATGTAAAATCTGTTTATGGCTTAGCATATAACAGAATTTCTGATGAAAGGCCAACAAGAGAAAATAATCTGTTTAAAATCTCATCAGAAAAAGTACCCAAGCAAGCCTGGGTACCAAAAACCCTCTAATTTTTCCATTTCAGGACCATCATGTGCAGCAGATCTGGTACTGCGATTCAGGAAGCTCCAAGCACATGACTGGGGACAGGAGCTTACTCAGCAACTTTGTTCCAAAGCTGGGTAGAATGGTAAATTTTGGAAATGGAGTAAAAGGGAGGATCATGGGATATGGATGCATAAGGTATGGATGTTTGGCCATAGAGAAAGTAGCCTATGTTGAAGGCTTAAAGTATAATTTGCTAAGTTGTGGTCAATTCTGTGACAAAGGTTTTCAGGTAACCTTTTTACTAGAAAAATGCTTGTTAATAGGTATAGATGATAATAAAATCTATTTAAGTGGAAAAAGGATAAGAAAATCGATTTACTATTTAATTTCAAAGAAGAAAGTGAACATCCAAAATTATGTTTATTTTCAAAAATCAACAAGGGTAGTAGTTGGTTGTGGCACAAAAGGCTAGCTCACTTAAATTTAAAAACCTAAGCAAATTAGCAAGCAAAGGTCTGGTAAAAGGATTACCTTTGATATCCTCAAAGAAGGATAAAAATTGTGAAGCATGTGAGATGGGAAAATCCAAAAGAAGCTCACGTAAATCAATTTCTGAGTCTTCTATTTCACAAAATTTGGAACTTTTACATATGGATCTATGTGGACTCATAAGTACAGAAAGTTTTTCTAGAAAGAAATACATACTAGTAATAGTAGATGATTTTTCCAGGTACACATGGGTAGAATTTTTTAGAAAGAAAAGTGAAACTCCTGATCTGATCATTAATTTTATCAAGAAAACTGAAAATCTGTTAAAACTAACAGTCATAAGGATCAGATTAGACAATGGAATAGAGTTTAAGAATTCAAAAATTAAGAGCTTTCTTGTAAGTAAAGGAACCTCTCATGATTTTTCTGCTCCCAGAACACCTCAACAGAATGGGGTGGTTGAAAGAAAAAATAGGACCTTGGTAGAAGCTGCCAGAACCATGCTTGCTTATGCTAAAATGCCCACTCATTTTTGGGCAGAAGCTATAGAAAATGCATGTTTTACCCAAAACAGAACCATAATCAACAAAAGGCACAACAAAACACCATGCAACATTATCAATGGAAGGATTCCAAGTGTGAAATTTTTGCATACATTTGGTTGTAGATGTTTTATTTTCAATGATTTTGAAAGCCTTGAAAATTTTGACAGAAAAGCAGAAAAAGGTATTTTTCTTGGATATTCGTTGTCCTCAAAAGCTTATAGAATTTTTATTCTCAACACAAGGATAATCAGAGAAAGTCTGTATGTTTCATTGATGACTCATCAGAAACAGAGGTTTCTGATGAATACATGAAAGAAATAAAATTTTCTGACAAACAAGAAAATTATGAACATCTCTTTGAAATGAGAACTGAAGATTTCTTAGAACATGAAAATTCTTTCAAAAACAAATCAATAGATTCTTCATGTACTAACCCTGCAGAACAAGTGTGTAGTACATCAGAAACTTAGAATTCTGACACAATACACACAACTGAGGCACCTGTTCAGGGGGAAACTTCAAATACATCAGAACTAACAACTTTTCACAACAAGTTAAGATGGATCAAAGGACATGTTCATTCTGACATCATTGGCAATCCAACAGATGGTGTGAGAACAAGATATGGAACTTCACATGAGTGTGCATTTGCTGGGTTCTTAAGCTAGATAGAACCCAAATCTGTCAAAGAAGCTCTAAATGACTCAGACTGGATTCAAGCTATGCAAGAAGAGCTTGATTAGTTTGAAAGGAGAAAGGTGTGGGATCTGGTACCCAAGCCAAATGACAAATCTGTCATAGGCTCAAAATGGGTATTCAGGAATAAATCTGATGAAAACGGCATAATCACCAGGAACAAAGCAAGGTTAGTGGTCAAAGGTTATTGTCAACAAGAAGGTATTGATTATGATGAAACTTTTGCACCAGTAGCTAGATTAGAAGCTGTAAGAATTTTTCTTATTTATGCTGCATCCAAAGATTTCAAAGTTTATCAAATGGATGTAAAATCAGCTTTCCTGAATGGTAAAATTGAGGAAGAAGTTTATGTGCAGCAACCAGAAGGCTTTGTTGATCCAAAATTTCAAAATCATGTTTACAGATTAAACAAAGCCTTATATGGTTTGAAGCAAGCTCCTAGAGCCTGGTATGAAACACTATCAAACTTCTTACTCAACTCTGGGTTTACTAAAGGAACTATTGACACAACACTTTTCCTCAAAACACACAAAGGTCATACTTTGTTGGTCTAGATATATGTTGATGACATTATATTTGGATAAACAAATGAAAAATACTGTAAAAAGTTTCAAAAGTTAATGACCAGCCACTTTGAAATGTGTATGATGGGTGAGTTAACCTTTTTCTTGGGTTTACAAGTAAAACAAAGAATTGATGGAATATTTTTGAGTCAATCAAAATATGTGAAAACAATTCTACAAAAATACTCACTTGAAAACTGTTCTGTTTCAAAAACTCCCATGGCTACAGGGAACAAATTGGATTCTGATAAAGATGGAATAAGTGTAGATATTAAAACCTATAGGGGGATGATAGGATCATTGCTATATTTAACTGCAAGCAGACCAGATATTATGTTTGCAACATGCTTTCTGGCCAGATATCAATGTGATCCTAAAGAATCCCATCTAAAAGCTGTAAAAAGGGGTTTCAAATATCTAAAAGGCACATAAGAACTTGGTCTCTGGTATCCTAAGGATACAAACCTTGAATTAATTGCATACACAGATGCAGATTATGCAGGGTGCAAAATTGACAGAAAAAGCACATCTGGTGCTTGTCAACTCTTGGGATAAAAATGGGTATGTTGGGCAAGCAAGAAACAAAACTGTGTTGCCACATCAACAGCAGAATCAGAATATGTAGCAGCAGCAAGTTGCTGTTCACAAGTGCTGTGGATGCAAACTCAACTGAAAGATTATGGAGTAAATCTGACAAAAATACCAATCCTATGTGATTCAAAGAGTGCTGTTGCAATAACAGAAAATCCAGTTCATCACTCAAGAACCAAACACATAGATGTCAGATAACACTTCATAAAAGATCATGTGGAGAAAGGTAACATAGAAATGTATTTTGTTCCAACCGAAAACCAAATTGCTGATATCTTTACAAAACCTCTTGATGAAAAGAGACACAATTTTTTGATCAGCAAACTTGGCATGGTTAATTTAAATGATGAAGATTTTTCAGAAAACACAAGGACACAAATTGAAAACCAAATTGATGAACATCAAAGTTCTGATAATCAAAGAACAAATCAACTGGTTTCTGACAAAGAAACCCATCAATCTGATGGAACATCAGAAAATCTGATGAATCATCAATAAATGATGATTTATCAGAAAATCTGAAGAAATATTAGAAAATCTGGTGAAATCATCAGAAATTCTGATATAAAATCAGAAACCTTGTTGAAACATCAGAATGATCAGTAATCATCATATACTTCCATCTTCATGCACATCCCACACATTGTATATATTCATATCTGTGTATAGTCTGTTTTTGTATTTTTTTTCTTTCTTTTAAATTAAAAAAAAAAACAAAAAGGGGGAAAAGTAACATGCATTAAGATAAAATTCAATATAGCTGAGAAAATCAACCGTCACTAGAAATTTTTTGCAGATTATTGAATTTTATTTACACTGCTAATGCATGCAACGTCATTTTTTCATAACAAGGTTAAGAGACACGTAGGCACTAAAATGATTAGAAGCTATGAAAGTAGCCGCCTAGCTATTCAATGCTTACTCACACATAGGGGCTTAGTAGACTGTCACATGCTGCAACAGATATCGTCTTAATTGAAGAGATTGAAATGAAAATGAAATTCTTTGGAACTTTGGCTGTTAATAACATTTATGGCACAACTATCGTTTTCACCTATAAACATTAACAACCTGAAAAAGTCTTTCTTCACCAAACAAATCTTCTCTTCAAAAGCTCTTCAACAAAAACTTCTTATTTTAAAATGGGTCGCCCAAAAATGATGAAAGTAACACAATTTCCTCTCCCGCTTCACAGGCATCATAATCTTAGACTTAGGTCTAACTTGGAAGGACCTGCATGGGAGGACTGTAGGTATGTGTATAACATGATCATGCGAAGTCCATTGGGTTTCGCTATATCTACACAAGTCACCATTTATCCAAAACTTCTTCAAGAGTTCTGGTGGAACTCTGAAATCATTTTTAGTGGTACTTCCATGTGGATAGAGAGTGAGGTTATGGGGGTCAAAATTACCCTAAAGGGGGAAACACTCAAAAATGTCCTCCGACTGGGTAATGATCAAGAAAACAAATTCCTGGATAAGGCAGATGTGCAACAGACCTTGACAGAAATGGGCTATCATACATACAACTTGTCAAGGCAGGTTAGCAAATCTGGTTTTATACCACCTTTCCAGTTTTTGGTAACACAGCTCAGTGTCTGCTTCTCCAAGAAGATTGGACACTTCAACGAGTTGTCCCATAGGATGATGGAAGTGATTCATGCTGTTGTACAGGAAAAACCTTACAACTTTTCTAAGTTTCTCATGAGAGACCTAGAAGCAAACATTCACGACCGTCAACCTTTTCTGATCTACCCTCGATTCGTAACCAAGGTGATTACAAGTCAGCTGGACTTCGGAGGAGTAAGAAGCTGCTATCCATGGGCCGAGCTGGCACTTCAAGAAAACATAAGTGATCCTACCCTGGTGCCATCAATGAATGACACTGGTCTAATAACCAGTCTCTGGTTATATGTGAAGTGCATGTACAAAGTGCTGGAGGAGGAGGAGGAGGAGGAGTAGTTGTTGTTTGCTTGTTTTTTTTTTTTTTTTTTTTTTTTTGTGTGTTTATTGTTTTTTTTATCTATATCTTTATATATTAAGTTTGCCTTAATTTTTTTTAACTTAAAAAAAAAAACAACAACAACTAAAACATGTCAATAGATCTAGGGGGAACTAAAACAACATGTCTGATAAAATCAAGGAAAATCTGGTGAAAATCAAATGAAATCTGATAGGATTTAGTGAAACTCAGGAAATCTGATGATCAATCAGAAAATCTGGTAATTTTTCAGAAAACCCATTAAGCCAACAGAATCTGTTAATACACCAGAAAATTCTCAAAGTAACCAGAAAATCTGATAATATATCAGAAAATCAAAATTTTATCAGAAAAATCTCTTGACAACCAGGAAGTCTGTCAAATCAACAGATAGAAACATCAAAAACACTGCCTTTAACCAGATTCAAAGAAACTTGTAACCATCTAAATTTTTAAAAACAAGTTTCTTTCAAAATATTTTTTTTTCTGAGGACTGGAACAAGATGAATGAAAAACACTTCCTGTATATCAGAACAAAGGTGTGGAGTTCAGAACTGCAGAACAGCAATGTAAGTAAAAATCTCGGAACTCTACTTATTCCCTCTCATCTCAAAAAAAAATTGCTGATTCAACCTCTGTAAATGAATCAAATGCATTCTGATGATATATAAAGAAAATCCAACTCTCAAAAGTTTTACTCAAGGATTTTCTGATATATATCATCAAGAGGAAAACTTGGGAATATACACAAACTCAGAAAAGGTTTCTATTGGACCTTTTTTAAACAAAAAGGGTCCCACATGGAGAAAAGGTGCAAGTTGGACATTAGTATTTATCTGCTAAATCATTGGAATCTCTAATTTTCTTTAAAAAGATTTACATGAAATTAGAGATAAACCAAAGGTTTTTCAAAAATGGTTGTTTCCTTAAAGGATTAAAACATCATTAAGGTGTCATTAACCACCTTGAATACAAACAACCCACGAAAAACACTCAAAGATCTCTGTCTCAATACACTATAAATACCTCATTTAAAAATAGAGACTTCCATCTTCAACCTTCATACTCAAAACCCTAAAAACCCTTTTCCGAAACAAAAACCCAAATTCTCAATGGCTGCTATCAACATCAACATACCACCAATCAAACACTCTGTTCCTTTCATCACCGAAGCTGAATTTCTTCCATTAAAGAGCAACAATGAAGCAATGAATGATAACATTGAAGAGTATGATATAAAGTGTCAAATTCTCATTGAATTTCTGATCAGATGCCCGATAGCTCAAGCTCTCACAAAGACCAGAGAGGTACCAGAAAAACTCATACAACAAGCTGTAAAAACTCTCAAAGTCTCAAATCAAACCGAGCTAACAGCACATGTGTGGGGAAATATCTTTATTACAATCTCACCGGAGAAAATAAGGGAATGTTTGGAACTACCCTTAAACCAAAGTTATGAAGAAGCACCAGAAAAAGAAGATATGTTCTCACAACTTGATGCTGTAATGGGTTACAAGACAAAGATTTAAAAAATCAATGAATTCAAGAGAAACAAGCTACCTGCCTTCTGGCAAGTTTTAATGGAAATTCTGAACAAGTGTCTATCATCAAAGATTGGAGGTACAGATCAAATAAATATGAATATTCTAACAATCATGTTCAGCTTCATTAATGGGTTGAACATTGATTTTGGAACAGAAATATTTAATCTGATCAGAAGATCAATTCTGACTAATGCTGGAAGGATAGATTCACATCTACCTTTTCCCAGATTTCTGTCAATCATAATTTCTGATGCATTTTCTGAAAGGAACCTAGAAATTCCAGCATCAGAAAATATGTGGAGTACAGAAATTATGAGACCTTGGACTGTTGTAGGATCTTGGAAGTCAGATTATGATATGTCTGTTCTGTCAGAAAAAGTGATGAATCTGATACCAGAAGATTGACCATACAGAGCAAAATACCTGAAGATGTTGAACAAAAAGCCAGAAAACAAAGAAGTTTTTGAAAGTATGTCCCCCATGGAGCATGATGCACAAGAGTCAAGCACACCAAGAATGGAACAGCAGGGTGAATCAAATCCTCATCCAGCTAATGAAGATGTGAACATGAGTCCTGTGGCATAAGAACATCATGCTGAAATCTCACATATGGGAGAAACAGATGCACAACACTCTAAACTAAACTTATTTCATATTTTTTAGAGTGACTCTGATGATTCAATTCAAGGAAAATGTGAAATTATACATAGAGGCACTGTTTCTACAAAACAAAATGTGAGTGGAACCAAAGACCTATTTTCTGAATCAGATTTTGAAGAAGAAAATGTGGTGACAGCAGGTGGAGATCAGTTAACTGATCAAGGAAGCCTGGGTGAGAAAATTAAAAGTTTCTCAATAACTCATGGAGAACCTGAAAAGGTTCAAGGATATGAGGAAAACCAGAACTTGAATGTGTTTCAATTTTCTAGTGAGGGTATAGAGAATATGGAATATTTCAATCCTCTTAACCTCACAATAGCAGAGAATGTGTTTTCTGCTGGTATTGGAACATCTATTGTTCCTCTTATTACCCAACGACATAAATCTATGTCAACTGAATAACTACATAAGGAACCTGAAGAAACAACTGCTGTTTGTATTGAGAAAACAACCACAAAAGATAAGCTTGATCTGATATTGGAAGAGATCAAAAATCAAAGATCAGACATCAAAGTAAACTGTCAAAGCTGTGAAGAAGCAAACAGAAAATAACACTGCAGCCCTCAACAAACTGCAAGAGTCATCAGAAAACAGAAAGAGCTCATCAGAACTCAAGAAAGCTCTCAAAGAACTGCAAGAGATCAAGAAACAGATGGCTGAGGCTGCAACTGCAGGAGAAAGCTCAAGTTCAGGAAGAATTCTTGAAGAAATACAGTTCCTCAGAGCCAACAACAGCAGCATGGCTGAGGCTTTTGAGAAGCTGATGGTGGAATTAACTGTACAGAAAAATCAAGAAAATCTGGAGTATCAGAAAATAAAGAAACAAGAAGAAACAAATACTCAAACTCTTGCTAATGTTCATCTATTAGTAAAGAAGTTGCAGTATAGTGTTGCCAGGCTAGCAAAAGTTGATCTTCATGAACTGAAAGCCCCAATTCCACATGAGAGACAAGCAGGAGAATTAGAAACTCCTCAACAACAACCAGAAACCATTCAACAAGATTAAACCAAACAATCAGAAACTTCAACAACTCAAAAACAGAAGCAGCCCATGGGTCCCCCTCCTATTAGAACAAAGTTACTCATGGGTCCTCCACCAAACATTCCAAAGCCAGATAGTTCAAGGGTCCAACAGAAAGAACCTGTTCCAGTTCAGTCTTCTTCCACAGCTCTCACAGGAGAAACAGAGTTCAGCATAAAGATGGATACAAAAGAGAAGAGAAGAATGGAACATGAAGTGACCTCCTCAAAAAGGCCAAGAAAAGTGATGAGAGAAGATTCAGATGGAAACATCAAAGAAATGGAAGTGCTGAAAGGTGATTTGCACACAATTATGTACCCTGAAGAACATCTAAAGCACCACCACTAAAAAGGTCCAGAAGACAACCCAAAAAGGCCACTCTCCCCAATGAGTAAAGGTATTGTTGAAATCAGGAACAATGGAAGCAGGGAAATTCTGCACAAACAGATGACCAATCCAATAGTATCTATTGAAAGAATTGATACTCTGACCACTGGAGGAGGCATCTTAGGCAATGAAGGACAGAACAAGTATACCTTGATCAGAAAAGATAACAGTGAACAAAAGGTTACTGATGGAAATCTGGCAGATGATATTCACCCAATGGGCATAGTCAAAATGAAGAATATCATTGATAGAGATAAAAGTGGTTCAGTTGTGATCAGAAGAGCCCTTGACAGCTTCAAAAGTGCAGGAGCAAAATTATATAAAAGGGCTGCACTGGCAGACTTTGATCTGTGTATCAATTTTGAGTATAGCAACAAAGTACTATTACCTCCTCCCAACAACACAATTCCAGCTGAAATTCCTTCTACACTAGTAAGAACTGGAGCAATCTTTGACAAACCAGAAATGTGTGTAGTCTTCAAAGATGCTCATGATGAGAAAGCTCTATTCAGAATCAGTGAAATATGCAAGTATTCAATTCAAACTCTGAAATACATAAAGAACTGCATGAATGATAAGCAAGAGCAACTCAAAAGGAAGGGAAAGAACAATGAACAACTAAGAAAAACAATTGAAGATTGCATTGACTGATGGATGGAATCCAGAGGATGGTACAAAGAAATGTACAAGGAAACTCAAAAGACAATTGATCACAAGAAAAGACTGAAACCAGGAGACAAATACAGAAGTGGAGTGAAGATCAATTGATGAATTGATGAGACTAAATTTCTGTATTTGAGAACAATATGTTACAGTTGTCTGTTTTGAACATTGGTTGGTTTGATTATGTTTTTGTTTCTGAATTTAGTTGTTTGAACTTTCTCTTTCAAGAATTAGTTGAAGTTGTTTATGTTAGATATAGATAGTTCATTTTCTTACAATACTTAGGGGGAAACTGTTAGGAAACTTTATTTGTAAGTATTGAAGAAAATCAGATTTAACTGGATCTATGAAGAAGATGACAGTCCTGAAGATCACAAGAAGAAGAAGAAGATCAGATAGGACAACTGAAATGAACAGCATCTACTTCAAAGAATCACAAGTTGATCAAGAGCTGAAGATGATTATCAGAGAAGGTCATTTCTGATGGATCTGATGATATTTCTGATGAAATATCATCAGTTTCTGACGATTCTGATCATCAGATTTTCTGATGATTTGTTCACCAGAATTTCTGATGAAGTGGTTTATCAGAAATTCTGATGAATACCTCACTTGTCTGAAATCAGCTCAATCCTGCCACAATAACCGAAGCAACTTGACATTATTGGATATCATGATTACAAAGGCAACTTGACTGTTGGATTCAATGAATATGTCAAATGGCTACTTTTTTCAGGACTTATTGCATGAATAAACAATTGTTTATTCATGTACCCAGCCTTCTATAAATAGAAGGCTAACCAAGCAGAAGACGATGAGTTTGAAGCTTAGCATTCATACATACTACAAAAACTCCATTGCCCTCTCACCCACAGAATTCAAGATTCATTTGTATTAGATAATAATCTTACAATCACCTTGTTAACTATTTTGTTTCAAAGTGATATAAACTTGATAATTCTGTAGGTCTTGTTTCTGAAAGTCTGATTTCCATTTCTGCACATATTTTTCACATCTACTGAAATCACTTGCCATATTACGTGAAAAGAAGTTGTTAAGGCCAAACTGGGTCCAACACAGAGGAAATCTCAATAATGGGAACCTTGAGAGGTGGACTAGCAACAACGTCGTCATCTAGCTCCCCGTCACCATGGGCATCATCAGGGGGACCATCAACAAACAGGTCAACATCATCATCAAACAGATCATCAAAAGGCCAATCCACGGGAGGGATGACTACTAAAGGAACAGGAGCGAGGATCGGTGCCACAATATGCTCACCATCGGGATGCCCGATGATAAGATGATCATGGACTAGAATGGGAACAACAAAAGGATCCTTGTCTGGAATACCATCAGCAAGCGGTAAGTCACCTCCAAAATCAGGAAACGCAAACGGCTGAAAGTCGTCGTCGTCATCTGATAGCATATCTGGGTCGCTCTCAGTATCTGAGGTAAAGATCTCTGGCTCTGGTGCGATCTCGTCATCAATCCGCTCTCAGATGAAGACATAGTGTCTGTAACAGAACAATCATAACATATGCACATATATTATTCACTATCGTTTAATATGCAATCAAAGACAATGTATCATGAAATCATGTATCCTTCCTATTCTGCCAGACTAAACCACCCAATCTCCCAGACTAAATCACCTAGTCTCCCAGACTAAACCACCTAGTCTCCCAGACTAAACCACAAAAGTAAACCTTGCAATCGTGTTTCTTGTTTTTTCTTTTGTAAAAATGTTTGTTCCATGGTCTGGGCGTTTCGTGTATGCAATGAAAACATGTCATAAAAAATATTTTCATGAGAGCCCTAATGATTGTAGTCAGGACTCGAGAAGGAATCCTAGTTCGCTACAATCGAAGCTCTGATACCAAACTGTCACACCCTGACTTTTGCGGAAGCGTGACTATGTGTGACTTGCTTAATATCATTGCATTCAACCATAACAAACATCTAGATGATAAAACTAAAGATGATCACCCATTAAATAAGTTTAAAATATCACAAACACCATTGTTTTGAAATCCCAACACAGACTTTGAATCCATATTACAAACCATGCAAATTGTTTTAGAGTTCCATCAGGACTTGACAAAAGACATTAAATAAAACCAGGCTTTGAAAGATGTGTCTTATCTAGGATAAGATGCATTATCCAAACCCTTGGACTACGGATGACGTCTTTTACTCTCAACATTACTTGAAACCTCCAAACGCCTGCCAGAGCCACATTTAATTCCCTGAAATGCATGTAGTTTGAAAGCATCAACAAAAGTTGAGCGAGTTTATGTGTTCAGTATGTGTACACAAATAAACCTTTATATTCATTGTATGTATGTTTTGTAAACCCTATTATGAAAGCAAATAAGAAACAAATCAATTAATGTGTAGCTAATACATTAACATGTGTGCAATGGCATAAGAAGGCTCAAACCTTTGCGGATTTCGTACCGGGCCACCCGGCTGGAACGACATAGTCACCACATGCGGTCAACTCGCAGACCCATGGGTGGGGCTTGCAACACCCAAATAGATCTATCACTCATGCCCCTCAGTCCTTACAATAGGATTAATGGTCTCAAGTTAACACCTACCCATTCACATGATCTAACAGTATTTTCCTTAGCTAACCATACCATTTGTAATTATGGTAACATGTATTTCACCCCTGAAGTTATAAAACTGAAAACATTTAAAAGAAAAGGGGGACATGAACTCACAGTCTTGCGTTCTTCGTAATCACAGTAACTCAAAGCTCCTTCGGATGTACACGACTACCTACAACGTACTAAGGTCTATCAGACGAGCGGGTCGTGCCTTGACTTAGTATAAATTAGTGTCTTTGAGTTACGCTCTTTGTGTCTTCGATATTATTCCAAGTTATATAATTATTTGTTAAAATAATAAATATTTTAACTTAGATTATATTTATTAAATTTTAGAATAATAGTTAAAATAATATATTTTAACTTGTTACTTTCTAAGTATTTATACATGTATATCCTTCTCAAGGATGGGTGTATTTGTATTTGTATTCTTATACTTGTATATTTTTGCCATGTATTGGTGTCGTGTTCCGGAGTGTATCTAAACGTACAAAAATACGTATTTTCTTGTAATTGTTAAGTATTCTTATACTTAATTTTGTATTAACTTTTCCGGAATAATATCTTTAGTAAAAATACATTAATATATATTTCCAAAATATATATTTTGAGAAATATTACTTAGAAAAATTATTTATAATTTTTCTCTTGGCAAAAATACTTATAAATTTCATACAAGTCTCACAAACATATTTCCGAGTCTAACTTAGAAAATATATATAAATCCATTTTTCTTCCAAAATAATATATTTCAAGTTTACTTAAGAAAATACATTTTCTCCCCAAAATAATGTATTTCATGTTTGTTTGTGAAAATATATATTTCTTTCAAAAATAATACATCTTCTAATGATTTCAAGAAAATATATATTTTACTTGCCAAAAATAATGTATTTTCTCCTTGTCAAAAATATGATATACTTTGTAATAATTGTAAAAATCACATTTTGTTCTCTTGGTGTCCAAAATATTATTTACCAAAAATATACTTGTGAATAAGTTTTCCGGGATATTTTTGTGAGTTATGTTCCTTTGTTCAGTTCCACCAATAAATTGGGTATTCTTTGTATATTTATTCCTTGGAATTTTGGTAATATTTTGGATTGTAAATTTTGGTATCTTGATGAGTTATATTATTTCAAGTCCTAAAATAATATAACTAATACATATAATATACAAATAATCACACACATGGTGACATCTAAATATATATTTTTCTAAATACATATTTAGTCACTTTTATTTATAAAAACCAACCTCCAATATTTATAATTTTTGTAACAAAAATTATGGAAACTTTATGTAAAATTTCATGGTTTGAAGTATACTTGTAAATATTTGTTTAAAAATGTTTTTCTAAGTGTTTAATTTCTAGAAAAATTTTGCCATAGTTTCCCCTAAAAATGGAGGTTTCCATACCGTGAAGGCATATCATTTTCTTTTGTAAATCAACACAATCAATCAACAATCAACAATAAACAATCTATACTTACCAATTTTGCCAAAAACAAGCATAATTTACCACTTCATGAACTTGAAAATTTATAAAAATATGTAGTAACTTACTAGTGTATTTAGTAAGTCTTCTTAACCTTTAAAATGTGGTTGGTTATTTAAAAACATCATTTTTAGAGAAGTTAGTTCTTCACAACTTATAATCACATTTTGTAAAAATGTTTCTTCATGGATTTTTCTTGTCACATATGTGCTTCTACACTTTATTAACCACCAAAAATGAGGGTTATTTCTTTAGGAACCAAGATTAAGTAAAACTTGTATTTTTAACTTGGTTTCTTGAAAAATCATCTTTGAAATTTTAGATCTACAAGACTTACATCTCATTTTAATCATCATTTTACAAGAAAACAATATATTCTTTCAAGTTCATGTCTTTCATGAGGATGATCTATTAATCTCTAACGCTTTCATCCTCTCATCTTGCTAGATTATGTTTTTAATCATGATCTAGCAAGATCATATGATGATCTACATCATTATCATAAGCAATCAATCATCAAGTATCACAACAACACTAAACAACATGATTTCTTTAAGATTTCTTATAATTTTAAGCTTATGTTCATGTTTCATCTTCTTGTTTCTTAGTGTTATTCAAGATTAACATCATGTATCATTCTTTAATCACTTAAACAAGATGTAAAATGAAGAGATTAGTGTTCTTACTACTAGCTCAAGGATAGGGATGATCAAGAGAAGAAATGAGGTGGATAAAAGCAAATGGAGAAGGTTCTTCAACTTCCGAAAGCTCCTAGCTTCCTTGTGCACCTTCTAACACCTTTGTGTATGCTTGGAATTGGAAGAAGATGAATGATGATGGTGGTTGTGTTGTTGTTGGGTTACGGCCGAAGCCAAGAGGGAGAGAAGGAGAAGGTTTCAAGTGTTAAGTGTGTGAAGGAATGATTGTTGTGAACTCAAGGGTCTTCTTATAATCCAATATCTCATATTTCCTTTGTATAATATGTCTAAAAAGAGCCAACAAGATCTAATATTTAAACAAAATAAAATCTTGATGGTGGGGGCCATGTTAGCCGATTACTAGGTGGGGGGGGGGGGTATAGGTTTAGGTTATAACTAGAAGTTAGTTAATATGGTTAAGATCCAAGTATTAGTTAGGTATTTAGTTATTAGATATTTATATAGTGTGTTATGATGTTCGGGGACCATAACTAGCTTGGTAATGTTAAAAAATGCTTCTAGTGAAAATTTGGTGTTTCGGGTAGTGTCCGGTTGTTCGGTTGGTTACCGGTTCGTTAAGGTGCTAAACCTTGCAGTTTAGTGTGCTTTATGTACCCTTTTGTGACAGTTTTGATTCCCGACACTTAGGAAAGCATTCAGGACTATTTAACCACATTTCTGCATGATATTAGAGTGTTTATATGCTGATTTTGCTGATTTTCTGCAGAATTCTGCAGTTTATGTGAGTTTTAGGCACTTTCCGGCACTTAAGCTATCTCTAGGAAGGTAGTTTTGTGATCCTTACTTTCCTACACACTATACAAGTGTAATACTTGGTTTCTGGCTCATTCTGTGTCTCAACACAATGTCTGTCTATTTACTGAACTCCGTCAGCACTTTTCTGATTTGTCTGATAACTGTGCTGCCGGTGTTTCGTGCATCATTTGAATCAAAAAAGTTTGTATGTAGTAATGATATGTCATTTGCAATATATGATGCACATGTATGTATATGGCAATAATCGGAAAGCTATTCAAGTAATTAATTGAAATTCAGCACAGTCATTAAGCACTAATCATTGTTTAATAATTATACGGATACCCAGAATTTTGACCTTATTATTCGACCCAATTTGAGAAACTGGAAACCCAGTTGAACTCTGGTTCGACCCAATTGGGTTGTCACACCCCAACCGATGGCGGAAACAACGGGGCGCGACACTGAGCGAAAAAGATTGTTCAAAGAAATTCCATAACGACTAAATTACCAAATAGTTTAAATATTATGTCCCATAACATAACCCATAAGATAATCTAGTTATTACAGACAGAGATATTCTTCAAACACATCATGTCCCGACAACTCAGATTTCAAATAAAAATATAAATTGTCTTTGTTTCTAGACTCTTTCCTAGCCTCGATTTCCATCACACAGCAAACAAAGCATCCTAGCATCTTAAGCACCTGTCACATACGTTAAAGTAAAAGTCAATACACATAGTGTAAAGGTGAGCATACAAGTTTGATAATAGCATAATAGAGTTTGAAATCGTTTACGCATGACCAGCATGAATAACGCATAATGTGAAGCATATAAGTTATCGACAAAGATCCTATCAATACCAATGACTGCGAGTTGACTGCGAGTAGTGAGTGCACAACACATATTCACCACTGTGAACACGTGAAGTAATTGTCCTTAACAACCCCTGAGTGAACAGGTGCTGAGTCCAAACTATAGTACTATCGTTGCTAAGGCAAGTAGACAGCAATCAATGTGTTAACATAACAAACAGGCATTCATCGAGTCACGTATAACATGCATTTGAGGTCAGCGTATAAATAGTGTTTGCGTTGTGTGTTTGATGTGATTTAGAATAAGTAACGTATGTAACACCCAAAAGTGTGTAAAGCAAAAAGGGATCAAGTATACTCACATCGATAGGGTTAATAGATTGAAGGGGGTGCTAGAGCGGAATTAGCCTGAATAGTTAATGATAGCATTAGCGAAAGTCGGCGTGTAAAACGGTGTAGGTGTACCAAGGATCAGATGGTAATCCGATCGGATGGCAATCCTATCGGATGGCCAGTCGATCGGATTGTCACCTTGCATGGTGTGGATGTGTTTGTGTATGATGGTTTGCCTTTTGAAGTTTTCGTTGAAGCATTTTAAAAATAGAGAAGTATCTCTACCCTTCAGGTCGGTCAATCCGATTGGCGAGGCTTCTCAGTTGAGAACAAGTTCACAGCAAGACGGTCACTCGATCGGATGGCTATCTGATCGGGTGGCAATCTATACGTATTGAACATGTTGAAAATTGTTTAAGTATTCCAAGTCCCAACGTCACACGATTGGACGGTCACTCGATCGGATGGCAATCCGATCGGGTGGTATTCCGTTTCAACGTTCAGAACCTTTAATAGTTTTGAAAATAGTGTAAGTATGGAACCAAGTGCAAGCCGATCGGGTGGCTGCCCGATCAGGTGGCAATCCGATCGGACGACAATCCATTCTGGTGGCCTGATTGTCTTGACACTTGTTTGTTTTTGGTAGTTTGTAGTTTTTTTGATCGAGATGGTGTGGTACGTGCTGAGCAACAGAACCTCGTCAAACCCCAAATGATCCGATAGGACAGGAATCACCCTAGTCCGGTCAGTCAGTGGTTCGAGCCGGTGGTTCATGCTTAACCCGAAACCGGTTGTCCCTTCGATAGAACCTAGATCTAGGACCAACACTTCACTAAGAATGAGTAGAAGGTCCGAACTAGTCCCTATTCTATCAGTTTTGAGTGCATTAAGTGTAAAAGAGTTGAAAGAAAGTTAGAAAACCTTCTCTCAATCCTTTTATCCATGAATTCGTGTAGATCTAAGTGAAATCAGTGATAAATATTGTGGAAATCCTTCAGATCTAAGTTGTCCTTGGTGGAATGAAGCCAAACTTTGAAGTTCATAAGAACTCCATGATGACATCACCCAAGAACACCCCAAATTCGGTGATTTCACGGTTAAAAGTTAAGATTTAAAAGATAGAAAGGTGTAGGAGTGCGTGTAGATCAAGAAAGTACAAGATTTAGGTTGAAAACTTACAAGAATCGAGAGAAATCGAGAGAAAGAAGCTTGAGAGTGCGGCTGGTCGAACAAGGGAGCTGTCACATCAAATGATGTGACAAGTGATGTATTTATAGGGTTTCCCAAAAAGGAAAGTGGTGGAGGAGGCCGGTCGATCGGGTGGCAGTTCGATCGGGTGGCAACCCGATTGGGTGGCAACTCGCTCGGGTGACAACCCGATCGGATGGCAATCCGATCGGATGGCCACTCGGTCGGTTGACCACTCGATCCACTTGTTTGGTGCGATGAGTTTTAAGCGTTGCGATGCGATGCGATTCGAGAGAGCGATACGATAGTATTACCCATCAAATTACTTTCAATCCCAACTACTATATCTAACATACAATCACTATATGTACTTGTGTTTAGCGTTTCGATTCGATTGCGATGCGATAGATGGTGATTTCGATTAACACCTCAACATAAACATAACATGCACAAGTAACACATAATCAGCACACACACGTAAAACAATATCCGGAACATATAACTCGAGTTGCGAATGTGATAGCGATAAGCGATAAATTGATTAAACATGCAATTAATATGCGAATAACCTTGATTACTAATAAGTACTCCACATAATACAACTAAAGCGATAAAATAAATAGACTATCTACAAGTCAAAGGAGTCAAACAGGAGTTGAGCAAGGAGTGACAGATTGCAATTAGCAATCTTGTCTTCCTTTGACTTCAATATTGACTTTGACTTTCAAAACACGGGGTGTTACAGCCTCCCCTTCTTAAGGGAATTTCGTCCTGAATTAGGCCGAAGCCGTAACAAACAACTGCGGGTACTTCGCCTTCATGTCGTTTTCGAGTTCCCAAGTGAACTCTGCGCCTCGTCTGCCTTCCCAGCGAACTTTCACAATGGGAATGTGTGAGCGCCTTAGCTGCTTGGTTTGGCGGTCCATGATTTCGACAGGCTTCTCCACGAAGTGTAGTGTTTCGTTTACTTGAAGATCCTCGAGGGGTGCATGTAAATCATCATCAGCCAGACACTTTCTGAGGTTCAAAACGTGGAAAGTCAGGTGAACGTTGTTAAGTTCCTCTGGTAGTTCGAGTCTGTAAGCGACTTTTCCGATTCTTTCCAGAATCTTAAAGGGTCCAACATATCGAGGCGCGAGCTTTCCTCTCTTGCCGAATCTGACCACACCCTTCCAAGGTGATACCTATGGTCACCAACGTCAAATTCAAGGGGCTTGCGTCGTCTATCGGCGTAACTTTTCTGACGACTCCGAGCTTTCAGCAGATTGTCTCGGATTTGGAGGATTTTGTCAGTCGTTTCTTGCAATAGCTCAGGACCGGTTAATTGCGAGTGCCCGATCTCGTGCCACACAATAGGCGATCGACATCTTCTTCCATACAACGCCTCAAACGGTGCCATTTGAATGCTGGAATGATAACTATTATTGTACGAGAATTCAACCAAAGGTAAGTACGCGTCCCAATTACCACCGAAATCTAAGACACACGAATGGAGCATGTCTTCAAGGGTACGAATCGTTCTTTCAGTCTGACCATCGGTTTGGGGATGGAATGCGGTACTTAAATTAAGCGCAGTACCGAGAGCATATTGAAATGTCTCCCAACAACGCGAGGTAAACCGAGCATAGCGGTCAGAAATGATGTCGCGAGGCTTCCCATGTCGACAAATGATCTCCTTGGTGTAGATTCGGGCTAATTTTTCTACCTTGTAGTCTTCCCGTATTGGCAGAAAGTGAGCAGATTTAGTCAAACGGTCAACGACAACCCAGATGATGTCGTGACCTGTGGGCGTGCGCGGAAGTTTCTTTATGAAGTCCATAGCTATACTCTCCCACTTCCACACAGGGATCTCAGGTTGAACGAGTAAGCCAGAGGGTCTTTGGTGCTCAGCCTTGACCTTTGAGCAAGTCAGGCATTTCGAAACATAGAGGGCGATATCTCTCTTCATGCCTGGCCACCAGTACTTGTAGCGTAGGTCCTGGTACATCTTGTCGGCACCGGGATGAATAGAGTATCGGGATTTGTGGGCTTCGTCCATCAAAATCTGTCGTAGATTGGTCCTTTTAGGGATCCAAATTTGGTCCAGATAATGGAATATCCCATTTGACTTATTCTCTAGCTGGGCTCCATCGTTGAGAATCCTTTCCTTCTTCAGGGTGCGTTCATTAAAGCAGACATGCTGGGCTTCGCGGATGAGGGTTTCAAGATCATACTGGGCTTAGACATTACAGGCGCTGTGCAAATAACTCCGTCTGCTGAGAGCGTCGGCAACGACATTTGCTATGCCAGGATGATAACAAATCTCATACTCATAATCGTTGAGAAGTTCTACCCACCGGCGTTGACGCGTATTTAGTTCTTTCTGGTCAAAGATATGTTGTAGGCTCCTATGATCGGTGAAGATCGTACACTTGGTACCATAAAGGTAGTATCGCCAGATATTTAACGCAAAAACAACTGCGCCTAGCTCGAGTTCGTGTGTTGTATAGTTCTTATCGTGGATCTTGAGCTGTCGAGATGCGTAAGCAATAACCTTGTCTTGTTGCATGAGAACACAACCAAGTCCAAGGTTCGAGGTATCACAATAGACGATAAAGTCATCGTTTCCCTCGGGTAGAGTGAGAACAGGAGCATTGCAAAGCATGTACTTAAGGGTTTGAAAGGCAGTCACTTGTCCAGTTCCCCAAACAAAAGGCTTGTCTTTCTGCGTGAGAGAGGTGAGCGGCACAGCGATCTTAGAGAATCCTTTGATAAATCGGCGATAATAGCCCACTAATCCGAGAAAAGAACGGACTTCATACGGGTTCTTGGGTGTAACCCAACTCTTAACAACTTCAATCTTCGCGGGATCGACGTGAATACCTTGACTATTAATGATGTGAGCAAGGAATTGAACCTCCTCCAACCAGAATTCACACTTGGAGAACTTGGCATAGAGTCGATTCCCCCGGAGTAGCTCGAGAACCAAACGTAGATGTTGCGCGTGTTCGGCTTTCGACTTGGAATGGATCAGGATATCATCAATGAACACGATGACGAAACGGTCGAGGAAAGGTTTACACACGCGATTCATCAGATCCATAAAAACCGCGGGTGCGTTGGTTAAACCAAAAGGCATAACAATGACCTCGTAGTGGCTGTATCGAGTGCGAAAAGCGGTGTTGGGAATATCCTCCTCTTGTATACGTAACTGGTGGTAGCCTGACGTAGATCGATCTTGGAGAAACACGTAGCACCCTATAACTGGTCAAACAAATCATCATGTGAGGCAGAGGGTAACGATTCTTGATTGTCAGGTTATTCAATTCCCGATAGTCGATGCACATCCAGAACGACCCATCCTTCTTTTTGACGAATAAAGCCTTTGTCAAGCAATTCCTGGAGCTGACTCGAGAGTTCGCGCATTTTGGACGGAGCGAGTCGGTTAGGAGCTCTTGCAACAGGGTTTCTTCCAGGAATGAGGTCGATGCGAAAGTCGATATCACGACTTGGAGGTAAACCTGGGAGATCTTCAACAAAAACGTTGGGGAATTCACAAACAACGGGGACGTCTTTCACTTCGGTCCTTCCTTACTTTTCCTTCTCCGCTACTACAATGTTAGCCAAGAAAGCTCTGTATTCCTTGCGGTGATACTTGCTAGCTTGGATATATGACATGAGCTTGAGGTCCTTCGAGAGAGTTTCACCATACACACACAATTGATCACCATTAGCGAGCGAGAATCGAATCATCTTATTGAAGGAAACAACTTCGGCATGGTTTTCGCGAAGAAAGTCCATGCCTATTATGACGTCAAAACTTCCGAGCTGCATCGGAATAAGGTCGATAGGGAAGATGTGATTGTTAAGTTCTAGAGTACAATCACGAAGAACAGAGTTGACGGCAACAGTTCTTCCGGTAGCGACTTCAACATCGAACGTCGAGGGGAGATGGGCGCGCTTACGATTAAGAAGCTTTTCGAACTCAAACGATACAAAGCAGTTATCGGCTCCAGTATCAAACAAACACGAAGCATAAATACCATTCACAAGGAACGTACCATTGACCACGTTGTTGTCAGCCTGAGCCTGGCATACATTAATGTTGAAAGTTCGAGCACGAGCAGCTTGTTGCTGTTGTTGCTGAGGCTGCTGCTGCTGAGGCTCTTGTTTCACAACCCAATTAGGGCACATATTTGCGAAGTGGTTAGGATCACCACTCGCAAAGAAGACTCTAGCATTGACCGTGGCTGCCTGAGCTGCTTGTTGGCCTTGAGGGGCAGGGAGCAGAGCTTGATGAGCAGTAGCTGGTGCTGGCGCTTGTCGAGGACCTGTACGACAGTTGGCGGTAAAATGACCGTACATGTTTCAGTGTGCACAAAATCTGCAGGCGATTCCCACTGGATGGTGATAGGTGCAAGTCGGGCAGGCAGGATGAGGACCAGTATAAGCACGCTTTGCCGGCGGTGCTTGGGTAACTGGTGCCGCAACCTGGCGGTGTTGAGCTTGTTGTTGAGCTGATACAGCTTGGAGTGGGGCAGCAGTGGTTACAACACAGTTCTTATTGCTGGAGTTGTTGTTGTTCTTCCTCTTGCAATGAGAAGCTTTTGAAGACTGAGGAGCAGCGGTGGTTTCAGCGGTTGGTGCGGTGATAGCTTGATGTAGATTCTTGGCGGCTTTATCCCAGAAGCCAGACTTAACTCGCTTATCGTTTATTTCAGCGGCAAGAAAGTAAGTCTCCTCGATTGTTACTGGCTTTGAAGCTTGAACAAAATCTGTGACACAATCTGGTATAGCTCGAATATACTTCTTGATTGCCATATCAGAAGTCTTAACTTGATTAGGACAGATTATGCTAAGCTGCTTGAAGCGAGCGGTTAAAGCAGCGTTGTCACCCTCCTTCTGCTTGATGTGCCAGAATTTATCCTCCAACTTTTGGCGCTCGTTGGGAGGGCAGAATTCTTCCAACATGAAGTTCTTCAACTCATCCCACGTCAAACCATAAACTGTATCATTTTCGCGTTTGTTCCTCTCGGCCGTCCACCAGTCTAAAGCGCGGGACTGGAAGACGCCGGTAGCATTCAGAGTGCGGAGTACGTCAGGACAGCCATTCTTGCACAGGGTGACCTCGATCGAATCAAACCATTGGAATAAGGCCGTAGGACCATCTTCGCCAGTAAATTCTTTCGGTCCGCAAGCTTTGAACTGCTTGAAGCTAAAAGCAGCTTTGGGAGTATCAGTCCTTGACTCTTCAGAAGATTTGCTCGCATTCTCATGTAATTCACTCATGATCTGAGGGATAACCTTCGCCATTTGCTTAGTAATCATAGAGGCGAGACGTTTATCTGCTTGCTTTCGGCGAGCAGATTGAGTAGCGCGAGATCCAGATGACGACATTGTCTGCAACAGACATCGACACAGGACTCAACGCAAATTTCGATTATTCCTAGTATAGTCTAGCGATTACCATAAAACTCGGGAATACATCTATTCATATAATCACACAAGTACGTAGGCACATAGGCACGTAAACACATTAACACATAAACACGTAGAGCACAGAAACACATAAGCTCGTAGGGCACAGAAGCACATGAGGCAGTCATAATACAGAAACCTAACTATATGTTACACGTATTCCCTATCCTTCACAGCGCGTATAGCGATTAATTATAGCGATTGCGAGTATCGAGCAGCGATGGCGAATAATGACCAGCGATTCGTGGGCGATTGTGTAGTGTGTTGTCTGTGATGATCGAGAGCGAAGAGCGAAAAGCAAACAAATCACCAAAATCGAAACATATAACCACATAAAACACATAAGATCCACATAAAATTGGCGAATGTCAGAGTCAGCAATTGTGGCTCAGAATCAAAACACATTGAAATCGAGAACAGATTGTCTCAGCTAGGTAGACTTCGACTAGCCAAAGTGAGTCGACTATTCACAAGGACCTTAAGTGCACACTTTGGCCTTCAGGACTCTGCTCTCGCCTCGAATTTGAGCGAATGGCATGCATCCTTCCAGTTTAGTGTGACTGCAAGTTGTTGGAGTCCGTCGAGAATTTTTTGAGAATTTTGTAAAACCACATTAACGAGTCATCAAGGTTCGGGTTTCACCCCTTACTTAGCGACTACGTTCTTGTTTGTGTGGTAAAACCACGAGATAGATAAGAGGATTTGCATTGAAGTATGGATTTCACTCCTAATTCAACGCAACTTCTCTTGTTTTATAGTAAAAATAGCAATTCGAACGAGTAATCTGGTCGAGAGTTTGCGGTTTTCACACCTAATCTTAACCAGATTATTCGTTTGTGTGTGTAATTATCCATAGGAAAGGTTGATCTTGCGCAGAACTGTAGTATGCAATGTTTGCGCAAGTGTGTAGTGTACAGCGAGAAATAGCGAGAATAGCAAATGAGCTCGTACAAAACCCTTACTGGGCATGCACAAGTCGGTCTATTGGTACTTAGACTATAGACTAGGTCGTTTCTAAGACATTGACCCGGACTAGGTCGAGTCTTGCCTAATTCCCTATAGTAATGGCTCTGATACCAATCTGTCACACCCCAACCGATGGCAGAAACATCGGGACGCGACACTGAGCGAAACAGATTGTTCAAAGAAATTCCATAACGACTAAATAACCAAATAGTTTAAATATTATGTCCCATACCATAAATTATAAGATAATCTAGTTATTACAGACAGAGATATTCTTCAAACACATCATGTCCCGACAACTCAGATTTCAAATAAAAATATAAATTGTCTTTGTTTCTAGACTCTTTCCTAGCCTCGATTTCCATCACATAGCAAACAAAGCATCCTAGCATCTTAAGCACCTATCACATACGTTAAAGTAAAAGTCAATACACATAGTGTAAAGGTAAGCATACAAGTTTGATAATAGCATAATAGAGTTCGAAATCGTTT
This sequence comes from Helianthus tuberosus, assembly GCA_030545235.1. Taxonomy (NCBI): domain Eukaryota; kingdom Viridiplantae; phylum Streptophyta; class Magnoliopsida; order Asterales; family Asteraceae; genus Helianthus; species Helianthus tuberosus. The sequence continues at coordinate 75,865,511 of CM060384.1, read as the reverse complement.
ACGCATGACTAGCATGAATAACGCATAATGTGAAGCATGTAAGTTATCGACAAAGATCCTATCAATACCAATGACTGCGAGTTGACTGCGAGTAGCGAGTGCGCAACACATATTCACCACTGTGAACACGTGAAGTAATTGTCCTTAATAACCCCTGAGTAAATAGGTGCTGAGTCCAAACTATAGTACTATCGTTGCTAAGGCAGGTAGACAGCAATCAATGTGTTAACATAACAAATAGGCATTCATCGAGTCATGTATAACATGCATTTGAGGTCAGCGTATAAATAGTGTTTGCGTTGTGTGTTCGATGTGATTTAGAATAAGTAACGTATGTAACACCCAAAAGTGCGTAAAGCAAAAAGGGATCGAGTATACTCACAGCGAAAGGGTTAATGGATTGAAGGGAGCGCTAGAGCGGAATTAGCCTGAACAGTTAACGATAGCATAAGCGAAAGTCGGCGTGTAAAACGGTGTAGGTGTACCAAGGATCGAATGGTAATCCGATCGGATGCCAGTCGATCGGGTGGCAATCCGTTCGGACGGTGGTCCGATCGGATGGCCATTCGATTGGATTGTCACCTTGCTTTGTGTGAATGTGTTTGTGTATGATGGTTTGCCTTTTGAAGTTTTCGTTGTAGCATTTTAAAAATAGAGAAGTATCTCTACCCTTCAGGTCGGTCGATCGAACGGTCGTTCAATCGGACAACAATCCAATTGGCGAGGCTTCTCAGTTGAGAACAAGTTCACACAAGGATTTTTCTTTTGCTGTACAAAGCTCTGCTCACCACCCTGTCCCTGGTCTGGATAGTCTTGTTGTACAAAGCTCTGCTCATCACCATAACCGTGGTCGGGACAGTTTGGTTAAACGTACAGATATTCAACCAGAGGATACGGTTCACCCCCGTATCTGTAATTCGAATTTCTTTCTTGTGCCTACGATTCGTAAGAATCTGGAACAATGGACTCGTCAAAATATTCACCGAAAAGGTAATTGTTAAACCACAACATCGGTAATCTGAAGACCCGTATGTGAAAAGCTTGAATGTGAAAAACTTGAAAAACCCGTATGATTGGTCTGTCTATTCTTAAGAGAAAACCTCGTACCTGAAGCGCTGCTCTTAGCCCAAAACATGACATATAGGTCCCCGTGACACTATGCCTTGTCAGCTTGTCTACTGTCACTTCTGTTTTTATTGAATCAAAACCTTAAACGTTGCTCGATGGCGAAAGAAAAGCATATAGCTTTCCACTTAACCCTATGTGTTGTGTTTTGGCCAAAGTGCAGCATATAGGTACGAGGTCAACAAGACAAAGACTAACACCCACCAGTCTTTGTCTGTGAGCCGGACTTATATGTTGCTCTTTGGAAAAAGAGCAGCACATGGGGGTGTTGAAATAAGCTAAGGGTGTGTGAATCATATATGGACACACATTTATAACATTCGGATGAGTAGTAACATTTTTGTCTTTTCGTGATTTATGATTATTTTTTTCTTTTGCAAATTTAAGGATTTTTATTTTGTAATAAAATTTTGGTTTTTTATTATTTTTCCACAAAAGTTAATAAGTTTTTTTTGTTAGTTTTTTTTTATGTTTTTTTTTCAAATTTGTTCGTCGTTCGGTTGCTACTTATCATGATGTGTAGTGGCCACATTTGGTTCTTCCACTTTTCTTACCCCCTCAACTTTCTAATACGTGTTGATCGATGTCGTAAGATCGGTCAAAAATATAATTAAAAGTGTCATATTCACATTTACTAGTAAAGAGCAAGTAGGGTGTCGAATCCACGGGGAATTAGTGGAAAGTGTTAAAGTTCATTGCTTTTAGTGATCATCTATTTCCAAACTAATTGCTTTTTGTTGATTGTGAGAATAGGTGTGAAAACTAATGTAAATTGTAATTGAAAACAAGCATGACTGTATGAGAAAAGGACCAATCTCCAGGTTTTCAGGTTGCGTAGAAAATTGGGTAACTTAATTATTACCAATTGGAAATCACATAGACATGATTTGCTAAACACTTGTTTTGATAAATAACTAGCAGATAATATATTTGATTGCAATGATCCACGATCGAAACCGAAAGATTGATGCAACTGAATAGTAATCTAATTAATTACCAATCCTAGATTTCATAAACATTAGGAAGTTCAATGGTTAAAGGTACAATGACAACTTAGAATTTAATCCCAATTGTTGATGACCAAACCAAATAACTGATGAATAAGTGTGTCTACGATAATCAAACAATCGTTTAATCGAAAACAAGTAATTTGAGAGAGGGTTGATTGCATGATTTTCTTGGTTGATTGTGCAAGTTTATGATGAAAGTTTATGATGATTGAGATGGGTTTGAGAGCCAAAAAGTATGTGTTCATTTCTACCAATTTCATTTGTGGGAGAAGTGATAAATTAAAATTAGGATTAAACCCTCTAATACTCTCCAAAAGAACAACTACGCATGCCTCCACACAACACGCCGTAGCGTACGGTCCAGCGACCGTAGGTTACGGTGCAATCTTACTTGAAGGTTCTTTATGTACCGTAGGTGGAGGTGTCAAGCATAACCTACGGTTCCCACATTCTGTTGATCTTTTTATCATCCTTTCCTTAACCGTAGCCTACGGTACACGACCGTAGGTGACGACGACCTTCTCAAGTCATTTGCAACATGTTTGTAACTTTCCATAGTTGACACGAATAGCCCCTTGACTTCATTCTTCCTCATTCCTTGCACATATAAACTACATTTATCTTCCATTTAACTACCAAATGGCCCTTGAAATTTGTTACTTTGCATTCTTCACGCATCCAACCATCATTTTGACTCGAACAAGTCCCGATTAGCATGTTCTTCATTCTCGAACATTCTGCTTCACCTTTAAACCCTTTAACTCCCCCGAATTAAGCAATTAACCTACAAAACCACAATTTCTCGTAGTTACCTTATTCATCGCATATAATTACTTAAAACCAAACAAAACACACAAGATAGACACTTTAAAGCTCAGGTTTCACCCTTTCCATCACATCCCCATACTTACCTTTGATTGTGTAACAACCCGCTTTTTGGAAAGTCAAAGTACAAGTCAAATTCAAAGTCAAAGGAAGAAAAGATTGCTAATTGCGATATGTCACTCCTTGCTTAACTACTGGTTTAAGCACATAACAACCGGCATCATCAAAATGCACGGTGAACTTTTTATCGCAGATTTGCGACACACTGAGAAGATTATGATCAAGTTGACGAACATAATTAATCTTTTCGAAGCATACCACACCATTGGAGATCATTCCTTCTCCGGTGATATATCCGCCTTTGTCTCCTGCGAACGCGACATAGCCTCCTCTAATATTTCTCACATCGTACAGAAGCCGTAAGTCGCCCGTCATGTGCCTGGATGCCCCACTATCAACAATCCAATGACTACTGATAGTTCCTCCTGGAACATCCTACACGAATCATCCAATGATTAGTTAAGGTTGGGGACCCAAGCCACAGTGGTCTTGGGTCGTCCCTGAGAATCACGAATAGTGATCTCGATCTGGTGATGATTTTCCAAACTAACAAATCCCCCTGAACCTTCACCCTTCCTAGGTTTCCAAGTTTGTTTTTGTTTACCAGATTGAGTTTTGAAAACAGATTTTGAAACTTCTGGTTTTAAAGGTGAACTTGGTTCCTTTGGAACAGATTTGACCTCAGATTTTAAAGCCTTTTCTGTTTTCTTCACATTTTGATGTCGTTGTTTCGTTTCCTGTTCTTTAACCGTTCTTTTATCATGTTTTAACGAAACAGTACGACATTGAGGGTGAATCATTTCAGGTGGTACTTTCTCAACAAATTTATCTTTTGGAGTGTTAACACAATCTTTGATGATGTGTCCAAACTCTCCACATTTAAAACACGTTCTCCTCTCAACAAACTTAGGAGAAACGGATCGAGGCACATATGTCAGGTTTACGGCCCAAAGACAAATCTGTTGTAATATATTTCACTAATTCAACATAATGCAAGACTTGTGACATCACCATGACATCACAATGATGATGTCATGGTGAGGTGTAAAACGGGAATGGCTCGCGGCGTTCCGTGCCTCGCGTGTCGAACTCTGGGGCGCACGACGGAGAAATGTCGTGACATCGGGCTTGAGCCGGACCTAACCGAGTCGAAACCAAGTCGAACTGAGCCGAGTCGAACCGAGCCGAGTCGTGTCCACATAAAGTGTAACAACACATCGTGATTACAATCACGTTGCGAAGTTCAAACGAACTTCGCATTGACCATAACTGGTCAATGTAGAAAGTCAAACAAAGTTTGACTTTCAGACTCGAAAGACTCGAAAAGCAATAAAAGAACGAAAGAATACTTACGAAGGGTCCCCGAATGCTAATCCCGATCCAAGAACTCAGGTATGAAACAATGGTTTCAACTTAGAGCTCTCAAAATCAGAATTCTAGTGAGAAATGCAATGGGGGTGGATGGTTATATATAGTTTTCGGGTAACCGTTAAGATCGTTTCATGGAAAACGTGCCATGATCCCATCCGTACAAGTGTCGGAAAGTTGTGGTGGCTTAAATTGGTCCTTATCTTAGTGACTAAGCAACTTAAAACATGTGGTTAAGGATCAATTAGTTGCAACTTGTATTTAAAACATTGAATCTGGTCCAGATCATGCAGTCGCGTAGCGCGACTGATAAGGCTTTAGGCGTCGCGCTACGCCACTGACCCATCTGATTCAGAAATGTTTCTAAATTGGCAGAAATGGTCCCTGTTGTGTTTTAAGCCCTTTTTCGATGCGTTTGAACCCCGTTAACCTCATTTCAAGGCTCTAAAATGAAGTTAAAGTATAGGGAACTCAAAACATGCTCAAAAATATGCCGGAGGTTGGTTCGTTTGGCCGTACGAACGCGATGTTCGCTTAATTACGACGGAATGCGCATAAGCGCGAAAAACGATCCAAATGACGCGACGAATGGATTTTTCTTAAGGCGAACACTAAAATATAATGTAGTCATGCTTACATAAATTTTTGGATGTCCAGATGTATTCAGAACGTAAGTTATGCGCGAAAATGCAAACTTGTGCACTTTTTGACACTTTTAGTCCCTGAATGACACAAAAGTTTATTTTAGCATACCGAACACCTCAAAGCCTATTTCTAAGCTATGTGAAGGATATTTATGGTATGTTTAACTTATGGTCATGTTCCGGAATGTCTGTTACAGTTCAAATTGGCATACTTTCGCAGTTTGTCAACTTTAGTCCCTGTAAGCGAATTAACTTGGTTTTGCCATACCAAAGCCTTCAAAACTTATTTCTAAGTTATGTAAAGGTTATTTAAGGTATGTTAAGCCTATTCCACTATTCCGGAGTGTTTGTTGCATTAAACTGGTTATATTTACGCATTAGTGCGCGTATAACCTTCCAGAAAGCGATTTAGAGTTTGAAATCGAACAAGAGTTGATATGTGCAAAAGATACACATATTTATACAAGTCCAAAGTATGAAATACAATATTTCATTGGTTTGGCATTTGTTTGATGGTTGAAATGACACAGGTGTTACAGTCTCCCCTACTTTAGGAAATTTCGTCCCGAAATTTAATTTTAGAGGAAACTTGTGAAGACAGCTGTGACGATTTCGCCTTCTAATAGATCCTTTAAACCCTTAAGTAAAACTCTGGGCCATGTTAGGAATTTTAGCGAATTTGATAACCATCAAAGTGAATTCCTTGCAGTAGTAAAACATGGAATTTTGAACTACGGACAGAAGAACGTTTCTTATGAAGACTTATCATAGGAAACTTGGTGTGTGATTGAGATCAGAATTGAGAATAAATGACATTGGTCGAGGTCCAAGACTTCTCCCGTATCATTATTCTTGTCACTATAGGTCTTAACACATGACAAAGCTTCCTGTGGTTTCTGTGCACTGAATTCCATAATTATGTAGGCCTCCATAATTACGTAATTCCTTGCCCAGTCCGCACAGTTCATTTCATAATGCGTAGAGGAAAAAAAATCAATTGAATAAACATGAAGCGACCTGACTAGACCACCAAAGGGTCCTTTTAATTTGATCAATGAACGAGCCTTTTAATTAGATCAACGCATGATCTTCTTAACTAGACCGTCGCACAATCTCGTTAAATAGACCACTTAAGGGATCTTATAAATTATATCATCACATGATATTTCTAATCAGATTTTCAAAATCAATCTGTTTGACCAGACCATGCTAGAGGTCCAATTTATAGAATAGTACTTTATAATCCAAGGGACTTAACTACAACGTAGAAGTCCATTAAGGATTTAATATAGTACCTTTTTGAATATCCTACTATGAATCCTTCATATGAAGGTAAGAAAGATTCTACGAGGATTTGGATGGATCACATATAAACACAAAACACATAAGAACATAATCACATAATTGTTTAACTTGACCATTAATTTGTTATCTTTGGACGCGGATACTTAAAGCACACCAGGAATCCAATTCGTGGATTTCATTTGGCACTTTAATCATTTCAAGAATCTATCTATGAAGATAGGATAATCTTAAAAGGAATTCGGCTTTGTCCTTATTGAATTGTGATGTACGTATTAAGGCATACGAATAATTCAATTAAGGACTCCGATGAATGATACCCATCCACAAGGATCTAATTATGAGGATAGAAAGATCCTAAATGGATTTTGGAATTTGTGTAACGAGAGGTGCTTCGACACCTTGCACTAGGCGTGCTTAAGTCGATACACAAGGTAGAAAGTTCATGAGGTTGAGGCGCCAGATATGCCAAGCGACATATGAAGCAGAGTTTGAAGGTTGAGCAGCAGCAGGATTTGTAACAGCTTTGCTTTGGATTGCAAAGCGGCATATGTTAACCAAATGTCTCCATCGTCCACCGTGGGTACATTTGAAAACAAGGTATTTGATGTGAATAATGACGATGGCATTGATTGCACCAAGGAGTAGTTCCCTTATACAGCTTCATCCCTGAGACGAGTCATGGTGATAGCTAAATCAACGGTCTTCTGGAGTACGACGCCTATTCGCTAGGTAATTGCAGCACCTGGTTCGGACATTGTTGTTGCGGTGAAGAAGCATCTTGAAGATAACGAAAGGCATAGGAGGAAACAAGCGAAAGATAGTCAAAAGAAAAAGATAAGGTATGTAGATTATGACCATTTGTTTGTTACCAAAGGCAAACAAATGAGAGAGTGACTAATCAAAGTAAATGGATCAAAAATAATGTATCGCGAAGACATACTCGCCTATAAGTGAACACTCATCCCAAGAATTCCCAGGTAAGCACAACTGGTCTCGCGTCTGATGAGATGTATACGAAGTGCTTGCCTAGACAGAAAACCCAGAATACAGGCATTCACCCTTCCAGTTTGCACGTGTTCACATTATTTAAAACCCAAAACCTTGACGAGATTTTGAAAACTCAAAGGGTTCAAAACCTTATAATAGAGAGTTCAAAACCTAGTAATCAATCATCCTAGAACAGATGATTAGTTTTCAAAGCGGTTTTGAAATTTATGTTCTTGTTGTGGTCGTCGCCTAAGGATAGGTGACAGTATTGTTTTATGACTAAACGCAAGTAAACTCGCGTTAGGGTCCTAAGAAGGTTATAGACTAGGTCAAAGCATTACTAATAACCTAATTCCCTATAACCATTGGCTCTGATACCATCTTTTCTGTCACACCCCGACCACGTAGAACATACAAAACGTGGCGGAAACGTCGGGGAGTGTTGTAACAGAATTAATGTTTCACAACAATGGAAATTAAAGTTTCGTTTTATTGATTAAAAGTGTTACAATGCCTTATCGAACAAAGAAATACAACAATATTAACTAGTTTTGTATCTTTTATTGTCACTAAAGCCCAAGTCTGTCTATGTGTATCTTGATCATCTTATGCAACAGTTCCTGAAAAACACATGTGAAAATAGGTACGTCAGCATAAAAATGCCGGTGAGATACATAGGTTTTGTGAAAATAGAATTCATGACTTATGTTTGAGAAAATGTTTAGTCATGAACCTTGTAATTTGCTTTGTCTTGTAAATCATTTGAAAAACAATAAGTTCAGATGATATGTATAAATAAGTGAAATAATGTATGGTTAAATGAATAACCATTTAAGATGAGTTTGTATAAGATAAGTTGTTTGTAAAACAATGTCTTGTGAAAAGTATGTTATTTGTATAAAATGTTCTATGTATCAAACTGAAATGATTCAAATAACGCTACGACATGTAATGCCATACAAACACTTATATATAGGAAGTACCAGCGGCGTATCCACCATGTTTGTATCATATTACACACGCATCGTTACTTAATCACTTAATCAAACCAAACCACCAATATAGAATGTCTATGTTTAACAATTGTAGAAATGTTTATGTATGGTAAGTAATGTAAAGTTAAACGAATAACCTTATAGTAGCATATCAAAAGTATACTTTGGATTTGTAAGTAACATATTAAACTATGTTTTGGTTTCATAAGTAACATATCAAAATATGCTTTGGATGTGATAAATAACATATTAAACTATGTTTTAGTTTAGTAAATAACATATCAAAATATGCTTTGGATGATTAATAAAATAATTATGTTGGTTTTGTACGATACCACACATGAGAGTATATCAAAATATACTTTAATAGTGTGATTTAAGAATTCATTCAGACCTGGTGCATCAAAATACACCTTTGAGACTATAAGGATACCACAAAGGCAATCCCTATTTGGATGGAGCAACAAATTGGTTTCAGACATTCCATGCCAACAGGAATGGGGTGTCAAATCCTATAGCGCTATATCATACTAACAATCGGTCTGGTGAACATAAAATAAGTACAATTCAACATTTTATTTTATGTTCTTTGAGAAATCAATGTTTAAATCATAGATAGTTATGTAATTTGTCAAATGATAAGTAATAACTTGTATGATCAAATGTCAAAATGTAAGTATGTGATGAAATCAGCTGTACTAAGTAATGCACACGATGGGCACACGTAGCATGAAATGTAATGTAAAATGATGTACCAAGTATGCTAAGTTAACATACGAAGCAGAAAAGTCATGTAAATCAATGTACTAATAGTGTACTAATGAACATAACAAGTATATGATGTGAAAACAGGAAAGCTTGAAAGTAACAAGTAGGCACATGTGTTCCACCCCAAAACAGTTTGGAAAACAGTAAAAGAGGGGTCTATGTACTCACTTGAGATTGCTCAGAAGTCCTTGAGTAACAACCAAACAATGCTAGAGATCGCGGATATCAAACGGCACCTAATATAGGTAACTATGTTAATTAACCGGACCTAGATCGGAAGATCGGGTAGCATGAGGGTTCGTAAACCAAACGAGTGTAGAGACTCGTGTCATTTGGTTTAACAAAGCCTACATACTAATTGAAACCTAACATAATTGTATACGACCCATTACGACCCGTTTAGGTAGCTTATGCTACTTTAACGCGTCGTTCGCGTGTAACGCGTTCGAACCGCCTAACTAGCCCTATGACAAGTGTTATATGCCTAAACATGTTACATAATCCGTTATGTGACAAAAGTTTAGGTTACATATGCTTAATTACCAATTATACATGAAAAGGGTATTCTGGTAATTTACCTAAGGCATATAAACTACCTATCATACAACTACTTAAACGATGTGACCATAGGGTATAACCTCGGAAGGTTATTCCCTACCTACTATGGTCACCTAATGTATTTGGTCGGATCCTAATGATCGACCAAACTGGGTCGGGTTCGAGGTATAAGCGATTTATTAGATCGCTTACCCTACGACCCTAGACAACGTGGTAATCAGTAGGCATAGTCCCAAGGGACTATGACCATCGTGATTACAATCACGTTGCGAAGTTCAAACGAACTTCGCATTGACCATAACTGGTCAATGTAGAAAGTCAAACAAAGTTTGACTTTCAGACTCGAAAGACTCGAAAAGCAATAAAAGAACGAAAGAATACTTACGAAGGGTCCCCGAATGCTAATCCCGATCCAAGAACTCAGGTATGAAACAATGGTTTCAACTTAGAGCTCTCAAAATCAGAATTCTAGTGAGAAATGCAATGGGGGTGGATGGTTATATATAGTTTTCGGGTAACCGTTAAGATCGTTTCATGGAAAACGTGCCATGATCCCATCCGTACAAGTGTCGGAAAGTTGTGGTGGCTTAAATTGGTCCTTATCTTAGTGACTAAGCAACTTAAAACATGTGGTTAAGGATCAATTAGTTGCAACTTGTATTTAAAACATTGAATCTGGTCCAGATCATGCAGTCGCGTAGCGCGACTGATAAGGCTTTAGGCGTCGCGCTACGCCACTGACCCATCTGATTCAGAAATGTTTCTAAATTGGCAGAAATGGTCCCTGTTGTGTTTTAAGCCCTTTTTCGATGCGTTTGAACCCCGTTAACCTCATTTCAAGGCTCTAAAATGAAGTTAAAGTATAGGGAACTCAAAACATGCTCAAAAATATGCCGGAGGTTGGTTCGTTTGGCCGTACGAACGCGATGTTCGCTTAATTACGACGGAATGCGCATAAGCGCGAAAAACGATCCAAATGACGCGACGAATGGATTTTTCTTAAGGCGAACACTAAAATATAATGTAGTCATGCTTACATAAATTTTTGGATGTCCAGATGTATTCAGAACGTAAGTTATGCGCGAAAATGCAAACTTGTGCACTTTTTGACACTTTTAGTCCCTGAATGACACAAAAGTTTATTTTAGCATACCGAACACCTCAAAGCCTATTTCTAAGCTATGTGAAGGATATTTATGGTATGTTTAACTTATGGTCATGTTCCGGAATGTCTGTTACAGTTCAAATTGGCATACTTTCGCAGTTTGTCAACTTTAGTCCCTGTAAGCGAATTAACTTGGTTTTGCCATACCAAAGCCTTCAAAACTTATTTCTAAGTTATGTAAAGGTTATTTAAGGTATGTTAAGCCTATTCCACTATTCCGGAGTGTTTGTTGCATTAAACTGGTTATATTTACGCATTAGTGCGCGTATAACCTTCCAGAAAGCGATTTAGAGTTTGAAATCGAACAAGAGTTGATATGTGCAAAAGATACACATATTTATACAAGTCCAAAGTATGAAATACAATATTTCATTGGTTTGGCATTTGTTTGATGGTTGAAATGACACAGGTGTTACAGTCTCCCCTACTTTAGGAAATTTCGTCCCGAAATTTAATTTTAGAGGAAACTTGTGAAGACAGCTGTGACGATTTCGCCTTCTAATAGATCCTTTAAACCCTTAAGTAAAACTCTGGGCCATGTTAGGAATTTTAGCGAATTTGATAACCATCAAAGTGAATTCCTTGCAGTAGTAAAACATGGAATTTTGAACTACGGACAGAAGAACGTTTCTTATGAAGACTTATCATAGGAAACTTGGTGTGTGATTGAGATCAGAATTGAGAATAAATGACATTGGTCGAGGTCCAAGACTTCTCCCGTATCATTATTCTTGTCACTATAGGTCTTAACACATGACAAAGCTTCCTGTGGTTTCTGTGCACTGAATTCCATAATTATGTAGGCCTCCATAATTACGTAATTCCTTGCCCAGTCCGCACAGTTCATTTCATAATGCGTAGAGGAAAAAAAATCAATTGAATAAACATGAAGCGACCTGACTAGACCACCAAAGGGTCCTTTTAATTTGATCAATGAACGAGCCTTTTAATTAGATCAACGCATGATCTTCTTAACTAGACCGTCGCACAATCTCGTTAAATAGACCACTTAAGGGATCTTATAAATTATATCATCACATGATATTTCTAATCAGATTTTCAAAATCAATCTGTTTGACCAGACCATGCTAGAGGTCCAATTTATAGAATAGTACTTTATAATCCAAGGGACTTAACTACAACGTAGAAGTCCATTAAGGATTTAATATAGTACCTTTTTGAATATCCTACTATGAATCCTTCATATGAAGGTAAGAAAGATTCTACGAGGATTTGGATGGATCACATATAAACACAAAACACATAAGAACATAATCACATAATTGTTTAACTTGACCATTAATTTGTTATCTTTGGACGCGGATACTTAAAGCACACCAGGAATCCAATTCGTGGATTTCATTTGGCACTTTAATCATTTCAAGAATCTATCTATGAAGATAGGATAATCTTAAAAGGAATTCGGCTTTGTCCTTATTGAATTGTGATGTACGTATTAAGGCATACGAATAATTCAATTAAGGACTCCGATGAATGATACCCATCCACAAGGATCTAATTATGAGGATAGAAAGATCCTAAATGGATTTTGGAATTTGTGTAACGAGAGGTGCTTCGACACCTTGCACTAGGCGTGCTTAAGTCGATACACAAGGTAGAAAGTTCATGAGGTTGAGGCGCCAGATATGCCAAGCGACATATGAAGCAGAGTTTGAAGGTTGAGCAGCAGCAGGATTTGTAACAGCTTTGCTTTGGATTGCAAAGCGGCATATGTTAACCAAATGTCTCCATCGTCCACCGTGGGTACATTTGAAAACAAGGTATTTGATGTGAATAATGACGATGGCATTGATTGCACCAAGGAGCAGTTCCCTTATACAGCTTCATCCCTGAGACGAGTCATGGTGATAGCTAAATCAACGGTCTTCTGGAGTACGACGCCTATTCGCTAGGTAATTGCAGCACCTGGTTCGGACATTGTTGTTGCGGTGAAGAAGCATCTTGAAGATAACGAAAGGCATAGGAGGAAACAAGCGAAAGATAGTCAAAAGAAAAAGATAAGGTATGTAGATTATGACCATTTGTTTGTTACCAAAGGCAAACAAATGAGAGAGTGACTAATCAAAGTAAATGGATCAAAAATAATGTATCGCGAAGACATGCTCACCTATAAGTGAACACTCATCCCAAGAATTCCCAGGTAAGCACAACTGGTCTCGCGTCTGATGAGATGTATACGAAGTGCTTGCCTAGACAGAAAACCCAGAATACAGGCATTCACCCTTCCAGTTTGCACGTGTTCACATTATTTAAAACCCAAAACCTTGACGAGATTTTGAAAACTCAAAGGGTTCAAAACCTTATAATAGAGAGTTCAAAACCTAGTAATCAATCATCCTAGAACAGATGATTAGTTTTCAAAGCGGTTTTGAAATTTATGTTCTTGTTGTGGTCGTCGCCTAAGGATAGGTGACAGTATTGTTTTATGACTAAACGCAAGTAAACTCGCGTTAGGGTCCTAAGAAGGTTATAGACTAGGTCAAAGCATTACTAATAACCTAATTCCCTATAACCATTGGCTCTGATACCATCTTTTCTGTCACACCCCGACCACGTAGAACATACAAAACGTGGCGGAAACGTCGGGGAGTGTTGTAACAGAATTAATGTTTCACAACAATGGAAATTAAAGTTTCGTTTTATTGATTAAAAGTGTTACAATGCCTTATCGAACAAAGAAATACAACAATATTAACTAGTTTTGTATCTTTTATTGTCACTAAAGCCCAAGTCTGTCTATGTGTATCTTGATCATCTTATGCAACAGTTCCTGAAAAACACATGTGAAAATAGGTACGTCAGCATAAAAATGCCGGTGAGATACATAGGTTTTGTGAAAATAGAATTCATGACTTATGTTTGAGAAAATGTTTAGTCATGAACCTTGTAATTTGCTTTGTCTTGTAAATCATTTGAAAAACAATAAGTTCAGATGATATGTATAAATAAGTGAAATAATGTATGGTTAAATGAATAACCATTTAAGATGAGTTTGTATAAGATAAGTTGTTTGTAAAACAATGTCTTGTGAAAAGTATGTTATTTGTATAAAATGTTCTATGTATCAAACTGAAATGATTCAAATAACGCTACGACATGTAATGCCATACAAACACTTATATATAGGAAGTACCAGCGGCGTATCCACCATGTTTGTATCATATTACACACGCATCGTTACTTAATCACTTAATCAAACCAAACCACCAATATAGAATGTCTATGTTTAACAATTGTAGAAATGTTTATGTATGGTAAGTAATGTAAAGTTAAACGAATAACCTTATAGTAGCATATCAAAAGTATACTTTGGATTTGTAAGTAACATATTAAACTATGTTTTGGTTTCATAAGTAACATATCAAAATATGCTTTGGATGTGATAAATAACATATTAAACTATGTTTTAGTTTAGTAAATAACATATCAAAATATGCTTTGGATGATTAATAAAATAATTATGTTGGTTTTGTACGATACCACACATGAGAGTATATCAAAATATACTTTAATAGTGTGATTTAAGAATTCATTCAGACCTGGTGCATCAAAATACACCTTTGAGACTATAAGGATACCACAAAGGCAATCCCTATTTGGATGGAGCAACAAATTGGTTTCAGACATTCCATGCCAACAGGAATGGGGTGTCAAATCCTATAGCGCTATATCATACTAACAATCGGTCTGGTGAACATAAAATAAGTACAATTCAACATTTTATTTTATGTTCTTTGAGAAATCAATGTTTAAATCATAGATAGTTATGTAATTTGTCAAATGATAAGTAATAACTTGTATGATCAAATGTCAAAATGTAAGTATGTGATGAAATCAGCTGTACTAAGTAATGCACACGATGGGCACACGTAGCATGAAATGTAATGTAAAATGATGTACCAAGTATGCTAAGTTAACATACGAAGCAGAAAAGTCATGTAAATCAATGTACTAATAGTGTACTAATGAACATAACAAGTATATGATGTGAAAACAGGAAAGCTTGAAAGTAACAAGTAGGCACATGTGTTCCACCCCAAAACAGTTTGGAAAACAGTAAAAGAGGGGTCTATGTACTCACTTGAGATTGCTCAGAAGTCCTTGAGTAACAACCAAACAATGCTAGAGATCGCGGATATCAAACGGCACCTAATATAGGTAACTATGTTAATTAACCGGACCTAGATCGGAAGATCGGGTAGCATGAGGGTTCGTAAACCAAACGAGTGTAGAGACTCGTGTCATTTGGTTTAACAAAGCCTACATACTAATTGAAACCTAACATAATTGTATACGACCCATTACGACCCGTTTAGGTAGCTTATGCTACTTTAACGCGTCGTTCGCGTGTAACGCGTTCGGACCGCCTAACTAGCCCTATGACAAGTGTTATATGCCTAAACATGTTACATAATCCGTTATGTGACAAAAGTTTAGGTTACATATGCTTAATTACCAATTATACATGAAAAGGGTATTCTGGTAATTTACCTAAGGCATATAAACTACCTATCATACAACTACTTAAACGATGTGACCATAGGGTATAACCTCGGAAGGTTATTCCCTACCTACTATGGTCACCTAATGTATTTGGTCGGATCCTAATGATCGACCAAACTGGGTCGGGTTCGAGGTATAAGCGATTTATTAGATCGCTTACCCTACGACCCTAGACAACGTGGTAATCAGTAGGCATAGTCCCAAGGGACTATGACCATCGTGATTACAATCACGTTGCGAAGTTCAAACGAACTTCGCATTGACCATAACTGGTCAATGTAGAAAGTCAAACAAAGTTTGACTTTCAGACTCGAAAGACTCGAAAAGCAATAAAAGAACGAAAGAATACTTACGAAGGGTCCCCGAATGCTAATCCCGATCCAAGAACTCAGGTATGAAACAATGGTTTCAACTTAGAGCTCTCAAAATCAGAATTCTAGTGAGAAATGCAATGGGGGTGGATGGTTATATATAGTTTTCGGGTAACCGTTAAGATCGTTTCATGGAAAACGTGCCATGATCCCATCCGTACAAGTGTCGGAAAGTTGTGGTGGCTTAAATTGGTCCTTATCTTAGTGACTAAGCAACTTAAAACATGTGGTTAAGGATCAATTAGTTGCAACTTGTATTTAAAACATTGAATCTGGTCCAGATCATGCAGTCGCGTAGCGCGACTGATAAGGCTTTAGGCGTCGCGCTACGCCACTGACCCATCTGATTCAGAAATGTTTCTAAATTGGCAGAAATGGTCCCTGTTGTGTTTTAAGCCCTTTTTCGATGCGTTTGAACCCCGTTAACCTCATTTCAAGGCTCTAAAATGAAGTTAAAGTATAGGGAACTCAAAACATGCTCAAAAATATGCCGGAGGTTGGTTCGTTTGGCCGTACGAACGCGATGTTCGCTTAATTACGACGGAATGCGCATAAGCGCGAAAAACGATCCAAATGACGCGACGAATGGATTTTTCTTAAGGCGAACACTAAAATATAATGTAGTCATGCTTACATAAATTTTTGGATGTCCAGATGTATTCAGAACGTAAGTTATGCGCGAAAATGCAAACTTGTGCACTTTTTGACACTTTTAGTCCCTGAATGACACAAAAGTTTATTTTAGCATACCGAACACCTCAAAGCCTATTTCTAAGCTATGTGAAGGATATTTATGGTATGTTTAACTTATGGTCATGTTCCAGAATGTCTGTTACAGTTCAAATTGGCATACTTTCGCAGTTTGTCAACTTTAGTCCCTGTAAGCGAATTAACTTGGTTTTGCCATACCAAAGCCTTCAAAACTTATTTCTAAGTTATGTAAAGGTTATTTAAGGTATGTTAAGCCTATTCCACTATTCCGGAGTGTTTGTTGCATTAAACTGGTTATATTTACGCATTAGTGCGCGTATAACCTTCCAGAAAGCGATTTAGAGTTTGAAATCGAACAAGAGTTGATATGTGCAAAAGATACACATATTTATACAAGTCCAAAGTATGAAATACAATATTTCATTGGTTTGGCATTTGTTTGATGGTTGAAATGACACAGGTGTTACAGTCCGCTTTTGTGAACATTACAGGTGTTTCGCTCTTGTGGACTTCACTAGTTTCGCTCTAAAATACATAGGTCCGCTCAAAGGGTCCGCTCATCCGAACTGTGTAGTTCCGCTTATCTGGACATAGTCTGGTCCGCTTATTTGTCATCAAAGGTTCCACTTATTCAGCTCAACGAGGTCCGCTTATTGGTCCAATAAGGGTTCGCTCATTCGGTCCAATACGAGATCCGCTTGTTAGTCCAATCGGGATTTGCTCATTAGTCAACTTGGGTTTCGTTCATACGCTTGATCTGATTTCGCCTGTGTGTCATATTTTGCTTGAAAGTGAACTTTATCGTGTCAAGATCATCTCACGACAATCGAGTGTCAGTGTATTTCAGATTACTTGATATTGTTTAAAACTGATTGAGGTTGTTTATTTGCTTTTAGGTTATTGACTTTCAGGTAATTGAAGATGTCAAGCAACGGTGAAGAATTTTACAACACATTCTACAACGCGTTCACTTCCGAATCGTCAGATAGAAGATCTGAGATGAAAGAATATTCAAGAGATATTTCGGAGAATTTGAAGTTTGAGAACATGTACGGAAGCCAACAGAAGCCACCAAAGCTAATGAAAGTGGAAGATTATCACTGGTGGAAAAACAGATTTGAGGGTTGGGTAAAAGCTTTCGCTCCCGAAAGCTGGTTAAAAATGACAGATGGATACACTGAACCAGTAAAAGAGGGAGGAGAGTTAATAGATCCAAAAGATTTCTCAGACATAGATGTAAAAAATGTTGTGGCTGAATATAAGATGATCACATTAATCAAACAGTCAGTGAGAGAGGATATTATCTCGTTACTTGAACAAGAGAAAACTTCAAAGAGTTTGTGGGAAGCGTTAGGGAGAAAGTGTGTAGGAAGTAATGAAATTGTCAAAAACAAAAAGAAATTGTTGCGTAAAGAGTTTGATTTATTCAGTTGTATGAAAAATGAATCTGTTTGTAGAATGATCGAAAGATTTGGGCATCTAAAAATGGAGTTAGCCAGACATGAAATCACATATTCTGAAGAGGATTTGGTGGATAAATTGTTTGATTCATTGCCAAATGATCAAGAGTGGCAATACTTCGCTTTAATGTTGAAGAACACAATCAAGCCTGAAGATTTAAAACTGGATTTGCTGATTGAAAGACTTGAAAGCCATGAGTTGGAGATAAAGAGATCTAAAGTCAACAATCCAGCTTATCAGCAAAATGTGGAGCTTTACTACAGAGGAAATGCACCACAGGCTGGATCTCCAAAAACAGCATTTTCTGCAGAAAGTTCAAGATCAGTGAACAATGAAAGTCTTCACAATGGTTTTCACGGTGGATCTTCTTCAACAGTTTCAGACCAATCTGCTTCAAAGAATTTATTCCAGTGTAATATCGCAGTGGATCTGAAGAATGGGCAGAATTTCAGCGAAGAGTCAGCAAAATAACAGATGGTTTTCTTGGCATCTGTACTTGAATCGTATGAAAGCCTTGTTGCAGGGAAGATCGGCAACACCAACTTGACAAAAGAAGATTATGATCAATTAGACCCCGAGGAGATGGAACTAATGGATATAAGATGGTGCATGGCCAGTGCTGTTCGTCGGGCACAACGGTTCATGGAGATCACGGGGAGAAAGTCAATTGGTGGATCATCTACCAAACTGGGATTTGATAAATCTAAGGTGACATGTTTCAAATGTAAACAAAAAGGTCATTTTAAGCGCGAGTGCAGAAATGCGTATGCTAATGATGATTCTGCAAACCCGTTCAACGAAGATTATTACAAGAAAGCGATTTACCATCAGAACAAGTCTGAGCCACCAAGATTGAAACAGCCTGAAGAAAAATCAAGGGCTCTTGCAGTTATATATAACGATGAAGGTTACGACTGGAGTCAAGTATATCCTGAAGAAGATGCAGTTGGATATGCATTTGTGGCTGATGCTGATCCTGATAGATATTGGAAAGCAGACTATGCAAGATGGGAAATTGGAAAATTAAACGAACCATTCAAAGAAGCCCAGAGAGCAAAAAGATGGAATGAAGAGTTGGAATGTTACATGGATCCACGGGGTAATCCAGTTGTTGACCCATCAAAATTGGATTTCAAAGCTGTAACAAATTTGATTCCAAGGCAAGCTACTTTCAACACACGAAGGTTATCTGATAAAACATTTTTGCCTGATTTGGAGAAGAAGATTAGAGAAGTTTGTGAAGCAAGTCTATCGAAGGTGGCAGAGATGAAGAAGAGAAAAGAAGAAGATGATTGAAGAAGTAAAGAATGTTGTGAAGATTGCTGCTGAAGAGGAACAGAAAGCTGAAAAAGAACAGCAGATAAAGGAAGTTCAGAAAGCTGAAACAGAAGAATCGGTGATGAAAAAGACTGAGGTAAATGAATTTTCTGACTTATCAAATGTTAAGATTGTTGATAACAATGAAAACAAGTGCAGGAATTGCATAGAAATGTGCAAAGCCTGTACTAAAAAAGATGACATCATAAAAGCAAAAGAAATTGAAGCAACAAAATTTGAAAATGTTTTCAAAATAAAATGTAAAGAAATGATTGAAACAGAAGAAATGTTGAAATTAAAAGTTGAAAAGCTAACACAGAAATGTCAAGGTCTTGAAAAGGATAATGATGTTTATAGACAACTGTGTTCAGCAAAATGTGTTGATTGTGTTGAAAAAGAATCTAAATTTCAAGATTTACAAAAACAGTATGATTCTTTAAAGTGGTCGAGTCAGAGAGTACAAGAAGCTTATGATACTTTGAAAAGCCAAGTCAAAAGTTTTGATCAAAGATTGTCAGAAACTTTAGTCACTAAAGAAATGTATGAAAGAAAGTTTAAAGAAAAGCAAATTGAATTGAACAAGTGTGTTGATGAAATTGCAAATCTTAAACAAGTCTTGGCTGAAAAAGAAAAGGTTGTTACCAAACTTCAAAGTTATCATAACTCTTCGTACATTCTCGAACGCATTTTCAACATCACACCAGATGACAAAGATACTGAAAATTGCAAAAAGGGTATTGGTTCAGAATTTCATCAGGTACCACCACCATTGAGAAACAATTATACTTTTTATGATGAGGAAAAGGTGGCAAAGGGTTTGAACATAGCTGACAAGTTACCTGAAAGTATCGATGTAACTTACTCCAAATCTGATGATGTTAATGATTCAGAGGTGGTAAGTAAGGTTGTTGAAAGCGTTTTGAAAGATGAGTCTACAAAAGGTAAGTCTGAATCACAGGATGAAGATGAAGGAAATCTTTATGATGGTTATCTGAAAAACACAAAATCCGAGAAAAATTTGAATGATGATTCAAAAGGATTGGTTTATACCATGATTGGATTGGACAAATTATTCTTGGATGTTGTATTCCCGGTTCAGAATGTGATTTCAGAGAAGGTCGATAAAGTTTTCAAAATGGTTGAGATTGAGAAGTCTGAGATTCCAAAGTTTGCTAGTAAAGGACATAAATCTTTTTATAACAAACCTGGTTTTAAGAAGAAAAACATGAAGGCTGGTTTGGGTTATAACAAGAAACGGAATTGGAATCAAAGTAAAAAACCAAATTTGCAACAAAAGATGAGTTTTGTTCAAGGGAAAAGCTTGAAAGAAGAGGAAAAACTCAAATTTGGACAACAGTCTAATGAGGAGTTTGATGCTATGAGAAAGAAACAACAACAGGCCAAGGATGTTTCAAAGAAAGTGTGTTTTAAATGTGATCAAATTGGACATGTTGCACGAAAGTGTCCAAATCCAAAGCCTGTTGATGTTGAAAAACAGAAATCTGAGGATGTGAAACCAAGGTCAACCAGATTTGATTTGAAACAAACTTGGAGGTACAATACAAACAAGTTTGCTTCAAATCAAAATTGGAAATCAAACCCGAACAGGTTTGATTCAAGACAGACCTGGAATTCTCACACACCCAGATTCAGAACAACACAGAGTTGGAGAACATCTGTTGATATGACAAAACTTCAAGAGTTTTGGAAACCTAAAAATGTTATTCAAAATCAAATGGTTCAAAAAGAGACAAACTTTTACAAAAGAGGTACTCCGGAAGGTCAAATGTGGAGTGCTAAGAAACAAGTGACGTTGGAAAAAGATGAGAAAGTTGAAGTCAATGCTGAAAGAGTTTTAAATGATAAAGAGTTTCCGAAATTGAATGAACATTATTGTGTTGAAATGCCTAAGGTCCAACAGACCTGGGCTAAATTGTTCAAATAGTTGATACAGTTTGAATGTGCAGGTGCTCAATGAAGCTGAAGATTGTGAGAATGGTAGTTGGAGCAGCCTGGCACAGGAAGAGGTTGCAGGACCCTGGTTTGGTTGAACAGGGATTTAGTTTGAGTGATGTTTGTACATAAATAAACAATATTTTCAAAATCCTAAAAAAATTGAAAAATTTAAAACCAAAAATATGTTTTTAGTTTGTTAAAATTTGAAAAACCAAAAATATGTTGTATTTAATTTTGTTGAATAAATGTTGATTGAATACGCCGAAACCCTCACGGCTGAACAAACATGATTACTTTCATCAGATTGAAAAATGGTTTTCAAACTGTAAAATATCAATGTGTTGTAAATCATGAGGGTACGGTATATTTTCTGAAAATCGTGCATGAGAAGCAGAAAATGGATGGCGAGACAAAGCTATCAGTATTGGTTGTCAATTTTTCTTTAAATGGTTTTGCATTTTAGGGGGAGATATATTGTTGTTAGAAAATCCAAAAACATTTGAAAATTTGAAAAATTAAAAACATGATAAAATTCAAAATTTGAGTTTTTGCGTAAAAAGAGGAAATGATAGTACATCAGTAGACAGTTACGGTATGCTAAAGAAATGGAAAGTTTAAATGTGTTAAACGATCTCACCGTGGATGTGTCGGTAGATTTTTATACACTTAGTAAACTTTTTCGAGATATAAACCTAAATTCAAACACTTGCGTATTTCGTGGGGAACACTACTTGGATATATAGGTAACCCCTGAAATCTCGTTTGAAAGGTCTCATAATCTGATATACTAGGTTTTTATACTCAATGATGTCTGGGGTATTATTCCGGGACTTCTGCTGAATGGAAGTTCTGACCTAGTCCTCGAATAATACTTTCTGCAAATGCTTGAAACATAGCATCACCCTCAGCATATATGATAAGACAATAAAATTGCTTAGCAATGCTGTTGTAAAAATGATCCTCTAAAGGGGACACACCTAAGTTGAGTCATGATCTCTCTGCTGAACGGTAGTTCTGACCTGAGCTCTCATGATTCTTCATAATTTATTAACCCCTTACAGATATCATTTGTGTTATAATTTCCTGTAAGACTGAATATTGGGATCTGGATACGGGAGTATATTCAAGAGGTGGGACACATGAATGGGTTTAAGTTCTTAAAATACCTAATTCGTATCCTGAATCAGTTGAAATTTGTATGAAAATTTAAGTGGACAAGTATATCGACAATCTAAGTGAATTGTTTAATTCTTAAAGTGAAATTAAGCTCAACGATACTTGTGATTTGTCATAAACTGATATGATCCTCTGACGCATACTCAAAACAAAAATATTGTTTGTAAATATGTTTGTGCATATTTCTTTATTGCTTTATATTTTTAGAAAATTAAAAAAGATTTTGATTTATGTTTTATTTTAGACAACCGATGTCTGATTGCTGAGTTTCAAAATCTAAGTAAGCTGATCGTGTTTCTGAAAATAAAACAAGTTCATTAATTTGAAACTTGAATTTCTGTTTTAAAAATTCGAAAACAGTTTGTGATATCTCCAAGGTCATTAATTTGGACTTGGATGATTAACTGTGGGGGATTTGGATGCTTATATTGTTATAAGAGTTAGTTTCCGATACGATTCGGTGAAACTGCCAAATTCATGAGAAGTGATTTTGAGGAGATTGAATTGTTAGATTACGATATCTGGAAGTTTAAAATGTTGTTACTTATAGGTGTATGAGTGAATGCAGGAAAAGTCCAGACTACGATCCCGAGAGCTGAGTCTTAGGGGGAGTCTGAAGACAAGCTGAACGTTAGGAGGAGCTTGTAGCCGGAAAGCTAGGTGTCGATCCCTAAAGCACGGAAGCTTGACGAAAGGGGGAGCCTGCTGATGATAAAGCTGTTGATGATAGAACCAGTGATGAGATCCTGGTGTAAGAGTCAAAGTGTGAAGTTGATAAAGAGAAGTGATGGATGCTTACAATGTTACAATCTGAGTAAAGATGCAGAATGATCAAGACTGAAAAAGGTGTCATAACAGAGAATAGTCACTGAAGACTTCGTCAATATCCGAGGGGGAGTCTGTTAGTGCATTACGTCTATTGACTTCGTCTTGTATCATGTAACGTAATAGGATAGATTAGAATAATCAGTGCACAAGGTTCGAGAAACGAAAGTTGGTGGATTAGCAAGTAGGTCCGCTTATATGGACATTGTCCATAAAAGCGAACCATAAGCTAATAGGTCCGCTCATATGGATGTCCATATAAGCGAACCTGTCTCCACTATATATAGTGCACATGTTGTTCATTTGGTAACGGTTCCGAAACTTGTAACGAAGTGCTGCCAGATTGCTTTCAGGTTGTAAACGTTGTTAAATCAATCAAAGAAGCATTATAATTAGTTTGAGCGTCCGTTTCATTGTTTCCGCCTTTGAATCGGATTCACAACTCTTCTGATTGACTCATTCGGGTTCAACAACGATCCTACAAGTGTCTCTTGCACCTTTGGGTATGTATGAAATGCTTGAACGGAGCTTGATGGTGGTGGTAGGGTGGTGTGGTGGTGGCGGCCGATCCAAAGAGAAGAGAGGGAGAAGAGTGTTGTATGTTTGATGTTGAGAAGTGAGAGAATGGTAAACTCTTGTGCACTTTTATAATCCAATTCCACCATTATCCAACATGTAATATGCTTCTAATTGTCCAACATCCACCAATAAAATAATGAAAAGAATTGTGGGGGTGTTCCACCCCACATAACCGGTTCGAACAAGAGGGGTGCTGTAATGATATGGTTACTAACTAGTTAGATTTAAAAGGTTAAGTTAGTAGTTTATTGTGTGTTATATAATATAAAGTGTGTTAGGGTGCTCGGGGACCCTAACTAGCTCAGAAAAGTAAAAACAATGTATTTGGCAATATTTTTATGTTCCGGGTAAAGTCCGGTTGTTCGGTTGGATGTTGATCCGTTAAAGTGCTAAATAAAGCTTTAAAGTGTCTTTTATATTGTTTTTAGTGACACATTAAATTCCCAACACTTTGGAAAATGTCTAGACTATTTTACCAAGTTTTTGCACTTTACTGGCTTTGTTAAATGCTGAATTTTGGGTTTTTAGTGCAGAATTCTGCACTTAAAGTATGTTTTAGGCACTTTCGGCACTATAACTATCACCTAGTGACGCAGTTTTATGGTCCTCACCTCCCTACACTCACTACACTCACTACTAGTGCAGTATTCTATTCCTGGCTCATACTGGCCTCAAAAACAATGTCTATCTAGGTACTGGCATTGTCAGCATGTTTGCTGGGTTATCCGCTCAGTGTGCTAACTGTGCTTTGTGCATCAAGTTTGTCACTAAAGTTTGTGTATAATTGGAGTGACAGTATGAAATGTGATGCATATGTATGTATGTAAGAAAGCAGTTTAATCACAGTTGAAATCAAGCACAGTCATTAAGCATAAATTTTATATTAATTAACTGTACGGATGCATGCAAATTTGACAGTTGTCACATTCTCCCCCCGTTAAGAAAATTCCGTCCTCGAAATTTGTACTACCTTAACTCCTTATGGCTACGTCACACATTTATATATATGAATAATACTGTGGTAGATAATCACCAACCCGAATCAAACCTTACTCACATTAGGTGAGTCCCAGAACATGTAACATCCCGAACCCTATGGTTAAAAGGTATGTGCTTTTAGCATTTGTTGTCAATGGTACAAGACATACTTGACGTATAGTCTAGTGTAATCCAGCTAGCAGGGGGGTTCCACAAAAGAGTGGTTTTGACAAATAAGATTCTCAAACGATCGATTGCAATATGCAAACGAGTTTTCACGAACCCTAGCATCCGTTATATGAATTCAAAATTAACAACTCAAATGAAATAGTAAAATGATATGTCAACTCCTGATTAAATGAATGGTAAGATTTAGTGTGTTGAAAATTTTGAATTGCGAGAATACGCCGAGTGAATACAAGCGAATCTGGTGTATCCTTGCCTTGATTTGTAGTTGCATCAGACAAGTCAACAAAAGTATATGTAGTTTTGCGTGAAACGGTTGACCATGGTTATCACAAGCTATAAGTTTGTAATGACGCCATAGGGTGTCACAATGACATAATTCAATAATAGTGGTGACTGAACAAGTTCACCGTGTTTTAAACCAAACGAAAGTGTACCGAAACAAGCCTGAAGATTTGATTTACACAATGTTGCAAAGTTTTTAGTTGAATACGGAACATCAAAGAGTCGCTGTTTTTTATCGAAGGATGAAAAAGTATTAAGTACCGTAAGGCATTCGATTGTCAACGAAAGAATCGTTAGGAGGTACATTGTGCTTATGAAATGAATATATGTACCATTGCCTTAACACACAATTGTGCTGAGACTGCTTTGATCGTGAATATCAAACTAGATTGTTAACAAATAAGTAGGCAATTAAATCCGTGTATGAAGTGAGTAACCCAATTAGCACAAGCTTCAATTCTATGAAAATATCACCGCAAGGTATCGAAACAAATCAAACGATTTAGTGGAGTCGTAGACCAACCGAACCTGCTATGACTCGAAATGAAAGAATCTTTGCAAAAAAAATTTGAATATGATGCTCCCAATACATCATATGACGTCTGAAACTGAATATGCGAAGTGGATAAGTTCAAGCAATCGAACTTAATTTCAGTGTAGCCCGGCAATAAACGTATCTATCAACAAAGGGAATATCGGCATGGTAACAAAATAAACCATGAATGTAATTTGTAATAAAAGAAGTTTCAAGAGAGTGTGTCAACCTGATAGCAAAAGAGCCAACAATTTCAATAATGTAGGTCATTCGAATCACAACCCAGTAGTTAGATTTATCAACGAAATATTTGAACTTTAATGAAGCGTTTATTCGAAATGAAACCGCATGCTTAGCGAAAGGTGCATGGAATATATATAAGTTTTCAAGTAATGAAGCGGTGTGTAACTGCTAAAATGGAGAAGTGACCAAGCATACGAAACAAACGTGTGTTCGCTCTTAGCGAAGAGAATCAACGTGATGCAACTACTTTGAGGGGAGTAGAGATGCAAACATCTACTTGCTAGAAGCAAAAGTGAAGATTTCAATGAAAGAAAATGACAAGTTTGTTAGGTTAATGATCGTTGATTGAGTTGACAGATATGGTTCCTAAGTAAAAACCCTTACGAGTTTGGACCTGGGTTCCCAAAGGTCCCTAAATATATGTTTTCTAAATCCTCCAGATTTCGTATCCCGTGGAGAACTGGTTTGTGAATTGTGTAGGAAACACTATTTCTGTGTACGTCTAAGAACAAGTCATTGTCCCAAAAAATTTCCCCAGTATACTTTCTTCCCGAATTCACTGCTAACAACGCTCGATCGTCGACCAGTCGTGTAACAGTAGTTGTGTCCTCACAGTCAGTTATGTAAGAAGTTCGTTAATCCTTAGCAAGAGTCGCTGACTCTCGTGGGTTAGCTCGTTCGGCTCGTAGTAGTTGATGCTCATTTGAAAAATCATCGTCCTTCTTCTTGACAAGCAGAATTTGGGGTTACCCAAAAGGGAATTTTGGTCTGTTATCTTCCTTCTTTATCAACTTCTGAAGCTTCACTGTCAATCCTTGCATTTCCGAAGGTGTAATCCGTTAGGGTACATCGGTTGCAGGCGCGAAGCCTGGATTCAAATTGATGCAAAAATTCGACTCGTCGTTGGGGGGATAATTCTGGCAAGTCTTCGAGGAAGACTTCAGGATATTCTCTGATCATGGGGGTATCTTCGAGTTTTAGTTCTTCGGCTCCCGTGTCCCCGACATGAGCCAGAAAACAACACATCCTTTCCGCAACCACTATCGTACCTTCAAGCAATTCGTGATCTGTAGAGGCGTATCCTGCTTCGTGAGTTACAATCGTTCCTTCATTCGTCATCGAGGTGCGGATATCAATCTCCGCTCGATCGCTTGGCAACTAATCCACCCCAATTACCTCGTCGAAGCTTCCTCACTCAACGGGCAGTAGATCTAGCGTAAACTTAAGCTTTCCGGGTTCTATCCGGCCGATTCCAATCACTTCGTTGGCTTCCACTAGCTTCCCGTTAGCTAGTACTATCGTGTGCGGATTATCTAATTTACTTGTTACTAAACCAAGTATACTCTCAAACTCTAGAGATGCGAAGCTAAAATTTGCAACAGTATCTAGCAGCACAGATGCATAACGTTGAGTAATATGAGACGTACTGATATCCAAACTTGGATTCCTGGCATGCTCCCCTAGCTCTGCTACTGAGCTTTTATCCTTGTGCCTGATTCTTCTTAGGACAATATTTTCTGAAATGCTTCTTGCTCCCACAGTTAAGACAAACTTCAGCACGTTTTTGTTTGTCACTCGTCCTGCCTTCGTCGTTGTCGTTGTTTCCTCCGTGACTCTTGCAATCATCTTGACCTTTATTTCCACTTTCAATGCCTTGTCTACAAGTCTCCTTGGGATGCCCCCTCTTACCACAGTTATCACATTTTCCATATTTACATCGCCCGACATGATAACGTAGACAATTGTCGCACTTAGGTAGGATACCCATGTAGTCTTTTCCCTTCTTGGCCTTCTTGTTGTTACTCGCCGAGTAATCATTTTGAAATTTGCGAATTTTCTTTTGTTATCTCCAGATGACTCTACAGGAGTCTCCTCTTTCTCTTCCACACTGAAAAATTTTCCTTGTCTAATTGCTTCTTCAGTGAGTGCCACGCTTGTGTTGATAGCCTCATTGATCGTTGAAGGTTTAGATGTCGTTACCAGGCTTAGAATCTGAGGTGCTAGTCCCCCAATGAAACGTTCGTTCTTCCTAGATTCTGGTTCCACCAAACGCGAAGCAACTTGTGATAATTCGCCAAATCTCTGCACATATTCAGCTATCTTTAGACCTTCCATTTTCAAGTTCCACAATTCAGCTTCCAACTTCTGGACTTCCGCCCTAGAGCAATATCTTTTGCGTATTAGTTCCTTCAGTTCGTCCCACATCAAAGCATACGCAGTAGTCTCACCCATTGCCTGAACCTGGAAGTTCCACCATGACAGAGCCCCATCTATTAATAGCCCAGCTACGTACGCGACCTGATGTTCTGGGGCACATTTGCTCAACCGTAAGACAGAATCTGTTTTCTCAACCCAACGCATGAAGGCTAAGGTACCCCCAGTGCCATTGAATCCTTGAGGTTTGTGGTTCAAGAACTGCTCGTAAGTGCAGCCCTTGCTATGTTCAGAGCATAGGGCCTCGAGCTGTGCAATGGCTTGGGAGATGCGTTCTTGTAGTTGTGCCGTTGATGTGGGCGGAGGGTTGTTGGCATTGACATTCCCTTGTGTCGACATCTTCTGAGAAGAAGATTGGTTAAGTCAGGTCTCATTTGCTCCGTAAGTGCATTTAGTTGTTTAGTGGTCATAAGTACATACACATATTAGGTTATCATACCAACCAATCAAGCAATAGTATAATCGTAGTATAACCAAGTAATTTGGTAATTATGTTTAATGAGAGTATAGCAAGTAAGCACGTAGCATTATAATTATAGCACACGCATATAGATCAATAACGTGCTTAACGAATACATAGGGATCGTTTCTTCATTGGTCATTGGCCACAAGTATTGTCGCATGTTTAATGATAATTGGCTCCCATTGTTTTCCGGCCACAATTGCATTGTCTTACAAAATGTATCACATTAACAGGGACACAGGGTCACCCTACCCTCGCCCAAAATATATTAGTGTATCAAAATTACATAGTCAGATGTGGTCCTCAAAAGTCTCCACCGTCCCGGCTTATCATTAGTGTCCTTACCCAAATGCAATCCGCATAATCCAGAAACCAACTATAATGGTAACTGAGGTGGAGGAGGAAGGAAAGCAGTCTGCTAGAATGCGTGAACTCCTCCTCGATTTTGTATATACGTCGAAGTCATTGACTGTTCTACCACTCGACAATAAAGAAACGAGCATCAAAACCTAGGAGAGGTGTGATAGCAGCAGGTGAGAGCGTCGAAAGGGATCTTGATGAAGATGGGGGGGGGGGGGGAATCAAAGTATACTGAAAATAGGCAATGTGGAGGACGTGGTGTCAGCTTAAGCTCCAAAACTCTGTGACTTATATCCTTAAACTGTAGCTGATGTTACAGGAGCACTCATCCCGTGTGTAGCCTCCATAATGCAAGGGATGGCAAGGGTCTAAAATCAGTATAGTGTATTATAGGGTCCATCGAAGTGGCTCGTCTGGCGTTGTAGAGGTGAATGTAGCAACGGTGCGACCTGTGAAGTCGGGAAAATGCTGTTGTAGCAACTGAATCGTTATGCGGGTGCTGATCTGGAGTACCTTCCCGGGGTGCGGGTATGTTTTGAAAGAAAGCGATAGGCATATTGGCGCAATGGACGTCGGTCTTCAAAGGGGAAAGGAGCAATGTCAGCGGTTGTGGGTGCAATATCAAATGTCTCAACTGATAGAAAGATCATTAGATGCGAGTGCTGGGTAGGGTATAAGGGATGCATTGTCTGGTAAATCAAAAGAAATAGGGTCATGATTAAGTAAAGGTGCAGGTACTGGGTCTGGTACAAGGAGTGCAATGCATGGTAGACCAAAAAGGAACAGGATCGTGATCACGTAAAGGTGTGGGTTCAGCAGGTGCAATATCGAGCTGACCCAAAAGGTGTAGAAGCTAGCTCATGAGCAGGCCCTGGGTCGTGTAACGGTGTGGTGCCTCGAGCAGGTGATAGAGCCGCAGCCATGTCATCGTCGTCTGCGTCAGTAGTAGAAAGCTGTAATCCAACTGTTTGTAAGGTTGCAGATGTCACAGACTCAAAAGAGTCTGAATGCATGTTTGTAAAGTTGCAAATGTCCACAGGAGGCGCATCATCGAGGATCGGAGCCATGGTGTGCCCATCATCGGGATGACCAGTGATAGAGTGGTCATGGATTGAAACAAGAGTGACAGAAAGATTCTTGTCAGAGAAACCATCAGCGAGGATGAAGTATCACCAAAATCTGGTAGCGCGGATTGTTGGAAGTCGTCCTCGTCCTTAGTCAGCATATCAGGATCACGCTCAGCGTCTGACGTAAATGTCTCTGGCGTAGATGTAGTCTCATTATCTGTGGCGGTGGTCGTAGTGTTATCAATGTCTGATAACTCGTTCTCTAAATAGAGTGACATGTGTGCCGGTGCGTAGCATGTATATCCATAGTAATTACTAACAATTAGTGTATGCAAACAACTACCACATATGCACGTCTATCAATATTTAGCAACTAAGCATGTATGTAGTATTAATGAAAGTATGTAGTCATCCTAGTCTTCCCAGACTATCCCACCCAGTCTCTCAGACTGAACTTCCCAGTCTCTCAGACTAACTCCCTGGTCTCTAAGACTAACTCCCTGGCCTCTAAGACCAACTCCCTAGTCTCTAAGACTAACTCCCTGGCCTCTAAGACCAACTCCCTAGTGTCTAAGACTAATTCCCTAGCCTCTAAGACCAACTCCCTAGTCTCTAAGACTAATTCCCTGGCCTCTAAGACCAACTCCCTGGCCTCTAAGACCAATCCTCCCAGTCTCTAAGACTAAATCCCTGGCCTCTAAGACCAACCTCCCAGTCTCTAAGACTAAATCTCTGGCCTCTAAGACCAACCTCCCAGTCTCTAAGACTAAATCCCTGGCCTCTAAGACCAACCTCCCAGTCTCTAAGACTGATCCTCCCTCAGCCTCTAAGACTGATCCTCCCTCAGCCTCTAAGACTGATCCTCCATCAGCCTCTAAGACTGATCCTCCCTTAGCCTCTAAGACTGATCCTCCCTTAGCCTCTAAGACTGAACCTCCCTCAGTCTCTAAGACTGATCTTCCCTCAGCCTCTAAGACTGATCCTCCCTCAGCCTCTAAGACTGAACCTCCCTCAGCCTCTAAGACTGAATTATAAATATAAATTTGGAAATGTGTATTTGTGCCTTTTTGTTTGTAAAAATGTGTGTTTCCCTGGATCTGGACGTTTTGTGCATGCAATGTAAAAATGTTTGAAAACGTTTTCGTGAGAGCCCTGATGATCATAGTCTAGACTCGAGAAAGAATCCTAGTTCGCTATGATCGAGGCTCTGATACCAAGCTGTCACACCCTGGCTTTTGCGGAAGCGTGGATTATTTTGGTGTGACTTCTTAATACCATAGCAACAATCATAACAATGCTATATGATAAAAATACATGACGTTCATCCATTCATTAAGTTTTAAAATACCGCAACATTAGTATTTGGAAAAGTCGATACTTAAAATAATTTACAAACCATACTTGTCTAAAACGTGTTCAAAAGACACAACAAAAGACTTTTAATAAAACGAGATTTTAGACATGCAACCCGTCCAGATAAGGGTTACACCTCCTAAACCTACTGCCCTGGATGACATCTTATTCAACGCAGCTTGACTTATGCATACTTCGCTGGATCCGCTAATTCCCTGAAATACATGTAGTTTGAAAAATCAACATAAAGTTGACCGAGTTCATGTGTAAGTGAGTATGTATAAACCTTTGTAATATGTCTGTATGTATGAAAATCCCTGGTATGTAGCAATTAAGGAAAAAGAGATCACCATTGGGTTGCAAAGCCAATGATATGTGTGAAGTGATGCAGGAAGACTCAAACCTAGAAAATTTGTGTGTCGGGCACATAGTCACCTCATGGTCCACTCGGCGGACTCAGGAGCGTGGGGCTCGCTACACCCAAATAGATCTATCACTCATGTCCCTCGGTCCTACAACGAGGATTAATGGCCCTAAGTACCACCTACCCACTCACATGATCTAAGTAGTAAACCCTCCTTAAGCTAACCATACCATGTATATAAAAGTCTGTAATAATTGTCGCATGTATTTCACCCCCGAAGTATAAAACTGAAAACAGTAAAGAGAAAAGGGGGAAACATGAACTCACTATATTGCGTCTTCAGTATGTGTAACCCAAGTCTCCTCAACCAACACGACTACCTACAGTGTACTAACGTCTTTTAGACGAACGGGTCGTGCCTTGTCTTCGTATTTGTGTTTTTGGGTTACGTTTCTGGTATTATTCCAAGTTATAATAATTATATTTAGTTTTAGAATAATTGTTTATGCAGTGTTTCTGTATTAATACTTCTCAAGTATTCGTATTTCCTTCCCAAGGATGGGGTATTTCATACATGTATTTTTCGTATTTGTATTTGTATATCTTGCCACGTAATGGCGCTGTATTTTGGTGTATTGTTCTAAATAAAAATATGTTAATATATTCCCAATATATATTTCCAAAACCATATATTTCAAGTCTCACTTAAATATATATAAAAAAACCTTATTTTGTTTAATCATGTATCGTTCCAGAAAGTATATATATTTTTCTCAAAAATTATATATCTTCTAAATATACTAGGAAAATATATTTTTATCTCCCAAAAATA
Organism: Helianthus tuberosus; assembly: GCA_030545235.1. NCBI lineage: Eukaryota > Viridiplantae > Streptophyta > Magnoliopsida > Asterales > Asteraceae > Helianthus > Helianthus tuberosus. The sequence continues at coordinate 75,832,901 of CM060384.1, read as the reverse complement.
ATATATTTTCTCGTTGTCAAGAATATGATTTACTTAGTAATATTTACGAAATCATATTTTCACTTCTTTCATTTCCAAAATAATATTTACCAAAAATATAGTGTAATGCTATATCCCGGAATATTTCATAAGTTACGTTTTAGCGTTTCGTATTGCTTTAACAAATGCATAACTTAAATATTTATTTCGTGAGAGTTTTGGGTATTATTTTGGAGTCGTAATTTTATGGAATACATGAGTTATACTATTTCATCTAAAAATAATATAACTAGTTCACAAAATAACAGTCAATCACACAAGCATTTTAGTATAAAATATATATTCTACATATATATTTATCAAACTTTATTTACGACAATCAACATCCGGCACTTAGTATTTAGTAATAAAAATCATGGCAAAGTTTTATTTTGAAAATAAAGTTAGAAATACATTTGTAAACACTTACTAGAAAAAAAATAATTTCTAAGTGTTGAGTTTTTAGAAAAAATTTCGCCAGAGTTGCCTTTGTAAATGGAGGCGTCCACGCTTACTAGCGTTTCATTTTCTTTTATAAAATTTACTCAAACAATCATCAACCAACAATATACAATTTCTATTCACCAACTTGACCAAAAATAAACATGAACCATAAACTTGTGAACTTGAAAGTTTGTAAAAAAAATATGTAGTAAATTACTAACATATTTAGTAGGTCTTGTTATCTTTAAAAATATGATTAGTTTCTTAAAAACTTTATTTTTAAAGAATTTGAAGTTTAACAACTTCTAGTCATGACTTACAAAAATACTTCTTTGTTAAATTTTCTTGTTACACAAGTGTTCATACACTTGTTTACTTACTAAAAATGATTTTTGTTCATACAAGATCCGGGTTTTAACAAAACTAGTATTTCTCACTTGGTTCTTCCGAAAACCCACTCATAGATCTTTAGATCTACAAGTTTATAACTTTATTTTTCAAGAAAACTTATAGTTATTCAAGTTCAAGTTCATGTGTGGATGGTTTCATCATCCTTCATATCTTCAACCTTTACATCTTGCTAGTTCATGTTCTTAAACGTGATCTAGCAAGTCTAGGTGATGAATCATCTTACTTCTACTAACAAACAACATCCAATAATTATAATAACACAAGAACAACATGATTTCAACCTCATTCTATCACTACTTCACCATTAGTTAGTTTATGTTCATAGACTTTGATTATGTTCTTTGGAGTTTCTTAATATTTATCATTCTTTCAACTATTAACCACCAAAAATAAGAACAAGATGATGATTTAAAGCACTTACTACTAGCACAAGGCTAGGGAAGTTTCAAAGCGTAAAAGTGGTGGATAAAAGAAAACTAGAGCGGTCCTTGAGCTTCCGAACACACCAAGCTTAGTTGTAGTGTCTCTTGCACCTTTGGGTATGTATGAAATGCTTGAAGGGAGCTTGATGGTGGTGGTAGGGTGGTGTGGTGGTGGCGGCCGATCCAAACAGAAGAGAAGGAGAAGAGTGTTGTATGTTTGATGTTGAGAAGTGAGAGAATGGTAAACTCTTGTGCACTTTTATAATCCAATTCCACCATTATCCAACTTGTAATATGCTTCTAATTGTCCAACATCCACCAATAAAATAATGAAAAGAATTATGGGGGTGTTCCACCCCACATAACCGGTTCGAACAAGGGGGGATATGGGGTTGGGTTGTAATGATATGGTTACTAACTAGTTAGATATAAAAGGTTAAGTTAGTAGTTTATTGTGTGTTATATAATATAAAGTGTGTTAGGGTGCTCGGGGACCCTAACTAGCTCAGAAAAGTAAAAACAATGTATTTGGCAATATTTTTATGTTCCGGGTAAAGTCCGGTTGTTTGGTTGGATGTTGATCCGTTAAAGTGCTAAATAAAGCTTTAAAGTGTCTTTTATATTATTTTTAGTGACACATTAAATTCCCAACACTTTGGAAAATGTCTAGGACTATTTTACCAAGTTTTTGCACTTTACTGGCTTTGTTAAATGCTGAATTTTGGGTTTTTAGTGCAGAATTCTGCACTTAAAGTATGTTTTAGGCACTTCCGGCACTATAACTATCACCTAGTGACGCAGTTTTATGGTCCTCACCTCCCTACACTACTACTAGTGTAGTGTTCTATTCCTGGCTCATACTGGCCTCAAAAACAATGTCTGTCTAGGTGCTGGCATTGTCAGCATGTTTGCTGGGTTATCCGCTCAGTGTGCTAACTGTGCTTTGTGCGTCAAGTTTATCACTAAAGTTTGTGTATAATAAATGGAGTGACAGTATGAAATGTGATGCATATGTATGTATGTAAAAGAAATCAGAAAGCAGTTTAATCATAGTTGAAATCAAGCACAGTCATTAAGCACAAATTTTATATTAATTAACTGTACGGATGCATGCAAATTTGACAGTTGTCACACATCTCTTGACTTTAATCCACATAGGGTGGATTTGCCACGTAAGGAACCCTAAGTAGTAATCGTTGTGCCTACTCAATTGATTTTCGTCAAAAGCTTGCATATTCAAGTTCATCTCATAGCTCATGTGTATCGCCTGATTGTGTGCCATCAACTCCCTATGTTGACTCTCCCTTTCCGTGTTTTGCCACGAGCCTTGATCATATATCGACTATTGAAATGGCTCCCATGTAGCATATTTGGGTGGACGCATACTTTCCACCCTTGCCTGCGTATCATCGTCGAATATATCCCACGAATATGACGACTGCCTCAATTCTTCCACCTGTCGACTCGACCCTTCATCCGTAATTATCCCAGCCTCCATCTTCCTCCGCAACAATTCCTCATCACTGGAGTCCTGATCATCCATCTCGCCCCTACTTGGTTTCTCCTTGCCCCATTGTAGTACCTTTAACTTCACCCATCACCAAACTTAACCTTGTGCCACAACTTTGTTTTCTTGTATGAGTGTTGCTCATGTAAACATACATCACTGATTCTATACACAACATGAGGCTTGCTATACGGTCGATCATTCGGTAAAATTGCTTGGTGCTTTTCCAGTAAGGCACTAATCAACCGCACATGGAGGATTAACTTCTTTCCCTTTGATTGCGACACCTCCATATATTCATCATTACCAAGTGTCGGAATGAGAGCTTCAACTTTCTGGTCATAAGGGCATATAAAATTGGGACTTCCCATAGTCTCACCGATGATCGATCCCCCAATCGCGGATCAACATTTGACATTACAAAGCTCAACAGCAACCGTACCAATGGTTTCAAATGATCCCTCTTCATAGCGATTGCACCCTTATCCAAAAAAAAACAATTCCGCGTGCATCACGCTTTCACTCGCCAGTTTCTTTTGGTGTAGAAACAAGTCGTTCTCATCAACGAATTTGTAGAACTTATCCGGCTTAGAGTCGAACGAAGCCAATTACCTCAGAGTTGTGAATGATAAAGTGACCGGCTTATCATTTACCGTTCCTATAAAGGTGGTTGTTTTTGGTGGACTAGCTCCATCGTCCTTCCTTAGCGTGCTTAACCAAGCCATCACACTCTTCACATAAATATCCCCCTTCTCATTACCACGAAAGTTAATCACTGCCCCCAACCAAGATCCTCCAATAACTTAAAAAAAACCCAAGGCCCTGAAATCCAGCCTGTAAACTGCCTTCTCGAGGCACAAATTGTCTTTGATCGATCGTTCTTCCCCATCTTCTCATAGAACAATTGCTCTTGGTATGCTTCGGACATTTTACTCAGTGGCCCCGTTTCCCACTTGGTATTTTACCACTTGTGAGAACGTGTTTGGATCGATTCCCGTGCATTTGAATGCTCAATTGATTGCGTAGATCTCGTATCTTATGCGGAATCCAAGTACTAGAGTGGATTGAACAAGAACAAGTAAATTTAAGATGATTTCTATTGATTGATTAACAATACAAAACCACGAAATCACTTGGACAGAGTAACAGCTCTTAAGTCCGCAAGCATGTAAATGAACAAGACATAACACTCCTAGATATAGTATCAGTAGATCCGCACCAACACAATAACCACGGATGAACTATGTGCGGATCAACAATTATGCGCGGATGGACTGATTCAACCGGATGTGCATTCCTTGATCCTTGCGGATGTGCTAAAACCCTAATCTTGCGCCGACTCGTGCGAACTAGCTTTGACACATGTGTGTTCTTCAGTTTAAACCCCGTCTTGTCCTATCTTGCTAGCTACGAATCAATACATTTGTTGTTTAACCACGTGATTGACGGAAGCGATAAAGATATGCACTCACAAAAATTTGCGATGGGATATAAATTTGGAAAAATTACAAGTTTTGTCCTTTATCTTTATACCATATTTCAGGCGGTGTCCTTTTCAACGAATCTTGACATGTTTTTCCCTTTATAGGGAATTTTGTTGCATGTTTTGTCCTTTGACCCTAACCTAGTTAGATTTTCTTGTTAAATCTGTTCACATGCAAGTCACATGAGGGTAGTTTAGTCTTTATACATATAAAGGACATTTTTTTTGTAAATACTAATAGATGTATAAATACAACCCTCAATTTTGTCTTTTGCTATTTTTTATAAATAATAGTCAACTTTTTTCCTGAACACAGCAGACTTATTGCTTGATCCGAATCTAGATCTGGACATCTGGATAAACTCCGAACACCACGTCCTGACAGATCCTGCTTCTAAAATCAATATTCAACAAATTCTAAACCAAATCATTTCTAGGGGCGATGCTTTGAAGGGGCCGGGGGAGGGGCGCCCGACCCCCAAACTTTTCAGCCAGTAGTGTTATATATGTAGTTTTCGTATAGAAATTTTTGGGTATATACGTTTTCGACCCCCCGTAAAAAATTTCAAGCTTCGCCTGATTTCTTGATTGATCATTAATTTCATCTATCCAATAATAAACACAAATCACATTATACATACAAACACTTCAAATTAATAACTACCTGAGATATTTCGGATACGAGTGAATCGCGATCAAGCGCATCGGAAGCAGAAGACCATCGCTCAACACTGAAGAGGTATGGTCCCAATTCCATGCACACATGGCAGGGACCACACCACCTTTTCTGTCCAACATGGCGCCTACATCAGCAAGTAAATCCAGAAGCTCCTAGAAGCTTCTGGAAGACGTCAAGGTGGCACCGAAGATGCTCATCCAGACAAAAAGGATAACACTTGTCACCACTAATCGGGCGCCATGTAGACCTGCGACACAACCTGGGGGCAGACCGACAGCTGCGGTACAATTTCTCCAGCATGGAAAAATGATCGCGCACCACGTAGACCACTATCCTAACCACAGCAGAGGAGACCAAGAGGATATTCCCCTTGGTCGGACAGCTGGCGCCCAATAGCAGCTGGCAAGGTCGCTCCTCCCTCCTTCACCCTCCAGCTATAAATAGGACCCTTCATCATTCAGGTTATCCATTCTGTTCTTTTCACTTTTCACCCACAACGCACACTATTTCTTCCTCTGGGCAGTACTTATTCTCACGCCGGAGCCCGGTTAAGAGGGAAACCCCCATATTCCCCTCTTAACGAGCTAACGGTGTTACTGTTTTTCAGGATCTCAGCCTTAGGCGAGTAGAGAAGGAGATTGAACCCACGTAAGAGACAACCCAACTAGTTAACCTTCGGTGTTAACCAGGGTTTCATCATTGGCGCCAACCGCATTTTTTGCAAACCATTTTCATCTCCTTTTTCTTCAAAAAGCTCTCTAAATGACTGAACCAAACCCCTCTCCTTACATGGACGGAGAAGTCTCTTCCTTCGAACTAATTACGGACACCACTCACGTCCAAAGGTATCAAGGGAACGAGACCGTCAGAGAGGGGCAAGTAAACAATGAGTTACCCGATATCTTTGGGAGCACCTCCAGAGTTATCAATCAAAGAACAAACGGAGCTACTCTCCAACCTTCACTCGGGATAGTTAAGCAAACACCTCCAGAAGTTCCGACACCAAACCATGGGGCTGGTCCTTCAGCACCATCGGGTCAAATGCAGTTGAATTTTTCAGCACTGTTAGGGCTACCTGAAGGAGAAACTCTGGCCTCCTGGTATGCCAAGCAGACAGTGTCTCTGAACCTTGTCTATGCGCAGTTAAGCGCACAGCAAGCTTTGCTCCAAGCACAAGCAAATCGGTCCGCTTTTGTTACTCCACCACAAAAGCACCAAGCGCTCATATCCCTCCGCAGACGCACGCGCGAATCCAGCAGCACGAGAAAATAGCCAGCATAAGAAGACAAAGTGCGCATGACACGCGCGATACATATGGCAAAACCGAAAGCAACTATGTGCAGAATACTCACCAACAGAAGAGATCAGTACACAGCCGCCTGGGCCCGCGCAACATAAATGACGAATGGAACAGTTACAACGAAGACGATGACACGATCTATAAGCAAGAAAATACAGTCTTCAGCAGATTACCACCAAACCACAAAGCGTACAAACCCCACAAGCGTGTGGGATACAATCCAAATGCAGAACATGATTACTCGTTAAGCTATCGCCCAGAAGGCATTGCCAAAAAGTCGAATTTTATTAGGGAGATCGCAACAGCTGATATCGACAAGACAAAACTGCCACACAACGTGGGCAAGTACAATGGCTTAACTGATCCCAATGATCATCTCCAAGTCTTCAACGGCGCAGGATTAACAGGTGGCTGGACATTACTAACTTGGTGTCATCTTTTCGCTCAAACTTTCGTCGGCGCGGCACGCGTCTGGTTTGATAGTCTACCTGAAGGAAGAATCAAATCCTGGATGGATTTTCCAAATAAGTTTCTCGCACATTTCTCCCAACAATGGAAGCACACCAGAGACCCAGCTGATTGCCTAAATATATGGAGGAAAGATCATGAAGGCATAGAAGATTTCATCACCAGATATAACAAAGAATTTCTGGAAATCAGAGATGTAGGTGAGAAGATGATGCACGCACACTTCATGAGAGCCGTAAAATGTGATGACCTGATCAAAAGGTTAAAAGGAAGATACGAAGGCCCCAAAGATTGGGACACCTTCATTGAAGCAGCAAAGACAATTGCGTGAACTGATAAATAATTGACCGGCGATGATAGCCGTCACTACAATTATAGCCAACATGATTGACGCAACAAGAAAGGCAAAGGCCAGTCATGGAAGACATCTGGCTACAGAGAAAGGAGTCCGTTAAAAGAAGACGCGCGAGCCACGATCAACCAAATCAGTCACCACAAAGAAGTTAAGAAAAAAAACAGGGATAAGCAGTGGACGCTTCTGACAAAAACCCCCTCCGAGGTCCTGTCAACCGAGAACCACCAGTTCAAACCTCCTCTGCAGATGCGAAACAAAAGGGGCCAAGACCCAAAAAATTTTTGCGAATTCCACAAGGATACGGGTCATTTGACCGACGACTGCTTTAGTCTAAGGCAAGAAATAGAAAGAGCCTTGAAAGATGGCAGACTCGCCCATCTGGTTAAAGGAGGAAAGCGTGATAATCGCCAAATTCAAAGAAGGGAAGAAGGCCCAAACAACAAAAAGCTTCAAAAGCTAGAAACTCACATGATCCAAGGAGGTCAACGAAGACCACGAAAGAACTACAACAAGTGCGCCCAAGACGATTCTTGGCGCGAAAAATAAGTCGTTTTCCCTGTGGTGCAAGGAGGTCCAAAAAATCGAAGACCTATAGTCATTCCTGGCGTGTTCAGTCATTACCAGACTGACTACATTTTCATAGATCCAGGGAGCACCGCGGATATCATCTATGAACAGTGCTTTAATCAACTGGACCAAGAGGATAAAGCGCGCCTAGAACCAGTAGATTACCCACTTACTGGTTTCTGCAACGAGGCCGTTTTTCCTCTCGGTCAGATATCGTTCCCGGTGCTGCTCTCGGACGGAAAGAACTCAAGAACGGAAGAAGTCACATTCATGGTGTTGCCAGCAAACTCAAGATATGATATCTTTTTGGGAAGAGAGTCCCAAGGGGATTTTAGTATGATTTGTTCAGGATCACATTCAGCTGTTAGTTTCCCAACAGAGACAGGGATAGCAATAATTTACGCAAGCAAATAGGTCCTCACAACCGATGAAATCAGACCAGCAAAAATGAGCAAACCCACACCGCGTGCAGAACCTGAAAAAATGGATACTAAACGACAAGTATCCAGAGCAAACTGTCACCTTGGGCCCAGCAATGTCAGATCTCACGCGCGCAGCGCTAAAAAAATTGCTATTCGAGAACATGGACGTGTTCACCTGGACCCCGGCTGATATGGTTGGCGTTCCACGGCACATAGCAGAACACAGACTGAATGTTTCTGAGAATGCTAAACCTGTGGTACATACGAAACACCATCTGGGAGACATAAAGCACGATGTCATGCAAGAACAAATCACATAATTGCTAAACGCAGGCATCATTAGGGAAGTCCGTTACCAAACCTGGGTAGCCAGCCCAGTAATGGTCCCAAAGGGAAACGGAGGATGGAGAATGTGCGTGGATTATAAGGATTTGAACAAAGCATGCCCGCGCGATTGTTATGCTCTACCAGAAATTGACGAGAAAATGGATTCACTGGCGTCCTTCAGGTGGAAATGTTTCCTCGATTCTTATAAAGGATACCATCAGGTGCAGATGGCTATCCAAGATGAAGACAAAACTGCGTTCCGCACACCGACAGGGTTGTATTGTTATACAAAAATGCCCTTCGGTCTAAAGAATGCAGGTGTAACTTACCAAAGACTGATGAACGAAACTTTCAGTGATGCCATAGGTAAGTATATCGAGGTATACATGGACGACTTGGTCATTATGAGTAAGGAGGAAAGCATGATGTTGGTGAACATCCATAAAACATTCGATACCTTGCGTGGGGTAAACATTAAACTGAATCCAGCGAAGTGCTCTTTCGGGATGGAAGAAGGGAAGTTCCTGGGTTTCATCGTTACTAAAGACGGTTTCAAGGTCAACCCTGAAAAGGTACAAGCGATAGAGCGGATGCCTTCACCATCAACGATAAAGGAAATGCAGAAGTTGGCCGAACGGTTAGCAGCATGATCGGAGTGTCGCGCTCCGGTCAAAGATAATATTTATAGTCCCAAATTACCCTTAACAAGTAGTTAGTGGTAGCAAGGGGTCGAACCATGAAGAGTATGTGATTTGCGAGTGGATTTGATTGAATTGAAATATGAGTCACAACTTATGAAGCTTGCTATTTTGTTTTTATGTGTTTTTGTTTAATTGAAAAGATTTGACTAAAATTGCTAAAGTGATTTAATGGCTTAACTACTAATGGTTAACAAATTACAAGAAATGAAATTGATTGTTTGAACAATAATAAGAAAACAAGGTTCACACCCGGTCTCAACTAATGCAAGACTTAGGGTTACTATGTGTTTTAATTCACTTTACTTGAAATAATTCATTAACGGGTGGCAATCACAAAGCTTAGGTTCCAATCGCTATCAACGTCATAAACAACGGACCATGATGCACTTCGTTACTTTGGACTAGCAATTCCTATCAAAAGACAAGGCATAAATACGTGTATTCATTTCACAAAGTCAAATTTAATCATTCACTTGACAATTCGCAAATTCAATACCAACATAGGACAATTGTCTAAAGATTCAAATGTAAATCAAGTTGTCACAAAACAATCATCAAAACATAATAAACCCTAAATCTTACAAAAGTCTACACCGGGGTGAAACCTCCAAGAAATTAGCCGCTCATGGTGCACAGGACTTGATCAACGGATGTTAGAGACTTGAATTGAGTCATCTTGGAACTTATAGAATGGTGAATGATGAAGTTTAGGTGTTGGGATGAAGGATGATGGTGATTGATTTCAATGATGGATGGATTAGGGTTTTGGAATGGTAGTGATGAAGAATCAAATCTTGATTCGGGTGATAGGTATAATGGTTGGTGAATGGTAGGTGATAGATGATTGATCTTAGGCTCCAAAGATGAATTCAAACTCCAATATTAAGTGTAACTCCCGTAATAATTGATGACCAAGATGTTTTATTCGTTCCCAACCCAAAAAGTCAAAGATTTCATGTTTTCAAGATCGAAGGACTGTCGGCGACGACCCTATGGTAAGTCGGCGATGGTGTGTACAACATCAAGTTTGGCCGACGGCCTAACACGCTGTCTATGGACGTTTCTGGCTATGGAGAATTACACCAGCTGTCGGCGACGGCCCATGTGGGCGTTGGCGACGGTGTCCCCAAGTCCGATTCTTCGTTTTTCGCGTTCCTTGATTCCGGTTGACCCGTTTCGCATCCCGGTGGTCCCGTTTTCACTCCGGTGGCCCGTAAAGTTCCCAAAAAGCTCCTTAAACTCTGCTAGACCTGAAAAACAAGTATCTAATCAAAAGTAGGCTATTCAAGATTAAAACTTGTGTAAAAACATCAAATTAAACAATTACAAGCACCGGTTTTTGACCACATATCACTTCCCCACACTTGTCTTTTGCTTGCCCTCAAGCAAATCTGTTTTTCACTTTCACGTGGGTCGAACAATGAATACACTCCCCATAATCGAATTTCCATCACACGGGTTTAAAAGAAAAAAGTTTAAGGTTATGGGCTATAGGGTGGTCAAACGAAAGGTTTAGGCTCAAGTGGGCGACTAGGGGATTTATTTGGGTAAGGATGGACAAATGGTTTTAATAGAAAAGGTTTACCTAATGCCTTAATCATTCTCGTGCTTGTATTCGGTCTATGGTCTCAAACATATCAAAAGTTGCAAGTTCTACAATATATGACTAATGGTCCACTCAAACAAAGAAACATAGGTATGTAATCTATGATATATAAAAGTGGCTCAAAACCTCACATATCTAAAAGGGTATGGTATGTGACATGCATAAAATACTAGTTTCTTAGGCGGATTATTCCCAAATAACCACCCGCTAAATACCCGTCATGCTATTAATTCGAACTTGACCATGACAAAAGACCAAATGGGTTGTGACATCCCTCGTTGACTTAGTTACTTGTGATTTTAAGATCGCTTTTGGAACAAGATATTTTTGAAAATTTTTTTGAAATTTTCCCCCATCCCCACACTTGAGGTAAACATTGTCCTCAATGTGTAGTGTTTAAATGAACGAGTCAAAATCTAAAACTTTTACTACTCCCCCATCCCCACACTTGAGGTAAACATTGTCCTCAATGTGTAAGAACTACAGTTTTTTAGAGCACACAAGGCATGTGACACGACTAACTTCCCCAAAATTTCACCCCTGAAAAATAATATACAACTTACAATCCACTTATTTGCTAACTAAAAAAATCAAAAGTAAAAAGAAACGCATGCACCTGATTTTTTAGCTCATTCCTCGTGTGCTCTTCTTTTCTTCAAGAAAGCGGTTGTCCCACGAACACAATGTACCTACAAATCTTAACCCTTGTGTAGAAGCATGCTTCTCACAACCATCAAAATTTGTTAGTTACCTAGTTCTACCACTTTTATGAAAATATTACCAAGCCATACGTTATTTCACTTTGATTTATGTGGAAAATAATTTGCAACAATAACAAACCTAACTCACTTTCGTAGAAATCACGGTTGCATTTATCTTATGCAACAAGCCCTTTTAAACCCCCCCCCCCCAATAGCTTGGGAGGACGAGAGGTCTCGTGAGGGTTATATAGGGAACACACCCACAACGTTCATTTAACTAGGAAAAAGTAAATAAAACGAAATAAAAATAACGAAAACAAAATAATATACAACAACAACAACACAAAACATACCTTGCCTCTACCGCTGATATCTCTCCTTAGGGTTAACTGGCGGGTTTGGCTGGTATTGATAACCAGTGAGGGCCTCAAACATCTCCCTATAGTTATCGAGTGGACTCTGCTCCCCTTGAGGTGGTGGTTGGTAAGGAATCGGGATGAAGCTGGAGCCTACTGCCTCGGGCCAGTGAGGGGTTGGATCGGATGGGCCTCGTGGGTGGGGAAGGTTGGGGTAATCAGTCCACCCCGAGTGTTCGGCATAAGGGAGACCGGCTTGATAGTCTCTTTGGTGTCGCTCCTGATCGTGGAGCACCTTAGCATTATTAATAGCCATTTGGTTAGAGACAGCTAAAGCTCTCCATCGGCGTTGCTCCAATTCTCTTTGTGCATTTTGACGCCTCGCCTCTTCTTCCTCCCATGCCCGTCTTCGGGCCCTATCTTCCTCTTGCAACTGTAACAAGCGTTCCATTTGTGACCGTTGTAACGCTTATTGCAATTATTGTTCCTCCATTTGCTTCTCCATCCTCTTGCGAAAGGATGCTTGGAAAGCCCACTGTTCTTGCGTGTACGCCCCGTGCGTCTCTTCCCATCCTTTCCTTCTTACCTCATTTTCTCTTCCCTCACCTATACATGCCGAGATGTTATCATAACACGCTTGTTGCCCGCGGTTCCAAAAACGGTACGTCGGCCCTTGTCTTTGATTCACAAAGTCTGCTACATTGGCAGAAATTTCCCGATGCTTCCGCCTATATCTCTGCCTTGGTCCCCGTGGACCGGCAGGCTCCATCTCATCCTCCATATCAACCATCTCCTCATCTTCATCTTCCTCTTCATCACCCTCTCTCGGTTCAGTGAACCTGTAACTGTGTCCTTGTTCATCCTCAACTGTGTGAAGATGACCAAAAGCCTTAACCGTTATCTTCCAATGTCGCCTCATGGAGGTGAAGTTAAACTGATCGATGGGTTTAGACACCCACAGCGACTCCTGAGGCAATGCATTTTGCTGCAAAATCATGGCGCTAATCAATCTCACATAAGGGATCATCTTCCTTTTGAATGATTCCCTTGTATCCCACGTATTGATCATCACAATTTGGCGCCATGATAGCCTTGGCATCCCATACAACAACGAATGTAAAACACAGCAGTCGGGTGCCTTCACTGCCCCGCGGTCCCTAAACCGCACCATAACATTCTCCAATGAAATGCCCTGTAATATTCTACCCTCCAAGGACAAATCATTTCTGGATTCCCCTGCACCTCCAGAACCTGGCAAGAGCAATGCTAGCATTTGATCCGGATCAGCCGTGTTTGCCTTGTTATCCAAGAACTGATCATAATCGTAGTAATCATACGCTTCAACCCCAAGCGAATCAAATCTTGCGATAGCATTCATATGTTCAAATGACATGATCATTTGATTCTTGCCGATATTGCCTATCAACTGCCACGTAGGAGCCGGCCCATCAGAATGTTCAAACCGTAGAGTGGACAACCGTTCACAAACCGCGCCCAAATACACTCGGGTGGTGATGTCCTCGCACCAATCAAGTACTCGCTCCCACCCAATATTTTTAAACTTTTGAACTATGCCGATTTTTCAGAATTCTTCAACATTCAATGTACGCTCACATACTACCCTCTCGGGTACGGGCTTTGAAACACCCGTGACCATCTTCATTTTCCACATCTTCGCCTCTAATTTCTTGTTTCGGTACCGGGAAAGAGCCTTCAGTTTTTCGTCTTTCCAAACCACGGCTGACCGACTATTCTTGGCCTCCTCCCAATCCCAATCTTGTCTATAGAGTCACCCATCACCTTCCTCTACATTACTTAATTGTTCCCAACGTTTTTGATATTGCCCCGAGCCTGAACCGGCTCCCGAAGATGAACCTTGCCCAGAAGTTTTTGCTTTCTTTCTTCCTCCGGCCATAGCTATAATCAAAAGACAATAAAGAACAATTAGCACACCCCACATCTTCAAACAGTCTCAAACTTTGAACATAATATGCAATGTTGAATTTCAATCAATAACTAGATGTAAAAGCGCCTCTTTAAACTTCCAAAGTCGCACATTTTATCATCTACATATCAATTCTATCATGTTTATTCATAAAATTTTTCAAAGTTTCATGATTTCAACAATATTCAACATCACAACTATGTTCAATCATGCAAAAATCTAGTGTAATCACATCACCAAGACTAGAGCATGTTCAAATCCCACACAAATCAAGTACTCATTCTTAAATTCCTGCTAAAACATCATACATTATGATAAACAATCTACTCTTAAACACTAATGCTTAAAATTTCGAAAGAAATCAACAATTTATATGATAATCATGCATAAATTTACTGAAATTTCATACCTGTGATGTAGATTAATCAAGAAAAACTAAGAAAAGTGCAAAGCAAAGAACTTGATTAACACCCTTCAAAAACCCTAGAAATCACGCCCAGAAATCTTGCAAACGAGCAAGAATTAACGAAAACCATGATGGGGGTTTTGTTCCTCTCGAAAAATTACTCAAGATAGGTTCAAGAATCACTGGATTTGGTGTAGATTTGAAAGAGTTATGAAGAAGAGAAGAATTAGGGTTCTTGAGATGAGTTTTTGGGGAAGATGAAGTGCAAGAAAGAGAAAAGGAATGTATGGATCTGAATTGATGGTGTTTCTGGATGTTTTGGGAGAGTATGGAAGTTCTTGGGTCATATGAATGGTCACAATATGTTTTGTTTTGAGTTTGAAGAGCTATAAATGACCTTTGGTTCGATCCGAGCCCTTAACAAAATTTTTGCGTCGGCCGGTTTTAGGGGAGCCGTCGGCAACGGCATATGTGCCCGTCGGCGACGGTGTGTGAAAGTTGACAAGTGGCCAACGGCCTAACTCACTGCCTACGGGCATTTTTGGGCGACGGAGGAATCTGGGAACCGTAGGCGACGGGTAACCTCACCGTCGCCGACGGTGTGTAGAAAGTCACTTTTTTTTATTTTTTTATTTTTATGTTTTTTTTATTTTTTGAAAAATAGGGAAGATTTTAAGAACTTTTTATAAAACAACTATATACAATAAAAACTCCTAAAAATTATTAAAAATCTTTTTGTAATTTTTATAGATTAAAATTTAAAAATGCGAAAACCGTTAACGGCCCTACCACCCCCCGAAAAGTCGTGTATTGTCCCTAATACACACAAATAAGTCTAAAAACATACCTTTTTGTCTTCAAGACCCGTTCGGAATGTCCGGACTTCACACAATTACAAGGGTTAGTACAAAACGAGAACGATTAATCACAAAAATACTCAAACAATTAAATAGATTGTACATAACTTTACAAAACTCATTACCGGTCCTTTCAGTTGACCTCATAAGTCGGCACACTTACCACGAAGTTCACCAACTCCACATTTTCATCATTTTTATCATTGTTACCGTCAAGGAACGGTTTAAGGCAATGCCCATTAACCGTTTGCTTCGACCCATCCTTCGGGTCCTTGATTGTAACATCTCCAAGCTTTCCGACCTGTGTAATCACGTACGGACCCATCCATTTGCTCTTGAGCTTACCGGGAAAGTATTTAAGCCTTGAATTGTAAAGCCAAACCTTTTGACCCACTTCAAACTCCTTCGGCTTCAACTTCGCTTCATGTGCCCTCTTCATATCATCCTTGTTCCAAAAGTGATCTTAAAAGCACAAGTAACTAAGTCAACGAGGGATGTCACAACCCATTTGGTCTTTTGTCATGGTCAAGTTCGAATTAATAGCATGACGGGTATTTAGCGGGTGGTTATTTGGGAATAATCCGCCTAAGAAACTAGTATTTTATGCATGTCACATACCATACCCTTTTAGATATGTGAGGTTTTGAGCCACTTTTATATATCATAGATTACATACCTATGTTTCTTTGTTTGAGTGGACCATTAGTCATATATTGTAGAACTTGCAACTTTTGATACGTTTGAGACCATAGACCGAATACAAGCACGAGAATGATTAAGGCATTAGGTAAACCTTTTCTTTTAAAACCATTTGTCCATCCTTACCCAAATAAATCCCCTAGTCGCCCACTTGAGCCTAAACCTTTCGTTTGACCACCCTATAGCCCATAACCTTAAACTTTTTCTTTTAAACCCGTGTGATGGAAATTCGATTATAGGAGTCGTATTTGTATAGTTGTTTTTTATTGTTTGCATAAAAAAAATCAGAAAATGTTATGAAAAAGAATTGAAAAAGAATTGAGAAAAACACAAAAAGAAGTGTTAGTAGTTGTTGAATAAAAGGGCAAAAGATTATTGCCCATAGTTGATGTTTATATTTAGTTTTGTTTAAGTTAGTGGTTTGTAATAAAAATCGAATTTTCATCGCCTTAGCCACTTTAAAATATCCTATTTCCTACCCTTAGCCTAGCCCCGTTACAACCCTTACAAAGACCTTATGACTTGTGCTTAGTATTCGTGATCGATGGAGGAGAATGATTGAGTTGCAAGCTTATGCGGGTATGTGTTCTAATCGGTTTTGAGTGAACATTCTTTGAAGTGCTAATACATTATAAACATTAGCCAATTTACAAGCCGAGTGGAGAGAACATTGTGAGGGATGTGTATGAATTGTTAGTTTCGCGGGCAGGTTAATCTTGCATAACCATTGTTATACGTGATTATTCACTTGACCGTTAAATATGTTGAAAATTGTAAAGAATTTGAACTTTAGCATGACATTGGACCTTGACCTTCATCTCGGGAATGGGGAATGTATTCGTTGTTCGACCCACGTGAAAGTGAAAAACATATTTGCTTGAGGGCAAGCAAAAGACAAGTGTGGGGATGTGATACGTGGTCTAAAACCGGTGCTTGTATTTTGAGGCGCACTCGTACGCTTATTCCCTAAGCTTCTCCAACTCGCAAAGCTTTAACTTTCGCTCCTTTCCTGCATCGTCATATTTCATGTTAACCTCTTTAATAGCCCACCAAGCACGATGCACAAGCTCAACCGGTAAATGACAATTTCACCCATAAACTAAGCGATAAGGTATAGTTCCAATAGGTGTTTTATGAGCCGTTCTATAAGCCCATAAAGCATCATTCAACTTCGTCGACCAATCCTTTCGGTCGGGTCAAACGGTCTTTTGCAAAATTTCATTTATTTGCCTATTGGAAACCTCCACTTGACCGCTTGTTTGTGGGTGGTAAGGGGTAGCGATTCGATGGTCAACACCATACCGTTTCAAGAGTTTGCCAAAGTTAAAATTCTTAAAGTGAGATCCCCCATCACTAATGATCACTCGGGGAATCCCAAATCTCGAAATTATGTTTTTTTTGTACAAAATTACAAACAACGGTATGCTCATTCGTCTTGGTGGCAATCGCTTCGACCCACTTAGATACATAATCGACCGCCACCAAGATGTATAAGTTGCCATGCGAATTAGGGAATGGGCCCATGAAATCGATCCCCCACACATCAAAAATATCTACAATGAGGATCGGTTGCATGGGCATTTCATCCCTTTTAGAAATACCCCCTAACTTTTGACACTCCACACAGTTTTTAGCGAAATTAAAAGCATCCTTAAAAATAGTCAGCCAATAAAGACCGCTATTGAGCACTCTGTGCCCGGTTTTGTGACCACTGAAATGGCCCCCACAAGCAAATGAATGCAAGTGCATCAAGATACTAGGAATCTCCTCGTCAGGTAAGCATCTTCTAACGACTTGATCCGGACAAAACTTGAATAAGTCCGGTTCTTCCAACGTGTAGTACTTGATTTGAGAAAGGAAGTGCAACCTCTTCCTTCTATCCCAATGAGCCGGCAAGTCACCTGTGACCAAATAATTAACAATATTAGCATGCCATGGTAATATTGAAACTTTTAAAATTTGCTCATCTGGGAAGTTCTCATTGATCTCTTCACGGGAAGAATCCTCCTCTACAACCAATCGAGACAAGTGGTCCGCAACCACATTCCCACTCCCTTTCTTGTCTCTAATTTCCAAATCAAACTCTTGTAATAAGAGAACCCATCGGATTAATCTCGGCTTCGCATCCTTCTTGTCCATAAGATACCTAACTGCAGAATGGTCAGAATAGACAATGACCTTAGTACCCTATATATAAGCATGAAATTTATCCAATGCATATACCACCGCAAGTAGCTCTTTCTCGGTAGTTGTATAATTTAGTTGTGCATCCGAAAGAGTCTTACTTGCATAGTAAATGGCAACTAGTTTCTTATCCACCCTTTGACCCAATACGGCCCCCACCGCATAATCGCTTGCATCACACATAATTTCGAATGGTAAAGACCAATTCGGTGATTGCAAGATTGGGGCCTCAACCAATTTTTTCTTCAACACGTTAAAGGCATTTTGGCAATTTTTATCGAAATCAAAAGTTTTATCCTTTAACAACAAATTACATAGGGGTTTTGTTATATCACTAAAGCTTTTTATAAACCGCCTATAAAACCCCGCGTGTCCTAAAAACGACTGAATACCCTTAACACTTGTGGGATAAGGCAAAGTGGATATGACTTGCACCTTTGCTCTATCCACCTCAATCCCACGACTCGAGACGACATGCCCCAACACAATCCCTTCTTGAACCATAAAATGGCTCTTTTCCCAACTCAAAACCAGATTTTTCTCAACACATCTTTTCAAAACTTTTTCGAGTTGGTCAAGGCATGTATCAAATGATGACCCAAATATTGAGAAATCATCCATGAAGATTTCCAAAGACTCCCCCACCATATCTGAATAAATACTCGTCATACACCTTTGGAAGGTGGCGGGGGCATTACAAAGTCCAAAGGGCATTCGCCTAAATGCGAAGGTACCGTATGGACAAGTAAAAGTAGGCTTTACATGGTCTTCCGGATGTATAGCAATTTGATTGTATCAGAAATAACCATCCAGAAAACAATAAAATTTTTGTCCGACCAATTTCTCAACAATTTGGTCAATAAATGGCAAAGGGAAATGATCTTTGGAAGTTGCAGCATTTAACTTCCTATAGTCAATACAAATACGCCACCCTGTTACCGGCCGAGTGGCAACCTCTTCGCCTGCGTCATTTGTGACGACTTGAATGCCCGCTTTCTTAGGAACCGTTTGTGTCGGGCTTACCCATTGGCTATCCGAGATAGGGTATATGATACCTGCATCTAGCCACTTCAATGCCTCCTTCTTGACAACTTCTCGCATGTTTGGATTTAGTCTCCATTGTGTGTCGCGAGAAGGACTCATGCCATCTTCCGTGATGATCTTGTGCATCACTACCGAGGGACTAATTCCCTTCAAATCCGCAATGGTCCACCTGATAGCGGATCTATGAGTAACCAACACCTTCATCAATTTCTCTTCTTGCTCCCCGGTCAAGTTAGATGCAATGATAACCGGGAGCGTGCTACCTTCACCCACATAAGCATATTTAAGATGCTTGGGTAGCACTTTCAACTCTAGCACCGGAGGCTCTTCCAACGACGGCTTCAACTTTGTATCAATGCTTTCCGGAAGACTTTCCACTTAGTGTGTCCAAGTGGGCCTTCCTTCCCTTGCCGCCATGACCTCTAACTCTTTCGCTTCCTCATCCATGCTCCGATTTGTCTCTCCTTGTAACCTGTCAAACATGAAACATTACTCTATTGTGTTTTCCTCTTCGACACTAATGTCGCATAGAGGTATACACTCGTCAACAATGTCCGCCATATAGCATTCATCGCCGACTAGAGGATCCGTTAATCCCGAAAAGACATTCAACCGCAACCGACGGTTACCAAAAGTCATGTCGACCGTGCCCGATTTGCAATTAATTTGGGCATTCGATGTTTCCAAAAATGGTCGACCGAGGATCACCGTTGGTTGCTTGGTTCGGTCCAAAGAAACATAATCTAATACAAGAAAGTCCACCGGATAGTAAAAGTCCTCGACCTTAACTATTACATCCATGACTATCCCACGGGGTAGTTTAGGGGTCAAGTCGGCTAACACCACGGTGGTGTTCGACACTTGAAGTGGACCAAAATCATATTGGTCATATAAACTACCCGGCAAGATACTCACACTTGCCCCAAGATCCAAAAGTGCCCGGGTCATTTTAAATTCACCGACTTGTATTAAAATAATGGGCGCCCCTGGATCTTGAAGTTTTGGTGGAAGTGCACCCGAAAGAATCGAACTCACATTTTCAGTTAAATTAAGTTTCTTAGGAAACTTGTGAGTCCGTTTTTGGGTGCATAAATCTTTCAAGTATTTAGCATATGAAGGTACTTGCTTGATTGCATCTAAGAGTGGTAAATTGATTTTGACTTGTTTAAAAATTTCCCACATCTCTTCTTGTTGTGGGCCTCGTTTGTTTACCACTTTCTTAGATGGTCCCAACAAAGCTTCGGGATAAGGGGTGGTATTAACCACCACACCCTTTTCCTTAGCCTTTGGGACGGGAACGGTCACAACGGGTGTATTTTTATTAATTTTTAAATCATTTTTATTTTGACCCGTTTGACCGTTATTACCTTCATCATCACTCGCATCTTCCACCACCCCTTCAACAAACTTGGGTGGTGGTGGCTCAACACCATTATCAACAACTCGACCACTACGTAAAGTAAGTTTATTAATTGGTACATCACGTGTGTTCCTTGAGCTTGACCCTTGATACTTAGGGTTCACCGTGGTGTCACTTGGAAGCTTTCCCATGCTTCCCCTCATTTGAGCCATCTCCTCCGCAAGTTGGCCCACTTGCTTTGCCAATGCCTCATGTGCTTTGTTCCGAATCTCGTTTGTCTTCTTTATCTCCTTAATGTCATTGTGGGATTCTTTTTGCATATTTAACAAAGCATCCATTTTGGAACTCAAGTCATCACCACCGGTTTGATTGTTCGACCCGCTTCCATTACCGCCTTGATTATTGTAATTCCTTTGGTACCCACCTTGGTAATTATTGTCCCGGCCTTAGTACCCTTGATTGTAATTACGTTGGTAGCCCCCTTGGTTACCACTTTGGCGATTTTGATACGATGACCCGCTTTGATTACCCGGTTAGAAATTCGGGTTCATTTGATTCGCGGCATTCCCATATCGGAAGTTGGGATGGTTTCTCAGTCCGGGATAATAAGTGTTCGAATTCGTATCATTATTTTTTCTATCCCCAAACACTTGATTGACTTCCTCGGTGTACTCACCCGGCCCTGTTGGACATTGATCGGTCCTATGGCCAATATCCCCACAATCCTCACACACCGCGAATTGGACCGCATTCACCTCTTTCTTTTTCATACGAGCCATTTCCCGTTCTAAAGTGGAAATCCGATCCTTAGAGTCAAGATCGGGTAGTGATCGGGAAACGGGATGTTTCTTGGCTCTATCGGCCGATTCCTTTTCCTTTGACCGTTTGCTCATCCGCTCAAGAAATTCCCAATCGTCATCTTCATGATTGCTCAAAAGAGTCTCGTTGCTCATCGACTCGAGGCGATTCCATGTCGCGTCATCCAAACCACGTACAAAGCACTTCACCAATTCCCACTTTTCTATTTGGTGACGTGGGCATCTCCGAATCAATTCTTTGAATCGAGTGAATGCTTCATGTAACGGTTCACTCGATAATTGCCGAAACGACCTTATTTCATCCCTAGCCTCGTCGGTCTTCGCCATCGAATAGTATTCGTCTAAAAAGACTTGTTGCATCTCACCCCATGTTCGTATGCTATTCGCCGGAAGTGTGAGAAACCATTGCTTTGCCTTGTCTTTCAACGAAAATTGGAACAAGTGAAGTTTAACCTCCTCTAATGCGAAGTTGTGTCCCCCGATAGTGTTACAAATGGACGAAAACTCCGCCAAGTGCGTGTACGGCTCATCATTAGACCTCCCATTGAAATGGGGAAGTATATTAATGTAATGAGGTTTACAATCAAACATTCTCCTTTCGCACACTATCGGAGAATCATTATCGGTAACTACCGGTCGAAAACGGTCATTCACTCCCCGTGGAGGTTGTTGACGACGATGCGGACCGTCAACTTCTTGATCAACCGGTCTTCGGTTGTCCCTTCGATCACCTCTTCTATCCCCACCTTGATTTCTACCTTGATTACCTCGTTGATTACCACCTCCCACGAAACGAGGAATCCGGTTAGGGTTAGCATTGTTGTTGTTGTAAAACCTGTCATTTCGGTTCCTTTGGTTGTTGTTTCGTGGTTGACGGTTGTTCTCGTAACCGTCATTTCTCCTATCACCGTACCTGTAGTCATCATTCCCCACATAGTTGGCATTTTGGTAGCCAAACTCCTCATCTTCATACCCTCTTCCATTGTAGATGTTGCCCTGATTCACGTATCCCCAATCTTCGTCATCATTAGCCCGATCATCATAATATCCCCCATCGTCTGAATTTTCCGTATGTATACTCACATGTTCCGGCGATTGATAACCGGGAACACTATATGGTTCGTCATCGGGGATGGCGTTCCTCAAATCGTCTATGTTGAAGAATGGGTCTTTGTTCGCGGGATTGCCAAGATCTCGATTACCTCGACGGTCGGAATTGACGTTCCGGTCATCAAGATTGATGGGTAAGGAATTGTGTCGATGAAGGTTTTGTTGTTGGGGTGTTCGTTGGGTGTTATTGGGATTTTGGTTTTGGAAAGGTGGTGTGGGTGGTCCGGTGTTGTTATTACCACCCGATCGCTCTTGAGGTATAGGTTGAACATTTTGGGCGGGGTGAAAGGTTCCTCGGGATTGGAATTGGTTTTGATTGAGGTTTGGGTGATTGGAGTTTTGGTTTGCCATTGAATCGGTTTCAATGGATGGTGTGGATTGTGGTGTTTGGGTGAATTGGTTAGAAACAATGGTTGCTTCTAACAGGCTTGCTAAATCCTTCTTGCGACTCTTTCAATTTCTGGTTCGTAGACTAATGGTGAAGTCCTCCCGGAATTCCTTGTATCCATACACTACCTGTAACCTGCACAAGTAACACACCCTCGTAACAAGGAAAAAAGACAAAGTGCAAGAAAAGAAACTATGCAACTTAAATAGATAATCACACAATTCAAACAATATCCAAACACAAAGCGCACGCACTCCCCGGCAGCGGCGCCAAAATTTGATCGGAGTGTCGCGCTTCGGTCAAAGATAATATTTATAGTTCCAAATTACCCTTAACAAATAGTTAGTGGTATCAAGGGGTCGAACCACGAAGAGTATGTGGTTTGCGAGTGGATTTGATTGAATTGAAATACGAATCACAACTTATGAAGATTGCTATTTTGTTTTTATGTGTTTTTGTTTGACTGAAAAGATTTGACTAAAATTGCTAAAGTGATTGAATGGCTTAACTACTAATGGTTAACAAATTGCAAGAAATGAAATTGATTGTTTGAACAATAATAAGAAAACAAGGTTCACACCCGGTTTAAACTAATGCAAGACTAAGGGTTACTATGTGTTTTAATTCGCTTTACTTGAAATAATTCATTAACGGGTCGCAATCACAATGCTTAGGTGCCAATCGCTATCAACGTCATAAACAATGGACCATGATGCACTTCGTTACTTTGGACTAGCAATTCCTATCAAAAGACAAGGCATAAATACGTGTATTCATTTCACAAAGTCAAATTTAATCATTCACTCGACAATTCGCAAATTCAATACCAACGTAAGACAATTGTCTAAAGATTCAAATGTAAATCAAGTTGTCACAAAACAATCATCAAAATATAATAAACCCTAAATCTTACAAAAGTCTACACCGGGGTGAAACCTCCAAGAAATTAGCTGCTCATGGTGCACGAGACTTGATCAACAGATGTTAGAGACTTGAATTGAGTCATCTTGGAACTTGTAGAATGGTGAATGATGAAGGTTAGGTGTTGGGATGAAGGATGATGGTGATTGATTTCAATGATGGATGGATTAGGGTTTTGGAATGGTAGTGATGAAGAATCAAATCTTGATTCAGGTGATAGGTATAGTGATTGGTGAATGGTAGGTGATAGATGATTGATCTTAGGCTCCAAAGATGAATTCAAACTCCAAAATTAAGTGTAACTCCCGTAATAATTGATGACCAAGATGTTTTATTCGTTCCTAACCCAAAAAGTCAAAGATTTCACGTTTTCAAGATCGGAGGACCGTCGGCGACGACCCTATGGTCCGTCGGCGACGTTGTGTACAACATCAAGTTTGGCCGACGGCCTAACACGCTATCTACGTATGTTTCTGGCTACGGAGAATTACACCAGCCGTCGGCGACGGCCCATGTGGGCGTCGGCTACGGTGTCCCCAAGTCCGATTCTTCGTTTTTCGCGTTCCTTGCTTCCGATTGACCCGTTTCGCATCCCGGTGGTCCCGTTTTCACTCTGGTGGCCCGTAAAGCTCCCGAAAAGATCCTTAAACTCTGCTAGACCTGCAAAACAAGTATCTAATCAAAAGTAGGCTATTCGAGATGAAAACTTACGTAAAAACATCAAATTAAACAATTACAAGCACCGGTTTTTGACCACGTATCACAACACTCAACCGCTTCCTTGCCAATCATGTGGCAAAATCTTTTCCATTATCAAAACCCTTCGCAACTGCGTAACAAAGAATCAGTTTCATTGGACTCCGGAAGCCGAACATGCATTCCGAGAAATGAAAGACTGTCTCATACGATTGACAACGTTGACAGCACCAATGAAAGGCGAACCCCTGGTGATGTACCTGTCAGCATTGGAAAAAGCGGTAGGAGAAGTTCTATTGGTGGACCGACAAGGCATACAAACACCAGTATACTACGTCTCTCGCACCTTGAATGACCCAGAAACAAGATATGCCATAATGGAGAAGTTGGTTCTTGCACTGATTCACGTGTCAAGACGATTGCGCAGATACTTTGCCAACCACGTCATTCATGTCCTAACGAATTACAACATTGGCAACATCCTCGCAAGACCGGAGATATCCGGAAGATTAGCAAAGTGGGCTATAGAACTGGGAGGCCATAACATGGTCTTTAGACCAAGGCTGGCAATCAAAGGTCAAGTATTAGCCGATTTCTTGACAGAGGTGCCCGATGACAAAGACAGAGAATGCAAGGTAATGGAGAAGGCCGAAAAGCAACATTCAGAAGAACCATGGCTACTGTACACGGATGGCGCATCTAATGAAGATGGCGCAGGGGCAGGACTTAGGTTGGTAAGCCTGGAAAAACATGAGTTCACATACGCCATCAGGTTAGACTTCAAGAGCACAAATAATGAGGCCGAATATGAAGCTTTTCTTGCCGGCTTACGTTTAGCAATCAAAATGGGGGTCAAACACATAGAAGCACACGTAGACTCCATGCTCGTAGCAGGACAAATCAATGGCCAGTACGATGCAAAAGGAGACGTTATGGCATTATATCTAGAACAAGCAAGAACTCTGCTTCAAAGCTTCAATTCTTATAAGGTGCATCACATCAACAGGAACGAGAACAAGCCAGCAGATGCGCTAAGCAAACTCGCATCAACCAGCTTCCAACATCTGGCCAAAGACGTGCGCATCGATGTCCTAAGCAACCCACCGGTACCATTAAGGCAGGTAAACGTCATCCAACTGGGGACAACATCCTGTATGACGCCGATCATTATGTAACTCCAGTACGAAATACTGCCAGAAAACAAAGCTAAGGCAAGAAAGATACAGTACAAGTCTGAGCATTATCAAATGAACGATGACATTCTATATAGGAAATCGTACCTCGAACCGTTACTGCGATGCGTAGATCCAGAAGATGCTAATTATTTGATTCGTGGAGTACATGAAGGCATTTGTGGAATCCATGCTGGGCCAAGAATGGTGGTAGCAAAAGTAATGAACACAGGATACTATTGGCCCGGGATGCACCTGGATGCAAACAAGGTCTTGAGGAAATGCAGCGGTTGCCAGAGACACGCCCCAAAAACAATGCACCCATAAAAGGAGTTGGTGTCAGTCACAACGGCATGGCTGTTTCAACAATGGGGTATAGATATGGTTGGCCCTTTTCCGGAAGCCCCAGGAGCGTAAAATTTATCATAGTCGCAGTAGACTACTTCACAAAATGGGTGGAAGCAAAGGCACTGGCATCAACCACATCTACCGTGGTACGAAGGTTCATCAGGGAACAAATAATTTGTCATTTAGGACTACATCTGAGAATCATAACCGATAACGGAACGAACTTCGCCGCTGAAGACCTCCAGAACTGGTTTAAAGAGCTGAATATCGAACATACCTTTTCCTCAGTGGCACACCCACAAGGAAATGGTCAAGTGGAGGCAGTAAACAAGAGTATCGTGGATGGTATAAAGGCGAGGCTCGGAACACAGCGAAGAGGATGGGTAGATGAGTTGCCCAGCATACTATGGGCCCACAGAACTATGCCAAAGACAAGCAGCGGTGAAACACCATTCAGCCTAGTCTATGGGTCTGAAGCCGTGATACCTGCAGAGATCGGCCTGCCATCTCCAAGGATGCTCTCAATGAATATGGTCAACAACGAAGAAGAAAGAAGGATGGATTTAGACCTTCTAGAAGAAAGAAGAGAAATGGCAGCAATCAACGAGGCAAAATACAAGACCAAATTGGAAAAATACTACAACAGCAAGGTTCGAATCTGCACCTTCAACCCCGGAGACTATGTCCTGAGAGACAATGAGGCGTCTAACGCCGAAAGACCGGGCAAACTGGCTCCCAAGTGGGAGGGACCTTCCATCATCGATGAAGTCCTCGAGAAAGGAGCGTACAAGCTGCGCACGCTTCAAAACAAAGAAGTCCCCAGGACTTGGAATGCTGAGCAACTGAGGAAATGCTACATGTAAAAGGCAACGGTCTTATCTTTACCTGTAATGAATGCCACGTGCCCAACACAGTAAACTTTAATACAAGAAGTGTTGGATATCTTATCTTCTATGAATTTTTATTACAACTGCATATATTACTTCGGGCATACACGAAAACACCAATGGACGAGACACAAGAAACATTGTAGACCTCCAAGGCCAGTCGCAGCAAAGCGCACAGCCGGGTCAAATACACACAACCAAAGCCTGTCAAGCCAGGTGCCACTTCGTACCCATCTACACACGAAAACATCATACACATGGTGAAATAAGCATTGTAAGACCTCCAAGGCTGAACACAGCCGGGTTAACACAATAACCTGTAAAACGATCACTTCGTATGCACGAATAAAACTATGCGCTTAACGACAAAACAAACGTTGTAAAGTTCTCCAAGCACAACACAATACAGTGCAACGCTAGGACGACTAACACAATATAACCTGTCACAGCCATTATTCATTCATGATACCTAATCAAAGTAATTAAACACATGCAAATATTGTAACGAAAGCAAAATTCACAGCAAATAAACCTACGGTTAACATCATATATATATATCAAAAATATGTTGAATGTACCATACATAATAGCAAAGGAAAAAGTAAATTGTTCACAAACATGAGAATTAGGAAATTGTCAGACGATTACAAGGCCACCAGGCCTATACGCGGCATGCAAGCCGGAAACCTTCAATCTTGTTGGCTAGGACCAGCACCTTCAGCTTTGGGGTTTTGATCACCAAGAGCTTTCTTCAACAATTCAACCCCATCAGGTTTCCGAGACAATTTTCCAACAGCTTTGACAATGGCGAATTCGAGAAACTCAAACTCCTGTCGTTTCTCAGCATAACGAGCAGCACAGTCAGTTTTATACAAGTCAAAATCCTTCAATGCCTCTTTCGCCTCAGCAGATGATCTTGCTTCACCATAGCCATCTTTACGACCATTATCATACGCATCTTCACCGAGTTCATACATGTACGTGGCTAACTCCTCAGACCTCATGATACGATCAGCAATCTGGGAAAAATAGAATGAATATACAAAAAAAAAGAATAAAACAAGACAGATAAGAGAACCAAAGGAAAACATACCAATGGAACACCACGCGCAAGCAACCACTTGCTATCGGCGTTAGCTTCTTCTGCTATAATCTCTGAAGCCCGGACTTCTGCAGATTTTTCTGTAACAAGCTGTTGCAACTTGGCAATCTGTTGGAGGTATTCACTCCCTCTCTCTTCTGATGCGCAGCACGGTCTTGCTCAGCCTCATCGCTTATCTTAGCTTTCTCCCTTGACAATCTAACAATAGTATCACGCTGGGTTTGCATCTCTCAGTTGGTTCGTTCGCAAGCAGTTTCCCACTCCTTCTGCTTATTAGCATTCAACTGCTTTTCCTTTGCAAGCTTGTCTTCTGCGTCCGCAACCCTCCATGCCAAACCCTTCTTTTCAGCATTGAACTTCTCCCTCTCCTCAACCAATGCCTTCTTAGCAGCCTCAAATTCTAGTGTTTCTTATCCCATCACCTGCCATTCCCTTACAATCTCTTGGGAGGTGGCGAAAAAGTTAACCCCGGAATAGATATGGTCCTCCAGGAGATCCATCCGATGACGTCTCTTCTGAAACATTCTTTCGGCTGGGGGGGAGAGATAAGGAAAAGAACTCTCGACAGTTGCCAAGGTCATTCATTCTGGAACCCTGAGTCAAGTTCCAGTGGGGAGTATGTGGAAGATCATCACATGCAGGTTTATAAGTATCCCAATACCCACCTTGAACGGATCAAAATTCCGGGCTCTGAGGAATCCTAGACGTACCACCCCCTCTGGAACCTGGCGGATGTTTCGTGTAAATGGTATGGCGAGGAGTAGCTTCACTTGATTCTACATCAGTAGCAGCACCACCCTCATCACCACCCGCACCAGCAACATTCTCAGCAACATTCTCCGCAACATTCTCTACCTGCTCCACTTCATCCTCCTTTTCCTTGCCCCTTGGGTTAGGATGCAAAGGAGACAGATCAAGGGTTCTAGAAGGTGGAGAGGTAGGAGGTGTAATCTTAGAGACGTCAACCCTACGAACACCCTTACTTAGCTTAAGACCTGTTACAAGTCAGGCACAATAGTTAAAAACGAGAAAGAAAGGTAAAGAACAAGATATACAAACGGATAACGTTGTACCTCGGGAACCAGAAGCCGCGTATATCTTCTCCAGAAGGCTACCAGGTTTGGCATTAAAAACACCCAGGTCAACCTCTGATTCTGAAGGTGCAGTAGTAGCCACTTTCTTAAGCTTAGATTTTTTCGCCGCAAGCGCAGCAGCAGCCTACTCATCAAGTTCTTTTTTCTTGTTTGCAAGAACCTTCTTCTTTTTCATTATCTCCGTCAGGGTAGCATCATCATCGGGATCATGCTCAGCACGCTTATCTCCTGCGTCTAAACCAGATAGCGTGTCAGATACGACAACATAATCCAGGAAGGAAGAATTAGCAGGGCGCTTACAAGGTGCCTCAACCGTTGGTTCCTCGGCCTTCTTTCCCTCAGACTTATCAATCTTCTTCTTCTTCCTGGTTTCTAACTGTTCAGCAGTATCAAACGGAGCATCAACATCGTCACCAACAGGCTCATTTACAGGCTCGTTCACAGTCCCTTGTGGTGGACCTGCACGCGGGGAACGAGAGGTTAGACCTTCATGAGACCTATCAGAACCCTCACTCGAAAGGACAATAACCTCCTCTCGAGTAGGACTAAGTGCATCGTCAAGATCATCCCCACCATCTTCACCTAAAATGGTGTTAGCATAAGTAGCAAGGCTTTCACTGGTAGGGTGCAAAAATCGGTCCCGTATCTGGTCCAACCACAAAGGCCTCCCTTCAGCTAATGTTGCCACAACCATAGCACCATCGGCCTTAGGGTCAAGAACATTCATTAAACTATATCCTGTTGTAAAACACAACAACATGAGGAGACGCATGATGAATTAGGAAAGAACATAGAAACAAATTAACAACAGCAATACCTTTCCCTTGATAGCCATAGATAGGAACACCCCTAGGGTTTTGGGGTTCCCACAGCATACTCATCCCGGCCGCCACCAGCGCCCTCTCTTCAAGCTGAGTGATAGAAGTAACCTTCCGGGTCAACACCTTGTACCACTCTTGCTCAGCAAAATTTATGGACACATTCACATGGGGAACCCCTTCACTCTCTTCACGGTAATGCATATCAATGGGAATGACCCCACGATGAATGTAGAAAAACTTCTGCTTCCAATCATGCAGACTCTTAGGTGGGTTAGTACTGCAAGGATTAACTCCACCGGTCTGAGAGTTAAAAGAGTAGAAACCGCCGGTATAACTCACGAAATAAAACACATTAAACATCTCGAAAGTTAGTTCAATACGATTGGCCCTACATACGAACTCAAAATGAGTAATTCGGGGTAGTCCTAGACCGTTTATCTGCGAAATATGTAGCCCATAGTTCGTTAACACCTCTCCGGTGAATTTCGTCATGGGAAGGCGAAAGTTACCTTCCCAGAAATAAGCAGCATATAACGCTATATACACCGGTGGAGCATCCAAAGCGGTAGAATTAGGGGTCGGAAATTGGGCACTCCACTCTGATCGGAAACCCATATCCCGGACATGATTCTGAAACTCTTCTTCTTTCCAGTTTATTTCCGCACGATCCGGACCAGGAGGATTCCGGGGCTTGTACTTCCTTTTTCTCGAAGGATTACCACTGGTGGACATGATTAACAAAGGCGAAAGAAGAAACTTGGAGATAGGAAGGAAGGGATAAGTAGAGAAAATATGAGAGGAAAATGGAGTTCGAATTTTGAAAAGTGAGAGAAAGAGGGAAACCGCCAACTATTTATACCCATCGCATTTAATGCGATGGGTAGTGGACCGTCAGGAAGGCAGAAAGTTAGCCAACAAGGAGATGACACGACAGAGGAGTGAGAAACCGTCGCCTCGATTCCAGGGCGCGTGGCCGCCATGTATCTGACAGACGGCGAAAAAGTAACTGACGGTTCTGAAAAGTAACTGTTCACCTCTAAAAAGACAGTCACCTCAGACGGCACATCAGTCAGAACAGTTGTCCTCATCCCATTAAATGAAGCTTCCCTTAGAAGAAACCGCCCAAAAAGTAAGGATGCCACCATACGCCGTGCACCCTTTTGGCTCAACTTTGCATGGTTGCCACCATGTGCCGTGCGTCATCTTGGCTCAACTTTGCAAGGTTACCACCATGCGCCGTGCGCCATTTTGGCTCAACTTTGCAAGGTTGCCACCATGCGTCGTGCACCCTCTTGGCTCAACTTTGCAAGGTTACCACCATGCGTCGTGCGCTGTTTTGGCACAAATTTGCAAGGTTGCCACCATGCGCCATGCACCCTCTTGGCTCAACTATGCGTCGTGCGTCATCTTGGCTCAACTTTGCAGGGTTGCCACCATGCGTCGTGCGTCATCTTGGCTCAACTTTGCAAGGTTACCACCATGCGCCGTGCGCCATTTTGGCTCAACTTTGCAAGGTTGCCACCATGCGTCGTGCACCCTTTTTGGCTCAACTTCGTAAGGTCATCACCATGCGCCTTACAAAGGCAAACAACAAAGACCACTACCCTTGTGAGTCCAGAATCCCTCCTAGACGATCAACTCAACTAGAAGGCACACTGGACTGGGGGACTTGAAGAGGTATGGTCACAATTCCATGCACACATGGCAGGGACCACACCACATTTTCCGTCCAACATGGCGCCTACATCAGTAAGTAAATCCAGAAGCTCCTAGAAGCTTCTGGAAGACGTCAAGGTGGCACCGAAGATGCTCATCCAGACAAAAAGGACAACACGTGTCACCACTAATCGGGCGCCATCTAGACCTGCGACACAACCTGGGGGCAGACCGACAGCTGCGGTACAATTTCTCCAGCAGGGACAAATGATTGCGCGCCACATAGACCACTATCCTGACCACAGCAGAGGAGACCAGGAGGATATTCCCCTTGGTCGGACAGCTGGCGCCCAATAGCAGCTGGCAAGGTCGTTCCTCCCTCCTTCACCCTCCGGCTATAAATAGGACCCTTCATCATTCAGGTTATTCATTCTGTTCTTCTCACTTTTCACCCACAACACACACTATTTCTTCCTCAGGGCAGTACTTATTCTCACGTCGAAGCCCGGTTAAGAGAGAAACCCCCATATTCCCCTCTTAACGAGCTAATGGTGTTACTGTTTTGCAGGATCTCAGCCTTAGGCGAGTAGAGAAGGAGATTGAACCCACGTAAGAGACGACCCAACTAGTTAACCTTCGGCGTTAACCAGTGTTTCATCAAACGCTAACGGAAGCGGAAGAAGAAAACAAGCTAAAATTGGAGAATAGTACTGAATCAAGGCTAGCGTCACGAGCATAATTGGATCTGGAGTGGCTGCTGGTGGTGTTGCTGTTAGTATGATGTTGAACTCGAAGCATTATCGTGATTATTGTAAACGAAATCGGAACTAATCACTGAACATCAATTGAATTAAACAATCGAAACTAATCACTGAACATTAGTCTAGTTAAACAATCTGTGCATTATAATGACTAGTGAAATGAAATCAGAAACTTTACCACTGAACATCAATCTGTTAAACAATTTGTCCATTATAATGACTAATAAAAAGTTGTGACTCAAATCAAACTATCTGAACATGAATCAACTCAAACCTAATCACCACAAACATACAAACCCTAAAATCAAAACCTTTATCTTCTACTCAAAATCAAAACCTGCATACACAAAATCGAAGGATTGCAACACCACCAGAAGACCTCCGATTGGAGGATTCCGGATGCAATTTTGATCCGAGGATTTTGGCTACACGTTCATCGCCAATGCCTCAGCGACGTTCCAGAAGCGTAAGCAAATTCTCAGAGAGGATTCCGGCGGCAATTTTGAACCGGAGATAAGTCCGGCGTTGTAGTCGAAGTGTGCCGATGTGGCTAGTTCTACTCAGAAGCGTGGGAGGTGGTGCGGTGGAGGGGGTAGAGGGTGGCGGTTCTTTATGTTGGTTGGTTGCAGGTGGGGCGGTAGGTGGGAGTGATTGGTTGCAGGTGGGGCGGCGGTTGTTTTGGTGGGTGGTCAGGAATATTGAGAAGGGGTAGAGAAAGAGGGAGAGAAGTAGAGAAAGATGGGTGAGGGTTTCTGTATATTAATTTCTTAAATTTATTTATGGTTTATTGTTAATTAAAATTATAATATTTATATATATCTATATGGGTAAAAAAGACTAAATTACCATTGTGTGATTTGATTTAACAAAAAATCTAACTGGGTTAGGGCTAAAGGACAAGACGTGCAATGATTTTGCCTTTAAAGGGCAAAACTTGTCAAAATTTATTGAAAAGGACACCGCCTGTAAAAGGGTATAAAGATAAAGGACAAAACATGTAATTTTTCCTATAAATTTTGTTGCTAATTTGCACTTGATCACATTTATTTCGTTGTAATATTAGCACAACAAATTGCTAATATTAAGTTATAGGATACAACTTAAATTACTCTAACACATGAACATAAAGAATGATATATTAGAATTTTTGCATCTTATTTGTATTTGCATATTAAAAAAGGAAAATGGCGATAAACTTGGTAACGACATGTATTTTAATCGACTAAATCTCATACTTGTTCAGAATTTAATGGTGCGAAAAGGCTTTTATCTGTTCTCACGTTCCAGATTTGATATTGTATGTTTTAGTGTCTATTGACACTAAGAGTATGCGTAGTGGGGCGCGACATCACCCGGATCTTAGCCATGACGCCCCATAGCGCCAGCCCACACCAAAACAGGGGGCGCTATGGGGTAGAATTTTGGAGTCCCCGTGATGAGCTTTACGGCGCTAGAGGAGAAGGAAATTCAACTTTTTTAATTATTTCTTGTATATTTTAAGCATGTATCATCCTCAGCTAGCCTTCAATTGTTTGTAATGCTCTGTTTCTATTTTTGTTGCGGTATCGAAGAAGGAAGAAAGAATGAGTTCAATTGTTTATTTTATAACTTTTAAATCCCTCGCGTTTGCTTTAATGTTAAATATTACCCTTAGAATTTGTTTTTAATTTAAAAAAGATCCTTCAAATTTGTTTTAGTTTTAAACATCTTACAATTTAGTTATACTAGCTTTCTACCCGCGCGATGCGGCGGCGGAGACGATTTACAATAGGATACTCATTTATCGTTCGTTTATCAGTCGTTTCGTGATATATTGTAGGGGTGATCACGGTTCGGTTTCAAATCATAAAACCGTCCAAACCGGTCTTCGGTTTGATTTCATGGTCACTTTCTTCAACTTTTGGCTTGTCGGTTTCAAAATCTTCAAAACGTAGCAACTGGTTTGATTTTCGGTTTTATACCAAAACCGACCATATAAAATCAGACCAGACCGTTAATACGGTGGCGACAATTTACAATGTTGATCTCGTGATATAGTTTATGGTACGCCTGTTTTTTTCATAACATCGTTGTAGTATATCTATGATGTTTTCAATGTACACAAAAAAAACAAAGCGTGTGACACAATAACCGGTTTGTAACAAAGTAGTGTCAATTTAACGCCATTGTTACAAACCGGTTATCCTGAACCAATGTTATTGCCACCGTTATGTTATTGATGTTTAGAAAAAAGCGATGCAGTGGCGGTGTACAAAGCGGTACTCGTTTTCTGTTTATTTATTAATCCTCTAATGGGTTTACTCGCACTTTGCAGCGGTCAGACCAATTATTAACAAAATATAAATAGAAACGTGAACGAAACGGTAAGTACAACTAAAATATTAAAAAATGTAGTTAAAATTAAAAGTATTATGTCAAAAAGCATGAATGAAAACAAATATAACAAAAAGTTTCTGCAAATTCAAAAAAAATATACCAATAATGGATTCATTTACACAACTTTTTAAATTTACATCATTTCTTTTATAAACTTGCAAAGATATCAACAATCCGTACTCTTCTTTGCGCCATCACTTATTATCCAACAGCAATTATAAGGAACTGCATAGCTTTGATTAGAAAATATCCTTTATCAATTAAAATCGCTTCCATTTTTGTAAAAGTCATAATTTAATAATCTAGAATATGGAAAGCATTTTATTTTTTCAAAAATGACGTTATCTAGTTGCAACCTTTTTCCAAATCTTTAAAACCATTTAGTCGATTAAAAATTATTTAAAACCCATTCAACTATGATAGTAATCAGATATATGAAGAACCGTCGCTCATTTACGACTATGATTTGGACAAACCCGACTTAGAAGCCGCAACTTTCATGAGAATCGTCAATTTCACAATGCTCTTCGGGTTCAAAGCCTTCCAGGTCTTGAAAACCGCCGACGTTGTTCCGATTGCGTGCCCCGCAACATCTATCCCTTGGCTTCGCCATGTAAAATAGTCAAGTGACACATTAAAATTTAGAGTTGGAATGTTGCAACTAATTTGATTGTTATCTAATATAATAAAGTAAAGCAAGAACGTTACCTACATGATAGTTAGAATCAACATTTGTTCGCTTATCACATTGTTGCAGTAATTCTTTCAATTGGTTGTTACCTACATAATAAGAACCTGTTCTTCAATACTTTGGACCAACAATCATTAATAGAAACAATAGAATAACAATTTATCAACTGCGATAACCGTAAACGTGTGGGGTGAGAAAGATGGCTGGCATTTCTATAAAGCAATAAAGCATAACCATTTTTACCCAGCGACCCATTAGCCAACCTACCTGACTCACTGTGCAAAAGAGTGGTCTTCTTTAACATATTTTGGTTTGGGTTGTTACAGGTTTGGAGCCAGTACATATGTTCTGATGTCAATGCGGTTCAGGTGGAACAGGTTTGCGTTGGAGTTGGATATAGGTCAAAATGGATTCAGATCATTACGGGTTCGTGCCGAAACAGGTCAACTCAAAATGGGTTCTTTTGGTTCGGGTCAACATGGTTTTGGGTTGGTACAGGTTTGGGGGGTCTAAATAGAGGTGTACAAATCGGTTTTTTTTTTCAAAAACCGGTTCCGGTTATTAACCAAACCGGTTTTTTTCATCAAAAACAAAAACCGTTTTTTATAACCGGTTTCGGTTTACTAACCGATTTTTTTTACTCAAAACAATAACCAGTCCAACCGGTTAGGGTCGGTTTTTAACCGGTTTATACCAAAAAACCGGTTTTTTACCGGTTTAAACCAGTTTTTTATAACCGGTTTCGGTTTTAAAACAGGTTTCGAAGATAAATATCCCTAACCGGTCTACAACCGGCGGTTCGGTTCGGTTCGGTTCTAAAACCGGTTATAAAAAAACCAGTTAAAAATAAAACCGGTTTCGGTTTTTTCCCGGTTTCGGTTTTAAAACCGGTTTTTGTACACCTCTAGGTCTAAATGGATTTTGTTTTGGCCCATTAAAAAACTACCAGACCATCCATTGAATTAACATAATATATACCTTATGCTAATTAAAGGCATGCAGAGCACATCTTTCAGCTGCAAGTCTCACCGGTGTGCTTCCATCTTTTAAACATTCAGCAAGCACATGACCATATACTCTAAGAAGAACGATTATTGTTGTAGGATTTTCCTACAATAAAACTTTTAATGTTATACTCATTCTTTAAGGAAAAAAATCTTATTCGAAAAATTATGAAAGTATAAAATTATAATTTATAAATACACATGCTTATTGGAAAGGTCATTCCAATTCTACCAAATTACAACATCAAATGTTGGACAAGTTCTATTACCAAGATTATGAACTGGACTGGGCTGAGTTGCAAAAAGTCTATTGTCTAATATTTGAAACTTTAAAAAACAAGTGTTAAATATCAATGAAATTTATATTGTTTCAATAATACTTTAAATTATTTGGATAAACCAGTTTATCTAGATAACGCAATACTTCAGTATTTTATCCTCAGTTTTGTTTTCTGTTTCGGTTTGGTAAACTGATATTTGGAATTTGGATTAATGAAGTTGGTAATTTCTGTTTTAATTTAGGTACTCCAAACACCCGAACCGCGTACCTGTACCAGAGTGAACTGCGAATTAGGTAACTATGCTCTAGCATGGTCAATTGACTTAGCCATACCAATCTTGAACACAAGGATCTTAAGCTAGCATTCAAGAGACTTCTCAACAGTGAGAGCCAACACATAATCAAGCTTGTACTGGCTATCATCCAATAAAATGATATATCATACCATACCAGTTCATTCTCCTCATAAGAGATTTACCCTCGAAGATCCTACGTGTATGCTTCTCCTCAAGAGTCAGAAGCATTCTTGCAGCGCATATTGCACCCTCCAAAGCTCACGTTTGCATCTAAGACCATACTCACCAAGAAGCTTTAACTCAGCATCCAATCATTCCTTCTCATAAGGACCACGTGGCTTCTTGAAAGTCTTACCATCTACAACATATTAAGACAGACAGTTATGCTCAAAATGTAATGTTAAAATGAAAGAAAGCTATAATTAAAGGTTTCCACCAGTTCGTTTTCAGTATATACGGTTTAATTTTTTCTCGACCAAAGCAGAGAACCGCACCAGATTCAGAAAGTTCAAAAGCCAAACTAAGAACAGAATTCAAATGAAGTTCTGTTTTAAACAAATAACACAAGATAATTTTTTAATTTATTAAATTATAATACCATCGTTTGTTATTAAATTTGTAACGTGATCGATCTAAATGACAACATTAAAACCATCCAAATACATAAAGTAAAAGTTTTCTTTTATAAAAAAAAACAGTACGCAGCTAGATAATTCATGTCATGTATCAAAATATAACAAAAGTAGTCAAATTGGCTACAAATCCTCAATAGAATCATGCTGACAGTCGGTATTATGATCGTGTAGGTTCCAAACTTGTGCTTGAATGAATCTTGCCTCTGTAACAACATACCATTCCAATAGATCAAAAACCTCCTCCTTAAATATCTGAAACAAAAAAAAATAAACTATTTCAGCAAACAATTACATATACAAGTGAGCACATGTGAGTGAGGAATTCACCGTTATTTCCAAAACAAAGTAAAACCGCAATCTTTATTACCTCGATGAAGAACTCGTCATCATCAAGAGAGATCATCTGATGCTTCAATGATTCTCTAATCATACCACTCTTGAACAGCTCCACCATCATACCACATCTACCATAGCTGCCACCGGATCTGTATGATATCTGACGGTTACACCTCCGCTTGATATAGTAATGCTGCTGACTGAACCTGCAACACTCTTCACTAATGATCGTTGGTCAACTTTTTGGAATCAAAAACACCTAGTTTACACTATCCATCATCAGATATGTCCATAACTTCACCTACAACCAGATATATGAATCAAAGGTCACCGGAACTTACCACGTTCACCGTAATCAACCCAGCAACCTCCGAGTAGATGTGTACAAATCGGTTTTTTTCAAAAACCAGTTTCGGTTATTAACCGAACCGGTTTTTTCATCCAAAATGAAAACCGGTTTTTTTAATAACCCTTTTTGCAACTAACTCTTAAGGCTCTGTTAGACTTATCAATCTTCTGATCAAACGATTGTGTCATGTTGGTTGAATCACCACATTATATTGTTTAATAAACTCCAGTCTCAGGTGCATAGGCAGAACGTTTTTCTTTGTGAGACCTGTCAATGTAGTTAGAGACTTATATAAGAGGATCTTGCATATGCCGATAAGAAAATAAATGATGTACATAAGAAAAGCTGAAAACATTTTAAAGGCGATAAAACTATGTCTAGTTACTGAAATACAAAGAAACTATGTGTGATCACTTGACTAAAACCATTTACAAGAACATGATCTGTCATATGAATTATCTCTAAAAATTTAAATATACAGAGATTGGAATTAGATAAATGGACTCACAAAGAGACCATCATGTGTAAATGTCATAGAAACATACCTGACGACACGTACTGGGTATCCCTTTTTGCAACTAACTCTTAAGGCTTCGTTAGGCTTATCAATCTTCTGATCAAACGATTGTGTCTTGTTGGTTCTTTTATTTCCACTCAAGTCCCTTCCCCCACTGTCGATAACAAATAAAAACATTACAGAATTATGCAACAAAAGTTAAAACTTCCAAATAAATCTAGATACAGCATAGGATTATGACACCTTAACATACCATTGACACCATCCTAATTAACTTTACTTTTATTAAAAAAATGTGCACACTATACCTTCCGGTGTAGAGAAACCACTCTCCATGATCCTCATCGTCTTCATACCCTCCAGATAACGCCACAGACTGTGCACCATAATCAGACTGCCCACATATCCCCGCAACATGAGGAAGATGGGCCCCCCACTGTCTACATTCCAAACGGTCCTCCCATGTTTCACCCACCAAAACTCACATTCCTCTCTCAGGATCATTCTCTGCAAGAATGGGTCACCTTCATACAAACAATAAATAAACTAAAACTGAAAATGCAATTAAAGTTAGATCACCTTCATAAGGAGACTGCGTTGGACCAAGGATCATAACATTAAAATAACGCATATTATCTTCCGACGGCGATGCGCTTATCCCCGGAGCTACACCAACCAAAATCAAAAACAATAAACACAAACACACTTCCAACTAACAACACAGACTCACACTGATCTAGATCCACATGCAAATTCAGTCACCAAAATTCCAAAACACACAAAATTAAATAAAATACACACAAAAAAATTACAAAAACAAAAACTTCACCTGGTTCGCTGAGTAATCTCTGAGTTTCCTGAATCACAACAAAGTCAAAACCTAAATTAGGGTTTCCTGAATCTCTGAGTTTCCTGAATCACAACAAAGTCAAAACCTAAGTTATAAAGCACATGTAATTTGAAAAACTTACTCACAATCGATTAATAAAAACTGTGTGATTGATCCTTCAGTTGGGACGGTTTCTTTCACTACATCTAAGCCTACATCGGAACCTGAAGCAAGATTTAGCAAAAGACCCTTGTAAAACCATATGAAATCAGTTAACTTGAATCAGATCTTGAATATACATACCTTAAAGTTTGTCAAGTGGTCGGAATCGCTAGCTTAACCAAACAACCACCATTTACAGCCGCTGATGAGAGCAAAATCGGAATTGATCCGGTGAAATCTTCCACACCCACCTGGTGCATTATCTTTCCGTGTAATATTGGAAATAAAAAGCAATATTTATAAGATAAACAGTTCAAAGGGAGATCTAGATCTTGGATGGATGATGAAACAGAAAAGGGAGATGAAAATGAGAGATCTGGACATGAGATGAGATGAAAATGAGAGAGGATCAACAGAGATCTAAAATCGTTTCATGAAAAGGGAGATGAAAATGAGAGATCTGGATCTTGGATCGTTTTTCACCTTGATGTAGTTTGTAGGGTTTCTTGAGAGAGAGAAAGTCTCCGATATTTGATTTTGAAAAGACAGATGAGTATGGGGAAGTGGGGATGAGCGGGATTCAAATTTTGGACAAAAGCATTGGCCGCCCAAATGAGATGAGCGGGATTCCAATGATGTTAAAAGAAGTTTTCAACACTTTCATGCTTTAAAGCTTGTACAATGTGCTTGAAATGTTTGTACAATGGCAAATGACCATTTCTGTCCTTCATATATGCTTTATAAAGTAGTATAGATATGTTAATGTTTTAAAGTTTAATTTAAATTAAAAATAGGTTTAGTTATTTTTATTTTGACAAATTAAAGGAGTAAAAATATGTTATTTATAATAAATGGGTATGGTTCATTTCAGAACTCTATATAAATGCAGAACTTTCAGAACTCCAAAAAAAGAATTATTTTATTTATATTTTTATATATTTAGGGTATTTTTATCATTTATTATATGTATTTTTAGGATTACATACATGTTAAGAGTAGTTTACATATATGTAATAGCCAAATTATATATATGTGTAATAACAAATTACATATATGTAAAAAAACTAGTTTACATATGTATAATCATAAACTTACATATAAAATATGATAAAGTTGCTTTTAACATGTATGTAATGATAAATATACATATAATAAATGATAAAATTATCCTAAATATAAAAATATACAAATAAAAAGATTGTTTATTAGAAGTTCTACGAGTTCTGTAAATATTTAGGGTTCTGAAATAATCTTCACCATATAATAAAATACATTAATTAAAAAATATAAAAATTGAAAATTAATTACTTGAGTAATGATGAGGTAGCAGCTTTATAACTACGCGCTCTAGTGATATAACGTCACATAAAGCCCCTGTATAACGTATCGTGCCACTTATCGCATAACGCATCCAAAAAGACTTTATGACTACACATGGCCTAAGAACATTCATAATCAATACCTCGTCGTAACACGCGGGTTAAGATTAAGGGGGTGTTTGTTTTTTCTTCAAACATCTTCAAGGGGGCTGATGTCTGCAGGCGCGCAAACGTTACCCTTAAAGACTGTTTT
This sequence comes from Helianthus tuberosus, assembly GCA_030545235.1. Taxonomy (NCBI): domain Eukaryota; kingdom Viridiplantae; phylum Streptophyta; class Magnoliopsida; order Asterales; family Asteraceae; genus Helianthus; species Helianthus tuberosus. The sequence continues at coordinate 75,791,818 of CM060384.1, read as the reverse complement.
TTTTTTAAACAGATCTAAAAATGGCTTTTTTCAACTTAAAAAACAGCTATGATATTCTTTCTTCAAACATCTTCACAAAAAAACCCTCCTCTCCCATCCAGGGGCGGACCCACCTACAAGCCAGGGTGGGCGGGCGCACCCCCGAGAAAAAAAAAATTTAGTGTAAATTTCCGACGAAAATCCCGTCCGCACCCCTTGGATTTTTTCGTCCGCACCCCTTGGAATTTTTCGGGCGCACCCCTTGGAATTTTTCGTCCGCACACCATAGGTAAAAAATATTATGGATTTATATTATACATTTTTTTTAGTAAAGTTTGATTTTTTTATAAAAATACTACCTATTTTAATACATTATATACACTTAGTCCATTACCTTACCCAAACCAAATTCTGCCCTCTTGCCCTCTTGCCCATTATCCAGCAGCCCACTAACATAATTTGTAGCCCATATCCATTACCCAATTAACTTAAATACAATACAAATACTAAACTAAAGCCCATTTATCAATCCCACCCCTTCAATTCCCATCATCCCGCCCAGCTATCACTGCGTTCTTTCCCTCATGCCCAGCGAAGCGACATCATCAGCAGCAACAACACAGGTCGATCACAGCCGGAAAGTGACCGGAATCCGCCCCAAAACTGACCGGCGATCTTCAAAGGTAAGTTTTATTGTTTTTTTTTTATGAATTTACTTGATATTAAGGTAGAAAGGGGTAGTAAAATTCTTAAATAGGTTTGAAAAATCTTGTGTTTAGTCGTTGCTTTACTGCTTTAGATGATTATTATGTTATTTAGATGATTTTTAGGGGTGATTACACTCACAATTCTAGGGGACTAGGGTTTGATTGCTTGAATGGTTGAAAGTTAAAATTAAACAAAAAGACTATGGAACGATGAACTTATGGTCATGGATCCGACCCGACCCGATACAACCGATTTTTTTACTTACATGACCCGAACCGACCCGACCCGATACAACCGATTTTTTTACTTATGTACCTAGGGGCCTAAAATTTTTAAAAATCTTCCGCACCCCCATGGAAAAATTCTTGGGTCCGCCACTGCTCCCATCTTCACAAAAAACCCTCCTCCCTCAAAACCCTCATCATCGTCATCGTCATCATCAATCATTCTCATCTTGTCATCATCATCATCATCATCGGTCGCCGGAGAACCTCTCCGGCTCCGTCGTGTTCTTGTACAACCTTCTCGGAACCGCACTTCGACGAACTTTCTGGTTTTGATGAGGTATCAATACAAGAATGGTCGTCATCGATTAAGCTGATCTCTTTCGCGTTTACTTTATGCGGGATTCCAGAACCGTTAGACGTAAAAACAGAGACTAAAGAGCGGTTGAAACTGGAAGAAGCCACAGCTGAGGTGATGAGATGTCGACCCATAATTTTAGAACGAACGTGAACCTCGACCCATAATTTTCTTTGCTTGATACTATAAAATGTCCTCCCATGAGCTCAACCTGTGATGATTTTTGATGTGTAGGTTGTTGATTTTGAAGGTAGGTGTGTGTGCAGGTGATTTGGATTGCAGATGTAGAAGCAGGAGGTGTATGAATTGGAATGTGAATTCAGCGATGATTTAGGAATTTGGGGAATTGGGTTGGAGATTGGTTATTACAAACAATATTATATTATTAATTGTTTTATTGAAATAAAAAAAAAAGTTTGTACACACAGTATCAATTTATAAAAACAAACAGTCTTATATTTTCAGTTTGAAAAACTTCAGACCACATTTTCAGTTGCAGACATAAAAACAGATAAAATCAGCTTGCAACAATTTATGTCGGAAAAACAAAAGCACTTCAGTCGTGGTAAAAAAGACAAAAAGCTGTCACACTTTTTCTTGTTAATTAAATTATATATAGTTGGTGTGCTCAAGGAATTCATTCGGGTATTAAAAGGGTGCTACTATTCTCACCCCCTATTACTTTTACCCCTCTATTACTTTTCTCACCCCTCTCCTCTCACATATTTACAGGTGGGGCCTGCTGAGACCGACAGTTTTTCTCTCAAAGGGGGTGTAATCAGGAGAGAGGGGGTGTGTATAGAATTAGCCTATTAAAAAGACAAAAAGCAGTCACACTTTTTCTTGATCAAACAGCTTTTCATCGAATTCCCAGCATAATTTCCATGAAAATTCCAAACCCCATTTGTTTCTTGTTTCGTTTTCCTCTAGAATTCATCTAAACTTATTCATCAAACCATTTTTGCACAATCAATCTTTCAATCTACACACCCACCATCCAATTCCAACGAGTCTTCCCGCCACAGCCTTTTCATCATCTTCATCTTCATCTGCTGTTGTTCGAGTGGATAAAGCCACCAGCGAGTTCTTGAACGGACCGGATTGGACTCTTAATATTGATATTTGCGATACCATCAACGCCAATTCTTGGTAAAAATTTTATTTATTATTAACGATGAAGAAAAAGTTTTAATTTTTGATCTGGGGTTGTTGTTTTAGGGTTGTTTAATTGTTGTTAAATGTTGATCACTCTCACTGGGATGTTGAGTGTTTATGCTGTGTTAATGTATAGAAGAAAGAAAAAATTGATATTGTTATAGGATTTGGTATGATTTTTTGGTTATTTTTTACCATAATCAGAGGATACATAAGGGTGGTGCTAGTCTAGACACCACTGAAAATGATATGGTCATGCAGCCGTAAAATAGTGCGCATTGGCTGATCTTGAACTTAGTTTTCAGTAAAATCAGGGTCGGACTCTCAAAATCCAAGGTTCATACGAAGCGAAAAAACAAGAGGGGGGGGGGGGGGGGACCCGTCTGGCCCTCACTAAGAACTGCCATTGCGAAAAGGTTCATGCGGGTCAAATCAAACGATGTTTTTGACTGAAAAAAAGAAATAAGTGGTTAATGTTTTTGACTGAAAAGAAATGACTGATATGACCACTTGCAAGGTTATACGACCAGTGTGAGCATTTTCCGCCGTATCATATGGCCCTACGCATGATATGACAAGCTATGGTGTGCAAACTTGATTTGACGCCATTTGTACTGTATGGCATCATATGACCATCATATGACCCATATGATGTTATACGACCCGTATGATGTGACATACAAGCTGGTGTACACTATTGGGGGACAGCGTTTGTATCGCAGGACCCATTAGATAATTTATGTTTTTTACAGGTCATGATTATTAAGATGGTTTATGAATTTTGAAATCATGGGTTCTCATTCATGTTTTTGTTATGATTGTCAAGTGGATACAAAGAAAGCAATTATGGATTTTGAATATTTTCTTTACAAATCAGACCTTGATGAGTTGTCGTGAAAATCAATATTCTAGGGTTCTATATCTGTTATTGTTAAGAGTGTCAAGTGAAAATCAAAGTTAAAAGTTGACGCGATTGAAACATTTGTAGCGAATCTTACACGCCTGTAATTTTCCAGGCTTGCAAAAGATGTTGCCAAGGCTTTAAAGAAACGGTTACAACACAAGAACCCGCATGTTCAGCTACTTTCGTTGACGGTAATATATCATTTTCGGTCTTCTTGTACAATGATAACTAGAATTTCCAAACCTTGAAACAGTTTGATTTTGAATGAGTTGATCATTACTGATTGTAGCTTTTAGAGACGATGGTTAAGAATTGCGGTGAACGTGTTCATATACAAATAGCCGAGAGAGGCATACTCCCGGAGATGATCAAGATTGTCAAGAAAAAGGTAATCGGTGATCATATTTTCATCATACAAAGAAAGTTTGGAACTTCATTATAAATGGCCATAAAAATATGTTTTGCAGGCGGACATGCGTGTGAGGGAGAAGATTTTGGTTCTTTTAGACTCTTGGCAACAAGCGTTTGGTGGTCGAGGAGGAAAATATCCTCAATATTACTTTGCTTACGATGAATTACAAGTAGGTTTATTATATTTATTATGCATTCCTTTTGTCTTGTTTAGAGCTGTGAATTTCAACAATAGTATCAACTCTGTCTATATGAAGTATGAATAAATTAATTTATTTTTTTCTTTTTGGCAAGTATCGACTTGAAAAGCTAATTTTCCCATGGTCTTAATTGATTTTGATTTGGACACAAAATATTTTCTTTTATTGGCCGGTTTCTAAGTTAAATCACCTTTTTGCCCTTGAAGATGTATTGTTGATGTTAATTTAAGAAGTTTTTAGTTGTGTACTATGGATCTTGAACTCTTTTGTGTTTTTTCGGACTTTGTAACAGCAATATGGAGTACAATTTCCACACAGGTCACCTGATGCAGCTCTAATATTTACGCCTCCTGTTACTCATCCACCTTTCGGACTCTCTCAAGCCAACTATGGAGTACAAACTTATTCTTCAACTAGCCTCGATGAAGCCATGGCTTCTGAGATTGAAAGTTTAAGGTTTATTTGTTTTTCTTGCCTTTTCCACATTATTTTTCCGTTTTAGCGCATACCTGAGTATGTAGTGTATTAACGAAGAGTGGTAGTTTAATGACATTGTATCAACCTTTTTTCTTTTTAGCGTGTCAATGATGGAGTCGATGAGAAATGTTACAGATCTCTTATCTGAGATGTTGCAAGAAGTTGATCCAAATGATCGTGCAGTACGTCCGTTATTACTTATTTCTATTTCCTGAAAATGTTTGTGTATGATTAGGGTAAAGATTTGACTAGTTTTTTTCTGTTAAAAGGCTGTAAAAGATGAACTCATTGTTGATGTTGTGGACCGCTGTCGATCAAACCAGAAGAAATTGATGCATTTTTTAGCTTCTACAAGGTACGTAAACCTTATCTCTATCCGATTGTAGACCGGATTTTCATCTTCCAAACTATATAAACATCAATAACTCTACTGTGTGTGCGTGTGTATTCGTTTACGATGTACTCATGATATGCTTGATTGTGTGCAGTGATGACGAGCTTCTTGGTCAGGGTATTGAGTTAAATGACTACCTGCAAACGGTTCTTGAAAAACATGATGCTATTGCATCTGGTTCTCCAATTCCTGTTCAGGTTACTGGTTCTATTTGCTCACCATCTTCTGATGATAGTCCAAAGCTGCAAATAAAACCTCCTACTAAAGAAAAAGAAGAAAGCCCGAAAGCAAGTGTTGCACCATCTTCCTCGGTAACTCAACAGTCCAAAACCGAACCTCAAGAAGAAGAAGAAGTTGAAGATGACTTTGCTCTGTTAGCTAGAAGGTTAAGAGTCTGTTTCTCTGCGGGAAACATTTGACCCGTTTACGCACACATGGGTTATATCTATATTTCTAATGGGTCAAACCACATGTCAAAATCTAATCAAACAAGTTACTAAAAAATAAGGGTTCCAAATGCTCACAACCCTTATATCTAAAGAAAGATTATTAGCTCAACTTGAAGTCAACCGACCCAATAGGTCTAACGAAGTGATCTTTTTGACCCGTTACCCTACCTGCCTATTGTCAACTCTACTTTTGTTTTTGTCTTAAAAAATGTTTCTTTAATCTTCATATATATATATATATACACACACACATATATATAATGGATCATGAGAAAACTAGTTTAATGAGAAATCCAAAAAACTACCTAAAAACACACTAAAACATGGGTTATATCGTTAATTCTAATGGGTCCAACCGAAGGTCAAGATCTAATCAAACAAGTTAGTTAGGGTTCCAAATGCTCACAACCCTTATATATAAAGAAAGATCATTAGCTTTACATGAAGGCAACCGAGCCAATATGTCTTAACGAATTACCCATTTTAACCTGTTACCCCACTTGCCTATTTTTTCAACTCTTACTGTTTTTATTGTCTTAAAAAAGTTTTTGATTTTTGATTTTTATTTTTAAATTTGTTTTGTGTATTTGCAGGCACACGAAAGCACAAACGACCGTGTCTCAAAATGGGGCTATGGTAAAAGAATCAGGAACCACTGCCCTGGATCCTTCAACGAGTATGGCTTTAACTCTAACCGATCCACCCCCACCACCGAACACAACAAAAGCAGATGACATGATAGACTTTTTGAGCCTTGCCTTGTCTGTAAGTACAACCTCTCCCACATCCCAACCGCCACCCGTTGTCACTTCTGCACAAAACATTGACCAATCACCGCCAGTTTCAGCCGCCATACAGAATCAACCCCAGCAAACTCAGCAACCACTTTTAAACAATTATGTTGTGCCATGGGCTCAGTCCGAACCTCAACCGCAGGTCCAGCCGGAGCCTCAATATCAACAGCAGAATCACTACTCGTCTGGCTATATTCCACCACCATGGGCTGCAACTCCTGGATACTACACCAACGCGTATGCTTCTTCATCAACGCCTTACACATACGCACCTCCTTCGTATAACAACATTCCTTCGCAGCAGGTAAACTTGTATTCCAATAATCTGAGGGTGGCAGGCATGAATGGAGATGGTGCAGTTGGGTCAAAGTCAAACACTGCTGGCGGTGGTCAAAGATCTTCCTTTATTCCTTCATACAGATTGTTTGAGGATCTTAATGTACTTGGAAACCAAAAGACAAGCGGCGCGTCATCTAACTTTTCTGGGAGTTATAGCCAAAATATGAAATGAAATGCCAAATGAAGTTAATATGATTGGTACAATTTGGTTGTGTTCTTGTGAATACAGTGGTTGGTTTGTGTATGGGTGGACATTCATTTAGTTAGATCAAGTTCTTTGTTTGTGTGATGATTTGTTTATCTGTGAAGGGGTTTGATAGTGTTTTTAACAAGGGCATTTGGACCCAAGTGATGAATTTAGGGAAATTAACCTTAGGGGAAATGGATTAGAAACGCTATACCTTTCGAAGATGTTGATGATTTTAGTGAAGTCAAATTATTTTCCGTTAATTGGGATTTACTCAAGAACAAAGGAAATCCGAATAAGCATTGATACAAGTTAGGCGGTATAGAGTGTAAGCTTGTTCAAGATTATGTTGTTTTCGACACCTATAAACCTCGAGGACTTAAGCGAGGTGCAAGGGGCATCACCCCAAGCAGGGTCCAAGGGCTGAACCCCTTGTGGGGCCTTTGTTGGTTAGTTTCTCTTATGATCTCATAATCAGTAGGAACTATGATCAGCGGCAACTGCGTGATCAGTACTAACCAACAACTGATTCAACTACTAACCAACACTTTCTTTCTTTCAACGAAACATTGCGTCTTTCAACTAACTGTTGTAATGATTCCTCAACTATAAAACTCAAGCGATTGGTGTATATCTACTATCCGTTTTCGCAATAGAAAACACATGCTCGTTCTTGTTTTTATTTGATTTATCCGATTAATATTTCGAGAGTACCATCGTCTTGGTGTGTGATTTTGTCTCCAGTGTAACGGATGCAGTATGTGACATCGAAAAGTAATTAGGATCTGAAAATAATTAAGAGTTTGGCAACAGTTATTTTATTTTATATTTTTTTAAACGGCTTAAATTACCATAAATCCGTTTTTAGTGGGGCTCGAACCCTTGACCTCAGGGTAACAATACCTTAACTCCAATGACTTTACTAATTGGACCCGACCCCCACCATTTGGCAATAGTTATTAACCAAACCAAATGAGAGTGACAACCATGAAGCAGTGGTTAAACCCTATTCTGCTTAGAGGTGCACAAAATAACCGGTTAATTAACCGTAACCGGTTATTAACCGAAACCGTAACCGGTTAATAACCGATTTAGGAATAACCGGTTCAATAGGTTATTTAACCGTATGTTAGTAACCGGTTATAAGTGTTTAGTATAATAACCGGTTATTAACCGGTTTTTTTAAACCGGTTTTTTAACCGATAGACTGGTTAACCGAAAAAATAACCGAAAAATTCAAAAAAAAGGCAAAAAAAACCGGTTAATAACCGGTTAATTAACCGAACCGGTTAAAGTAATTAACCGGACCAGTTAAAAAAATAACCGGTTAAAGTAATAACCGGTTAAAGCATTAACCGGTTAAAGTCAAAAAGTCAAATTAACCGGTATAACTGGTTAACCGAACCGGTTATTAAAATTAACCGGTTTGTGCACCTCTAATTCTGCTTTGTGTTCTTTTATTCCAATATAACAAACATGGTAGGCCAAGAACCAATGCACATCCTCCATGCCACTCGAGCCCAACAAAAGTGAAGTCATAAAGAAAATCATAACTTCAAATGTATAAATGGTTCTATCCAAGAAAAGGTTTTTTTTTTCTTTATTATTTTGAACCCTATAAAGTTTGTCAAATTGTGATGGTAACTACTATCAAGTTATATCGATGTTTATAAAATATATATGATTTTAGTTAATATCAAACGAATCGTTTAGAAATCCACGTTAATACAAGAATAAATTGAAATATCTCAAATATCAAAAATTTATAAATATAGATATTGGTAGAGATGTAAACGAACCAAGCCACTCGTAAGTTATTTAAGATTGATTTTTTAAAACTTAAATTAAAAAAGCTCAAGCCTAAAAATAAGTTTGTTTAATAAACAAACCGAGTCTATTTTTTTATATAATTATTATTTAATATTACTAGATATATAATTTATAGTTATTATAGAATATAAAATAATGATTAAAAATATATATACAAATAATTATACATGTATATAAAACGATTAATTAGTAATTAACGAGTTCAACTCGATCTTGAAAAAGTATTCAAGAGTTAAATTTGAGCTTTTAAAATAAAGTTTGATTGGTGAATTAACATACTGAGCTCTATCCACATAATGTTGGCAAAAATTCATACAAAAAAAGACAAACCAATTGATTAACAATACATATGATTGGTGACTTAAAAATCTCTAGAAAATAATCCATAAAAAGTGCATGGAAGCCTCATGGTCGATATTGGTGAATCAGTGGTGGATCATACGTTAATATTACACTCAAGTTGCATAGAGAAAGACCACAATCGATGCTACAACCGGATTCCACATCGACCTTGTAAAGTTTAATTCAATATGTACACAAGAATATAAACCTAACCGAAGCAAAGCATAAGACCCATAGTCGATGCCACGATCCAACCGTAAATCGACCAACCAATCATTGTATGACCCTAATACGCACAATCAAGATCTCCAAACTCGAAATCAAGAATATAAAATAGACTAAACTGCCATTTTCATCAGTGAGGTTTGGTGAAATATGTCACTTTGTCCATTTTCTTTACGTGCAACTTTCGTCCTTGGCCTTTTCAAAAACATGCCAGTTTCATCCAATTTACAATCAACACCCAATTTCACATAAAATTTCAACGTGGGATGTGTCTCTTAACATTATGACGTATGCAGTGTTGCTACGTGTTGACAATGAGATGTGAGGATAGGTGGCTGTAGTGGCATTAATTGTGGTGTTGGTGTTTAGATAGGGAGACCCTAAGGTCTAGGTAGACGAAGATCAGAGATGTCAGAAGGGGTTGGAAAGGTTGAGTTGGATGAAAGGGACACGCTTTGAAAACTCAGGGACAAAACATACGAAAAATAGCATATTTCACCAAACATCAGGGACGAAAATGGCAGTTTACTCGATGAAAAAATAAAATAAAAACATATGTAAAATGATCACTTTACCCCTCATTTAACTAACCTTCTTAATGATGGTTAAAAATTGGGATGAAACTAACATGTTTTAAAAAAATTAGGAATGAAAATCACACAAATAAATAATTTGGATTAAAGTGGCATATTTTACCAAATCTCAGATATGAAAACCTCTACAAAATATCAAGTGAGAAAACAAAATTCAAAACAAGCTTTGTTCCCTGGATCCTCTTCTAAAAATTAATCTCACTTAATTATGAGTGATTTTTCATTATTTTAAAACCTTCAAATTAGTTTTGCATTTATGACAAAAGAACACATAAAAATATGGTAGATACATAATGTAATGTTCCGTATTTTTCGTTTTATTTACTGTAAATCATATTTCAATTTCAATCCTTGTAAGTCCGAGACTTTGATCATAATGAAAACTGCATTTTATATCATACTTGCACAATTAATCTTGCAATATACGCAAACAATCACGAGATACGCATTTTAATTAAAAACCGAGATATAAATCAAGATTATATTTTCTCAAAATGATATTCATGCTTAATTACACCTTAAAATGCCTAAAACATGCCTAACTATGTAATTATAGCGTAAAATGGCACACAACCCAACTGCAGGGACTAAAATTGACATTTTTGAAAAAAAAATAGGTCTTACGTTCTGTAAGGACCTGGTCTGGCAGACTCCATTTCAGCTCGGGAATTCTGTAATTTTGAACATTCCACCCACTCCCACTCCAACTCCCAACTACCTTCATTTAAACTCAAACCTTAATACCCACTTATAAATACATCTCCTAATCCCTTTACACACCTCCAAAACACTCTCAAATCCTATCAATCTCCTAAGAATTAAAGTGTTGGCAGATTGTTCTTAAGTTCAAAACAGTAAGTTTTGAACTCATTTTCTCCCATTTTCTTCTTATTTCTTGCTTTCCTCCTACTTGGACAACCTCTAGGAGTGTTACCACAAGTTTACCAAGGTAAACCAAGTTGGTGCATTACCATTTTAAGGTCTAAGTTAGGTGTTTTACTTAAAATTTTCATACTTGTTCATCTTGTACCTTGTTTCTTGGATTTCTTTGCACCAAACTAAGTTGCCAACAAGTTCTATTGTTGGAAGACTTGTGTTAAGGTATGAATTCAAAAAACTTTGAGGTCATATACCTTCATTTTCATACAATCAATGGTCACCAAGTAACTTTCAAGCTAACAAAGTGAACAAACTACACCAAGTCTCCAATCATAATCATGTTTAGAAGCACTCGTTTAGTTGAACACACTTGATTACATAGTGAATTAGAAGAGTTAGCTTATGTTCTTCATATTACTCATGACCATCTGCATCATCCTTGAGTTGATTTTGTGCAATGGTGAACATCTTGAGGTTAGTGGATTACCCTACCTCTAACACATGGCTATAATATACTTATTAATATACCTATTGAGTTAAATGCCCGGATAGTCCCTGTGGTTTGCTCTTTTTTCACCTTTAGTCCCTGACTTTCTAAAATTACAGCTATAGTCCTCAACTTTTCAATTTTCGTTCCCGGATAGTCCCTGGGCCTAACATCAGTTAGTTTTCTCAGTTAAGAGGGTGTGAAATGACATAAATACCCTTTCCTTACAACATTAAAAGAAATATATTATTTATTTAATCAAGTGTGGCCCACCATCCTTCTCTTCGTCAACCCAACCCACCCCACCCCACCCACTTCATCTTCCCCATTCCTCACCATCACCACCACCATCTCCACCATTAATGTGAACAAGGATCTCCTGAATCCAATTGCCCTTTGCTGGTCCTCAACCTCCGTTGTGCTACACCGCATCCTACCGGAAACAACAAAACATTACCATGTAGATCAAGAACTTTTTAAATATGCTACTTGTTCTCTTACATCTTTTTTTCACATTGTCCTTTCTCCGACTACCATTACCATTTAGATCAAGAACTTTAATCCACTAAAGATGAAAACTTCCATTGTGACAACTGGCACCAAACCGGTAATTTCCGTACACTTTAATTATTATTTAATGCCTGCAATTATGTGCTTAAATGTCAACATTGTCTGATTACATACTAAACAAGTGAATTTATGCACGTTTGATACTACAAAATATTGCTTTATGCATTAACGATAGCGTTGCGTCAGAAATACTAGTAAACTCGCCGGTAAGACACATTGTGTCAACAATTCTGCAGAAAACAGTCAGACAATAGAATTGGGGCCTAGGTGTAGGTTCAACGTCAAAAATACATTAAAACCCAAGAGTACATACAATGGTTAACATATAGACTTTCCGGAAGCTAAAATACGCACTAAAAAGCACCCGAAACGCACTTTAAGTGCAGAATTTTACAGAATTCAGCTATAATCAGCTTTATAACCTCAAAATATTATGCAGAATTCATGCTTTATCATCCAGAATACTTCCCTAAGTGTCGGGAATTAAAAGTGTCACAGAAGGGTACTTAAAAGACACTAAACGGTGCAATTTAGCACTTTAACGGAACGGTATCTAACCAAACAACCGGACATTGCCCGGAACACCAAAATATTACTAGAAACATTGTTTCACTTTTTCTAAGCTAGTTATGGTTCCCGAGCACCCTAACATATTGTAAAATACATGATGCACATAAATACAAGACTTTTACACTAAACACCTCCACTAATGACCTACCTCACCATCAAATTACAATTTACCCCCTCCCCATGTAAATAAATCGGCCAAGAGTGGCCCCACCCCCAAGGATTCTACAAGATTACCTAAATATTACTTGGATTTGATGAAGATCTAATTAGATGTGTGTGTGTACTTGAGGGAACACAAGAACCCTTGGACAATGATATTGTGGTTATAAGTAACCACCAACTCTTAGTCACCTCATCACCACAACTCCTTCTCCCTTGCCCTCTCCCTCTCTTGGCCGTGACTTCCCCCACCACCACCATTCTTTTGTTTCAAGCTTCATCCATTCCAAGTGTGATACAAGGTGCTAGAAGGTCGCTAACGAAGCTCGGTGCTCATGGAACTTGAAGGACCTCGTTCGTTTGCTTTAATCCACAACATTTTCACCATTGTTCTTCCCTAGCTTTAAGCTAGTTGTAAGATCCTTATAAACTCTTGTTTACTTCATATTTTTAGTGGTTAAAAGTTGTTGCTTGATGAAATAATAAGAACACTAAAGAACATACACTTGAATATTGAAACATAAGCCCATATGATGTTATATAGATGATATGATGTTGTTTAACATATGAATGATGCTTGTTTGTTGATTACTAGAGATATTGATGTTGCTAGATTATGATTAAAAACGTGATTTAGCAAGTTAGGAGATGATTATGTGTTTATACAAAATAATCATCTTCTTGATTAAACATGAACTTGAAAGTAAGATGGTTTCTTGAAAAAGTAATAAACAAAGTGAACTAGTAAACTTGGAATCTAAGACTTGTGAATGATTTTCCAAGAAAACCAAGTTAAAAAGATGATTTTTAGAAGATCTTGGTTTTTACTTAAACTTACACTATTTTTTTTACTAGAAAAACAAGTGTATAAACACTTATGAAACAAGAAAAATAAAAAAGAAATATTTTTAGAAAAATCATCTTACAAGTTGTAAATGACTAACTCCTTCAAGAATGAAATTTACAAACAAACAACCATGTTTTTAAGGGTAGCTAAACCTACTAAATAACATGGTAAGTTACTACAAGTTTTTACAAGAACTTCAAGTTCATGATGTAGGGTGATTCACATGATCTAGGCTTATGGTAAGACTTGATTGTGTTGTTGATGTTGTTGATGATTTAAAAGAAAATAAACACATGTTCTGGAAACATGGGAAACCTCCATTTTTAGGGGAAACTATGTCAAAATTTTTATAAATTTTAACACTTAGAAAAATATAAGTTTTGAGAAACTTATTCCCTAAAAATGTATCTAAAAATATTTACCAAGGTTTCCCTAATTTTTGTATTAAGAAATGATGATTTCTCCAAGAATAAAATTGATATTAAGTATGTATATGTTTTGGTCAAAAATTTCCTAAGCAATTTAGTGATCAAATTAGTTAAGTGAGGTAGTGTGCTAGAAATGTGTGTGAAAAATATGCTTGTTAAGTTATTTAGAAAATCAGTATTCAGGATACGGCTCAGGATATTGAGCTGTATCTACGATCAAACTATGAGCAAAAGTAAAGTAAACGACACGAGATGTACGAGGAAAGCCCTTGACCAATCTAGATCGCCGGCATAAAACCTCGGGAGCTGACAATCGCAGCTGCCTTGTTCTTCTTATTACTTCAAACGTCAGGATACAGTGCAGGATGTGGTGCGAATCGACTATGTGTTACAATGAAATTTGAATACAAGTGTGTGATTGCAATGAGCTAAAGAGTGAAAGTGTTCGAGAGTGTCAGTGTAAAATTGTGTGCCTTAAACTGATCCGCCCCCATCTATTTATAGTAAAGATAATATAACAAACTATCCTAAACTTTCGGGATCCACCGAATATTCCTTAATCGAACGTTGTAGACCTGGTCTTTCGGGTTCAACGTCTCTCCTTCAACAAACACGTCCGAGTCTTGAGGAGAAGAAGTCCACTTGACCGTTAGCAAGTCTCAGCCTTTAACCTGCACGTGGTTAATTCAATAAACCTCAGGATATCGCCCAAGATGTTAGCAATATCCTCTTCCAGCATCCGGGTCACAAATAAACAAATAAAGGCAGGATATTGGTCAGGATATGTATGCTTAGAAAATGAGCCATAACAATTGTCCCCAAATATATCGGTTGGGATACCAATCCAACGGATATATTTCAAAAGTTTCACCTCATAACTTAAGGCAATTAATACGACTAGACCCTTGAAATGACAGCGGTGCAACTTCCAAAGCATTATTTACTCTTTACCCCCTATATTCATCCTATATTAACCGAGGGACTCCTTATTACGGTTATCCTTATCTTCAAGCGGACATCAGGTATTTTCCTTTCTATCCTTCTTTCTTGAATCTCTTTTAGTTTGCTCAATACTTTTCATGGCACCACGAACGAAATCCCGATCGGACCGACCAGCCTCAGCCCTCGTAAGTCAAAACCTTATTCGCAACCCATCAAAGGAAGTCTGCTGTTTCAACAATGCCGACATCGCTGCTCTTAAAGATTCCGGTGCCTTCCCTGAGAACACGGTCTTTAGACCATTCGATCGGTCAATCCGATCGGATGTTTCTTCCACTGAATGGGTTTGTTTTCCAACATATCCTTTTTCGCTAGGTCTTCGATACCCTTTTCCTGAATTCATGATGCAATTCTTTCGAACCACCGGCATCTCTTTTGCTCAAACCATGCCCATGGTTTGGAGAGTACTAATTGTACTTAACCAAATCAAAAACCTCCATTGTTCCGACCTCCGCATCGAGGATTTACCTATTGCTTATCGCCTCCGATCCCATGGCTCTAGCCGGTTCTTGCTCTTCTCGACCTCCAGCAAACCCCTGATTCTCAAAGCCACCAAAAACGAAGACGGATGGCAACGCAAATTTTTCTTTGTCAAACGAGACTCCATTGCTGAGGGTGCCAACCTTCCGGTGGAGTGGTTAACCACCGGTAGGGTTATAAATATTCTCATAGACCATTTAATTCTTATATTCTATTAATATCCTTCTTTTCGATCTTTATGCAGTGAACTTCAAGGAAGTCGCTCCCCCTACCGCCGAGTCAGAAGAAAGAATCAATATTGTTTACCAGTTACCTGCAATAGACAGGACTTTCACCACACACGTCCCGAGTTCTAGTCAATACTCGTCATCCGAAATGTCTGGTAAGGATTACTTTCAAAATAATTAGTCAAGACAGTATAATAATAAAATGAAGAGTAAAACTTTTCCCTTTATGCAGCACCGGCCAAGATCCCTGAAGTCTTTGACCTCGACGAATTGGACAGTTATTCCGATCAGATCCAGATCAAAAAAGAACCTAGCCCCAAGACCATAGCCACATCCAAACCCAGCAGCTCCAAAGCCATCATTATCCCCAAACCTTCACCGGCTACCAAGCCCCGGAGTTCAAGTTCCCGCAAAAGGAAAGAGCCTGACTCCCCTGTCATCTCTGACACATTTCCTTATGAGAAACACGGGTTCATTGAAGCCAGCGGATTTATGACTTCCTTTCTCAACCAGGTTAGTTTTCTCATATCATATCCTGCGGCTTACATTATTTTCAAAGATTTATCAATATTAATACCTGTCCTTTTACCTTTGTAGGGTCTTGAGCGTTTGGTTAACCTATATCAAGAATCCTGCAAGCTCAACAAGACGCTTGAAACCAAGCTAAAGGAAGCTGAAACCACAATCTCCGATCAAGGCATGATTGCAGCCGCCAAATCTCGTCATTACGAGCAGAAATTTAAAGCCATGACTCAAGAACACCAAACTGCTCTCAACAAAGCTGCTCTTCAAGCCCAGACCGATCTTGAAGCTGCCCACGTGCAATACGAACGAGATATGGTCAGCTACCGGGAAAGCCTCAAGAGTTCCGTCGTCATTTCTCTCCTTCAAGCCAGGTTGAAGATGGCCCACGAAGCCAAATTATTAGGCTTCGAATGCCCTTCTTGGGATGTTGGTGCCTGGGAGACCAAGCTAAAGAACCTCGGCGGCGCTTCTTTCAAATCAGCTGTCGAAGAATCTTCCAAAGCAGTTGAAAAAACAACCGATGCTGAGAAGGATACTGAGGCGGATCCCAAGACGGATGCTGCTGAAATTACTATGGACGAAGAAGGCACTACCTCCTAAAGCTTATTTACCTTAACTCATTTGAACAATTTTAGGTTTTTATGAACAATTTTTATTTCTGTATCGAAACAATTTGATAGCCGAAGGTGGATGGGTCCTGGGTTTCAGGATGAAACCTTCGGTTATCAACCAGTATTGATTGCTTTAAGAATAATTTCATCTTTTTGTTTTTCTTGCCATCATCTTCCGTTTTTCCTAAGTATAAATCTTAGCTTTGAAAAAATTTTATCTTGTTATCTTATGAAAATTTCCTGATCAATATGCTCAGCGATATATTGTAAAAACTTTTTATTAGATAGAACTTCCAAACATTCCTTCAACTTTGTAGAAAGTTTTTGAAAAACAATCTATTTTTCCAAAACCAGTTTATGATAATACTTAAATGATCAAAGTTCCAAACTAATACTAGTTTCAAACACTTTAATCAAATATCCTGAAAAGGACTTTGAGAATATATCAGGATACTTGATCTTTTATAAAACATAGTGTTACTAAAAATTTAGATGACATTTACAAAGGAAAGATCATACCCGGACTAGTATATAACCCTATTATCAAACCTCAATCTCCTTGCAACTTTTCCAATGAAGATGTCCCATGTGTGAGATATTTAGCATACTAGTTCCGAGCTTTAGCCTTTGAGCTTTACATCACTGCCTTGGTAGGAATGTCCCCTGTGTACAATGTCTTCAAATACTTAGAAATCTTCTGAATGTCAATTTCCATCGTATAGGCAATTTTTTAGGTCCCAAGGGTAAAACCCAAGGATGTACTGGAGATAAATCCCTTGTATCCTAGGGAAAATCCCAAATTTTCATGCGCTACAGGCGGGAGTGTATAAACTCCAAGACTTAGAAAGGTGAAAACCTTTAAACCTTAGAGAGTATGAAAATACCCTTTCGTGAGAGAGGGTGATCAATCCTCATATACCTTTAGGATTCAGGATATAGCCAACAGTAACGAAATTGTCAGCCACTTTTACATGGACTGGTCCCGCCACCTTGAACTATCCCTGAATAACTTGCGCTCCAGGCGGGGTGTTTAAACCCAATTCGGAAGAAAGGTGAATACCTTTAAACCTGTGAAGGGATCAGGATCCCTTGTACGTGAGAGAGGGGGCCAATCCTCTAATCTTCTGAAGTATCTTGAGTGAGCATGCTGGAGCTACATCCTGGAGCATATACTGCAAAACATCCTTAAACTAAGGTGGGTGTTAGCTTGGCTAACACCCCTCTGATGCTTAAGTTAGTATTGGGTTACAAAGAAAAAATTAAACCAAACATATTTAAAAAAGGTAGAATTCATACCATCCTGAGTTAGAAGTTAAATTCTAAACTCACTTGAAATAGAGCTTAAGGTGTATAGCATTCCACGACCTCGGTAGCATATCCCCTTCCATATTCTTGAGTCTGTATGCTCCTTTCCCTGCTTCTGATTCAACTTCATATGGTCCTTCCCATTTTGGAGCTAACTTGCCATCGGCAGGATTAGTAGTATTCTGAAAAGCCTTTCTTAACACCCAATCTCCAACCTTAAATCTTTTGGTCCTAATATTCTTGTTATATGCCCTGGATATTCTCTGTTGGTATGCTGCCATCCTTAGCCTTGCCGCGTCTCTCTTCTCATCTATAGTGTCTAAATCCTGACTCAAGGCTTCAGGATTCTGCTCAGGATCACTTAGGGTAGATCTTGCAGTAGGTATTGTCATTTCCGTTGGAATCATTGCTTCTGCTCCAAATACCAAGGAAAACGGGGTTTGGCCTGTTGCATTCTTTACCGTTGTCCTATCAGCCCACAAAACAAAGGGTAATTCTTCTGCCCATCTCCCTTTTTTGGCTCCCAGCCTTTTCTTTAAGTTATTGACAATTATCTTGTTTGAGGATTCTGCTTGTCCATTTGCTTGAGGATGTACCGGAGTAGATGTGATCATTTTGATCCCCCAACTCTTGCAAAAGTCAGTAGTTCTCTTGCTTATAAACTGAGAACCATTGTCACAGATTATCTCAGCTGGTACTCCGAATCTGGTCAGGATATTCCTCTTTATGAAGGATACTACTTCTTGGTCTCTAACTTGAACAAATGCTTCAGCTTCAACCCACTTAGAGAAATAATCCGTCATTGCTAGCATAAAGACTTTTCCTCCCGGAGCTTTTGGTAGCTTTCCCACTATATCCATACCCCACTTCATAAACGGCCAAGGGGAAACAATAGGATATAATGGTTCAGCAGGTTGATGCAGTATGTTACTATGTCTTTGACATGCGTCACATCTTCGAGCATATTCTGCGGCGTCTTTTCTCATTGTTGGCCAATAATATCCTGTCCTTAATACTTTTGAGAATAATGACCTGCCCCCAGTATGGTTACCACAATCCCCTTCATGTATATCCTGAAGTACTTCTTTGGCTTCAGGATCCTCCAAGCACCTCAAATACGGTCCTGCAAGAGATTTCTTGTATAAAATATTATTTATAATAGTGAATCGTGATACCTTCATCCTAAATGCCTTAGGATTTTCATTTCCAGGGATGTGTCCTTCTTTGAGATATCTCATGATTGGAGCCGTCCAGGATTTAGGATCCTCTTCAGGAGGCTCTGCTCCAGGATCCTGAATACCCGCTACTTCTTTATCCCGAGGATTCGTTGCAGGATATAAGACATGTAATATTGGTATTTGGGTCCCTTCAAGTATCCTGGTCGATGATCCCAAATTTGCTAAGGCATCCGCTTCAGCATTATCTTCCCTTGGTACCTGTTCAAGTATAAAAACATCGAAATATCCTGCTAATTTTTTGAGAATATCGAGATATTCGATTAATTTCTCACCCTTAACTGCATAGGATCCATTAAAATGGTTAGTAATTAACAAAGAGTCAACATATACTTGCAAATTTTTGATACTCATACTCTTAGCCAATTCTAATCCTGCAATTAAAGCCTCATACTCTGCTTCATTATTAGTAGCAGGAAATTCACACCTAATAGCCTGGGGTAATATGTCCCCCTGTGGCGATTTTAGTAGTATTCCTAATCCTACTCCTCCCCATTAGATGCACCGTCAGTATATACTGTCCAGGATCCTGAGGATTCTCCTAACTGTTGAACTTCTAGGTCTACCTTGTCCTGAATGTCACTACTAAAGTCAGCCACAAAGTCAGCTAAAGCCTGAGATTTTATGGCATTTCTAGGTTCATATACTAAATCATAAGCACTTAACTTTACTGACCACTTGGCCATCCTACCTGACATCTCTGGTTTCCTAAGTACATTTTTAACAGGATAATTCGTTTTAACATGAATCCTATGTGTCTCAAAGTAATGTCTAAGTTTCGTTGATGCCATGACTAATGCTAGTATCAATTTTTCTAAATGAGAGTACCTAGTTTCAGCATCTAACAAACTTTTACTAACATAATAAACAGGATATTGCTGACCTTCATGGTCTTTTATAAGGACGACACTTACAGCATTCCCTGATACAGCAAGGTATAGGGATAGTGGTTCACCATTTTCAGGCTTCATCAATAGAGGTGCGGTTGAGAGATATCGCTTCAAATCCTGCAAGGCTGCTTCATGCTTTGCTCCCCATTCGAATCTTTTGTTCTTCTTCAGGATATCATAAAAATCTTTGCATTTCTCTGAGGATCTCGAGATAAACCTGTTTAAAGCTGCCACTCGCCCTGTTAATCGTTGAACATCCTTCATATTTGAGGGCGATTTAATATCCAAGATGGCTTTAATCTGCTCCGGGCTCGCTTCTATTCCTCTTTTGGTCACCATATATCCTAGAAATTTTCCTGCCCCCACTCCAAAATGGCACTTAGCAGGATTCAGCTTCATGTTATACTGATCCAAGATATCAAACGCTCCTTTAATATCCTGGAGGTGATCCTGAGCTTTCCTTGATTTTACCACCATATCGTCGATGTACACCTCCATGGTGTCCCCCAGTTTGTCTTTGAACATCATGTTTACCAATCTTTGGTATGTTGCACCTGCATTTTTCAAACCAAAAGGCATAGCTGTATAACAATAAATACCTGTTGGTGTCATGAAGTCAGTATCCTCCTGGTCAGCAGGCTCCATTTGGATCTGTTGAAATCCTGAGGATGCGTCCATGAAGGTCAGCATTTCATGCCCGGCAGTGGCATATACCATTGCATCAATGTGGGGAAGAGGAAATGGGTCTTTAGGACAAGCTTTGTTCAAGTCTGTGTAGTCTACACAAACTCTCCATTTTCCATTTTTCTTCTGTACCACAACCACGTTTGCTAACCACCTTGGGAACTTAACCTCTCTGATCATCCTGGACTTCAACAATCTCTCAACTTCCTCTTGGATAATTGTATTCCGCTCAGGAGCAAACTTCCTTCTTTTTTGTTGAACAGGCTTGAATGATTTATCAATTCCAAGCTTGTGAGTGATGACGTCCTTGGATATGCCTGTCATATCCTCATGCTTCCATGCAAACGTTGACATCCTGCATTTCAAAAAGTTAATTAACTGTTCTTCAATATCCTGAGGGATATTGGTTCCTACGAGCACCGAAATATCGGGATTATCCTGGTCCAAGATAATTTTCTTCACATCCTGCTCCGGATCCTTCACGATATCCTGGGCCCGTGTCTTTAATTGCTATGCTACACTCGGCTTGGTTGAGGATTTCATCGAGGATGAGTAGCATTCTTTCGCCTCCTGCTGATCACTATCAACTTTGACAACTCCCCAAGGGGTAGGGATCTTGATGCATTGGTGATACGTTGATGGCACGGCCTTCATATCGTGAATCCATGGTCTTCCCAATATGATGTTATAGCAGGATAGAGAATCCATTACACAGAAACGTTGTATCGAGTTTACTCCTTCAACGTATACTGGTAACTTTATCTCTCCCACTGTGTTTCTAGCCTCTCCACTGAACCCAACAAGCACGGTAGACTTCGAAGTGATATCCATTGGAGATACATTCATTCTCTTCAGAGTCTCTAATTGGATTATGTTGACGGAGCTGCCATTATCAACCAATATCCTGCGTACAAAATGGTTAGCCACATATAACGTTATTACCAGAGCATCATGGTGAGGATCCTGGACAGTATCCCTGTCATCAGCATCAAAAGTGATCACTTTGTCAGTTGTGAGGGTAGTCATCCTGACAGGTTTGTCTCCCCTTTTGGCCTTAGCTTCCTTTGCATGTCTCTTCACTGCCGAATACGAAGTTCCACAAATGTCGGATCCTCCCGAAATGAAGTTGATTATCTTGGCATCTGCGGGAGGTGATGCTGCTCGTTCAGGATCCCTCTCAGTATCCTGACCCTTATTCTTCTTTCTTCCTAAGAGGTCTTTCAGATATCCCTTGCTTAGAAGATAGCTTATTTCTTTCCTTAGAGCAATGCAATCCTCAGTCATATGTCCGAAATCTTCGTGGAAAGCGCACCATTTTGACTTATCTTTCCAGTCAGCTTTCTGTTGACTCTTTCGAGGCCACCTAGCCTTGTCTCCTAGACCCTGCATGGCATACATCAGTTCAGGAATGTTAACAGAAAAGCAATATTCAGACAACTCAGGATACTCTTCAGGATCCTCATCTTCGACAGCATTCACTCTCTTATTTTCATTTCTACCATATGGCTTAGGCCGATATGGCTTGAATGAGGATTCAGACTTCCTGTTGGTTGACTCATAGGTGTTGGATGAGTTCATTCTCTCTTGCATCTTCCTATCATCTTCCAACCGAATATATCTTAGGGCCCTGTTTCGAGCTTCATCCAAGTTCCTGCATGGGTTCATTACAAGATCTTGATAAAATTGAGAATCCTTTTGCAGCCCCATCTTGAAAGCTTGCACAGCTGTTGCAACATCAAGATGAGGAATGTCTAGGGATTCCCGGCTGAACTTGTTCACATAATCCCTAAGGGATTCCTGAGGCCCCTGCGTTATCCTGTAGAGATCACTTGTTAGTTTTTCAAAGCTTCTACTACAAGAAAACTGACTATTAAATAAATTTACTAAGTGAGTAAAAGAAGTAATCGAATGTGGAGGAACATTCAAGAGCCATTTCAAGGCTGATCCTGTTAAGGTTGAACCAAAACCCTTGCACAAGCATGCTTCCTTGAGATCCGGAGGGATAGGGTTAATCTCCATTCGTTCCCTATACTGCGCAATATGCTCCTCAGGATCCGTAGTTCCGTCGTAAAGCTTCATGTTGGGGGTTTGAAATCTCTTTGGGATCTCAGCATCACAGATAGGATATGCAAAACGAGATATCTTGTGGCTGTCTTGGGACACTTCCGGGATCGGCTGGACCACCCTAGGTACAGTAGATATCATGTCCTTCAACTTCTGAAGTTCCCTAGTAAGTGCTGATGTTACACCTGTATCCTGCAAAGATCCACTATTGTTAGCAGCATGAGTATTATTATTATTTGACACATTACCCGTTGGAGGATTTTGCCCATATCCTGAGCTCCACATGGTTGACATCCTGACCGAGGAGGGTATTTCAGGAGTATGATTCTGAGGAAGGCTGGGCACAATATTCCCCCTATTATCCTCAATATACACCGCTGAACTGAAGTTCAAAGTTCTGGGATGTAATGGAGTGACAATATCCTCAGCAGATCTGCTCGAGCCAGACTTCAGGAGTTGTATTTCCCTTAAAAGCATTTGGTTCGTTTCCTGTTGCTGCCTCATTTGTTCCTGCACACTTCCAAATAAGGTTAAAATTTCATCGTTAGAAGCTAAAACAGGAGCAGATTCCTGAACACTGCGGGTAGGGATAATATCCTGAGGTCGTGAAGAGGCTGGCATCCTTGGAGGAGGTGGTGGAAGCACCGAACCGGTAGTAGCAGAAGTCATAGCAGACACAGTGGAGGAGCTCATGTTTGATCTTGAGGCCATTACGGACAATGTGGCAAAAAGTTTTGAAAATAGAAAGCCGATTAGCGATTTCACAAAAATTTTTAGTAAAGAGAGCACCACTTGCCCCACGGTGGGCGCCAAATTGTTTTGGTCAAAAATTACCTAAGCAATTTAGTGATCAAATTAGTTAAGTGAGGTAGTGTGCTAGAAATGTGTGTGAAAAATATGCTTGTTAAGTTATTTAGAAAATCAGTATTCAGGATACGGCTCAGGATATTGAGCTGTATCTACGATCAAACTATGAGCAAAAGTAAAGTAAACGACACGAGATGTACGAGGAAAGCCCTTGACCAATCTAGATCGCCGGCATAAAACCTCGGGAGCTGACAATCGCAACTGCCTTGTTCTTCTTATTACTTCAAACGTCAGGATACAGTGCAGGATGTGGTGCGAATCGACTATGTGTTACAATGAAATTTGAATACAAGTGTGTGATTGCAATGAGCTAAAGAGTGAAAGTGTTCGAGAGTGTCAGTGTAAAATTGTGTGCCTTAAACTGATCCGCCCCCATCTATTTATAGTAAAGATAATATAACAAACTATCCTAAACTTCCGGGATCCACCGAATATTCCTTAATCGAACGTTGTAGACCTGGTCTTTCGGGTTCAACGTCTCTCCTTCAACAAACACGTCCGAGTCTTGAGGAGAAGAAGTCCACTTGACCGTTAGCAAGTCTCAGCCTTTAACCTGCACGTGGTTAATTCAATAAACCTCAGGATATCGCCCAAGATGTTAGCAATATCCTCTTCCAGCATCCTGGTCACAAATAAACAAATAAAGGCAGGATATTGGTCAGGATATGTATGCTTAGAAAATGAGCCATAACAGTATATTTTTGAGAAAAATATATATATTTATGGATCACCAAATTTTGTGCTAAGTGTATGTAGTATGTATTACATGTAATAGTGTATTAGGACTTGAAAATACACTAAATACTCCCAAGGAGTGAAAATACAAAAATACACATACAACATGCTTAGACAAATACAAGAGAATACATTTATGAAAATATATTACTTGATAGAATAAATAACTTGGACAAGTTATGAACATGAAATGAAGTTTTGGACAAAATACATAATTCGGTTGAAAAATACAAGATACTTATATTTATTTTTGAGAAACTAATATAAGTAAGATACATAGTTAAAAATATAAATTATTTTTAACACAAGAACACATACACAAAAGATAATGACTTGTACTTGTGCGATACAAGTCTAGTGACTAACGTTAATAAAACACGTTTAGGTCACAACGCTAGATAAGCAAATCCGGTGAACTTTACGACGCAAGAAACGCAAAGTTGAGAGTTCATGCTCCCCCTTTTCTTTTAACCGTTTTCAGTTTTATAACTTCGGGGGTAAAATACATGTTACAAATGTTACAATGTTTACAAATGGTATGATGGATACAAGAATTGAGAAATGATACGAGAAATCGTGTCACGAATAGGGTACCATAAGCACCATTAATCGTGTACATACTAAAACCG
The DNA here is from genome assembly GCA_030545235.1 of Helianthus tuberosus. Lineage (NCBI taxonomy): Eukaryota > Viridiplantae > Streptophyta > Magnoliopsida > Asterales > Asteraceae > Helianthus > Helianthus tuberosus. Next base: position 75,767,058 of record CM060384.1, on the reverse strand, counting down.
CGGAACAAAAGGTTAGATCTAATGGGTTTTTGGGCAGCCACACTCTTGGTGAAAACTAGTACCGAGTAGTGTTTTTTTGTCTCAATCGTGAATCGACAACTAGAAAAATACATATGGTTTGGATGTTTCCTATGTCGTGTCACATGTTAATGGCCATGCAACCCATTAAGAACCTAGATTCATACAGAAATACTTGATTTATACAAGAATACTTGATTTATACAAGAATGCTTGATTTATACAAGATACATACCATGTTTTTCATACAAAGTATACAAACGTTCAATACAAGAACTGCATGAATTCACACCAACATTATGTTGACGTTTTTCCAAAACTCACATGTATTTCAGGTAACTAAAAGTGGATGTGCGCGCGGTCATACTCTTGCTCTTGGATGTTGTTTATGTTTACTTTTGAATAAAGTTGTAAACTTTCAGACAATATGCTGTCTTTTGATGTAAACACTTAAACTATGATTTCAGTTATGTAACGTTTGGCATTTGAAGTTATTTTTACGAGCATGTAGTATGTTTATCAATCGTATGCAATGAAAACCTTTCATGATCACACCTCGTGCTTCCGCCTAAGAAAGGGGTGTGACAGATTGGTATCAGAGCTGCGATTCTAGTGAACCAGGATTCCTTCTTGAGTCTAGACTACAATCTCTAGGATCCTTGCACGAAAACAATTTTTTTCAAAAAAAATTTCATTGCGTAAAACTTTCCGCGACATCCACTACCTGAAACTGTTTACAAGAGTCGAGAAAAGACACTACGAGACTTAGGGTGCACTGGGGTAGCACTTGTCTGTGATTAAGAATTACTTGCAATTATGTGTGATAATTGATGTTTACATATACTAGAAATAGAATATCTTAGGTACTTGTGAGTTTACTTGAAAGCAGTGACCTATCTGAAGGAAGTGATATGAGGATGAAACGAACTGTGTGGACTGTGCAAGGAGTTACGTAATTATGGATGCATACATAATTATGGAATTCAGTGCACAGAAACCACAGCAAGTCTTGTCGCATATAGATCCCTTCAGTACAAGAAAAGGCCAAATGTGAACACACTTCCCCCAGCCTATTAAATACTCTTTTGGAGTAATGACTTAGGGTATAAAGACAAGAACCGCCAATGTGAATATCTTATGACACAACAGTATTTATCTATTTATGCATGCTTGTTGCTGTATGAATTGATACGTTTGGCGGATTGTTTGATGTCACTTATGTGGTATATGCATGTATATATATATATATACTACTACTATCTCGCATGACGATATCAAACAAATGTCTAACCCTATTGTGTTATGTTCTGTCAGAACATGGCACCCAGAAGAGCTGTGAACGCTCGTGATCAACCTCCTCCTCCCCCACTGCCAAGGACTGCTGAAGAGCTGGACGCCCTACTAGAAGAAAGGATCTCCGTAGCTATCGCCCAGTACGAGGCGAACCGTACTGAGCACAGTGGAGGACCAAGCAATGCTAGACGTAATGGGAATGGAGATTCATCTGGAGGAAACGCAGCTCAGGGCTGCACTTTCAAGCAGTTTCTCGACTGCAAGCCACCGAACTATGATGGCACTGGAGGTGCAGTGGCTTATGTACGATGGACGGAAAAGACCGATGCCACTATCCGTATGAGCAAGTGTACCACAGATCAGCAAGTCACTTTTGCTACTGGGTTGTTTGTTCATGAAGCTCTGAATTGGTGGAATTTGCAAGTCCAGACTCTGGGTGATGATGCTGCGTATGGCATGTCTTGGGATGAGTTGAAGGAGAAAATGAGAGAAAAGTACGGCTCTCGTGCTGAACTCCAAAGGTTGGAGACTGAATTCTGGCATTTGACCATGGAAGGTGCTGACATTACTGGTTATACTCGAAGGTTCCATGATTTGTCAAGGGTGATCCCCTATATGGTGACTCCTGAATTTAAGCGCGTTAAACGCTACATCTGGGGATTGGCTCTGGAGTTTCGCAATTTGGTAACTTCGGCCAAACCCACAACAATCACTGAGGCTGTAACTCTGGCTGTCAGCCTTACTGAAGATGCTATTCGAATGAAGAAGTTATCGTTGAACCCAACAGAAAAGACCGAGACGCATGCTGAGTCGTCTGGTGACAAGAAAAGGAAGCATGCGAACCTAAATCAAGCAACACGCAACACCAAGGGTTCCAACAGCAAGAAGCGCGACCCTAACCCGCCTCAGGAGGCGAAAACTCTTGCAACCATGAATGACGCTCCTACCAAAAGATACTTGGGCACTCTGCCCATTTGCAACAATTGCAAGCGTCATCACGAAGGGGTTTGTCGCATTCCAAAATGCGACAAGTGTGGAAAATTGGGTCACCATACTGAGGATTGTTGGGGAAAAGGAAAGAATGGGAATGGAAACCGCAACGGTGCCGGTAATAGGAATGGTGGAAATGGAAATGGAAATGGCAATAGTAATCAGAATGGGAATAGAGCTGGGCAAAACCAAGGATGCTTCAGCTGTGGAAGCAAGGATCATTTCATAAAAGACTGCCCAAAGGGGAACAATGCTCAGGCACGAGCATTCGTGATCGGAGCAAGGAACGCACGCGAGGACCCTAATGTGGTCACCGGTACGTTTCTCGTTAACAATCACTTTGCATCCATATTATTTGACACCGGTGCCGATTATAGTTTCATGTATGTGGAATTTAAACGTATGCTTGGGATAGAGTCTAGTAGATTGGATATTCCTTATTCCATAGAGCTAGCCAACGGTAAACTTGTTGAATCGGGAGAAGTTGTTAGAGGTTGCACATTAGAACTTGGTGAGCAAAGATTTAGCATCGATCTCTTACCTATTCAATTGGGTAGCTTCGACGTGGTGGTCGGAATGGACTGGTTGTCCAAGAAAAAGGCTGAAGTTATTTGCCATGATAAAATCATTCGCATCCCTTTGGCGAATGATGAAACTCTCATCGTACATGGAGAAAAGCGAGACGCGCCTCTGCGAATCATCAGTTGTATGAAGGCACATAAATGCTTAAGGAAAGGATGTGTTGCTTTCATAGCGCACGTTGTAGATAAGAAGGCTGAGGAGCCGAAACTCGAAGCCATTCCTGTGGTGAAGGAATTCCCTGATGTTTTTCCCGAAGATCTGCCAGGACTACCTCCGCAACGACAAGTCGAATTCCGTATAGAGTTGGTTCCAGGAGCCGCTCCTGTAGCCAAGGCACCCTATCGGCTTGCACCATCCGAAATGCAAGAATTATCTACACAACTCCAGGAGTTATTGGATAAAGGATTCATAAGGCCAAGCTTATCGCCTTGAGGAGCCCTAGTATTGTTCGTGAAGAAGAAGGATGGAACACTGCGGATGTGTATCGATTACAGAGAACTGAACAAGCTCACAATCAAGAATCGGTACCCACTACCGAGGATTGATGACTTATTTGATCAATTGCAAGGATCAAGCTATTATTCCAAGATTGATCTTCGATCTGGATACCATCAGTTAAGGATTCAAGAGGAAAGCATACCAAAGACTGCATTCAGAAAACGCTATGGGAATTACGAGTTTCTTGTGATGCCATTCGGACTGACGAATGCGCCAGCGGTGTTTATGGATCTGATGAACAGCGTATGCAAACCATATCTCGATAAATTCGTGATTGTATTTATCGATGATATCCTGATTTACTCGCGAACAAGAGAAGAGCACGAGAAACATCTCAGAACCATTTTGGAACTACTGAAGAAAGAGGAACTTTATGCAAAGTTTTCAAAGTGCGAATTCTGGATTCGCGAAGTACAGTTTCTTGGTCATGTTGTAAACGATAAGGGCATTCATGTGGACCCAACCAAGATTGAAGCAATAAAGAATTGGGAAGCCCCCAAAACCCCAACTGAAGTTCGACAATTTTTGGGCTTAGCGGGCTATTACCGACGGATTATTGAGAATTTCTCAAAGATAGCTCAACCACTGGAAACCCTCACGCAGAAAGATAAGAAGTACGACTGGGGTAATAAGCAGGAAGAAGCCTTCCAACTGCTCAAAAATAAGCTATGCGATGCACCGATACTATCTCTACCCGAAGGCACTGAAGACTTCGTGGTATAGTACGACGCTTCACGACAAGGTTTGGGTTGCGTGCTCATGCAATGCCAAAAAGTCATCGCTTATGCTTCCAGGCAGTTGAAAGTGCATGAAAGAAATTATACTACTCACGACCTAGAGCTAGGCGTCGTGGTATTCGCCTTGAAGATCTGGCGACACTATTTATATGGTACTCGATGTACAATCTTCACAGATCACAAAAGTCTACAACACATATTTGATCAGAAAGAATTAAACATGCGAAAGCGACGATGGGTCAAGCTGCTGAACGATTATGACTGTGAGATTAAGTACCATCCTGGAAAGGCAAACGTTGTAGCAGACGCGTTAAGTCGAAAAGAAAGGGTTAAGACCCTAAGAGTTCGAGCATTGGAAATGACTATTCAAACGAACCTCACTGCATGCATTTGCGACGCACAACAAGAAGCCCTTAAGGGAGAAAACCGTAAAGCTGAATACCTCCGAGGTATGCTGAAGAATTTGGTGCCAAACAAAGAGGGAACCTTATACTTTATGGGGCATATTTGGGTTCCGCTCTATGGCGGTATTCGAGAAATCATCCTTGATGAAGCACACAAATCGAGATACTCGATCCATCCAGGATCGGACAAAATGTATCAAGACCTGAAAGATTACTATTGGTGGCCGAGACTTAAAAGTGATGTTGCTATATATGTCGGAAAGTGCCTAACCTGTGCTAAGGTTAAGGCTGAATATCAGAAACCGTCTACAACCAGAGATTCCCATGTGGAAGTGGAAGCAAATCTCAATGGACTTCATAACAAAATTACCCAAGACCCCTAGAGGGCATGACATGATATGGGTAATAGTCGATCGATTAACGAAGTCTGCGCACTTCCTACCGATCCGAGAAAAAGATAGCACTGAAAAGCTCGCTGAGCTATACCTGAAAGAAATCGTGGCATGTCATGGAGTGCCTATCTCAATTATTTCAGACAGAGATGGACGCTTTGTCTCGAGAACAGTTATCACACGAGCATAAAAGCCGCATCGTTCGAAGCTCTGTATGGCCGCAAGTGCCGCTTGCCCTTATGTTGGGCAGACGCTGGAGATAAACGTATGGTTGGTCTTGAACTTGTGCAAGAGACAACCGACAAGATTATGCAGATCCGAGAGCGCATTAAGGCGGCTCGAGATCGACAAAAGAGCTACGCTGATCGAAGACGAAAACCATTAGAATTCGAGGTGGGAGAAAAAGTTTTGCTAAAGGTCTCACCTTGGAAGGGCGTAGTAAGATTTGGAAAACGTGGAAAGCTGAATCCACGATACATCGGACCATTCACGATTTTGGAATGAATTGGTACCGTGGGATACAAGTTGGAATTACCGGAAGAACTTAATGGAGTACATGATACGTTCCATGTATCCAACCTCAAGAAGAGTCCACCACAAGAAAGCGTGATCATCCCTGCGGATGAAGTGCATATTGATGACACCCTCCGATTTACAGAACAACCCGTTGAGGTTACAGACTGGAAAGTCAACAAGACCAGGAGGAGCAATGTCAAACTTGTCAAAGTACGTTGGAACTCTAAGCACGGACCCGAGTACATGTGGGAATGTGAAGACCAGTTTAAAGAAAAGTACCCCCACCTGTTCAAGAAAACTCCTGTGAGAGACAGATAAGCCTGAATTTCAGGACGAAATTCTTTTAACGGGGGGAGACTGTGACAACTGGCACCAAACTGGTAATTTCCGTACACTTTAAGTATTATTTAATGCCTACAATTATGTGCTTAAATGTCAACATTGTCTGATTACATACTAAACAAGTGAATTCACGCACGTTTTATAATATAAAATATTGCTTTATGCATTAACGATAGCGTTGCGTCAGAAATACTAGTAAACTCACCGGTAAGACACATTGTGTTAACAATTCTGCAGAAAACAGTCAGACAATAGAATTGGGGCCTAGGTGTAGGTCCAACGTCAAGAATACATTAAAACCCAAGAGTACATACAAGGGTTAACATATAGACTTTCCGGAAGTTAAAATACGCACTAAAAAGCACCCGAAACGCACTTTAAGTGCAGAATTTTACAGAATTCAGCTATAATCAGCTTTATAACCTCAAAATATTATGCAGAATTCATGCTTTATCATCCAGAATACTTCCCTAAGTTTCGGGAATTAAAAGTGTCACAGAAGGGTACTTAAAAGACACTAAACGGTGCAATTTAGCACTTTAACGGAACGGTATCTAACCGAACAACCGGACATTGCCCGGAACACCAAAATATTACTAGAAACATTGTTTCACTTTTTCTGAGCTAGTTATGGTTCCCGAGCACCCTAACATATTGTAAAATACATGATGCACAAAAATACAAGACTTTTACACTAAACACCTCCACTAATGACCTACCTCACCATCAAATTATAATTTACCCCCCTCCCCATGTAAATAAATCGGCCAAGAGTGGCCCCACCCCAAGGATTCTACAAGATGACCTAAATATTACTTGGATTTGATGAAGATCTAATTAGATGTGTGTGTGTACTTGAGGGAACACAAGAACCCTTGGACAATAATATTGTGGTTATAAGTAACCACCAACTCTTAGTCACCTCATCACCACAATTCCTTCTCCCTTGCCCTCTCCCTCTCTCGGCCGTGACTTCCCCCACCACCACCATTCTTTTGTTTCAAGCTTCATCCATTCCAAGTGTGATACAAGGTGCTAGAAGGTAGCTAACGAAGCTCGGTGCTCACGGAACTTGAAGGACCTCGTTCGTTTGCTTTAATCCACCACATTTTCACCATTGTTCTTCCCTAGCTTTAAGCTAGTTGTAAGATCCTTATAAACTCTTGTTTACTTCATATTTTTAGTGGTTAAAAGTTGTTGCTTGATGAAATAATAAGAACACTAAAGAACATACACTTGAATCTTGAAACATAAGCTTTACATATGATGTTATATAGATGATATGATGTTGTTTAACATATGAATGATGCTTGTTTGTTGATTACTAGAGATATTGATGTTGCTAGATTATGATTAAAAACATGATTTAGCAAGTTAGGAGATGATTATGTGTTTATACAAAATAATCATCTTCTTGATTAAACATGAACTTGAAAGTAAGATGGTTTCTTGAAAAAGTAATAAACAAAGTGAACTAGTAAACTTGGAATCTAAGACTTGTGAATGATTTTCCAAGAAAACCAAGTTAAAAAGATGTTTTTTAGAAGATCTTAGTTTTTACTTAAACTTACACTATTTTATTTTTACTAGAAAAATAAGTGTATAAACACTTATGAAACAAGAAAAATACAAAAGAAATATTTTAAAAAAAATCATCTTACAAGTTGTAAATGACTAACTTCTTCAAGAATAAGATTTACAAACAAACAACCATCTTTTAAGGGTAGCTAAACCTACTAAATAACATGGTAAGTTACTACAAGTTTTTACAAGAACTTCAAGTTCATGATGTAGTGTGATTCACATGATCTAGGCTTATGGTAAGACTTGATTGTGTTGTTGATGTTGTTGATGATTTAAAAGAAAATAAACACATGTTCTAGAAACATGGGAAACCTCCATTTTTAGGAGAAACTATGTCAAAATTTTTATAAATTTTGACACTTAGAAAAATATAAGTTTTGAGAAACTTATTCCCTAAAAATGTATCTAAAAATATTTACCAAGGTTTCCCTAATTTTTGTATTAAGAAATGATGATTTCTCCAAGAATAAAATTGATATTAAGTATGTACATTTTTTAGAAAAATATATATATTTATGGATCACCAAATTTTGTGCTAAGTGTATGTAGTATGTATTACATGTAATAGTGTATTAGGACTTGAAAATACACTAAATACTCCTAAGGATTGAAAATAAAAAAAATACACATACAACATGCTTAGACAAATACAAGAGAATATATTTATGAAAATATATTACTTGATAGAATAAATAACTTGGACAAGTTATGAACATGAAATGAAGGTTTGGACAAAATACATAATTCGGGTGAAAAATACAAGATACTTATATTTATTTTTGAGAAAATAATATAAGTAAGATACATAGTTAAAAATATAAATTATTTTTAACACAAGAACACATACAGAAAAGATAATCACTTGTACTTGTGCGATACAAGTCTAGTGACTAACGTTAATAAAACACGTTTAGGTCACAACGCTAGATAAGCAAATCCGGTGAAGTTTACGGCGCAAGAAACGCAAAGTTGTGAGTTCATGCTCCCCCTTTTCTTTTAACTGTTTTCAGTTTTATAACTTCGGGGGTGAAATACATGTTACAAATGTTACAATGTTTACAAATGGTATGATGGATACAAGAATTGGGAAATGATACGAGAAATCGTGTCACGAATAGGGTACCATAAGCACCATTAATCGTGTACATACTAAGACCGCAGAACAAAAGGTTAGATCTAATGGGTTTTCGGGCAGCCACACTCTTGGTGAAAACTAGTACCGAGTAGTGCTTTTGTGTCTCAGTCGTGAATCGATAACTAGAAAAATGCCTATGGTTTGGATGCTTCCTATGTCGTGTCACATGTTAATGGCCTTGCAACCCATTAACAACCTAGATTCATACAGAAATACTTGATTTATACAAGAATACTTGATTTATACAAGATATATACCATGTTTTTCATACAAAGTATACAAACGTTCAATACAAGAACTGCATGAATTCACACCAACATTATGTTGATGTTTTTCCAAAACTCACATGTATTTCTGGTAACTAAAAGTAGATGTGCGCGCGGTCATACTCTTGCTCTTAGATGTTGTTTATGTTTACTTTTGAATAAAGTTGTAAACTTTCAGACAATATGCTGTCTTTTGATGTAAACACTTAAACTATGATTTCAGTTATGTAACATTTGGCATTTGAAGTTATTTTTATGAGCATGTAGTATGTTTACCAATCGTATGCAATGAAAACATTTCATGATCACACCTCGTGCTTCCGCCTAAGAAAGGGGTGTAACATCCATCATTTTTTTTAAAATAATTTGTGTGTGAATTCATCTATAATTTACACTTTTTCACAAACCTATAGAATGAAAACGGTAAGAACGATCATATAACCCCCCCTCAATTTGGAATATAAAACTAACAAGAATCTTAAAAACCATTTCTTAAACTTAAAAAAAATAACCTCTTCAAGTCAAACTGACAGACAATTTTCGAATCTATGATATGAACAAATTCAATAACAACAAATATGCAATAGAGTAGAAGCTAGGTCTGAAATTCGAAAGGTTGAACCGATTAGTTAGTTTCTACGCAGTACGTCATAATTTACATTATGAACCCTAAAATTGAATGAATAGGAAAATTGAGAAGGAGAAGAGAGTTGCAATAGTTACATGTTGCCGATACGTTTACGGATGGTCATCTAATTAGCGAAGGAGTTGGTACCGGAAGCCACCACCATGTTTTATTGTTTCCGGTAGGATGCGGCGAAGCACGGCGGAGGTTGAGGACCGGCCGTTGACGATGAAGACATAACCGATCGATTCCACCACACCTGAATAGATCGCCATTAATGGTGGAGATGGTGGTGGTGATGGTAAGGAGTGGGGAAGATGAAGTGGGTGGGGTGGGGTGGGGTGGGGTGGAGTGGGTTGGGTTGATAAAGATAAAAATAAGGATGGTGGGCCCCACTTGATTAAATAAATAAATAATATATTTCTTTTAATATTTTAAGGAAAGGGTATTTATGTCATTTCACACCCTCTTAACTGAGAAAACTAACTGATGTTAGGCGTAGGGACCATCCGGGAACGAAAATTGAAAAGTTGGGGACTATAGCTGTAATTTTAGAAAGTTAGGGACTAAAGGTGAAAAAGAGCAAACCACAAGGACTATCCGGGAATTTAACTCTATACCTATATAATACTTCCAAAAACCAAACTATAACAACAACCGAGACCATGGTTGAATGTTAGATGTTAAGGTGGAACTTATCTTAGTCTTGGACTTCCAATGAGTGTAACACTCATGAAAAACACTAACTAAAAAGTGGTGTCTTAATGAGTATCTAAGCAAAGATATATTTTATGTTATAAATCCCCGAATACATCTCCCGTGATCAACCTCCATAAACTCACACACCTTTGTTTATCCTTTTAGGGTAACTTGGTGATTCCATCCTCCCGAAATCAACTCACTATATATGTGGAAATACCTTCGCAAACTGTGAGTATACTTGACCCATTTCACGCTATAAAACACTATTTGGGTTGCAACATGTATCCCTATAAAATACACAATCACACATACAATCAATCAATCCTTAAACATGTTATTTGTTATATTACTTGTTTATACATACTAGGACACTCGTATACATGTTATCTATCATTAACTTTGCAAACCTCCCTTAACATGTATAGCGCTATAGGAGTAGCACACCCGCCCGTTTGTTGGGTCATTGTTAACTATTCAATCAATACGGTCTTATTCACTTCGGTGAAAGATTACGCTAGTGGACACTTTGGTTTAATCTATAGTTATTGCAAGCTAGTATGATTATATAACATAGTATAAAATTTGTGACAACTTTCAAAATTCCAGGTATCCGTACAACTAATAAACCATGATTAGTGCTTAATGACTGTGCTGAATTTCAATTAATGACTTGAAATTGCCTTCTGATTACTGCTTTATACTTACATGTGCATCACATATTGCAAATAACATATCATTATTGCATGATAACCTTAGTGATTCAAATGATGCATTAAACACAGTTAGCACAGTTATCAGACAAACCGGGAAAATGCTGACGGAGTTCAGTACATAGACAGACAATGTGTTGAGACACAGAATGAGCCAGAAACCAAGTATTACACTAATATAGTGTGTAGGAAAGTAAGGATCATAAAATTGCCTTCATAGTGATAGTTTAAGTGCCGGAAAGTGCCTAAAACTCACATAAACTGCAGAATTCTGCAGAAAATCAGCAAATTCAGCATTTTAACACATTAATATCATGCAGAAATATGGTTAAATGGTCCTGAATGTTTTCATAAGTGTCGGGAATCAAAAGTGTCACAAAAGGTTACATAAAGCACACTAAACTGCATAGTTTAGCACCTTAACGAACCGGTAACCAACCGAACAACCATACACTACCCGAAACACCAAATTTTCACTTGAAGCACTGTTTTGACATTACCAAGCTAGTTATGGTCCCTGAACATCATAACACATTATATAAATATCTAGTAACTAAATAACCAAACTAAACACTTGATTTTTAACCTTATGATCTAACTAATGTTTACAAACTAACCAAGACCCCCTAACTACACGGTTACAAGAGGGCCCCACCTTGATTTCATTTGGTTATTTTAATGGATTATGTTGGCACTTTAAGAACATATTAACCATTAGATGTTTGAATGTTGGAAGATTATAAAGGAAGTCCATAAGATCATAACCTACAATTCTCATTCTACACAACACCTTCATCTTTCTTCTTCTTCCTTTCTTTGTTTTTGGCTTTAAACAACAACACCACAACTACCATCATTCACTCATATTCAATCAATTCCAAGCTTATACAAAGGTGTTAGAGGTTGTATAAGGAAGCTAGGAGCTTTCGGAAGTTCAAGGACCTTCTCCATTTGCTTTTATCCACTCTATTTCTTCTCTTGATCTGGTGGTAAGAACATCATACACTCCATTTTACATCTTATATAAGTGGATAAAGAATGATAAATGATGATAAACTTGAAGAACACTAAGAATCAAGAGAATGAAACTTGAACATAAGCTTAAATCATGAAGAAACTATGTTGTTTATGTGTTGATTTACTTGTTGATTGTTGTTTACTTGTGAAAATGATGTAGATCATCATATGATCTTGCTAGATCATGATTAAAAACATAATCTAGCAAGATGAGAGGATGAAATGTTAAGAGATTAGTAGATCCTCCTCATGAAAGACATGAACTTGAAAGGATATAATGTTTTCTTGTAAAATGATGATTAAAGTGAGTTGTAAATCTTGTAAATCTAAGATTTCAAGAGTGATTTTTCAAGAAACCAAGTTAAAAATACAAGTTTTACTTAATATTGGTTCTTACATAAATAAACCTCATTTTTAAGGGTTAAACTAGTGTGGAAACACTTATGTAACAAGAGAAATCCAAGAAGAAACATTTTTGGAAAATATGATTATAAGTTGTAAAGATCTAAATTCTTTAAAAATGATGTTTTAAAGAATCAACCACACTTTAAAGGGTAACAAGACTTATTAAATACACTAGTAAGTTACTACAATTTCTTTGTGAATTTTCAAGTTCATGAAGTAGTAGATTATGCTTGTTTTTGGCAAAATTGGTAAGTATAGATTGTTTGTTGTTGATTGTTGATTGATTGTATTGATTTACAAAAGAAAATGATATAACTTCAAGGTATGGAAACCTCCATTTTTAGGGGAAACTATGGAAATTTTTTTCTAAAAATTTAACACTTAGAAAAATATTTTTAAAAAAAATATTTACAAGTATATTTCAAACCATGGATTTTCACATAAAGTTTGCCATAAATTTTGTTACAAAATTTATAAATATTGGAGGTTGGTTTTTACAAATAAAAATGACTAAATATGTATTTAGGAAATATATATTTAGAAGGCACCATGTGTGTGATTATTTGTATACTTCATGTATTAGTTATATTATTTTAGGACTTGAAATAATATAACTCATCAAAATACCAAGAAATTACAATCCAAAATATTACCAAAATTCCAAGGAATGAATATATAAATCTTACCCAAAATATTGATGAAACCGAACAAAGGAATATAACTTACAAAATATTCCAGAAATATTATTCATGAGTATATTTTGGTAAATAATATTTTGGACACCAAAAGAACAAAAATATGATTTTCATAATTATTACAAGTTTATATCATATTTTTTACAAGAAGAAAATATATTATTTTTGGTGAATAAAAATATATATGTTATCTTGGAATTAATGGAAGATACATTATTTTTGGAAGAAAATATATTTTCTCAAACAAACATCAAATATATTATTTTTGGGAGAAAAATAAGTTTATATATATTTTCCAAGTTAGACTTGGAAATATATTGTTTTTGAGACTTGTATGAAATTTATAAATATTTTTGCCAAGGGAAAAATTATAAATAATTTTTCTAAGTAATATTTCTTAAAATATATATTTTGGAAATATATATTGATGAATTTCTATTAAAGATATTATTCCGGAAAAATTTATACAAAATTAAGTATAAGAATACTTAACAATTACAAGAAAATACGTATTTTCGTACGTATAAATACACACCGGAATACGACACCAATACATGGCAAAAATATACAAGTATAAGAATACGAATACAAATACACCCATCCTTGAGAAGGATATACATGTATTAATACTTGAAAAGTATCAAGTTAAAATATATTATTTTAACTATTATTCCAAAATTTAATAAATATAATTTAAGTTAAAATATTTATTATTTTAACAAATAATTATATAACTTAGAATAATATCGAAGACATGAAGAAATGTAACTCAAAGACACTAATCCATACTAAGTCAAGGCACGGCCCACTCGTCTAATAGACCTTACTACGTTGTAGGTAGTCGTGTATATCCGAAGGAGCTTTGAGTTACCGCTGAAGAACGCAAGACTGTGAGTTCATATTCCCCATTTTCTTTAACTGTTTTCGGTTTATAACTTCGGGGGTGAAGTACATGTACAAACTGTTTACAAACGTTATTATTTGGTATGGTTAGCTAAGGAAGGGTACTACTTGATCATGTGAAGTGGTGGGTATAACGCTTAAAACTATTAATCCTCATTGTAGGACCGAGGGACATGAGTGATAGATCTATTTGGGTGTAGCGAGCCCACACCCATGTGGACCAGGGTGGCCCATGAGGTGACTATGTCTTATTCCCGGAGACAAATTTGCTAGGTTTGAGCCTTCCTGCATCACGTCACACATATTAATGGCCTTGCAAACCATTAATGATCTGTTTTCCTTGTTGTTTTCATACCAGGAGTTTACAAACATACATACATACTTTCAATGATTCAAAGGTTTATTCGTACACACAAACAAAAACATGAACTCGCTCAACTTTTGTTGATGTTTTCAAACTACATGTATTTCAGGGAATTAAAAAGTGGATCCGGCGAGCGTTTGGATGTTTTAAGTTATGTTGAGAATAAAAGATGTTATCCGGTGTCCTAGGGTTTGGATAGTGTGTCTTATCCTGGATGAGACACATCTTTCAAAGCCTGGTTTTATTTAATGTCTTTTGTCGAGTCCTTGTGAACTCTTAAAACAAGTTGCATGGTTTGTACTCGAATTTGAAGTCTATGTTTAAAACAACATTGTTATGTTTTTAAACTTATTTAAAGGATGACCATCTTCAGTTTTATCATATATTTGTTGTTATGATTGAATGCAATGATATTAAGCAAGTCACACATAATCACGCTTCCACAAAAGTCAGGGTGTGACACAATTAACATGTGGATTTGAGATTTTATTCATACTTATGTTACTTAGACAAACAAGTATGCTCATCGACATAATTTATGGTGACGGATATTTTATACATGTTGCAGGCAACATTTGATGATGCGAATACTAGAAATCTATCTAAGGTGGACTAGAAACTCACCAAATTTATTCATGTATTTTATGAGTTAGTCTGGAATTCCAATTGTTGTATTTTCTATTTCCATGAACAAAGTAATACTTGATTTAGTGATATGAAATGAAATTCGAAGTTTAATTTATTGTCGCAAATTTAGGTGGTGTTTGTTTTTTGGCCAGAAGCACTTCTGGCCACTTATGTCTGCGTCGCGCAGACGCGCGCAGACGTTTGAGTGTTGCAGCTTGTTTGTTTTCTCGCAGACCTTTCATTAAAAAAGGTCTGCGAGACCTCTTCTTGGCACAGACATTGACCCATGTCTTCTAAGGTCTGCTCACCTCTTCTCACCTTCTCCTCTTCTCCCTCCAGACACCACCTCCTCTGCCACCACCTCCACCTCCGCCGCCCACCTCCACTCCGCCACCACCTCCCACCCCTGCTCCACCACCAAATCGAATAAAAACCCCCAAATCGAAACCCCCAAATCCACGAGCTAAAACTTAAGCTTGAGTTTGACCCGTAACACCCGAACCCGAATCAATGAACATCATCAGCAACTTACCGGTGAGACAACTCGAACCCGCTGCTCACCTCTCAGTCCGCCGTCGACTCCATCGCCGCCACGTCATCTCCTCTGTCGCTCCTCCATAGATGGCGGCGCCGTCTGCTGCCATCTCTATCTCCCTCGGATTTCACATCTCTCTCTCTCTTGAATCTCTTAAAATCGTCGGCTGTGGGTGTGGTTTGTAGACGGAGCGAACCGCCGGAGAAACAGATGACCGGCGGCCGGTCAGTGTGGCCACCAATCAAACATCGTAGAAAAATGGGGGGTTACTGTGAAATGGGGTGAGGGTTGTGTGTCGGAGATGAAAAATCGGGGGCCGACTCCCTTTCTTGGTCGCTGGAACAGATGATCGAGAGGGAGAGTGCTGGAGCTAATGTTTGTGTTTGTTGAGGATATGGAGCTCATGGTTGCGACGGTGGTAGATGAGGGCAGAGAGAGAGAAGAGTGGTGACGGTGGTGGCGGTGGTGTAGTGGTGACGGTGGTGGCGGTGGTGTAGTGGTGACGGTGGTGGTGGTAGATGAGGGCAGAGAGAGAGAGAGAGATCGAGGGAGGAGAGAGAGATCAGTGTGTGTTGTGTGTGTGAGAAAGGGTTTTGTAGAAGTAAAAAAACAAACTCTCTTCTCATTGCAGACTGCAGACATTTGGTCCACCTCTTCTTCTACAGATGCCTGCAGATGTGGTCCGCAGACTGCAGACCTTTTTCCCGCAGAAAAAACAAACAGCACCTTAGTGTTATGTTGTCTTTGAGCAATCTCGTTCATTCTGCCTCGATGTTTCTGCCATCGGTTGGGGTGTGACACATGTTTAGACTAATACAGTCGATGCATGACCCGACTCTACTCTACTCTCTAGATGAACCATTTGAACACATAGTGAATATAAACGTTTTTAAGCATTTTTGTCAGCTTCTATGAAGATGCTATTACTTGTTCGAAAGATTTAAATGCCTATATCTCCAATTTAATTATTTATGTATTATTATTATTATAACTTTATTTGGTAATATAACACCTCACTAAGATTAACCACATATATTTTTAAAATAAAATAATTTAAACTATTAATTATTGATAAAGATGGTAAAGTTATAAATAAAACATCAAATCTAATTTAACTTTTTAATATAGGATTCCAATTATTGTAAGTGTCACTCTTTACTTCAACCTTACATTTTTATTTTAAAATATTTTATTTATTCTTATCCTTGCTAATATAATAAGTTTAATTTAAATATGTTAATAACTATATTAGGATGCACTAATTAATTATATTGTTAGATAAATGTAATGTATTTTATTAAATGTTATTGTAAAATAAAAAAGTACTGTAATTATATATTTTTTACTTAACCATCATTATAGTAATACTAATCGAAAAACACAATAATTATATTATATTATTATTATACTTTTTTAACTATATGATCAAAATTATATAAAAGTAGGATTTACATTTTTTATATATTACGTGTGTAATACACGGGTTTGTAACACTTATAAATTAAAATATATTATTTAATCTAAGTTTTTTATATTTAATATGTGTAATACACGAGTTTATAAGCTAGTGTATATATATATAGGGGATGGTTCAAATGAAAACCACTTTTATTGTGAAAACTCGAAAACTAACTAAAAAAAACCTAAAAAACACACAAATTTTTTTTTTCAATTTTTTTTTATAAAAATCGCTGGTTTTTATATATGAAAAAAAAAACTTTTTTTCAAAAAAAAGTTTTTTTTTTTTTGTAGTACACGTGTAATAATACACATGTGTAGTACATAATTTTTTTTTTTTGAAATTTTTTTTATATAAAAAAACCTACGAAAATTATTATGCAAAAAAAAAAATGGTATGTTTTTTTGGTTTTTTTAATTAGTTTTCGAGTTTTCACAATAACTAGTGGTTTTCATTTGAACCTTCTCATATATATATATATATATATAGGGTTGGGTTATATGGAAAACCCCATCTTTTTTAGAAAATCTTGGAAACCCAACCTCATCCATTGATTTTGTTTCATCCAAGTAGATCAATGGTTGAGCTTTTTTTGGTGTCTTTTACATTTAAATAAAACCATAAATTATAAAAAAGTAAAGGAGAAGAGCATTTAAGGTATTGAAAATCTGACTTTTCTCTCACACACATCAACTTTATTTCTCTTACACACACATGTTATCTCTCTCTCCTCTCTCTTCAATCAAGATCACGATGAACACCAAACACAAGTTTCGATCTTCAAGTTCAGATCTAAATCGTGTGAAAGAGAAAATGTTTGAAGATTGTTGTTTTAGAGAGAGAACGACGACAGGATGAAGGTTTTTAGAGAGATGAATTTTTTGTTTTAGAGAGAGAAACAACAATCTTCATCATGTTCATCTATAACACCAAGAACACACATACAAGTGTGTGAGAGAGAAGAAGTTTGAAGTATGTTGTTTTAGAGAGAGAACGATGACACACGCACGAGTATGTGTGTGAGAAGAAGGTTTGAAGATCTTTTTCGTGTTCATCGGACGGTTATAGATCCGGTAAGTGTTCTTGAAATATCATTTCACACTTGATTTTTTGTTGAAATGGTTATTAATATGTTTTTGTGTGCTGAAAGTGTTTTAGTAATGGTTGTTAATATGATTTTGTATTTTAAATAAATCAAAAACTTTAGGATGAGATTTTGAACGGGTTTTTTTGTTGGTTTGGTTGCTTGTTAGGGGCTTTTGATCTTAACAGTAGTTGTTTTTTTTGTTGGTTTGGGTTGCTTGTTTGGGTTTTTGATCTGAACAGTAAGTGTTTTTTTGTTTGGTTGCTTGATTCACAGACTCAGGCCCATAACATGTGTTAAGCCCCCTGTTAGAATGTTATATAACGTGTGTTGATTTACAGAAACAAACCCATAAAGATATTCAATTGACAAGCTGGATGGATGTAGGCGAAGTTAATGCGTGTTCTAGTAATGGTTAATGTTCATGTATTTTAAATAAATCCAAAACTTTAGGATGAGATTTTGAATGGGTTTTTTTATTGGTTTGGTTGCTTGTTTGGGGCTTTTGATCTTAACAATAATTGTTTTTTTGTTGGGTTGCTTGATTTACAGAGACAGACCCATAACATGTGTTAAGCACCTGTTAGAATGATATATAACGTGTGTTGATTTACAGAAACAGATCCATAAAAGATATTCAATTGACAAGCTGGATGGATGTAGGCGACGTTAATGCGAGGACATTGAATAAGTCACATCCTTTGGAAAAGAAGTCTTCGTTCATTTATAACATGTGTTGGTGGTTCATGCTGTAACAGAACACCATGATGTAACCTGACATGTGTTCATGTATAACATGTGTTAAGCCCCTGTTAACCTTTTGTTAATTAAAAAAACAAGTAATATCTATTTTATTTTTGTTGATGTTTAAAATATCCGATAATGTGGATACTGAGCGTAAAACTTGTACAAGTAATAAATGTATAAGTTAGTATGTAACATGTAATATGAAACGAGCCATTTATGGTAACACATGTACCGGTAATTTTGGAATATATAATATGAAACGGGTCATTTGTTTTGCACATTTTGGAATGTATAACATGTCTTAAGCCTCTGTTATAATCTTTTTGTAACCTGACATGTATTCATGTATAAGCTAGTGGTTTACAAAACACCATGATGTGTATATACTGATCTAACATGTGTTACAATTTGTCTGTTCGGAACATGTAATTGCTTAACATGTGACAAGGGTGAAAACAGTCGACGGGGGCGATGAGTTTAATGGTGAGCTTAGTTAATATCGTAATCTTGTTGTAACCCCACTTGTACAATATCGTAATCTTGTTGTAACCCCACTTGTATACATATGATAACATGTAAGCATCCATTATAACCCGACTTGTATTCATGTATATGAAAGTGGTTTGCAAAACACCATGATGTGCATATACTGATCGTAACACGTGTACAAGTTAATATGGAACATACAAGTTAATATTGTAACACCGTATACCTGGGATAGCATGTGTTAAGCCTCTGTTATAATCTTGGTTTAACCCAACATGGTGTCATGTATAAGCTAGTGGTTTCCAAAACACCATGATTTGTATATACATACTGTAACATGTGTAACGTGTGTTAAGCCTCTATTATAACGTGATTTAAGACTTCCAGAATGTGTTAAGTCCATACCGTTTTAACATCATGTACTAGACAAAACAATAAGAGTCTCACATTACATATTACTAGTAAACGAAAATACATAGCACTAAGAAAATGGTGGAGCTTCCTTTGACAGTCTGCCTTAGCTTTTCAGCGGCTACCTTTGCTGCCTTAGCTTTTCGGCGGCTACCCTTGCTTGTTTGGGTCGGTCTTGAAACGGTTTGTAAACATGTGGGTGTGTGTATGCCAGGGAAGTTATAAAAATGTGTTTTCATGTCACACGTAACACGTGTTACGTTGTACATGGGCTACCCTTTCTTGTTTGGGTCGGTCTTGAAACGGTTTGTAAACATGTGGGTGTGTGTATGCCAGGGAAGTTATAAAAATGTGTTTTCATGTCACACGTAACACGTGTTACGTTGTAAATGGGTTTCATGTCACATGTAACACATGCATGTCTGAGAAGTTCAAGCTATAACACGTGTTAGTTGTGTTGTGCTATAACATAAACATGGTTATGATCCTTGAGCATCTGATCCACGTTTGACGAAACCAACGGTCCCGAGAATTGGATCTTATTTCCCTTGTATCCATCACCGTCCTAATAACAAAAAGATAAGATAACCGTTAAGTCGTTAACCAAACATAAATATTAACACATTCATAGCCAGAAAATCTTTTTTCTTAAATAACATCACAAAAACAGTTACTATTCAGATCAAAAGCGCCAAACAAAGCAACCAAACCAACAAAAAACAGTTACTATTCAGATCAAAAGCCCAAACAAACAACCAAACCAAGCACAACTTTTTAATACAAAAATAAAAACCTGCAAATTACATAAACATTTACCCCTTTTAAGAACCATTTTAACAAAAAAAAAAAAATCATGTTTCATCTCTAAAACAGCCATTACACAAAAATCTATTAACAACCATTTTAACAAAAACATCAAGTGTTAAATGATTTTTTAAAATAAAATACTCAAGAGATTGTTGTTTCTCTCTCTAAAACAGCAACACTCTCTCTCTAAAACACTTATCGGATCTAGAACCATGCGATGAACACGATGAAGATCTTCAAACTTGCTTCTCTCTATGTGTTCTTGGTGTTCTTGATAAACATGATGAAGATTGTAGAGCAAACCTGGAACATTATCTTCATTGTAGAACACATCATCGTTGTCAAAGAAGATGTTTTGGGTTTTCATGGTCGAGCACATCAGAGTATCCTCCATTTTCCTTTAGATCTACCATTGTTGATGGATGCTCCATAGTGCATTAATGGCGGATCTAGTGTGAAATGAGTGGTTTAAGAAGATTAACATATTTTGAAAAAAAAAACTGGTTAATTTGAAATAAAGTAAACAAAATGGAGGATGATGGGTGAGAATGATGTGATGGGTGATAGTGTCAAATCAGGTTGGTCAAAATATATTGGGAGTGGAGTATGAATATGTAAATTTACCAATATGCACTCAAAAGCTAAAAAGGATATGAAGGTGGCTGAGACACGTGGCAACATGTAGGCCATTAGATGGGTTTGCAAAGTTTTCTAAAAATCTAAGGTTTTCTATGGAGCATTACCACATATATATATATATATATGGATAGTTGTGTATGGTATTTTAATTTGAATATAATTCAACTATCCATGATTAGGCTTCTTTGACAGATCACTAAGGCAATAATGGGGCGGTTATCTTGATATTTCAACAGGTCTAACGTTGAAGAAGAAAAGGGACGGTCGTAACGGGTCTCGAGAGTCAAATGGGCTTGCCTCATCTTAATTTAATTGCTTCCCTCGTGTACATATAAGTACTAGCAGAGTACCCGCGTGATGTAGCGGTGACAATACTTTGAATTTCGTTACTCGTTTCTGATACTTTTCTTATTCGAATAATAATTATTGTAGCATCATTGTAGTGGATATATGTCATAAGCAAAGTCATCGGTTATTTCATTTCATTGTAGTGTGCATGATTCGGTTAGTTCAATTATTATCCTCAACGAAACCGCAAATGAAGTCATTGGTTAGTCTATTTTATTAACCAATAGGTTCTGATTAATCAGTTCGGTTTATTCTGTTAGAATAACGGTTTTTGATTCGATTCATTTAATTTCAATCAATAGCTAAAACCAAACTATGGCTAAAACTTTTTTTTAGAAATACACAAAACTGAGATATCAATACGTAAAATGTATGTATAAATACATGAAATGGTGGTATAAATACATAAAAGGAGGAATAAATACCTAAAATAGAGGTATAAATATAAAATACATGATCTGAAGGTATAAACTCTAGAAAAATATGAATAGTTCGGTTCAGTTCTGTTAATTTTGGTTAAATGATGGTAAAAAAATTTGAAAACCAGTTTTGGTTAACTCAGGTTTCGGTTAATCGGTTTTAAGTTAATTCAGTTTTTGGTTAATTTCGGTTCGGTTCATCTAGAAGTGTGCCCGCGTGATGTGTCGAGAAACACAAACAATGCCAGGATGTGCATTGTTCGTTTATTATCCTCAACCGAAGTCATCAATTAATCTATTTTATTAACCAATTGGTTTTCGGTTAATCAGTTGGGTTTACTCGGTTAGATTGACAGCTTTTGGTTTAATTCATTTAATTTTGGTTAATAACCAACACCAAACATGAGCTACTTTTTTTTGCTTAGAAATATATGAAATGGAAGTATAGACATGACATGGAAGTATAAATATGAAATAGATGGACATGAGGTATAAAGGCTAGAAATATAGTACGTATGAATGGTTCAGTTCGATTAATTTTGGTAAACCGATGTTAAAAAAAATCGATAACTGGTTTTGGTTAATTCAGGTTTCGGTTAATTGGTTTTCAGTTAATTCAGTTTTTTGTTGATTTCAGTTCAGTTTCATCTATTTTTTATTCGGTTTCGGTTAATGATTATGTTATTGCTCATCCTTAGACCTTGTTAATCACTTAACATATTAATCTTTTAATTAAAACAACTATAACAATACTATACTCAAATTAAAGAAAATAAAATACTCATTTTTATGGTGTAATTTAAAAAAAAAAATATTAACGTAAAAAAAGTTATTGTTTTGGTCAAAAATCTGATCAAGGATAATGTAATCAAATCTGTAAAGTGAGGTAGAGTGCTTAAGTGATAAACAATGATAAAATGAGTATTAAACGAATAAGGTAATCAAACACAGAGATTTGTACGAGGAATGTAACGCTCCGTATTTTTGTACTTTCCATATTTAGAAAGTTGTATTCATATTTTTATTTTTAGAAACTTGTATGAATGTGATTATAAGTATGATACATGTATGAATGTGATTCCGAGAAAATATAATCTCGATGTATGTCTCGGTTTTAAATTAAAACGTGTAATCTCGAGACTTTGATCATAATGAAAATCGTATTTTTATATCAACCTTGTTTAATCATACATGCATAATATGTAATCAGTCGTGAAATACACGTTTTAATTTAAAACCGATACATACATCGAGATTATATTTTCTCGGAATCACATTCATACATGTATTATACTTATAATATACCGCATACACCTTTATAGCATAAAATAACAAACAATACAAGTGCAAGGACTAAAAATAAAAATTTTCATCTCCCCAACCACTTTCTTTAATGTCCTAACTCCAACTAACTCATTTAATACCCCAAGCCCACCTTCTAACCTCCAACCAACTAATTTAATACCCCTCCTAACTCCTAATCACCTTTATTTAAACCCTAACCACTTAACCCTCGTATAAATACAAACTATAACATCTTCCAAACACTTGCACCACCTCCAAATTACTTCAAAACTCTCTCAAATCTCCAGGATTTTCAACTTTGGGCAAAAAGTTCAAGAACAAAATTGGTAACTTTGGTGTTCCAACAACTCAAGACTCGTCAAACTCACTAAGTGGAAATTTCTTCACAAACTATGAGTATACTTGACCCTTTTTACGCTTTAATGCACTTTTGGGTGTAACATGTTTCAACTATCAAAATTCACAATACACATAATCAAACGTATTCAATCACTCAATCCGCCAAACATGCTATTTGTTATACTTAGGTTGTTTATGCTAAAATACTTTCATGCACTCTATTTGTCATTAATTTAGCTAGCCCACCTTAACAGTTATAGCGCTATAGGAGTAGCACACCACCCGATGGGGTACTGTTAAGTTAACATGCTTTACAGTCTCGATTACTTCGGTGTCGAGAGATGCACATTATTATACATAACGGTCTCGTTCACTTTGGTGGTGAGGGATACACATTATTCTTGTGGACACTCGAGTTTGGCCTATAGTTATGCACGCTAGCTTCAACTTTATATGAATTGCCATGTTTGATTTGAGATAACCTTTTTATACTTTTATGCTAGTATTCCAAAACTTATATACTCGCCAATACTTTTGTATTGAACTATACTTTAAAACATGTTGCAGGATTTTGATGAAGATGATGATGCACGGAACTTAGTAAGATACCTAGAAACGCATTTTAAACTGTAAATACTTGTCGTATCGTAATTCATTTGTTTCAACTTGTTGTATTCAATTTCAAACAATATAATTGATTCTTTTAGCGATGAAATGAAATTTATTATAAAATACTTGTCAAATTAGTGTTATGAAGTCTCTTGCAATCTCGTTTTCGTCTTACTCCGATTTTTACGCTATCGGTTGGGGTGTGACAAGGAAAAACCCTTGATCACTAGTATAATATTAAAAAGAATATAACATATAGCATGTTGAAGTCGTTAAATATATACATGAAATTGTTAAAAACTATAGAATTGTTGAATATTTGATGTTTCAAGTCGGTTATTGATGTTATAGAATTATTATAGTTGAATATTTGATGTTTCGTCGGTTACTGATGTGAGTTTATCATAGTTTGATTTCAAGTCATACACATAAAACGAGAATTTAATTTTTAACTACATAAAATCATAAACATCTATATTGACACCAACTATGGATGGGTAATGAGTACCGGTCCATTATAATTTTAAGGGGCTTTTTGAACATGTCTATGTAAAACTCAAATATAATACATGGTTTTATGAGGATTTACGCAGGGCCGTTCTTACGTTTTTTGAGACCCTAAACGAACTAAGAAATGAAGGCCCTTTAGAAAAATTATCCTTTTCAACATATTTAGGAATAAAACCCTCCTTTACCCGGGATTAGGACCGACAATTACAAACTATAAAGTTTATAGTTGGCGAAGTTAATTTTTTTTTAAAGTTATATGTATTGTATAGATATAGTATATGTTTAAATAAAATATATTTTTCTAGCTTTGAAATGGGGTCGAATGGTCGATGGTTGTTATAGTTATGTCTATAATTTAGTTTGAATGTGGGCCTTGTATGTGAGCCGTTTTTTTCTTAAACAATATTTATCTGGGCTCCTTTAGTAAAAAAAAATTATTTGTTAAGTTTTGTTTTTTATTTAGCCCTAATATATATAAAACTTTCTAAAAATTGGAAGCCATTGCTTCTAAGGGGCCGGCCTGGATTTTATGTGACTAAGATTATGAATGTCCGGTCCATTGTAATCTTATTTTTTACTTTCCTCACCCATAGCTAACCAAGGACACGTATATGGGAAAATTGAAATACAATGACACATATGATAACATTTTTAATGAGAAAAAAACAATAATACGTTCACCATCACCGATTACTTATATTAGGATTCTATTAAGATTCATAGAAAAATATCACCTAACATAAGTAGTTTATTTGTGTGCCCTTTTGTAATATCCATGGGTTTTTCTGGATCCCAAAGGTTGAATACTCGAATCGTTTTCAATTTTCGCCAAGCAAGATATTTTATTTTAATAATTGATTAATTATATATAACCAATTAAAAAACAATCCAAGAATCAAAATAAATACGGAGAGATGTCTTTACGTTAATCCAACACACCCTTTTAAGCACAACAAAATCTACTCAATAATATTTGATTTTATGCCATGACGCCGGCGCTAGCAGAATATTCCGACGAAGAACTGCAAACGCCGGCGCTGAAAAACCTGTTCGGAAAATACGAGTTAGGAAAGCTTCTCGGCTATGGAGCTTCTGCTAAGGTTTACCATGGTTGGGACACTGAATCAAAACAAAGTGTCGCCATTAAATCTATGGACAAGAAGAGAATTGTTACGGGTGGTTTAGCCACGCATGTTAAGCGTGAGATCGCAGCTATGCGGCGGCTAAACCACCCGAACATTGTTCGGCTGCACGAAGTGCTGGCGAACCAGAAGAAGATATATTTCGTATTAGAGTTTGCGGAAGGTGGTGATCTATTTTCTAAAGTGGCTAAATGTCGTTTTAGCGAAGATCTCAGCCGGAGATATTTTCAACAACTTATCTCCGCCGTCGGATACTGCCACTCCCGCGGCGTTTACCACCGTGACCTAAAGTTGGAGAATCTCCTGTTGGATGAGAAATGGAACTTGAAAGTTACGGATTTTGGATTATCTGCGGTGACCCATCGCAGCAGGAGTCCGTCTGCATCATCAGACGGACTCTTGCATACGATGTGTGGTACTCCGGCGTATGTTGCGCCGGAGATTTTAGCGAAGAAAGGCTATGACGGCGCGAAGGTGGATATATGGGCGTGTGGTGTCATCTTATACGTTCTTAGTACCGGTTATTTGCCGTTTAACGATTCGAATGTGATGGTGATGTATTTGAAGATTTGCAAAGGCGAATTTAGGTTTCCGAAATGGATGTCTTCGGAGCTAAAGCGGTTCTTGTCGCGACTTCTTGACACGAATCCTCAAACGAGGATTACTGTCGATGAGATTGTCAAGGATCCGTGGTTTAGAATTGGGTATAGTGACGCAGAGTTACGTTCGGATCATTTCGAGATGAAAGATGTCGAGGAGGGTGGCTGGAATGGTGGTTTGAAGAGTTTGAATGCTTTCAATATAATTTCGTATTCGTCTGGGTATAATCTATCGGGTTTGTTCGGTGGCCGAGATGGCGAAGAGATGTTTCTATCGACGGTTGCGCCGGAGGTTATAATCGCGAAGGTGGTGGTCGCGGCAGAGCAAGAGAGGTTGAGGGTGGCTAAGAAGAAAAAGGGGTGGGTGAAAGTTGACGGGGGGCATACTCGTAATTTCACGTTGACGTTGGAGGTTAAACGGTTGACGGTGGATATAGTGGTGGTTGAAGTAAGGTGGAGAGAGTGCGAGAGTGAACCCGGTCCAGAAATATGGAAATGTAGGCTTAAGCCGCATTTGAGCGGTTTGATCTATCGACCGGATGGTCCGGTTGGTAGCGACTGAAAGTAGCAGGTAATACCTTCTGTCCTATGAAGCAATCTTTTAAAAGCTGGTTCACCTGATTGAATCGTCTTATACATCCGGTTAAATCGTTTCTAAGCCAAACCTGGTACGATATAAAAACCGGATTTTAAAACATTGTTATGAAGTAACGGCGATGAAGAAGGTATAATTGTATATATTGGAATGTATTGTATTTGAAATTGATTGTATCTGTGTTGGCGAATTTTAAAATGCTACATTTGATGTAAAACTTGTATACTTGTATGTATGTCATAAATTAAACTTTTATAGAAATATTTTTTTTATTTATTATTTTAATTTTTAAATAAAATTATCAAGTATACTTGTATGTATCTCATAAATTAAACTTTTATAGAAATATTTTTTTATTTATTATTTTAATTTTTAAATAAAATTATCAAGTATACTTGTATGTATCTCATAAATTAAACTTTTATGGAAATATTTTTTTTTATTTATTATTTTAATTTTTAGGAAAATTGGTTTTTAATAAACCAACTTTATAATCTCACCTACGTAATTGGTATACAATAATCCTACCTATCAACATGTTGGTTTTTAATGAACTTCCGTTAATTATTTTTAACTGAAATTAGTTTTTAAGTTTTATTTATTACACAAACAACCCTTTAGTTATAATTTACTAGTTTTAACTATTTTGTAAAACAAAAAAAACGTCAAGGGCCATGTAATTAAATTTTATATATACATATGTGTACTAGTTCTAGATTTATCACAAACACCACTCGAAAATCCTCCTTTTCCTCGATTTTGATTTCCGATGTAAACAACTACCATCGCCACCGCCACCGCGGCGTTGCCGCCGGCCATCGCTCACGGCGCTGTCGCCGTCAAAAGTCCTCGCCGGACCACCTCCGCCTCGTCTCTCTTTCTCTCTCTTGTTGTGTCATCGTGCCACCACCAGATGGTGGTGGTGGTGGTCGGCCGTCATACAGATCGAAAAGGAAGGGGGTGGGGTGATTTGCAGGTGGGTGTGTGTGGGGTGAGCCGACAACTCCGTCGCCGGTATTACAGCTAGCAACCGGCTGATATGCTTGTCAGACAGAGGATCGAGGGAGTAGAGAAGATGAGAGAGGCCAGTGTTTTGTTTGTCTGATTAAAAAATGAAGGGAATTAGGGTTTGTGCCATTTAAATAGCTAGGTTTACAACTACAGGGACTGTTTGTGTAATAAATAAAACTTAAAAACTAACTTCAGTTAAAAAAAATTAACGAAAGTTCATTGAGTACCAACATGTTGATAGATAGGATTATTGTATACCAATTACGTAGGAAAGATTATTATTTACCAACGGAACAAAGGTTGGTTTATTAAAAACCATTTTTTCTAATTTTTAAATAAAATTATCAATATGCTTTTTGGGTTATGCTCTCTTTTCCGATCCACTATAACTTTCCACCACCAAATGATTACCTTACCCTACTTCGTTAGTGTCGACTTTCCTATTTATCAACACTAGCATGTTTGTCTTGATTTTTAGGTTATTTTATTTGAAAATTTAAAACAGTATTCGAATATTCGAATTTAAATTCGAAAAAAACAATTCAAACTTAAAAAAATATAATTTGAGTGAATTAAATATAAACTAAATTATAAGAAAAAACTAAATAAAAATAAAATAATATATCTAGCAAATAAAAGTTATTTCTCTTTTCCAAATACAAGATACATAAAATTCAAATTCAAATATTCAAATAGTACCTAGAACTCTAGAAGGGGATGATGGGGGATGATGTGCTATGTTTACATAAATCATATTTCTAACTAGCACAACATAATAAACATAGAGAAAGTATAATGTACAAAACGCCTTATCGTACTTCACGTACGCGACGTGTTCTAAACCGTCAGATATATGTGATTATCACGCATGGATTGATTAATCACGCTTGGAACTGATTAAATCACGAATAGATTTCATGTTTTAGATTAATCACGCATGGGAATAAGCTTCTGAAAATAATCACGCATGTTTTAAATAATCCCGCATCCAAATTATCACCCTTTCAACCCTGATCTGACGGTTACTAGTGTCGCGTACGTGAAGTATGATAAGGCCTAATGTATGTTAACCGCTCTCATAAACATATAACTATATAAGTTTATAAGTTAGAAAAGTCAATCTAAAGTTGTATCTATCTTTATATCTAGAATGTACACTCTTTGATTAAAAATAGAACAACAGATGATCATGAAAAAAATCTCAATAATGCAAATGAGATTTAATGAAAAATATATTACACATAAAAATCGAAACATAATTAATTAAAACATTATACAGGAAAAACTTACAACTTCTAATCTCTATGCTATTTTAAAGGGACATTTATTCATTTTGAAAAATATGTAACAATGGGATTCGAGAAGTTTTTTGGAATAAATAATTTTCCAGGAAATGAAATAATTTTGTAAGTATAAACGATTAAAGATTTGATATACACTTTTAAGAACTAAGTGTAGTGATAAAATTACGAAGTTATGGGTTATTTGGTAGCCTCTTAATGATTCTATTAAGAGTCTATCTCTAAATCGGTCAGAGGTAGAGTGTATTTGATTCACTTAAAAAACACCTTACACCTTTCCACGGATCATAAAGCCTTTTAGTAGGTAAGTTTTAGCCACTCTTAGTTGATAGAATCTTTTTGAAAACTTCGAAATATTTTCAAACCAGATCTCTTATTTTCAAATTGATTACACTATACATCATAGATAAAGTATACTCATATGAGATACTTTTGTTGCTAACATTCTTGACGTCATATTTCAATGAGGTCTTCAATTTTTTGACATAAGAGCATTCACATCCTAACCATCAAATTATGTGAGGAGAAGTTTTTATATTATAACGGGTATAAAAAGTGGTTGTGAGTAGAGGAGAGAGAAAATGTTACTGTTCATCTGTATATTTGGGGGGACGCTGTTCACCCTATAATTTTTTAATATATTTTGAAAGTGATTGTGAGTGGAAGTGAGAGAAAAATGTAATGATAATATTATTTAATTGAAATGAGAGAGAAAAAGTATTTGTTTTTAGTGGAAATATATTGATATAGGAGTTGTTTTTTAGTGGAATGTATGTATAATTTGATGGATTGGATGTGAATGCTCTAAGGATTAAGGAACATGTTTGCAACTTCCATGTTGATATCAGCCCAATCATGTTTATCTGCCCTTATGAACAATCCTTTTGTCTTTAGATCTTGCTTGTCTTTTTATCAACAACTCTTTGTAACTTGTAAGGAAAATTCATACAACAATTAAGAGAACACACTATCAGATTGAATAAAGAAAGAGAGTATATTAAAGAAAGAGAGTAAATTACTTTTTGAGTCCATGTGTTTTTGTGCTTTTAACCACTTGAAGGCAAAATAAAAAAGTTTAACGCTCTGAGTCCCTAATCACTCATTTTATAACAATTTGAGTCCAACTTTTAACACTTGTACTTTTGATTTTGGACTTAAGTGGTTAAAAAGTTAAAACCACTAAAACACAGAGACTCAAAACGTTATAAAATGAACGGTTAGGGACTCAGGGAGTTAAACTTTTTGATTTTGCATTCAAGTGCTTAAAACCACGAAAACACACAGAATCAGGTAATTTACTCTAAAGAAAGATTATCCTATCAACGATGTACATGAGACTCGCTCAGTTATAAGATAATTTCTCACAAAAATTGATATATCATGTCAATCACGAAATGATATGAAGAGGTATGTCCTCAAATACTTGAATGCCTTCTCATAATATTCTTGTAACCATTTTTTGACATATCACGCAGTCTATTCAGATTCTGCTTAAATGAGTTGGAACAAACCAATCATGACTTGTCAAAGTTGCAATGCAGTCTGTACATTACATACCTGATAACGAATTCATCCTTAGATGTGACTGTTGCAACTTTTACCATAACTTGAACAAAAACATACCTTGAATAACCAACTTTTGAATCATTAGCATAATAAGTTCATGTGTAGTGGTCAAACCCTATAAGGGAGGTTATGTGACATATGACAAAATATGTAAGAGAAGGGAGTTATATAACATGGGTGTGTAGTGGTAAGGAGAGTTATATAACATGTATGTATATATATGTGTGTGAGAGAAAATATAGATATATATGTATGTATATATATATATATGTGTGTGTGTGTGAGATAAACAAAAACAATAGTCCCCCTTCTTCCCATTATAGATATCGCGGCTGACCACATAACCCCCCTCATAACGCCGGGCGGGGCGGTGTTCCTGTTGGATATTATGTCCGGTTCAATAAGTCAACGCTGCCGAACGGGTCTTGACCCGTAAAAGTTACACCTTGGGCAACGAACTAAAAATCCACTTAACGTGTTTAACTGGAAATTACGAACAACATATGAGATAGATCATAATTATATTTATGATCATAAGCGAGTATTAACTGAGAGACAGGTACATGGACCGGGTGACACGGGTATTCTCACCCTGACACCACGGGCCAATTAGGATACATGCATTTTGCATGGCATGCCACTTGGCTTGCATGCAAAAGTGGTCCATGGCTTTAAGTTATTAGTGGGTCTTGCATTCATGGGAGTTGGAAAAACAAGAGATGAGTTGCAACAAGATGGATATTCTCATGACACCACAAGAACTACCGAGCATTTCCGCAACCGGTCAGCACCACCGGCAGCCGCCGCTAGACCGCTGGCCGCCTCCGGCGCGCCTCTCGCCGCCAGCCGCGGGCCGCCGCCCCGCCACTGCCGTCGTCGCCCCGCCTCTGCCGCTGACCTCCGCTGCCAGGCACTGGCTGCCGCCGCTTGGCGTCGCCCCCTTCGTCGCGTCTCGTTGGTTCGTTTACTAGCACTTGTTCGTTGAACCTCGGTGTCTCGACCGGTTAGTCATTAACCGAGGTATAATCTTTCTCATCGGTAGTTATAAATATTTTACTGTGCTCGTACTTGTTTGTAACCGGATCCTCTCGGGTTTCGTTTTTGTTGATCATTAGTTTATATTTCCGCTGCGTTTTATTAATTAACTCGTTTAATTAATTAACTATCATTTATTGAACCGGGTTTTGATAAATAAAATTTTGACCGATCACCACGGAAACCCAACAGTGGTATCAGAGCCTTGGTTACAACATACGAGTCGGTACCGGTCCTTTTAACCGGAATTAGAACATAAACTTTATTTATTTAAAGTTTATGATCTAAGTATTTTTTTAGGGCACTTTTATTTTGGTCAATATTTTTTTTTTGTTTAGCTTGACCAAAACATTGCCCGGCTTTTATTTTGTGATTGTTGTGCGATATGTAAATCCGGCCCAACCCTATTTTTGTGGTTGTATATTTTATTCGGTTTTGTAATTATTATTTTTTGGCCACCAAGATGGTTCAAAGTTGAAATAGTTTAGTTTATGGTTTTGGCCCGTCTTGTGGTTCAAAGTTGTAATAGATAGGCTTTTTGTCTTTGTTATATTTACTTGTTAAATATTGTTGACACGAAGACCTGAAGCAAACCCGAAGCAAAACCGAATGCCAAGAGGAGTCTTGGAGTTAGTGGGAGTTGCTCAAGACAACAAGATGCACTCAAGTCCATCCTTGTGGTTGTTTGTGTGTTGTGACCCCGTTACCTGTTTGATCTTGCTATTAGGCTCTAGCAAGATCGGACAATTTTGGCCATATGGATTTACATATTTATCTTGCTATTGTGGTTGCTTTTATCTTATAAATTGTTATAACGTAACCAACCTAAATATCAACATGATTTTAAAAGGAGTTTTAAAGTATTAAAAACAGTCACATTAAAACAAGTTCTAAATTGTTTTTACAACTTGTTAAAGTTTTTGTTATAAAACAAATGTTGTTTTCGAAACAAATAATAACCAATTAAGTTTTGCAAATTAAACTAGTTTTTATTTTCCAAAACTAATTAACTTAATAGTTTTCTATTAACTTAAAATTGGTTATTCCAAGTCGCGACAAACTTAGTTTTATAGGTTATCTAAAACTAATTTTCCCGAGAGGTGAAAGGGTCTTTTGGTTATGTCGCAAATTTAATATCTAAATTAAAACCGACTATAACGACCCTATTTGGTAAAAATTAAAATCAATAGTCTATGTCATCCTACTACTAGTAACACTTGGGGCATAATGCGAACCATCAGTGTTGGAGCCACAGCACGACATTTGGTGTCTAGTTTATCTTTCCAAGGTGCAAGGGCTTCGTCGACACATCCGACCCTTCCACATGTGACCGTTTTAGGACGACTATTACTTTTCTTCTTGTGTTTACGTGCCCCAGCTGTCTCGAGAACAAAAGTGGCATAGATTAGGCCAAACTTATCAATGCAAGGACAGTAGGTTATCCTCGCAGCCTCATAAACCCCGGGAGTTGTGCTTTTCTCACAATTGACAATCGTTGTCAGTCCGCTTGAACCTCTTGCTAATGTTGCGTGCCCCAGCCGCCTTTAGAAAGGGCTTCTAACCGGATTCTCATTCCTTATCGTCTCACCTCACGAAATAAGGAGATATACATCGAAAATACTAATTAATATCACCTTGCTTATATAACAGATGTCTAATGAAAACAACTCCTTCATTTTCAAGTCTATACTTGAAAAGGAAAAGAAATAAAATTTGAATAACACCAACCTTCTCGAATGGCACCGCAATCTGAGAATAGTTCTCAAGATGGAGGAAAAGTTGTATATCTTAGATGGCCCAATCCCTACCGAGCCTGAAAATAATTCTACTACTGCTCGCAAGGCACTGGAGAAACATAACGAGGATGCCGTTGAGGTAGTCTGCCTTATGAAAGCCACCATGTCTCCTGAACTTCAGAAGAACATGGAAGATATGGATGCTTATGACATGATCCAGCAACTGAAAGGCATGTTCCAGAAACAGGCCCGACAGGAGCGATATGACACCATGAAACAGCTCATAAGCTGTAAAATGCTGGAAGGATCATGTATCAGTACTCATGTGCTAAAGACGGAAGGATACATTGACCAAATGAACAAACTTGGTTATTCCACAAAACCAACCAAGTTCTAATGGTCAAGCCTAGTGGTGTTAAGAAGCCCAATAACAAGAAAAGGAAACATAAGAGCAAAGGCAAGAGAAAAAGTTGTCGTTGCCAGAAATGCCACCAACAACAAGCATGTTGCAAAACCACACCCTCCTAGGAGCGTCAGTGCTTTGAATGCAACCAAATGGGCACTGGAAGGGAAACTGCCCACAGTATCTAGCCAAGCTGAAGATGAACAAGGCCAATAACATTGGCACTTCTTCTAATATTCACATTTATGTTATCGAACTTTTCACTGTTTCTAGCAACACATGGGTATTTGATACCGGATGTAGTCTCCACATCATTAATGTCTTGCAGAAGCCTGAAAAGTGGAGGAAACTGAAACAAGGCCACCTGGAACTCATAGTTGGTAATGGAAAGAGAGTTCCAGTTCTGGCAACTGGAACATTTTGTTTTCCCTGGCCTTGTAGTTACTTTTAATAACTGTTTATATGCACCTGGTTTGACCAGAAACATTATTTCAGTTTCTTCACTGTTTGAACAAGGATTCAAGTACGTTTTAATGGTTTTCCTATTTTATCCTACTTGGATGATGTCCTTTATTTTGAGGCTAAAACTCGAAATGGTATTTATGAGATTGATGTTCAAACAAGTTTTAACATTTATCATCTTTATAAACGTAACAAAGCTGGCATAAATGAATCATATTTATGGCATTGCAGTGTTGGCCACATAAGTATGGCACTCATAAAATGGCTCCAGTCCAAGGGGATTCTTGAATCCACTAGACATGACTCCTTTGATGATTGCGAATCTTGCTTAGCTGGCAAACTCACAAAGCACCCCTTCACCGATGTTGGTGAACGGATCAATGGTCTTCTAGAACTCATTCACATGATGTATATGGCCCTTTCAGAACCATGACTAGAAACCATGACTAAAAACCAGCTTGATAGAAAGATAAAAGCACTTCGATCAGATCGAGGTGGTAAATACCTCAGCTTTGATTTTCTCAATCATCAGAAAGAGTGTGGAATAGTTTCATAACCCTCTCCACCTGGCACACCCCAACTTAATGGTGTGAGTGAAAGGTGAAATCGAACTCTACTTGAAATGGTTCGATCGATGATGTATAGAAGTAACTTGCCTCACTCCTTTTTGGATCATGCTCTTATGACCGCTACCCGCATTGTCAATTTGACTCCGACTAAAAGGTAAACAAAATCGCCATATGAGACATGGCATGGGCGTAAACCCGATTTGGAATACCTTAGAGTATGGGGATATGATGCATACATCACAAATGATTCTGATGATAAGCTCGATCCTCGAGGCGAAAAGGTTGTTTTCGTCGGATACTATAAAGAAGCGGATATTATTTCTACCATCCTGATGCAAATGTGATTTCCATCAAACGGAAGGGACACTTTCTTGAGGAAGAACTTCTTAATCGAGAAACTGGAAATAATGTGGTTGATCTTGAAGAAATTCGAGAACCACAAACAACTGCTAATGAAGTCGGACTGTCTGATCAACAAGTAGTTGTTACCAATGAATCAGACATAAAACACAAGCGTTTGCAGAAGTAGTAGAATTCGCAAGAATTTGATAGATTTCTATGGTATCTAAAAGGTCCCGAAGTCTTATTAGTAGCTGAGTCTAACGACGAACCTGCTAACTACAAATCTGCAATCTTAGATTCAGAATCTGAGAAATGGCAAGAAGCCATGAACGTCGAGATGCAATCTATGTATAACAATCAAGTATGGGACTTGGTTGAGCTACCCCCCGAATTTCGGGCAGTAGGGAGCAAATGGTTTTTCAAGAGAAAAAAACCAATATGCATGGAAATTTACACACCTATAAAGCACGATTAGATGCGAAGACTTTCATTCAAACTCAAAGTATTGACAATAATGAGACCTTCTCGCCCGTTGCTATGATTAAATCAATCAGGATATTGCTTGCCATAATTGCGTTTCGTGATTACGAAATATGGCAAATGGATGTCAAAACCACCCTTCTTAATAGACATATCTCTGAAGATGTCTATATGGTTAGGCCTAAAGGTTTCGTCAATCCTAAATATCCAACTAAGGTGTGCAAACCCAATAAGTCCATTTATGGGCTCAAGCAAGCATCTCGTAGCTGCGATCTTCATTTTGACCAGGAGATCAAAGAGCTCGGTTTTGTCAAGAATGAAGATGAGGCTTGTGTTTACTGAAAGGTTAGTGGGAGCACCATATCATTCCTCATCATGTATGTGGATGATATACTAATCATTGGAAATAACATCCCTATGCTTAACGAAGTTAAACACTACTTGGGATCTTGTTTCGCAATGAAAGATCTTGGAGAAGCTGCTTACATTCTGGAAATGAAGATCTATAGGGATAGATCTAAGCGGCTTCTAGGGCTAAGTCAAAGAACGTACATAGACAAAACGATGACACACTTCAAGATGGAAAACTCCAAGAAAGGAGATGTTCCTATGACTAAAGGAACTGTGTTGAACAAATCGCAATCTCCTTCAATGGACATTGAAACTAAGCAAATAGAATCAGTTCCATATGCTTCAGCGATTGGTTCAATCATGTATGCTATGTACTAGACTTAACGTCTCGTATGCTTTAAGCATGACCAGTCGTTTTCAGCATAGTCCTGGCATTGCCCATTGGACTGCAGTAAAGAACATTCCGTGGTACTTGAGAAGAACCAAAGATATGTTCTTGATGTTTGGAGGAGTGGAAGAGGAGCTCACTGTAAGATGTTACACTGATGCTGTCTTCCATAGTGACCAAGATAATTCTCGCTCACAATTAGGATTCGTATTCACTCTCAATGCAAGAGCTGTCTATTTGAAAAGCTCCAAACAGAGTGTAGTGGCGGATTCAGCCACCGAATCTGAATGAATAGCTGCATCAGATGCTGCAAAGGAATCTGCTTGGATGAAGTAGTTCATCAGCGACCTCGATGTGGTTTCAAGGATTCAGAAACCAATCTAGGTGTTATGTGATAACACAGGAACCATTGCTCAAACCAAGGAGCTCGATCACAGGGTTAAGCACATTCTAAGAAAGTTCCACTATATACGGGAAATACTGGAACGAAGAGACATCTTAATAAGCAAAATAGACACAGATCAAAACTTAGCAGACCCGTTCACTAAACCGATGTCTTAGGACAAGCATGAGAATGCTATCAGTCTTAGATTGGATAACCATTTGCTTTGATTTAGTATTTGGATGTACGAACATTCAAACAGTTGTACCTTTTGAATTCACTTTTGATTTACTGGCTAAATGCAAAGTTTGAATCTTACACCTGCGTTCGATTTTTGTACGTTTAATCCATGAATCTTGTATTCTAAATTACCTGTAGTCGGTCAGACTCGTGGGAACGACTCTGAATTAAGACTATTCTGACTTTGGACTCAAGGAGTTGACTTCCAGACTCACAAACCTCATTATGAATGACGTTGGATGTAACTCGCATTAAATCATCTTCATGGATCATGGTCATAAGATGCATTTGATTTAGGTATACTCATTTAGTATCCTCTGACCTGAGATACATACTAGAACTTTCGTTTACTAAAGACTATTCTTTGATCAGTGTCCAACGCTGTCGCGTAACTGCCAGCCATAAAGGCATTGGTTGGGGGTAGTTCTGAAGTTCAGTGGGAGTTGTATGTAGTCAAGATGGGATTCTGTACTCTTACATTATATGTAACAGTTGGACATCTGGGCGCCCTCGTTGATTCAAACTGGTGAAGTGTAAGGCCTTACCCAAACTTACTGTGTGTTTGATTGGACCACTTTGATTCTGTGAACGAGAACGATAATGATTGAACGCCATGTGAGATTGAATCTGATCCATGTCTCATTGTTCAATTGATGTCTTTTACAGAAAGGATAGATGACGACAATTGCCATAAGTCTACTGTCTTCATGTAGCAAGCCGTTGATAAAGAGAAGATACCTTGGTTAATGACTTTAAAGTGTCGTGACCTGTTGGGGGCAACCATGTGTAGCTAGAACACCGCTGGCTGTCTGTGTTGAGATCTTATCAGAGACCGTCCAAGTGGGAGCAGTTGGATATTATGTCCGGTTCGATAAGTCAAGGCTGCCGACCGGGTCTTGACCCGTAAGAGTTACACCTTGGGCAACGAACTAAAAATCCACTTAACGTGTTTAATTGGAAATTACGAACAACATACGAGACAGATCATAATTATATTTATGATCATAAGCGGGTATTAACTGAGAGACGGGTACATGGACCGGGTGACACGGGTATTCTCACCCTGCGCCACTTGTCGCGCACCTAACTTCAGGCCAATTAGGATACATGCATTTTGCATGGCATGCCACTTGGCTTGCATGCAAAAGGGGTCCATGGCTTTAAGTTATTAGTGGGTCTTGCATTCATGGGAGTTGGAAAAACAAGAGATGAGTTGCAACAAGATAGATGCTCTCATGACACCATAAGAACTACCGGGCATTTCCGCAACCGGTCAGCACCACCGGCCGCCGCCGCTAGACCGCTGGCCGCCTCCGCCGCCGCGCCACTCGCCGCCAATCGCGGGCCGCCGCCGTCGCCGCCCCGCCACTGACGTCGTCGCCCCGCCTCTGCCGCTGACCTCCGCTGCCAGGCACTGGCTGCCGCCGCTTGGCGCCGCCCCCTTCGTCGCGTCTCGTTGGTTCGTTTACTAGTACTTGTTCGTTGAACCTCGGTGTCTCGACCGGTTAGTCATTAACCGAGGTATAATCTTTCTCATCGGTAGTGATAAATATTTTACTGTGCTCGTACTTGTTTGTAACCGGATCCTCTCGGGTTTCGTTTTTGTTGATCATTAGTTTATATTTCCGATGCGTTTTATTAATTAACTCGTTTAATTAATTTACTATCATTCATTGAACCAGGTTTTGATAAATAAAATTTTGACCGATCACCACGGAAACCCAACAGTTCCAGGGTGCCATAGGGCGTTATATGAGCTACAACTACGGATGGCCTAATAGATCAACTTTTGTTTTGACAACTGGATCATATATAGTTATATTAGATCTGGAGATATGATAGAGGCGACATCAATGGCAGATCTAGCCTAAAAATTTAAGGGTATCTCAAAAAATTTAGGATCAGAGGTATCTTTAATATAAAACTGAAAAAAAGAAAATTTACACTACGAATACGGTGTTGAATCGTAGCCCGTGCTACCCCTATTATAACACTAGCGCCGCCACTCCTATTATAACACTAGCGCCGCCACTGGGCGATATCCGCCATCAAAAGATCAAATGTAAGACTTCATTTTCTATTTTTACAATGCTTTAAACTTAAGATATTTGGCTCCGCTTGTGGTATGCGCATATAATGTATATATGTGTGGGCGCTCGGGGGGCAAAAGTGAAAGTGCACTAATTTTAACGTTATTTTACTAATTTCGTGAAAATAACGTTAAAAGATGGGGATGGTTAATCATCCATCATGTGGTGACGTTGATAGCCGAAAGACAAGGGGGTACATGCACTAATCGGCAGTTATCTCAATTGCTGAGTGTTATGTGCCTTATGTCCAAGGCTTGATGCAAAACTACTATCGAGCCGGGGGTCTTACTGGAAGCAGCCTCTCTATTCCTACGTGGTAGAGGTAAGATTGTCTACATCTTACCCTTTTCAGACTCTACATTAGCTTTGCTATTGGTGGGATTTACCGAGTGATGATGATGACGACTTAAACTTAAGATATCAACTCAACTTATATAGGAAAAAGAACTTTAACGTTAACTTTTAAGTTTATAACTCATTAGAGTTCCACTAAAAGCAATTTGTCGTAAAACACATCATATATATTCAATCCGATACTAAATTGTTAGTACAAAAATTAAATAAAGTGAAGCTATTGTTGAAGGCGTGATATGATTGAGACATGCATGTTAATAAAATAACTTAAGAATAAAAAAATAATTTAAAATATTGGTCCATCCACGTTTTGGCATATGTGGATGGTAAATAAACTATGATTCCATTAGCTGTACATACCGAATTCATTTTGTTATAAGAACACCCGTAATGGGGCGGTATTTTTTAAAAAAATTGAAAGAAAAACGCCCTAAAACGCCCCCTACCCCATTACGCTAGGCGTTATCCGGCGTTATTTTTGAAAAAAAATGTAACCGGCGTGTTTATTAAAACGCCAAAATGGGATTGTGATGGCTTGACTTTGGTTTGACTGCCCAATGAGAGAATAGATTGGTTTTTTTTTTTTTTTTTTTTGTTTAATGATTGGAAGGGGCATTATTCCCACTACGCCATTTTTGCAATAACGCCCCATGCTGATTGGATGACACGTGTCGAATAATGCCCCATGATGGGGGCATTATTTTTCTCTACCACTACACCCGGTCTAATAATCATATCTTTGTTCGATTGTCTTTTTTGATGAATAATGACAAGCAATGAGAGCCATGCAGTTTTGTACCGTTTTTTTATAAGAAAAAATAGTGGATCATAATGAAAGTCTGCTTTTAAATATCATTATTGTGCTTTTTAACATTATTATGATCGTGTATATGCTAAAAAACTTTACATGTAAATTTAAGAAAGAGAAAGTTGCTATCAAATCATAAGAAAGAAAAAGTTCTGAATAGTAAATTTAAGGAACTATATTTTTGATCGGAACGGGATGTTAAGGTTTGGGGCGCTTACACTCTTATCAGCTATTTTCAAAATCTTGTTGCCTTAACGTTTCCTGATTGCAACAATATTGGACCCTCCGTCCAATTGAACGTTAGTTTATTTTTTGTTAAGAGTTATGAAGGGGTATGGTCCCAGATCTCGCGTCTGCATGACCGCGAATTACCATTACCCTTACCAAAACCCCCACCAGCAATAAACTTACCTGTGTCCGTGCGGGCACGCGCGAACACAGCAATCCAACCTGTCCAGTGATGAGAAGACTTACCTTAAGTACGGAAACAAATGTTACACATGGCGATGCGGCCTGGCACCGCATCCTATGAACATTTTCGTCACGACAAAGGGTCTGGACAACAGTAACAGTCACATAGCGGCGATGCGGCATGACACCGCATCCCGCATGCATCTTGGATAGACCAAAGAACGCGGGAACAACGTCTGTAACCGCAAGCAGAGATGCGGCCTGGCACCGCATCCTGCCTACAAGGCAAGTGGGTCTGACACTCAGTGCAAGTGGCACTGTGAACAGTCGCCTACTAGCCCACGTATCAAAGGCGCAGCCCCAAACAGAAGGCCAATCCTCCCACCAAGAACACAAGCGCAACAAGCGCAACCGAGACACATGGAATCGCGGCAGCGATCCCAGACCATATGTCCCGCGTAACAACCAGCCCGACGCAAGGGCTACAATCAACGCCCAACGTGAAAACCGGGCGTCAAAGAAAGAGTCTCGGGACCGTAGCTGATCCGAGATCAACCAGTCGCCAAGCGACGTCCTCCTTACGGACGCGCAATTCCTGCGACCAGCCCAACCAATGAAGTCCAAAAAGAACCAAGATCTCGCACTCTACTGCGAGTATCACAAGGACAATGGCCACACAACAAACAGCTGCATCATTCTCCGACTGGAGATTGAGCGAGCCCTAAAAGAGGGGAAACTGCAACACCTGTTGACAGACGCACAAAAAGCTACCAAGCGCATCACCCCCCACAACGAGGGCACCTCCACGGGTAAGAGGACCATATATGTGGCCTCTACCCACATGATCAATGGAGGAAAAGGAAGACCGCGCAAGGCGGCGAGAAAACCGGACAATGACTGGAAAGACGAGCAAGTCGCCTTTCCAAAAGTCTGAGGCGGACCGCGCGATAGGCGCGCCGTGGTTATAACAGGCCACCTGGCTCACTACTGCACCGAGCGATTATTCATCGACCCGGGCAGTATATCTGATATTATATACGAGCAGTGCTTCAACCAATTTGATCAAGAAGACAAAGATCGGTTGCAGCCAGCAGACTGCCCGTTGGCCGGGTTTGCAGGGGAAACCGTATTCCCCCTGGGCCAGATTACTTTTCCTGTGCTCCTCACCAACGGGAGACACACAAGAACGGAGGAGGTAAACTTCATGGTTTTACCGCACACCTCCAAGTACGACGTACTTCTCGGGAGAGAGTCCCAGGGCGACTTCAACATGATCACATCCGTCCCTCACTCTGCCATCGGTTTCCCAACCGAGACGATGGTCGCGATAATATACGCCCGAAGAGAAGTTTTGTCTACGGACGAGCTGCGTCCGGCCAAGGTAGCAAGGCCTACCCCCAACACTCAACCAGAAAAATGGGTTCTAAACGCAAGACACCCAGAGCAAACAGTTACGTTGGGCCACGCCTTGTCTCCTACTATCAAAGCGCACCTGAAGCAACTCCTCTTCAGGAACCAGGATATTTTTGCGTGGACACACGCAGACATGACAGGGGTACCACGTGAAATCGCGCAGCACTTCTTGAATACCATGCCAGGTATCAAGCCGGTGATCCAAGGCCAACGCCACCTTGGATCAGCAAAAAACCAGGCGATGTATGAGCAGGTCCAAGAGCTGCTCTCCGCAGGCATCCTGCGGGAAGTCAAATATCAGACTTGGTTGTCAAACCCAGTCATGGTAGAAAAACCATCCGGGGGCTGGCGCATGTGCGTCGACTATAAAGATCTCAACAAAGCCTGCCCCAAGGATTGTTACGCACTTCCAGAGATCGACGAAAAGGTCGATAACCTCGCACCATTTCAGTGGAAGTGCTTCCTCGATTGTTACAAAGGCTACCACCAGGTGCAGATGGCACTCGAGGACGAAGATAAAACGGCATTCCGCACTCCTACCGGGAACTACTGCTACACAAAAATGCCGTTCGGGTTGCGCAACGCGGGCGCAACCTATCAAAAATTGATGAACGACACTTTCCGCGGTCAAATCTGCAAAAGTGTCGAAATCTATATGGACGACCTGGTCGTCATGAGCATGGAGGAAGACACCATGCTCAACGATATTGAAAGAACATTCCAAACTCTGCGAAGCGTCAACATGAAGCTCAACCCAGGGAAATGCTCGTTTGGAATGGAAGAAGGCAAGTTCCTCGGATTCATCGTAACCAAAGATGGATTCAAGGTGAACCCGGAAAAAGTACAGGCGATCGAACGCATGCCATCGCCTTCTACGATGAGGTAAATGCAACGACTAGCCGGCAGGCTAGCCGCACTTAATAGATTCTTAGCCCACCATGCAGCTAAGTCTTATCCATTCATCAAAACCCTGCGGAGCTGCTTAAAAAAGGAGCAATTCCAATGGACCGTAGAGGCCGAAAAAGCTTTCCGGGAGATGAAAGAGTGTTTGATTCAACTCCCAACTCTAACCGCACCACGTAAGGATGAGCCACTTATCTTGTACTTATCCGCCGCGGACAACGCGGTAGGCGCGATACTCATAGTGGAGCGGGAAGGAGTTCAAACACCCATTTACTACATCAGCAAAATGCTCAACGACCCAGAGACGAGATACTCCATCATGGAGAAGTTGGTACTGGCACTAGTGCACGCGTCGAGACGATTATGACGTTATTTTGCAAACCATGTCATCACAGTGTTAACCAACTACAGGATCGGCCCGATCCAATCCAAACCCGACATCTCTGGGAGGTTAGCAAAATGGGCAATCGAGCTGGGCGCACTTTCACTGAACTATAAGCCGCGCCCCGCAATCAAAGGACAGGTCTTGGCTGACTTCGTTGCTGAAGTACCAGCAAATCGCATTCAAGAATGCGAAGAGGAACAAAACCCTGCATCACCACCATCCTCCGCAGAAACCTGGGCACTATATACGGATGGTGCGTCTAACGAAGATGGTGCAGGTGCAGGTGCAGGTCTGCGACTCGTCAGCCCCGACGGCCAAGAACTTACCTATGCTATCCGCCTCGATTTCCAAAGCACAAATAACGAGGCAGAGTATGAGGCTCTACTGGCCGGGCTGCGTCTGGCAGTCAA
Source organism: Helianthus tuberosus (assembly GCA_030545235.1). Classification (NCBI taxonomy): domain Eukaryota; kingdom Viridiplantae; phylum Streptophyta; class Magnoliopsida; order Asterales; family Asteraceae; genus Helianthus; species Helianthus tuberosus. The sequence continues at coordinate 75,723,179 of CM060384.1, read as the reverse complement.
ACTCGACGTCAAACATTTGGAAGCACACGTCGACTCACTATTAGTGGCAGGGCAGATATGCGGCGACTATGCAGCAAGAGGGGATATCATGATCCTCTACCTCGAACAAGCCTTGAAACTAAAATCAAAGTTCACCTCCTTCAAAATTCACCATATCAACAGGAGTGATAATAAACCCGCTGATGCACTATCAAAACTCGCATCCACCAGCTTCTAACACCTGGCAAAAGAGGTACGCATCGAAATTATGCAAAATCCCTCCATACCCCTGCGCCAAGTCAATGTCATCCAGTACGGTGCAACATCCTGGATGACACCGATCATTGCATACTTGTAATCAGGTGTTACTCCCGAAAGTAAGGCAGAGGCACGCAAGCTACAATACAAAGCGTGTCATTACCAAATGGGGGACGATATCTTATACCGTAAATCATACCTGGGACCACTCCTACGATGCGTCGACCCGCAAGATGCCACGTACCTTATCAGAGAAATACACGAAGGAATATGTGGCATACACGCAGGACCACGCATGGTAGTGGCCAAAATCATGAATGCCGGGTACTACTGGCCGGACATGCACCTGGATGCAGTCAAAGTCTTGCGCAAGTGTTTCAATTGTCAGCGGCATGCTCCCAAGACCTTGCGCCCCAAGAACAACCTAATTCCCGTCACCACCGCATGGCCATTCCAAAAATGGGCAATCGATGTGGTGGGACCATTTCCAGACGCACCAGGTGCAGTGAAATTTATCATAGTGGCGGTCGACTATTTTACAAAATGGGTAGAGGCAAAACCACTCGCATCAACCACCACTATGATAACAAGGAAATTCGTCTGGGAACATATCATCTGCCGTTTCGGTCTACCAATGTGCATTGTTACCGACAACGGTACCAACTTCGCTGCCGATGACTTTCAAAAATGGCTGAAGGAGCTAAATATTGAACACATATTCTCCTCGGTGGCGCATCCGCAAGGGAACGACCAGGTCGAGAGTATCAATAAAAACTTAGTCGAAGGCATCAAAGAACGGTTGAGAACAGCCAGACGCGGCTGGGTTGATGAACTCCCAAGTATCTTATGGGCACACAGGACAAGCCCAAAGACAAGCAACGGTGAGACACCCTTCAGCCTGGTCTATGGCACTGAAGCGATGATCCCCGCGGAAGTAGGCCTCCCCTCACCTAGAATGTTGGCTATCAACAAGATAGAAAACAACGAAGAACGCAGGGTTGACTTGGACCTCCTAGAAGAGAGGCACGAAAACGCTGCCATCAACGAGGCTAAGTACAAAACCAAACTTGAAAAGTACTACAACGCACGCGTCCGCATTTGTACTTTCAACCCTGGAGACTACGTCCTTCGTGACAATGAAGCATCTAACGCAGAACGCCCAGGGAAACTTGCCCCCAAGTGGGAAGGGCCCTACCTCATCCAAGAGGTCCTGGGCAAAGGCGCATATAAACTGCAAAGATTAGAAGGCGAAACTATCGCACGCACATGGAATGCACAACAGATTCGACGCTGTTATATGTAAGCCATGTTTTTTACATGTACCATGTAACCTATCGGGCCGCAGGCCATTTGCAAATAAATAAATAGACGATTCAATGCAATATTGTTTATTTATTTCTATTACAAATGCGTGTTCCACTCTGCGGTATCCACAAAAACAGATTAGCAAAATCTTCATTCGCGTTACCCACACAGAGTGGTAACCATACGCAACTATTATAATAGGCCAGCAATGGCAACACTGTCTATCCGGCTGGATACAGTTTTCATACTTGCATATCATCTAGATATGCAAAAGGCAAAGACAGACCTAGTGTTAATTCACATTAACATTAACTCATACAAGTTCACACATGCAAGTAGTAAAAACACTTGTATAAACTGAAACGTTTCAAACTTTATATTAAAAAAATTCCTACACCTACGCGGTGCACAAGGGATTTACATAAGGTTTTTGATATTTACATTGAGGACACAACAAAAAGCACGCAGGCCAGCCTAGTCTTTCTTTGTGCCGCTGGAGCCTGCACCATCCTTGCCCTCAACAGTAGGCTTTTCCTCATCGTCCTCATCAGCATACAACACCCGCAAGCGGTCTACATAGTCCTCTGCTTCTAGGCACTCATTAAGGTCCTCAAGAGCAGTAATGGACGTCTCATTATACGCCGCAACCGCAACAGCAAGAAGCGCTTCAGTATCCACACCGTGGAACCCGGATCGCTCATCAGTATATTGGCCCTGGGCCATAACATTCATATGAGCAATGCAGCGATTATAGCCAGCTTTAAAACCAGCATCCCGGGCGCGCTCCTTAATCTCATTGACACCTGATACGTTCTCAGGTGCGTCAAGAATGGACGTAACAATCTGCGAAACAAGAATACTACGGTTATCAAAGGCAAACCTAAAAAAGATAACAAAGACAACGGATACTTACATGTCCGATCCCATGCATGCGCATCCATTCACGATCGGTCCGGAGCAGCTCAAGTGAAGAAGCAAGGCTATCTCTAGCCTCTGCAACCTCTCTTGCCCGCGCTTCAGCATCAGCAGCACGAGCAGAGACCTCCTCAATAGTATCTCCCCGGCTCCGTACTTCAGCCTTTCAACAAGGGAAACACAAGTATACAAAGATAATCAACATACTTGTAAAACATGTACAAATTCAAAAACAGGAGAGACTTATACCTGGAGGCCCATGATAGTTTTGGTTAAGTTCGAGCGGTCAACATTTGCCCCTTCAAGAGCCCTTGCAGCGCGGGCCTCCGCCTCTTTGGCCTCTTCAAGAGCCCTTGCAGCGCGGGCCTCCGCTTCTTTGGCCTCTTCAAGAGCCTTGGCAAGGCGACCTTCTGCTTCCTTGGCCTCTTGAGCAGCCACAACAGCTGCGGCTTTTTCTTTAACCAACGCAGCATTCGCTGCCTTGGCATTGGTAAGCTCCTGGCGAACATGAAAAAGAATTTCATTCTGTTTGGCCCAAGATTCTTTCCAAGTCTTGCGCTCATCAGATAGCGTCTTGCGCTCATTAGAAAGAGTTTCTTTCCAACTCTTGCGCTCATCATAAAGCAGTTTTGCAAGGGTACGAACCTGTTTAAGTTCAGCAGTGGCAGCCCACTCCTCAGTCTGCTTACGCTTTTCAAAAGCAGCCCTATCCCTTTCAAGCTGCTCTGCACCCTCACGTGCAGCCTTCACCAACCCGTCAGCCTCGGCACGCAACCGCGCATTTTCCTCCTCACTGCGGCCCAGCACCTTGTAGTTGTCCAAAATGGCATTCACCATTATGGAACTCCCCACAAGCATGGAGGAAAGTTGGTTAATCTGGACCTCAGATGGCAAGGCACGGGCCCGATTGACTTCAAATGGGGTGCCCAAACCACCCAAAATCTCCCTACACGCGGAGGGGTCAGCAGAGATATCATCCCCTTGCATTACAGTCCATGGAGGGCGGTGATAGGTCATGGCCCGATCTTCAGTATAAGTGCGGTAATAAAACTCCAATTCAGTCTCTTCAGGCTGAATGGGAGTCTCTGTAAAACCCGCACCCCCTGAAGAGGAACCAGAAGCCTTCTCGACAGCAGGCAATTTCTTCCTCTAAGTATAAGCAAACTTCAGGTTCAAATCATCAGTATCCTGCGGGGAGATCAGATTGTCAGCAGAGTCCACTGTATCATATATCTGAGCCGCAGGCCCCTTCCCAGTATCTTCCGCCCGCGCAGAGGGCTCAGGCACCACTTTTACCCCCACATCCGCAGCTTTGTCACGCGGAGGGGAATGAGGAGCATCAAAAATGGAGAAACCTTCATCTTGCGGTTCTGTAATCAAAGCAAAAAGACTTTAAACTACAAGTACAAAAACAATACTTGTAAAAATTATGAATTACTTACCAGAAGCAACCACAGGTTCAACAGACTTCGGAACAGCCTTCCGTCGGGTCTGAATTTTTGGTTTCTTCTTCTCACCAGCATCAACAGCCTTATCTGCCTTTCTCTTCTTCTCATCAGCAGGTTTGGAACCCGCAGAGGTCCCACCTGCAACCGCACCACCACCTGGCACACCCAAACCCTCAAGGGTGTCAAATACTACCACGTAATCGGTATATATGCGGAAATGAGAGCGAGAGATACCTGCCGCCTGCGACACCAAAGGCGGAATAGCAAGAGCCTCAGGTTTCTTCACGCCGCGACCCTGCACGGGTTTATCCACATGTTTCTTCTCCGCATGTTTTTTGGGCGCACCCTTTGACTCAAATTTACCAAGGACCCCAAGAGTACCTACATATAGAAAATCAGCAAGGTGAACCGTATAAGGCAACAAAGAATGTATGGCTTATACCTTTGCCTTGCGGCAGGGGTGCAACCAGTGCATCGCGTTTAGGAACGCGGAAGTTGTGGACGATGGTCAGGTTAAAACCTTCACCCGGCGCACACTTAACAATATCCACCTTGCCGGTAAAGGTTGGATCAAATATCTTCCACAACTCAGCAACTTCTGATAATACACGTACAAATCAATAACCAGCAAAGGAATAAAGAAACCGCACAAGCGTAAGAATACTTACCACCAGTTTTTTCCCGCACAACGGGCTTTGCATGCTTATCAGCCTTAGTCAACATCATCCGTAGCACCCACAACTCATCATTATTCAGCTGCCTATTCTCAATAGACCTCAATCTTGGGAACCACTCCGCGGTCTCCGCACTAGGAATAGTTATATCCTCCGCAGGGATAGGCTCATTGACATTCCGCAAAGTCATACCAACAACAACCGCGGCAGCCTTAACAAAAAAGAACTTTCTCTTCCACGTCGTGATACCCTTTGGTGGAGTCTTCAACTTGGTGCTTCCATACCGTTGACTGAAAGAGAAGAAGCCGGTGTTCACCGTCAATTGGTAGAACCCCCGGAAATTATCAACGGTAACCGGCAAACCAAGAGCACGAAAAGTGTACTCAAAGTTTTTAATACGTATCATCCCAAAACGACTCATCTGGGAGATATGGACCTTGTAATACTCCAAGACCTTAGCGACAAAAACGGTTAATGGTAAACGAAGGTTACCATCAATGAAAGAATCGGCCCACATGGTGACATGACCGGCCGGAGCACAGGCACCGGTATCACCTTCCTGAGGATAAACAACCCCAAACTCCTGGGGCATTTGGATGCTGGTCATCAGTCGGGTGAACGACGCCCTAGACCACTTCAATACTGGTAGCCCACCACCATCGTCCTCTTCTTCCCCAACCATCGGAGAAGAATGTTCAGGGTTTTCACCCTCCACATTGTGTGGGTTAGATGGTTCAGCCATCAAGAAATATAAATAAGAGAAGTATTGAGTTTGCAAGAAAACTCAGAAAACAACCGGAATTACAGACAGGTCAGTCGGAGAAGATGAAGGGAACACGCTTTCTTTCACCGGAAAAATTCGAAAAATTTGAATAAAGTGAGGAAACCACAAACGGTTTCCCCTTATATACTCATCGCAATTAATGCGATGCAGTAAACCGACTCAACACGTTCAAAAGAGTCGAATTACAGGGTGACACGTGTTCAGCAACGTTTCCGCTGACAGTTATCACGCGCGCGTGGCCGCCCACGCGCCTGACAGAAAATACCTTTACACTACTTGCTACAGTGCAGTTATGACCTCGGGCAGTGCAAACGTCCTTTCAGATCATCACATGTCAGAATCCTACCAACTTTCAACAACCCACACGTGCCATCAGCCACGTAGGCAGCACAAAAGCGACAAACATTATCCAAACATAAGCGGCATGCGGTTTCTGTGGTTTACCGCACCATAACCCATACCGCATGTCGTTTTTTACATACCCCTCAAAAAAGGCTAAAAATATATATCTTTAAATTATATAAAGGGGTATAAACAATAAACCGCACATACCCACGAGCACACGTGGAATATGCGGAGATGACACACACGAGCCCGCACAGGTGTGTCAGATACTCAGAACCAGCATGGTTCTTTGGACTGCGAAAACCGCTTCTCAGGATGCGATAAACCGCACCCCATGTAAGCTTCTTCAAGCTTCAAAGCCCTCATTTTCGGTTCACAACCACGGAGGGAACGCAAACAGATTCTCCTTAAGGAAAAGGACAAGTATGCTGAGCAACCGCACATCAGCAACCCTGTCTCCTGAACCTTCAAGAGCTACATCCAGGCTACAAGACTTCTAGAAGCGAGTTCTTTGCTGCAAACCGCAACCACTCATGAGTAGTTGCTACAAATCGCAACTATGCGAACGGTAGCTACGGAAGAGCCACAACTAAACCACCACGCGGTGGAGCAAAGCTACTTCAAAGAAAAATGCTTTTCAACTAAGCATGAAGGAAAGTGGCTACAAAACGAATGCGGGAGAGTTTCAACCAACTTCCCAAGTATCTAAGGTGATCTCCTCTGGCAATACTACTTAAAGGAAAACTACTTCCCACCAAAGCGTGAAGGAAAGCAACTCCAGAACAGTGGTAACAAGTCTGCTTATGACTAGTTACCCACCTATGGACCGCATAGAATAAACAATGGTGGGCACAACCCTGCCTATGACCATGTTTATCTGCCCATAGTCCAGATTCACATTGTTCGCCCAAACACGGCCAACAATGACGCAACTACCCCACGTTTCTCAAACAAACATGGCCAACAAGGTGCAGCAACGAGGTAACCGCAAATGACGTGCGGTTACTAGAGAGCTAAACCTCAGAGGACGTGCGGTTACTTGAGAGATAAACCGCAGAGGACGTGCGGTTACTAGAAAGCTTAACTGGAGAACACGAACACCCCACAAAACAGGGATCATCGTTGCATGTCCAGTTGCTGAACATAGAGCTTGAGCAAAGTACTTACAACTTTGCACTAGCTAACGCAGAGGTTACAACTAGAGTGGCGGAGACGGACATCTCCCGGCACGATCTCAAAGGTTGGTTCGAACCCTGCTAACACCTTCAGTCACCGTTTCAAAGGTTGGTTCGAAACACCAACAGGTGGCTGATGACATCAGGAAAAGGTAGACCAAGAGTCAAGTCCTTGGCTGAGAATTCCGCATCAGACGGAACTTGCTCACCAGACATCCTTCTTAGAGGAAGAAACAATCCACTCGAAAGGCCTACCGACCTAACAGACTGACAACCGAACGGTCAAACAACTAGAAGGAGGAGCCATCCAAATTGCCCATATTCTACCTTCTAGACACCATAGTCCAGTATTCCTCCCACATGCAACTTGCATAAGGAAGAAACACTAGACTTGGGGGACTTGAAGGGGTATGGTCCCAGATCTCGCGTCTGCATGACCGCGAATGACCATTACCCTTACCAAAACCCCTACCAGCAATAAACTTACCTGTGTCCGTGCGGGCACGCGCGAACACAGCAATCCAACCTGTCCATTGATGAGAAGACTTACCTTAAGTACGGAAACAAATGTTACACATGGCGATGCGGCCTGGCACCGCATCCTATGAACATTTTCGTCACGATAAGGGGTCTGGACAACAGTAACAGTCACATAGCGGCGATGCGGCATGGCACTGCATCCCGCATGCATCTTGGATAGAACAAAGAACGCGGGAACAACGTCTGTAACCGGAAGCAGAGATGCGGCCTGGCACCGCATCCTGCCTACAAGGCAAGTGGGTCTGACACTCAGTGCAAGTGGCACTGTGAACAGTAGCCTACTAGCCCACGTATGTGCAACAGTCTGACACCACAGCAGGACGTGGCATCCTCCCCATGACTGACAGGTCTGACACACCTACAAGTAGCTGTGCGATGTCAGGCTAGCTACTCAACTACCCTCCTTCACTCCTCGGCTATAAATACTCACCCCAAACCAGGTTTGAGGTATCACTTCTCAACTCTCTCACTACTACTACTATCACACTTTGCTTCCCAAGCAAATTACTGATTCTCACGCCGGAGAGTGGTAACAAGGAGCACCCCCCACCCCCATCCTCCTTGTTACGAGTCACGGCTTGTTTCCTTGTGCAGGAAACCCACCACCAGACGATCCAGCCAAGCGATCATCGGAAAGAAGGGATTAACCCTCTTGACGAGATCAGTGAGTTAACCCCACCAGGTTAACCATTGTTTCATCAAGTTAAATGCCATTTTAGTCCCTGTGGTTTGAGTTATTTTACCAGTTTAGTCCAAATGTTTTATTTTTCGCCTGTGGGTCCAAAAAAAAGGTTTCACCATTGCCATTTTAGTCCACTGGGTTAACTTCATCCATTTTTTCTGTTAACGAGATGGGCAATTCTATCATTCTATATGTAATTCTGTTAACTAAAAGGGCAATTCGGCCATATAAAATGACCGAATTGTCCGTCTTGTTAACAGAAAAAATGGATGAACTTAACCTCACTGAACTAAAATGGCAACGGTGAAACCTTTTTGGACTTACAGACGAAAAATGAAACTTTGGACTAAACTGACAAAATGACCAAATCAGATAACTAAAATTACATTTAACTCTTTTGTTAAATTACTTTTGTACCCATTTTGCTTTACTAAAACCCTTTTTTTTCTTGAAATTGTTCATCTTCAAGCTCTCCTTGTTCATCTTCAATCTCTAGCAAAGAGAAATGGATAAGAACATTTAATTTGCATACTGAAACATGACAAATGCCAACGACGACAACAGACTAACAGAGGGTCCAAGATTGATGCCATTCTTCATGGTGATGGACTTGAAAGTAAATATTATCTTGATAAAGTGGAAGAAGTGCTTCTGCCATATCATCATCAACACATAAAAGTACCATTAAACATCATAAGTACATATACTAGATTATTGAATGCATAAACATATATATACCGACCTTAAACTAAATGAACACCTATTTGCAGATCATTAGTATTTTCATATTCTTGTTTGCTGCTGCGCATTTGGATAATATGGAATTGCCTTCTCAAATTGAAAATTCGAAGCTGAATGAGCCTTTATTTGTGAATCATTAATATTTTCATGTTCTTGATTGTGGCTGACATTTGGATAATATGGAATTGCGCTCTCAAATTGAGAATTTGAAACCGAATGAACAATTATTTGCAGATCGTTACTATTTTCAAGTTCTTGATGCTGCTGACATATGGATAATATGGAATTCCCCTTTCAAATTGAGAATTTGAAGCTAATGAACAACTATTTGCATATCGTTACTATTTTCATGTTCTTTAGTTTTAGTGAGAGAGAAGAAGTTATAGATAAAGAGAGGGGCTGTTAGGGCAGAAACATTGGGAGAAATGGATGAAATATGCAGAATGGACAGGGGTGTGTAATAACCGAACCGTTAACCGAAACCGGACCGAAAACCGAAAAAACCGAACCGAAATTAACCGAAACCGAATTAACCGAAAGTCGGTTAATGGATATTTTCTTTTACCATCGGTTAACCGAAATTAACCGAACCGAACCGAACCATTTATTTCTTTATATATTTCTAGCTTTTATACCTCTATTTCATATATTTCATGTTTTATACTTTTATTTCATGTAATAATAGCTCTATTTCATTTATTTATGCATTCATTTTATTTATTTATACCTTAATTTCATTTATTTATACCTCTATTTTATGTGTATTTAAACATCTATTCATGCATTTTTACCTTCATTTCATTTATTTATACATCCATTTCATGTATTTATACATCTATTTCATGTATTTATACCTCCATTACATGTATTTCTAAGCAAAAAAAAATTAGTCCTTGTTTGAATTGGTTATTAACCGAAAATTAACCGAACCAAACTGAAAACCGACGAATTAACCGAACCGATTAACCGATAACTTCGGTTACGGTTACGGATAATGCTAATAACCGAACCGAACTATGCACACCCCTAGAAATGGATGTAAGATTACAAAAATACCCATGCCTTTAACAAAAAATATCAGAAAATATATGGGTGTAAGGCAGCAAGATTTTGAAAATAGCGGGTAAGAGTGTCAGCGCCCCGAACCTCGAGGGGTAAAACTATAGTTTAATCTATAATAATTTAAAGTTTTTAACCCATAATAGAGTGATACAGGAACAATATTTTGATATTTATGATATTTGTTTTTCCTTTTCTTCTTTTTCTAGCTTATCATCATACGAACTCTATATCTTATAAAAACATTAATTAATTAGGATGTAGGGTGTGGGATACTCGGACACTCCTCTAGTTACTTTGAGTAAATCGACAACGGGGTAACACCGCCCCCATTATACTGAGTACCAAGATCGAGTAGGATGATGTAACGCTTCGCATTTCTATACTTTCCTTATTGAGAAAGTATTGTTGTAATTCTATTATTGAAAACTTGTATTTGTATTGTATCCTATTTCTTTTCAACTTGTAATCCGAGACTAGTGGTCATAATGAAAAATCAAGTATTTTATTCACATTTATGTTGTACATTTTAGACTTGTTTACATGTTCATACTCAAAATCAATGTTTTAAAACACCATTATGCATGTTTTATACTCATACATTACACAATTACGCTTGTTACATCGAAAACCAACTAAAATACCAAAATAATTAAACTTGGACCTTCGAGAGGAAGGGCAACACCCTTCGCACGAAGGGGACATCCTTCGTGCGAATGGGCGCTTCGCCCAAACGTCCTAGTCGTTCCAAGTCCCTCTCGCACAAAAGGCCCTGTCGCCCCAACGTACTTCTCAGCCTACAAATAAACGCCTAACCTTACTCATTTCACTTTCCCAATCGCTCAGACACTCTCAGACGCTCTGAAATTCTCCTTTGCGATCAGAAGCTCTCAGTAATGATTTTTCTTTCATTATCCTTTACATTTCTTGCATTTTAATTTCATTTCTTCAAAAACATCTTGTTTGATTCATCTCTTGGATGGTTTTCACGAGTTTGTCATGACAAACTGATGGTAAAACCTCACCACATATAAGATTCAAACTAAGATTTACAAACTTTGATTTAAAAACTTGTTCTTATCTTTTGTTTTATTTTTTGTTGCGGAACTTGATGAAATCTGGTATCCACTAGATTCACAACTTAATTCATAGTTGTGGGTTTGAGTTAGGATTAATTTTCATCAATATCCAATATGTTTTGAATGAATTAAAGTGTTGTTTTTAGACGAACCTACACCCTTCGCACGAAGGGAGACACCCTTCGCGCGAATGGGTAATCCCCTTCGCACGAAGGGGAGTACTTTTACATTTTTCATTTTTGGTTTCCTTTCTGTTCAATTCGAGTTCATTAGCACTGCAAAGGTTGAAGTCATCTCAGATTCACCATCTTCAAAATGGATGAATATGAGTTATGACAGAAGTGTGAACAGTGGGAGCCTTGGTTTTCCAACCTAGTTCCACCGCCTCATTTGCGTACCACACGGATGAACACCAAATAGTTTGCTAGTCACAAAGTAAGTTAACCCCGCCTCGACTCTAACATTTGCCATGTTGAGTATGACACGACTGGGTTGTCCTTATTTGACTGTTTGGCTATTTTACTTATTGTTTTTACTTCATATAACAATTACTATTACTGTACTATGTTAAAACAGTTTTCGAATAAAGTTTTAGACATACATACACGCATAAACAAACCAGTCGCACGAATGGCTTTCCATTCGCACGAAGGGAGTGTCCCCTTCGCACGAAGGGCACCCATTCGTACGAAGGGGCTGTTACTTGATTTTTTGTACATTTTTACGTATTTTAAAGTCTGATCCGAATCCTTTATCATATCATAATACTCACACCTTCGTTTACCCATTTCAGGGTAACCTCGGTGTACCAACCTTCTCCAATCAACTCTCGGTTTAGTGGAATCTACGCACAATCGTGAGTATACTCGATCCCTTTTTCGATTTTATACACTTTGGGTGCAACATGTACAATTATACAAAAACACGCAACACTATTAAACTTGTTAGAAATCACACTCTATCCACTATATAATATGAGACTTGTTTATACTGGTTAATCTCGCATGCTATGTTTACACGTGTCTATATGCTCATTAACTTTGCAAGCCTACCTTAACAATTATAGCGTTATAGGACTAATGCCCCGCCCGTATTCTAGTGGTATTGTTAAGTAAACTATGTTACATCCTCTTCGTTTCGACGGTGTTGGGTAATAACGATTGCGTTAAACTCTACTTTGACATATAGTTTACACTTGTGTAGTATGTTAGTAACAGGATATACATTTTATCATGTTGGATATGGGCACCATTAAACTTTTCACTATTATGCTATGTTATCAAACTTGTATACTCACCAACTTTATGTTGATCATTATTTTAATGCATGTTGCAGGTCGCTAGATGATGATTGAAGAAATACAATTAGAGTGGACTTAGAAACACACCTTAATGATAAATAATTATTTGGTTCATATTTTATGTTGCTACAGTTGATGTATTTAGTGTTTTGAACAATGTATTCATTTTAGTATTTATGAAATCTTGATTAATTAAATATTGTCACATTTAGCATTATGATGTCTCGAGCAATCTTGTTTTCGTCTCACTCCGATGTTTCCGCTATCGGTTGGGGTGTGACCGATTGGTATCAGAGCCATAACTATAGGGAATTAGGAAAAGTTGTTATGCTTTTGACCTAGTCTATAGTTTAGAAACATTTCTTTTTTGTGTTTTAAACTACTTGCATTTTCTCTTACTTATTTCTTATCTATTCTCTTTGGTCTTAAATATATATACCTTTATAAGGCAAACACAATACACACTTGAAGACTTGAAGACACTCTTATTCCACAATCGAAGGACTCACCAAAATAGGGGTGATTCCCACATTTGGTGATGACTTTTAATCCGCTTACATATTTTTTTGCACAAAATTTCACCATCAAGTCAGGAGTGATATCCTTATCTTGATGGGAATTTCCATTTCATATTCCAGTGGATCTTTATCGACGTCTCGAGATTATATCTTGATTTGTTCGATAAGAACCAACCACACTAGGGTACGATGTTACCAAGTTAGGGGTGAAACCCGCATCTTGCTAACTAGTCCCACTCTTCGATTTTCAATCTCGCCAAAGTTTTGATTTTTCAATCGACTAGGGACGTGTAGTAACTATAAGGGCAAATACCGTTAATCGCTTCTCGACGAGAGTAATTGCCTATTAGGCCAAAGCACGTTTCCCTAACTCGAAAGGATTTCGATTCACTTTGGAATAGTCTTAGTTACGTTCTGTGACAATCCAATTTTTACATTAACTCTCTTTTATATCACATCAATTGTAATGTGTTTTACATTGGATATGAGTTTCATTTCAACATTGGAGACACGGATCGCACTTTCCTCGCAATCTCAAACATTAACAATCCTTCGTGAATAAATTAAATTTAAAATTCTTTTATCATTATTTCTTATACAATGTGGATACTTGTTATGATTATGTGAACTACTTGAAACATTTACATGCTATGTGACGCATTACATGATACAAACTAATTTATCAAACATTATGATCAAGTCTCATCCTTTCCTCTATTTTGAATCTTTAGTTGTCTTCCAACCGTCTTTCCAACTCAAGCAAGGGGTCCAAGTCAAGCTCCAAGAAGAAAATGCTCATGTTTATGGCTAATCAGACGGCTCGCGTGATCCCTAACATCGTGAGTAAGGTTATCGCATCCACTACCTCAACTCCTCAGTCGACTCCAAGGTCGATAAACCCAAGCCTGTTTCATTCAACTACAAGTACTTCACTGCTTGCAACCCTAAACCTTTCACTGGCAACGATGGTGTTACTGCGATGCTCGAGTGGTTCGACAGCATCTAAGTGACATTAATCAATGGTGAATGTCCTGAGAATTAGAAAACCCGTAGTGCTACTGGTGTCTTCCAGGCAAGAGCCCTTGACTGGTGGACGAATGAGCGTAACATCCGTTCCAACGAAGATGCTTACGCCCTTGATTGTTAGAATTAATAGTTTGACTTGAGTGATGATAAAATCAAAGAATAACATGAAGAAGTGTTTAATGAATCTTAATATTTAAATTGACATTATCAATCAACTTTAATTGTTTGTGAAATGGCAATGCAGGAATTGAATTTAATCGATATGGGAGGTAAAGACAGATATAAGACTGGCCTCATGTAGAAGATAAAAAACATGGACTTTAATGGGCCGATTTCTATTACTTATAGTAATGGGCTGAACAAATAAAACAACAATGGACGAGGGAAGCTTTTTAGGGTGGCAATAGGCATGAATTTTGGTTATAAAAAGAGATGTCGGGAATTAATTGGAGGGTGTTTTTTTATGGCAATTGTAGACTAAAAAATGAGACAGGATTGACAACAATTGCGATCGAAGGAAAAGAAAGAAAGGAAGCAAGATTGTAGTTCTTCAATCACAGATCTTTTAGGATTAACGGATACGCATTCAAACATCATTTGTAGGTTTGATTTTCTTGTTTTCTTTATGAATTCAGTTTTTGAACCTATTAACTTTGTTTTTGTTTCGTTCTTGAATATGAGTAGCCAAACTTTTCAAACTACTTAGGTTTTGTGATGAATACTATGTAAATTTATGACTTTCAGTTTTGGGTTAATTTAATTTGATAATGTTTTGGTGAAGAATGCGGATGAGGGCTATGAATGATCGCTTCACTTATCTTGCTTTGCATGTTTTTTTTACTGATTGATTGAGTATTATTCGATTAGGGATTTGTGTGGTTTTCACTTACTTGGTGTTTATGATTAATTTAGACGTGGTTAACCCTAGGAACGAGTATGTAAGTTAGTTAAGTCTAGTGTTCTGTCATTCTCAAGACAAGAGGTAATAGAGTGTAGGGTTATCTTTGTCTTTGGACGGTTGGGTAGTAGTTGCAAGGGATTAGTTGCCCATGACTAAGTTAGATTTTAGTAATTACGAGTCATAACCAACGTATTCAGATTACTCCTTTGCATCTTCGGGTGTAATTGTGATTAGTATGACCGGGAGGCGATCTAGTATGTGGTTATATTAGCATTCTTAACAATTTTTATAGTTTTTTCTAGAGTAAATTGCCAAAATCATCCTTGATGTTTGGGCATTTTTGTCATTTTCATACAAAACAATTTTTTTGTACCATATAATCCTTCACCTTTGTGATTTTTTGCCATTTTCATCCAAACGTCTAATTTGCTTTTGTAAGACCCTAGTTCGTATTTGACAAAAAGTCGTAGCGGAAGTTCATGCCATAAAATTTCTTTCCTTATAAATACCTTGACTTACTTAAATCTTCATTTTAACCCAACTTTTTCACATGAAGTCATCAATCGAATCATTTACAATTAAAAACATAACATGGGTTTTCTATATTTCATACACCAACGTTCCCATACAATCTGTCTTGTGACTCGATCCTCGATCTCCATTCCTTGATGATCCTCATGACTCGTACTACCTGCGCTCACCACATAAAATTCATAACATTAGTACGCATTATAAACATACAAGATTTATTCACGTTTACTTTTCGTTCCGTTAACTCTTTACATCCCAACTTTCCATCTAATCATACAATCCGTGGTGAGACTTCTTTGCTATTCCTGCGTTACACTTCATTCACCAGGCACGTTAATATTATCGTTAGTACTCAATTTCATTGGATACATGCGTACCTACTTTCATACATACTTATACATATTCATACGTTCACACATCACCAATTACATACATACGTACATACCCACATGTAAACACATCTATATCATTACATACGTATCTACATACACACATACCTACATCATTACGTACACTCATAACATTATACATATATACATACATACATCCCTACTTGCAACATACCTAACTCATACATGCCTACTCACATACATACCTTCATATATCCGCGTATACTTGCTCACATACTTATAAACATACATACGTTCATATCTTCACGCATACCTACATACGTGCATACGCTCATATCTACCTACTTGCATACCTACACACATACATTCATTCATACATACCACTTATATTCATACATACATACATACATACCTTCATATGTATCTACATTTCCTAAAACAAGGAATAAATTAGTCATTCTTAGCTTATACGCGTTTAAAAACGGTCCGGGCACTCTTGGCATTCACTTATGATCAAAAACAACTTAAAAGTTAGTTTTGATAGTTAAATAACAAGTTTAAACAAGTTATGTGGGTCAAACAAACAAAATTAAACAATTTTGGGATTCAGGGGGGGCTAGACGCCGCACCTAGGGGCTAGATGCCCCACCTAGCCCCTTTTTTGACAGCAAGCTCCTTTATTGTTGCTGCACATTCCGAGCACATCCGGATTTTACGGAAACGAGCATAACTTTCTCATTTTTGATCCGTTTTACACGATTCTTTTTCCTACGCGACCGTAAATTAATTCTCCATCACATGGAATGAAAATCCAATATTTGGACTACCGAAATTTATGACTTTTAAGCCTTCGGCTTATTACCCTTTTACCAAATTTTGACCCGTTCATGCATTTATCAACATAACTCTTTCGTTTGACCATAACTACTTATGAACCTAATAATATCAATGAAGTCTATCATAAAAACTAAATTCTCGGATGTCTTGCATCCTCTTAATCCATTTTCGCTCAAAAGCTTATTTTGACCCGTTAAGGGCATTTGCGCATTTTAAGGTCCTTGGCTTACGAAAATCATACTTCTCGCTTTCCTACTTTTCCAAAACATTCACTTAATCAAATAGCTTGTTTCTAATCAACTTTTTAAGAACGTTTGCCCGATTTACCCATCAAGGGCGTTTTTGTCAACTTTGACCCATCCTTTACTACAAAGGACTTCCTTAAACATTTGACCAATCCCACGACTTAACTATAACTCAATTCGCACATACCTGGCTCGGATCAAAGCTATGACCCGTTTTAATATTTCGTGCACTAAATGGCTAGTTAATAGCAACATAACTCCTTTCACTATACAACCTGTGAATGCATAATACTTGACAACACAATTCATTAGTCGACTTCGTTAAATGGTGATAGCTTCACCATTTGACCCGTTAAGTCTAAATGTCCATTTTATCCTTATGGGATGTTAGTTATTCATTATCCCATCCATGTAACTTATTACTTCGTTAACTTGCAACCAAAATCACCATAATACCCTTTTTACCCTTTTTGACCATCAAACTTAGTCTCTTAACATAATCACATGTTCCGACCCATATCAAAACTTGTCGGAACATCATAGTTCACATATTTACTTACCATGTTCGTAATCTATACATTAAATAGATATTCTACCAAAAAGGGGTGTAAGCTTTACTTACATAACATCCGAATATGCTTCCCGTGCACATTAGTCCCGTTTGACCCGCTTCCTTCCCAAGCTTCCATGTCGCTTATTAAGCATCAACTATCATATATCATTCTCAAGATAGTTAGCTTATTCATCATTCATCAAATTCTTTTTATCACACGGATCTTATATCAAGTTTATCATTTAACCTTAAAACATGCTAATCCATCACTTCTTATCCAATTTCTTTAAAAAAATACTTACACATATATGATTTTCAACATTATTAACATGAGCATATCATTACTTCTATCATATCATCAAAAACCCACTTCATAACTACTTTGTTAATCACTTACAAGTGATCTAATCTTAAGTTCTTCATAATTTCATCATGCTTTTGATGTGTGTACTACCTTCTAAGCATAGTGTACAACTAATTCATGCATATCCTTCTAATCTCATATATAATTCATCAAATTCCTCATTCTAATCAACATGAATCATCCATGCATAAACATCAAACCTACTAGTATCACATTTCTTTCAATTCCTCTAACAAGAATCAATCATATATGTCAAAATACATCAATAATAGGCAAGAATTTGGACATGGATGATTTACCCATGTCATCATCTTTACCATAACAAACGGGTTTCACCCTTAAACATCAAATTAACCTAAACCATGAATAATCCATATTCTATATGATGATTCTAACACATGCTCATACTCAATTTCATACCAATTCATGGATTAGAACATAACCCACTTCGTGAAAGATCACCAATCTAGGTTTTGAGACATACCTTATGATCCCCTCGTGTAGGTGATCATTAATCCGTGTTTATTCATGAATTTAGACCTTGATTTGCCCTTTAATTCGATGATTCTTCATGCTTAGGGTTTCTTGAGCTCATGGAGCTCCTGGCCCCTTCACGAACACACATACGTGTGTGTGTATATGTGTGTATTTTTTTTTTATAAAATTAACTTTCATTTACCCCACTTTAGTCCCTCAAGTTTGCCACTAATTATAATTGGCACAACTTTCATCCTTTATTTGTTTCTACCATACTTTTAACTAGGATAAATAACCTAGTTATTTATTTCTTGATGTACCATATTAGAACATTTAACGAATATAAACATTCGGGTTTTGGGGTGTTACAAGTCTACCCCCCTTAAATAAGGTTTCGTCCCCGAAACCTTTCTCATTTCCTCTTGCACACACACATCTATGTTTGACTTCATAGTCACATCATAATTATAAGTAGTCATCCTATCTCAATTCATATTTATTCATAAAATTGACTTTTTCATAATAAGTCCATACTTTTCATACCATACCTTCACATAACATTTTCATTTCCCTTGACCCGTTTATAATAGGTCAATATACATACTTCTTCAAACTTGTGATAATACGTTCATTCGTAGGATTCGTTTATAACGGATCTAATACTTTCATCTTGTCTTTTAAGATTACATTCCATACACACATTTTATAACATTTAACTCTTGTTTTGTTATCACAACAGAACTACTACTTCATAGTCACACCTACATGCTTAACTCCATGGTTAACATCATTCTACATTTCTATAGTCATTTGTACCATACATATCCTTATGTTACCTCAACTTACCTCATTCATTCTTCATTACTATACCTCTCATTTCATGCCTTACTTATTTTGCATAAGCATACGTGTCGTGCAATTCATTTCATGAGAGTTTAACCAATACTCAAACTTTTCACTCTAAACCTTTGAGATTCGCTTCTTGATGACATAGTTTTCTTCTTATGTCGACTAAAAAAAATCAAACTTTCCATACTATATACCATACCCATTCCATCATTCATTTCGTAGGTCGTACCCAATTAACCAATTAATACTTATCTAACATAAGTTAAACTTTTTACTGACCTTATCTCATATCATCAATCGACGATCCATAACCCAGATCGATTCGCATTCTTCACGAGTACTAGCCATACCAGGCTAGATTTCATTCATCCGCGTAATGCGCTTCCGCCCGTGCACATCCTTCCACCAATTTGATTGGTTTCACTACATCAAGGGTTCTAACATTATCATCAACAATTTTAACAGTTAGCACATTTCATTTCTCACATGAAATTCTTTCATTCTAGTTACTTATTTCGTCAACCTTCATTTGACTTTTCAAGGCTTAACTGACATTTCTTAATTATCGTATAAGTACCGAGGCACACGTCCGTACTTCTTTCCATTCATGCTTACTTGCAAAAACATTCATTACATCATTTCGGTATTGTTAGCAAAACTTATCATTTTTGCTCATACTTAATTTATTGTCCGGGTCATAGCCCGTCATTTATTATGACTCCTAAGAGTCTATTACTAACACATTTAACACCTAACTGGTTCAAAACTTCTTTCTTTCATTTCACAACTTAGGTTTGCATGCCTATTACGATCATTCTTTTGTTTATTTACTTTACATTTACCCATATGACTCGTTTGACACAACCACGGTCAAACTATCGACACATTCTGATGTGGACTAATTCCATCCTTTTTATATTTTAAATCCGTCCTGCGGATTCAAACGTAACGTTCATACCTTTCATTACTTCTATGTTTCGAATCCGTCTAGCGGTTCCAAACATATCATTCATACCTTTTCTTCCTTCTATGATTTGAATCCATCTAACGGATTTCAATCATATCATTCACATCTTTCATTCCTTACATGTGTTGAATCTGTTTCGCAGATTCAGATATATCAGTTCTACATTTCATTTCCTTGAATCCGTTTTACGGATTCAAACATTCCATTCATGCCTTTCATCCCTTGAATCCGCCTCGCGGATTCAAACATTCCATTCACACTTTTCATTCTTTGAACCCGTCTCTCGGATTCAAACATTTCCTTCATACCTTTCCTTCTTTGAATCCGTCTCGCGGATTCAATCATTTCATTCATACATTTCATTCCTTGAATCCGTCTCGCGGATTCAAACATTTCATTCATATCTTGTTGATCCGTACTTTCTTACGGATTCAACATTCTTCATTTTTATCACTCATACTTTTCATTCCTACATAGTAATTTCCCGAGAGTCTTACTACCCATTTCACCCGCACGCCCACCTGTTAACCAGTTCGACCAGACATACCTGCGATAATTACCACGGTCTCACGAACGTCATATGCTTCTTGCGTACTGGCCAGGTGCGCAACCCACATACTAGTTTCGTGCCTTCGTGTAATCATCGCCTTATGTCCGAGAAATGGGTTCCAGTTTCGTGCACATCTCTAAAATTTCCCCAAGACCATATCATTGTCTTTCGTTTAATAATTGCCCATACAAGGAGATGTCTTCCTTTTTCTTTTAACATTGGTACCCATACATATTAATAGTGTGTACCTGGGGTTCATTAGCTTATTTACATCTTTGCCAGCCTTAGTATTTATCCTAATCTGCATCCACGGACCATCCTCTTCAAACACTTATGCTTACCTTGCACATAAAAAACCATTAGTTTCTTTATATGAATTCATACATATACGTTTTCATTTCGTTTCTACCTTTAGATCTTGATCGAGTCATGAATTTGTACGGGTTCCTCATCACAAGAGCACACAGGTTTGAGTTCAAGTACCTATACTCTCGTACTTGATTCTCTCAAACCAGAGCTCTGATACCAACTTGTAAGACCCTAGTTCGTATTTGACAAAAAGTCGCAGCGGAAGTTCATGCCATAAAATTTCTTTCCTTATAAATACCTTGACTTACTTAAATCTTCATTTTAACCCAACTTTTTCACATGAAGTCATCAATGGAATCATTTACAATTAAAAACATAACATGGGTTTTCTATATTTCATACACCAACGTTCCCGTGCAATTTGTCTTGTGACTCGATCCTCGATCTCCATTCCTTGATGATCCTCATGACTCGTACTACCTGCGCTCACCACATAAAATTCATAACATTAGTACGCATTATAAACATACAAGATTTATTCACGTTTACTTTTCGTTCCGTTAACTCTTTACATCCCAGCTTTCCATCTAATCATACAATCCGTGGTGAGACTTCTTTGCTATTCCTGCGTTACACTTCATTCACCAGGCACGCTAATATTATCGTTAGTACTCAATTTCATTGGATACATGCGTACCTACTTTCATACATACTTATACATATTCATACGTTCACACATAACCAATTACATACATACGTACATACCCACATGTAAACACATCTATATAATTACATACGTATCTACATACACACATACCTACATCATTACGTACACTCATAACATTATACATATATACATACATACATCCCTACTTGCAACATACCTAACTCATACATGCCTACTCACATACATACCTTCATATATCCGCGTATACTTGCTCACATACTTATAAACATACATACGTTCATATCTTCACGCATACCTACATACGTGCATACGCTCATATCTACCTACTTGCATACCTACACACAAACATTCATTCATACATACCACTTATATTCATACATACATACATACCTTCATATGTATCTACATTTCCTAAAACAAGGAAGAAATTAGTCATTCTTAGCTTATACGCGTTTAAAAACGGTCCGGGCACTCTTGACATTCACTTATGATCAAAACCAACTTAAAAGTTAGTTTTGATAGTTAAATAACAAGTTTAAACAAGTTATGCGGGTCAAACAAACAAAATTAAACAATTTTGGGATTCAGGGGGGGCTAGACGCCCCACCTAGCCCCTTTTTTGACAACAAGCTCCTTTATTGTTGCTGCACATTCCCAGCACATCCGGATTTTATGAAAACGAGCATAACTTTCTCGTTTTTGATCCGTTTTACCCGATTCTTTTTCCTACACGACCGTAAATTAATTCTCCATCACATGGAATGAAAATCCAATATTTGGACTACCGAAATTTATGAATTTTAAGCCTTCGGCTTATTACCCTTTTACCAAATTTTGACCCGTTCATGCATTTATCAACATAACTCTTTCGTTTGACCATAACTTCTTATGAACCTAATAATATCAATGACGTATAACATAAAAACTAAATTCTCGGATGTCGTGAATCCTCTTAATCCATTTTCGCCTAAAAGCTTATTTTGACCCGTTAAGGGCATTTGCGCATTTTAAGGTCCTTGGCTTACGAAAATCATACTTCTCGCTTTCCTACTTTTCCAAAACATTCACTTAATCAAATAGCTTGTTTCTAATCAACTTTTTAAGACCGTTTGCCCGATTTACCCATCAAGGGCGTTTTTGTCAACTTTGACCCATCCTTTACTACAAAGGACTTCCTTAAACATTTGACAAATCCCACGACTTAACTATAACTCAATTCGCACATACCTGGCTCGGATCAAATCTATGACCCGTTTTAATATTTCGTGCACTAAATGGCTAGTTAATAGCAACATAACTCCTTTCGCTATACAACCTGTGAATGCATAATACTTGACAACACAATTCATTAGTCGACTTCGTTAAATGGTGATAGCTTCACCATTTGACCCGTTAAGTCTAAATGTCCATTTTATCCTTATGGGATGTTAGTTATTCATTATCCCATCCATGTAACTTATTACTTCGTTAACTTGCAACCAAAATCACCATAATACCCTTTTTACCCTTTTTGACCATCAAACTTAGTCTCTTAACATAATCACATGTTCCGACCCATATCAAAACTTGTCGGAACATCATAGTTCACATATTTACTTACCATGTTCGTAATCTATACATTAAATAGACATTCTACCAAAAAGGGGTGTAAGCTTTACTTACATAACATCCGAATATGCTTCCCGTGTGCATTAGTCCCGTTTGACCCGCTTCCTTCCCAAGCTTCCATGTCGCTTATTAAGCATCAACTATCATATATCATTCTCAAGATAGTTAGCTTATTCATCATTCATCAAATTCTTTTTATCACACGGATCTTATATCAAGTTTATCATTTAACCTTAAAACATGCTAATCCATCACTTCTTATCCAATTTCTTTAAAAAAAATACTTACACATATATGATTTTCAACATTATTAACATGAGCATATCATTACTTCTATCATATCATCAAAAACCCACTTCATAACTACTTTGTTAATCACTTACAAGTGATCTAATCTTAAGTTCTTCATAATTTCATCATACTTTTGATGTGTGTACTACCTTCTAAGCATAGTGTACAACTAATTCATGCATATCCTTCTAATCTCATACATAATTCATCAAATTCCTCATTCTAATCAACATGAATCATCCATGCTTAAACATCAAACCTACTAGTATCACATTTCTTTCAATTCCTCTAACAAGAATCAATCATATATGTCAAAATACATTAATAATAGGCAAGAATTTGGACATGGATGATTTACCCATGTCATCATCTTTACCATAACAAACGGGTTTCACCCTTAAACATCAAATTAACCTAAACCATGAATAATCCATATTCTATATGATGATTCTAACACATGCTCATACTCAATTTCATACCAATTCATGGATTAGAACATAACCCACTTCGTGAAAGATCACCAATCTAGTGTATGAGACATACCTTATGATCCCCTCGTGTAGGTGTTCATTAATCCGTGTTTATTCATGAATTTAGACCTTGATTTGCCCTTTAATTCGATGATTCTTCATGCTTAGGGTTTCTTGAGCTCATGGAGCTCCTGGCCCCTTCACGAACACACATACGTGTGTGTGTATACGTGTGTATTTTTTTTTATAAAATCAACTTTCATTTACCCCACTTTAGTCCCTCAAGTTTGCCACTAATTATAATTGGCACAACTTTCATCCTTTATTTGTTTCTACCATACTTTTAACTAGGATAAATAACCTAGTTATTTATTTCTTGATGTACCATATTAGAACATTTAACGAATATAAACATTCGGGTTTTGGGGTGTTACAGCTTTATTTTTTCTATCAAACATTTGGATGATTTTGGCAAAAAAAAGTCAGACGTTTGAATGAAAATCGCAAAAAATCCCAATAGTGAAGGACTATATGGTACAAAAAAGTTGTTTTGGATGAAAATGACAAACATACCCAAACCTCAGGGTTGATTTTGACAATTTACTCTTTTTTATGTATTTTTGATCTAATAAAGTTCAAACCATGAAATCACACCGGAACCAAATCGTTAGTAACCGTTTGGTTCGGTTTTGATCACACAAAACCGTTATTAACGGTTTGACTCATGGTTTGACTTAAGAACCGTCAAAATCGGACCGTGAACACCACTAAGTGCTAGTATCGTGTCTAACCGAACCGATACCGACAAAAAACCCACTGCAAAAAGCAAGTAATCCCACCTTCACTAACCCTAGAGCTCTACGGTGGGAATCTAATATAATAATTTTGATATTCTCGAAACGAGAGATGTAGATTGTATTGAATCACATCATCATTCGTCTTGTAGGGTTTCTAGAATATTTTGGTTATTTAGGTAAACTATTTCTTTCTCCGAATGCTTAATGATTTTTTCTCAGTCTGTTTTGATCAATTGTGTTTATGTCTATTGTTAGCAAAAATGGAAGAACGTGCAAGTAGAGAAGAGGAGCTCTTCACCCGAGCACCTCTTACAAAAAATGGATAAAAAGCAGCTGAAACACATGCTCAAATCAAGAAACAAGTCATCCTCTATTTTTCTTTTGACTAAATTGTCATTTTAGTCCCTGAGGTTTTATCCAAGTTATCATTTTAGTTTAAATAGTTTTTTTTTCTCTCCTCTGGGTCCCTGACTTTTCCATTTTCTTGCCATTTTGATCACATTGCCTAAATCAGTCTAAATATCTGGTTATAACCACGAGTATTTTTGGCATAATTGTTGTGTAGTGATAACCAGTGGTAGTTTACAACATAATTTATAAACCTCATAGTAATTTAATGTAAAAAATACCCCTGATTATAACCTGGTTTTTAGACTAAGTTAGGCAATGTGATCAAAATGACAAGAAAAAGGAAAACTCAGGGACCCAGAGGAGAAAAAAAACTATTTGGACTAAAATGTCAAATTGGACAAAAACTCAGGGACTAAAGTGGCAATTTACTCTTTTCTTTTTTAAATGCAGTTTTTATGTGAAATCTTTTTTTAAAGTGACTTCTTATGTAGGCTGCTTGGTTTAGCTGATGGTTTTAATGAAGATATCAAATCTTTACCTCTGGAGGATGGTATTGATGGGCAAAAATCATCTTTCACGGATTTAGACGGTGGAGAAAGGAAGTTCAAGAGGCGCAAGGTAAACAAACTAATAAGCTCCCTTTCGATCTTTCAAGTGCACTTCTTATACCACAAGGTGTGGAGGGGCTTGAAGATGGGACATTATGTGACACGTGGACCATGCGTCAGAACGTGGCGTGGTGCTAAAACGGACGGTGTGGGAGTGGCGTGGTTTGTGACATTTTTATAAAAATAAATATATAGACATCAACCAATTAAAACACACCCAAAATCCACCTACCAATCAAGAGCCTCCAGTTCACAACCCAAATGCCCCGCACGCCAGTGGAAAACTTCAAACCCAAACATAAACGCTATGTACAACGCCGTTCCTGGGATGCGTGTTCGGTGTGGTGTGGCATAAACGCCACAAAACCACGCCTACACCATGGTCTTATACTTGTTATAGGAATATAGGAAATAAGGTCCTTGCCTCCTTCTCATTAACAATCGAATATATATACTGTACAAGATGGAATCTCCTATTGATATGGAGATATAATATCATTAATATTTACAATCAAATCCTAAATTATATAAATAATCTATTACACCCCGGCAGTCGAAGCGAAGGGTGGCCTGATGCTGAGACTGGATCTGAAATCATCAAATAAGACACGCAGCAGACCCTTAGTAAAAATGTCAGCGATCTGATGGCGAGACGAGACATGCAACACGCAAATGTGACCTTTCTGAACTTGCTCACAAAAACAAAATGAATATCTAGTTCAATATGTTTCGTACGTTGATGCTGAACCGGATTACCAGACAAGTAAACTGCACTGACGTTGTCACAATAAACCAAAGTAGCACAAGAAATAGGATGACATAACTCGAGAAGAAGATTCCAAAGCCAGCAGACTTCAGCAACAACATTCGCCACTCTGCGATATTCAGCTTCAGCACTAGAACGAGAGATCGTCGACTGTCGTTTCGAGGACCAAGAAATCAGATTGTCTCCAAAATAAACACAATATCCAGAGGTGGATCGTCGAGTGTTAGGGCAACCTGCCCAATCAGCGTCCGTGTAAGCCCGCAAGGAGGATGTATCAGTCGCACCTAAATGAAGTCCCAAGTCAACGGTGCCCTTTATATAGTGTAGAATCCATTTTAAAGCATTCCAATGAGCAGTTGTTGGAGAATGCATATGCATGCGAATTTGCTGAACATCATAAGAAATGTCTGGACGGGTGAAAGTGAGATACTGAAGCGCACCCGCAAGACTACGATATGTGGTAGGATCATCATGAAGAGTACCAGAATGAGCACTGAGTTTGGACTGCGTATCCACTGGCGTGGCAACCGGCTTACATGTATCCATACCGGCTCGATGAATGATATCCTTAGCATATGCCGACTGCGAAAGAAACATATGATTTTCGGACCGTGTTACCTGAATACCCAAAAAATAAGATAACGACCCAAATCCTTCATAGCAAACTCACTTGCCAGACATGCCATAAGCCGATTGCGAAGAACATCCGATGAAGTGGTGAGAATAATATCGTCGACGTAAATGAGCAGATATGCAGTGTCATGTCCATGACGATAAACAAACAAAGAGTTATCGGATTTACTCTGCCGAAAACCCTATAATACCACGAAATCCGTGAAACGCTGGTACCATGCACGAGGCGCTTGCTTGAGACCGTATAACGATTTCTTGAGAAGACAAACATGATCCGGGTAGTCGGGATTGCGAAAGCCCATCGGCTGATACATGTAGACGGTCTCATGCAAATTACCATGAAGAAACACGTTCGTAACATCTAGCTGATTAATAGTCCATGATTGTGCCAAAGCCAATGAAAGTACCAACCGAATCGTAGCCGGTTTGACAACCGGACTAAATGTCTTCCCGCAGTCAACACCCGGTTGTTGACGACGCCTGTCACAAACCAAACGGGCTTTATATCGAGCCAAACTCCCATAAGAATTAAATTTGTGTTTAAACAACCACATGCTACGTATAATATTCATATTCGGTTTCCGAGGAACCAACTCCGAGGTCCTGTTTTTAATAAGTGCACTAAACTCGTCAGTCATGGCACGGTGCCATTCAGGAATGGTCAAGGCAACCTGAGGATTTCGGGGTATGGGTGCAATGGTGGTGATGGAGTGGTTAAATAACTGTTTAGGCTTGACAATACCACTCATTGAGCGGGTTCGGATGGTCCGAGGTGGTATAATTGGAGATTGGTTAGCCACTGGGGAAGGAGTGGGGTGGAACGGTAATGCGGTGGAGTGTGAAGCAGAGGTGGGGGAGAGGCCGAATAGTGGAGAGGGGAGGTGTTTGGGCAAGTTGGGTGAACTGGTCGAGAGGAAGGGTTTGTGCCGGTTGAGTGGGGTGGATTCATGGGCGATGTGCTTGGGCCGGTGGGGTGGGTTGAGTGGGCCGTGTGGGGGGAGGTTGTTGGGCTTTGTGGGTGGGCCGATTGGGGTTGGGATTGTGGTGTGGCAGTGGGGCTTGGCGAGTCGGGTGTGAGGGAGGTGTGGGCCGGTGATGGGGCTGGTGACGTTGAGGTAGGGGCTGGTGACATTGAGGGGTGGATAGGTGGGTAGTAAGAGGGCTGGTGTAAGGGCTGGTCGGTTGGGCCATGTGTGGAGGTGGGGGATTCGGTAGGTGGCGGTGAGAAAGGGACCGAAGGAGAAGAAGTGTAAAGAAAGTCATAGGAGTGAGGGTTCGAAGGAGATTGAAATTGATAAGGGAATATGGACTATTCAAAGTATACATGTCAGGAGGTAAAAAATTGGCGAGTTTGGAGGTTGAAACATTTATAGCCACTGTGATTTTGTGGGTATCCAAGGAAAACACATGGTTGTGAACGATTACGAGTTTGTGTATGGTAGTGGAAGGTAGGAGAGGATAACACAGACACCCGAAAACACGAAGGTGTTGATATTCGGGTTTACAATTGTATAATAGGGACGTTGGTGACTGAAAATCATGGTTTTTACTTGGAAGAATGTTTAGGAGGTACGTGGCGGTTTCGAGAGCATGATGCCGAAAAGACGGCGGCAGGTGGGCTTGGGCTAAGAGAGTGCGAAGCATGTTATTGATAGTGCGGATTTTACGTTCCGCCTTACCGTTTTGGGAGGAGGTGTAGGGACAGGAAAAACGGAAGTGCATACCGTGGGCGTTGCAAAATTGCAAAAAATTGTTATTGGCATATTCTTTACCGTTATCGCATTGAAACTGTTTAATTTTTCGTTCAAATTGGGTGGTAATGTGATTATAAAAATGGATAAATGTGGCAAATACTTGGGACTTGGTGGTGAGAGGAAATGTCCATAGAAAATTAGTGCAGTCATCAAGAAATAAAACATAATATCGATGACCTCCCATGTGACAACCGGTGATTTACGGCACTTAATTACGTGATTAACAGGCGATTAACGCGATATTAAATAATGTTTACGACGCAAACTAACTTAATTAGGGCCTCAGTAAGCTTAGGAACGCTTATGCGGTTCTACAGTGCGCGTGTGACGATCCGCGGAGATACTGTTGGAAATTAAACGACAATAAACTGAAGCCGTACGAAATACTGACGACACCGACAAATATGGATGTTACACGAATATATTTATGCTTATGGAGTTTGGGTTGCGATAGCGGGTCTCGTAGGAATTACGGGCCACTTACACGTGAGATGGGCTTGTAGGCCCTGGGCCCAAGCCCAAAAACCCACAAGCCTAAACCTGCATACAATAAATTAAATCTTGAAAATCTAGGCAAGATATTCTCAAAATCTTCACAGAGATTTACATAGGTGTTGTTTGTTTTTTGGCCAGAAGTACTTCTGGCCACTTATGTCTGCGCGACGCAGACGTGCGCAGACGTTTGATGTCTGCAGCTTGTTTGTTTTCTCGCAGACCTTTCATTAAAAAAGGTCTGCGAGACCTCTTCTTGGAGCAGACATGGACCCAAGTCTTCTCCTCGCAGACGTTTACCTCTTCTTGGCACCACCTCCACCTCCACCCCTGCTCCGCCACCACCACCCCTGCTCCGACACCACTGCTCCGCCACCACCACCCCTGCTCCGCCACCATCATCATCATCATCATCATCATCATCACCACCACCCCTGTTCCGCCACCATCATCATCATCATCATCACCACCCCTGCTCCGCCACCATCATCATCATCATCATCACCTCCACCCCTGCTCCGCCACCACCACCCCTGCTCCGACAGAAACAAAACCCCCAAATCGTCAGAAACAAAACCCCCAAATAGAGAAACAAAACCCCAAATCGTCAGAAACAAAACCCTAAATCGATCAGAAACAAAACCCACCGTGTGCCGTCGTCGATCTGCGCGCCATCTTCATCACCGGTTCTCTCTCTCCTCTTTCTTTCTCGGTCTCTCTCTCTCTCTTCTTCTGACCGTCGCACACCACCACCCGACGTTGGTGGTGGTGGTCTGTTGCTGATCGAAGACAAAAAGGGGGGGGGGTGGTGACGGTGTGAAAGGTGGTGACGGTGTTTAGGTTAGGGTGGTGACGGTGTGAAGGCGGAGGTGGTGACGGTGGTGGTGATGATGGCGGTGGTGAAGTGGTGGCGGTGGTGAAGTGGTGGCGGTGGTGATGATGGCAGATTTTAGAGAGAGAGTAGAGTGTGTGTGTTTTAAACCTAGAAGAGGTTTTATATAAAAAAAAAAAAAACCCTCTTCTCCTTGCAGACTGCAGACATTTGGTCCACCTCTTCTCCTGCAGATGCCTGCAGATGTGGTCCACAGACTGCAGACCTTTTCCTACAGAAAAAACAAACAACACCATAATCTCTACAAATCTCTTCAAGATATTTTGAATCAAAGGTTAAAATGTCTGACCTAAATGCAATACATAAAAGATTTTAATTCTAAGGATGAAAGATATGACCTGAATGTAAAGTGTATACATGAAAGAAAATAAAACCTTTTATCCTTTCCCCACTCTATTTATACACAGGGAACACATACACAAACAAACATCAGAGCATCACTTTTCCTCTCCTCTCTCGATCACACTCACACATACAAGCACGGACTTACAATCTGCCTCTCTCTCTCACTCGATTATTTGTACACACACAAAACAACACACTTATTCTCATCACAAACAAACCCTCACATCTACAAGCTCAATTAAACAGCACACAAAACACATTTCACTCACAAAAACAACTGCTACTTGCTCTCTCTCGTGATGCTACTGGTCGACGACGACCGGAGCTTGTTAACCGCCGGCTGTCGGCGGTGTTACCAGCCGACAACACCCTCTTCCCCTCCTGCTGATCTTTTCCGGTGAACAGTGGACTTCGGCGACAACCACAGAGAACTGGGTGGTGCTGGTTGGTGGTTCGAGCAGCAGAGAGAGACATCGAGAAAGAGAGGGAGTGACGGAGGAGAGCCGCCGCCGTGCGGCGGCGTGGCGGTGGAACCAGATGGAGAACCGGGTATCGGCGGTCGGAGATACGGACCGGTGGTCGGAGACACGGACCAGCGGTCGGTTTGTTTACCCGGCGGTCCTTGCCGTTATCCGACGGGTTTACCGGTAAGTCGTCTCGCCTGTTTCTTTTCATTGCATTCTAATGAAGATGATGATGCTTAATGATAATGAACAGTGGATTGGTCATGTTCGGTTCAGATTAGAGGATGGCTCGGGTCACGTCTCGTGGTTCAAGTTCAGACAACAGTGGTTAATCGGCCAACCCGGTTGACTCGGTCAACTCACTGAGTCAACTCAGTCAACTCGGGTCAGTTTTGTATACGGTTCAGTCAACTCAGCGAGTCGACTCGGTCAACATTCCGACGCGAAGACTTGGTAAAAATTAACGACGTATTTATTTCGTTACGTTATCTCTATAATTCATTACACGTGAACGAGCTCGAACCAGCGTTTATTTAGTGATTATATACATTTAATATTTGGCGCATTTTGACGAAAATTTCATACACACTTATTGTTTGATTATATTGATGAATCTTGATAAAATTACGACAACTTGGTTGTCCGGGGCATCCAAAAACAGAGGAATCTCTGCCCGTTTTTTGAGAAAATCCGTAAACTTAAAGCGCGTTTTATATTATAAGACAAAACTTTTTGGATCCGAGGAACTTTTATAAAGACAAATCTTTTATAAAAACAAGTATAGTTTATATACTTATTTCAAACATCCAAAAGCGGATATTTTTCATGAGCGACTACGGGGTTTGTTTTAAACATCAAGAATACGGAAACCTTTTTATAGAATAAATATGATTATTCTATCTAATTCAAATACCTTACGACTCGAATTCGTTTTATAAAATAAATATAGTTTATATTTATTTCCGAACAACACGACTTCTTTTATAAAAATAAATATAGTTTATATATTTATTTCGAAGATCAAACGACACTGTTAATAAAATAAATATATTTTATATATTTATTCGAAATATTAAACGACACGAATTCGTTTTATGAAAATAAATATGGTTTATATATTTATTTCCAATATCGTACAAAACAAATCCTTTTATGAATAAATATAGCTATGTATTTATTTCCGACACAAACAAGTCGAATTCTTTTATAAAATAAATATAGTCATATTTATTTTCAAACACGACAACTCGACGATTCTTTTATAAAATAAATATAACTTTTCATATTTATTTTATACGCCTAAACGGCACACTATATATCATATGTATCGCTTACGAGTTTATTACATGCTATTTTTCGTATGACATACACGACGACTTCTCAAGGCAACTAATGAGATTCTACCGATATATTTATATATTTTATATAAATATTTATTTATTCTTGAATCTCTCGAGGACCAAAGTCCTTTCAAGACTTATTAGTTTTTACCAATAATAAGCGAGACTTAACAAGTATAACTTAATCATTTTCATTAAGTTAACAACTTACCGTTGAATCGTTCGATTAACGATTCGGTAGAGCTCGGTGACACGTAGTGTAGTTACCGCATTTACTTAGACACTTATAAGATATTCCATGTTAGGAATATTGTAGAATGCATGCTAGCAAGTCAAGTCTTGGAAACGACATCACGGAGTCGTATTTAGATAGCTTTGCACAAGGAATATTCAGGTGAGTTCATAACCCCACTTTTTACGGCTTTACATTTTTATAAATGTTTTCGGGGTGGAAAGACATGCACCTTTTTCAAAAACATACAAAGTTTCGAACAAACGCAAAACTCGTATTTCTAAATCATAGTACGAAGGGATTTCGAGGAACTCAAATGATTTACGAAAGGTTTATACTAAACATACCGGTTTTTACAAAACAAATGCTTATTTTCGAAATGTGATTGATTTACGGTCGGGGAGACCAGGGATTTGGTCGGGGAGACCAGAGATTTACGGTCGGGGAGACCAGGGATTTTCATACATATAGACATATTACAAAAGGATTACAGACATTTTTACACATGGTATGTTTAGCGTAAGGAGGGTTAGGACGTACAGATCATGTGAGTGAGTAGGCGGGAACTGAAGGCCATTAATCCTCAGTGTAGGACCGAGGGACAATAGCGGTAGATCTATCTGGTTGTAGCGAGCCCAGCCCCAGGCCCAATAGTACGGACCTCGGGGTGACTAGGTGCCCAACCCAAAATCTGCTAGGTTTGAGTCTTCCTACTGCACTTCACACATATCAATGGCCTTGCAAACCATTGGTGATCTCTTTATTTCCTTATTTGCTACATACCAGGGATTTTATACTTACAAAAAATACATGTTCATACAAATTAAATACCATGTTTTATACAAAATTCAAAGCATAGGATTATGCGGGTATGGAGTCAAAGTCAGGGTGGGCATTGACGGTTATACGAACATTACAAATACAAGACTTTATAAATACATGGTTTTTATGAACATACTGTGTTACAAACACAACGTTTCCATATAACTTGGCAAGAAAATGATTTTTAAATTCGTTTTCTCAATACTATTTCAAAACCGGTTATTCAAAAAGATTTATTTCAAATCTTTTACAAACAAACTATGAACTCACTCAACTTTATGTTGAATTTTTCGCATGTTTCTTTCTCATGTTACTTTTCAGAATTTATGGCACGGTTGGAGTTGGAGGACCATTGGAGATACGAGTACTTAGTGGCGTTCATTTTCTAAAAGACTTAGCGGTGTTCATATTTCTAAAAGACTTAGCTTATTTGCTTCCGCTGTGCAATGAAGATACCAGTCCAGTCACACCAGCTCTGATGATTTCGGGGTGTGACATCCCATGCTTAGGACAGGGGAGGTCCATAAGTCACTATGCACAATATCAAACGGTAAACGAGTGCAATTAACAGAATCATAAAATGGATGTTTGACACTTTTACCAAACACACAAGGTTCACACAATTTATTGGTTTGTTTGCTAAAAGAAATACGAGAAGAAATTTTCAAAGAATGCAATAAAGAGGTGCCAGGGTGGCCTAAGCGTTGATGCCAGCGATCTTGAGTAACAGCAGCAAGAGCGAAAGGTTGGGAGATGGTGGATAGAGGCTGTGTCAACGGATAGAGATCGCTGGTACTGTTGCATCTAAGGATAGGCGCCAGAGTTTTGAGATCCTTCACAAGAAAACCAAAAGGGTCAAACTCAATGGATACAAGCTTATCAGTGGTAAGGCGGCGAACGGAAATTAGATTTTTAACGATGTTAGGGGCGAAAAGGACATTATTTAGTTTTAGAGGTGGAAAAGGTGGTGGTAAAGTTTGGTTTCCTTGTGCCAAAACCGGAATTGCCATACCATTACCAACAATAATATTTTTGTCAGTGCACTTATTAAAATTAGACGAAGAGTAGATACCTTGTTTGTTGGCCGAATGAGAGGTTGCACCCGTGTCCATGAACCCGTGGTCTGGCTGATTCAGTACCATGGTGTATAATGCCTGCTCAATATCCGTAGGTGTGTATGCCGCCGAACCGTTTTGGTCGGGTCTAGGTCCTAGGATGCCCTGTGAGTTCGGACTAGTAGTGTTCGGTTTAGAGGGATATGGGCAAGGTGGTACGGTTTGGGTCGATTGAGAGGGGGAACCATTTAGAAGCGAGGCCCATTGATTGGCGGTCCAATTACTTAGGAACACAATATAGGGATGAGCCGGAGTGTTGGATTGTGGGCCACAATTGTTATAGTTGCGGTTGTTGTAGTGGCGGCCACCACCACGACCGCGGCCACGACCACGACCGCGTCCGCGAGAGCGACCACGACCGCGATCCGAAGCAGTGTAGTAGTTTGGTGTCTGAGGCGAGCTTTGTGTAGGTGAAGAGACAGAAGCCGTGAGGGCAGTGGCGGAGTGTTGGGCCGCACGGGCGGTTTGACACTTCTTCTTATCTTCTTCCATGGTGAGCCGTGATCGAACCTCATTAAAATCAGGAAGCGGGTCACGATTCTGTAACACGGTTGAGATGCTATCGTATTGTTCCGTGAGACATGTTAAAATCTTAATCACCAACATATTTTCATCAACGGGGGAACCGACTGCCTTGAGTTGATCGGCGAGGTGTTTCACCCGTTGGCAGTACTCGGTCATAGAGGAGAAACTGTCGAAGCTGAGATGTGCAAATTCCTGACCAAGAAACACGGCTCGAGTAGTCTTGTTGTCATTGAACTGATTTTTCAGGACGGTCCATACTTCATACGCCGTTTGTCCAGGAGAGAGGATGATTTGGAGAAGGGCGGGGGAGATGGTGGCATAAATCCACTGAAGGACTACTGCATCAATACGCTGCCAGAGAGCCTTGTCTGCGGAATCAGGGGCTTTCTTTTCAGAATCGGTGGTGGAAGGGGTGGCGGCAGCAGCAGGTGGCGGGCTGAGATGACCAGCAACTTCGAAAACCCTACACTGGACTTGAAACAAGGTGGACCAAGTCATGTATTGGGCGGAATCTTGTTCGAGCATGATGGGTATATGCGTTTTGATATTGGAGACCGCAAGCGCCGGATGATTTTTAGAGCCCATGAGGGAGAGAAGGAGAGGCAGAAGGTAGAGGAAGATGGTGATCGGAGGTGAGAGAGAGGAAGAAAGCCGGCGGCGGTGGTGGTATGGTGATTAGGGTAGGATCGTGTATTGGTATGATACCATATAGGAATATAGGAAATAAAGTCCTTGCCTCCTTCTCATTAACAATCGAATATATATACTATACAAGATGGAATCTCCTATTGATATGGAGATATAATATCATTAATATTTACAATCAAATCCTAAATTATATAAATAATCTATTACTTGTTTTATCTTCAAAGGGAAAATAACGTACGTGTTAAGTTGTGCGTTGCTTAGAGAGATAATTTCATATATCACTTGCATAGTAGTAATATCATATTTATTTACCAACAAAATATCCCATTTTCATATTTATTATAGTATATTCTCATTTTATGTAAAGATTTAGAATAGGGTACAAAAATTTAGGCATGAAATTTTAAAGAGAAATTTATGTAAATGGCCAGGAATATTGTTAACTTACGAAAATGGTCATCTCATGCGTCTGTGGAGAAGCGCATCACCGATTACGAGACACCTTTTGCGTCTGCAGGGCTCATTCATGCGTCCGCCAATGCAGAAGTGACACGTGTCTCATCCCATCATCCCATGCGTCCATGACTCATCCCATCATCCCATGCGTTCCTGACTCATCCAATGCGTCCGTGACTCATCCCATCATCCCATGCGTCAGTGACTCATCCCATGCGTTGCCGACTCATCCCATGCGTTCGTGACTCATCCCATGCGTCCGTGTCTCGTCTAGGATGCGTCTGGAAGTGTCGGGATGCGTCTGAAAGTTGCAGTCATCTCCGGCGAGTTGCAGACGCCTCCGGCTGTAATACAATCTTTTCAGACGCAGTAATCAAGCATGGTAGGGTTTGAGTGCAAAAGTGGTGGTGGAGGATTTATTGCTAGTTGGGGTTATTTCGTACAAAGTAATAATTAAGAGGCTTTCTTCATGGATTGACTCGAGGGAAATTTATTTTCACATTACATCTGTGTTCGGTTAATCTGTACCTTCTTTTCATAACACATATATACATACAAAATATAGTAAATAACATGAGCAGAAAGTTATTCGAATTTGATTTTTGAAGTGTGGAAGATGATTGAAATTTGCAGGTTTGGAAGAAGATAGATATGAAAAAAGATGGAGATGAAATGGGCAGAAAAGTCAAAATCAATATTTACTTTAATCAGTAGGTCCCACATATTTCACATAATTTTGGCTAGATCCATACACGTGTCCATTTCAAAAAGAAGGACGAATAAGATGGAGAAGGACACATAAGAGGGGTGATGTCCTGTTTCAATGATGTTGATCAGTTCTATTTAAACATAATGGAAAACATGAAAACATACATTTGATTGCATCAGCACAGGCCAACAGAGAATCCAGATGGAGACGCAGCAACAGTGTTTGACATGATTGTCAACTTGGTCTGGTTCCTCCTTAGGGTGCAATCTAATGATGGTGATTATGAAAACCGAATAAGGGAGTTCGGCTATGGAAATGGAGGTCGATATTGATGTTATGATTATTCGGTTATGTGTGTAACCCTAGAACCTCAGCATAAGTCTCCTTATATATGCACTCAAGAGGAAACCCTAATTAGTTAATAAGGGTAATTAGGCCCATCAACAATTACCAACTAATTATTTAATAGGTTGTTATATATTTTGATCCATTTAATGTAAATGATTATAATGGCTACTAGATTAAATATAATAAAAAAATATATTTAATCTTACATTCTCCCACTTAGCCGAGTAATCATTTACTATGAGTATTAGATAAGCCTGATTAGGAGTTAACACTCATTTTAGCCTTAAACAAGAACTATAGCAGAGAAATACAGCCGTTGAATCATTATGTGACTCAGGACTCCCATTAGTCATACTATAGCCTTAATTTAAAACCTAATCGTCATGATCAAAATATGCATAAGCCCTTTGTTTGATTTGTAACTTTATTTGTCTATATGCCATTATGTCGACTTGACTTATTCTTAGAGACATACAAAATCAAATTGATGAGGAAAATTAACTAATACTTAGTCATTCATAGTACGATATGCAATTGCGCACGACCATTAATTAATACCCGTCTATGAGCTCTCTTAATAAGACTTATGGGTAGTAGCCCTTCAGTTATAGGATCCTTAAGCATATCATGAATGTATTCGATACAAAACTTAGTTTCCTCAATTCGTTCATAAACGAATAATTAATTGCGTATCGAAATTTAATGCAACACCTCTTGAACTGTTAATGTTCAAGGTGTCATGGTAGCTGACTTTATCACACTAAGTCTTCAAAACATTAATTATATGGAGTTAATAAACTTATGAGTCCACTGATAAATTTCCAATAACATTTAGTGGCTATATTATGTCGTTATAACTTAGGTTGTTTATATCAGTGCATTATGACTCCTCCATGAGATAGGTTTTGTCTGCTGACATAAAGATATACCCGAAATTACATTTTGTCATCTTTGAATATCACAAAGTTAAAGTAATAAACTGGTTTTTAGTTCTCACCTTTTCTTCAAATTATAGCCTCTCGTTTCCTTTAAAGATATCGTAATACTCTATTAGATGCTTCACGTTAATCTAGACATATCTAGTGTGTTGCAATGTGAGTAATATCTAAACGAGTATAGACTTGAACTTACATAAGGCTTCTAATTAATGAAGCGTAAGAAAAAAAATCTCATTTATCCTATTATCCTCTAAAGGAGAGCAGTATTGTTTGTTACATATGTAAGGACCCATTTAAGGTTAAACTTATGGAACGAAACTAATGTCCCATTGGGTCTATCTCGGTATGTTATGATATCAATCATGTAAGAGATATCTCTGAGATCTATTATATCAAAGTTTGTGTTAACAATGCTTTGACTTATGAAACATATACTTGTCAAAAGAATATCATCTATATAGACAAGTTTAATTTAGTTGCTCCCACTCATTTTGAGGTAGGTACATTAATCCACTTGATTGTTGATGAAAATAATTACGTTAAGATTTCATCACATTATGATGTTTGCATTGACCCATACATGGATTTTATTGGCTTACAAACAAAGTGTTCTTTAACCTTCAGTTTGGAACTTTCAGGTTGTTTTATGAACATGTAAATATGTCAGCCATTTGTTAAGGAAAATTGTTTTTAATGTTCATCTAATGTAGCTTTAAACTATTATAAGCTACTAGAAGAGTGATGATCCTCAAAGAAATCTTTTGATAATTTATCTCTTCCTAAGTATAACCTTTGACAATCAATCATGCCTCTTCGTGTCTTAACGCTTATTTTAGGATTTGGTTTAGTTATGAACACTCTTAGGTAATTCAATCAAATCCCAAACGTTATACTAACACATAAAATCAGTTTTACTAGAAAACTGTTTTATTTCATTTAGAATATTGATTGACACTAATGGCTTAATTTGAAGAGATAGGATCAGTAAACTTTTCCAAAATCCATTTCAACTTCAGTTAGGGAGGTTATGTAATCATCAAAGTTAGTAGGCTTTTAAACCTAGATGACCTCCTGAGTTGATTATTGGGTTTTAAAAGTTTCAGTTTTATGGATTAGCTCTTGGTTAGGTTACTATCATTTTCAGGATTCTAAGTTTGTAAGAGTTGGTGCAGTATGGTGTACAAGAGGTGTAATCAGAGTTAAATTCGGAGTGAAATTTAATGACACTCTTCCCCCCGCCTCTTGTATTCCTTGCAATTCATGATAATGACTTTGACTGCTCCCACTGACCTTAGAAATCTTTAGGAACTCAGCATGCTTAGGGTCAATATTTAACGATCAACAAATTCTAATAGAGAAACAAGTTAATGACGTTAGTCGTTGTGATTTCTCTTGTTGAGGATTATGTTAGTTTAGGTAAGAAAGCTAAGTGTACCCACAATTAAGCAACAATGAAACTTTTGTAAGAGTAGCATTAGATTTTAAGGAGACAAGTTTTTTTGATGGAACAGTGTCGTGATGGAGCGGTGTCTTGTACAAGAGGTGTAAATTGAAGTAATATAAAGTTTTCACTCCCCACCTCTTGCAACTATTGCAAGTTATTATTAAGACACTTAATGCTCCCACTGATCTTTAATATCTCTAGAATGCTACAAGAGAAGTTTCAATGAGCTACGTGACATGGGAACCTATCACATATACGTTAGACTTTATTTGATTTCTTTAATGTCCAGATATCATAAGAAACTTTAGGGACATATTTAATAGAAATCTTATAAAGTATATATATATATATATATATATATATATGAATAGATTTCTTCTAAGACCGTGAGCCATATGCGACAAAATTTAGATACAAGTTGATAGTCTGTTAAATGATAAATGAATTATGTCTGAATATTCCTTTTGGAATAAGTTCCACGAATGTCAATGAATGACTTATGATGGACCCATACTTATTCCATAAGCCAAGTAATATTTAGGGCTATAACGTCATGATTTAAAATCACTTAGAATGAGATTAGATAAAAAAAATCATCCCCATTAACCATGTCATGATTTCTCATGAATTTCGGTTATAATGGATGAAATTTATAAGTCTCATTTTTCCTTTTGTCAAATTCTCATTTGCATGATGACAAAAGTTGTGAAAGTGTTAGGTATCATCTAGTTTTATTTTAGTAATGTTTCAATCCAGATATTTGGAACAAATAAAATGAGAGTTTAAGGTAAGTGTGACTTTATGTTGACTATGCAAACATCACAACATTCATAACATTGCTTAATTATGATACTATATTCTGATTGATCTTCAGAATATATAAGGTATCGAAAAGCGTTGTTAGAAGATTGCTTATTATGGTTCTTATAGCCTTAACATTTAATTTTGTCACTAACTCTCATGTTAGTTATTTGTTGACTTCTGGTAAGAAAACGTTTAGAACTAGAGTCAACTAATCATGTGTTAATTGGAATATTAAAAATTATCAGACTTAAATATCATTAGTAAGTGACTACCTAATTAGCTTATCCAACCGTTCTTCTGAATAATGAATAGTCTCGTTGCTTATGGCTAGTCTAATGGCATAATTATGCAGTGAGATTTTCCCTTGAAGAACCTTAGAGGTGGAATTAACACTTGTAATTTGTCTATGGACCTTAGAACAATCATCTTTTAAAGTTTAAGTGGTTGTAAGGTGAGTAACAACTTATTTTCCAGCTTCAAATATTTATTTCTTTGTACATATGTTGCTTATCAACACACTCATTTTCCTTTGGAACTTTTGAGTGTTATAGTTGATTTATAAGGCATCAAAATTGTACAAATGAAAATCTTAGTAGGTAATGTACTGAAAAAAAATTGTACTTATTTCCATGCGTAAGCCCTTAACTTTATGGATCATGGTATTGTACATTATAATATATTCACATACACCACTTAACTTTATAGTTTAGAATTTTAAATGAAGGCATGCATCTTAGGAGCTCTTGTGATTATTCCACAATAATAGATTAGTCTTAGGAAAGACTTAATCTGGAATAACTTTAGTGATAGCAATTATGTTAGAGAGTTCTTGATTATCATAAGAGACATCATGTTCGATTTATCCTAATCATCATGCTCTACTTTTCTTCTGTAGTGCTTTATCAGAAGAGAGCAATAGGATTATCGTGTCTTAAGAGATAATCAAGGATTTAATTTAAGAGCTAATTCTTATAGAAACTTTAAATAAAGCAAAACATTTTAGGCTTAAGAATTGGAGTGGATGAGATATAGATTTATAGAAGAAAACTACAGTGAGTAAAATTATGGGTACTAAAAATAAGGCAGACGAAATGATCATAAAAATTAAAGAAGGATCATTGATATAAGGATCATTATGTGAAGAGGTTGTGATATGTCTATTACTAACATCAAAATAATAGACTTATTTAAAATTCTACTTAAACGAAAACAAATCAGCTTTGGCCAGAAGTTTAATCATGTAAGCATGTGTGCAAAGTATTTGTGACAAATCAGCTTTGGCCAGAATTGAAACAATCACTTTAGTTATGCACTCGTTAAGTATGCCATCTATGAAGGAATTAAATCAGCTTTGGCCAGATATTAAGACATTCCTGTTTATGATGCACACTTAACATAGCTTTCGTAATACTTGAACGATAAGTAGATGCATCAAATCAGCTTTGGCCAGAAGTGATACATCAGAAGCCCATTCAAGTTAAGCCATTTTGGTTTTGTGAAACATTATTTGATCCTTATTAATTAACTAAGTATTTACAAAACCAATCATTTAATAGCAAACCACCTGTTAGCGCGGTGAGTTCGCTAGGGGGTGCAGGGGGACAACGTGCCCCCGCACGGGGTTCGGGGCGGAGCCCTGAGCTAAATCTTAGTTCACATTAAACAGCCTAAAATAATGAGGTTTCAGGTGAGATCTCGACTCAATTATGAGGTCTCGAGTGAGGTCTCGAGTCAAGTCTCAACTCATCTTGCAACATTATGAGGTCTCGACTCATTAATGGTCTCGAGTCGCAACCTCAGTGTCTCGAGTCATAATCATGGTCTCGACTACTGTGTTTTATGAGATCTCGAGTGCTTGATGAGATCTCGAGTCGCAACCATAGTCTCGAGTTGTGAAGATTGAAGCCCTTAGTCGAAACCTCAGTGGTCTCGAGTCGAAACCTTATGGTCTCGAGTCGAAATCGTTGTCTCGAGTTGTAAACATTTGAGAACACTTATGATTTCGAGTTGAGGCCTTGTGGTCTCGAGTCGAAACTGCTACAGCTGTTAATGTAAAAGCATAACTGAAAATTCGAATTCTAAGAGAATTTTGAGATATGGTTTCCTGTTTTAATGATGATCTAATTTTGTCAAATATTTCGAAAATTTTATTTGATTATCAATTAACAGTTTTCGAATAAACTTAAAAGATAAAATTGGATCAAACAGGAAAAACACTCATCAATCCTAATTACATTCCAAAACATAAAGGAATTTTCAAATTTTCCTAAGAACATATTATGAACCCTAACAATAAAACATAAATTCTGGAAACCCGAAACCTGAATTTTAAGGGTTTTCTAAACAGATTTCGGTAATAAGCTTACACGTTTTGATTTCGAGATATTTAAAACAAATTCTTTTCCTCGAAACAGTGATCTCAAGTGGATCTTTATGACTCGAAATCGGCTTTTAGGTTTATTAAGTTATCAAAATTCCGTTTTCCAGATTTCTATCCCAGAATTGATGGATACGAAAACAAAACTGACTAATCAACATATGCTCTGATACTACATGTTGATCAGTTATGTTTAAACATAATGGAAAACATGAAAACATACCTTTGATTGCATCAGCACAGGCCAGCAGAGAATCCAGATGGAGACGCAGCAACAGTGTTTGACATGATTGTCAACTTGGTCTGGTTCCTCCTTAGGGTGCAATCTAATGATGGTGATTATGAAAACCGAATAAGGGAGTTCGGCTATGGAGATGGAGGTCGATATTGATGTTATGATTATTAGGTTATGTGTGTAACCCTAGAACCTCAACATAAGTCTCCTTATATATGCACCAAAGAGGAAACCCTAATTAGTTAATAAGGGTAATTAGGCCCATCAACAATTACCAACTAATTATTTAATAGGTTGTTATATGTTTTGATCCATATAATGTAAATGATTATAATGGCTACTAGATTAAATATAATATAAAAATATATTTAATCTTACAAATGACGCATGAGCTGGTTATTTTGAAAAATAATATTGGTCAATGGCTATTTTTGTAAATAGCTCAATTTTAGATGTTTGAAAAATTCTTTTAAGGTTTGACTCGTATGTTTTTGGAATAGTAGTTATATAAGAGAAGCAACGTTATACAGTTCTTCATTGTTATACAATTTAGTTGTGTATTTGATGACAAAGAAGACATTAGGGATGGTGAAGGCACGGAGAAAAGTGAAGCAGCGTTGTTCTATGATAAGTGAGACTATTAGTGCATCTTAACACTACAAGAAAACGGGCCAATAGGGGCGACATATGTCGTCGCTAAAGACCCGTTATATCGCCGTTATTGGTACCTGTCGCTGCAAAGGGTTGACTCAATAGCGGCGAGAGATGTCACTGCTAATGCTTTAGTCGGAGTTTTGCCTGAAACTTCACCGGAGACGAGTTTGACAGGTCGCTGATGCTCGATTATCTACCTTCCATGGAAAGATGGAAGTAATAAACTGGTTATCCAAAACCTCAAACAAAGATGGAAGACAAAGGAGAATTATATCATCATTAAAATCTCATATATTTAATCCATAAACTCAAACAAAACTCCAACAAAGCTTTTTACATAAAATTACATTACACAGTTTCTGCATAAAACTAAAAAACAAGCCGTAGCTTGACGAAGAAGGTGCTCAGTTACGGTGGTGGTTGACGGAGAAGATGGTGCATTGGACAGAGGAGGAAATCCCAAACTTCATTTTTTCCACACCAAATAACAAATCTTCAACCAAACCAACACCAAAAAACCGAACATGGTGCATTGGACAGAGGAGGAAATCGCACTTGTGACATCGATTGTCGATGCACAACATACTCTACAACGCGGTCAAACCGCGTATTGGGGCGGCCGTTTCAGCAATATCAACAACACGTTGGGAACGCTCGTCACAACAAGTGGCGTGAACTTAAACCGAAGTTGGATCGGTTTAAAGTTTGTTTCGACGGTGCTCCTGCGGGCGACTTGACCCATGACAATCTACGATTGCGCACCGGACACATTCTCATAGCATCCTGACATTGGAATTTTTGAAGAATTCCATTTTTTCATTAAAATTAGTGTTAATAGATAGGAGAGCGTCCCTAGTACGATGAGGTAAGGAGAAGCTGTAAACATTTGGTGGTGGACAATCGTAGTGGATCGGAAGCTGAAGAACCAAAAGCTATTTGGCTTTCACCTTCACCCAA
Organism: Helianthus tuberosus; assembly: GCA_030545235.1. Taxonomy (NCBI): domain Eukaryota; kingdom Viridiplantae; phylum Streptophyta; class Magnoliopsida; order Asterales; family Asteraceae; genus Helianthus; species Helianthus tuberosus. Next base: position 75,678,655 of record CM060384.1, on the reverse strand, counting down.
AGTAAGGGTGAGGTTACTTGCAAGACTTTCTTGCAAAAAGTGTATGGTGGAGTAGCCAAACATTCATTCTAAAATTCTGTAATGAAATTCAAAAGCAAAATGTATTATTTAACAATTGAAATAAAAAATACAAAATTATATACATCTATATGAAGTTTTATCAATCACATGTATACATCAAATGTAGCATTTTAAAATTCGCTAACATAGTTGCAATGAATTTCAAATTCATAGTTGCTATTCCATGAGTCCCCATCCCCTAACTACGGCTTGTCCGGAACAAATGATCTTGGTGGCTATCCCCCCCCCCCCCCCCCCTCAATTATCACAATCCCCGTCCACAGATTTTTCTTTCTTGCATTAGATCCCTGCCGCGATGGAGATGGTCTTAATGCAAGTTTTAGTTACTGCGAACCAGACCGTCGGGTTGATAAATCAACCCACTCAAGCGCGGCCTAAGGCTACATTTCCATATTTCTGGACCGCGTTTACTCTCGCACTCTTTCCACCTTACTTCAACCACCACTATATCCACAGTCAACCGTTTAACCTCTATGGTTAGTGTGAAATTATGACTACGGCCCCCGTCAACCTTCACCCACCACTTATTCTTCTTAGCCACCCTCAACCTCTCTTGCTCCGCAGCCTCCACCACCCTCTCGATTATCTCCTCCGGTGCAACCGTCGATAAAAACATCTCATCACCTTCTCGACCACCAAACAAACCCGACAGATTATACCCCGACGAATACGAAATTATATCAAATGCGTTCAAACTCTTCAAATCACCATCTTCGCCATCTTTCATCTCAAAATGATCCGAACATAACTCCCCATCTTTATACCCGATTCTAAACCACGGATCCTTGATGATTTCATCAATGGTGATCCGTGTTTGAGGATTTGTGTCAAGAAGTCGCGACAAAAACCATTTTAATTCCGGAGACATCCATTTAGGAACCGTATACTCGCCTTTGCAAATCTTTAGGTACATCAGTATCACATTCGACTCGTTAAACGGTAAATAACCGGTATTAAGAACGTACAAGATGACACCACACGCCCATATATCCACCTTCGCACCATCATAACCTTTCCTCTCTAAAATCTCCGGTGCAACATACGCGGGAGTACCACACATCGTATGCACGAGTCCGTCTGTGTCTGAAGTAGACGGACTCTTGCTACGATGCGTCACCACAGATAATCCAAAATCCGTAACTTTCAGGTTCCAGTTTTCATCCAACAGAAGATTCTCCAATTTTAGGTCACGGTGGTAAACACCGCGGGAGTGGCAGTATCGGACGGCGGAGACGAGTTGTTGAAAATATCTCCGGCTTAGATCTTCACTAAAACGACATTTAGCCACTTTAGAAAAGAGATCACCACCTGGTGCAAACTCTAATACAAAATATATCTTCTTCCGGTTCGCCAGCACTTCATGCAGGCGAACGATGTTCGGATGGTTTAGCCTGCGCATGGCCGCGATCTCACGCTTAACATGTGCGGCCAAACCACCCATAACAATTCTCTGCTTGTCCATAGATTTAATGGCGACGCTTTGTTTTGATTCAGTGTCCCAGCCATGGTAGCCATGGTAGACTTTAGCAGAAGCTCCATAGCCGAGAAGCTTCCCCACCTCGTATTTTCCGAACAGGTTTTTTGGTGCCGGCGTTGGCAGTTCTTCGTCGGAATATTCTGGTAGCGCCGACGTCATGGCATAGAATTGAATATTATTGAATAGAAGTAGATTTTGTTGAACTTAAAAGGGTGTGTTGGCTTATCTCTCCGTATTTATTTTGATTCTTGGATTATTTTTTAATCGGTTGTATAATTAATCAAATTTTAAAATAAAATATCTGCTCGATAAAAACGGGAAACGGTTAAACGGTTCAACCTTTGGTTCCACAAAGGACCAAAGGGTATTACGGAAGGACATAAAAATAAACTAGTCATGTTAGGTATATATATTTTCTTTGAATCTTGGTGGATTCTTAATATAAGTAATCGATGATAGTGAATATATGTTTCTTTTTATCTTATTAAATATTTTCGCATACTTGTCAGTGTATCTCAATTACACCATAGCTAATATAACACTTATCTCCATTGTTATGGGTGTCGGAAGTTGATCTTAGAACACACGGTGGAGGCGTAGATCAACAATGTTTATGGCTTTCCACGTCGCACACACCACACCGCACCCAGCGTTGTATACGGCATAGAGAAAAGGGCTTGGAGAATTCCACCAGCGTTGAGTTAATATCTATGTACATGTGTCATGTTGTCATTGGGTGATGGAATTAGTTGTTTACTTCAACGGCTAGTAAAAAAATCAAAAATTTTCAAACAATTTACTTTATATAAACACATAATTTTTACACCATTTTTTCATTCAATCTAAAACTTTCATCTCACATGCCACAACACTCTCGTACACAACGTTGCGCAAGGCCGGTTATTCCATGGATCTTAGAAGAGGACATCACGTTATGCGAATCGTGGGTCACGGTCCGTGAGAACCAAGGGCTTTCGTTAAAAACGTCTCCGTGTTGGGAAGAGTTTATCAAGAATTTTGTACTCGAAAGGGTGATGCCATCCGACCAAAACATGCACTTTATTCACATTTTCGAATGATTCATGTTGAATGTATGAGATTTGAAGGGATTCTCAACAACGTGGACAACGATGATGATGAGCTAAGCGAAGACGACATCATCCAAGTCGGTCTCCGAGTATTTTAACATTTACGGGCATGACTTCGGACACTTCGAAGCATGGGAAGTAATTTTTAATTTTTAAGTTTTGTATTGTCTTTAATTTTTAATGTTATATGATTAATTAGTATTAATTGGTTTTTATTTAAATTTAATATATTTTTAATGTAATTTTATATACATATTAATAATAAAAAATGTGTGACATGTGTCGAATAGCCCTCCACTTTCACGCCTCTTCCCACATCTTCCTTTTTTTCACCATGCCACTTTTCTGATGCGCGCTGACTTGTCCTTCACATGTTGAATTACGCCTAATATTTAAATCTTCCACACCGTGTGTTCTTAAACGCTAAATCGTGATAATTGAAGGATGGAGTCAAAAGTGAAAGTTTGTTTTACGTGGTTTTTTAATTATATTGTTAAACAAGTTTGTCATATTTAGGCTTTTTTAGTTAGTTTTCTTATTTAGATTTAGTTTTCTCATGTTCATCTCCTTATATATATATATATATATATATATAGGGTAAGGTTATTATAAAAAAGACCAAAAGTGTGAGAAATGTAAGAAAGTATCTCAGCCATTAGATCTAAATTAATTGAAAAGGGTAAACAAGTAATTTAATCATTAATTCAATTAATTAAAAACTTCCCATATCCGCCACCTTAATTATAGGAAGTATATAACATCATTCAGCAAGTATATAACACCATTCAGTAAGTATATAACATCATTCAGCAAGTAAATAACACCATTCAGCAAGTATATAACATCATTCAGCATTCAGCAAGTATATAACACCATTCAGTAAGTATATAACACCATTCAGCAAGTATATAACATCATTCAGCATTCAGCATGTATATAACACCATTCAGCAAGTATATAATACCATTCAGCAAGATATATAAGCCATTCAGCAAGTATATAACACCATTCAGCAAGTATATAACACCATTCATTGACTAAACATCTTATCGAAACATATTTTTTTCTCTATATAAGTATAGCAATATGGTACTCATATTAAAGATAAAAAAACGCTCGTTATTATGGTGTAATTTTTTTTTAAAAAAGTTACGTATAAGAAGTTATTGACGCTTAAAAAAGACGGGGGGAAGTTACATGTGCATTACCTAATTTCTAGTGGGTTTAAAAGACTATATTGCCCCTAGATATTTCAAATCAGTCCAAATTAATGAAAATATTTTACAATTTGGTCCCTATTAATCTCAACCATTAGATCAAAAAATATAATGGCTGAGATTCTTTCTTACCCTTCTCACACTTTAGGCCTTTTTTAAAGGATCCTCTACATATATATATATATAGGACAAAGATCCGTTAGGAACCACCCTTTATTGCGAGAACCGCGAGAGCCAGTGTGAACACAAACAATAATTCCTAAAAAAATCTAAAAAACACCCAAATTTTTTTTTTTTTACTATTTTTTTTGGAAAAATCGCTATATTTTGTTAATAAAAAAAATAAAAAAAATTCAAAAAAAAAAATTTCGAGTAACAATTATCTATGCACATGTGCATATGTATCATTTCTTTGTCAAATTCCGTAATTCATTACAAATAATAGTCAATTGCATTTTCATTTACACTACCACTTGTAATACACTACTTTTTACGTTAACAATGTTAGAAATGCACATGTCCATCTATATGTATCAACATGAAATAAGTTGTTTTGGTACACTACTTTCTCTTTCATCTATCATTCCATCCATAATACACAAGCTTGCACATGTGCATTTTTGTCATTTTTTTGACAAATTCCGTAATTCATTACACATATTAGACAATTGCACTTTCATTTACACTAACATATGTAATACACTACTTTTTACATTACCAATATTAGAAATGCACATGTGCATTTATATGTATCAACATGAAATAAGGTGTTTTGGTACACTACTTTGAATACACTTTCCCTTTCATCTATCATACCATCCATATTACACTACCATTACCTCCTACCATCCATAATACAATACCGTTACCTCCTACCATCCATAATCCAATCAACATATTACATCAAAAATTGACAACTATAACCAAACCATCAACCATTAGATAAAACTAACAAAAAAACATGTATATGGGCCTACTTCTCCATTCAAAATCACAAACTTTTTGTACCAAAACACGTTATATCATTGTTATACCTAATGATGCACATGTGCATTTTGAATATTGCTAATGTAAAAAGTAGTGTATTACTAATGGTATTGTAAATTAAAGTGCAATTATCTATTCCTGATAACGTATTACCGAATTTGTCGAAGTAATGATACATATGCACATGTAAATGGATAACTGTTACTTGAAAAAAAAAGTTTTTTTATGGTAACGAAATATAGCGATTCTTTTTTTTTAATATTTAAAAAAAAATTGAGTGCTTTTTTTATTTTTTTTAGATTTTATTTTGTGTTCACATTGGTTCTCGCGGTTCTCGCAATAAGGGTGGCTCTCGCATGAACCTTACCCTATATATATATATATATATAGGGTTATGTTAACGTACAATATCTCTTATCGTACAATATGTACGCGCTCATCTCAGCCGTCCGATCTGGTGCGAATTCAATTTTTGCAAATTCAATTTTGAACATGCAATTTCATCAGAAAAACCAACATGCGAAATTGCTAAAAAAACAACATGCGATTTCATCAGAAAAACCAACATGCGAAATTGGTACAAAAAAACAACATGCGATTTTCAACATGATTTTTTATAACATGCGATTTCACTATATCGTACGTATTGTACGATAAGGGTAACTGTATTTTACACTTTCACTATATATATATGGTAGGGTTCATGCGAGAACCGCGAGAAACAATGTGAACACAACAAAATAAACCCACTACACTACTAAAAACCTAAAAAAACCTAACCCCCCCCCCCCTTAAAAAAAACCTAACCCCCCCCCCCCCCAAGCTAAATGCTAAAAACTAAACTCCCCCAAAAACCTAAAATAAAACCTAGCCCCCACCCCCTACGCAAGCTAAATGTTAAAAACTAAACCCCCCAAAAATCCTAACAAAAATCTAAAAAACACCAAAAATAAAAATTTAAATATTTTTTATGAAAAAATCGCTACTTTTAGTAGCCAAATTTTTTTAATAACGAAATTTAGCGATTTTTTGATATAAATATTAAAAATAAATTATGTGTTTTTTAGGTATTTTTGGTTGTGTTCACATTGGTTCTCGCGGTTCTCACAATAAAGGGTGGTTCCTAACGGATCCTTCTCATATATATATATAGGGAGCCGCTAAAATGAGAACCACCTCCAGTTGTAAGAACCGTGAGAACCACACCCCACCAATCAGAATTGGACACATATACACTATTACTTTAAAACAAAAAGGGTAATATGGTAACTTACTCCATATGTCAAATCTACTGTCTTTTCTTTAAAAGCCTTTCCTCTCTCTTTCTATCACACATTTAATAGAAATCTGGTTTTGTTTTTTTGTCTCTCTCATCACTTTGAAAAACCAGATCATCTCTCATCTTCAACCCAAACACCAACCCACCACCAGACATCATCGCCTTCTTCAAACCCACCACCATCTTGATCACCATTTTGGCTTCAATCCATTCTCCCTTCCACCACCACTCCGGCACCGCATCGACCCGACAACCAACCCCTATCTGCACCGCTCCATCATCGTCAACCACCATCAGCACCACCGTCATCGTCAACCACCATCAGCGCCACCGTCAAGAGAGATGTGGGTTTTTGTTGAGGCGGAGGTTTGGGTTAGCAGATGATGGGTGAAGTGTGATGTGGTTGTTATGGTGGGTTAGGGGCGGCGGTCGTTGAAGGGTGATGTGGTTGTTTGTGGTGGGTTTGTGGTGGGTGGTTGGTGAAGGTGGGTTTGTGATGTGGTGGGTGTTTGTGGTCGGAGGTGGTGGGTGCTCGAGATGATGGTTTGAGTTGGGTCAGTGAAGGTGGGTTTTCAATTTTGTTTTGGTTGGGTTTCTTTTGATATTTTGTCTGATGAACTCTGTTTTTTGATGCGGGGTTGATTCTGTTGAATCTGGGTTTGAATCTTGTGGGTATGACTTTCTTGATGGTTTGTTTTATCTGCTTCAATCTGGGGTTTGATTCTGTTGAATCTGTTTGCCTTTTGAATCTGTTGAATTTTTTGAATCTGTTTGAATATGTTTGAATGATGTTCTTGTTCCTTTTGGATGTTTAAATCTGTTGAATCTGGTGCCTTATTGAATCGGCGGTGATGATGCAAAAAAAAAAAAAACTGACGTTGGCGCGGCAATGTTGGTGGAGGGTAGGTTTTTGAACCTGCAACCCTACTTTGCAACCTCTGATTATCGGAAAATCTGAGCCAAAACTTCGTTTTTTTTCTAGAATCCACTCGTTCTTTTGATTGTTGTTTGTTGGGTTTTTTTTATTTTAGGCGTCGAAGATGATAACAATATATCTGAGACGCTTCACCGAGTTTGCGATTTCTGGATGCGTTCGTTTTTGCGTAAAAAAGTTTTTGTAAAAAAAAAATTAAACCGTAAACTTTTTGACGTAAACCGTAAACTTTTTAACGTAAAACGTAAAAAGTTTTAGGTAAAACGTAAAAACGTAAATTTTTTTTACTAAAACGTAAAAAACGTTAACGTAAAAAACCTGAATTTAAAAATGTTAATGTAAAAAACGTTAACGTAAAAAAACCGGCGCGTAAAACGTAAAAACGTAAAAAACGTTAACATAAAAAACCGGCGCGTAAAACGTAAAAAAATGTTAACGTAAAAAACCGGCGCGTAAAACGTAAAAAATCGGCGTGTAAAACGTAAATAAAGTTAACATAAAAATGGCGCGTTGAAAAAACGACGCGTGAAACGTAAATACCGTTAACGTAAGAAAGGCGCGTTGCAAAACGGCGCGTAAAACGTAAATAACGCTTACGTAAAAACGGCACGTTGAAAAAACAGCGCGTAAAAAAACGAAGCGCGAAAAAGCCGTGCGTAAAAACGTAAAACGTAAAAATCGGCGCGTAAAAACCGGTCGAAAAAACGACGCGGGAAAAAGGAGCGTAAAAACAGGTCGTAAAACGTTCCGTAAAAAAACGCTCGTAAAGAACGGCTCTTAAAAATGTTTTAATCTCATCCATCAATTTTGAAAATCTTAAAAAAAATTATCATAAAAATATGATTTTAAAATATTGTTTAACATAAAATTCTGTTTTTTAATAAAGTGTAATTAATGAATAGGACAAAAAAACAATTAAATATAATATATATAAAAAGACAAAAAAATAATTTTACTTAAATACCCCTTTTGATTAAAATATTAAAGACATAATAAGACAAAAAATACTTAATATTATTTTTAAATATTTTTAATCTCATCCATCCATCATCTTGATCTAATAGCTAGAAAGTGGTTCGCGCGGTTCTTACAACTGTAGGTGGTTTTCATTTTAGCGCTCCCCTATATATATATATATAGGAACGGGATCAAGAGAGAACGATTTGAAGTGTGAGAACAGTGAGAACGATTTTCAGCCATAGGATCTTTGTGATTTGTGGCTAAGATAATGCGGTGGCATTTTTGTAAATAATAGAAACCTTATAACTACCAGGAGGGGTAAAATTGGAAGATCTAAACAAGGGTGCACATGCTAATCACATGCCATTTCCCCCATCATATTTAAACGCCAATAACTTTTTTATATGTGATTATTTTTCTAAAAAAAATTACACCATAAAACTCATCGTTTTTTTATCTTTCCAACAAGTATACTATTGATATACTTTTCGAAAAAAAAATGAAATGGGTTTTATGACGTTTTTCTGAACTGGGTGTTTTATGGAGTTTTAGACTAGTTATTTTATGGCGTTTTTCTGAACAATGTGTTTTTATGGCGTTTTAACTAGGTATTTTCATGACGTTTTTCTGAACTGAGTGTTTTATGGCGTTTTAAACTGAGTTTTTCATGGCGTTTTTTCTGTACTGAGTGTTTTTTGGTGTTTTAACTAGGTATTTTCATGGCGTTTTTCTGAATTTGGTGTTTTTATGGCGTTTTATTTGAACACCCAGTTCATGTGTGTGGGTTTTTTGATAATATTACCCCTTAGTGTAATTTAACATCAATGTTACATGTCAACTCCAAAATCGTTTTCACCGTTCTCTCTGAATCCTGACCCTATATATATATATATATATATATATATATATATATATATATATATATATATATATATATATATAGGGCAAGGATATATAGAAAACCACTTTTATTGAGAAAACCCGGGAAACTCAAAGCTCCCGACATTTTTTTTTTGAAAAAAATAACACATGTAATATACATGTTTTTAAGAGTTTTGGGCCCAAAAAAACAAAAAAGCGCCGAAGGGATTTAAAAAAAAAAAAAAAACAAGTTTCAGCATTTTTTGCCTAACACGTGTTACACAACAAAGTTGCTGAAATTTGTTTATTTTTTTTTAAAATAATCCTTCGGCGCTTTTTCGATTTTTTTTGCCCAAAACTCTTAAAAACATGTATATTACGTGTGGTAATTTTTTCAAAAAAAAAAAAAAGTCGGGAGCTTAGAGTTTCCCGGGTTTTCTCAATAAAAGTGGTTTTCTATTTATCTTTAGCCTATATATATATATATATATATATATAGGGGAATGCTAAAATGAGAACCACCTCGAGTTGTAAGAACCGTGAGAACTACACCGTAGGGGGCGCGTTGGACAAAATTTTTTTTCATAAACGTAGATGAATGTATAAAAACAACATATGTAAAAAAAAATAAAAAAAAAATGTCGTGTGTGTAGTTTTGAGCGCCACAAGTTTGTGTTTACGGGACCCGTAAATCTGGCTGGAAAATTTACGGGTCCCGTAAACACAAACTTGTGGTGCTCAAAACTACACCCACGACATTTTTTTTTTTTTTTGAATTTTTTTTTACAAATGTTGTTTTTATACATGCATCTACGTTTCTGAAAAAAAAATTTGGTCCACCTCGCCCCGGATCAAAAAGTTCTCGCGGTTCTTACAACTCGAGGTGGTTCTCATTTTAGCAGATACTTATATATATATATATATATATATAGGATTAGGTTCAAGAGTGAACACTAGTGTAGTTTGCGAACTGAGCGAACTAATTCTGGCCATACATGTGTGTAGATCAATGACCAGGATTTTATAATGAAATATACTAGTGTATTTTACGATTTGATGATTAAATCCTAGCCATCCACGTGTGTAAATCAACGACCAAGATTTGTTCACTCAGTTCGCAAATACATTAGTGTAGAAAATAATGATAAGTGTAGAAAAAATTAAATTGTATTAGAATAATAATGATAAGTGTAGAAAAAATTTAAACGTGTAAATTAAATTTCTAACATTGTATTAGAATAATAATGATAAGTGTAGAAATTTTTTTTGAATTTGAATTGTTTTTTGAATTAAACTAGTTTGTCTTAATTAGTAAGTTTGAAAGTTTTTTTTATTCATTTAACCTAGTGATTTTCATCAAAGAAATTGGACCTTTACCGACAACCAAAAAAGGCCTTTCGCGACGAAATTTCGTCCTTGTAGCCTATTGCGACCAAAATTAGTCGCAACAGAGTCGTTGCTATTGATCCGCCGTAACAGGCTGCTAGTTTCGTCGCTATACAGGTGTCGCTATAGATTGTCCTACGGCAGTGGTTTCTTACCCAAATCGCCGGAAAATGGTCGAGAATCTTGAGGGCGGTGGTTTCTTGCTAGAGGGTTTTAGAAAAAATCTTGGTGCCTTTTATTAATGAAACAATGCTCTAGCTATTGCAACTAGGTTTAGTCGCCATAGCTTAATAAAAATGATTTTTTTCTTTTTTCGTTTTTTTACATTTCGGTTAAAAAAATGAAAATTAAAACTTTATTTTTCTATTGGAACAAAATTTCGTTGGTACAAGTATTTTCACAAAGCGGGATAATTTCTCTCTAACCCGCCAAGTTTATAGAAACCAATTTTCGTCACTATAGGGTCCAAAAAATGAAATTTATTGAAAACCCTATAGCAACTAAGATTCGTCGTTACCTGACCTATGGCAACGAAATATTTCCTCGCTAAAGGGTTAGTTGCTCAATGTCTGGTTTCTTGTAGTGAAAGCAGTGCCTATTTGCCTCTTTTTTTGTAGGTTACATGATAGCCATAAGAGTTTATATAAACTTTCGGTATTAACATTTATAACTGATACGTAAATGAATTATGGAGCTAATGCTACATTAACTATCAGCTTAATTTTTTATCTACTAGATCTAACTGTTTTTAATCATATAATTTTACTCAAGAGACAACCTAAATGCTTTTCAAAATAATTTTGTTGGGGTTTTTTTTTTATTGTATTTGGATACAAATGCTACTCTTTTCATATGGTTACTTGGTAAAACTTTAAATAATCAGTAACTCCATATCAACTGATTAGCATAAAATGGTGTTTCGGATTAACGTGAAGACGTATCTCCGTATTTATTTTTTATTTTTGGATTATTTTATTAGTTAATTAGTTAATCAAATATTAAAACAACATATCTGCTCGAGGAAAAATGAAAATGATTCAACCTTTGGCTTCTATAAGAAATTAAGAACCCCTGGATATTAGCAAAGGACACAAAAATAAACTACTCATATTCGGTGTTATTTTTCTTTGAATCTTAATAGAATCCTGTTATCCTAAGTAATCGATGGTAGTCAATATGTTGTTTTTCCCTCATTAAATACTTTTTTTACATGGTATCTCAATTTAAGCGTAGGTGATTTCATTAATCAATTGACACTACGCTGTTGGTTGTGGAAGGAAGGGTTGAACGAAAAATTAGTGGGGGTCGAACTCTTAAAATTCAATTTAGTGGCGGCCAGACTTCTAAAAATCAATTTTTACGCTATAAAAAAACTAGAATTTTTTTGTAAAATTAACACTACGAGCGAAAAATCGGGAGGGGCCGGGGAACCCCTGAGCCATCAAGATGCTCCGCAGGTGAGGTCAGGATTAGGATGTTATGGCTCGAGTATTGGAAATCCAAGTCACATACCTTATTATAAACGTGCTAATACATGTCGGGTACCTGTTACTAATCCCCATCAAGGTTCGTAGATATACCAATGGGTGTTGGGTATACACGCTTGTGGTTTTATGTGAGTAAAAGTTACCTGTTTAAATGTTTATTACCTGAAATTCAATTGTAAGCTCACCTCAACAACCGATACAAAATATCAAATATTCAACTACATTGTTAATAATTCTATAATTTTAACGATTTCATATTCTTAACGACTTCAACATTCTATTTATTTTATTTTTTAAGATCATTTAATAAATTAGTATATTCAGTTTTGATGTCGAAGGATTGCTCCCAAGGCTACGAACTCGTGATTCATTTGAATAGGTTTATCTGCGCATTTCTACTCGCCGGTCATTTCTGAGTAGAGGTGGGCAAAAAAACTGGTTTTTCACCGGAACTGGTAGAACAATAACCAGTTAGTGGTTAATTATAACCGTAGGTTAATAACCGGTTATAGATCTTTAAGATAGTAACCGTTTATTTTTAACCGGATTTTATCCGATATACCGATTAACCAAGGAAAACCGAAAAAAAGAAAAAAAAATTGAAAATAACCGGTAATTAACCGAACCGGTTAAAACAATAACCTGTTAAAGCAAAAATGTTGAAATTAACCGTCTAAACCAGTTAACCAAACCGGTTAGAAAAACTAACCAATTTGTGCACCTCTATTTCTGAGTTAGATATTGCGGTAAAATGTTTTGGGTTTTGTATTCTATTGCTTATTACTCTTTTTGGGCTGCAAACAGACAGCAGTCCGCACTGCGGTTGTCCCTTTTCATATGTTGGGTCAAAGCCCAGATCCAGTTTTTGCACCTAACCCAAGACCTAAGCAAGGGCTCTTTTGTGTAGATTACATGATTGCCAAGAGAGTTCTTATTAAATTCCGATTGATAAATTAACTAACTTGATGAATTTTGCTTCTTAAATTAATAGCTAACCTACTACTAGATACTCATATACATACACTTCACAGGATTTGAACTATTCGCATATAGAATAGAGGAGAGACACCTTATCACCACACCATGTCCTTTGAAGACGAGAGACAGGCTAAATGCTTTTCAAAAATAACTAGGGTGAGGTTTTGATTATATTTGGTTATACTAATAGAATATTATAGTTTTTGAAATCACTAATTTCTTCACATCCAAGTAGAAGGGTTGATTAGTATTTAATATAAGAGTTAAATGTCATTTTAGTCCATGTGGTTTGGGCCATTTTGTCAGCTTAGTCCAAATATTTCATTTTTCACCCGTGCGACCAAAAAGGTTTCACCGTTGTCATTTTAGTTCACTGGGTTAACTTCATCCATTTATTCTATTAACGAGAAGGACAATTCGATCATTTTATATGGCCGAATTGCTTTTTTAGTTAACAGAATTACATATAAAGTGAACGAATTGCCCTTCTCGCTAACAGAAAAATGAATTAAGTTAACCCAGTGGACTAAAATGGAAACGTTGAAACTTTTTTGGACTCACATACGAAAAAGGAAACCTTTGAACTAAACTGCCAAAATAGTCCAAACCACAGGGACCAAAATGGCATTTAACTCTTAATATAAAGTAGTTTTAGAGGTAGTTATAAAGTTTAGGGACTAAAGATGGCAAACTAGAAGTTGGTAACCAACTCCCCTATGGGAATCGACATCTCCTGTGGAGACACCCATTCGATCGGCAACCACAAGCAACAAAGAGACGCGACTTTTGTTTGGAGTGACACACCTCTTCATGTTTATTCACAGCCACAAGATTAAGAGACGTGCCCATTCGTGAAAGGACACGTCTTTACACTCGCACCATTTGAACACTATAAATAGGGATAAATTCATTCATTGTAAATTCACTCATTTGTATTCAAATTCAAGTTATGAAAGTTAAGTTTATCATTCACTTTCTAGAGATCAAAGATATTCTTGGCAACAATTGGTATCAGAGCATCAGTCTCTAGGCGCATCGAATCGCAGGGCTTTCGCGATCGGGTTTTATTATTCTTTTCAATTCACAAGTTTAGTTTTATTTTTGGTTCAAGGGTATCGAACCAGGGGTTAGGAATCTAGGGTTTTTTTATTCCACGTTTAGTGCGAATTAGATTGTTTGGTTATTACGCGTTTCGGGAAATCACGGGTCAAGGATTAAAGGTTGTTGGAACCAAGGAAAATAAAGTTTATTGAAAGGTGAAGACAGTTCGGTTAGAAATTATGTCAGGAACAACCTAACCAACTCAACATATAGTAATTCAAAAGGAGGGAAATTCTCTTTCCCAGTTTCAGTGTCCAATTTTGAAACCGACAAACTATACGGTTTGGGCAATTTGCATTAAAACAGTTTTAGAAGCGAATGGACTTTGGGAAATGATTGAACCGACAGAGAATACATAGTCGGATGTTAAGAAAGATAAGTCAGCAATTGCTTATATGTTCTAAGCAATATCGGAAGATGTCGTGTTGCAAGTTGCAAGACTACAAAGGAAATTTGGGGAAATTTGAAAACAAGACACGTTGGCGTGGATCGGGTAGAAAAGGCTCGTTGGCATACACTAATGTCGGAATTCGAATTAATGCAAATGAAAGAAGATGACACTGTGGACTCTTTCTTTGTAAAGATAAACAATGTTGTTACACTGGCAAGTGAATTAGGGACAACACTGAGTCAACCGACTGTGGTACGCAAACTCCTCAATGTCGTGCTAGATAAGTTTACTTAAATTGTTGCCTCCATGGAACAATACTCCAATCTAGACACAATGACGCTAGAAGAAGCAGTCGGAAGGTTAAAGACTTATGAGGAAAGGCTAAAGTTGAAGAAAGGAGGCCTAGGAGATAGCCAAGATAGATTGATGTTTACACATCATGACAACAACTCGGGTAGAGGAAGACAGTTCGGAAACCGTGGGCGTGGCAGGTTCAACTAACTGCGCGGAAGTTGGCGAGACAATAAAGACAAGCAAGGCACTAAGAATGAAGGATCTTCATACAGACCTAGAGGTGGAAGTTCTAGGAATTGGAGGAAGTTTGCAAGGAATCAAACAGACATAAGTAAGATCCAGTGGTTCAAGTGTCAAAAGTTTGGACACTTCAAGAAAGACTGTCCCGAGAAAGATGTTATACAAGAACACTCAAATCTCGTCAAGGAAGACGAAGCACCCGTATTGCTAATGGCAATACAATTTATAAAACATGATATAAAACTATCACTCTCTATGACACCCTACGGCAAGTGCACCCATCGTTGGCGTAGTATAGTGATGGTAAGATACTGAGGTCGTCCAAGAACACTAGAGCTTTTAATATCAGAATCTCGTCGACGTCTAATCTAAACAAATAAAGAGAGGAAATTTTTGTTTTGTTTTTAATTTATATATATAAAGAAACAAAATAAATAAATAAATAAAACAGATAGACAAGAAAGAATCACTTAGATCTGACTCGTAATTTATGTATCCTTTGATGATTTCCTCACTTTGGTTTTTTTAAGAGATTATCTGAGTTATTGTGGCACGTCCCTCTTTTGGAGGTAACGCTACCCTCAGCCATATTGGTCTGAGTCATCAGGGATACAATCCCACAAGGCCGGATTATTGAAAGATAATTAAGTGAGTTACTAATACAAAAAGTGACATATCCCTCTTTTGGAGGCAACGCTACCCTTGGCCATATTGGTCTGAGTCAGCAGGGATACAATCCCGCAAGGCCGGTTTAAAGTTTTAATAGTAGTTTGTTTATAAGGGATTACAAGCCGTTCTTACTTCCCCCGATTTGATGTTATCTGCCTCAAGGGAAGTCCTAATAAGCTTGAATCAGATCCTCGCAAGATCTATACACTGAACGAGGCAAGAACTTTACCCAACCACCCTTCTAACACCCTTCTAGGCAGTTAACGCGCTTTATATAGATCGTAAAGACACGAATGAGTGAATCAACAAAACATGAAGAAATGATTAAGTAAAGTTCACCTTCAATATAAAAAAAAACTAGTTATTAAAGTCATTAATACAAAACCAAATAAAAAGTTACCAAAGATAGGAAATAAAAAGTAATACATAAATGATTTTGTCTTCGCCAAGTGATGTAAGAGATTAGCCAAGCATGACCTTTGTTTGACAAAAACTCTTACTATCGATCTTGGATCCTGAGACTACACACACTCTAAGGATGGATGATGGGTGAAAGTGGTGGATGATGGTGGTATTGTGGTAGTGGAGTGGTGGCAGGTGTAAGAGAAGCGGTTTGCCAATGGATGGTTTGCAAATGAGCCAAGCACCTCCTTTTATATTTGAAAACAGTAGCTTCACACGTCCCCGTGCCTGGTTGGCACGACCCCATGTCCTTCCCTTTTATATTTGAAAACAGTAGCTTCACACGTCCCCGTGTGTCAATGGCACGACCCCGTGTCTTCTGTACTTGGTGTACGAACCCAGATTTGCAAATCTGAGAGTTGACCATGACCCATGCTTAGGAGACACGTCCCCGTGTCCCTTGTCGTTTTCCGTTTGTCGATATCTTCTAGGAATCTTGAGTGGGGGCACGACCCATGCCTGGCTGGCATGACCCCGTGCTTGGGCTCTGGTCTTGTTATTTTTGTCTTTGGGGTGAATCTTGGAGGGTCAATATAGTGTGCCAACTTCTTTTCTTCGTATTTATGTTGGTTTTCACCGTTAATTTGTTCCTTTTGTCCGTTTAAGCTTTTTTAATCCTGAAAATCAAAAGTATACAAAGAAACACACTTTTTCCAACATTAGTACTAAAAAGGGTTGTTTTTATACATCATTTGATATGATTTATATGTTGTATTTTGTGCATATCAGGTCCATCGACATCTGAAAGTACAACAGAGAGTATTAGTGATACTCCCATAAAACTGAGAAGTCTCGAAGAACTATATACCAAGAGACGGAGGAAATTCAAGTAGATCCAAAAGATTTACTACTTGCTAAAGAATAACCAAGGAGTTTCAAGGAAACATCTAATGACAAAAAATGGATTGAAGCAATGAAAGCTGAGCTAGACTCAATAAACAAGAATAACACTTGGAGATTGACAAAGTTGCCAAGAGATCACAAGGCAATAGGATTAAAGTGGGTATTCAAGACTAAGAAGGATGCTAATGGAGAAGTCATAAGATACAAAGCAAGGCTGGTAGCAAAAGGTTATGTTCAGCAACACGGGATAGATTTTGATGAAGTCTTTGCACCAGTAGCACGCATAGAGACAGTTCGACTAATGTTGGCTTTAGTAGCATATCAAGGTTGGGAGGTACATCACTTAGACGTGAAGTCTGCATTCTTACACGGAGATCTCAAGGAGGAGGTCTATGTCTTACAACCGGAAGGATTTGTAAAGCCAGGAGATGAAGGAATTGTTTACAAACTATCAAAAACTCTGTATGGATTGAGACCAGCACCACGTGCTTGGAACACAAAGTTAGATCAAACCCTAAAGTCACTTAACTTCAAGAAGTGCACTTTAGAGCAAGCAATCTATACAAGGACGAGTAATATTCTACACTGATATTCGGATTCTACGTTGATGATTTGATAGTCACTGGAACATCAAGAAATGAGAAAGATATTTTCAAGTCTCAGATGGAGAACAAGTTTGAATGAGCGATCTAGGATTGCTATCATATTATCTGGGAGTAGAAGTTATTCAAGTAGGAGATGAGATAGCCATCAAGCAGACATGCTATATTAACAAGATACTCAAAGACGTTGATATGTTAACCTGCAACGACACAAAGATTCCCATGAATCTAGGAACACAGTTAACAAAGACTGAAGAAGGAGATCTAGTAGATGCAACACATTACAGAAGCCTAATAGGTTCTCTCAAGTACTTATTACATACAAGGCCAGATCTATGTTACCCATACAGTCTGCTTAGTAGATTCATGCAAGAACCAAAGGAGCATCACTTGAAAGCAGTAAACAACTGCTACGTTATATCAACGGAACTACAGAGCATGGAATAATATATAAGAAGCAAGGAGGATGTAAGATCACAGGTTATAGTGATAGGAGTTATGGAGTTAACACAGACAAAGGAAAAGGTACAACTGGTCTGGTATTCTACGTTGGAGAATCACCTATAACCTGGTGCACACAGAAGCAAGAGAAAGTGGCATTATCATCATGTGAATCAGAATTAATGGCAGCCACTGTGGCAGCATGCCAAGCACTATGGTTTAAAATATTGTTAAGTGAAGTTACAGGCTGGAAGAAAGAGAAGATAACACTAAAGGTGGATAATGTTTCTCCAATAGCACTCATGAGAAATCCAGTCTTTTAGGGAAGAAGTAAGCACATTGATACATGCTATCATTTCATAAGAGGATGCGTGGAGAACGAACACATCAATGTGGAACACATCACTGGAGAACTACAACGGCCAGACATACTAATGAAGGCACTAGCAAGGGTCAAGTTTGCTACAATGCGAGAACTGCTCTGAGTTCAAGATCTACAAGAACTTAAAGATGTTCGTGATTAGGGAGTGAATGAAATCACTAATCTCTTCACATCTAAGTACAAGGGTTGATTAGTATTTAATATAAAGTAGTTTTAGAGGTAATTATAAAGTTCAGGGATTAAAGATGGCAAACAAGAAGTTGGTAACCAACTCCCCTATGGAAATTGATATGTCTCCTGTGGAGACACCCATTCGATCGGCAACCACAAGCAACAAAGGGATGCGACTTTTGTTTGGAGAGACACACCTTTTCATGTTTATTCACAGCCACAAGATCAAGAGACGCACCCGTTCGTGAAAGGACATGTCTTTACACTCGCACCCTTTGAACACTACAAATAGGGATAGATTCATTCATTGTAAATTCACTCAATTGTATTCAAATTCAAGTTATGAAAGTTTAATTTATCATTCATGTTCTAGAGATCAAAGATCATTATGGGCAACAATTACTCCATGTTATAGAGTAGTGTTTTAGTTGTTGTCCTTTTCATTGTTTTATTATTTAACTTTTATAGTTTTATTCCAAACTAACAAAACTAGGTTGCTTGGCTCAAGTTTGTAGGAGCCAGATAGATTAGAGAACGGGCAAGTGAGAATGTGTGGTTATGATAAAATTGTTGAAAATAAAGAGTTTGGAAAGAAAATTAATTAATTTCACCTTTAGAGCTGAATTATAGAAAGAAAACTAAAAATCAAAGTATGACTTGCAAATGTAATGAATAGGTAAATCTAGATTAAATTCAGAATACCCATAATTTTCTATTTGATATGGTCAACTCAGGTTTCATTATTAATAAAGTTTGTTATGTTTATGTGGCTTAACAGATAATTAGAGAGAAACCTTTCACAGATTCGAAAAAAGAGTTCTCAATATCTTTAACCAATGTGAAAAGATGACGTCGTTATCTCCTTGATACAAGAAAGATGGAAGCCCTAATCTTCCATCTCAATAAATACTCCCTGGCATGGTTGTAAAAATCGTTAAGCGCTATCGAGTGTTGCGATACTGACTAGCGAATAATATGGATGAACATAGATTAGTCATATATATTAGACTTTTATATGTAACTTTTCAGACGTATATATATATATATGTATACACACAGAGACGCTTATATAAAAATTTTCAAACTTATTAATCGGATTGGGTCAATAAGTCTAACTTTTTGACTACTTCAAAGATTTTGACAAGTTTTGATCAATTTTGACCACCTTTGATCAATTGCCGATTAATCGCCAATTAATCGGCTATTAATCCTGATTTTTACAAAATGTCTCACTACTAAAAGTAAATGCATTCTCATACATTGTCACAAGCCCTAAACTTATACATACATTTTTTATACTTTTATTCACTCTTAAGAGCCGAAACTTATTCTCACGCCGGTAAGTGTTCACAAGGAGAACCATCTTCCTATGGCAAGACAGACACTAACGGTGTCTTTGTTGCATAGATTAGTGATATTCGCGAAGTATTCAAGGCCAAGGATTATCCAAAGAGAATAACTTGAAGCCAAGTATCCTTTCGTGACCCATTCAGTTGTTCGTTTATTCGGTTAATATTATTTAAATAACTTCCAATAAAAATATATGAACCTTCTAACATTCCTTTATAATTACACGAATTAACATCACTATGTCAAAAAAGGCCTACCGTCACACGAAAAAAGTGTGGCCATATGCCTTTCGCCACACTTTTTTCTTCCGGCTCAAGTGTGACCAAAGGTCGAGTCATCATAGGGATCATACGGACACATTCACGTTTAGTGGCCGTAGCAACTTAAAACTGTGACTAAAGGGTACTAAAATTTCTTGTTAGAATCAAGCATATGGGTGGCTAAAAGGTAGCAACTGCCACATGATTTTACTTTAAGTGTGACTGTTTCTATTATATAGAGACACAAATTTACTAAAAAGATTGTTTTAGCCACATTAATAAAAAAAAGCGTGACAAAAAGGTTGTGTAATCAAGCATTATGTCTGTTAAGTGTGGTTAAAGGGTAGCAACAGCTACATGAATTTACAGTTTGTGTAGCCAGTTCTATTATATAGTCACCTAAATTTATTGTATGTGTGGCTAAAAACTATTACTAGACACACAAAACGTTTTTGTAATTTTAAGTGTGGCTATTTTCAAACCTTTGGTCACACATATCGGTAATCCATAATGTATCATTTCGTCACACATAAAAAATAAACTGACTATAATGTAGCTAGTGGCTATTTATAGCCACACGAAATATGGTAATTTTAAGTGTGACTATTGTCTAATCTTTGGTCACACTTAACATTTTTTACATGACATTTGGCATCATTCGGTCACACAAACAAGAAACAAAGTAACTATGTGTGGCTAATGGTTATTTATAGCCACACAATTTTATAGTTTTAAGTGTGGCTATTGTTTAACATTTGGCCACATATTTATTGTGGTTCTATAAGGCCATTTTCGTGTAATTATTCATTTTATTTCAATTTTTTTTTGTAAAATTAAAACGGGTGTAAACATGAGAAAATCTAAAAATAAAATAATATTAAGAATAATAACCCAAAATCCATACATAAGTTTTCAACTTAAATAATTAAAAACATAATCTTCTAACCAAAGCCTGTCTAAAAAAGTCACAAAGACAAAATGACTACTTTTGGACTTGATAGTGCTGCAAATTTGCATCCATCGGTTGGTGGCCACCTTGTTGTTGTGAATCTGTTCGTTAACCTGATAAGTCATGAGAGTAGCGCCAACCTAAAGCTATCTTGTCCACTAAGCTCATATTTCTCCTTAAGCACTTTATGCAGAGGCCACAACTGCAATCACCTTGTATCCCATGTCTTTTAAAGAATTCATGAGAGTAGCGACCACCTAAAGCTCTCTGCAGAAGATCAATATAGTTGTCAAGTTATAAACATACACAGATGTTATCAAATATTCATATATAGAATAATATTATTCCTAACCTTTCAAGGCATCATTCCAAGAAGTTCCATCATTAGGACCACATGATCCTGTTAAGTTAAACCAAATACCAATTACGTTAACTTGCATGAATTGAACAAAACGAAAAAGACTACAACTGTTGGGAATTTTAACTCATCTCTGTCATAATTTTCACCACTATGAGGATCAAAGAGAACATCACGAGTTGCAAGCTCAAAGCATATGCATGCAAAAGACCACAAATCAACAAGGGTTGAGTATTTGGAAGTGGGGGTTGCGTATGTGGATTCTAGTAAGATCCATATAGCTTTAATATAGTGATTTAATCCATTGTTTCCTCTAGGGATGAGCATTTGAGACTTGGTATTGGGACCCTGTACCGAATTATTTTCAGTACCCGGTTTTTGGCATTTTCGATACTGGTACGTTCAGTTCGGTACCAGTAAATTACCGCTTCATGCCACTTGCAACTCGAACCAACCTCTTCAAACCTTGCAACCCGATCCGTAGAAAACCGCCTAATAGAGCTTGCTCAAGGAGATAAAAAGGTCGTAAAAAAAGCTAGTCAATTGAGTGTTTGGAAGACTTTTTTGAGTATGTATAAGATGATAACATGACAAACAGTTACATCTAAAATATAAATAATATATCCAAATTTAAATAAAGCCGATGCAAATTTTATTTTATTATCAACTAAACTATATTTCATAAAATTGTAATTGTAATTCAGTAATGAACTTTCAGGACTTTTCATTTAAATTATAAGGAAGAGTATTCATGTTAAGGTAAAATAACAAGGGTAAATAAGTACTTTTAACTCACTTAAAACACACCTTTGTTGGAGTTAGTCACCATAGAAGACTATGCATTGAGACTACAACATATCATCAATGAGTTGTTGCACTTCTTAATCGAAATGCCGTAAGAAAATGTCTATTTAAACTTTTAAATATACCAATTAATAATATCTTTTGTAAATTATTCATTAACAAATTTGTAAAACTTATCATATATACTGTTGTCCATTGTGATCCATTAAGGCACAATATGTAGGGCTGACAATTTTACACGAATACATGACACGAACCTACACGAAGTTAACAGGTATCGTGTATGGCCTTAACATGTATCGTGTACCAAACAGGTAGACACGAGATTACCTGTTAATTTTCGTGTATAAACAGGTCAAATACATGTTTACCTGTTAATACCCGTTAGTACACGATAAGAAATTAAATTAAATAAAACTCATCAGCCATTTGCGTGTGGGTTCCTTAATTTCTTTCTATTTTCATTCCTCATTCAATTCAAAAAAAAAAAACCCTAAACTCCATCTGTTACTCTCAGATAGCATGTCGTGTTCGTGTTTTTGTTCATGTTAACAGGTAATTTTCGTGTATAAAAGTCAAACAGTCGTGTTAACAGGTATTAACAGGTAATTTTCGCGTATATCGTGTCGTGTTCGTGTTTGAAAAAAAGGACACGATAAGTTATCGTGTCGTGTTCGTGTATGGGATTTCGTGTATCGTGTCTTATCGTGTCGTGTCGTGTCGTGTCGTGTCTTATCGTGTACGGGTATACACGATATGCTAGCACTAACAATATGGTTCATTAAGACATGTATTATCTGATATTTTCTATTGTGATCCCATAAGGCTTAATTTGGTCCATTAAGACGTCTATAATCCACTATTGTTCGTATTGACCCACTAAGGCCCAATATAGCCCATTAATACATATGTGATCTAGTGATTGACCATTGATATATTAAAGCTAAGTATGGTTCATTAAACGATAAATATAAGTTTGGAAGGAAATTACTCAAATAATAAAATGAAACTTTATAAATTTATAAACTTTAAAAATATAAGATTTTTGAAAAATGATATTTATAAAATAAAACATATTAAAAAATTTATATAAATGTAACTAATATGCATACATTAACATAAAATTTATTTGAAAACGAGTAATAACAAATATGAATTAGAAAATATAACATTTAATTAAAGTTTGAATTTTTAAATAGAGTTAATTACATAGTTAGTCTCTGTGGTTTGCACAAAATAACATACTTAGGTACTAATAGTTTAAAATCACCTTCTAGGGTATTAACTTTTCATTTTGTAACATTTGGAGGTATTAACTTCTAGGGTATTAACATACTTAGTCCCTGTTGTTTGCGCAAAATAATATACTTAGGTACTAATAGAATGTGATTTTAAACCTACAAATAACGTTAATACATCCAAACGTTATAAAATAAAAAGTTAATAACCTAGAATGTGATTTTAAACTATTAGTACCTAAGTATGTTACTTTGTGCAAACTACAGGGACTAACTATGTAATTAACTCTTTTAAATATGTAGTAATATTTTTTATATTAAATAATGTAATTTTTTTAAATCAAAATATTATTTGAGAGGGAAGTTTTATAATCAAATATGAAATATTTTAGGGGGAAATTTTATGATCAAATATTTTGGAGAGAAGGTTTAGAATAAAATATTTTGTAGGGAAGTTTAAATTTTAAAATAATAGTCTTGGGGGGAACTTTTAAACATGTAGTAAGTTTATCTTTTGGCCACATATTTTTTAGTGACATTTGATATCATTTCATCACAGGAAATAAAGAAAATTACGATGGTGTGACGAATGTTTATGTAAAACCACATGAAATTTTGTAATTATATATGTTACTATTGTCTAACTTTTGTTCACACAATATAATGTGTGGCCATATGTATTAGCTTTTAGCCACATTATTAAACATATATTGTGGTCGTAGATTGCATTTGGTCACGTTTTTCTTGTGTGACTATTTTTTTTTCTTAACGTGTGACTAAATGTTTCGAATACACTTGGTTTTGGTCACATGAAACAAATATTGTGGTCTTAGATCACATTTGGCCACACTTTTATAGTGTGGCTAATAAATGTTACATTTTTCTCTTTAAGTGTGGCTAAAAGTTTCGTATACATGTGTTATTGGTCACACAAAAATAAATACTATGGTTGTAGATCATATTTGGCCACAGTTAGCTAGTGTGTGTGACACCCGACTTTTCAGGCCGTACCGTACAATTGTAACACGTGTTGTGAATAGGTAAAATGCTGTATTTGACTGGTTATGATGTTCATGTGTGGAATTTAATGAGTTGGTAAATTTAAGCTTTGGTAAAAATTATGTTGGTAACAATAAGATAAACGCTTATCGCGTAATGATTAAAATGCGAAACGAACATCGGTGACCACCCGATTAGCGTTAAAATCCTAAAAATAGTATGTTATGATTAGAATAATGATTTTAATCATATTCGTGTGGAAAAATAAATTAAAACGCTAAGAAACTCTATTTTTCGAGTTTGAGCGCATACTGTGCGATACAGCGCGAATTAAACAAAATACTGTCAACGCAGCCAGTCGAGACAACTGATAATTATTTCAGTAATAATTTTGAGTGATTAATTTTATAGAATGATAAAAATAATTTAAAACGCACTAAAACGGGATTAAAACGCTAGATAAAATACCCGGTATCCAGTAAAATACCTGTTTTAACACAAATTTACATATATATATATATATGTGTATAGAATTATGTGTATATATAGGAGAGAGAAAGAGAGGTGGCGGCTAGGGGGATGCCCACCTCCTCTTGGAATTGTGAGATTTGGCCAAGTGGATCATGTGTCATAAACATAATCATTAAAACCTTCTACACACACTTCATTTACATAAATCAAGATTAAACAACTCTCAGTGTCATAAACATAATCTTGAACCTCACGGCCAAACACCCTCACATACACACACATTCAAAAATTTCAAATCATTCCATGAAGATTCAAGGGCTTTTCAAGATGATTTCAAGCTAATATGGATGTTTGGAAGTGATTTCAAGCAAGATTCAAGCAAGAACAAGCCTCATATCACCATCTTTTCTCAAAAACCCACTAAGAAAATCTTGAAGGTATAACACATTTACATTCAAAATCATGTTTATGATTCTTGGTGATAAAGATGATACAGAAGGTTTCTCTAGTTCCTAGATTTAAACACTAACTTAAAAATTAAAACAAATGGGTTTTTAAAGAAAATAAAATGGATGAGCATGTATATATATGTGGCCGTATGTATGTATAAGTATATATGTACATTGAGTTTTGACTTTGATAGATTCTTGCTTGATGTGATTTTGTAAAGTGAAATGCATGTGTGAATCAAAAGAATGTTTTTAAAAATGTTTCTATGATTTGAAATAAATATGTTAAAAAGTAAAACTTTGGAAGTTTATGCATGTGTGTATATGTGTCGTGTATGTATATATGTATATGTACACATGCATGTAAATTTTGATGATTAAA
Organism: Helianthus tuberosus; assembly: GCA_030545235.1. NCBI lineage: Eukaryota > Viridiplantae > Streptophyta > Magnoliopsida > Asterales > Asteraceae > Helianthus > Helianthus tuberosus. The sequence continues at coordinate 75,653,064 of CM060384.1, read as the reverse complement.
AGATTTAAATATGTAAGAAGGTGTATGTCTTGCATTTATAAGAAATGATTGTATGATGATCATAAGAATGTTGGAATATTTGAGTATGAGAAACAAGAAATAAATGAAGATCTAAGTGCATTCAAGTTCATACAAAATGATTAGAACATGTGGTGGATGCATTAGATGCATTAACTAGATCTTGCTTGATGATATGCAGGGGCGTAGCATTTAAGGGGCCGGGAGGGGCGCCCGACCCCCGAACTTTTCGCTCAGTAGTGTTGTACATGTAGTTTTCGTATAGAATTTTTTGAGTATATACGTTTTCGACCCCCCGGTTCTATAGAATTTTTTTTGGTATATACGTTTTCTACCCCCCGACGAAAACTTCAAGCTTCGCCACTGATGATATGTGATCATACAAAGGTGATTTGAGTATGATTTAGTAAAAAACAGTTTTAATCAGAATATAAACACTAAAATAAATTTATTTTAAAGTGTTTAGTGACATATAACTTTGTCATAATGTTTGCTAGCTTTGCATGTTGTACTTGGTACATTAAAAGTTGTAAAATACGTGAAATCGTATGATTTATGTGACTTACACAAAAACTGAACTAATCTGATTATAACCACTATTTTAATCAGTATATAACATGTATTGTGTTAAAATATCAAGTCGTTTCGAGTTGGGATGATTATAGTAACGTTTAACGCAAAACTATGCGTTAAAACGGTCAAAAATCGGCTTTTCGAGTGATTTTTATAAAACTGATTTAGTTCAGTAAGTAAACTGATATTTTTAGTTTAAAAATAAGTGTTTTAACTAATTTTAAGTTTACTTGGTGTTTGGTGGGTCATACGTGACTTCCGACGCCCGAAACCGTTACCGAATCGCTAAAATACGCATTTTTTAATGTACACTAAATGGGTAAAATCTTGGGTGAACCTTATGTGTTAAAATGTGTTATGTGATTTAAACATGAGAATGTGAAAATATGTTAAGTTTTAACATGGTTTTAAAGATTTAGATTATGCATCTATATTTGTGCGTTTTGTGCGGTAGAAACGGTAAAAAATCGTGTTAAATGTGTAACTTGTTTATCGAGCATGAAATTTGATACATATGAGATATTTTATGTATATTTGCTTTAAAAATGACAAAGTAGATAAGTTAACAAGATTTCGTGTGTTTCGATGATAATTTATGTGAATGTTTATGTATATATATTACGACGCTCAAATCGTAGATATATTGCATATAAACGGGAGTGTTAACGGATTTACACAATAATGGTCACCAATAAAATTGTTCAACTCGCAAAATCATAATATATATATATATATATATATATATATTAACGTGCCAACATAATAAAAAATGATAACTTTTCGAGAAAATCTCAAAGTTATGTGATAATTCTAAGAAAACAGAGAAACTTAGGATTTTTGTGTTATGTATATTGATTTAAAATCGTTCATATATATATATATATATATATATATATATATACTAGTCGTTTACCCGCGCGATGCGGTAGGAAACATATCACTTAGGTTGGTGAGTTTAGGGTTATGTACGGGGATGTAGTTTCCGATGTGGCGTGTGACGACGATGGTGGCAGTGTAGCAGAACGTGAGGGTCGGTTGCGGCCTTCTTCATCAACGGAGAATAAGCGGTGTGCGGCGATTGGTGGTTTCGTGATGGCGTTTGGTGGTTATTGTGTGACGGTCGGTTACCGGCTTCAGGAGAAAACAAAGAAAATTGTGTGATTCTAGTTATGTTATGAGGGGTTTTAAAGATGTGGGTAAATCATCGTATCATCAGTTACAATGAGGCATTCGGCAGTGGCGAAGCTTGACGTTTTCGACAGGGGGGGGGGGTAAATGTGTAAATAACATTTAAAAAAAAACACTGACATTTGTGTTATGCGGTGAAGGAAGCATATTACAACGCCACACTCTAAAGCTTGAAAATTTTAGAGGTTTGTTGGGTGATTAAGAACATCCAACAATGTACTTATTCGGTTCACGTTTCTATCATTGTAGATGCCATTAAAAAGTTCATCGCTAATACAAATACGTAATAACATTTATAATAGTCAACTAAAGGGTTCGGGTGTGAGTATACACCTTCTCGCGTCACCGGTTTATAATATGAAACGCACCCGAGTTCCTTGATAAACATGGACCAGCCTAGACTTGCTTTGACCCGTGATGCTTAATAATTATTGGGTATGTCTCCATATACAAACATGAGGTACGACATGTTTTGCCTCAAATTTAAAATTTGCTTGCACCAAAATCATGGAGATAGTTCATTTTTTTTTAAAAGGGGGTAAAGTGTAACTACTATTAGTTATCTATAATTCGATTAAAAATTAGAGAATGAAAGTGTAATTAGAGTTTAAAAAGCCAATTTACCCAAATGGACCTTGTGCATTAAAACAAAAAAAAATGTCCCTTTAAAATGCATTATATTTATAGACATTGAGAGAAATTACATAGTTCCTGTATGCATAGTTTTTACAGAATGACATAGTTTTAGGTGACATATATAAGACCAATACTGTTTATCAAATAACATAGTTTTAGGGAACACATTTACATCCATGATTAGCAGTGTCGAGGCAATATATGCTGGTGATCGATCAATTGAGTTGTGTTTCTTTCGTAAAACCAGTCATTGGCTACTTCGGCAATAGCCTGCACAACACATTAGAGTTATATTAATACAAACCAAGACATTCTTTGATTTTTCAAGTCCAATGAGCTGCATCCAGTTTCAAAACTGATACATTTCTAATAATTCAAAACCATTTAAAAAAACTACACTCATTTTTGTTACCTAATACCATCTATTTTTTTTGGAATGGATGATGCTTTGTTTGACTTTTTAAAGTGAAAATGTATGTCTTTCTTGTAGCCAAGCAGCTAAAATTTGTTAGGGAAAATTTTTAAAGCAAATTTGTTAGCAGCTTTAATGAGAACATCTATAACTTTGCTTTAAAAACAAGAATAAATATTCATGTTAGGAAAAATTACACATCAACACCAATGACCGTAAAGTCTCTTGAGTTGTGTCCGGGAGCAATCTGATGTACTCAACTTGCACGCAGACCATAAATCATATCTATCAGCTTCCTCTAGCAAAGCTTATGACAAAAACATACACACGCATGAAGATTATGAACTTGGTACAAGGGGTCTTAATTTCTTGCAAAAGAACATGCAAGTAAAAGCACTTCAACCGTATTGAAAATCTGAAATGGTTACATCTCAAACAATGAACTAATCTGTATAGTTTGACTTCTGAAAGTCAACTTTGTATCTTTCAAATTTAGTTTTGTAATTTAGCATTAAGTTCTTTTGATCGATCAGATGTGGGTATTTAAAACACAAAAGAAATGATACCTAAAGGGTTGACTAAGCGGAGGTCAAATAAACCGCTCATCCAGTTTCATTCTAACCAAATAAATGATACCTGTGTTCCAAGCAATAACCTCCACACGTAACATGTTCCTTTGCTGTGTCCGCGTGAGGCAGTTTTTTGCACGGTCTCGGTTTCATTTTTAATGGTCCTTTGTCTGTTTTACCTTTTTCTTGCGCCTCAAGAACGTTTTTTGCGCCTAGGCGCGCGCTTTTGATAGCATAGCCGTGACCCACATCACCATACAGTGCTCTTATTGTTAAACCTACCAAACCACAAATAAAGTTACAAAAAATAAAAGAGTAAAAAGCCATTTTCGTCCCTGGGGGTTGGCCAGTTTTGCAACTTTCGAGTTTCGTCTAAAGGTTCGTTTTTTCGCATATGGATCCAAAAAGTTTGAAATCTTGCCATTTTCATCTGACTCATTAACCCCATCCATTTTCCTCCGTTAAGTCGGTGGTATTTCCGTCTTTTTTGTTAACTTAAAGGGAAACTTTTTCAAGGGTATTCAGTCTTTTTACATTAATTGAAAAAGACCGTATTGCCCTTTAAGTTAACAAAAAGACAGAAATACTCCTGACTTAACGGAGGAAAATGGATAGACGATAGAGTTAGTTAACAAGCCGGATGAAAATGGTAAGATTTCAAACCTTTTGGATTCAGATGCGAAAAAAACAAACCTTTGGACGAAATTTGCAAAACTGGCCATACCTCATAGATGAAAATGACATTTTACTCAAAATAAAACTTAAAAACAATATGAATTGCATAGGAAGAGATACCATGTGTCAACTTTTTTATAGCATGAATTATTTTTATACAAATCATCAGGAGCATGATTCCACCAGATAAATATCCAAAAGGAACCATTTATGTATCACATTATTTTCTTGTTTCTTTCTATCCCCTATATAAGAGGCAATGATATCTCAAAGTCTACCACAACATCTTATATTTGATCTATTATTTTAGCAATTTATACTAAATGGATAGCATAACCTATTTAGCATCTATGAAAGTTGCAGTTATCTTAACCTATTTAGTTCAAATAATCTGCAGGTCTATGAAAACTGCAGGTCTATTTAAATGGGTCAGCTTGTTTCATCAAATGGCTTAAATGGGTCAGCCTGGTTGATTAAACGATTTAAACCGGTTAGCCTGGTTGATTAAACGGTTTGAATGGTCAGCCTGTTACGGTCAACCTGTTTCATCAAACAGTTTAAACAGGTCAACATTAAACAGTTTAAAATGGTCACCCTGTTTCATCAAACGGGTCAACCTGGGCATTTTCATAATGACCGCTGATGTAAGCTGCAGCCTGTTTTATAACGACTGCTGAATTAAAAACCAAAACAAGTGAATTTACCATGAGCGGCATCAGTGAATTTACCAAAACATTTCATGTATCTATCCGAACATGTCTTAAAAACCAAAACAAGTGAATTTACCATAAGCGGCATCAGTTAGGGGTTTCCTAGTTCCATTTGATCCAGCTTCGTCGCCTATTAAATTAAATAATTATCAGTAAAAAAGATTAAAAATAAAGTTTTACAGCTAAAAAGAGTGGAGGTGTTAGTTACCATAATCAGGAGTTGGTGAGGGTGGTCTATATTCTTCTGCTGTTTTAACTTGTTTGACAGTGCCCACTAAGTCAATAAACAAATGACGATTGAGATTAGACTCAGAATCAACTAACAGCCCAATTGTGGCTTTTGAGGCTTTGTGAATTTGATGCATATCTTCAAAGGCATCTCCAATAGCTTTCAAAAGTTGTGAATAGATGAAATTATCATAAAAACAAGAAAAAGTGGGCCCCTATTGTGCTCAGATACTACCCATCTGGTAAAACATATTTAAAAAAATGTAATATAATATAAACGGGTTAAACTGGTGAACCCGCCAACCCGACCAGGTTGACCAGCTAAGAGAGGGCATTGGAGTAATGGTGCCATACAAGCGGCAACCGCTGATGGTGTCATCTGATTTTCAAAGTGCATCATCTTGAGAATTCTGCAGATGAATTTCACCAATTTAATATACTTATTACAATAGCTATCAAGCAAAATGAACATAAATCAAAACACGCGTGGTTCAGAAATACAAAGTAACAATTAGGAAAAGATACCTCTGTAGCAAACGCCTATTTGGTTCGGGAAATGTTTCCAAGATTGCAGCACTCATGACATTTACTCTAGCCTCCTTGCGATCAATTCCTTGTTTGATTAACAATATCAGCATACGTATTCCAAATGTAGCAACCAAAATAAGAAGAGATATGAACTAACCATGAGCTTCTAGTAAAGCAGTGCAACACGATGCAGGAACAGGAGATGGCGGTAGCTCTCGAAGAACATGCTGCAGATGAAAGAGCTTCGGTAAATATAAGCAGTGCAACCAAGATTTACTATCAGTAACAAATCTAAATTAGCATACTTAATTAAAGAATTTATACCAGACAGTTGTCTATAAGCATGTTGAGTTCAAAATATCATAAATTATCCATAAATTAAACAAAAATAAAAACTTAATTGTAAAACAATTCAACCCTGTACTCATCTCATTCTCTGTCATGGGTAAACACATGAAAGAAATGACATTATTAGTTCCATCATATAATCAGTCATTCCTTAAATTTCACAGATCAAAAACCAAACCACTTAAAAAAGTCATTATTGTAAAACATCCAAAAACTATAGAACCATAACACAAATAAACAAAATTAATGAAAAGGATAGTAGAAAGATGATCTCAAATAAACAAAAGGGACTCAAGTATTCTTGAAGTTATTGAAAAACAAACAAAACTATACAAACCAAAACATACCGAGAACAGATCTGAATCTATTTCACATATCTGCTAGAAAAAAAAGTAACGGATCTGAATCTATTTCACAGATCCAGTAGAAACAACATACCGAGAAGTTGAACCCAGTAGATCTGATGTCGGAATCGCCGGAGAAAGAAACCCTAAAATTTCACAGATCTAAGTCAAATAACACACAAAAATTTCACAGATCTAAGTCAAATAACACACAAAAAACACGCAAATTATAACAAATTTATACAATCAAACACAAAAATTACATTCTAGATTCAATAAATCAGCAAAGAACCATGTGAATCGAAGAATTTATGAAGAATGAAAAAGGGAAATACTCACCGAAGAACTCATCATCATCAATGGACTACTCTCTGGCATCAGTAAAGGCTAACAGAGGGTATGTTAAGGAGAACCAGCCATGATTTTGCCCTAAAACAACAAACCCTAGAAACTGTTTATAAACTTATTTGCTAAAACAAAGATAAATTAGAACACACCCTTATAAATCACCAAAGCAAAATCATATGTGGAAAGAAGAATCGTAACTTACCAAGATCATCGGCACTTTAAGAGAAGAAGATGGTTTCAACGGTCGCTGGTGGTGTCATCGGTGGAGAAGATGGATGCGACGGTTTGTGTTTTAGGGTTTCTCAAGAAAGGATAGGAACAAAATCTGTGGAGAAGATGGTTGGGAGGGTTTGTGTTTTAGGGTTTCTCTTGGAAGAAGAAACAATAGGAACATAAAAAGTGTCTTGGGATGGGGGATGAATAAACGGATTCAAAAATTGAATCCAGCTCTGGCCGCCCAAAAATTGTTTTGCCGCCCAGTTATACAGCATGTGTTGAAAAGAAGTTTTCAACACTTTCATGCTTTAAAGGTTGTACCATGGGCTTCAAATGGTTGTAATGTGACAAATGACCATTTCTATCCTTCCTATATGCTTATCAAAGTAGTATATATATATATAGGACGTGTAGAAATCAATATCTGGGATTGCGCTATTTAAAATACGCACCCAAAGGTGAGTGTCACTAAACCCCTGTTTTACTGCTTTGTATATATTTTGGGGGTAGAACACGCCAATAAAAGGGTTTAATAATGTTTTTGGGTTAAAACATACTGTTTAATGTAAATTATATATTTTCATTGAAAATATATGGAGTTTGATAAATCATACGTTTCGAGATAAAACGTTTTGATGAATGAATGTTTGGAGGAAATTTGGGATGATAGGTGTTTCCGAGGTGAAACAGACCGTAAAGTTGGGACGAATGCCGGCCTGGTCTCAAGGGAGGGGATTCAGGGGGTTTGTACAACTTCGTGTATTAAATTTGTCATATTTGTAGGATATATATGTTGTACGTGAGGCAGACATCATATTGGTCTCAAGCGGACCCCGCGCCCATGATGTCGTTTAATCATTTAAGTATTGCACGTGACGAATTGTTGGTAGATCTATCGGATTGACAACCCCGTCGTGACTGGTCGCCCCGTGTCAAGTCAAACGACGAATTGATATTCTGTTTATTGTCTAGCATTGATTATCCATGCATGGTAAATATATAGTTCGTATTGTCTAGCTAACATACGAGTCTGAAAATTGACCCTATGAATTTAATATACAAAAGCTGGGTAAGAGCTTTATTGTCGGGTTTTTGAACTGCGACGGATGACCCATGGATTTTATTAAGGAAGTAAAATGGACTTTCTAAAAATTATATGGATGTTTTAAAATAAATACATAATCAGAAAGTTTTCCTTGGAATGAATTGTTGTATGTGAATATGTGAACTCACCTTCCTTTGTGTTGACACTTGATTTTAACGTGTTCTACAAGTACTTGAGTTCGGCTTCGGGAATCATGGCGTATCTTGTGTTTGATGATGCATGTTGTGTTACTTAAAATGTTGGACAACTTTTTAAACTTTCTGGGACGTATGTAAAAAGATCAGCGAGGATCAAAGATAACTTAACTATGTGGTTGTGACGTGACTTAAAACGTAACGTTTAAATAACTTATGTTTGAAATAACTTAAAATGTCCAACAATTAAATGCACCGATCAACAAGATATAAATGGGCAACAACTTCCGTCACCACTACGTTTAATATTCCGCTGCGACGTTTTTGCGGTGTGACAGAAGTTGGCATCAGAGGCAATGGTTGTTAGTGAACTAGATGTTTTCGGGAGAAGACACTAGACTTCAACCGAAGAATTATGAGATGTAAAGTCCAAAATTCTCGAAGCCAAGAATTTTAAATAAACCTGGAAATTTTATAATGTATGAAAACCCTTATGTGTTCATGTGCATATGTGATTTTTTGTTTATTTGGGCCTTATGTGTTACTATTCATGTTGATCACACACTTACATGTACGGTTACATATGTGTCACAGATGTCGCACGAGCACGAGGTCATCGAGATCAACGACTCAGGTAGCGAGCCAGATTTCGAGACTTCACCCAGATCCATTCTACCAGAGATACCTATCACGACCCCACAGATGGTTGGTATGGCTGAGTTTGTTTCATCATTCCTCGTGGACCCTGCTGATTTCGTTAGCCAGGTAGACCCCGATATGCTTTCACTAGCAACGGGTGGATTGATGACAACGATGACGCTCCTTTCTCGATTCATGAGATGGGACAATCATCTGGCACAGTACCAGTTATCGATGACGTGATCAGAGGTGTCCCTGTTATTGGAGGATCTCTTAGTATTGCACCAGCGGTGGATGCCACTATTGTCACGGCTCGACCATTAGAGCCATCTGTTACTCCACCTTCTACTGTGATCGAGTCTATCGCTGAGGTCCCTCCACCTGTTCTATCAGAGTCATCTTTATCCGTCTTAGAGTCACGCATATCTACTACACCTCTATTAGTGTATTATCGCCGTGGGAAGAGGGTTAGGCCAGTTGGGGAGATTGCTTCTACGTCACGTGCTGAGATTGTATCTGCTTCTAAGAAGCAGAAAGGGGTTTGGGTAGATCGATGTTGCCATTGTGACCGACAGTTTGCTACCTTGCGCGAAGAATTGGAAACCACTAAGGGTATGATGAAGGACCTCGAGGGGCAAATGGAGTGGTACGATGAGTTGAAGGATTTGGACAACAATACGATGGACCAGATGCATTGGAGGATAGTGGATTTAGAGGGGTTGGTCAAGAAGATGCTAGATTTTATAGGAATGAAGCGTTAGATGTTGATGGTTATTTGTTTCTGCTTGTTATGTTAGATACTTTTTAGTAATTTTGTTTGGGGGCATGCGTGCCAGATATATTTTTGTGATATTGGGTAGAAATTTTTGTGAAAACTTGTTATGGGTGTCGATGTAGACATGCCAAGGATAGTTGGGATGTACTGAAAAACAAGTTTGTTAATTTCTATGATAATATCAAATGATCTACTTTTTGTTTAAAAAAATTTCTTATTAATATGTGTATATTATACATGCGCAATGTTTGGTCCACTAACATTTAATGATTGAATTATTTTTGGTTATCGTCTCATGTAATTATTATTGTTGTAAATAATATAAACGAAGAAAATGCTGCCAAAAGCAAGACATGGTACTGGACTACCTGCCACACCAGAAGAGTTGGCACGACTCATAGCCCAACACGTTAATACTGCCTTGGAACAGCGTGATGCTAACCAAAATGATGGCCAGGAACGTGGATGTAGTGCTCACGGGCACAATCTTGGTGGGACGCAGATTGGAAACCCTCCAGATAAAATAATGATCGGAAAGTTTTGGTAGTTCATCTGTTATGATCTCATTGGAACGTATTCCTGATTTTCATTAATCGTATGAACAGTGCACAGGAGTATACATAAAACAGTCCAGGGTTGTAACCCGAGATCATTTACCGGTGCCATATGCAATGATGTGGCGGCGGTATGCGTAATATCGGGCTGTCAAAACGAGTCGGTCATCTGAGTGATTCAGCGTTCTGAACTTAGAACTGGAGATTTGAAGAAGCGTAAACCTGAAGACTCCAAGAAGACTCCTGAAGAGGAACGTGGGAAGAAACGTAGTTTGAAGAAAGCTAGTGTAGCTAACCCTAGAGAGTCGGGAAATGGTAAAGTCGGTGATGAACAAGAGAAGTGCGCCAGATGTGGCCGAACCGGACATGTGACTCCTAAGTGTTATGCTAAGAATACGTTGGATGGAGTTGCGCTCGAAGGATGCTTCGCATGTGGTGAACAAGGACACAACAAGAGAAATTACCCGAAACCGAGAGGACAGGATGCTAAGGGCAAATCCGTTGAGGCGAGTGCTGGGAAGGCATGTGAGAGTCCTGCTACTGTTCCTGGTATGTTTCCAAATCAAAAGCCAATCTATGTTCATACTTTTAATACCAAAGCTGACTTGAGTTTTGCTTGAAAAACTATGAACCATTTTTGTGTTCACCTACAAGTAAGCTGAGTATAAAGTGTCCGATAGAACTAGCAATTGGTACGTTGATAGAAACTAGCGAGGTCGATCGCGGTGTAGTATTTAGTTAAGGAGATCATAGTTCTAGTGTTGGTTTATTTCCAGTGGAGCTGGGGAGCTTTGACGTAGATGTGAGGATGGATTGATTTTCTGAGAACGAAGTGGAGTCTATCACTTGAAGAAGATAGCTAGGATATCTCGACCTGATGACGGTAAGGAGGTGGTGATTGTTCGCGGAAATCGACCGAGTCGAGTGTTGAGTGTCGAGAATTGAGTGTTGATAGTTGAGAGTCGTCAGTGTTGTGAGGATGCTCAAGTTGTTGCAAAAAGGGCTATCCTACGTTCTTAGTGAATGTAGTGGATACAGAAACTGAATGTAGGAATATCGAAAAGATCTCTATCGATCGCAATTATCCAGAAGTCTTCCTAAAAAAAGACTTACCTGGGTTACCCCCTACGAGACAGATCGAATTTTGAATCGATATGGCACTCGGTGCTGCGCCCAATTGCACAATCTCCTTATAGATTAAGCACCGACTGAGATGATCGAAATGTCAAGTCAGTTTCAAGAGCTATTAGACGAGAGTTTCATTCGATCAAGCTTTTTTGCTTTGAGGCGCATCTGTTTTGTTGAGAGAAAGAAGGATGGATCTTTCAGGATATGTGATGATTTCAGAAAGCCGAACAACTTGACTATCAAGAATCGGTACCCTTTACCGAGGATTGACGGTTTGTTCAATCAAGCTACTTGGATCCAGCTGCTACACGAAGATCGATCTACTATTAGGATATCATCAGTTGAAGGTTGCTGACGAAGATATTTCGGGGACTGCTTTTCAAACTTGATATGGCCATTTCGAGTTATTAGTCATGCCTTTTGACTAAATTAATGCGCCATTTATATTCATGAATCTTATGAACAGGGTATGGAAACCCTAATCGGATAAATTCGTGATAGTATTCATCGATGACATACTTGCTTATTCACGAATCAAGGAGAATCATGAGTAACGTTTGAAGATAATTATGGAGTTGGTGAGGAATGAGGAAGGTGTGCATGCAGATCAGTCTAAGAGTGGAGCAATTAAACGACGAGGAGTGCCAAAGACCCAGTAGGAAGTACGATGATTCATATGGCTAGCTGAGTGCTACTGAAGATTCACTAAGGATTTCTCTAAAATTAGTGCAGCCTTCGACACTAATAACCCTAAAAGGGAAAAGGGGAATTGATTGGGCAGAAAAGTAAGAGGAAGCTTTTCAAACCCTTGAAAGAAAAGTTGGAAGCGTGTATGATGGACTCCGAAGGAAGTTAAGATACTCACATGCCCTTGGCAGAGTTATCTTACAATAATAGTCAACACGCTAGTATTTAAGTTGTTCAGTTTGAAGTCTGGTATGGATGGAAGTATCGATTATCACTATGTCGAGCTGACGTGACAAAGAACCATTAACCAGACCTTAGTTTATCTAGGAAACCAGCGACAGGATTTGCCTAGATCGAGGGAAGGTTAAAAGTCGTCAATTGATCGACAAAAGGATCACATGGACAATTGAAGGGGACTATTGTGATTCCAGATTGAAGATTTGGTTCTGTTGAAGGAGTTATCTTGCAGAGATGCTATTAGGTTTAGCAGAGAAAAGAAGAGCTGAGCCACAATGATTAGGTCCTTTCAAGAGCCCATCTTGAGTTGGATCAATCGCTTATAGGCTCAAGCTACCATAAGGAGTGAGTAGTGAACATGAAGTTTTTCTTGGTCCAATTTGAGAAAGTGTATAATGGATAATACACTGATTTTGTTCTTTATAGAGATTTGTTTGGAAGATAAATGGAAGTTTATTGAAGTACCATAGTACAATTGTAACACGTGTTGTGCATAGGTAAAAGGCTGTATTTGACTGGTTATGATGTTTATGTGTGGAATTTAATGAGTTGGTAAATTTAAACTTTGGTAAAAATTATGTTGGCAACAATAAGATAAACGCTTATCGCGTAACGATTAAAATGCGAAACGAACGTCGGTGACCACCCGATCAGCGTTAAAATCCTAAAAATAGTCTGTTATGATTAGAATAATGATTTTAATCATATTCGTGAGGAAAAATAAATTAAAACGCTAAGAAACTCTATTTTTCGAGTTTGAGCGCACACTGTGCGATACGGCGCGAATTAAACAAAATACTATCAACGCAGCCAGTCGAGGCAACTGGTAATTATTTCAGTAATAATTTTGAGTGATTGTTTTTATAGAATGATAAAAATAATTTAAAACGCACTAAAACGGGATTAAAAAGCTAGATAAAATACCCGGTATCCAGTAAAATACTTGTTTTAACACAAATTTACATATATGTATATGTATGTATAGAATTATGTGTGTATATAGGAGAGAGAAAGAGAGGTGGCGGCTAGGGGGATGCCCACTTCCTCTTGGAAATGTAAGATTTGGCCAAGTGGATCATGTGTCATGAACATAATCATTAAAACCTTCTACACATACTTCATTTATATAAATCAGGATTAAACAACTCTCTCTCTTCCCCTCTTGAACCACATAGCCGAACACCCTCACGTACACACACATTCAAAAATTTCAAATCATTCCATGAAGATTCAAGGGCTTTTCAAGATGATTTCAAGCTAATATGGATGTTTGGAAGTGATTTCAAGCAAGATTCAAGCAAGAACAAGCCTCATATCACCATCTTTTCTCAAAAATCCACTAAGAAAATCTTGAAGGTATAACACATTTACATTCAAAATTATGTTTATGATTCTTGGTGATAAAGATGATATGGAAGGTTTCTCTAGTTCTTAGATTTAAACACTAACTTAAAAACTAAAACAAATGGGTTTTTAAAGAAAATAAAATGGATGAGCATGTATATATAAATGTGGCCGTATGTATGTATAAGTATATATGTACATTGAGTTTTGACTTTGATAGATTATTGCTTGATGTGATTTTGTAAAGTGAAATGCATGTGTGAATCAAAAGAATGTTCTTAAAAAGGTTTCTATGATTTGAAATAAATATGTTAAAAAGTAAAACTTTGAAAGTTTATGCATGTGTGTATATGTGTCGCGTATGTATATATATATGTATATGTACACATGCATGTAAATTTGATGATTAAAAGATTTAAATATGTAAGAAGGTGTATGTCTTGCATTTATAAGAAATGAATGTTTGATGATCATAAGAATGTTGGAATGTTTAAGTATGAAAAACAGAAATAAATGAAGATCTAAGTGCATTCAAGTTCATACAAAATGATTAGAACATGTTGTGGATGCATTAGATGCATTAACTAGATCTTGCATGATGATATGTGAACATAAAAAGGTGATTTGAGTATGATTTAGTAAAAATCAGTTTTAATCAGAATATAAACACTAAAATAAAGTTATTTTAAAGTGTTTAGTGACATATAACTTTGTCATAATGTTTGCTAGCTTTGCATGTTGTACTTGGTGCATTAAAAGTTGTAAAATACGTAAAATCATATGATTTATGTGACTTACACAAAAACTGCACTAATCTGATTATAACCACTATTTTAATCAGTAAATAACATGTATTGTGTTAAAATATCAAGTCGTTTCGAGTTGGGATGATTATAGTAACATTTAACGCAAAACTACGCGTTAAAACGGTCAAAAATCGGCTTTTCTAGTGATTTTTATAAAACTGATTTAGATCAGTAAGTAAACTGATATTTTAAGTTTAAAAATAAGTGTTTTAACTAATTTTAAGTTTACTTGGTGTTTTGTTGGTCATACGTGACTTCCGACGCCCGAAACCGTTACCGCATCGCTAAAATAAGCATTTTTCAATGTACACTAATATGGGTAAAATCTTGGGTGAACCTTATGTGTTAAAATGTGTTATGTTATTTAAACATGAGAATGTGAAAATATGTTAAGTTTTAACATGGTTTTAAAGATTTAGATTATGCATGTATATTTGTGCGTTTTGTGCGGTAGAAACGGTAAAAAATCGCGTTGAAAGTGTAACTTGTTTGTCGAGCATGAAATTTGATACATATGAGATATTTTATGTATATTTTCTTTAAAAATGACAAAGTAGATAAGTTAACAAGATTTCGTGTGTTTCGATGATAATTTATGTTAACGTTTATGTATATATATATTACGACGCGCAAATCGTAGATATATTGCATATAAACGAGAATGTTAACGGATTTACACAATAATGGTCACCAATAAAATCGTTCAAGTCGCAAAATCATAAATATATATATATATATATATGGACTAATATATATATTAACGTGGCAACATAATCAAAAATGATAAATTTTCGAGAAAATCTCAAAGTTATGTGATAATTCTAAGAAAACAGAGAAACTTAGGATTTTTGTGTTATGTATATTGATTGAAAATTGTTCCTATATATATATATATATAATAGGACGTGTAGAAATCAATCTCTGGGATTGCGCTATTTAAAATACGCTCCCAAAGGTGAGTGTCACTAAACCCCTCTTTTACTGCTTTGTATATATTTTGGGGGTAGAACACGCCAATAAAAGGGTTTAATAATGTTTTTTGATTAAAACATACCTTTTAATATAAAATATATATTTTCATTGAAAATATATGGAGTTTGATAAATCATACGTTTCGAGATAAAACGTTTTGATGAATGAATGTTTGGAGGAAATTTGGAATGATACGGTGTTTCCGAGGTGAAACGGACCGTAAAGTTGGGATGAATGCCGGCCTGGTCTCAAGGGAGGGGATTCAGGGGGTTCGTACAACTTCTTGTATTAAATTTGTCATATTAGTAGGAGATATATATATTGTACATGAGGCAGACATCATATTGGTCTCAAGTGGACCCCGCGCCAATGATGTCGTTTAATCATTTAAGTATTGCACGCGAGGAATTGTTGGTAGATCTATCGGGTTGACAACCCCGTCGTGACCGATCGCCCCGTGTCAAGTCAAACGACGAATTGATATTCTGTTTATTGTCTAACATTGATTATCCCTGCATGGTAAATATATAGTTCGTATTGTCTAGCTAACATACGAGTCTGAAAATTGACACTATGAATTTAATATACAAAACCTGGGTAAGAGCTTTATTGTCGGGTTTTTGAACTGCGACGGATGACCCATGGATTTTAATAAGGAAGTAAAATGGACTTTTAAAAATTATATGGATGTTTTAAAATAAACACATAATCAGAAAGTTTTCCTTGGAATGAATTGTTGTATGTGAATATGTGAACTCACCTTCCTTTGTGTTGACACTTGATTTTAACGTATTCAACGGATGCTTGATTTCGGCTTCGGGAATCATGGCGTATCTTGTGTTTGATGATGCATGTTGTGTTACTTAAAATGTTGGACAACTTTTTAAACTTTCTGGGACGTATGCAATAAGATCCGCGAGGATCAAAGATAACTTAACTATGTGGTTGTGACGTGACTTAAAACGTAACATTTAAATAACTTATGTTTTAAATAACTTAAAATGTCCAACAATTAAATGTATCGATCAACAAGATATAAATAGGCACCAACTTCCGTCACCACTACGTTTAATATTCCGCTGCGACGTTTTTGGGGTGTGATAATGTGGCTAATACATGTCACAGTATTTTCTTTAAGTGTAACTAAAGGTCTCAAATACATGTGTTTTTTGTCACATGAAAAAAATATGTTGTCGTAGAATTCTTGTGGCCACACTTTCTGAGTTGTGGCTAGTAAATGTCACATTATTTTCTAAAGTTGTGGCTAAAGGTTCTGAGCTGGTTTATAATGGTCACACTAATAATCAAATGTGTGGCTGAAGGTGTTTTAAAATGATATGAATAACCTTTAGTCACACATTTAAAAAATGTGTGGCAGGGCTGTTTTGCCAAAAGTGTGGCTGTATCCCATTTTTGACGTAGTGCATACCAACCCGTTTATTGAAGAGTCGATATTCGAGTTCACCCTATGATTTGGATCACGTTAGTTAACTCAAAACCTGATTATTTCCACAGCAAGTTCATCTTCTTGTTTATTTAAGGATTTGTTGCTCCAATCACTAACTCGTCGAACACATTTCCGGTGTGTCTTCAAGCACCTATGTATGTTCTTGTTTGATTTTTGAACCTCCATGCATGTTTATATATACCATCAATCAATCAAGTCGTCGGCTATTAATCTTGATTTTTACAAAACTGCTCGCTAGTGAAAGCAAATGGATTCTCATGCATTGTCAGAAGCCCTAAACTTATACATACATTTTTTATACCTTTAATATTCACTCTTAAGGGGTCAAAACTTATTCTCACACCGGTGAGTGTTCATAAGGAGCACCATCTTCCTATGGCAAGACTGACGCTAACAGTGTCTGTGTTGCATAGATTAATGATCCAAAATTCGCAAAGTATTCATAGCCAAGGATTATCTAGAGAGAACAACTTGAAGCCAAGTATCCATTTCTGACCCATTCACTTGACCGTTTCTTTGGTTAATATTATTTAAATAACTTCTAATATAGAGAAATATGAACCTTCTAAAATTCTTTATAATTAAATGAATTAACATACCAATCCATTTATTGAAAAGTCGATATTCAAGTTTACCCTAATATTTAGATGGTTGAGTTATAATACAAAGGATTTAAAAATAAGAAGTGTAAGAAGCCACTAGAGAGTGATAAGTGTCCTAGAAAGAATCAAGCGGGAAGGATAATTTTGTCTACAAAAGGAAAGGAATATGCACATGCAAGTGACATGCTATTTCCCCCTCATTTTTAAACGTCTGTAACTTTTTTATACATCATTTGTTTAAGAAAATCATACCATAAAATCGAGCGTCTTTTTATCTTTAATATGAGTACCATATTTTTGTTTTTTTCAAAAATAAAATTCGAAAACCCAGTTGCGTATTACACAATGGACAATACGTAAAACACAATAGAAAGTAGATCAAAAAACACAATCAACGACAACAGATAAAGATACAATAGCCAACAGACTAAAACACAATGAGCATAACATATAACACAATGGTCATAACGTATAACACAATAAGTATCAAACTAAATAAAAACACAACTGATGACAATAGATAAAAAAAAAACACAATTGATGACAATAGATAAAAGACACAATGGAGAGTAGATTAAAACACAATGAACAACAAACTAAAAAACACAATTCAAAACAAACTAAAACACAATGAACAAGAGATTAAAACACAATGAACAACATATTAAAACACAATAGATAACAAATTAAACACAATGAACAGAACCAATAACACAATGTATAGAAAACCTAGATATAACACCATCTTCATTTTGTTATATACTGTGTTATAAGTTCTTATAAAAACGCAATGGGTAAAACCCAAATTAACATTGTGTTACATGTTTTAATAATCACACAATGTATTGAAACCCTAGTAAAACGTAATGACCAAAACACAGTTAAAAGACACAATTACTGGAACCTTTAAAATAATTCAAAAAAAAAAAAACCAGTAAAAATGAAAATTTTTATTTTATTTTTATATGACAATATGATATTCATGTTAAAGATAAAAAACGATCCTTATTATGGTGATTTTAAAAAAAAAGTCATACAAAAAGTTATGGACGTTTTAAATTGTTGGGCGAATTGGCATGTGACTTGCATGTGGAGAGATAAAATCCATAAATATAGGATTCCCTTTATACCATTTCATTATCTTCTTTTTTCTAAAACTAATCTCAACACTCCAAAGGATAATATAAATAAGAAAGAGAAGAAGAATTTTGGTCATTGATTTTAGATTTGGAGTGTTGAGATTAGTATACTCAAAACCTGATTATTTTCAATCTTTTAAGGATTTGTTGCTCCCATCAATAACTCATAGTACTCAAAACCTATGCATGTTATTGTTCGATTTGTATCTAGAAACACCTATGCATGTTATTGTTCCATTTCTTAACCTCCATGCATGTTTATATATATCATCAATCAATCAATTATAATATAAACATAAACATATGTTTACAAATTTGAGTAAAAATATATTTCACTTTAATTATAACAAACAATCAAGATTTTACAGCACTCCAACAAGTAGGGCACCTGATCAACCCATTCTTATTGCAAACCAAACAACTCCTAAACTCCCCATTCTCCCTATAACACTTCCGGCTCCCATTACAATCACTACATATCACAAACCGGAAATCACCACATCCCGGACAAACAGCGCGCGACACCGCCGGCAGCCCTTCCACCAGCCTCTTCAACTCTCCAGTCTCACTCAGCTGCCGCATGTCATCCGCATCTCCGACGTAACGTCCGCCTATGAAAACCCTAGGTAACCCTACCTGTTTGTTCTTCTGAGCCGGTAACATGATATTTTGCAACTCATCTTTGAATGATGCATCCATTGACAGATCTCGCTCGTCCACCGCCACACGAAACCCTTGCAGTATTGATCGCACGGCTCGGCAAGCGTCGAACGTCGGCCGTACGGCACCCAGGCTTGTCATGTATACGACCACGCGTTGTTCGGAGTTTGGTATGTTAACCCCCTGCCCATCGCTATTGTGCGCCGTGTTAGGCTTTTCGTGAGATATGCTATCGTGCGCTCTGCTAGGTTTTTCAAGAGCGATGCTATCGTGCGCCTTGTTAGGTTTTTCATGTGCGGTGCGATTGTGCGCCTTGCTAGGGTTTTCATATGCGGTGTTATCGTGCGCCTTGTTAGGTTTTTCGTGGAACTTAACTGCCGGAGCGATGCTATCGTGCGCTTTGTTAGGTTTTTCATGGATTTTAGGTTTAGATCGAGAAGATGCTAGCGTGCGCGTGAAATGATTAGCGAGACAGACGCGGTGGAAGACGGACTGGCGTTGTTTACCGGTGGCTGAGGCAGCAGCCGGAGGTGATGAAAGCGGAGATGAGGGTTTGTGTTTCGGTTTTGGTGGAGATGCGGATACTGGAGATGATGGTCTGTGTTTCGGTTTTGGTGGAGATGATGAGACCGGAGATGACGGTTTCTTTCTTGGTTTCGGTTGATCAGCGGTGGTGGAAGCGGTTTTGTCATCATCGCCTAAGAGATCGTCGATGTTTTTGAAGGAATGGCGGTTGAAATTTGATCGGCGAGGGCTGGTAGGGGTATGATTGATTGAATTCTTGCGGGATAGCCACATTTCAGGGGGGGATTTTGCCGGAATTGGATTAGGGTTTGATCGGTGATGGTGAATTGGTATGATGGTGGTGAGTTTTCCGGGAAGGTGGTGGTTTGTTGAAAAGGTTAAAGGGATTATTGAGAGGTTGGTTTTGGTTTTCCAGTATTTTTTTTAGTGGTTCATTTTGGTTTTGGGTGTAAAATTGTTAGCTAAATTGTTACTAAATTTAACATCTTTTTCAAATTTATATTTTGATTGAGAGTTATATTTCTGTACTTTTAAATGTTGTTATTTTGATAATTTGGATGAAATGTTTATATTGTTTGTTATTTACCAAACTCATGTTGGTAGTAGTTCTGTTGTGCAAGGATTAATGAAGGCTTGGACTATCCGGACACCCTCTGCGCCTATTTTCTCACTTTTTGTGCCCTAGACGCCTCGTATAGGGCTATACGAGGTGTCTAAGCAGTGAATTCAAGGGGGTCTCAGAAGGTGTCAGGCACAAAGTTTAAGAAAACCTATACAAAGAGTACAGCCCTATACGAGGCGTCTAAGGCTTGGGGTTTTTTTTTGGCTGAAATAAGGGGTGTTTTGGTGAGTTTTGGTATGGTTTTTTTGATAGTTTTTGAAAATGTGTTTTTTGGTTGAAAATTTTTTTGGTTTTAAAAAAAGTTTTGTTTTTTTTTTTGTTTTTTACACTATAAAAAAGTTTTTGTTTTTTTTTAAATCAACTATTTTAAAAATCGGCTCTTTAAATATATTATATCGATTAAATATTATAATGTTTTTAACATTTTACTTTTTTAAATGAGTAAACTGCCATTTTGGTCCCTGTGGTTTGGCCAGTTTTGCCACTTTAGTCAAAATCTCAAACTTATTACATCTGGGGCCCTGTGGTTTGCATTTTGTTGCCATTTTAGTCCAAAAGTGAAATTTGACCAGATTCCCAAACTTAAAACCTGATATTTTGTCTTTATCCTTAGGGGTATTTTAGTCATTTTGAAATTATTATAACTCAATTATCTATATATAACTCATTTTGTCTTTATCCCCAACTTAAAGCTTGATTGCACATGTCAAACAACAGGTATCAAGACTGAATAAAGTGTTTTATTAACCCTGAACTATGAACAAACAATCGAATAAGAACTGCACAACAAAACTCTAAACTCTCCTCTCACCTGCTGATTATCAATGTGATAATCTGCACATAAACGATCTAACAAGCACTTAGTGAAACAAAGATGTTCACTACTCGAAAGAAACCCTAAATCGCCTAAAGAGAAGATAACGAACAGAGAGAACAAAATATGCAGTTAACCCTCTCATAATCCCCCCTTCTCACCACCGCCACCTCCTCCCCCCTCCATTAACACCACCACCACCCCCACCGGACCACCACCACCACCCTTGTCTTCATCATTTCACCCAAGTTCACCAGAAAACCCTAATCCAAACCCTAATTAGGGTTAACACTTAACACAAATTAACAACCTTAAAGGCGGCTAAAGAAGAACCACCATCGGAACCACTGTTGGGACGAAGATTATACAACACCTGAAACCCTACCTTCCGATCTGTAAAAGAAACTCCGCAAATATCTCATCTGCATCTCTCGGATCAAACCTAAACCTCGCACCAGATCTACTCTTATTCGTACCTCTCTCTCATTCAGTTCCGGCGAAGACAAAGGCGGCGACGGTTGTTCCTCAGCGGCGACGGATGTTTTGTTGTTGTTGTTCATCCTGGATCTGGATCGAGTTATTGAGAGAGAGAAGTGAGAGAGTCAGGGATCTGGATCGAGTTATTGTTCATCCTGGATCTGGATCGACATGTTGTTGTTGTTGTTGTTTATTTCTTATAATAACTTATAAATATATAAAGATTTAATTAATATTTAGTTAGAAAAAGACCAAAATGCCCCTGAGGAAAAGGACAAAAACCAGGGTTTTTTTTTTTTAAATCTGACCTGATTTGAGTTTTGGACTAAAATGGCAACAAAATGCAAACCACAGGGCCCCAGATGTAATAAGTTTGAGATTTGGACTAAAGTGGCAAAACTGGCCAAACCACAGGGACCAAAATGGCAGTTTACTCTTTTTAAATATTATTCTTCCGATTAAAATTTTAACTCGTTCAAATATTGTTTCCGTATTATATTCAGGGGATATATTGTTTTCGTATTATATTCAAAACATATTTTGTTTCCGTATTATCTCAATTTAAGACAACAATCATTAAGTAACCGAATAACTGAAAACAAACATAAATATGACATATATAAGATAACTTTGTACATCCATAACAAAAATATATAAGATAAGTTTGTACATCCATAATAAAAATAAAAACAACAACAGGTCTATGCATCCAAATCCGAATCCGAATCTGGATCTGGCTGTTGCGGCTGCTGCTGCTGATGTGGTGCTCAAGCTGGTGGAAGCGGTATTGTGGGTAATCCCTCTCTCTCTCTCTCTCTCTCTCGTCTATCCTGCTCGACCCGTACCAGCCAACCTACCAAATCGTTGAGCCTGTCAAGCTCGGCTCGTACATCCGGATGTAGCGCAGCTCCTGGGGCATGACCTGGAATAACGTGACGTGGAAACTGAGGCGCCCCGGGAGGTGGCGGTGGCTGTGGCACCGCTGCACCGTCTACATCCTCCACAGGGTCCTCCACAGGCACTGCATCAGCAGGATCTGGCAGAGGATAGACGAGCTCGAACTACTCTGGTAGGGGCTCCTCTCTCCATATGCCCCCGTTGCGGTTTTCAAACCGTGGGCCAACGGGGAACCTCTTGAGCAGCTTCATCCCCCACAGCGACTGAAAACCCATCCGCGTCGGCATGACTGGCGGGGTCCGTAGATGTGGGTCCTGGTGCAGTACGAGGCCCAATGAACGGGCAATGACGGTCACGTACGCCCCGCCATACAAAAATCCGCGCTCCTGCCGGTGATGGGCGGAGGCGTAGTACTGGGCTAGACCGTGTGCTAGTGCGCACGGCCTCCTGTACAACAAACAATAAAAGAAAAAAAGATCTGTGGACGTACACCACTCACGGCTGTAGCCGCGCGCTGCAATAGAAGTAGCGAGCATATGGTGCATATACCTGCAGATAGTGTTAGCGAAATACAGAAACAGAGATTAATAAACAATACACATAATCACAATAATTGCCGTAATAAACGTACGTACCTGTACTGTGGGTTACTAATAAACGACACCCTCCCCTTCGACTTGTCGTGCTCCCAATGATTTGCCCCCGCAATCACCTGCCAAAACCCTAAAAGAGTGGGTTTGTCAACCACCACTAGCCCCGCTGTGTAAACCTCAGTCTCGATCTCCCCCTGCATGTATAAACCATAATGCACCGCAAACTCTGCTAGCGTCATCTAACGCAAAACGCCAGCGAGCCTGAAAGAAACCTCAGGCGGAGGGGGAGCATCTGGGTGCGGAAGCGGCACAGGGACCCCAGGAGGGTGAAATGTGAACGACGAAAGGAACTCGACCTGCAGCTCCCTGTAGCTCGGCGTATGCGCCAAATCAAAAAGACGATGTCACGGCGAATCGACAGGTATAAACCGACGCACTCTAGCCGTCTCACCAATCGCATCTATCGCATCCCAGCCGATCGCTTCATGTGATCCAATGTGCATCCTCCTAAGCTTCTGGCAATGACGGGAGGCATCGGTGCCGTCGGGAAACTCTAGCTACGGGTGACCCTGCAGCGTATCCGGAGGCGGTAGCCGTATCCGTCGTGGACCCCCCTGAACCGGCTGACCCCCCGGCGGTGCCCCATCAAGATCTACCTGAATGTCATTGCCCTCCATAATCAATCTGCAAATATATACCGTATACGTATAAAAACAATAATAATAATATAAAAAAAATAATAACATTAATAATAATAATAATAATAATATTAATAACAATAATAATAAATAATAATAATAATATTAATAACAATAATAATAAATAATAATAATATTAATAATAATAATAATAAATAATAATAATAATAATAATAATAATAAATAATAATAATAATATTAAATAATAATAATAACAATAATAATAATAACAATAATAATAATAACAATAATAATAATAAAAAAAAATAAAAATAATAATAATAATAATAATAACAATAATAATAATAATAAATAAATAAATAATAATAACAATAACAATAATAACAATAATAATAATAATTAAAAAAATATAGTGCCTCGTATCTGCCTCGTATAGAGGTATACGGGGCGTCCTGTTCTACCATCTTCATCTTCAACCTCATCCCAAAAACCTCAAACCCAACAAAACCTAAACTACGGGCAAACCTACGGTCTAAAGGCAAAAATACTAAACTACGGGAAGAAATACGTACCAGGGATGCCTCAAATATTCGAAAATACGATCCAAATACGTATACGGGGCGTATAAACCTCTGTGCACCGTATATGTGTGAGTTTTTTGTTTTGGGTGATAATGTGGGTCGTCTAGGTCTTCCCCCCTTATACGAGGCAAAGACGCCTCGTATAGAGCTAGACGACCCGTCTGGCCTTTTTGTTAAATGACCATTTTGCCCCTGTAAAGCCCCCAATATAGGCTTTAATCAGGGGCAAAATGGTAATTAACCAACCCAGAAAGATATTTCTGGAATGGTTAATTACCATTTTACCCCTGACTAAGGCCTATACTGAGGGCTTTACAGGGGCAAAATGGTAATTTAATAAACATTTTTTAATAATTAAAAAGGAAAAAGTGAAACAGTGAAACAGTTGCCGCCCAACATGTATTGGTCGTATGGACCTATACGCGTCGTCTATTTGTTTAAATTACCTTTATGCCACTGTTTAAGGCCTATACTGGGGACTTTCAGGGGTATATTAGTAATTAAAATAAAATATTTTCAAAATTCAAATTTAAAAAAAAAAAAAGAAATGTTGCCGCCCCTATAGACTACCCGTACAGGTCTATACGAGGCATCCTTTTTTAATAAATTCAAATTTTGATATTCAAATTTTCAAAATTCAAATTTTCAAAAACCCGCTCTAACAGACGACCAATCTAGATCTATACGAGGCGTCTGGTGTTGGTAAAATGACCTTTTAGCCCCTGATTTAAGCCTAGATTGGGTGCATATCAGGGGCAAAATGGTCTTTTGACCAATCATATGCGACACGTCTAGCTCTATACGAGGCGTATATTGGTAATTTTTTTATAAAAATGTTATTAAACTGTTTTAATCAATTCTAATTATAAAAAAAATTATATAAATTTTTATAAAAATGTTATTAACCTGTTTTAATCAATTCTAATTATAGAAAAATGATAGAAATTATAAAAAAAAAATTATAGAAATTGTAGAAAATTATAGGAAATAATACAAAAAAATACTATTAATTACAAAAAATACTATTAATTACAAAAAACATTCTTCCGTATCACTGTCGATGTAATTAAGACTGGGGTTTGATCTTGGCGGAGGATTCATTATCGATGTATACCATTCTAGACGTGGCGAGTGCATATCTTCCCATTGTTCCGTATGGGGTCTTCGGTGGGTCAACCATAGCCCCTGTGCTGGTGGCATTGGATAATCCCCTTCCAGCTTAACATGTATGAAGTGGTTCTCGTTAACATGTGTAAGCGTTATGAATAATGGTTGTTGATTAGCCGGAGGACTTAGTATCGGGAAGAAAGTGGAACTTGCACCCATGGTTGTCGTTAACAGGTGCACCCCGATACCATACATTCGTGCAATAAGAAGTCCTGCTAAGGGGAAGTCCATCCAGTGATCCTCCCCACAACCGGACACTGAATCCCAAATTAGGCCCTGACGATGCGTGTAAAAATAACCTTAATCCCATGCTTCAAATATTGGGAACCAGATCGATTCGTTCTGATCCATTTCTTGGACAAGGTCCCTTCGAATGAGCCCCCATGAACTCTGATCCATACCTAAGCCCACAGCCACAGACTGAAACCCACAATGACCGTCCGGCATCACATCTCGTATGCACGAGACGTACGAATGGAACACTGGCGGAATGGCATACTTAAACTGTTTGATGATTCCCACGTACTCGTCCCCAATGATTAAAGGAAAACCGTGAGCATCTTGTGTCTCTTTCTTCTTAGAACTCTTTGAACGGCTTAGGCTCGCTTTGGGTTTTTGGGACCTTATAACCGACTGTTGAGAGGCCTGTGACGGAACGTACGAGCTGTGGCGAGGTTTATCGTACTTACTTTGTCGGGAACCTTCAAAGCACGTGTTTGCATCACCGAATGAGCTTCTCCTCAATTCTTCATCTATACGAGAGGCCTCGTCCAACCTTTGTTGTACCTGCTTTGTTGTTGGTCGGCCACGAGTATTTTGTTGGACAACCGGTGATTTCTTGGTAGATTTCTTTGGAGTTAACACCACTTTAATCTTTGACATCAGGCTTTTTTGCTGAGTTGGGGGGTGCGACTCTAATTGTTGTTTAACAATATTTAGCTCTTCGACCACGTCAACGTCATCGTCTATCAATTTACAACTTTGGAAGTTAAGTTTCCGCCAGAAGACGTCTATGTCTTCGAGTTGAATCGGACGCTCTGCACGGTTAAAAACAACATTATTTAAGTAACATGATTAACGGAAATATATCACACAAGTGTTGTACGTTTAACAATTATTACCTTCACGCATGTACTTTTCTATCCTACAAGCACAGGGCAACCCACAGCTGTACCACATTTGGCAACCACATGATGAATGAAAGCGCTCCAAGACATCTAGCTTCCTAATTGCCTCTCCACGCAACAAGTCAAGGGCTGTATGGGATACTTTTCCAAGTAGGTGTTGAAACATCGGGTGTTTGTGGTGGTTCATTCTTTTTTCGATGCTTTCTCGAAAAGTCTTCCTTATTTCACCGAACTGTGTCTCAACTATATCCCGGACACAACCAACTACACGGTCCAGCGAGCTCCTATCTAGGACGTATCTCTTTAAGTTGGCGTCTTGGCTCTCAACTCTGTTTGTGGTACGATTACCAAAGTTGCGCCTCTTATCAGTCCACGCAAAGATGAACATCTCCTTATAGTCTTTTAGCCAGTTATCGTACACGTAATTGAAGACTCCTAAAAAGTAAAAATAATTTGATAAAATTTGCATAGGTGAATCGTATGTTATTAGAAAAACTTACTAGAACGTTTGCACTCCACAAGTCGCTTTCGCATGTTGCGCAAGTGGTACTCATAGATGAGTATGGATGGAGACTCAATCAATGTCCCCCACAATGACAAAAATTTCTCCCAGTCTTCGTCTGTGAAGGCACCCTTGCAGTGCTTCATAACATTCTGTTGTATGTGCCACCTGCACAAAAGCCTGGAGGCGTCTGGAAATACTTTAGCACTCGTGCCCATAAGGGCTAGGTCTCTATCCGTTAAAATCACACGTGGCTCCATACATTCATCCAACATTGACTTGACCCTCTCAAGCACCCACACAAAGTTATCACCCCGTTCTTTACTAACAACGGCATGCGCGATAATAAACGATTTGTTGGTAGGCGTCACACCAACAATCTGGATAAATGGCATATTGTATATGTTTGTCTTGTACATCGCATCGATCAACATGACGTGGGGGAATGCATGCCACATGTCTCTCGAGTACCGATGAAGAAAGAAGATCTCTGTTACGATCTCTGTTCCGGGTTCCTCCCGTGTCTCGTAAATAAAGTCGTTTATCAGCATGCTTTCTAGTGACTGCATGGGAGTCAATCCTTGTCTTTGTTCGGCTCTAATCTTCGTCACAACATTTTGAACGTCTTTCTGAACATGAAACCTGTCGGGGTTCTGCTTCCTTATCGTTTGAAATATTTTGCGCGGCTCCATGTTTTGAGCTGTCAGCTGCTCGATCAGTTTCATTTCGCTTGGAGTAAACCTTCGCACAAACGCGTGGGCCGACAGGTCCTCACAAAGTTCGTGGTTATGTTCAATTGTTCCGTCTTTTATCTCCCAGGTTTCATACGGGTGGTTTCGCACAGCCAGCAGGTAAAACGGGTAACCGGTTTTTTTGCTTCCGGCTTTTCTAAGTGTTGCTGTAGTCTGGTGCTCACCACCACGATCACATTCAAGCCATACCCTCCCGGTTTTTCCCCCGATTTTCTTTGATCGACGGGTGACAATAACGAAACCATCCGCGTTTGCTATTTCTTGTATTCGATTCTTTAGTTCATCTAAAGAGTTGAAAACCTGTAACATCGACAATAATAATAATAAATAATAATAATAATAATAATAATAAATAATAAATAAATAAATAATAATAATAATAAATAATAAATAAATAAATAATAATAATAATAATAATAAATAATAAATAATAATAATATTAATAATAATAATAATAATAATAAATAATAATAATAATAATATTAATAATAATAATAATAATAATAATTAAATAATAATAATAAAAAATCGTAATTAATACCTGCTTTTTTAAGTACGGACTGTCCAGGATGGGAGGTGTCACACCACCATATCTACCATATCCACCATAACCACCATATCCACCATATCCTCCAACGTCCGGATTGTTTTGATGAACGTAAGGAGTGCCCGGGGAAATGAATTGCTGATGACAACCGTATCCACCGTATCCACTATCTCCTCCGTATCCACCGTCTCCTCCGTATCCACCGTCTCCTCCGTATCCACCGTCTCCTCCGTATCCACCGTCTCCTCCGTATCCACCGTCTCTACCGTCTCCTCCGTATCCACCGTTTCCTCCGTATCCACCGTCTCCTCCGTAAGAATATTCACACCCGTATCTATAATCCGGATACCCTTGTTGCGTCGGATAACTTGGTTGACCAGCATGGTATGAGTCATCTACAGGGGCTGTTTCATCAACAGGGGGATGCTTGTTCAAATCTAGAAACGGTCTGTTTTGTTCTCCTTGTATACTAGACACAACCTCCTTTTGCTCATTAGAATCGGGAATGCCAGACTCCTCCAAAATAAACAACCGTATCATCATTAGAAAATAATAAACTAAAACAACAACTAATTAAAACATTTAAGCTAATAACTGTTACCGGAACGCTTTCGGGCACCCAGTTGTCGCTAGAATACTGCCCGAAGACATAGTTGCTGTCCCAGTATGATGGCATTTCAACACTTCGGGATGATAAGAACACAAATGCAAACAATAATTCTTTCGAAGAAATACAAGAAGAAGCAGAATGAAAGAAATGTTGAATGATCGGGTGGACAAAGAATGCACTGTATGTTGCACTTTATGTGAGACATAGACGCCTCGTATAGCTCTAGACAACCCGTATAGCTTTAAGTCACATGTCAAACGTATAGTCAAATCCGTCACTAAGACGCCTCGTATAGGCCTATTCGAGGCGTCTTAGTACCCTCGTATCTGTCCCTCGTACAGGCCTATACTCCCCGTCTGATGTGACTGATATGACGTTGTACTTGGTGCAGAAGCTGGTCGGAAAAGCAACCCTATACGCCTCGTATAGCTCTATACGAGGCGTCTTGAAAGGTGTGGAAATAGGCATTAAGGTGTGTAAATATGTAGACCCTTAATGAATTATGAACCTGTTTTTTAAAAACAAAAACTAATGTGTTTTTATTTGAGTTTTTTTTATATACAAATAATCTACATCACGAGCGTCATGATAAAGTTATTTTTTTATTTGTATATTCGTATTCATATAATTTAAGCTATTTTTATTTGTACGTTCATATGGACGACGCAAGTTATATAGAACTTAAAGAAAAGTACTGTGATTATGATTATACAGTTTGAAAGGCATATTGGTTTGATCTGAAGGCAGTGAAAATGATACAGATGAAAAAGATATGATAGTGAAGAAGATGGTGTTAGATTCGTTTCAGTTACTTGTTTCTATATTAGTTGTTTTGGTATATTAGGCAATGTTTTCATGACCGGACTGACCGGTAACTAGAACCTGTAGGCCGTATTATTGATCACTTTTTAGCAATCTTCGTCGAGTGATTATCAGTTGAAACGGCAGGCCGTTAACCATGTTGGATTTGATCTCAACAGCAGTACTGCTAGAGAGTCGATCAAGTATAGATACGAACATGCATATAATGCTGGGCCTGAAGAAACCTTAATGATAGATCTGAAGTGTGAATCTGAATAGGGACTACTAGAGCAATGCTCTTTACTGGAAGCTCAGAGATCCTCAAAGTTCTCACCATGAGTTGAAGGAAATGAAGACGGGGATAGACTTAGAGCACCCACAGCGGTTGGTCCGCTGTGTGGTCCGCTCAAACAAACCCAAACCAAACAAACTTGCACTGTGAGGTGCCAACATGGCATGGTCTGGAGAGGGGGCAGTCCGGATTAAATTAAAAAAAACAATTTCTAGTGTTATTTTTATTTAAATAAAACCTTTTCTTAAATTTTAAAATTAATAGTTATATCCTAATTAAATTATAAAAATAAATATATAAACTAAATTAAAATTACATAAACCAAATTAAAAAAGTACACAAACCTAATTATAATATTACAATATTACACAAACCTAACAATTAAACCTAAACAAACCAAACAATTAAACCTAAACAAACCACATAATGCCTAAAAGACCAAAAAAATCCTAATGAAAAAGGTTGTGCGATGGAGGTGGCACATTACAATCATTTTTCTGACCGTTAGACCGATAATCTTGATGTATGCGTCCCCAGTCAGGAGTTGGGGGGATTGTTCATCGTGTGTTGGTGACAGGTATTCCTCTCCCGAGTTGGTTTCATACCCTTCAGCCCAGCTGGGTACGATTTGTGTTGGGCGGAGGTTAGTGGGTTCAGGGTTTGTCCGTGGAGGGTTTGTGGCAGGAGGGTTGGTGTTGAAGTTAGTTTGACTTCTCCCAAGTCACAGACGGTCAAATTGGAATTGTGCCATTGTCAAGCCGTACATGTAATTGGCTTCACCATCAGTGACACCATCCTAATCATACTTCTATGGAGGTGGAGGGTTCAAAAGATGAGGATTTAAACGTGGAAATCGCCATGTTCTTGCTGTCAGGGGTTGGTAGACAACCGCCAGTGGTTGGTACACTGCTGCTGGTGCTTACGACAAGTGGAGCGAGTTGTGGGTTAGATAGTCGATGAGAGGATCACCTGAGGTTTGACTGACTAGTTCCATCACCACCATATCTTTAAATTAGTTTGGTTCTTGCAATGATTTCAGTGATGAGTTCAGAGAAGTCAGAATTTGCAAAAATGAGGGGGAATAAAAATTTTATCAGAATATATTGAAATTCCGGCATTTTTGAAATTCAAAGGTGCAACAGTATTCGGGTGGTTCCGACTTCAGATTGTTTGGGTATGCATAGGATCTGGTTTCGTTAGTTCATGATCATATAAAGTTCAGATTCTACAGATCATGGTGAGAATGATGTCTTAGGGTTTGAGTCCCGAGTCTTCGTACAAGCCGGTTAGTAGGACTAGCGTCAAGAGATGCATTAGTATTGTCGATACTTAAAAGATATCTCAGAACTAGTAATTCTGTGATAGTCTAAAGTATCATAATGGTTAATCTTCGAGCATAGGAATTGTTTTTCGGACTAACCGCTGGGGAATGATCATGTTTGTTGATTAAGTTGCACAGACAAGCACATCCACACGAAAGTACTCGCCTGTCCCAATCTCACATGTGTATATAGTGTCGTGTGTTCGTTTGTTGTTAAGTTTTGGGAGTTTGGTTGGAGAGATTGCTGATGCTCTCTTCTGCCGGTGAATGATGTATGCCTTTCGGTATTAATGGAAGCTTTCTACTTATAACTATTCTTACGAGATTTCTACCGAATTAGCTTTATTCTATTCAAACTTCCGTCTAAACCCGTCCTATCCTTAACCTACAATGAGAATGGGAAATTCCCCATCAAGGTGAGGATGTCACTCCTATCTTGATGGTACAATTTTGTGAAAATCAATAAACGCGGATCGAGGAATTTTGCCAAAAGGGAGGCTTTTCACGCCTATTTTAGTGAGATCGTCTTGTTTGTGTAATGAGAGTGTCTTCGCATCTTTGTGTGTGTGGTATAGTTATTCTTAAGAAAGACATGTGTATAGAAAAAAGGTAATATGAGAAGCAAAATAGGGAGAATTCAAGTATTTAAGCATGATAACAAGAATCGTCAAGTGTGGGACTTCTTAACTATAAACTAGGTCAAAAGCATAGCAATTTTCTTAATTCCCTATAGTTATGGCTCTGACACCAATCTGTCACACCCCGACCAATGGCGGAAACATCGGAGTGAGACGAAAACGAGATTGTTCGAGACGTCATAATGACTAATTGTGACAATAATTAAATAAACCATATTTCATTTCATCTAACCAGAAGTACATTGTTTGAAATGGGAAATACAACATCTTGCAACTAATCAAAACAACATAGACGAAATACATAATTTAAAGTTTAGGTGTGTTTCTAATTCATCCTAAGTAAAGTTCTTCATATGTCGTCTTTAATTTCCTGCAACATGTATTCAAATACAATCAACAAAAGTTGGCGAGTGTACAAGTATGATTACATAGCATACGTATAAAAAAAGGTTGTCTCAAGTCCAACATGGCATTTTACATACTAAGTCAATTTCATACTAGCATGCACAACCTAAATGTCAAACCAACGTTTCCATGAGCGTAATCTTGTCATCACAATGAATAAGACCAGTATACGATTGAATACTTAACAATGACACTTCCTAAGGGCGGTGTGCTACTCCTATAGTGCTATACATGTTAAGGTAGGCTTACACAAAGTTTATAACAAGTAGTTTACATGTATGAGTGTTCAAGTATCTAGAATTAATAACTTAAGCATAACAAATAGCATGTTTGATGAATTGAGTGAATGTATAAGTTTGATTGTGTGCATTAGTGTACTTGATTAAGTCATACATGTTACACCCCCAAAAGTGATTAAAGCTTAAAAGGGGATTTGAGTACACTCACGATTTGCGTAGAAAGTCAACGAAAGTGAGTTTGCTGAGTCTTGAGTTTTGGAACACCGTAGTTACCCTAAGAGGGGAAACGAAGGTGTGTGAGTTACGGTTTAGTTATTGGATTAGATTGGGAGTATAGAGGATAATGTATACGTATATTGTAGTTCAATGAAAAGTAAAGGTACCATGAGAATGGTCATGTAAAGAGGTAGGATGATCAACATCCATGAAACTTCATTATATGATTCACCAAAGCACAAAATTATCAACTTAGTTGATGATTTCGGTTGGTCATGAATAAGATTGAAATTACAACTAACTAAGTTTGCCAAGTAGCCAAATAAGGATAACTCGGACGTGTACATACCCAACATGGTAAATGTTGGAGACGAGGTAGGGTTGGCTTACTTTGATTCTAGGAAGCTACTTGGAATATTGTAATATCTAGGTCATCAAATAACCAAGTGATCTCAAACTAGACTACTGCATTCTAATCATGGCAAATGTTTGGAGACTTGGTTTAGTTTGGTCACTTTATTACTAGTAAGTTTAATTGGTAACTTAGATGTAAGATTGGATGACAAGTTAAGAAAGTGTGGTAGTGGAAACAAAGTTGGAAAGCCAAGGCTCCCATGGTTCACACATTACCAAAACACAAGTCTTACCACATTGAAGATGGTGAGCTTGGATGGTGTCACACCCCGATATTTCCACGTATTACCGGTGGGCCCGGTGGGGAGTATCGTGACGTAGTTGATATCATCATAGATAATTTATCACAGTTTAATACACAGCGGAAGACGAAAGATAAAAACATTACAAACCGAATGAAAGTAATATCAATTATTACAAAAATGGTTGTAAAAGATCCACAGGCGGATCAAAGTAAAAAGGAACATTGTTCAACAGATTTATAAACAAAAACATGGGAATATGTCACAGAATAGTAACCAAGTTTTAAAAGTGTTCTAATTAGGTCACTCGTATCGTTTTGTCCCAATTAGATAACTTAACGTTCAAATCGAGTCATGTCCTTTTTTCTATGTGTCTAGAAAAAAATGAAGAATAAGATGTTGGGGTCGGATTATTTTAATATATGAAATTATATTTATTAAAAATAAAAACACTTTAATTACATTAAAAATTAAAAAAACAAGTTACAATCCACGTCATCACTTGAAGTTAGCATCAAATAAAAGGGGAAAAAGAAACAAAAATCCACATCACCATGGTTACTTATGAAATGGATGAAAAAACCCTTAATTTTAATGAAAAATGAATGTTGAGTGACATGATTGAGTGATCTAATTGGAACACTTTTGAAACATGGTTACTATTCTACAAAGTTACCCCAAACATCTAAGCTTGCAAGACTCTTCATTGATGCTAGGAGTAGCCAGCCTATTCCGTCTAGTACCTGCACTTAGCCTTTTTGGAAAATACGTCAGTTTTCACTGGTAAATACAATTAACCGACTCATTTTAAAAATATTTAAGAAAATTTATTTAAATGCACAAGGCACAAAATATCTTTTATAACTTGGGATAATTATTTAAAAATAAAATTGTTAAAGAATTACATGTTTATTATACGTTCAGTTGCCCGGGATGAAAACCGGGTTAAAGATTAATAGACACACCACAAGATATAATCCCGCAGCGAGTTATTCTCGAACAGGCGGTTATATCTTTTTATATACGCACCGGCAGGTGTATGCCTACACCCCGTGCTTAAGTCGTGGCCATTTCAATGAATGAGCCGAGGATATCCAGGACATGGTCATTAACCCCCCAAAAGGCTTAGAATAAACAAAACAGATTAAACGGGTTATCTCAATAATTTAACCTTCATACGATTAAAAATTTAATACCCGACCAAGCGGTATTTTATATACCGTACCCTAAGCCCGTATAAGGGAAAATAAGTTAAAAGTATTTACCTGAGCAAATTGTACAAATTTATCCCAGACGTACAAAATGGAACTCTAAGGCATGTCTAAACCAAGCTAAATTGGGTCAGAACTGAAAGTCAAAGCAAAAGTCTACTTTTGCGACTTTCGGTTCCGAACCGAGCCTAAACTCAAAATTGTCGGGTTGAACATGCTTAGACATGTTCTTACATTAAATACCAAGTTATTTAAGTGTTAAAACAGGTTTCATAGCTTCTACATTGCTAATTATGAATTTATTTGCAAAATAGCTTTCTGTTGACTTTTTTATAATTAAGTTTGACCCGATGATTGACCTAGTTAGAGTGAAAATCAGAGGGTGCCCTTTTAAGGGTTTATTACCCACATAATTACCAACTCATAGCCACTTTCAATTCGAAAAATGACTGGACCATTAGTGATTAATCACTAAGTCAAAGCTTAATTACGATGGCTTTGACTTTTGGTCATTAGACTAATAAAACTTGAATTAGGAAGGCTAAAAACACTCACAATGGTCCTTAGCACGAATTATGATCTAATGGAAGCTTGCTTGAAGTCCAGAGAGTGTATGAGAATGATTTTCAAATGTGCAAGAACAATGTTGCAACAAAGGCTACTTATATAGGAAGTTTAATTGCACAAGATCATTCCACATGAGTCTACCATTGATCCCTGATGAGTCCAAGTGTCCCCTATGCATGAAATACCACTGGTACAGCTCCTGAATTCTAAAACCATGCATCTAAGGTGGTGGAACCGGCTGAACCTGCAGCTGTCCACTATTTTCTTCCCAGTTACAGGTCTTACGAAGGGCCTTACGGTTCGTGTCCGCTTTTTAATCTTTATCGCCCAATTCAGCCACCTTACGGTCCGTAAGGTGGTCTCTTTGCGGTCTGTAAGACTCGGTCAGAAGACAAAAACTTGTGAACTTCTAACATTTGACCATGCAATCTCTTATAACTCGTATCTTTAGTCATTATCATCACAATGGGTCCACTTGATCAGGTCTGGTCAATCTTGAAAGTGTTGCCATGCATATGTGTTGTTTGGAATTTTGAAAGAAGCCAAGAAATGGAGAAATTTTCGTATAAACAGATAGGATCCCATATTTGAATATTTGCATTAGTTACTATGAGATTTTAACCGGATGCATGTGAAGTCCTCATCGGATATTTATGAAAGTTTATTATTATTTTACCAAGGTTCGGTAACGTTAAAAAGGTCACTCAGAGGTAATAATTAACATGTTGACGCTTTTAATCTCCTTAGTTATCTTTTAATATGATCCGGGTTTATAACACGTTTAACGTTCATGACACGTGTCTTTAATATATTGGGCGTGAATTTGCCAGGTGTTACATCCTCACCCCTTAAAAGAAATCTCGACCTCGAGATTTACTGAAATAAATAAGGGTACTTCTGTTTCATTGTGGACTCAACCTCCCACGTATATTCGGTACCTTTTCGGGCATCCCATTTAACCTTCACGATCGGTACATGCTTCTTTCGAAGCTTCTTAACCTGTCGATCCTCGAACGACAAAGGTTTTTCAACAAATTTCAGGCTCTCATCAATATGCACATCTGTATGTGGCATGACTAGTGATTCATCAGCTAGGCACTTCTTTAGATTGCAAATGTGGAACACATTGTGAATTCCACTAAGCTCTTCAGGCAGGTTTAATTTATAAGCCACTGCTCCGACACATTCAATGATCTCGAATGGTCCTATGTATCTTGGGCTTAACTTGCCCTTCTTGCCAAATCGCATTACCCCTTTCCAGGGTGACACCTTAAGAAAAACTTTGTCACCTACCTCAAATTTTAGAGGTTTACGCCTTTTATCTGCATAGCTTTTCTGCCTATCCCTGGCAGCTTTAAGACGATCACGTATCTGCACAATCTTATCTGTCGTCTCCAGGACTATATCAGGTCCTGTTAGTTGGACATCTCCAACTTCCGCCCAACAAACTGGCGTCCTGCACTTCCTTCCATACAAAGCTTCGAAAGGTGCAGCTTGAATACTTGAATGATAGCTATTATTGTATGAAAATTCAATCAACGGGAGGTGATCATCCCAACTTCCACCTAAATCAATAACACAATCTCTTAACATATCCTCCAGAGTTTGAATTATACGCTCGCTCTGACCATCCGTCTGAGGATGATATGCAGTGCTGAAGTTTAATCGAGTGCCTAGGGATTGCTGAAAGTTTTTCCAGAAATGCGATGTATATCTCGTATCCCTATCAGAGATAATAGACACTGGTACTCTGTGAAGAGATACAATCTCGTCCACGTACAGCTGAGCTAACTTATCTGAGCTGTGTGTTTCCTTTATAGGTAGGAAGTGGGCTGATTTAGTCAACCTGTCAACAATAACCCAAATAGTATCATTTCCTCGCTTTGTCTTTGCTAACTTTGTGATGAAATCCATAGTTACCATTTCCCACTTCCATGTGGGAAGTTCAGGCTGTTGCAACAGACCTGACGGTTTCTGGTGTTCGGCTTTAACCTGAGCACATGTCAGACATTTGGCCACATAAGTGGCTATAGACTTCTTCAAGCCTATCCACCAATAATTTGCCTTTAAATCCTGGTACATCTTGTCACAACCAGGATGAACAGAATACTTGGAGTTATGGGCTTCTTGAAGAATCACATCTCTAAGTCCTCCATAAATTGGAACCCATATTCGTCCATTCAATCTTAGGATTCCATCCTTGCCATATAATAACTGTTCAGCAGTTACTCCCAACTTTTCATTCGGATAGTTGGCTTTTAATACAGCTTCCTTCTAAGCGGCTAGCAATCTTTCATTCAAGCTGTTCTTTAATTCAATGCTCTTGGCATTGATTCTAATGGGCTTAATTCTTTCCTTCCGGCTCAAAGCATCGGCGACTACATTCGCCTTGCCTGGATGGTATCAGATTTCACAATCATAGTCGTTCAGTGTCTCCATCCATTGACGCTATCTCATGTTCAGATCCTTCTGGTTGAACAAGTGTTGAAGGCTTTTATGATCAAAATAGAACACGCACTTAGTACCATATAAATAATGCCTCCAAAGCTTCAGTGCAAATACAACGACACCCAACTCCAAATCGTGGCTGGTGTAATTCTTCTCGTGCACCTTTAACTGTCGAGAAGCATAGGCAATAACTTTGCCCTTCTGCATGAGCACACATCCCATACCTGTGTGCGATGCATCGCAGTAAACCACAAATTCTTCTATCCCATCAGGCAATGTTAACACTGGAGCATTGCTCAACTTTTGCTTAAGAATCTCAAAGGATTCTTGTTGCTTAGGACCCCAATCAAACTTGATATTCTTCCTAGCCAACGAAGTTAGGGGTGTAGTAATCCTTGAGAAATTTTCAATAAAGCGCCTGTAATATCCTACCAGACCCAAGAAGCTGCGAATCTCTGTGGGCATCTTCGGCTCTTGCCAATTCATGATAGCTTCAATCTTAGCGGGATCCACCTGGATACCACGCTCACTAACCACATGTCCAAGGAATTGGACTTCACGAAGCCAAAATTCACACTTTGAAAACTTGGCATAGAGCTTTTCTTGTTGAAGAAGTTTCAGCATACAATGAAGATGCTTCTCATGATCAGCCTGATTCTTCGAATAAATAAGAATATCATCAATGAAGACAATGACAAACTTGTCCAAGTAGGGTTTACAAACGCGATTCATGAGATCCATGAATGCTGCTGGTGCATTAGTGAGCCCGAACGGCATCACTAAGAACTCGTAGTGACCATAGCGAGTTCTAAATGCAGTCTTGTGCACATCTTCATCTCTAACCTTCAGCTGATGATAACCTGATCTCAAGTCAATCTTGGAGAAGTAACTGGCTCCTTGAAGCTGATCGAATAGATCATCGATCCTGGGCAATGGATATCTATTTTTGATTGTAACCTTGTTCAGCTCTCGATAATCAATGCATAAACGCATTGATCCATCTTTTTTCTTCACAAACAGGATCGGTGCTCCCCAAGGAGATGAGCTAGGCCTAATAAATCCTTTTGTCAACAAATCATCCAACTGAGTTCTCAACTCTTTCATCTCAGTTGGGGTCAACCGGTAAGGTGTTCTTGCAACAGGTGCTGCTCCAGGTATAATGTCGATTCTGAACTCCACTTGCCTATCTGGGGGTAAACCAGGTAGTTCTTCAGGGAATACATCAGGGTATTCAGAAATGATAGGGATGTCTTCAATCTTGGGCTTTGGTTCATCAATAGTCACCTGTGCCATATAAATGACACAGCCTTTCTTCATACACCTTGATGCCTTAAGCATAGACACTTGCTTGGGCAACCCGTACTGAGTATCTCCTT
Organism: Helianthus tuberosus; assembly: GCA_030545235.1. Classification (NCBI taxonomy): domain Eukaryota; kingdom Viridiplantae; phylum Streptophyta; class Magnoliopsida; order Asterales; family Asteraceae; genus Helianthus; species Helianthus tuberosus. Next base: position 75,613,978 of record CM060384.1, on the reverse strand, counting down.
GTATGGTAAGTGGCTCACTATATGGAGTCTTGATAAGTACTTGCTTCTGATCACAAACGATCTAAGCTTGGTTATGAGATAACCAATCCATGCCTATTACTATGTCGAATTCAACTAATTTCAAAGGAAGCAAAGACAATGGAAAAGAGTGGTTCCTAATGGATATGAAACATCCATCTAACACAGTTGAAGCAGTTTCTATGGTACCATCGGCCAATTCTACTTCATATTTTATACTTAAGGTTCTAACGGGCAGATTTAATAACTTACAAAATTTATCGTCGACAAACGACTTATCTGCACCCGAATCAAATAATACTCTTGCATAAACATCATTTATAAGGAAGGTACCTGTTATCACGTTGTCATCCTGAACTGCTTCCCGTGCATTCATTTGAAAGACCCTAGCATTGGTCTTTTTACCTTCTTCAGGTTTCTTTGCATACTTCGGGCAGTTGGACTTGATGTGCCCCTTCTCGTTATAGTTATAGCACGTCGCATCCTTTATCTTCTTGCAGTCTAACATCTTATGCTCATTCGACTTACAAATCCCACAAGCCCTGGGCTGTGATTGGGATTTCGATTCGTACCTGCATTTTCCCAGATGACGTTTCTTGCAAATTTTAAACTTGGGCTTTTCACCCGACTATTGATCATCTTTTCTAAACTCGGAACTCTTCTTGTGGTCAGAGTTCCCCTTGTGCCTCTTGTCTGAACGGTGTGAGTTATCATCCTCACGCTTCCTCTTCCCTGCATCAGAGTTCCTAAGCGATCTCTGCCTGACCGCATCCAGTGTAAGAGATAATGACAAATCAGCTACGGACCTAAAGGTTGTAGGTCTTGATGCCTTCACACTAGCTTTGATCTCCGAGGCTAAACCCCCAATGAAACGGGCTATACGCTTTGGTTCTGGTGTCACCAAGTAAGGAACCAATCGTGACATAGTGTTAAAACTTGTGAGATACGCCTGACAGTCTAAATTCTTCATAGCCAATGTCAGAAAGTCAGTCTCGATCTTCTCAACTTCGTGTTGAGGACATAAATTTTCTTTGATTAGAGCAACAAACTGCTCCCAAGACATGCTATATAAGTGGATCTTTCCTGTAGCTTGAATCAGTGACCTCCACCAAGCTAGAGCTTCTCCCTTAAACGATTGTGACACAAACTTCACGACGTCCTGCTCTGCACAACCACTAATGTCAACCACTGTATCCATTTCATCGAGCCAGGTCATACAATCAACGGCTCCCTTCTCCCCTATAAAGTCTCTAGGCTTGCAGGAGATAAAATACTTATAAGAACAGCCCTTAACACGCGGCTCTTGATTGAGCACAACTTTCCTAGATGGAACACTCCTCTGATTTGATGAGTGATGAGAATCACTCTTGCGAGCTATATGAGTCTTGGAGGGTGGTTTCGAATGAGGTACAGACTGAGTTCTAACGCGAGTTTCACTCGATTCATTAAATTGTCTTTTAAGAGCTCGAGTAACGGCATTATCTATTAATGCTTGCTATTCCGCGCCCGCTACATTAACTCTGGAAGTGTCATGATTCTCCCTCGGGTGATTGCCCAGCCATGTAGCTTGATTTCTACATAAAATATTGACAATATTTATTCAAAAGTCCATTATGGAATTGTCCTTTATGGCAATTCATTAACCATGGTAGCCATAATCCATATTGGTTAATTTAATTAAGCATATTCATTCAGGATTATAATTATTCTCAGTCATAATTTATTAACATATTATAATGGCACATAAGGCCAGGTCACAGGGACAATTTAAACTATAAGCCATGATCTTATATGATCGAGGCATTAAGGCATTGAATCATAGTTCATTACCTTTCTTGACAGGGAGTTATAGGCTACAAATGTCTTTTGTATTATATGACAATGATTATGGCCTGTAGGCATTACATCACTAATAGATGTCTCATATATGATCATCTTAAATGATTGTCACACCCCGATATTTCCACGTACTACCGGTGGGCCCGGTGGGGAGTATCGTGACGTGGTTGGTAACATTTCAGTCAAACAACACAATATTTAATATGCACAATGGAAGCAAAAGATAAATATATTTCAACTTTAATAAATTTGTAATATCAAGTTTCACAAACAGTTGAAAGTAATCCACAGGTGGATCAAAAATAAAATGGAAACATTGTTCAACAGTTTTGGCATACAAGCTTGCGAGACTTATTGTGGACGCTAGGAGAAAGCCAGCCTAGTAAGCGTAGTACCTGCACTTAACCTTTTTGGGAAAATACGTCAGTTTATACTGGTAAATACAATTAACTGACTCATTTAGAAAATGTTTAATAAAATTGATTTGGATGCACGTGGCACAAACTTTTATAACTTGGGATAATTATTTGAATATAATCTTGTAAAAGAATTACATGTTCCTTATGCGTTCAGTAGCCCGATCCGTAGACCGGGTTAAAGATCAATAGACACACCACATTATTATTTTTGGCACTGACGGGTGTACGCCTACACCCCGTGCTTAGGTCGTGGCCATCTCGTAAGATGATGCCAAGGATATCCGGGACATGGTCATTAACCCCCCAAAGGCTTTAAGCGAACAAAACATTTCAAAACGGAGCATATCAATGATTTAACCTCTATTCGATTAAAGATTCAATGCCCGACCAAGCGGTATTTTATATACCATACCCCAAGCCCGTATATGGAAAATAAGTTAAAAGTATTTACCTTTGCAAGTATCAATCACAAATAGCAAGTGCGTGTAGCTTTTACCGGGTCTCCTATTCTGGAACGAAGGTTTATAATAACCTATTAGAATCCTACCGGGTCTTTAATTAAGCCTAAGCCTAGACCGGTTAGTTTTAAAGAAAGATACGGTTCGAACGCGTGATTAAGCGAAGACCGGAATAGAATGTGATTTAGACCCGACAAGTTTGAAGACTTGTATAATATGGGTAATCTAAACATATTCTGGATTTTGAGATAAAAACGATAAGGTTTGACCCGTTTCGGCTAATTTATGCAAACTAGTTACATAAACTGAACCGAACGTGAAAAAAGCGTAACGGATAACCGAATGAGTCATTAACAGGTTTCCTAAGTTAATATGCCTTAAATATGTTGTGATATCAGTAGGATACCTTCCATTATGCCCAAAACGAGTTTAATCTCAATTTAAGCCCCGTAGGGGTATTTTGGTCATTTTAAAGATTATAAAAGAGATTGAATGAATTTCTGAGATTCGGGTCCGAATACATCAGTAAAATAACTTATTTTAATAGGTCATATCAGTTGTGCTAAGTCTTAAATGACAAAAATGGTTTTAAACATAAACTATGTGTTTAATATGCTTAAAAAGCCATGTTAAGCGATTTCCGGGTTATACAGGAAATCTGAGTTTTCTGATCAGGTTATAAATTTCAAAATACTACATTTATTATATAAAATCAGTAGCAATTGGATTGGTGTCAAAATACTATGTAGAACTCATTTTATACACAAAAAGGGTATAATCGGTATTTACCGAATCAACGCCATAACCTTAGGTTATGAGCAGGTTAAAAATAATTAAAAATCTTTAAAAATCCCAAAATATTATATTACATCAGTGGGTAAAAGGTTTGGTGTCAAAAATTGGGTTTGGATAGGCTTTATGCTAATTGCGCCATTTAATTAACAAAAAGCTTTTTAAATGCGCTATTTAGCATAACTCCTATTCTGGACCTCGAACTGATGTGAAATTTTAGGGACATGTTTATAAATTAGTAATAAATATTATTGTCCTTTCACATTTCCAAAATTCTTGTTTTATGGTCAAAAGGGCATTATGGTCAACATTAGGCAATTAACGGAAATATGTAAACGAATCGGTCAATCAACGAACCAACCACAGAGGGTTATACTAACATGTAACCTGGTCGTAAGGAAGTCCTAAGGCATTTCTAAACTCTACTAAAATGGGTCAGAACTGAAGTCAAAGTTTTGCGACTTTCGGTTCCGAACCGGGTCTAAACAGAAAATTGTCGGATCAAACAAGCTAAGACCAGTTCTTATACTTATTACCGAGTTATATGAGTGATAAAATAGGTTACATGCCTTCTACATTGCTAATTATGCGTTAATTAAAAAATTAAGCTTCTGTTGACTTTTTATAAACAACTTTGACCCGACATTTGATCTAGTTAGAGCGGGAATCAGAGGGTGCCCTTTTAAGGGTTTATTACCCACATAATTACCAACTTATAACTACCTTCAATTTGACTAATCACTGGACCATTAATGATTAATCGCTAAGTCAAACGTTAATTACGACGGTTTGACTTTTAAGCTAATAACTAAGTAAAACTCAATTATGGAAGGTCAAGTATACTTACAGAAGTCCTATGCACGATTAGAGATGACTTGGAAAGGCACTTGTGCTCCAGAAATGATCAGAAGTGGAGTTGTGATGGGATGATCAAAAGTTGCAAATAATGGTGCTTTATATAGTGCTTAAATCTCACTAGATTGTTGACAACCAAAGCTACAACTGATCATGGATCATCCACAAGTGTCCCTAGTGCCTAGGAATTATTAGGGGTCGCCCATGGAAGTGAAAATACCTGTTTTAAGTCGGTTACAAGGCTGAACAGGCTGCTGCCTGTATTTTCTGCATCTGGGGATTGCACGCGGCCCGCGTAAAGTTCTGGTAAGACTTATGCGGCCCGCCTGAGGCCTGGTGTCAGGTTAAGAACTTTTTAGTTATTGCATCTTGGCTCTTGGTCCTTCGAAAGGTCATTCCCCTTTATATTTTTCATTATGAGCCCTTCAAATTTACCTATAAGGGCTTCAAGACTTATACCCATTTTGTTAAGTCCTTGGTTAACTTTGTTATCACCCGAAAAGTCATAAACTTCATCGTTGACGCTTTTAACCCCTCGTATACGAATTTTATCATAACTTTCTCATACGATAACGAAACTTGGTGAAATTTTTATCATGTATTCTAGTGAGCATAATTAATCGTTACAAAGCTTCGGGTTTGCTAAAAGGTCACTCAGAGGTATACCTTAAACATGTTGACACATTTAACCCCTGTAGTTTGTAATTTCTCACTTTCTTTCACAATTAGCTTCGTATGATCCATGATTTATTCGTTTAAGGGTATACGCATCATGTAGGGTTATTGTAAAGTATATTTATCCATTGTTGACATTTTGAACCCTTGTATTCACATACTTTCCATGTTTGTCAACTTTAGTCCCTCTAGAGTATTCTTTCACACGTTCAAGCTTATGACACGTGTCAATACATTATAGGATGTGAATTTTCGAGGTGTTACATCCTCACCCCCTTAAAAGAAATCTCGACCTCGAGATTTACTAAAATAAATGAGGGTACTTTTCTTTCATTGTGGACTCAACCTCCCACGTGTACTCGGGACCTCTACGGGCATCCCATTTCACCTTTACTATTGGCACATGCTTCCTTCGAAGCTTCTTAACCTGTCGATCCTCGATCGACACAGGTTTTTCAACAAAATTCAAGCTCTCTTCTATGTGCACATCTGTATGTGGTATGACTAGTGATTCATCAGCGAAACACTTCTTCAGATTGCAGATGTGGAATACATTGTGAATACCACTGAGCTCTTCAGGTAAGTTTAACTTATAGGCAACTGATCCGACACGTTCGATGATCTCGAATGGTCCTATGTATCTCGGGCTTAACTTGCCTTTCTTACCAAATCGCATCACTCCCTTCCAGGGTGATACTTTAAGCAACACTTTGTCACCTACCTCGAAGTTAAAAGGTTTACGCTTTAAATCTGCGTAGCTTTTCTGCTTATCTCGGGCAGCTTTCAGACGGTCACGAATCTGGACAATCTTGTCTGTCATTTCAAAGACTATTTCTGGTCCTGTTAGTTGGACATCTCCAACTTCCGCCCAACAAACGGGCGTTCTGCACTTTCTACCGTATAAGGCCTCGAAGGGCGCAGCTTTAATGCTCGAATGGTAGCTATTGTTATATGAGAACTCGATTAATGGTAGGTGGTTATCCCAACTACCACCCAAGTCAATCACACATGCACGAAGCATATCTTCCAACGTTTGGATTGTACGCTCACTCTGGCCGTCCGTCTGGGGATGGTAAGCCGTACTAAAATTTAAGCGCGTGCCCAAAGATTGTTGGAAACTTTTCCAAAAATGTGACGTGTATCTAGTGTCTCTATCAGAGATAATAGACACTGGTACGCCATGCAGAGATACAATCTTATCTACGTACAGTTGGGCTAACATGTCGGAGCTATAGGTCTCCTTAATGGGTAGGAAATGTGCTGACTTAGTCAGTCTATCCACTATCACCCATATAGTGTCATTTCCTTTCCTTGTCTTCGGCAACTTGGTGATAAAGTCCATTGTCACCATTTCCCACTTCCACGTGGGAAGTTCATGCTGTTGTAGCAAACCTGACGGCTTTTGATGTTCAGCTTTGACTTGCGCACATGTCAAACATTTAGCTACATAGGTGGCTACAGACTTCTTCAAGCCTATCCACCAATAGTTTGCCTTTAGATCCTGGTACATCTTATCAGCTCCAGGATGAACGGAATATTTAGAACTATGGGCTTCCTGGAGGATAACATCCCGAAGTCCTCCATAAACTTGAACCCATATTCGTCCATTTAATCTCAGGATTCCGTCCTTGCCATGGGATAACTGTTCTTCAGTTACTCCTAGCTTTTCATTAGGATAGTTAGCTTCCAACATAGCTTCCTTATGTGCAGCTAACAACCTTTCATTCAAACTGTTCTTTATCTCAATGCTCTTGGCATTGATTCTTATAGGTTTAACTCTTTCTTTGCGACTCAAAGCATCGGCGACTACATTCGCCTTGCTAGGATGGTATCTGATTTCACAATCATAATCATTCAAAGTTTCCATCCAACGTCGTTGCCTCATGTTTAGGTCCTTCTGGTTAAACAGGTGTTGAAGGCTCTTGTGATCAGAATAGATCACACACTTGATTCCATACACGTAGTGCCTCCAAAGTTTCAGTGCAAATACAACGGCACCCAACTCCAAGTCATGGGTGGTGTAATTCTTTTCATGCACCTTTAACTGACGTGAAGCATAGGCAATAACCTTGCCTTTCTGCATAAGCACACATCCCATCCCAGTGTGCGATGCATCACAATATACCACAAACTCTTCTATTCCATCAGGCAATGCCAACACAGGAGCATTGCTCAACTTTTGCTTGAGGATATCGAAGGATTCTTGCTGCTTAGGACCCCAATTGAACTTTATTTTCTTCCTAGTCAAGGAAGTTAGGGGTGCAGCAATTCTTGAAAATTTTTCAATAAAGCGCCTGTAGTATCTTGCCAATCCCAAGAAACTGCGAATCTCTGTAGGCGTCTTCGGTTCTTGCCAATTCATGATAGCTTCAACTTTAACGGGATCCACCTGGATACCACGCTCACTAACCACATGTCCAAGGAATTGGACTTCTCAAAGCCAAAATTCACACTTCGAAAATTTGGCGTAGAGCTTCTCCTGCTGAAGTAGTGAAAGAATACATCGAAGATGTTTCTCATGGTCGGCCTGATTCTTTGAATAAATCAGAATGTCGTCAATGAAGACGATAACAAATTTGTCCAAGTATAGTTTGCAGACACGGTTCATGAGATCCATGAATGCCGCTGGTGCATTAGTGAGCCCAAAAGGCATCACTAGGAACTCGTAGTGACCGTAACGAGTCCTAAATGCAGTCTTGTGTACGTCTTCATCTCTAACCTTCAGTTGGTGATAGCCTGACCTTAAGTCAATCTTAGAGAAGTAACTTGCCCCCTGAAGCTGATCGAACAGATCGTCGATCCTGGGCAATGGATACCTATTCTTGATAGTGACCTTATTAAGCTCACGGTAATCGATGCACAGACGCATCGATCCATCCTTCTTCTTGACAAATAAGATTGGTGCTCCCCAAGGAGACGAACTAGGTCTAATGAAACCTTTGGCCAGCAATTCATCCAGTTGTGTTCTCAATTCCTTCGTCTCTGTTGGTGCCAACCTATAAGGTGCTCTAGCAACAGGTGCTGCTCCAGGGATGATGTCAATTCTGAACTCTACTTGCCTATCTGGTGGTAACCCAGGTAGTTCTTCAGGGAAAACTTCAGGGTATTCAGAAATGACGGGGATGTCTTCAATCTTAGGCTTCGGCTCATCAATAGTCATTTGTGCCATGTAGATGACACAACCCTTCTTCAAACACTTAGAGGCCTTGAGCATAGTCACTTGCTCAGGCAGTCCATACTGGGTATCTCCCTGAATGGTAAGTGATTCATCAGACGGAGTCTTGATCACCACTTGCTTCTTATTGCAGACAATCTGGGCCTGGTTATGAGATAACCAGTCCATGCCTAAAACTATGTCGAAACCGGCTAACTTCAAAGGAAGTAAGGACAAAGGAAAAAGTGGTTCTTAATGGATATGAAACATCCATCTAATATGGTTGAGGCGGTTTCTAAGGTGCCATCTGCTAATTCCACCTCATACTTCACACTTAGGGTTTTAACAGGTAAATTCAGCAATTTACAAAACCTATTATCTACGAATGACTTATCAGCGCCTGAATCAAAAAGTACTCTCGCATAGACATCATTTATAAGGAAGGTACCTGTGATCACATTGTCGTCCTGCACAGCTTCCTTTGTATCCATCCTGAAGACCCTAGCATTGGTCTTCTTCCCTTCATCAGCTTTCTTTGCATATTTTGGGCAATTTGTCTTAATGTGCCCTTTTTCGTTGCAACTGTAGCACGTTGCGTCCTTCAGTTTCTTGCACTCTAGGGTTTTATGTTCCGAAGATTTGCAAATCCCACAAGGTCTCGGATGAGATTGGGATTTTGAGTCAAGTCTGCACCTCCCAAAGTGGTGCTTCTGACAAATCTTACACTTGGGCTTATCTCCAGATTGATGCCCATCCTTCTTAGAACCAGACCCCTTCTTGCGGTCATTTTTTCCCCTGTGCTTCTTGTCTGATCGTCGTGAATTGTCATCTTCACGCTTCCTCTTCTCGGTATCCGTGTTCCTCAGCGATCTTTGTCTGACCGCATCCAGTGTGAGGGACAGAGATATATCAGCTACAGATCTGAAAGTAGCTGGCCGAGAGACTTTCACGCTTGCCTTAATTTCTGGGGCTAAACCCCCAATGAAACGAGCTATTCTTTTGGGTTCCGAGGTCACCAGATACGGAACCAATCTTGACATTGTATTAAAGCTCGTAAGGTAAGCTTGGCAATCCAGGTTTTTCATCACCAAAGACAGAAAATCCGACTCAATCTTTTCAACCTCATGCTGAGGACAGTAGTTCTCTTTGATGAGGGCAACAAATTGTTCCCATGTCATATTGTACAGTGGAATCTTCCCAGTAGCTTGAATCAACTCTCCACCAGGCTAAGGCCTCACCTTTGAACGATTGAGACACAAACTTTACCACATCCTTCTCAGCGCACCCGCTGATATCAACCACGGTGTCCATCTCATCCAACCATGTCATGCAGTCTATAGCTCCTTTCTCCCCAGTGAAATCCCTGGGTTTGCAGGAAACAAAATACTTGTAGGAGCAACCCTTATCACGGGGTCCTTGATTCAATACAATCTTTTGAGATGGAGCACTTTGCTGATTTGAGGACTGACGATCGTCATCACCTTTCTTGGGCTCTTCCTTCTTGGAGGGTGGCTTGCTGTGAGCCTCAGAATGAGTCTTAGGCTTTGAGTGTGGTGCTGATAGGGTCCTACTTCGAGTCCCGCTATATTCATTATACTGCTGCTCTATTGCTTTTGTAACAGTGTTGTCTATTAACGCTTGCAGTTCAGCACCCGCTATATTAATCCAGGCATCATTCTGATTTTCCCGTGGATGACTGTTGATTTCATCTGAGTCAGCCATTGTATCTTGAACTGTTGCATAAGATATGACAATAATTTATTTGGGAGTTTATTATAGAATTGTCTTTTATGACAATTCATTAACCATGGTAACACTGGCCATATTTGGTTAATTTGTTAATCATATTTATTTAGGATTTTCATTATAATTTATCCTAATTATAAAACAATAACAGTTTTATTAGTAGCACAAAAGGCCTAGTCACGAGGACATTTTTAAATTATAAGCCATGATTTCAGAGAATCAAAGCATGAAGGTTTGAACATAGTTCTTTACCTTTTTCTGACAGGGAGTCGTAGACTACTACTGTCTTTTGTCTTATATGACAATGAGTAAGGCCCGTAGGCACTACATCACCAATGGATATTTAATCATATGATCATCTTAATTGATGATTTAAAACTCATGATTTATAGATCATTAAGTTGGGTTAGGAAATCTTTTGAAGAATCCTATTATAAGAATGACGTGTGTGATTTTAACGAATCACTTCTGCCAGGAGCGTTAACATGTTTTCAGATGTTAACAGGAATTTCAATCTTTTAAACAGGTCTTACCATCTCGGCCAAGTCTTATAATGACATGCAGGCTAGGTAATACCTTTAAGATTCTTAGTTAATATTTAATGGGCAGATTATTTTAAAAGGAATGATTTTTATTCATTTATTTCATATAGTTATGAATATAATTACAAGAATGAAATTTATAAACTTAACATTTCATTAACCTCAAAAGAAGTCTTATAATGACATGCAGGCTAGGTAATACCTTTAAGATTCTTAGTTAATATTTAATGGGCAGATTATTTTAAAAGGAATGATTTTTATTCATTTATTTCATATAGTTATGAATATAATTACAAGACATGCAGGCTAGGTAATACCTTTAAGATTCTTAGTTAATATTTAATGGGCAGATTATTTTAAAAGGAATGATTTTTATTCATTTATTTCATATAGTTATGAATATAATTACAAGAATGAAATTTATAAACTTAACATTTCATTAACCTCAAAAGAAGTACATATTGCCCTAAACGGGACTTTTACAGAAACAACTTGCCCACGCAGGAGCTAAAACCAAACAAACATACCCACGCAGGGGTCAACGGAAAAACATGCCCACGCAGGGGCAGAATACAAGAAGTCATACCCACGCAGGGGCTAAAGAAAGATAAGTCCACGCAGGGACTAAGTACATAACTAAATCTCCACGCAGGGACTTGATTAAAATAGTACATATAGGGATTTAATGATCCCTCTTCTTCTTCCCCTTTAGCAAGCTCGCAAGGCCTTTGAGGAATCCCCGATTGTTCCTGCGTTCTTCCTGAAACTCATGTTCCACCCGACTTAATCTTTGGAGGATCTCCTCCTGTTCTGGTGGGGAAAACCGTGGCGGCTGCGATTGTTGCCGAATCGGAGGTCGTGCAGGCATTTGATACCCATGAGTTGGATATCCCACTCCCCAAGGAGCTCCATACGGTCCTTCCGGGTGAAGGGCGTTGTAATTTGCCGCTACTAAGTACGGGTCGGCTTCAGCATAGTTATAACGAGTGTGAGCCGGCTGCTCAAACGGATTATACGCCGTCGAACCAGCGTATGCAGGAATCGGGTTATCAAAACCCATCGGTGGTGGCTGTGGTGCAACTGGTGCAGAGTTCACCTCTGGAACTGGGTTTGAGGGCCCACCCATTTGTGGGTCTTCATGCAGTGGCGGGTAGTGACTGCCACTGGAGTGTCGAGGGGTGCTAAAGTGGAAATCCCCTCCTCGCGCGGATATTCTTGCGCCTGTTCTCTGATGCCTTGGTGGTTCTAGAGGTGCTTGATGAACTGACGGCGGTGGAGGCGGTGGCGTGACTGCCACAAAACGTGAATCCCCAGAGGGATCCTGTTGCTGCTGCTGCTGGTGAGGTGATGAATGGTGAGAAGGTGTAAAATACCATTCATGCTGGTTAAACCTCGCTTGATAACTGTCTGGACCACCGTAGGGTGATCCGTGGAAGGATGATCCATCGGAAATCTCGATGGGATGGTTGGGAGTCCCGGTTGCAGGCTCGACGGGGTCCGTGTCCTCGTCCTCGTCCATTGCTTGATCGCCAGAAAAGTGATCCTCCGGTCCCAATGGGTTAAAACCCACTAGTTCTTGAATATAGTTTGCCGGGTTAAACCGGCCCTGAAAGACAGGAGTAGGTTCGCTGAAGGAATGGTGCGAAAGGGATCACTGGAGAGGTATATATGAAGGTTGTGGGTTATCGGGCTCGTTTTCCGAGTGCGGCCCAAAAGAATGACGATAGGGAGGCGTTGAGCTGTGCGAGACAGACCGTCTGGCGGGCTCCGTGTAGGTCCTCCAGGATCCTTGCGGTTCGGCACTCATAGTATTAGAAGGAGTTCGTCGGTGCGAAGGCCCGGCTTCGTGATCGTTGGGGGCGGTGATTGGCCCCTTGCCTCTTCCTCCTCTTCTGAATCTTGGTGGCATATTTCCTGTCAACACAAATAAAAGATACAACAAGAAATATAAAGGACAAAGTAAAAATTAAAACAATTTGGATTATTCCTAAGTTCTTTGTCTAGACTCGAAAATTTAGGAATGTGCAATTGTGTCATTGAGATTAAACACAAAAGGCTAGTGTTTAATTCACTCAATGTTGGCTCTGATACCAACCTGTCACACCCCGATATTTCCACGTATTACCGGTGGGCCCGGTGGGGAGTATCGTGACGTGGTTGGTAACATTACAGTCAAACAACACAATATTTAATATGCACAGCGGAAGCAAAAGATAAATATATTTCAACTTTAATAAATTTGTAATATCAAGTATCACAAACAGTTGAAAGTAATCCACAGGTGGATCAAAAATAAAATGGAAACATTGTTCAACAGTTTTGACATCCAAGCTTGCGAGACTTATTGTGGACGCTAGGAGAAAGCCAGGCTAGTTCGCGTAGTACCTGCACTTAACCTTTTTGGGAAAATACGTCAGTTTACACTGGTAAATACAATTAACTGACTCATTTAGAAAATGTTTAATAAAATTGATTTGGATGCACGTGGCATAAACTTTTATAACTTGGGATAATTATTTGAATATAATCTTGTAAAAGAATTACATGTTCCTTATGCGTTCAGTAGCCCGATCCGTAGACCGGGTTAAAGATCAATAGACACACCACATTATTATTTTTGGCACTGACGGGTGTACGCCTACACCCCGTGCTTAGGTCGTGCCCATCTCGTAAGATGATGCCAAGGATATCCGGGACATGGTCATTAACCCCCAAAGGCTTTAAGCAAACAAAACATTTCAAAACGGAGCATATCAATGATTTAACCTCTATTCGATTAAAGATTCAATGCCCGACCAAGCGGTATTTTATATACCATACCCCAAGCCCGTATAGGGAAAATAAGTTAAAAGTATTTACCTTTGCAAGTATTAATCAAAAATAGAAAGTGCGTGTAGCTTTTACCGGGTCTCCTATTCTGGAACGAAGGTTTATAATAACCTATTAGAATCCTAACGGGTCTTTAATTAATCCTAAGCCTAGACCGGTTAGTTTTAAAGAAAGATACGGTTCGAACGCGTGATTAAGCGAAGACCGGAATAGAATGTGATTTAGACCCAACAAGTTTGAAGACTTGTATAATATGGGTAATCTAAACATATTCTGGATTTTGAGATAAAAACGATAAGGTTTGACCCGTTTCGGCTAATTTATGCAAACTAGTTACATAAACCGAACCGAACGCGAAAAAAGCGTAACGGATAACCGAATGAGTCATTAACAGGTTTCCTAAGTTAATATGCCTTAAATATGTTGTGATATCAGTAGGATACCTTCCATTATGCCCAAAACGATTTTAATCTCAATTTAAGCCCCGTAGGGGTATTTTGGTCATTTTAAAGATTATAAAAGAGATTGAATGAATTTATGAGATTCGGGTCCAAATACATCAGTAAAATAACTTATTTTAATAGGTCATATCAGTTGTGCAAAGTCTTATATGACAAAAATGGTTTTAAACATAAACTATGTGTTTAATATGCTTAAAAAGCCATTTTAAGCGATTTCCGGGTTATACAGGAAATCTGAGTTTTCTGATCAGGTTATAAAGTTCAAAATACTACATTTATTATATAAAATCAGTAGCAATTGGATTGGTGTCAAAATACTATGTAGAACTCATTTTATACACAAAAAGGGTATAATCGGTATTTACCGAATCAACGCCATAACCTTAGGTTATGAGCAGGTTAAAAATAATTAAAAATCTTTAAAAATCCCAAAATATTATATTACATCAGTAGGTAAAAGGTTTGGTGTCAAAAATTGGGTTTGGATAGGCTTTATGCTAATTGCGCCGTTTAATTAACAAAAAGCTTTTTAAATGCGCTATTTAGCATAACTCCTATTCTGGACCTCGAACTGATGTGAAATTTTAGGGACATGTTTATCAATCAGTAATAAAGATTATTGTCCTTTCACATTTCCAAAATTCTCGTTTTATGGTCAAAAGGGCATTATGGTCAACATTAGGCAATTAACGGAAATATGTAAACGAATCGGTCAATCAACGAAGCAACCACAGAGGGTTATACTAACATGTAACCTGGTCCTAAGGAAGTCCTAAGGCATTTCTAAACTCTACTAAAATGGGTCAGAACTGAAGTCAAAGCAAAAGTCAAAGTTTTGCGACTTTCGGTTCCGAACCGGGTCTAAACAGAAAATTGTCGGATCAAACAAGCTTAGACCAGTTCTTATACTTATTAACGAGTTATATGAGTGATAAAATAGGTTACATGCCTTCTACATTGCTAATTATGCGTTAATTCAAAAATTAAGCTTCTGTTGACTTTTTATAAACAACTTTGACCCGACATTTGATGTAGTTAGAGCGGGAATCAGAGGGTGCCCCTTTAAGGGTTTATTACCCACATAATTACCAACTTATAACTACCTTCAATTCGACTAATCACTAGACCATTAATGATTAATCGCTATGTCAAACGTTAATTACGACGGTTTGACTTTTAAGCTAATAACTAAGTAAAACTCAATTAAGGAAGGTCAAGTATACTTACAGAAGTCCTATGCACGATTAGAGATGACTTGGAAAGGCACTTGTGCTCCAGAAATGATCAGAAGTGGAGTTGTGATGGGATGATCAAAAGTTGCAAATAATGGTGCTTTATATAGTGCTTAAATCTCACTAGATTGTTGACAACCAAAGCTACAACTGATCATGGATCATCCACAAGTGTCCCTAGTGCCTAGGAATTATTAGGGGTCGCCCATGGAAGTGAAAATATCTGTTTTAAGTCGGTTACAAGGCTGAACAGGCTGCTGCCTGTATTTTCTGCATCTGGGGATCGCACGCGGCCCGCGTAAAGTTCTGGTAAAACTTACGCGGCCCGCCTGAGGCCTGGTGTCAGGTTAAGAACTTTTTAGTTATTGCATCTTGGCTCTTGGTCCTTCGAAAGGTCATTCCCTTTTATATTTTGCATTATGAGCCCTTCAAATTTACCTATAAAGGCTTCAAGACTTATACCCATTTTGTTAAGTCCTTGGTTAACTTTGTTATCACCCGAAAAGTCATAAACTTCATCGTTGACGCTTTTAACCCCTCGTATACGAATTTTATCATAACTTTCTCATACGATAACGAAACTTGGTGAAATTTTTATCATGTATTCTAGTGAGTATAATTAATCATTACAAAGCTACGGGTTTGCTAAAAGGTCACTCAGAGGTATACCTTAAACATGTTGACACATTTAACCCCTGTAGTTTGTAATTTCTCACTTTCTTTCACAATTACCTTCGTATGATCCATGATTTATTCGTTTAAGGGTATACGCATCATGTAGGGTTATTGTAAAGTATATTTATCCATTGTTGACATTTTGAACCCTTATATTCACATACTTTCCATGTTTGTCAACTTTAGTCCCTCTAGAGTATTCTTTCACACGTTCAAGCTTATGACACATGTCAATACATTATAGGACGTGAATTTTCGAGGTGTTACAATGATGATCTGAACCCATTATTTATAGTTCATTAGGCTAAATAAGTAATCTGAAAGAATCCAATATAAGGATGACATGTGATTTTTAACGAATCACATCTGTCAGGAGTGTTAACATGTTCTCAGATGTTAACAAGGATTTGAATCTTTTTAAACAGGTTTTATCATCATGGCCAGGTCTATAATGACATGCAGGCTAGGTTATACCTTTTAAGATTCTTATTTAATATTTAAAGGCAGATCATTTAAAAGGAATGATATTTTTTATTTATTTCATATTTTATATTTATACATATAATGATAAAATGAAAATTTTAAATTAAAACATTCCATAATTAAATAAAAAGAGTACATAAATGCCCTAAACGGGACTCTAACAGAAATAACTTGCCCACGCAGGGGCTAAACTGAAATACAAGTCCTCGCAGGGACTGAGTACATAAATAGATGTCCACGCAGGGACTTTATTGAAAATTAAAGAAAAACAAACAAACAAACAAGGAATCTCAATGATCCTTTCTGCTCTTTCCCTTGATTAAGCTCGCCAAACCTTTAAGAAATCCCCGGTGGCTTCTACGCTCCTCTCGAACCTCCCGTTCCACCTGGCTCAACCTTTGTAGAATCTCTTGTTGCTATGGTGGCGGTATCAGTGGCGGCTGCAACGGCTGCTGATGCTGCGGAGGTTGAGGAGGTGGCGGGTATTGGTACCCATAGGGCGGGTACCCAGTCTGATATGGGACTCCATAGGGCCCCTCGGGATGAAGAGCATTGTAGTTTGCCGCTACAAGGTATGGGTCAACTTCGGCGTAGTTGTAGTTAGTATGGGCTGGCTGCTCAAAAGGGTTATACGCCGCTACACCGGCGTATGAAGGAATTGGGTTATCATAACCCACTGGGGGCGGTGCGACTGGCGCAGAGTCCACCTCGGAAACGGGGTTTGAAGGCCCACCCATCTGTGGGTCTTCATGAAGTGGCGGGTAATGACTGCCACTTGAATGCTGAGGGGTGCTGAAATGGAATCCCCCTCCCACAGACATCCGTGCTCCTGATCTCCTACGCCTAGGTGGCTCCAGAGGCGGTTGCTGCTCTGGCAGTGGTGGTGGCGGTGGAGTGACCGCTACAAAACGTGAATCCTCAGAGGGATCCTGTTGTTGCTGATGCTGCTGCGATGGGTTGTAGGAGGGAGTAAACACCCAGTCGTATTGGGCAAACCTCGCGTCATAGCTTTCTGGACCACGATAAGGTGATCCATGAAAAGACGACCCATCCGAAATCTCGATGGGGTGAGTAAGTGTCCCAAATGGTGGTTCGGCAGGATCTGGGTCATCATCCATATCCATTCCCTGAGCTTCAGGGAAATGGTCTTCAGGGCCCAATGGGTTATGGCCCATTGGTTCTTCAATCTGATTCGCCGGGTTGAACCGGCTTTGAAAATATGGGGTCGGGTCCTGGGAGGCCCGATGTGTGGTCGACCGCCGCAACGGCAGGAAAGAGTGGTGCGAATCTTCGGGCTCGTTCTCCGATTGCGGCCCGAAAGAATGAAGGTACGAGGGTGATAAACTTAGCGAGACAGATCACCTCGCGGGCTCTAAATATGTCCTCCAATCCTCTTGAGGAGTTGTGCTCATTGTAACAGACGGAGTCCGCCGGTGGGAAGGTCCGGCCTCGTGATCGTTGGGGGCGTTGAATGGCCCCTTGCCTCTTCCTCCTCTTCGGAACCTCGGTGGCATTTTGTTGAACCTGTCAAAACAAACAAGGGAAACAACAAAGGAGAACAATAAAGGACAAAATAGAATAAATTAGGATTAGTCCTAAGTTCTTTGTCTAGACTCGGAAGTCGAGGAATGTGCAAACTGTGTCATTGAGATTAAACACAAAAGGCTAGTGTTTAATTCACTCAATGTTGGCTCTGATACCAACCTGTCACACCCCGATATTTCCACGTATTACCGGTGGGCCCGGTGGAGAGTATCGTGATGTAGTTGATATCATCATAGACAATTTATCACAGTTTAATACACAGCGGAAGACGAAAGATAAAAACATTACAAACCGAATGAAAGTAATATCAATCATTACAAAAACGATTGTAAGATATCCACATGCGGATCAAAGTAAAAAGGAACATTGTTCAACAGATTTATAAACATCTAAGCTTGCAAGACTCTTCATTGACGCTAGGAGTAGCCAGCCTATTCCGTCTAGTACCTGCACTTAGCCTTTTTGGAAAATACGTCAGTTTTCACTGGTAAATACAATTAACCGACTCATTTTAAAAATATTTAAGAAAAATTATTTAAATGCACAAGGCACAAAATATCTTTTATAACTTGGGATAATAATTTAAAAATAAACTTGTTAAAGAATTACATGTTTATTATACGTTCAGTAGCCCGGGCTTAAAACCAGGTTAAAGATTAATAGACACACCACATGATATAATCCCGCGGTGAGTTATTCTCGAACAGGTGGTTATATCTTTTTATATACGCACCGGCAGGTGTATGCCTACACCTCGTGCTTAAGTCGTGGCCATTTCAATGAATGAGCCGAGGATATCCAGGACATGGTCATTAACCCCCCAAAGGCTTAGAATAAACAAAACAGATTAAACGGGTTATCTCAATAATTTAACCTTCATGCGATTAAAAATTTAATACCCGACCAAGCGGTATTTTATATACCGTACCCCAAGCCCGTATAAGGGAAAATAAGTTAAAAGTATTTACCTGAGCAAATTATACAAATTAATCCCAGACGAACAAATCAGCAAGTGCAACTATCTTTTACTGGGCTCCTAAATCTGGAACGAAGGTTTTAATAACCTATTAGATTCCTAACGGGTCTTACTTAAGTTTAACTTAGACCAGTTAGTTTTCAAGAAATGTATACGGTTCAAAACGCATGATTAAGTGAAGACCGGATTAGAATGTGGTTTAGACCCGACAAGTATGAAGACTTGTATAATATGGGTAAACTAAACACATTCTGGATTTTGAAGTGAAAATGACAAGGTTTGACCCGTTTCTGCTAATTTATGCAAACTAGTTACATAAACCGTACCGAACGCGATAAATGCATAACGGATAACCAAAAGAGTCATGAGCAGGTTTCCTAAGTTAATATGCCTTAAATATGTTGTGATATCAGTAAGAAACCTTCCATTATGCCCAAAACGGATTTAAAGTCAAATTAAGCCCCGTAGGGGTATTTTGGCCATTTTAAGGATTATAAAAGAAGTTAAATATTAATCTGAGGTTCTGGTCTAAAATGATCAGTAAAAATATTTAATTTAATAAGTTATATCAGTATGGTATTGCGTATATGTGAAATTTATCATTTATAACCAAACTATGCACCGTATGGGCATTTTGGTAATTTCACATAAGCTTTAAAGGTCAAATTTAGAAATCTGAGTTCAAAAATTTTGCTTACTGTTAAAGTATAAAAATTTACTTAAAACATCAGTAGGTATTAAGTCTTATATGCCAAAAATAGTTTTAACCCATACTATGCGTTTAAAACGCGTAAAAGTCGGTTTTAAGCGATTTTCAGGTTATAATAGGAAATCTGAGTTTTTGATCAGTTTATAAAGCTCAAAATATTTTATTTATCATATAAAATCAGTAGCAAAAAGTTTAGTATCAAAATGTTATGTAAAACTCATTTTATTAGCAAAAAAGGTATAACCGACAATTACCGAATCAAAGTAAGAACCCTATGCCATGATCAGTTTAAAAATCTTCAAAAATCCCAAAATATTATATTACATCAGTGGGTAAAAGTTTTGGTGTAAAAATTTAGGTTTAGATAGGCTTTATGCTAATTATGCCATGTAATTAATAAAAAGCTTTCAAATTACGATATTGAGCATAACTCCTAATTTAGACCTCAAACTGATGTCAAATTTCTAGGACATGTTTTTAAATCAGTAACAAAGGTTTTTGTCCTCTCACATTTTCAAAAATCTCGTTTTAAGGTCAAAAGGGCATAATGGTCAACATTTAAGCAATTAACGGAAACATGCAAATGAATCGAATTAATTAGGAACCAAGTTGTATAATCTCAGAGGGTTATACTAACCTACAACCTGGTCCTAATGGAACTCTAAGGCATGTCTAAACCAAGCTAAATCAGGTCAGAACTGAAAGTCAAAGCAAAAGTCTACTTTTACGACTTTCGGTTCTGAACCGAGCCTAAACTCAAAATTGTCGGGTTGAACATGCTTAGACATGTTCTTACATTAATTACCAAGTTATTTAAGTGTTAAAACAGGTTTCATAGCTTCTACATTGCTAATTATGAATTTATTTGCAAAATAGCTTTCTGTTGACTTTTTTATAATTAAGTTTGACCCAACGATTGACCTAGTTAAAGTGGAAATCAGAGGGTGCCCTTTTAAGGGTTTATTACCCACATAATTACCAACTCATAGCCACTTTCAATTTGAAAAATGACTGGACCATTAGTGATTAATCACTAAGTCAAATCTTAATTACGATGACTTTGACTTTTTGTCATTAGACTAATAAAACTTGAATTAGGAAGGCTAAGAACACTCACAATGGTCCTTAGCACGAATTATGATCTGATGGAAGCTTTCTTGAAGTCCAGAGAGCTCCAGAGAGTGTATGAGAATGATTTTCAAATGTGCAAGAACAATGTTGCAACAAAGGCACCTTATATAGGAAGTTTAATTGCACAAGATCATTCCACATGAGTCTACCATTGATCCCTGATGAGTCCAAGTGTCCCCTATGCATGAAATACCACTGGTGCAGCCCCTGAATTCGAAAACCATGCATCTAAGGCGGTGGAACCGGCTGAACCTGCAGCTGTCCACTATTTTCTGCCCAGTTACAGGTCTAACGGACCGTAAGATAAGGGCCTTACGGTTCGTATCCGCTTTTTAATCTTTATCGCCCAATTCAGCCACCTTACGGTCCGTAAGGTGGTCTCTTTGCGGTCTGTAAGACTCGGTCAGAAGACAAAAACTTGTGAACTTCTAACATTTGACCATGCAATCTCTTATAACTCGTATCTTTAGTCATTATCATCACAATGGGTCCACTTGATCGGGTCTGGTCAATCTTGAAAGTGTTGCCATGCATATGTGTTGTTTGGAATTTTGAAAGAAGCCAAGAAATGGAGAAATTTTCGTATAAACACATAGGATCCCATATTTGAATATTTGCATTCGTTACTATGAGATTTTAACCGGATGCATGTGAAGTCCTCATCGGATATTTATGAAAGTTAATTATTATTTTACCAAGGTTCGGTAACGTTAAAAAGGTCACTAAGAGGTAATAATTAACATGTTGACGCTTTTAATCTCCTTAGTTATCTTTTAATATGATCCGGGTTTATAACACGTTTAACGTTCATGACACGTGTCTTTAATATAGTGGGCGTGAATTTGCGAGGTGTTACAGATGGTCTCAACACTTGTAGGTTGCTTGGAACCTTGTTAAAACAGAAAGTTTAGGAGGTGTTTAGACCTCAAAACTTATGGGAATCAACCATACTCAAGTCCCACAACCATACTTAACAATGACCCTTCCTAAGGGAAGTGTGCTACTCCTATAGCGTATACATGTTAAGGTAGGCTTGCGCAAAGTTAATGATAAGTAGTTTGCATTTATGAGTGTTTGAGTATCTAGCATTAATAATCTTAGCATAACAAATAACATGTTTGATGGATTGAGTGAATGTATAAGTTTGATAGTGTGCATCGTGTACTTGATTAAGTCATACATGTTACTCCCCAAAAGTGGTTAAAGCTTAAAAAGGGGATTCGAGTATACTCACGGTTTGCGTAGAAAGTCCATGAAAGTGAGTTTGTTGTGTCTTGATTTTTGGAACACCCAAGTTACCCTAAGAGCCAAAACGAAGGTGTGTGAGTTATGGGTTTGATTATTAGATTAGATTGGGAGTATAGAGGATAATTTATACGTATATTCTGGTCCAATGTAAAGTAAAGGTACCATGAGAATGATCATGCAAGGAGGTAGGATGACCAACACCTATTAAACCTCATTATATGATTTACCAAAGCACAAAATTATCAACTTAGTTGATGATTTCGTTTGGTCATGAATAAGATTGAAATTACAACTAACTACGTTTGCTAAGTAGCCAAATAAGGACAACCCAGACGTTTGCATACCCAACATGGAAAATGTTGGAGACGAGGTAGGGTTGGCTTAATTTGATTCTAGGAAGCTACTTGGAATATTGTAATATCCAAGTCATCAAATAACAAAGTGATCTCAAACTAGACTAGTGCATTCCAATCAAGGCAAATGTTTGGATACTTGATGTAGTTTGGTCACACTAGTAAGTTTACTTGGTAGCTTAGATGTAAGATTGAATGACAAGTTAAGCAAGTGTGGTAGTGGAAACAAAGCTGGAAAGCCAAGGCTCCCATGGTTCACACATTACCAAAACACAAGTCTCACCACATTGAAGATGGTGAGCTTGGATGTTCTCAACACTTGTAGGTTGCTTGGAACCTTGTTAAAACAAAAAGTTTAGGAGGTGTTTAGGCCTCTAAACTTATGGGAATCAACCATACTCAAGCCCCACAACCATAGGTTTGTTTAGAAGCAAGGTAGGTGCAAGATTACCACTTAAATAACAAGTTTGTGGAAAGTTTGTAAAAATTTAAACCTAAACAGAAAGTTTGGACCTCAAAATGGTGATGTTCCACCTTGGTTTCCATGGTAAACTTGTGGAAACACTCCTAGAGGTGTTCCAAGTGTTGGAGAACAAGAAGAAGTGAAGAAACATGAAAGAAAGTGAGATGAGAGCTCACTTTTGAGCTTGATTATAAACTGCCCAAGGCTTGAAAATTCAGTAGCTTGAGAGTATTTTGAGTGAGTTTAGAGTGTGGGAAAATGTTTGGAGACTTGGTGTAGTTTGGTCACTTTGTTACTAGTAAGTTTACTTGGTAACTTAGATGTAAGATTGAATGACAAGTTAACCAAGTGTGGTAGTGGAAACAAAGTTGGAAAGCCAAGGCTCCCATGGTTCATGCATTACCAAAACATAAGTCTCACCACATTGAAGATGGTGAGCTTGGATAGTCTCAACACTTGTAGGTTGCTTGTAACTTTGTTAAAACAGAAAGCTTAGGAGGTGTTTGGACCTCTAAACTTATGGGAATCAACCATACTCAAGCCCCACAACCATAGGTTTGGTTAGAGGCAAGGTATGTGCACGATCACCACATAAATAACAAGTTTATGGAAAGTTTGTAAAAATTTAAACCTAAACAGAAAGTTTGGATAAATGGGGATGTTCCACCTTGATTTACCATGATAAACTTGTGGAAACACTCCTAGATGTGTTCCAAGTGTTGGAGAACAAGAAGAAGTGAACAAACATTAAAAAAAAGTGAGATGAGAGCTCACTTTTGAGCTTGAGTATAATTTGCCCAAGACTTGAAAATTCAGTAGCTTAAGAGTTTTTTGAGTGAGATTAGAGTGTGGGAAAAGTGAAATGAAGGTGTGGGAAGCTTGTTTATATAATGGTGGATTAGGGTTGGAGATTTAATGGATAAATAAGGTGATTGGGGAAGAAAGGAAGTGAGAAAAGGTGGAATTTGGATTGGTTAAAATAAATTTCTGCGGATTATGCATCTACGCGTCCCACGGGCTTCATATCCTTGACTGACACGCGACGCGGCGTGTCCACTATCCAACCGAAGTTTGATTTTTAACATAAATGGCCCGTGAACTTGTATGCCATCGTTATTTTATGCTAAAAGTTTATATTTTGCGGGTTTTCAAGTGTACAGAGGGTATGCATGTGTGTGTTACGTGTTGTGCGTGTATGAATGATAGTATGCATGTATAATAAGTCTTGGTTTTGCGTTTAAACACATATTTAAAGATTAATTGTATATAAAACAAGTATGATTGATATAAATACGAATTGCCCATTATGATCGAGGTCTCAGATTACAATGTTGGAAATGAAATATGAATAAAAATTTCTAAAATTAGAGATACGAACACAACTTTCTAAATATGGAAAGTACAGAAATGTGAAGCGTTACATGGTACTTAGGCCGATCTAGTTGGATTCGGATCCATCTCTCTCCAGTTTTGTTAGGATGGATAACAATAGATTATTTTTATTTAACCTTTAACCCTTAAAAAATTTCTAAGACTATCACTAATTCAGCCTGACACAACACTTTTCCCTCTTCTCCCTCCTCCTACCCATTCTTTCTCCTTCCTCTTACAACACCACAAATGCAGAATAGGTAGCCAAAGACGTCGACCCCTGATGTGTAAAATATTGTTTATATGATTTAAAACACCAAACTAAATGGTCTCGCTAACTTTATTACAGACGATCGGAAAGTGTACAGTCACACCCCGACTGCGTAAAACAACAAACCGCGGCGGAAACGTCGGGGAGTGTCATAACAGAATCATTGTTTCACAACACATGGTAATTAAATATTTGTTTTATCCATTAATGAACTCATTGTTTTATTACAAACCAGATAAATACAAATAATTATCTTTCAAGTTTTAAAGTCGCTAAGGCACGAGTCCATCCTATGTGTAGCATGCATCAACAATCATCACATAGAAGCACCTGAAACATATGTGAAAATAGGTACGTCAGCATAAATCCTTGTATAACGTTTGGTTTCTTATTCACATTGTTTTGATATAAGAAAAAAGATTTTATGTTTACAAAAATAGCCATGAATCCTTGTATAAAGTTTGTTTTTTTATTCACATTGCTTTGATAAAAAGGTTTGTAGTATATGCAAAAATATACTTTGGTTTTGAAATAATTGGATAAGTAGTATATCAAAATATACTTTAGTTTTGAAATAGTTAAATAGATAGTATATCAAAATATAATTTGGTTTAAGAATGAAAGCATCGGTAGTATATCAAATTATACTTTGGTTTGAAAATAGCATATCAAACTATGCTTTGGTTTGAAAATAGCATATCAACTATGCTTTGGTAGTATATCAAAGTATACTTTGGTTTCTGAAATAACAGAGTCGGTAGTATATCAAACTATACTTTGGTTTTGTAAATAGCATATCAAACTATGCTTTGGTAAACAATATCACATTAGGAGCATATCAACTATGCTTTGGAAGTATATCAAAATATACTTAAATTGTGATTTAGTAGTATATCAAACTATACTTTAGCAAAACAGTACCACGTTCGTAGCATATCAAAATATACTTTGGTAGTATATCGAAATATACCTAAATCGCGATTTGGCAGTATATCAAACTATACTTTAGTAAACAATAGCATATCAAACTATGCTTTGGTTTTGGAAACAACATAAGATAAGATTTTATGGCTTAGTTGGAAAACATTTGCAATCTATACATTGGTTAATATAATATCACGTTGGCAGCATATCGAAATATGCCTTAGTGGTATACCGAAATATACCATAGATCGTGAATTGGCAATACATTCAAACCTAGTGTATCAAACTACACTTTGGAGACTATAGAAATACCAAAAGGCAAATCTATTTGGTTTAAACTTTGGTTTCTGACATTCCATACAACAGGAATGGGGTGTCTAGTCCTATAGCGCTATATCGTACTACCAATCGGCTTGATCATTGTTAATGAATGTATAAGTAACAATATGAACCAACAAATAGTTTTACAAACTTTGAAAATCAGTATTTAAGCCAAAGATAATAGGTCAATTCGTCAAAGGATATGTACTATGCATGTGAAAACATATAGCTTGAAATCATGAAAATAGTGTATAGGCACATATGAATCACCCCAAAACATTTGAAAGCGGTAAAAGAGGGGACTATGTACTCACTTGAGATTGCAAGTATCCTTGATTAAATGTCCTAACAAAGCTCGGGAAATTAAGGAATCAAGTGGCACCTAGTGGAATCACTATGTTAATAATCGGGACCTAAATCGGGAGATCAGGTAGAATGAGGTTTTGTAAACCAAATGAGTATTGAAACTCATATGATATGGTTTATCAATTCCTACATTCTGAATCGAAACCTATCCTAAGTGCTTATGACCCGTTAAGGTAGTCTACGCTACTTTAACGCGTCATTTGCGCGAAAGTTCAAACGAATAGCCTAACTAGTCCTATGACAAGTATTATATGCCCTAACATGTTTAAATATTTCGCATAATTAGTTTAAGTGTCAAGAATTAAGTTACATATGCTTAAATTCAAATTATGCATGAAAAGGGCATTTTGGTCATTTTCCTAAGGCATATAAACTACCTATCATACAACTAATCAAACTAAGTGACCATAAGGTATAACCTCGGAAGGTTATTCCCTATGCAGCTATGGTCACAAAATATGTTTGGTCGGATCCTAATGATCGACCAAACGGGTCGGGTTCGAAAGTCTAAGCGGTTGTCAAGACTGCTTTACTTACGACCCTATATAAGCACTAAACTAAAAGTGACGAGTTAAACATGTTAAAACATATTTAACTAAGTTAGAAAACTGATTTGATATCAAAACAAAGTGTTTTGATACCCGAAAATAGTTTCGTCGTAAAATGCACATAATCGTGCATTTTAACCGAAACTTTGACTCGTCACTTCGACTAATCAACGTGTTAATCAGTAGGTATAATTGCAAGGGATTATAACCATCGTGATTACGATCACGTTGCAAAGTTCAATTAAACTTTGACTTGAACAATTCATGGTCAAAACCGAAAGTCAAACGGTAGTCAAACTGTTTGACTTTCAGCTTGTAATTGTTGAAACTAAAGAACTATCCATGAAAGAACACTTACAATGCTCTAATGGCTGAAAGATCAACTAGAAAACTCAGTTGGGAGGCCTCCTAAGAAGGTAGCAACTCCTCTTGAGTGTTAGAGAAAGAAGAATGATGATGAGAAATGAAATGGGTAGATTGAGGGGGGTATTTATAGTTTTTGAGAAGCTACAAGATGGTGCCATGTGTATTATGTGTTGCCCAAGCAAGCATAGGATGATTACAAGTGTGTGGACAAGATTAAAACCTTAATTACCACTTAAAACACCCACCAGTTTGCTAAACAAGAGCCAAAAACAAGTGTTGCAGCTGTTTCCAAACTTTCTATCCAGATCCATTTGTCGCGTCGCGCGATAGCAGCAGCCCAGGGTTGTCGCGTGGCACGACCCCCTAATGCATATTTTCAGTAATTTACATAAATGGTCCCTGCACGTATTTAAACTTGTTTTCGATGTTTTTAACATATGTTAACCCATTTTTCAGGTGTTATAAGGATGTTAAAGCATAGGGGACTTGAAACATGCTTGGAAATATCTCGGATGTCGGTTCGTTTGGTTGTACGGTTCGGTTAATTACGACGAAACTCGAACGAACGCGAAAGCGATCCAAATTAAGCGACGAATGGTATTTTTGCATTCCTATCACTAAAATATAATATTTTAATGATTGCAAAAATTTTTGGATATCCTGATATGTTCAGAACGTAAGATATGCGCGTAAATGCAAACTTATTCACTTTTTGATGCTTTTAGTCCCTATTGATCAAATAAGCGCATTTTTGCATACCGAACCCTTCAAAGCTTATTTCTAAGCTAAGTTAAGGTTATTTATGGTATGTTTAGCTTATGATCATGTTCCGGAATATACGTTGCCATACGAATCGGCAGACTTTTGCAGTTTGTCGCAAATAGTCCCTGTGATCGAATAAACTTGTTTTTGCCATACCAAACCCTTCAAAACTTATTTCTAAGTTATGTGAAGATTATTTAAGGTATGTTAAGCTTATGTCACTATTTCGGAGTGTACGTTGCATTAAACTAATTACGTTTGTGTAATAGTTTACGTAAAACTTCCAGAAAAGTTTCTTGAGAGTTCGAAATCATACGAGATTTGATATATGTAATGTTATGTGCAATTGTACAAATCCCGAGAATGAAACACAAGATTTCATTGGCTTCGTATTTGTATGACGGTTGTAAAGGCACAAATGTCACATGTACCAGTCATGATGTAGTAAATTCGGTAAGACCAAGTGTCAATCCAAGGACACAAGAGGGTGACTCTCGATTCTAAACCTCTATTGAGTCCTAGTCTAGTAATGTTTATTGGGTGTTCACATTTCTAATAACTACTAAAATAAGTAACTATGCAAATCATGAGAGCAAAGCAAATAGATAATGAATTTAAGTGAAATCAGATGATGAGAAAGTAGCTACCTAGGCAAGAATCATGTTAACTCATCATAGCTCTTGGGATTGTATAATTAGATTTGGCTACCTATATCTTAAAATACACTAATCTAGACTTAAACCGGCTGGTATATCATTTCCCAAACAGGATGCAATCTAAAATCTAGGAAAGTGTGTAAACTCACCGGTGTAGGGTTCTGATCACCTCTCAGTCTCTCTAAACTAAATGCAATGGTACCGTAAATCAGGATAACCTCTCGGTCCCGCCAGGAACAATACATCCAGGAAGTGTAAGGGATGCAGTGGGAGTGAATCTAACCGGTTTCTAACACGGGATAGCAAGGTTCAAAGTGTCACACCCCCAAAATACCACATGCGGAAACCCCGCTAGACGCGTGACATACCAGGATCTAGCCACTAATCATATTGAACTCATAACAAGATTTCAAATGGAGTTGTCAATTATAAATAAAAATGTATCAAACAATAACTTTAACAAAATCCAACAAGTTCAGCGGAAGCAATATGTAACCCATTGTTTAAATGTTTCAAAACCAAGTGTATGAAAATCAGTAAGCCTGTCATGTGTATCCAATCAGTTCGACCCATGACCACTCCAGCCATTCCAGACAGCAAGTCCCATATCCAAGAAATCTAACGCCCTGCGAGCATGCAACACGTATGTCAGACAATTCTAGTGAGTTCATAGTTTTACGAAAACGTTAGTTACCAAGTGTTTAGTTCAGTTCATTGATAATCATGTTGATAATAACTCGAGTACCGTACAAGATGGCTTCCAGATTGTTTTGCCCATCCCCAATGCCCCCTATCTAAACATTAGTCATGATTTAAGGTCATCAGTTCACGCCCGTCCTCTCAGGTACGGTGTGAGGTTGCCAAGCCTAATAGCGCTATCAACTAATACCCCGTTACCTCTCAGGTAACTATTCGGTATACGAGGGGATTTAACATGATAGGAAAGGAGTGTATTATCTAACATCCCAGTTTTACCCAAAAGATTTATTCCTCTCAAGAATACCCATTTGATTGTCCCACCCACCGGGACACATGCTCAAGAGAATGAACTCACCTTCGGTTTGCTCGGTAAGATTAGTTACGTGTTCGGGTGAGTCAACCAAGTCCTAATACGGTACATTTACAATTAGTTCACAAGCACTTACATTACATGATTACATAATTAACATCTTGTAGAGCATGCATATGATCTCATGACACAACTTAGACATTTAGCACACACACTGAATCAATCATAGCCTAACATAGCATGTCATAATTTCATTACATAAAAATTCGTCACTGGCTGTTGGGTCACGTACAACACATACACAACATACCATGCTTACACTATTTAACAGCCCACAATCATTTTCTTAACAGTGTGCGGCCCAGTTGGGTACCGGCCCAAATAAAGTCAAGTCCAGGGAACTTGTGCGACTCCATTGAAGTATACGATCACAATCCGGGTGTGCGACCCATGCGTGGCCCAACACCGAGAGTATGTGATCAGGTGGATGTGTGCAACTTATAGTTGGGTACGGCCCAACGTTAACCCTCGGCCCAACCCCGGTACACCATCATATCCCTTATTTTTTTTGAATTGCCGCAAACAACAAACATCAGCAAAACAATACTCGGTTCGGATTAATCAACACGAAAATTTTCAAAACAAAATAATAGTTCATCGAATAACCACATAATATCAATATTAATTTCAATAACAATTACAGTCATCTAGTTGAGTAATTAATCGCACAAGAACAGTTTCTTCATATCATCACATAACACTTTCCATGTATGAGCATATCACACCAACATCATCCGATCATTACTAGAATTTATTAACCAAACCCTAGGGTTCATGCACAAGATCATGACCCTAACAGATTAAAACTCACATGTATACATCATCGAGTACCCACTAGACAAACAAGGCTAATTATAACTCAACCCTCACCCAATCCTTTTAATGAACATCTAACATGAATTTGTGACACAAGATAGTTCAAAATATACACATATAAACTCGACAGAAAATTGCATGAACCCATAACAACATACTAACCCGTTTCAAGACGTAAAAGAGAGTGCTAGGACCAAGAAAGAGGCTTCAATCGAAGGGAAAGGGGTTGTCGATGCTTCCAGGGACGAAGAGAATGTTAGGGTTTGCAAATAAGTTTGATACGTACATCCCTAGTACATATATGCGTGACACCAAAATGGGTTTGGGTCCGGTTGGGTTTAAGGGTCTTGGGCCCGAAGGAGTTGGGTTTCGAGGAAGCTGGGTCGGGTATGCATAATAATGACAATGTGGGTTCTAGTGGGGTGTAAGATAGTGTAAGATCTACGGCCCCAAATGTGTGGCCCATCCTAGCAACTAGACATTTAGAATAGCCCATCTACACACTCAATCATACTCAAATACGTTTTACATTTAACAAGTTTATCGTAGCTACGAGTGTTTAACAAATTTATCATAGCAAGGAACGTGAAAGAGGAATAATGAGAAATCAGGATTACGAGACTAAAAGACACTAACCTTGAAAGTTCAGGTTGTCACACAAAGGATAACTCACTCTCGCGTAATTAATTCCCAAACCAACTAATGACAAAGACTACCCGACAACCTATTACCTCTCAGTCTCTAGGATTAGTAGAACACTAAGTACTTCAAAATATCAATCAAGGTTCTTATGGTAAATGTCGACTTAAAACCATAAACTAGTCACAAACACAAAGTAAACAACCTAATACATATCTATAACTGAAAGACATTCAACAAGACACGCATGGAATGATGGGTTGATTATTTAATCAGTAAGAGCATGCAAACACATTAAAAACCTGAATTAAAAACACCTTTTATCAAAACATAAAGCCAAATCACAATTAAACCAAAATCGGAAACATATAAGGGATCAACAATTATCCATACGCCTAGGTAGCTAAGATAAACTTAGCTACTCATGTTCATTCACGAAACATAAATAAATTTAAAGCATACACATTCTAGAAAACAAAGTCATTATATCAAGTTCTAATAAACCAAAAACTTAAAAAAACGTATCTAACCGAAAGCTATTAAATATTTTACGCCGAGTTCTTCAAACCTAAGCCTCCTCCTCTTAGAAAGCACTTTAATTCATCCGTGATACGATCTCCCTTCATAATCAGTTGGTTATACGTCATATGGTTCATAATTACGAATGGTATTACATAAAATATATCAAATTAGGGTTTTAAGGTGTTATACATGTAATCAAACACAAATTAGCCAACTTTGTGACATCAGTTGATACATGACGTGGCCAAGGAACTAGCTCGTGATGCGCGGCTCAGTTAAAACCATCCCAAAACTTGGTGTTGGCTTGGTGATGTAATTTTAGGAATTATTGAAGGTTATTTTAGTCTTTTTGTGGCTTTAATCTCCCTAGGCGAGTCATGATGTAAATCTATCTTTGCCACGCAACTCTTTTAGGAGGCTTTTGTCCACAAAGTTGGTTTTACTTCCCGATTCCACTTGTTTGATCGCTTCTTCACCATATTAGTTCATTTAAGCTTCCTTTGCACCCTTTTTCTGTTGGATTTCTGATTTAGGGTTTCGAAGAATGAAGATTATTGTTCATAAAATGAATTGATAATCGGTAACGTTATGATACAGACGTATATATATACATAAATAAAAATTGGTTGTAACCGCCATATAACTTAGGTTAGTATAATAATAATAATAATAATAATAATAATAATAATGCAATCTAGCTTATAAATATTCGTCTAACACCCTCCCGTAAGCTAGATTATTTCAGATTCAAGTGCAGCAGTTCCTTCAAGCGAGTGAAATCCTTCGGCTGGAGAGCCTTCGTCATAATGTCTGCCATTTGGTCCTTCGTTGCACAGAAAACAACCGCTACTCCCCTTTTCTTGATCAAGTCTCTGATAAAGTGATACTTGACCCTTATGTGCTTACTTTTGCCATGATACACCGGATCTCTAGCTAGACAAATAGTTGATTTGTTATCGCAGAATATTGGAATTGAGTAGTCTTCTTTTCCTTGCAGATCATCCAGAATTCCTTTGATCCATAATGCTTGACATGTCGTTAAGGATAGAGCCATGTATTCAGCTTCCGTTGAAGACAATGCCACCACCTTTTGTTTCTTTGATTGCCAAGATATAGGACCAGACCCTAGATGAAAAATATATCCCGAGGTACTTTTACTATCATCTACATTTCCTGCATAATCGCTATCACTGAACCCACTAGATGTTTTTTTCCTCCTTTAGAATATGTAGCTCCTTGTTCTTGGGTCCCTTTGATGTATTTCAGTATACGTTTTGCTGCTTCCCAGTGACTTTTCTTTGGATATTCCATGAACCTACTTATTTTTCTTACTGCAAAAATAATGTCTGGTCTAGTATTGGTCAAGTACATCAAACTTTCGACTAAGCTACGATATATCCCCTCATCAACAAACTCTTCTGGATCATCTTAAGATAATTTTAATCCATATTCCATTGGAGCCGACACTGTGTTGCATAGTGCCATCCTGTACTTCTCCAATAAGTTTCTCATGTACTTCTTTTGTGAGAGAGTAATATTACCATTCTCATACGAAACTTCCATGCCAAGGAAGTAGTGTAATCTACCCATATCCGTCATTTCAAATTCCCTTTTCATTGAGTTTTTTGAATTCTGAAATTAATCTCATCGAGCTACTTGCTATAATTAAGTCGTCTACATACAGACATATTATGATCTTTCCTTCATTGGTGTCTTTGGTGTAAAGCGTGTGTTCATAAATGCATTTTTTAAATCCGTTTTGAATGAAATATGCATCTATTCGACTGTACCACGCCCTAGGAGCTTGTTTTAGACCATATAAAGCTCGTTTGTGATAACATACCTTCTTTTCTTCTCCTTTCTTAATATAGCCTTGAGGTTGCTCTATATAGACTTGTTCTTCCAATTTTCCGTTTAAGAAGGCAGTTTTTATGTCCATTTGATGAAGATGCCATTCATATTGAGCTGCGAGGGCCAACACTAGTCTGACCGTTTCGAATCTGATTACAGGAGCAAACACTTCTTGATAATCTATGCCGTATTTCTGTTTGTATCCTTTCACCACCAGTCTGGCCTTATACTTATCTACATTTCCTTTTTCATCATACTTTGTCTTATAGATCCATTTAACACCAATTGGTTTTTGATGCTTTGGAGGATCTACAAGTTCCCATGTCTGATTTTTGTGAATTGACTCTATTTCTTTGTCCATGGCATCCATCCATCTCGAGTCTTTGCTGGCCTCTTCGTATGAAGTTGGATCAGCACTTGTATAAAGAACAAAGTTTACAACTTGACTTTCGTTATACTTTCGCAACACTTCTGCGTCCGTGAGAGCACTTGTATCGTGATATATGTTGTTGAGACTTCTTGTACGGATAACTTCATTCTCAGAATCTGATGATGATGACTCATTTTCTTGTTGTTGCATATGTTAGGCTGTTGAGACGTTCTCATGATGCTGATTTTGATTCGTTCCTTGACTTTGTTCCTCATCTTCTCGTGTTGCTGATCCACTGTGCTCAGGTTGTTCATTAGATGTCGTTTCGCCTTGTGTCTTGCCGGATCCACTGTCATCTTGAGTCTGACTCTCATCGGTATCAGTCACAACAAATGGAACATCAGACGTTCCTGAATCTATAACCCACCTTTTGTTTTCATCAAATACTACATCACGACTTATGATGATTTTATTTGTTTATGGATTATAAAGCTTGTAACCTTTACTATGTTCACTGTAACCAATAAACACTGCCTTTTCCGTTTTTTTGTTTAACTTATCTCGATGTTGTTTGGGAATATGAACATAAGCTAAGCAGCCAAACACCTTGAGATGCTCCACATTTGGCTTGTTGCCATTCCATGCCTCGTACGGAGTTATATTGGGTCTTGTCTTTGTGACCGTCCGATTTAATATATATGTGGCACATGCTATTGCTTCTTCCCAGTAACAATTCGGTAATTGTTTGACATTCATCATGCTTCTGCTCAATTCCATTAACGTTCTATTTTTTCTTTCCGCTACCCCATTCGGCTGGGGAGAGTAACTGTTTGTGAGTTGATGACGTATTCCGTTTAGCTTCAGATAATCTTGGAATGCCTTACTACAGTATTCTCCTCCTCGATCAGTTCTTAGTGTTTTAACTAAGTGATCGGATTGTCTTTCATTTAAGGCTTTGAATGTTTTGAAATAGTTCAATGCCTCTTATTTATATTTGAGAAAGAACACCCAAGTTTTCCTTGAATAATCATCGATAAATGTAATAAAATACATGCATCCTCCTTGTCACACCCCGACCACGTAAAACAACAAAGCGTGGCGGAAATGTCGGGGAGTGTTGTAACAGAATTATCGTTTCATAACCATGGATACAAAAAGTGTTTCATTTTATTGATAATATTAAACATTAACATTGTTTTAACACATAACAAACAAGTTTTATATCGACTATCATTGTTTTATGTCACTAAGGCCTCGTCCAGATCCTATGTGACGCCTGCATCCTAGAACGTCAATCAAGCAACAACACCTGAAACATATGTAAAAACAAAGTCAGCAAAGAAATGCTGGCGAGTACATAGGTTTTATAAGAGTATCGGAATCATGGCTTGTTTACATATATTGCAATACCTCGAAAAACTTGTTTTTAAAAAAGTGTATGATATTGCAACATGATTAACCAACTCAAATCAAGATGGTTATAATTTACAAAATTTCGTAGCCACGATTCTTAACTCAAAAGCTTTTTGTTCTAGAAAATCATCTTGTAAAACATCTCGTATAAACTCGTTAATAAGACTCGTATATTATTTCGAAAACATCGTTGAGTGACATCGTTTCAATATCGTTTACCCAAGTGAACTAAATAACGCCACGGTATGTAATATGTTGAAAACACTTATATATAAGAAGTACCAGCGGCGTATCTACCATGTTTTCACCACATTACACCTGTCCCGTTATCTAAACACTAGCCTAGAAGCCAATCGTTTACCCAAATCGTTTAACATCATTTCTAAATCGTTTCCAAATCGTTCCCAAATCGTTCCCAAATCGTTTACTCGTTTAGATCGTTTAAATCGTCCTCGTTTTAATTGTGAAAACTTATATATGGTCGTCTCATTAATAACATTCAAACCTTTGTGACTCGTTCATCGTTCAACTCGTTCTTGCATTAACAAACCTCCAAAGGGTAAGTTAACAATCATCAGATTCAGTCGTTACCCACAACACCCACACATAACCATGGGTATAGTGCAATAACGGGATTTGTCATATCCTATGGTACCATAACCTAATACTGGTCTGGTTGATCAATGCTAATGAATGTCGTTCGTTATGTAACTACAACCAACAAGTTCGTTCACATTATCGAAATCGTTAATAGTTTAGTATAAATCGTTCTATTCATTTTTGAAATCATCGTTTAAACCTTGAAAACATTTTGTACATATGAATCACCCCAAAACAATTGAAAGTTGTAAAATAGGGGAACTATGTACTCACATGTAGTGCAAGGTATCCTCAATCAATAGTACTTCAACAAACTCGAGTAAACCAGAGAAATCAAGTAGCACCTAGTAATTGATTCACTAGTCAAACAATAGACGCCTAAATCGAAAGATCGGACAGAATGAGGTCTTGTAAACCAAATGAGTGTTGGAACTCATGTGATATGGTTTAACAAGGCCTACATACTAAATGAAACCTAACCTAAGTGCCTTCGACCCATCGCGACCCATTAAGGTAGCTTATGCTACTTTAACGCGTCGATCGCGTGAAACGCGTTCGGAACGTCTAACTAGTCCTATGACAAGTATTATATGTATATGCAAGTTTAATCATGATGTATAATAAGTTATGTGACAAAATTTTAGGTTACATAAGCTTAATTACCAATTATACATGAAAAGGGTATTTTGGTAATTTACCTAAGCCATATAATCTACTTATCATACAACTACCTAAACTAGGTGACCATAAGGTATAACCTTGGAAGGTTAATCCCTATGCAACTATGGTCACTAACCATGTTTGGTCGGATCCTAATGATCGACCAAACGGGTCGTGTTCGAAAGTCTAAGCGGGTGTTTAGTCCGCTTGACTTACGACTCTACACAAGCACTAGACTAAAAAGTGACGAGCTAAACATGCTAAAACATGTTTAGTTAAGTTAGAAAACAGGTTTTGATATCAAAACAAACGGTTTTGATATCCTAGAGTAGTTTGGTTACAAAATACGCGTAAATGCGTATTTTGGCCGAAACTACGACTCGTCACAGAGCCTAGATAACGTGGTAATCAGTAGGTATAGTCACTAGGGACTATAACCATCATGATTACGCTCACGTTATGAAGTTCAAACGAACTTCACATTGACCATAAACTGGTCAATGCAGAAAGTCAAACGCAGTTTGACTTTAACGCTAA
Source organism: Helianthus tuberosus (assembly GCA_030545235.1). Taxonomy (NCBI): domain Eukaryota; kingdom Viridiplantae; phylum Streptophyta; class Magnoliopsida; order Asterales; family Asteraceae; genus Helianthus; species Helianthus tuberosus. The sequence goes on along the minus strand of CM060384.1, from coordinate 75,577,313 downwards.
AACGAATGAAAAGAACGAAAGAACACTTACAGAAGGTCCCCGCAAGATTTGATTCCGATGTTTCTCTCAGGTAGGAAGCATATACTTCCACTTAGAGAGCATAAATCAGATTTCAAATTGTGGGTTTTGAAGTGAAATGGATGGGGTATATATAAGATTTCTAGAACCGTTAAGATCGTTCCTCGAAAACTGAGCTTTGATCTGGACCTTACATGTGTGCCCATGGTTTTCTAAAACCATGGGAGCCCCTAATATGGACTATGTTCATTGAATACCAGCCCATGGTTTTGCAAAACCATGGGTGAAAACCACCAACACTTCAAAATGGACTAGGTTCATTGAATCTGCCAGAAATTTCAAAAATGGTCCCTACACTTGTAAAACTTGATTTTTTGGCACTTTTAAGCCCCGTTAACCCCATTTCAAGGCTCTAAAATAAAGTTAAAGTATAGGGAACTTAAAATATGCTCAAAAACATCTCGGATGTCGGTTCGTTTGGTCGTACGGTTGCGTTATTCGCTTAATTACGACGGAAGTCTTAACGAACGCAAAAACGATCCAAATTAAGAGACGAATGGAATTTTATCATGCCAAACACTAAAATAAAATATTTTAATGCTTACATAAATTTTTGGATGTCCGGATGTATTCAGAACGTAAGTTATGCCCGAAAATGCAAACTTATGCACTTTTTGACGCTTTTAGTCCCTGAATGAGCATAAAGTTTATTTTAGCATACCGAACCCCTCAAAGCCTATTTCTAAGCTATTTAAAGGTTATTTAGGGTATGTTTAACTTATGATCAAGTTTCGGAATGTTCGTTACTATACAAATCGGCATAGTTTCGCAGTTTGACACAAATAGTCCCTGCGATCGAACAAAGTTGATTTCGACACACCAAACCATTCAAAACTTATTTCTAAGTGATGTGGAGGTTATTTAAGGTATGTTAAGCCTATGTCACTATTACGGAGTGTTTGTCGCGTTATACTGACTGCGTTTAAGCACCAGTTTGCGTATAACCTTCCAGAAAGCGATTTAGAGCTTGAAATTGGAATCGAATCAAATTGTAAAATCACTAAACACAATTACACATATAATAACACCAAAACACATATAATAACACCAAAGCACATTGTTTTATTAATAATCATCATTGTTTTACATCGTACATCGATTACAGAACACAGTTGTCACAATCTCCCCTACTTCAGGAAATTTCGTCCCGAAATTTTAACTAGAGGAAGCTTGTGAAAAAAAATGCGGATATTTCGTTTTCATCTGGTCCTCACGTTCCCAAGTAAACTCTGGGCCACGTTTGGATTCCCAGCGAACTTTGACCAATCGAATCCGTTTGTTCTTCAACTGTTTGAAAGCACGGTCCACGATCTCCACGGGTTTCTCGACAAAGTGCATTGTTTCATCTATTTGGATCTCGTCGAGAGGAATGTGTAGATCAGCGTCAGCTAAACAATTTCGCAGATTGGACACGTGAAAAGTCGGATGAATATTTCCAAGCTCTGGAGGTAGCTCTAGACGATATGCAACCTTTCCAATTCTTTCCACAATCTTAAATGGTCCCACATATCGAGGTGCAAGTTTTCCTTTCTTTCCAAATCTCACGACTCCCTTCCAAGGTGAAACCTTGAGTAGGACACGATCTCCGACTTGAAATTCTAAGGGCTTGCATCCCAAATCCGCATATCTCTTTTGACGGTTTCGAGCTGTCACAAGATTATCGCGGATTTTCTTGATTTTGTCTGTTGTTTCCAGAACGAGCTCAGGTCCAGTAAGCTGAGCTTCACCGGTCTCGTTCCAACAGACAGGTGAACGACATTTTCGACCGTAGAGAGCTTCGAATGGTGCCATATTGATGCTAGTATGATAACTATTGTTGTAAGAGAACTCGATCAGCGGTAGATGAGAATCCCAATTACCACCAAAGTCTATCACACATGCTCTAAGCATATCTTCCAAAGTTTGAATCGTTCTCTTAGATTGGCCATCTGTTTGGGGATGATAAGCAGTGCTTAGATTCAGTTGGGTTCCCAAAGCAGATTGCATGGCCTTCCAGAAATGAGATGAAAATCGAGCATCACGATCGGAAATGATATCTAAAGGAACACCATGTCGTGATACAATCTCATCTACATAGATCTTGGCAAGCTTCTCAGCAGAGAAATCCTCACGGATTGGTAAGAAGTGAGCAGATTCTGTCAAATGATCAACTACAACCCAAATAGCATCATGACCTTTAGACGTACGCGGTAACTTAGTGATGAGATCCATCGCAATGTTCTCCCACTTCCAAACCGGTATCTCTGGTTGTACAAGCAAGCCAGATGGTCGTTGATGTTCGGCCTTGACTTTGAGACAAGTTAGGCACTTCGATACATACAAGGCAACATCCTTCTTCATACCAGGCCACCAGCACCGAGTACGAAGATCCTTGTACATTTTATCAGCACCAGGATGGATAGAATATCGAGACTTATGAGATTCGTCCATTACCAAGGTGCGAAGATCGTCTTGTTTCGGAATCCACAATCGATCCTTAAAATAGAGCAAACCATCGTCTTTCGCTTCGAGCATAAGCTCAAGTTGACGTGGTAATTCCGTACCCATCAATTTTTGTGAAACACAAGATTGCTGAGCTTGAAGGACACGAGATTGAAGATCAGATAGAGTTCGAACAGAATGAAGCTTGACTCGCTCCTTTCGACTAAGCGCATCGGCTACAACATTCGCCTTACCGGGGTGGTAGCGAATCTCGCAGTCATAATCGTTTAAGAGTTCAACCCAACGTCGTTGCCTCATGTTCAACTCTTTCTGATTAAGAATATGCTGGAGACTTTTGTGGTCTGTGAAAACCACACACTTCGTTCCATAGAGGTAGTGTCTCCAGATTTTAAGCGCGAAAACCACAGCTCCTAACTCAAGATCATGAGTCGTATAGTTCTTCTCGTGAACATTCAATTGTCTAGATGCATATGCTATAACTTTACCTCGTTGCATAAGGACGCAACCAAGGCCTAAGTTGGATGCATCGCAATAGACAACGAAATCATCGCTTCCCTCGGGCAGAGATAGAACAGGAGCATCACATAACTTCTGCTTCAGCGTTTGGAATGCTTCTTCTTGCTTGGGACCCCACTCAAAAGGCTTATTCTTCTGATTCAAAGCAGTGAGTGGAACCGCAATCTTCGAGAAATTCGAAATGAATCGACGATATTAACCAGCAAGACCAAGAAAAGATCGAATCTCTGTAGGCGTCGTCGGTGTATTCCAGTCCTTGATAGCAGCAATCTTGGATGGATCCACATGAATACCCTGCTCATTGACTATATGACCCAAGAATTGAACTTCTTTAAGCCAGAATTCACACTTGGAGAATTTAGCAAAAAGCTGTTCCTTCTTCAGGAGTTCCAATGTTAAGCGAAGGTGTTGTTCGTGCTCGGCTCGAGATTTTGAATAAATGAGAATATCGTCGATGAACACAATAATGAACTTGTCCAAATAAGGTTTGCAGACCCTATTCATTAAGTCCATAAAGATAGCTGGAGCATTCGTCAACCCAAAAGGCATGACAGTGAACTTGTAATGCCCATATCTTGTGCGGAAAGCAGTTTTGGGAATATCTTCTTCGAGAACACGAAGTTGATGATACCCAGAACGCAGATCGATCTTGGAAAAGCATGAAGCACCCTGCAGCTGGTCGAAGAGATCATCAATTCGAGGTAGAGGATATCGATTCTTGATGGTGAGCTTATTAAGCTCACGATAATCGATACACATTCGAAAAGATCCATCTTTCTTTTTCACGAAGAGGACAGGAGCTCCACAAGGTGAAAAGCTCGGTCGGATGAATCCTTTATCAGATAACTCTTGAAGCTGTTTCGATAACTCTTGCATCTCCGACGGTGCAAGACGATAAGGTGCTTTTGCAATCGGGTTGCAATTGGGTATGAGGTCAATATGAAACTCAACTTGACGAACTGGAGGCAAACCAGGCAGTTCATCAGGAAACACCTCTGGATAATCCCGAACAATCGGAATATCCTGAATACTCTTACTCTTGTCTTTCTCCTCGGTGACATGTGCTAGAAAAGCAACATATCCTTTTCTCAAATACCTTTCGGCTTCCATACATGACATAAGCTTCAATCCACCTGAAGGTTTCTCGCCACGAATCTCCAGAACATCACCAGAAGACAAAGGAATACGAACAATCTTATCGAAACAAACCACCTCAGCGTGGTGTTTGGTTAACCAATCCATTCCAATGATAATATCGAAACTCCCAAGTTGCATCGGTGTGAGGTCAATAGGAAAAAGATGGTTATCAAGGTTCAACTGACAATTACGAATAATAGAATCGAGAACAAGAGGTTTACCAGTAGCAACTTCAACAGATAAGGGTTTCCTCAGTTTAGTTCTAGGTATCGCAAGCAAAGGCTCAAAAGATAACGAAACAAAACTTCTATCGGCACCAGAATAAAAAAGAATAGATGCAGGTTGATTGTTAACAAGAAACGTACCATTGACAACAAAGGTACCTCTGACAACGAGGTTATCAGCTCGAGCCTCGTTTGCATTCAGATTGTACGCTCGCCCACGAGTGGGATCGACAATTGGAAAAACAAAGAGGTATTGAAAACATTAACAAAACACAAGGAAGACGATCATTTGTTCGTTACCTCGAACAAACAAACGACACACAGTGACTAATCAAAGTAAATAGGTCAAAAATAATGTATCGCGAAGACATGCTCGCCTATAAGTGAATACTCACTCCAAGAGTTCCCAGGTAAGAGTGACTGGTCCGATTATGTGGATTTGTACGAACACTCTAGCCTTAGACAGAAAACTCAGGGTACAGGCATTCACTCTTCCAGTTTGCACGTGTTCACATTATTTAGACCCAAACTTTGACGAGATTTTGAAAACTTAAAGGGTTCAAAACCTTACCACAAAGGGTTCAAAACCTAGTAATCAATCATCCTAGAACAGATGATTAGCTTTCAAAGCGGATTCGAAAATTGTGTTCTCGTTGTGGTTATCACCTAAGGGTAGGTGACAGTTTTGTTTTAAAAAATCTAAACGTAAAGTTTAATTGCGTTGGGGTCCTAAAAGTTATAGTCTAGGTCAAAGCATTACTAATAACCTAATTCCCTATAACCATTGGCTCTGATACCAACTCTTCTGTCACACCCCGACCACGTAAAACAACAAAGCGTGGCGGAAATGTCGGGGAGTGTTGTACCAGAATTATCGTTTCATAACCATGGATACAAAAAGTGTTTCGTTTTATTGATAATATTAAACATTAACATTGTTTTAACACATAACAAACAAGTTTTATATCGACGATCATTGTTTTATGTCACTAAGGCCTCGTCCAGATCCTATGTGACACCTGCATCCTAGAACGTCAATCAAGCAACAACACCTGAAACATATGTAAAAACAAAGTCAGCAAAGAAATGTTGGCGAGTACATAGGTTTTATAAGAGTATCGGAATCATGGCTTGTTTACATATATTGCAATACCTCGAAAACCTTGTTTTTAAAAAAAGTGTATGATATTGCAACATGATTAACCAACTCAAATCAAGATGGTTATAATTTACAAAATTTCGTAGCCACGATTCTTAACTCAAAAGCTTTTTGTTCTAGAAAATCATCTTGTAAAACATCTCGTATAAACTCGTTAATAAGACTCGTATATTATTTCGAAAACATCGTTGAGTGACATCGTTTCAATATCGTTTACCCAAGTGAACTAAATAACGCCACGGTATGTAATATGTTGAAAACACTTATATATAAGAAGTACCAGCGGCGTATCTACCATGTTTTCACCACATTACACCTGTCCCGTTATCTAAACACTAGCCTAGAAGCCAATCGTTTACCCAAATCGTTTAACATCGTTTCTAAATCGTTTCCAAATCGTTCCCAAATCGTTCCCAAATCGTTTACTCGTTTAGATCGTTTAAATCGTCCTCGTTTTAATTGTGAAAACTTATATATGGTCGTCTCGTTAATAACATTCAAACCTTTGTGACTCGTTCATCGTTCAACTCGTTCTTGCATTAACAAACCTCCAAAGGGTAAGTTAACAATCATCAGATTCAGTCGTTACCCACAACACCCACACATAACCATGGGTATAGTGCAATAACGGGATTTGTCATATCCTATGGTACCATAACCTAATACTGGTCTGCTTGATCAATGCTAATGAATGTCGTTCGTTATGTAACTACAACCAACAAGTTCGTTCACATTATCGAAATCGTTAATAGTTTAGTATAAATCGTTCTATTCGTTTTTGAAATCATCGTTTAAACCTTGAAAACATTTTGTACATATGAATCACCCCAAAACAATTGAAAGTTGTAAAATAGAGGAACTATGTACTCACATGTAGTGCAAGGTATCCTCAATCAATAGTACTTCAACAAACTCGAGTAAACCAGAGAAATCAAGTAGCACCTAGTAATTGATTCACTAGTCAAACAATAGACGCCTAAATCGAAAGATCGGACAGAATGAGGTCTTGTAAACCAAATGAGTGTTGGAACTCATGTGATATGGTTTAACAAGGCCTACATCCTAAATGAAACCTAACCTAAGTGCCTTCGACCCATCGCGACCCATTAAGGTAGCTTATGCTACTTTAACGCGCCGTTCGCGTGAAACGCGTTCGGAACATCTAACTAGTCCTATGACAAGTATTATATGCCTATACAAGTTTAATCATGATGTATAATAAGTTATGTGACAAAAGTTTAGGTTACATAAGCTTAATTACCAATTATACATGAAAAGGGTATTTTGGTAATTTACCTAAGGCATATAATCTACTTATCATACAACTACCTAAACTAGGTGACCATAAGGTATAACCTCGGAAGGTTAATCCCTATGTAACTATGGTCACTAACCATGTTTGGTCGGATCCTAATGATCGACCAAACGGGTCGTGTTCGAAAGTCTAAGCGGGTGTTTAGTCCGCTTGACTTACGACTCTACACAAGCACTAGACTAAAAAGTGACGAGCTAAACATGCTAAAACATGTTTAGTTAAGTTAGAAAACAGGTTTTGATATCAAAACAAACGGTTTTGATATCCTAGAGTAGTTTGGTTACAAAATACGCGTAAATGCGTATTTTGGCCGAAACTACGACTCGTCACTGAGCCTAGATAACGTGGTAATCAGTAGGTATAGTCACTAGGGACTATAACCATCGTGATTACGCTCACGTTATGAAGTTCAAACAAACTTCACATTGACCAAAAACTGGTCAATGCAGAAAGTCAAACGAAGTTTGACTTTAACGCTAAAACGAATGAAAAGAACGAAAGAACACTTACAGAAGGTCCCCGCAAGATTTGATTCCGATTTTTCTCTCAGGTAGGAAGCATATACTTCCACTTAGAGAGCATAAATCAGATTTCAAATTGTGGGTTTTGAAGTGAAATGGATGGGGTATATATGGGATTTCTAGAACCGTTAAGATCGTTCCTCGAAAACTGAGCTTTGATCTGGACCTTACATGTGTGCCCATGGTTTTCTAAAATGATGGGAGCCCCTAATATGGACTATGTTCATTGAATACCAGCCCATGGTTTTGCAAAACCATGGGTGAAAACCACCAACACTTCAAAATGGACTAGGTTCATTGAATCTGCCATAAATTTCAAAAATGGTCCCTACACTTGTAAAACTTGATTTTTTTTAGGACTTTTAAGCCCCGTTAACCTCATTTCAAGGATCTAAAATAAATTTAAAGTATAGGGAACTTAAAATATGCTCAAAAACATCTTGGATGTCGGTTCGTTTGGTCATACGGTTGCGTTATTCGCTTAATTACGACGGAAGTCGTAACGAACGCAAAAATGATCCAAATTAAGCGACGAATGGAATTTTATCATGCCAAACACTAAAATAAAATATTTTAATGCTTACATAAATTTTTGGATGTCCGGATGTATTCAGAACGTAAGTTATGCGCGAAAATGCAAACTTATGCACTTTTTGACGCTTTTAGTCCCTGAATGAGCATAAAGTTTATTTTAGCCTACCGAACCCCTCAAAGCCTATTTCTAAGCTATGTAAAGGTTATTTAGGGTATGTTTAACTTATGATCAAGTTACGGAATGTTCGTTACTATACAAATCGGCATAGTTTCGCAGTTTGACACAAATAGTCCCTGCGATCGAACAAAGTTGATTTCGACACACCAAACCATTCAAAACTTATTTCTAAGTTATGTGGAGGTTATTTAAGGTATGTTAATCCTATGTCACTATTCCGGAGTGTTTGTCGCGTTATACTGACTGCACTTAAGCACCAGTTTGCGTATAACCTTCCAGAAAGCGATTTAGAGCTTGAAATTGGAATCGAATTAAATTGTAAAATCACTAAACACAATTACACATATAATAACACAAAAACACATATAATAACACCAAAGCACATTGTTTTATTAATAATCAACATTGTTTTACATCGTACATCGATTACAGAACACAGTTGTCACACTCCTATCGATTCAGTCCTCATAGGTCCACATATATCTGAATGAACCAATTGCAAGAGTCTGTCGGCTTGCCATGTAACTTTCTTTGCAAATGATTTCCTGGCTTGTTTTCCCGAGATGCACCCTTCACATATGCTCTCATTTTTCATGATTTTAGGTAATCTGAGACTAGTTCTTTGTTTCCCATACTTATTAGTGTATCCATATTTACATGACCATACCGTTTATGCCATAGAGTTGACATATCTTTTGTGGTCATAGTCATTGCAAAGTTTAGATCACTACCCGGACGAAGGGGAAACATCTTATTACTAGTCATTTTAATATCTCCTATAATTTCATTACCTGAATCTTTGATAATGCACCGGTCTTTTTGAAACAGGACTATATACCCTTTTTGTATAAGTTGCCCCACACTTAACAGGTTATGTTTCAAACCTTTCACATAAAATACATTCAGTATCTTTCGAATTCGTTCTTTAATAGTGATAGACACTTCACCACTGCCAAGTACTTCCAGTCTTTTATCATCGCCGGTCCTCACTTCCTTCCTTAAGGATTCATCCAGGTTGATGAATAAATCCCTGTTCCCTGTCATGTGATTGCTACATCCACTATCTAAATACCAGCAGTCATCCTTGACTATCTCTTCCATATTAAAAATCATGAACATCGTGTCATCTTGTTCATCGATTTCATCATCTTTATGGATTAACATATTGTCAGGCTTTTCACTTTCATCCTTTCGCTGACAAAACTTGGTCGTGTAGCCTAATCTTTGACAATTATAACATCTAATCGAGCTCATGCTTCGACCCCTGTATTTACCGCGTCCTTTTCCTCCTGCTTCGTTCCTTGATTGTTTGAACATGTCTTGATTCGAATTCTGCATTTGAAATGCATGTTCTGTTGGATTGTCCTCATATCGTTTCAATCTCAGTTCATGAGATTGAAGAATTCCCATTAATTCTTCGGTTGAAACATTCTCCAGATCCTTCGTTTCTTCCACATTGATCACCACCGACTCAAAATTTCGAGTCAAACTTCGTAGAATCTTCTCTACAATTCGTTGTTCACTGATTTTCTCTTCATTCATTCGTAATTGATTAACGATAAGGATTGTTCTATTGAAATAATCTTCGATAGATTCTCCTTCTTTCATTTTCAATGCATCAAATTCACAACGAAGAGTTTGGAGTTTAATTGTTTTTACCCGGTTTTCTCCTCGGTAAGATTTGTGCAGAATGTTCCATGCTTCTTTTGACGATTTTGAGGGCAATCCTTTCGAATATAGTGTCGTTTACTGATTGAAAAAGAATGTGTAATGCCCGTTTGTCCTTCTTGACTGCATCTTTATGCGCTGCCGTTGCATCCTCTGTACGATTTGTTCCCGGTTCTTGAATTCCTTCATCAACAACACTCCATAATTCTTGCGATTCAAACAAAACTTTGATCTGAATGTGCCTGTGATAATAATTTTGTCCAGTAAGTTTGGGAATCTGAGTTTGAATTCCTTGTGCTTGATTCATGTTTTGATCGTGATTTGTAGGGGTGTTCAAAAAAATCCGAATCCGAAACCGAATCCGAAATATCCGAAAACCCGTATCCGAAATATCCGAATTTTCGGATATCCGAATTTTCGGATATCCGAAAATTCGGATATCCGAAAATTCGGATTCGGATAGTGATTTTGAGAATTTTTCGGATAATCGGATTATCCGAAAATATCCGAAAATTTAATTTTTAATTTTTTCGGATATCCGAATATCCGAAGTATCCGAAAAATATCCGAAATATCCGAAAAATATCCGAAGTATCCGAAAAATATCCGAAATATCCGAAAAATATCCGAAATTTATATTCGGATATCCGAAACTATCCGAAAAATCTGGTTCCAAACATTAAAAAATAATAAAAAATAAAAATTAAATAAAAAATTGGATATTCGGATATCCGATTAGATATCCGAACCCGAATCCGAAATTTCGGATTCGGGTTCGGATGTCAATATTTCACTATCCGAAATTTCGGATATCCGATTTTCGGATATCCGAAAACCGGATTATCCGATCTTGAACACCCCTAGTGATTTGTGACTTCGTGGATTGGATCGATGTGGCTCTGATACCACTATGTTGGATTTCTGATTTAGGGTTTCGAAGAATGAAGATTATTGTTCATAAAATGAATTGATAATCGGTAATGTTATGATACAGACGTATATATATACATAAATAAAAATTGGCTGTAACCGCCATATAATAACTTAGGTTATAATAATAATAATAATAATAATAATAATAATAAAAATAATAATAATAATGCAATCTAGCTTATAAATATTCGTCTAACATTTTCTACAAAACACCAAATTTATTAAATACAAGCTATTTGTGGACAAAAATGACTCAAAAACTACCGAAAATTAGACAATAACTACAAGGAAATTAAGATGCATCTGCAACAAATTAACCCAAATGCACTACCACATAAGTTAAGTGCATCCATAAATGTGTGCTCTGGCCATGCTCTAATGGTAAAATGTACATTCCTATTTATTTATGCTTTATATGGGATAGATCGGATACCAAACCTAATTTATCTAGGAATGTAGGGAGAATTATGTGTTGTTAATCAAACTAATTCAATGATTGATATTATGTGATGGCAATATCGTAATTAGGAGTTATGGAAAACAGGCTAGAATTCACCCCATATATGCTGAGGTTAATCACAAGATACTAAAATATTATGAGAATAACAAGAACATACCTTTAAAGAAACAAGAGAGAAATACGAGAACGGAAAAATGATTCTTATTTATTCATAATCTACCAACTTACAAAAACATAGCATATATATAAGTGTTAGGGGTAGGTATGAGCAATTGGTATAAAATACCGTCCCGATCCCGAAATCCCGATCCCGAATTTTTTCAGTACCGGAAACGGTATCCACTTTTTGGCATTTTCGGTATCGGTATAATACCGAATTTTACCCTCAAAATACCGATACCGTACCGTACCGACGTATTTCGGTATCGGTACCAAGTTTACACAAAATTCAGGATCGGTATTTTTCGGGATCGAGACGGTATCGGGACGGTATCGGTATTTGCTCATCCCTAGTTAGGGGTGTGAATTTCTGACACGGCCCGAAAACACGACACGAACCTAACACGAAATTCGCGGGTTTAGGTTTAGTCTAAACGGGGCCGGGTCAGTATCAAGTTGAACGCACGAACCCGTTTACCTAAACCGGTCGGGTTCAGGTCAACACAATCGGGTTGATGGGTTGACCCGTTTAACCCATTTATATTATATTATATTTTTTTACAATACGTTTTATGTCATAAATTAATTTGGGTGTGTATTTTATGCATAATTACAAATTAGAAAGAGAGATTAACATAAGGTTTTATAACTAAAATGCATTTGTATTATATACGTTTGTGTTTTTTGTAGTAAAAATTTGATTTTAATATACTAATTTGCGAAAAAAAAAATTGAAAAATTCGGGTTGAACGAGTCGTGTTCGGGTCAACACGCTAATATTCGGGTTGTGTTCGGGTTCATATATATGACAAGATTTTCGGGTTCGGATCGGGTTCGTCTAAAATTTTCATGTTCGGGCCGGGTTTGTCTAAAATTTATGTTGTCGGGTCAGGTTGAACCTGCCAACCCGTGAACCCGAACCGTTTAGCACCCCTAGCAAGTGTTAATGAACCATAAATATAGGAATGATGGTACATTATTATTATTATTATAACGCTTCCTCTCAGACCTATTACCATTCAATATATTAATTATAAAACATACTTATGGCTGATGTTAACTAAGTGAGTACTTCGCAACCGAGAAGAAAAAGTGATATTATTGGATAAGTTATGTTGTCTCATTAACTGACACTGCATAATTAGTTATGATGCCTCATTAAAACCTTACTAAGAAAATCTAGTGAGACAAAACTTAGTTAAGGAAAAAGAGTGCAACAATTACAATGTGTATATTACTCCCCCTAAATTTTACATATATATCTTAGTTTGTGGAATCTAATCATCAATGACAACTACTTGACTTGATCTTTTATGTAGTCTTCTTTTCTATGAGTTATTAAGGTGGTATTATCTTCAAATAGTACAAATTGGGCTTCTTTTGATTCAATGTGGTCATCAAATAGTACAATTTGGGCTTCTTTTGATTCAGCTGTAGTCCGCTTCCATATAGTACATGTTGAGACTATTGACTTTCAAAAGTAAAATCATATTAGGATTTAGCTTTGTGTGGGTCTAATAATTGGGACTCCATTTTCTTATAGAACAATATCATGTCTCGAATCTCATATCATTTAATAAGTTTTATAATTATGCCTCATTAAAACCCTTGCTAGGAAACCCAGTGGGACAAAACCATAGCTAAGGGGAAAAGAGTGCACTCTGCATTAACAACCTTCTTCAAGTTGATGTTAAATTGGTAATTTGGGACCTCTAAGATATGTTGATGCTACTGGATCAGTGATGTTGCCTCGTTAAAAACCTTACTAAGAAAACCTAACAGGAAAAACTTAGTGAAGGGAAAAAGAGTGCAACATGTGTTAGAAAACCTAATCCCACGTGTCATTTTCTCTGCAAATATATCAATGCTTCGATTGCAATTAAGTATGGTACCTCTCCATCCTTTTGGGACGATAAGAATCTTTCTATATATCAAGCTATTGGACAATCGTTAGTGTGCTCAACGAATGAGCTTTTTCCATATAACATCTTCTAGATGTAGTTTGATTGATGAGAAAATATTTCACATACACTCGAACCGCAAATCGATAAAAAATTATGTTGTGCAAAGGTCCTTCAAAATTGTCTCTCTAGTTCAACAGTTCTTCTCAATGATGTTTACATCATCACTGTAAACTATGATTATGAACTTTCAGAGTGAAATTTTGATGAATGGATATGACTCAATTTATCAGCTTATACTTATCTTTTTCACATTATGAACTGAGTCGATTGTACCACATATGACCAGTTTTCTTGAGACCGTATAAAAATCTTTGATATTTATAACACACATATAGGGTTTTAGTTTTATAATGCTTCAGACATTTTTAATCCTTCATAAACTTTCTGAGATTGTGAGGTTGCTAAAACATCCGCTACAGGGGAATACTCTTCCTCGTAATCAACTTCTGGGATTTAAGAAAAAATGTTACTCGTTTGATGTCTATGGGTGTTAGAACTTCAGGTTCGAAAATGTTTAGTTTATCGAGCGAATTATTCTTTAATTCATCTAGCCATTTTGGCTATTTTTATGTCACTCTTACACGGTTTTATGTACGTTATCTTTACCAATGATTACGTCTATTGCAATAGCAAATTCCAATATATTATTTTAAACGTGTTTCATTATGATTCCATATTGTGATATTTTGTACATAATTCATTTGAGATCTCATATTTGTTTGGTATCTGAGTTTCTTTTGTAAATCCTTTATCCTATTTAAGGATTTCGTTATCTCTTCTAGGATTTTATTGATAACCTCTTTAAGGTTTTTGTATGCAACCCATTCTAGGGTTTTGTATGCAACCACTTCGGTGGTTTTATATTCAACCACTTATGGGGTTTCCTATGCAACCTTTTCTTGGTTACACCAACTGCGTTACTCTGCTCTTTTGGTTTTCATGGTTCTTTTATCTTTGGAACTGATTTATCTTCCACGTTTTTTTTGTATAGTAATGTTTCTTAGATTACTTTAATTCAGGCAGATGATTTTGACATTGGTATAAGTGACTTTTTCACTCTATTTATATTTGTGGATGCATCTTGTAATTCGTTAGCTATTCTTTTCAAATGTATTCACTCTTTTGGACTTTGGTTTATAATAACAACTTCAAGGATCGCAATTATGATGCATTGAATATCTAACTTGCATTACCAGTCTTTCCTTATTCTTGTCTTCCCCTAAAGACTGAGATAATTGCATTATGAACTTGACATTCAACATAAGTCTCACATCAATGGTTATAGATACTTAGTGATGACTAGGAGTTAAAACCAATGTAGATACCAGTCTTGTATATAATCCATCTTGGTGCGTAATGATGGCAGTATTGGTATATAAAGCGTATAAGAAAATATCTTGAAGTGGGACACACTTGGCTCTCTTCAGAATACCAGTTGTAATGGGTGTATTCATGATTAGCATTTGGTCTTAAACCAATTAGATATTCGTCAAAAGATGAAATTATCACAACTACGTGTGTCTCTCACTATATTTCACATTGTGCCTAACAATGGTTCATATAACTGTTTTGTCAAAGACCAGTGCTAAACCATGTAAAAGGACAACATTCCATATTATCGGGCAAATTAGATTTAGGTTGTTGAAAACTCGCATGACATGGACATGTATTTATCTTTTAAGACCATATAATATTAAAATGGTCCACATATAAGAGTTATTTTGGTTTTTAAGGGCATCAAGGTTGATTTGCTAAGAAATTTCGCTACACATATAATAAGTGTTTTGGTAGCAAGACTTTTATATAACTTAGTGGTTCTAGTTAGCTGATGTAGTTGTAGGATACGTAACATTTTAGTGTTAAAAGACCCATTTTAGGGGCGATTGTCTCAAATCTGACAAGAATGGGTAATTATACATGTTTTGTGAAATTTGCAAGTAATTACTGGAAAAGGGAGTAATTAGACTTAAAAGGATGAGATTGGAGCAGAAAGGGAAAAGCTGGAGGAAGCTTGCAGATTGAGAAGCATACGACCCATATCGTATTAAGAGGGTACGTCTCGTAACTGCCGCCAGACAGAAAGTGACAAAGTCTAAGTTGGGACTTGAGCCATAAAAGGGACGGCCCATACGGTTTTCGAAGCCAAATTAGAGCATGTTATAAAAGGAACACGATGGAAACCTGTAAGTGTACTAGTAGTGATGAAGTGTTGGATTCGTTAAAACCTTAGAAGCCATAGGTCTATATGTAACTATGTTTATGATGTTTGTGCTTGATATGTTCTGAATTTATGTAACATTCTGAATTACTATTTGTAATTCAGAGTGCCTTTTGTGTATGATATTTGTCTAATGTATTGTTAAGTACTACGAAAATTATGTATGTTTTGTAGTATCTAGCGTAGTATAAATATTATTTTATACTTTGTATTTGATAGACTTCTGGGCATTTGTAGATCTGAGAAAACTCTGTGTGTTCTCTGTTTGATATACAACTACAATTTTGATGAAATCTTCTGTTTCTACTCTTTCTGGTTGATTACTTACATAGTGTGAACATATAATAGGTTCATCATGTTATACGTGATTTGTTGTTCGTGATAGATCTTGTTTAGAAAGGCTATGCGACCTTACAAGTGGTATTAGAGTAGGCTCTATATAGAGAGTGCTCATAGTATTGTAGGTTTTTATTTAGAGGTGTAGATTTTAGAGATTTCTGAGTTCGTGATGAGTTTTTGGCGTTTATGGTGATTTTCGGTGATTTTTCAGTGATTTGCATTAGTTTTCATCATATTTCAACTGTTTGAAGATGGAAACTGTTAGGTTATAGTTTTGGTTTGGTTTAGATCTGAGGTTTGCAGAAAACTGGGTCGAATTTGGTTCAGATCTAAGGAAGATGGTCTAATTTGCTGGCTTTTGGAGTGTCCCGAGGTACTGAACAGGCAACCGTTCTTTCCGAGTTTGCTAAAGTTTATTAGAGTTCCATATTAATTGTTCAGTATTACTCGTTCCGAGTTTATCTTACATAGTATTGATGACCTTTATGTGAAGTCACGTATTGGTATATACTTTGGAAGAGGATATTATATTTCGGATGAAATATTGTCTAAATTTCTAACTTGTTTAGAGGTTTGATCCGCATTTCTTGTTTCGAGGTTAACATTTCGAGTTTCACGTGTTTAGTGGTACTTTACAGAAGTTTCAAAAAGTTCTGAGTTTTCAAGTGTGTTCCGAGTTTCTTGTTTGTCTTCGGAAGAGTTTGATTTGAAGTAAAGATCCGGGGTATTACTTCTGATATTGTTTCGAAGTACAAAGTGTTCCGAACTAAAAAGAGTTACGGGTTCCATATTTGTGAGAGATATTCCGTAATATCAGAATTCTAAAAGTGTTCTAAATTTTCTAAGTTTTGAAATATTTTCTAAGTGTTAGAACAGAAAAACCTACTGGTCAATTTTTTCAAAATGGTAAATAGCTTAACAACAGTGGTACAGAATATCAAGCATAATACAGGAGTGGGTAGTAGCGATAAACCACTGAGTCTTGACAGATTATCCAGAGTGGAAGGATAATTTGAACAGTTTATTAAATCAAAGGATTTGAGACGTGGTTGTGTATTACCAAGGGATATGGTGAAGTACCAAGTCATGATCTTACAGTTGTATCGTACTTAGCTTTAACCGATTATGAAGCTGAAGAAAGAGCTATGTTACTGATTACTATGGCCTTACCACAATCAATCCTACATACTTTTAGGAAGAAAAGTACATCAAATGAACCATGGGAATGTATGATAGAACGATATGACGGTAATGAGTTGTATAAGAAAAGAAGACTAGATCATTTGAAGACACAATTTGTAGTCTTCAAGGCCATGAAGAATGAAGCATTTGACGACTTAGTGAATAGATATTATCACTTTCTATGTGAACTTGATAAAAGTCAAATCGGAATCTATTCAGATTTGAAAAAGTTGAAAATTTTTTGAATAGTCTACCTAAAGAATGGAACATGTATACAACCTTGATTATGGAAAATCCATTGTATTCTGAGCTTACATTAGAATAAGCGGTACAAAAGTTGAAGGGATATTCTTGGAGTGTGGAAGATTAAGCCAAGGCATTTGATAAAATCCATGAGCCAATTTTGTACAAGGCCAAACAAAATGAGGAAAATAGTGGTGTTGGAGTTGCTTTGTTTTCGGGAAACAGTGAACTTAGAGAATATTCAAGCCCAAGTGCTTATCTGTGACAACCGGTAATTTTCGGGTTTTGATTACGCGAATAACAAATGTTAAGACAATTATAAGTAGTGTTTTAAGACGAAAACCAGGTGAATTAGGCCTTTGGAGTGTCTACGAACATCTATCTGGCTTTACAGTGCGCAAATGGTGATTCGCAGGAAACCTGCTGAACGTTAAACGGTAACGAGCTGAAACCGGATGAAATACTGACTACAGCAACAAATATGAATATTATACGTATATTTTATGCATATGAATTCGGTTTGGCGAATTTATCGTGCTTTCAAACGTCACAAAACGCAAACGTGAACGAAAAACGCAACTGCAGGAAGCATCGAACGTCACAATGAAACGGAAGCATCGAGCTCATGTATAACCTTCGAACAGAAATATTATAATAAATTTAGCTTCCTAATCAAATTCTAATGTTCGCAGTCGAAATCGGATCGAAAAACGGATTAGAAACGACGACCGTAGTGATTTTAGGCGATTTTAACGCAACCGATGAACGAACGCATCAAGCATCAACTACCAACACTATTTTTACATACTTATAACCCTAAAATTATATCCTACGACATTTTACGAATTGCGGGTGCGAAAACAGGTCTTGTAAGTAGAGTTGGGCCGCCTAAAACACTAGAAGTGGGCTTGTGGGCCTTGGGCCCAAACCCACTTGAAAACCCTGGACATATATAGGCTACCTTATCCCTTATCCTCTCATTTTTAAAATAAACCCTAGCACATACACTCCCTGCTCTCCCCCTCTCGTTCTCTTCTCTGGTGATCGAAGCCGGAATTCCGGCCGAGCTCTGGCGCCCCTTCTTCCGGCAATACACCCCAACCTCCTTTTCTTTTATTACCCTCTCACCCACACCCCCTAAAGGGAGGAAGCTATAGAGAGAGAGTAAGATGAGAGAGAGTAAGATGAGAGAGAGAGAGAGAGAATAGTGAAACAAGAGGAGCCGACCACCACACTTAATGGCGGCACACGAACCCCAACGGCGGCAGCCGGAGTGGAACGGCGTGGAGCTAGTGGTGGGTCTCGAGCAGCAAGGCAGTGGAGGTAGTTAACCGGTGAGCCGCGGTGGCGAACGGCAGAGTTCGGCAGCCATGGTTCGAAGATTTTTCTAGAGTGAAGGTGGTGGTTAATGGTGGCCAATGGCGGCAACGGCCACCGAAGCTACGATGGCATCGGGGCGCGGCACTGAGCGAAACAGATTGTTCGAGAGAAATTCCATAACAACTACTTTACCGAATAGTTAAACATTACTTCCCATACCGTAACCCATTAAGCAAGCAAGTTATTACAGACATAATATCTCCAAAACAAATATAACTGTTTCGACAACTCAGATTTCAAATAAAGTTAAATTGTTTGTTTGTTTCTAGACTCTTCCTAACTCGATTCCATACAGAAAGCATCCTAGCAGATAGCATCCTAAACACCTGTCACATACGTTAAAATAGAGGTCAATACACATAGTGTAAAGGTGAGCATACAAGTTTGATAATAGCATATAGAGTTCGAAATTGTTTACGCATAACCAGCATGTACAACGTATAATGTGAAGCATGTAAGTTATCGGCAAAGATCCTATCAATACCAATGACTGCGAGTAGCGAGTGCGCAACACATATTCACCACTGTGAACACGTGAAGTAATTGTCCTTAACAACCCCTGAGTAAATAGGTGCTGTGTCCAAACTATAGTACTACCGTTGCTAAGGCAGGTAGACAGCAATCAATGTGTTAACATTACATACAGGCATTCATCGAGTCATGTATAACATGCATTAGAGGTTAGCATATAAATAGTGTTGTGTTGTGTGTTCGATGTGATTTAGAATAAGTAACGTATGTAACACCCAAAAGTGCGTAAAGCAAAAAGGGATCGAGTATACTCACAGATTGTGTTTAACAAGTAAACACTCTCTTGGATTGAAGGGAGCGCTTGAGAGAGATTATCCTGAACAGTTACGATAGCATAATCGATGAGCGGCACGTAAAACGATGCGTTTAATGGTACCTTGCATCAAGTGTCGAATGGTAATCCGATCGGATGGCCAGTTGGTCGGGTGGCAATCCGTTCGGATGCTCATCCGATCGGATGGCCATTCGATTGGATTGTCACCTCGTTTGGTGAGGATGAGTTTGTACATGATGGTTTGTACTTTGAAGTTTTCGTTGTAGCATTTTATAAATAGAGAAGCATCTCAACCCTTCAGGTCGGTCGGTCGGTCGAACGGTTGTTCTATCAGACGGCAATCCGATTGGCGAGTCTTCTTAGTTGAGAACAAGTTCACAACAGGACGATCACTCGATCGGATGGCCATCCGATTGGGTGGCAATCCGTTTGTATTGAACATGTTGAAAATTGTGTAAGTACCAAAGTCCTAAACGTCACACGATCGGACGGTCGCTCGATCAGATGGATATCCAATCGGGTGGCAATCCGTTCAACGTTCAGACCTTTGAAAAGTTTGAATAAAAAGTTTAAGAATCGAACCAAGTGCAACCCGATCGGATGGCCGGTCGATCAGATGGCAATTCGATCGGATGGCTACCCGTTCGGACGGCAATCCGTCCCAATGGTCAGATCGTCTTGATTCTTGATTTCGTTTGAAGTTTTGTAGTTTTGAACGAGACGTGATGATAACTGGCTTAAACAACAGAAACCCCATCTCGACCTAAGTGACCCGATCGAACAGGAACCACCCTAGTCCGGCCGGTTCACGGTTCGAGACGGTTGTTCATGTTCAAACCCGAAATCATTCAACTCTCGGATAGAATCCAGATCTTGAACTAACCCATCACTAAGAACGAGTAGAAGATCAGAACGAGCTCCGATTCTATCGGTTTTGAGTGCATTGAGTGTAAAAGAGTTGAAAGAAAGTTGGAAAACCTTCTTTCAATCCTTTCAACCATGAATTTGTGTAGATCTTTGCAAAAACATTGATTAATCTTGTGGAAATCCTTCAGATCTAAGTTGTTCTTGGTGGAATGAGGCCAAACATTGAAGTTCATAAGAACTCCATGATGACATCATCCTAGAACACCTCAAATACGGTGATTTCACGGTTAAAAGTTAAGATTCAAAGGTGAAAATGATGGAGAAATGCGTGTAGATCATAGAAGTACAAGATTTAGGTTGGAAACTTACAAGAATCGAGAGAAATGAGGGCTGAAGTCGGCTAGTCGAACTAGGGAGCTGTCGCATCACAAATGATCATTGTATCCAACGTGCCTCGCAGCAAGATATCAATCTAACCCGAGAGCTTCGCATATGATCATTGTGAAGAGGATATTACGCTACCTGAAAGGAACTTCTTCATTGGGGTTGTGGTATCCTAGGAAAGGCGATTTTATGCTCGAAGGGTATTCCGATTCGGATTTCGGATGCTGCAAAGTCAATTCAAAATCAACAACTGCAGGATGCCAGTTCTTTGGATCTAGATTGGTTACCTGGCAGTGTAAGAAACAAACGTCTGTGGTGCTATCTACATGTGAAGCGGAGTATGTATCTGCTAGCAGTTGCTGCTCTTAGATCCTGTGGATACAGCAACAGATGCGCGACTACGGTTTGCAGTTTCTTAACACACCTCTTTTTGTTGATAATGAGGCCGCAATAAATATAACAAAAAATCCAGTACATCACGCTAAAACTAAACACATAGAAATTCGTCATCACTTTATTCGTGATTGTTTTGAGAAAAAGTTGACACGAATTGAGAAAATCCACACTGACGAACAGAAAGCTGATTTACATACCAAAGCTTTTGATAAAAATCAGTTTAAATATTTGTTAAAATTGAATGGTATGAAGCTTCTTTCGGTGTCGGATGGGATTATTGGCGTTTATGAGAGTACTGTTGTGGATGAAGACGAGAAACAATCTGCAATGGTTTGTCGATTTTTTACTTGTTTTGGTATTTAGGGGGAGTAGATAGATGTATATAGATATATTTTCAGAAAATACAAAAACAGTAAAAAATGCAAAAATACAAAAACATGATAAAATCTGAAAAAGAGCTTGTGTATATAGGGAAAATGATAGTACATCGGCTAGACAATTACAGTATGCTAAAGATTTGTAAAGTTTAAATGAGTTAAACAGTCTCACTAATGATGTGTCGATAGGTTTTCACACATTTAGTAGATTTATTCGGGATATAAACCTAAAATTTCAAACTTGTGAAATTCGTGGGGAACACTACTTGGATATATAGGTAACCCCTGAAATCTCGTTTGAAAGGTCTCATAATCTGATATACTAGGTTTTTATACTCAATGATGTCTGGGGTATTATTCCGGGACTTCTGCTGAATGGAAGTTCTGACCTAGTCCTTGGATAATACTTTTCACAAATGCTTGAAACATAGCATAAACCCTCAGCATGCAGATGAAACAATAAAATTGATAGTCGCTGTTGTTGTAGCTAAAAGATCCTCTAAAGGGGACATACCGTAAAGTCGAAGCTGATATCTCTCTGCGTATACGGAAGTATCGACCTGAGATCCCTCGGCCCTCGCATTACCTAATTTATGTACAGATATCATTGTAGTATACTCACCTGTAAGACTGAATATTGGGATTCTGGATACGGGAGTATATTCAAGAGGTGGGACACATGAATGAGCTAAGTTCATAAGACATCTAATTCATATCCTGAGTAGATTGAAATGTGTGTGAGAATTTAAGATGGATCAGTATATCGACAATCGAGGTGAATTGTTTAAGTCTGAATATGAAATGAAGCTTAACGGTACTTGTAATTTGTCTGATAGCTGATATGATTCCCTGACACGCTCGCAAAAAATAAGTTTGTAAATAGTTTACTTTGTTTACTTTCTGCAATTTAAGTTTTCTGTATTTCATTTCTTAGTTTAGAACATTTTATAAAATCCAAAAAGATTTTATTTCTGCTTTATTTTCCGACAAACCAAAGTGGAGAGTTGATTGTTGGATTCTCAGATGATTGAAGCAGATGCAGGAGATTCTGGACTGAAGAATGAGGAGAGCTTATCTTGATGAAGTTTGATTTATTGAAAAGTCAAAAACAAGTTCATTAACTTGATACTTGTTATTTTCAGAAAATGTGTAAATTGTTGTTTTTAAAAACAGTTTGATTCGTCAAATGATCAACCAAGGTCATTAATTTGAACTTGGTAGATTAATTAAGTGATCAGGGTCATTAACTTGGACCTGAATACTTGAGTGGATTTCTAAAGCTGATTGAGTTTGTGATTTATTGTTGAATAGATAGAATTGTAATGTTTGATGGTTGAGACACAGGTTTTGGACTTCATTATTCCCACGGAAGCTAAATGTCAAAACTTGAACCAGATCAAGACCTCAGATTCTAGCATATTGAGAGGGGGAGTCTGTGAAAGGGGGAGTCTGAATCAACAGTCAAAGGGGAGTTTGAAGATGGAGCTAAGTTGTGATTCTAAACCTGTGAAGATAGAATGCTTATGATGTGAAGACAGATAGTTGGAGAAAAGACCAAGACTGAAGACTCAGAGCTGAAGACTTCGTCAACATCCAAGGGGGAGTCTGTTGGTGCATGAGATGTCTGTTGACTACGTTTAAATCAAGTCTTAGGTCAAGATAGTCAAGATAGGAGCTTGAAAGTCGAATTTAGGGTTTAATATGTTAATTTCGCTTATAATGACATGTTGGTCATTAAAAGCGAAATCAGAGCTTGTAATTTCGCTTATATGTACATAGTTGTAGGGGTTTCGCTCTTAGGGTCATAGGTATTTCGCTTATAAGGTTTTTAGGAGGTTTCGCTTATTTGTCATGTCTTTGGAGCGAAACCACAGGCACTATATATAGTCAGTTTGAGCGAAACCTAGTCATTATGTCTGAACTTGGAGCGAAACCTGATCATGTGCTAGGCAATGAAACTCTGTCAAATTTGAATCAGAAAGCAATAAAAGAGAAGGAATTGAAAAGGAAAAGCTGTGTAACTTCGTATACGTTGATTCCGCCTTCGTATGTGAAGATGAACGTTCTCAACTGACTGTTTAGGGTCGGAACACGGTCCAACAAGTGGTATCAGAGCTCAGGACGAGGAGTTCATACTACTACAGCTGATTCGACAAAATTCTCTCATTTCTACTCACTTTCTCTCATACTTTTTCGATTTAAACTGGTTCCTACGGTTGAAATGGCCTGAAATTCGAGTATAACGTGTAAAACATACCATTAACAAACCCTAGAAAGATTCAGGTTAAAACAAGACTTAAAAATGGTAAAAATCAGTTAAAAACCATATTTCGCTTTTTCGAACTTCAAAGGTTTCGCTCTTACGGACATCTCGCTTATACGGACATTAGTTGTTTGATTTCGCTCTTAGGACCTGATTTCACTGATAGGGCTGATAGGGACATCTTATTTTTCGCTCTTAGGGACATCCTGCTATTTCGCTCTTAGAAACATTGATATTTCGCTTATACGTACATTACCTATTTCGCTCATAGTGACATCTTGCTAGTTTCGCTCTTACGGACTTTACTAGTTTCGTTTATTTGTCACTTTCGCTTATCTGTCACTTACAACTGATTTCGCTTTTGTGGTCATTCATCTGATTTCGCTTTTTGTGACATGTGATTTCGCTTATTTGTCACAAAATTGATATTTCGCTTATCAGTCATCATTTTTCAAAATCTCGAAATTTTTTAAGTGATTGCTGTTTTTGCAGGTACATTCAAGATGGATGATATTTTCTTGAACCCGTTTAGCGACATGTATGCATTTGCTGGAAACTCGGGAGACGATTCATCTACAAGCAACAACAATGAGAATCTGCCAAAAGAGAGGAAAAAGGAAGCTTGGGAATCTGAAAGTGCCTTTGGAACATTCAATAAACCTCCAAAGCTAATGGCTATCGAGGAATACAGTCGGTGGTCAAGAAAGTTTGAAGATTGGTTGATGGCATTCGCATTTCCCAGCTAGAAGAGTCTGAAAATGGAAACAAAAATGGTGAAACTTTAAGATCAACTGAGGAGATTGATTCATTTGTAGCTGAGCAAAAATGTGTGGCATTGCTATTTCAGTCCGTTCGGGAGGACATAATCTCTTTGATCGATTATTCAAATGCAAAAGATCTTTGGAAAAAGTTAGAAAAGAAATGTATAGGTAGTGCAGAAATCAAGAAAAACAAAATAAAACTACTTAGGAAAGAGTTTGATATGTTTGGGTGCTTAAAGAATGAATCAGTTTCAAAAATGATCGAGAGGTTTGGGCACCTGAAGCTGGAATTAACTAGACATGGAATTAAGTATCCTGATGATGAGCAAGTAGACAAGTTGTTCGATTCGTTACCAGACGAGATGGATTGGAGATATTATGCTCTCATGCTAAAAAATACTATCTTGCCAAAAGATCTTACTCCAGATTTGTTGATTGAGAGACTTGAAAGTCACGAGCTGGAACTGAAGAAGACATACAAAGTCAATCACTCATCTTACCAGCAGAATTTGGATTTGTATTATCCAAAAAGCATGATGCCAAAAGCAACTTCTCCCAAGACTGCTTTTTCTGCTGAAAATGTGTCCACAGCAAGCAAAGAAAGTCAAAGTGGTCAAAGCAGTGGAAATCACAGTGGTTGTCACAGTGGATCTTCATCATCTGCAAGTCATTCTGATGCAAAGAATCGTTTTCAATGCAACATTGCAATAGACTTGAAGAATGCTCAGAATTTTGATGAGGAGTCGGCCAAACAGCAGATGATCTTCCTAGCATCGGTGTTGGAATCGTATGAAGGGTTAGTAGCTGGGAAGATAGGCAACACCAACTTAACGAAAGAAGATTATGATCAGATAGATCCTGAAGAAATGGAGCTGATCGACATTCGTTGGTGTATGGCCAGTGCTGTTCGTCGAGCACAGCGTTTCATGGAAATTACTGGCAGGAAGACAATTGGTGGTCCATCTACCAAATTGGGGTTCGATAAGTCCAAGGTAACTTGCTTTAAGTGTAAGCAGAAAGGTCACTTCAAGCGAGAATGCAGAAACGCTTATGCTGATGAGTCGGAGAATCCTTTCAGAGATGATTATTACAAGAAGGCAATTTATCACCAGAATAAATCTGAGCCGCCTAGATTGAAGCAGGTTGAAGACAACAAAGAGAAATCTAGAGCTCTTGCGGTGATTTATGATGATGAAGGGTATGATTGGAGTCAAGATGTTCTACCTGAGGAAGATGCGGTTGGTTACGCATTCATGGCAAAAAACGACGAACCTATTCCTTGGAAAGATAACCGAACTGAAGAGCAGAAGTATAGATACAGAAAAATGTTGGCTGAAAACAGAATCATTAGAATTTCTGGTATTTATCTGGAAGCGAGGAGAGCGAGAAGATGGGATCCGGATAGGGAGTGTTATCTTGATCCATATGGAAATATTGCGATCGATGACAAAACGCTTGATATCGAAGCCATAATCAAGGAGTACAAAGAAGAGGATGAGTATTGGCAGAATAAATGGTGGGGAACTGGAGACGAGAAGGAGAAAGAAGAGAAAGAGAAAAAGGAGAAAGAAGAGACAGAGAAATCAAAGAAAGTTGATACTGGAGTTATTAACACAACGCAGGAGTTGACTGCAGGGAACCTGGGAAAAATGGCTGACAAAGTGCTGGCTGCTAAGGCACTTGAGGTAGACTCTAACTCCGTGTCTGAGTCAAAAAGCCAGGTCAGTTCAAACTTGTCAACAAATGCATCAGGTAAATAAATTGATGGAAATGCTGATTGCAAAAATTGCAACAAGGAGTGCAAATTTTGTAATACAGTCACGTATCTAAACGGTAAGAAAGTTGAAGATCTGACAGCAAAGGTCAGAAGCGTTGAGAATCAGATTCTTGATCGTGACAAAACAGTTAAAGCTTCAACTGAACGGATAAGAGAATTAACTAGCCAAATTGAAAATGATAAAATTGATCATGAAAAAGTTGAAAAGGAAAATGAAAAGTTAATTCTTGAAAACCGTCAGATTTCTGAAAAGTTTGAAAAACTAAAAAGCACAATGAAAGATAATGATGATCGAAATGGTAAAACGTATAAAGAAAATGTTCACCTAAAAGCAGTGCTTAGAGTAAAAGAAGAATCAATCAACCAACAACTGGATGAAATCGCTAAACTGAAACTTAAATTTCAAGAGGCTGAAATTGAAAACGAGCGAATCCAGTTGAAGCTTAACAGTTACAGCTCCGCAAGCTTTGTTTTGCAACACATTATTCCCAAACCTATCGGGAAAGACAAAGCAGGCAAAGATGTGTACTCTGATGGAACTGGGGTGGGTTTTCATCAAGTTCCACCACCTATTCTTGATAACTACACGAAAAAGCAATCAAGGTTGGTTGAAATTGAAGAAGAAAGTGAAATGAATCTTCCAGATTCAATTGATGTCACGTTCACATATTCCAATGACGATAGTGTCCAAAATGATATTGTAAAAGGTGTTGTTGAAAATGTGCTAAAAACGGAAAGTGACACTACTGAGGAAGATGGGTGTTTCTTGGACAACTACATTCCGAAACAAAAGTCCAAGAACAACTTAAATGAAGAATTAAATCTTGTCATGTACAAGATGTTGGGTTCAGATAAGTTGTTTTCGGATTCTGAGTTTCCGATTGAGAATGTTAATATGAACAAATTGACAAATGTTTTCAAGTTGGTCGAAGTTGAGTTGTCAGAAGTGAACAAGTTGAGTAAAACAAAGAGAAAAATGAATTTTGAGAAAGATAAAGCTTACTACAAGAAATATGTAGTTCCACTACGTTTTTATAATAACAATCGAAACAATTGGTCGGGTGGTTATCAGGGGGGTAAGTCTTATCAGAAGAGAAATGTTCTAAACAAGAGGTTTGCTGAAAAGAAAAAGTTTGTGAACAGTTCGAGTTCACTTGCTGATGAAGAGAAAGAGATTTTTTCAAAATCGAATGAAGAGTTCTTTAAGAAAAGAGCTTCACAGTCTCAGTCTGAAGGCACAAGTCGAGTTGTTGATACTCGAACATGTTTTAGATGTAATCAAGTTGGTCACATTGCACGAAAGTGTACCAATGTGAAGCCTAAGACTGAAACTGTGAAGATTCAACAGAAGAAAGTTGACGTGAAGGGTAAAGCACCAATCGTTGTTGAGAAAAAGAGTGTGAAAAATGACAACATTAAAGAGAAAAATGAACCCGTAAAGAAAGTGGTAACTAAAAATGACAAATTTTATAAACGGGTTGCATTATCTCAACAAGTTTGGAAACCAAAAACGGAGAAAAAGATTTCACCTTCTGAGGATTCAATTCAAATTGATTATGATGCAAATTTTCCACCTCTTAAGGCTAAAAACTTCAAAATTCAAATTGCGAGAGTCAAGGTTACACCTAAGGCTGATGAGGCCTAGGTGGACTCCATGTTTGACTAAACAGTTTGAATTGCCGGAGCTTCCTTGATCGCGAAGCATGAATCGGCATCTTTATTAAAGTTAAGTCAAAGTTTGTTATGTCCAGGATCTTCCAAAACTTGTATCCATATGGATCATGGATAGTGGAGCTTCAAGACATATGACAGGGAAGACTGCGTTGCTGTATGATGTGAGAAATATCAATGGTGGTTATGTGGGATTTGCTGGTCACGAAGGTGGTAGAATTATTGCTGAATGAACGTTATCCAACGGGATTGTGACGTTTGAAAGAGTTAACTACATTACTGAGCTGGAGAATAATCTGCTTAGTATCTCGTAGATTTGTGACAATATGTATACTACTCACTTCACTGATAAAGAATGTTTGATCTTGAAACCAGGATTTGTAATACCTGAAGAATGGATTATCATGCGAGCACCTAGAGTGAATGATTTATATGTGTTGGACATGAGTGTAGCAACTACAACAACAGGTCAAGTACATTGTTTTGTGTCCAGAGCAACTGAGAAAGAATCGAGATTGTGGCACCGCAAGATGGGGCATATTCACCTAAGGAAGATGAATCACTTGGTGCACAATGATTTGGTTCTTGGAGTTCATGTCAAAGGTTTTCATCTGGAAGGGGAGTGCATTAGCTGTGTTAAAGGCAAGCAGAAGAAAAAGTCATACCCTACAAAGCAAGTCAATTCAGTTTCACGACCTCTGGAAAGACTTCACATGGATTTATTTGGTCCTGTGAATGTCAAAAGTATTACAGGAGATTACTACTGTTTGGTCGTTACTGATGATTATTCCAGATTTTCTTGGGTTTCTTTCTTGAAGACGAAACATTTGACAGTTTGATGGCATTGTTCAAGAAAATTGAGAATCTGTACCAACGGCGTATCAAAAGAATTCGTAGTGACAATGGTACTGAATTCAAGAACAGTAAGATGGAAGAATTTTGTGATGAAAGAGGTATATTGCATGAGTTTAGTGCTCCGTACACTCCGCAGCAGAATGGAGTCGCAGAACGCAAAAACCGGACGCTAATCGAGACGGCTAGAACTATGCTCGCAGATTCAAAGTTACCAATAAATTTTTGGGCTGAAGCTGTTTCCGCCGCATGCTATACGCTCAACAGGGTTCTCACTGTCAAGAAGTTCAACAAAACATGCTTTGAGCTAATCAATAACCGCAAACCGAATTTGAAGTATCTAGAACCGTTCGGGTCACCCTGTACTGTTATAGAGCCTCATGGAAAGTTTGGTCCGAAGTGCATTGAGGGAATATTTGTTGGCTATGCAAATCCGATGAGACGCGTCTTCGTTCCAAGTGAGAAGCGGATTATTGAAGCTGCAAATGTTGAATGTCAAGGTTATACTATGCCGCCGCAGAATCCTGGAGATTCATGGCGTTATCATTATGACAAACTGTGGGATTCGTTTGACATGAGAGAAGAATCAGAGGATGATGAAGATTTCTTTGATGAGTTGGATATTTTGCGCGAATACGAGTCACAGCAAAGGTTCCCAGCTGAGTATTCGAGGCGACCATGGGAAACTTCAAATGACAATGAAGCAGGTCTGAGTAATGCTGGTGAACATGATGATGTCCAACAGAATGAAGTTGCTCAGGATAATCAGTTGGATCAGAATGATAATCAAGAAGCTGAAAACATGCCAGTCTTTGATCATGGTGATTCAGATTCTGAGGGGGAGCAAATTCAGATTTCAAGTCAAACAAACCAAGTTGGTAAACAAGATGCAGATCAGAATGTTACTAATCTGGAGGGCAATGTAAATGTTCCAAGCGAAGTGATGCCGCGAACTTTTTCATATCATCCAGAGGAGTTGATCATAGGAGAATTGCAGACAGGCGTTCGCACTCGAAGACAAATTGATAAAGGGCTTACATGTTTTTATACGACAGTTGCTCCTTTGCAAACTGAATTCTCATTGAGTTGTTTTATCTCGCAGGTTGAACCAAGAACTTACAAAGAGGCGCTTACTGAAGATTCTTGGGTCAATGCAATGCAGGAGGAATTGAGTCAATTCGAGAAATTAGGAGTGTGGAAGTTAGTGGATTTGTCGGATGGTCATAGAAAAATCAATACAAAATGGGTATTTAAGTGTAAGAGAGACGACAGAGGAGTTGTTGTTCGTAACAAAGCTTGACTCGTTGTTCAGGGATTTAGTCAACAGGAGGGAATTGATTTTACAGAAGTCTATGCTCCTGTAGCACGACTAGAGGCAATCAGAATTTTCCTTGCATTTGCGTCTTGGAAGAACTTAAAAGTATATCAGCTAGATGTAAAATCGGTGTTTCTTTATGGGAAGGTCAAAGAGGAGGTTTATGTCGGACAGCCACCGGGCTTCACCGATCCAATCCACAAAAACAAGGTCTACTTATTGGACAAAGCGCTGTATGGTTTACACCAGGCCCCGAGAGCTTGGTATGAGACTTTGTCTCAACACCTACTAGCCAACAAGTTCATTCGTGGAAAAGTGGATGCCACTCTCTTCACTAAAGAGGTCGACGGTCATCTTCTGATAGTTCAGATTTATGTGGTCGATATAATTTTTGGGTCAACAAATGAAAGTCTGTGCAAAGACTTTGAATCAGTGATGAAGCAAAAGTTCGAAATGTCATCAATGGGGGAGATGAAATTCTTTCTGGGTCTACAAGTTGAACAACTTCCTGAGGGAATTTTCATTCATCAGACGAAGTACGTTCATGATATTCTAGAGAAATTTGGGATGTCAAGTTCTACTCCAGCTGCTACCCCACTTGCAACAAATCATGGGATTCACCCAGATCTCACCGGAGACAGGGCTGATGAAACGTTTTACCGATCCATGATAGGTTCCTTGATGTACTTAACTGCTTCACGTCCTGATATCATGTACCCAACGTGCCTCGCAGCAAGATATCAATCTAACCCGAGAGCTTCGCATATGATCATTGTGAAGAGGATATTACGCTACCTGAAAGGAACTTCTTCATTGGGGTTGTGGTATCCTAGGAAAGGCGATTTTATGCTCGAAGGGTATTCCGATTCGGATTTCGGATGCTGCAAAGTCAATTCAAAATCAACAACTGCAGGATGCCAGTTCTTTGGATCTAGATTGGTTACCTGGCAGTGTAAGAAACAAACGTCTGTGGTGCTATCTACATGTGAAGAGGAGTATGTATCTGCTAGCAGTTGCTGCTCTTAGATCCTGTGGATACAGCAACAGATGCGCGACTACAGTTTGCAGTTTCTTAACACACCTCTTTTTGTTGATAATGAGGCCGCAATAAATATAACAAAAAATCCAGTACATCACGCTAAAACTAAACACATAGAAATTCGTCATCACTTTATTCGTGATTGTTTTGAGAAAAAGTTGACACGAATTGAGAAAATCCACACTGACGAACAGAAAGCTGATTTACATACCAAAGCTTTTGATAAAAATCAGTTTAAATATTTGTTAAAACTGAATGGTATGAAGCTTCTTTCGGTGTCGGATGGGATTATTGGCGTTTATGAGAGTACTGTTGTGGATGAAGACGAGAAACAATCTGCAATGGTTTGTCGATTTTTTACTTGTTTTGGTATTTAGGGGGAGTAGATAGATGTATATAGATATATTTTCAGAAAATACAAAAACAGTAAAAAATGCAAAAATACAAAAACATGATAAAATCTGAAAAAGAGCTTGTGTATATAGGGAAAATGATAGTACATCGGCTAGACAATTACAGTATGCTAAAGATTTGTAAAGTTTAAATGAGTTAAACAGTCTCACTAATGATGTGTCGATAGGTTTTCACACATTTAGTAGATTTATTCGGGATATAAACCTAAAATTTCAAACTTGTGAAATTCGTGGGGAACACTACTTGGATATATAGGTAACCCCTGAAATCTCGTTTGAAAGGTCTCATAATCTGATATACTAGGTTTTTATACTCAATGATGTCTGGGGTATTATTCCGGGACTTCTGCTGAATGGAAGTTCTGACCTAGTCCTTGGATAATACTTTTCACAAATGCTTGAAACATAGCATAAACCCTCAGCATGCAGATGAAACAATAAAATTGATAGTCGCTGTTGTTGTAGCTAAAAGATCCTCTAAAGGGGACATACCGTAAAGTCGAAGCTGATATCTCTCTGCGTATACGGAAGTATCGACCTGAGATCCCTCGGCCCTCGCATTACCTAATTTATGTACAGATATCATTGTAGTATACTCACCTGTAAGACTGAATATTGGGATTCTGGATACGGGAGTATATTCAAGAGGTGGGACACATGAATGAGCTAAGTTCATAAGACATCTAATTCATATCCTGAGTAGATTGAAATGTGTGTGAGAATTTAAGATGGATCAGTATATCGACAATCGAGGTGAATTGTTTAAGTCTGAATATGAAATGAAGCTTAACGGTACTTGTAATTTGTCTGATAGCTGATATGATTCCCTGACACGCTCGCAAAAAATAAGTTTGTAAATAGTTTACTTTGTTTACTTTCTGCAATTTAAGTTTTCTGTATTTCATTTCTTAGTTTAGAACATTTTATAAAATCCAAAAAGATTTTATTTCTGCTTTATTTTCCGACAAACCAAAGTGGAGAGTTGATTGTTGGATTCTCAGATGATTGAAGCAGATGCAGGAGATTCTGGACTGAAGAATGAGGAGAGCTTATCTTGATGAAGTTTGATTTATTGAAAAGTCAAAAACAAGTTCATTAACTTGATACTTGTTATTTTCAGAAAATGTGTAAATTGTTGTTTTTAAAAACAGTTTGATTCGTCAAATGATCAACCAAGGTCATTAATTTGAACTTGGTAGATTAATTAAGTGATCAGGGTCATTAACTTGGACCTGAATACTTGAGTGGATTTCTAAAGCTGATTGAGTTTGTGATTTATTGTTGAATAGATAGAATTGTAATGTTTGATGGTTGAGACACAGGTTTTGGACTTCATTATTCCCACGGAAGCTAAATGTCAAAACTTGAACCAGATCAAGACCTCAGATTCTAGCATATTGAGAGGGGGAGTCTGTGAAAGGGGGAGTCTGAATCAACAGTCAAAGGGGAGTTTGAAGATGGAGCTAAGTTGTGATTCTAAACCTGTGAAGATAGAATGCTTATGATGTGAAGACAGATAGTTGGAGAAAAGACCAAGACTGAAGACTCAGAGCTGAAGACTTCGTCAACATCCAAGGGGGAGTCTGTTGGTGCATGAGATGTCTGTTGACTACGTTTAAATCAAGTCTTAGGTCAAGATAGTCAAGATAGGAGCTTGAAAGTCGAATTTAGGGTTTAATATGTTAATTTCGCTTATAATGACATGTTGGTCATTAAAAGCGAAATCAGAGCTTGTAATTTCGCTTATATGTACATAGTTGTAGGGGTTTCGCTCTTAGGGTCATAGGTATTTCGCTTATAAGGTTTTTAGGAGGTTTCGCTTATTTTTCATGTCTTTGGAGCGAAACCACAGGCACTATATACAGTCAGTTTGAGCGAAACCTAGTCATTATGTCTGAACTTGGAGCGAAACCTGATCATGTGCTAGGCAATGAAACTCTGTCAAATTTGAATCAGAAAGCAATAAAAGAGAAGGAATTGAAAAGGAAAAGCTGTGTAACTTCGTATACGTTGATTCCGCCTTCGTATGTGAAGATGAACGTTCTCAACTGACTGTTTAGGGTCGGAACACGGTCCAACATAAGCGATAAGTCGATTAAAAATGCGATTAAATAGCGATTAAAAATCTATCATTAATAGATACTCCACATAATACAACTAAAGCGATTGAATAGATAGATTCGATTACATGTCAAAGAAGTCAAAACAGTAGTTGAGCAAGGGGTGTCAGACCGCAATTAGCAATCTTTTCTTCCTTTGACTTCAATCTTGACTTTGACTTTCGAAACACTTGGTGTTACAACCTTATCCCTTATCCTCTCATTTGTAAAATAAACCCTAGCACATACACTCCCTGCTCTCCCCCTCTCGTCCTCTTCTCTGGTGATCGAAGCCGGAATTCCGGCCGAGCTCCGGCGCCCCTTCTTCCGGCAAGACACCCCAACCTCCTTTTCTTTTATTACCCTCTCACCCCACACCCCCTAAAGAGGGGAAGCTATAGAGAAAGAGTAAGATGAGAGAGAGAGAATGGTGAAACAAGAGGAGCCGACCACCACTCTTGATGGCGGCGCGCGAACCCCAACGGCGGCAGCTGGAGTGGAACGGTGTGGAGCTGGTGGTGGGTCTCGAGCAGCAAGGCAGTGGAGGTAGTTAACCAGTGAGCCGCGGCGGCGAACGGCAGAGTTCGGCAGCCACGGTTCGAAGATTTTTCTAGAGTGAAGGTGGTGGTTAATGGTAGCCAACGGCGGCAACGGCCACCGAAGCTACGATGGCAGGCGACAAAATTGCCACAACCGGCGGCGCTGGGACCGGCCGGCGGTGGTTCGGAGCTCAGGGGTTAGAACCGAGTCAGCTTGGGTATTTCGGGTCACGGCTCGGGTAAACGTGATCATATTATGGGCTCGGGTCAACAATGTTCCAGTTTATGTTCGAGTTTTGGGTCAACACCGGGTCAAAACTGGGCAAACAGTTAACCGGGTCAGCGTTGGTATCACGGGTCAACTCGGCTCGACTCGGTCCACCCGGTCAACTCGGTTAATTTCGGTCAACGCATTCAACTCAGTCAATCCGGTCAACGAATCGGCACGAGATTTGGTAAAATAATGATGCACGAATATTATTTATGTTGTTCTATATTTAATCATTGTTTTTATCGCGGAACCGAACTCTCAAACCGAACCGACTAATGAAATTGTAAAACATAAATTACTTGGACTTGTACATTAATCGTGTTTATATAACTTGTATTTAGACATATATATATGTATAGGAGATGGATCATGAGAAAACTAGTTTAAATGAGAAAACCAAAAAACCAACCAAAAAAGCCTAAAAAAACCTAAAAACATACCAAATTTTTTTTTTTTTACAATTTTTTATAGAAAAATCGTACTTTTTATGTATGGAAAAAAAATTTCAAAAAAAAAAAAAAAACTGTTTTTTTGTTGTACTGCACATGTGCACTAATACATAAAGCTTAAACCACTTAACCCACCCCCCACCGACACCCCCCAAAAACCTAAATTCACCCTCCCACCAAAAGCCTAACCCCCCCCCCCCCCACCCCCACCCTCCCGAAAACCTAAAACTAAACCCTAAACATAAACCCGAAAAAAACCTAAACCCCCCACCCCCACCCCCCAAAAACCTAAACCCCCCTCCCCCCCACACCCAAAAACCTAATCCTAAACCTCCAAAAAAACTAACCCTAAAAGCTAAACTAGACTCAAAAAGCTAATTTTAAGCATGTAATGCAATTGTAGTACATGTTATATTGCACATGTGCACTACTATAATAATAGTATTGAAAACAAGACGACACCATAAATCTTTTTTTATGTCATAAAAAATATACTCGAATATACTTGAATGAAAGATACAAAAATTTGTGATCTTATGGTGCCATTTTTGTTTTAAAATGATAACGTATGGAGAAATGGGAAATGTTTGAAAAGTTATATATATTTTTTTTTTCCAATTTTACCCCTCCTTCATTAAAAGTCCTCCCTCCTTCATTAAAAGTCTCCCCCTCCTTTTTAGTGGTTTTTAGTTAGTTTTCTAGTTTTCTCATTTATATCTAGTTTTCTCATGATCCTCTCCCTATATGTGTATATATATATATGTATGTATATATATATGTATGTATATTTATATTGTTTCATTGATTGTTGCGTTTTGAAAATTATAACAACAATTGCATTGTCGAAATCGTCCAAAAACAGAGGAAACTCTGCTCGTTTTTCGTAAAATCCGTAAAACGAAACGTATTATATTCTAAAAACGACACCTATTCGGATTCAAAGTATTTTATAAAATAATTATAATTATTTATATTTCTTTCAAACGTCAAACTAACTCGGAAATCATTTATAAAATAAATGTAATTATTTATATTTATTTCGAACGTCAAAAACTCGGAAATTCTTTTATAAAATAAATATAATTATTTATATTTATTTCAAACATCAAAAACTCGGAAATTCTTTAATAAAATAAGTATAATAGTTTATGTTTATTTCAAACAACAAAAATTCGAAAATTATTTTATAAAATAAATATAATCATTTATATTTATTTTAGACATTAAAAAACCCGGAAATTCGTTTACAAAATAAATATAATCATTTATATTTATTTCAGACGTCAAAAAACTCGGAAATCTTTTATAAAATAAATATAACTTTTTATATTTATTTCAAACGCCTAAACGGCATACGATATATTACTGTAACGATTTTAACATATATTATTATTCGAGATACCTCCGGTAACGAACGAACAAGTCGAATATAACAAACCTATAATTATATGTAATTATGTTGATAATTATATACGAGACGCGATACATTATACAAGTTTACAATATATTATTTTCATATAAATATACGTCACAAACACGTAACACTATTCGAGACGACTAACACGATTTCTTAAATATATTTATAATTATATATATAAATAAATATATACTCTAAACCACTCGGAAACTAAGTGTTTCCAAGACTTAGTAATTATCAACGACTATAAAGGGAACTTAACAGGTATAACTTATTCAATTCCATCAAGTTAACAACTTCTCCGTTAAATCATTCGGTTAGCAATTCGGTAGAGCTCGGTGACACGTAGTGTAGATACACCATTTTTAGCGGAAATTTATAAGTTATTCCGTGATAGGAATGCCATGATTTCATGCTAGCGAGTCACGTTAAATTGTTTGTTGGTTACGACACCTTGTGGTGGCATTTTCACTAATTTGAAGCTTGCGCTAATCTCGTTTGCACACATCATGTACGGATTTAGTTATTTATTTATTGATTTATTTTTAAATCCACCTTTTTGGTTTATTATATCAAAGCAGTCTTAATACAATCGTGTGTTAAGATAATGGTACACAAATTCATGTTGTATTCCAGTGTACCTCTTAACGGTTCTTTCATTATCGTTCGCACATTTTGCGATATTCATTGCTCCTTCATCTTCGATCAAAAATATTATTTATTTGTTGTTTCATTATCAATTGAAAATCCTACGAGAATTATTTGGAACAAATATTTAGATTCACTTCGTTGAGCCTTTCATCTGATTGCAAACACGTTGAATTTGTTCGGTCATCGCTGTTGTTGTACTATTTCGATCACAACGACACCTTGTGGTGTCGGCATAAACTTGTAGCTTGGGCTAATCATGATCGAGCATTTCATGCAAAACTATGTATGCTTTCCGTTTGACTCATCATTTAAATAGTCTTAATGCAACTATGTGTTAAGACAATGATACACTAAATTCTGTTATATTCCGGTGTATCCTTATCATTCAACAATGTTAACACACTGATTCTCCCTCACGTCATGGTCCGACAATTTGACACATTATTTTCATGTTTCTATTTCATTTGAGCCTGTTGATTCTAAGTTTCATTTATACAACCACCAACGCAAGTTTCCGTTGGTAGTGTATTCTCTTGTTTCGAAATTCATTTGCATATTGTGAACATTCGTTTGGAATTCTATTGGTCAAAATTCATCTTTTGTTGGACCCCTGTAAACTTAGTCATGTTGGTGACTGTATCAGTACGTCTCGTTCACTTGACGTCAATTTCTGAAACACGTTCATTTTAAACCGTTGGGTTCTTATTGTGGTAGTACTTCCTTGTATTCACATGATTCGAATAGGTCTTGATTCGATTACATGGTCATTCACTTTGATATTACTCGTACCTACCTACGCATGACACAACTCCAAGGAGATAACATAGTCTAAATTTCGAGGATGAAATTTCTTTAACAGGGGGAGAATGTAACAACCGGTAATTTTCGGGTTTTAATTACGCAAATAATAAACGTTAAGATGATTATAAGTAGTGTTTTAAGACGAAACCAGCTGAATTAGGCCTTTGGAGTGTCTAGGAACGTCTATCCGGCTTTACAGTGAGCGAATGGTGATTTGCGGGAAATCTGTTGAACGTTAAACGGTAACGAGTTGACACAGGATGAAATACTAACAATGCTGACAAATACGAATATTA
Organism: Helianthus tuberosus; assembly: GCA_030545235.1. Lineage (NCBI taxonomy): Eukaryota > Viridiplantae > Streptophyta > Magnoliopsida > Asterales > Asteraceae > Helianthus > Helianthus tuberosus. The sequence goes on along the minus strand of CM060384.1, from coordinate 75,539,220 downwards.
TACGTATATTTTATGCATATGAATTTGGTTTTGCGAATTTATCGTGCTTTCGAACGTCACAAAACGCAAACGTGAACGAAAAACGCAACTGTAGGAACGCACCAACAACGAAACGGAAGCATCAGACTCGTGTATAACCTTCGAAATGGAAATATTATAATAAATTTAGCTTCATAATCAAATTCTAATGTCTGCAGTCAAAATCGGATCGAAAAACGGATTAGAAACGACGACTGTAGTGATTTTACGCGATTTTAACGCAACCGACGAACGAACACGTCAAACGTCGACTACCGACACTATAAACGGTGAACCAGAAGTTCAAAGGATAATTCATTTACCAATCCAGACAAGTTCACTGACCTAAATAGAGTGACTAAGTAAGTCACATAATCAACTGCTTATGCTCTAGTTATATTTGTGTCCCAAGAGGATAACCACATATTTTGTAATGAGTTTATTGCACGCCTAAAGCGTGGTAGACTAGTTGATTCCATTAATAAAATTCCTCGAAAATTGGGGCAAGTAATTAAGATGGTCAAGTCGAGGTTATAGAATCTCCTGAAGAGATAGTAGACATGATGGTTCAAGAAGAACCTCAAGTACCTGAAAATAAAGATATCACGATAAGTTGTATCATGTCTAAGATATGTATGGAATCGAAATAAAAATCGACGTCGTTATACTTTTGTATATAATGTAGCGCTTGAAATGATTAAGCGATGAGGATCAAGATTTGAGATCTGCCTATGAACGTAAACATAGAAATGATTGCCCAAAATGGAAAGATGCAAATAAGGCAAAGCTGAATTCTCTAATGACATGGAAAGTATCTAGACCAACAGTCCATACAACTGAAGTTGTAAAATATATTGGATATAAACGGGTCTTTTATGCGAATTACGTGAAAATCAAATTGAGTGATATAAAGAAAAATTGGTGGCACAACAATTTTCGCAAGGACCTATGATTGATTATGAGGAGACATATTCTCCAGTGGTAGATGCATTGACTTTCCAATAATTTATTAGTCTAGTAATATAAAGAGAGAACGGATATGCATCTAATGTACGTTATGTATCACTTGATACTGAAAGTTTACATTAAAGTCCCGAAGGATTAAATTATGTAAGTCATGTAAAGTAAGTTCTCGAGAACAATGTGATCATTTATACATATTCGGATTTGAATAGGTTATGATTATTTTACATGTTGGAACTCATGATGAGTTTCTAAAGCAATTGAGTGCTTAAAAGGTTAATTGAAACATTTTAACAATGTAATACTTGTGACCAAGAAACATACATAGAAAAACTGTACCCGATGATTTTGACATCTTAATAAATAGTGTACACGCATGGTACAATATGGATTTTGGAGATAAAAGCAAGTGTTCATGACATTTTTGCATATGATATAGATCTATATGTTAAATGGACAAAGTTAGGTAGCAAAACTCCTAAAGAGTGAAAGCACATGCATATTGGGATAAGACTGAACGAATTCCCTCATGGATTGAAACTGCCAAAAGTATTGATGTCAAAACCTCAAGAACATACTATATGACGCTGACAAAATATGTATGAACAAAAATAGTCGGGTCAAGTGTGGTACAACTCGAGATATTCGCCTAAAGAGGGATATAAGTTTGATTAAATTAGCCATGTTTTATCAACATTCTACTTTTAAAAGTTCACTATAATCGCAGTTTACAGTGATAATGTCTAGACATCATCGAGAGAAATTGTCGAGCTTTTAGAGGGAGAATTTTTGAATAACTTTGGCATGCTCTAATTATTACTCGAACTGCAGTTCGAGTATACATGTAATTATATTTTATCAATCCCTCAAGTACATCTAGAAGATGATGTTAGGATATTTTAGTATGGACATAGTTGAACCTTAAAGTATGTTAAAGGTTTTTAAGTCACTTGTTATAAGAAATGCATATTATTATCTCCTACCAAAGTAGAGATTCTTATTCTAGAAGTACCATCGTTAAATGCATATGTGCATTAATATGTTTTGCTAGCTTTGTATGGTTATAATATTTTTCACTTGAGTATTGTCATGATATAGCCTTTATCAAGCAAAGAGGCATTGGAACGAGTTTAAAGAAATATTTCAGGTATAAACGATATTTGATTATATTTTACTAACCCATCAAAACAAGTTTGGATAGTCTTGTAGATGCAGGAATGTAACAAAACACAATCGGGGACATATGATATTTTTGAAAGGAGGGACCTAAAGTCTCGTTTGAAGATTATACAACATTGCTCAACATAAAGGATTGCACATTAAGGGATTAATGGATCAAGCGACAAATCATTGGCTACAAAAGCTTTGATCAACTTTCAAGGAAGATGGACACACGTCACTTAAATGATACGTATTATAATGAAGAGGAGATTTATTCAAGTTGCACTATTTTTCCCTTAACTAAGTTTTGTCCCACTGGGTTTTCTTAATAAGGTTTTTTAATGAGGCAACGTACCCAATCCAGACGTATCAGGGGGAGACAATACGCACTGCACTCTTTTTCCCTTAGCTGAGGTTTTGTCTCACTGGGTTTTCATAGCAAGGTTTTTAACGAGGCAATATCTCCAAGTGTGTATAAAGTTGATAACCAAGGGGGGGTATTATAAATATATTGATATTGTGGTTATCAACGTCTAAAATAGAATATGCTTATTCTCCAAGTTTCTTTACCCTGTATATATTTCATTGTATTTATTGTATGAATACACCATCAATAATATACATCTCTTTCTCTTCCAATATCTTTTCGCATTTTCTTTTTGTTAGACTTTTTGATAACAAAATGAGTGTATTTAATCTTATGGGAGAAAATGAAAGCTTTTTTGTCAAATCGAATTTAACTTTAAAATTAAAAAAAAAAAACTATATTTTTCTACTTTTAAAAATAAATAATTCAGTTTGTTGCATTTATTCTTGGATATGACAAGTATACACAGTTATTATTGGCTCATTCTATACGCACCCCTCTACTTCCTGATTACACCCCCCCTTGTGCGAGGAAAACTGTCGGTCCCACGCAGGCCCCACCTGTAAGTATGTGAGAGGAGGGGGATGAAAAAAGTAAATAGGGGGTGTAAAAAGTAGCACCGGCTCATTCTATACGCACCCCCTACTTCCTGATTACACCTTTACCAAAACAAGATTGCACCCTAAAACATCACTCTACACTTATTCACCCCAGCTTCCAAAAATAACAGTCTCCACCTATTCACCTCACCTTCCCAACAAACCCCTTCTCTCTCCTCAGTTTCTCTCTCTCTTCATGTCAGAACCAAAATGTGAAAAAAAAAAAAACTGATCTCAAATCAAACACACATAACAAACAACAACCAGCCCCCACCCATCCAACACTCCCTTATTTAATTATACACATAGCTTTCTTCATACCAATACCAATTCGGGTCAACCCGAAATCCACCATCCACTCCACAACCACAATGGCAGCTGCACTCGAATGCTGGTCTAGCCGTACAAGCACCGATGAAGACACAGTAGAGCAAGGTCTCATGCGGACCGCCGACAGATCGGAATCTTCAACCGCCGCCGCATTTGAAACGTCGTCGTCTTCCTCCTCCCCCTCCGCCTCCGCCTCCGGCGCCGGAAAAGATGGTTCGGTGATGCAGAAGAAGCTGCAGAAGCTCAGCCGCAATGTCTCTGAAGCCATTGCTTCGTTGAAGAACTCGTTGAATCTTGACCCGGCCCGGGATTCTAACCCGACCCGGATCGATGCTTGTAGGAAAAATGTGTGGGGGAGTGTTGTCAGGAATTTGACTCAGTTGTATCCCGGAAGTCAACTCCCGGAGAAGTTGGTGTCTAGTATAAGAAAGCATTTTGACTCCTTGCCTCTAAGGTATTATTAATTTTTTGGTTTAGTTATATATCAAATTCTTGATTAATTTGATAATTACAGGGTTTTAGTTAGGGAAATCTGATGGTGTTTTGGTTGACTAAATCATAAGTCAAACTTTGGAACTGATATGGATCTTACTCATCTTAGGTTTCCCATTAAGGATTTATTTATTTTGGTTTTATAACGGTTAACTCGCACATCCTCGTAATCTAGTTATAAATCTACACCTTTAGTGCTCACCTTGACTAGTGATGTGGCTGCTTTTTGGTGCTCGGATATCTCTTGACTTGATTAGGCATTTTTGGATATGGGTTGGGTCGGATAGGATTAGACTGTTTTGAAAACTCAAAGTCAAAGCTTAGCGTTATTCAAATTTAACGGTTTCATAACGTCAGCTATGTAAATAAGTTTAGTGTAGAGTTTTATAACGATATTTAACCGACTTCTTTATTTGATTTTGTTCTTTTTAAGTGTGTCATTTTAAAAAGTATGACAAGCAGGGTGTAAGAAATCATTAACTAATTCGAAAATTTGATCGTAAGTTCTTTAGATAAGGATTTTTGCTGAATTTATGTTATTGATGACAGTTATTCACAAGCAGGATTTGAAATGAAGGATGTGTTCTTACATGTTAGATTAATAGAACAAGCATCTGGAGATGATGATCCAGCTTTTATGATACAAGAGGTATCAGAGGATCAAGTTCAAGGGTCAGTTTTCAAACTCACATTTGCGTGTAACTCATCACTTTCCTGGCCTGTAATGTCAGGATCATTAGATTCTGCTTCAATTTGTTGCAAAAAGATACAAATCTTTGAGAAAAAAGGCTTCACTTTAGGAGTTGTTCTTCTTTTAGTACAACCCGGGCAAGAGAAAATGTTCAAATCGCGAGTTGAAACCGCGTTAAAATCGGCTTTAAAGAAGCCGACGAAGACGAATTCGATGAAGCTCGCGTTTGGGCTTTGCGGGTGTCAAGAAGAGGGTACGAAAGGTAAACAGTTCGGGGAAATCGAAGACGATAGTAACGAGCAAAGTTACCGAAATGAGGCTGAGGGTGTAGCTTCAACTTGTTCAAAGTTGAAACTTCAAATGCCTTTACCGAGTTCTTCGATTGTAATATCGGTTGACGAGTGGCAGACTGTTCAATCTGGAGCCGATGAGATCAAGAAATGGTTGTTAAATCCCGATAGTCTAGAGTTTGTTGATCAAATCAGTTTTGGGACGTTTAAAGGAACGTATAAAGGTAAAAAGGTCGGAATAGAGAAGTTAAAAGGGTGTGAAAAGGGAAATTCGTATGAATTCGAGATCCGGAAAGATCTTCTAGAGTTTATGACATGTGGACATAAGAACATTTTGCAATTCTATGGTGTATGCATAGATGATGTTCATGGTTTATGTGTCGTGAATAAGTTGATGGAGGGTGGATCGGTTCATGATCGTATAATGGTGAAGAACAAAAAGATTCAAATGAAAGAGGTCATACGAATCGCTGCTGATGTGGCGGAAGGGATCAAGTTCATGAATGATCATGGTGTTGCTTATAGAGACCTTAACACGCAAAGGATTTTGTTGGATAAAAACGGGAATGCCTGTTTAGGGGATATGGGCATTGTCTCCGCTTGTAAAAATGCCGGTGAAGCTGTGGAATATGAAACCGATGGTTACCGTTGGCTTGCTCCTGAGGTTAGTCCATTACCTTATTATTAGTTCTAACACACATATTTACTCATTTTTAACTCAGGTTTTTAGTGTAGATGTATACCGTGGTTGTTTACAACTTTTTATCGTGGTTTCTAGTGTTTTTTGCAGTTTTTTTCTGTGATAGATATGATATTTAGAATTGGGTTTGTATACATATGATATTTAGGATATTTCTAGGGATATGTATGATGGGGATGGTTCAAATGAAAACCACTTTTATTGTGAAAACTCGAAAACTAACTAAAAAACACACAAAAAAAATTTTTTTTTCAATTTTTTTTATAAATTTCGCTGGTTTTTATATATGAAAAAAAAAATTTCAAAAATTTTTTTTTGTTGTAATGCACGTGTAGTACACTAATACGGAAAGCCTAAACCACTTAACCCACCCCCCACCGACACCCCCCAAAAACCTAAACCCCCCACCCCCACCCCCCAAAAACCTAAATTCACCCTCCCACCAAAAGCCTAACCCCCCACCCCCCAAAAACCTAAACCCCCCCACCCCCCACCCTCCCGAAAACCTAAAACTAAACCCTAAACATAAACCCGAAAAAAACCTAAACCCCCCCACCCCCACCCCCCAAAAACCTAAACCCCCCTCCCCCCCCCCCCCCCCCCCCCCCACACCCAAAAACCTAATCCTAATCCTAAACCTCCAAAAAAACTAACCCTAAAAGCTAAACTAGACTCAAAAAGATAATTTTAAGCATGTAATGCAATTGTAGTACATGTTATATTGCACATGTGCACTACTATAATAATAGTATTGAAAACAAGACGACACCATAAATCTTTTTTTATGTCATAAAAAATATGCTCGAATATACTTGAATGAAAGATACAAAAATTTGTGATCTTATGGTGCCATTTTTGTTTTAAAATGATAACGTATGGAGAAATGGAAAATATTTGAAAAGTTATATATTTTTTTTTCCAATTTTACCCCTCCTTCATTAAAAGTCTCCCCCCCTTCTTTTTAGTGGTTTTTAATTAGTTTTCGAGTTTTCACAATAACTAGTGGTTTTCATTTGAACCTTCTCCTATGTATGATATATAGGAAGTTTCTGGGGACATACATGAAATTATTTCAAACATTTGTGTGCTTAATCATATAGATCTTAAAGCAATTCTCCCTCATGATTAGATTAGATGAACAGAATTTCATTATTATCTTGCATAACTTTTGGCTTTATTGAACCACTACCATCATTTTCCATTAAAACTGATTGGTATACAATTATTTTCATGATTTGACAAATAAATACATGAATTATTGGATCGGATTGACGTGTATGTATTGAATACGTATATACTCCAAGATATAGGTAGGTAGGAGTAGTAATCATTAATAACTGGTTAGTTGTTTGTGCACAGATCATCGCGGGTGATCCAGAAACAGTGACAGAGACGTGGATGAGCAACGTGTTTAGTTTCGGGATGGTGGTATGGGAGATGATGACAGGGGAGGCAGCGTATGCTGCACTGTCACCCGTTCAAGCCACTGTCGGTATTGCTGCATGTGGGCTCAGACCCGACATCCCTAAAGACTGTCCGCAACATCTCAGATCGCTGTTGAACAAATGCTGGCATAATACGCCTTCTAAACGGCCAACGTTTTCAGAGATTCTTACGTCGTTGACTCGACCCAACAAGTGACAGATGTTTAACCTTTATATGTGGTTTACATGTTGGGTGTTGCCAAAAAACAAGAAAAGAAAGTGATGTTTAGTTAGTTAACATACAGAATTGCATGGTTTGATTTTGTGATTTGTGACATATAGATATAAAGATTTTTTTTTTTTTTTTTTTTTTTGTATGATTTAGGAATTGGGAGATGGGAAATCATGGAAAGGTGGAAAAAAGGAGGATGAGATTATTGAAATTGGTGTGGAGTGATTAAAGGGATTTTGTCTGTAGTTTGATGTTTATTTTTCTAAGATGGATATAGACCAAAGTGGTAAAGTGGGTCCTTAATGTCTATGTGTCTAGAGAATCAAGTGTGTCCCTACGACTCAAGAAATTTAAGCATAATGGGTTTTAAAACATAGACCTAAATTTAAAATAAATGGATAGTTTTGATGAAAAGGAACCCTCATAGTTTCTAGTATTCATAGGCAATGACACAAGCAAGTTATGAAATTTAACTCGTGTGGAGGCAGTACGGTCCGGGAAAACGCCGTAACAAAGTCTGACCAACTCAGCATGGACCCGTTTAAGACAACGTAATATGGGCAGATCTTAGCTAGGGCCGCTATTTAGGCGGCGTGACATTGGGTCACTCAAAAAGAAAGTCACCGTTCAAAAAAAAAAAAAAAAACTTGATGGAAGTTGATTCAACCCTTGTTTATACTGCTAGAGTAATTAAAAAACTCGTATCTCAACTATTTTAAAAGATTTTAGGTTTACAGCAATCACATTCGAATCTTTATCTTCATTTATGTGGTTTAACTCCAAAAACAGAATTAATTTTTAGACACTTCACCTTTTAAAACACACAACATTTAAATCCCTATATCTATTTTTATTCAATTAAATGATAGAGTTATATGAGTTAAATGCTTGGTTGGTCCCTGTGGTTTTCAAAAATTGCAGACTTGGTCCCAATGGTTTACTAATTACACGTGTGGTCCCTGTGGTTTTAAAAAATGCACTCGGTTGGTCCCCAGCCCTAACATCAGTTAAATATCTCAGTTAAGTCCATGTTAAATGACCAAAATACCCTTGCTTATTAACTCTCTTTATAAACCCACCACAACCTGCATCCCCATTTCCCTCTGCTCTCTCTCGATTCACAACAACCCAATAAAACCCAATTCACATCATTATCAGACACAATTATGCATAAAACCCAATAAACAACTATGAAGATGAACAGGGCTGTGAGAAGAACAGAGCAGACGTGCTTCAAATGCTTCAAATCATGCTTCAAATCAAATGCTTCACCAATTGAATCATGTACCTGTTTGGTTTCAAAACAGAATCAAATTCCGGTGACTGAAGACTCCAATTCACATCAACAACTGTGAAGAACAGAGCAGACGTGCAATTGCAGTTGCTGCCGCTGATGTCGCCGTTGCTGCCGCCGCTGATGTCATCTTTATAATCTTCAATTAGTAAACCGCTGATGTCGCCGTTGCTGCTGCCGCTGGCGTTTGAAAGGTTTGATTGTCAATGGTGGCCTGGGGTGGGTATGTTGCAGAGGGTATAAACTGGTGTGGGGGTTGGGTGTTCGATTGGTAAGACAGTCGACCGGCAACCGGCCAGAGGTGCACCGGTCACCAGCTCGAAGGAAACAAGGGGGGATGGCAGGTGGTTGTTGGGGGTTTGTCGGAGGTAGGTGTGGTGCTACCGGAGAACGGAGACGCCGGTCACCGGTGTGAGATCGAGAGAGAGGAGAGAGAGATCAGAGGGAAATGGGGATGAAGATGATGATGGTGATGCCGGTCACCGGTGTGAGATCGAGAGAGAGCAGAGAGAGATCAGAGGGAAATGGGGATGAAGATGATGATGGTGATGAAGATGATGCAGGTTGTGGTGGGTTTATAAAGAGAGTTAATAAGCAAGGGTATTTTGGTCATTTAACATGGACTTAACTGAGATATTTAACTGATGTTAGGGCTGGGGACCAACCGAGTGCATTTTTTAAAACCACAGGGACCACGCGTGTAATTAGTAAACCATTGGGACCAAGTCTGCAATTTTTGAAAACCACAGGGACCAACCAAGCATTTAACTCTAAATGATATTTTTTTCGTACTTTTTCTCTTAATTCCACTCACAAAAAATATGAGGAATAGATAGAGAGTGAATCACTATTAACTCCATATATTAGGGAAGAGTTAAATTATAGGGATAAAGATCTAAAATGTTAGAAAATGCTTCTTGTGGTGTATTAATTTAAGTATTGTCCCAATTTACAATCCAAAATAGAAATGCCCCACCTTTTGTTCTTCTTGATCTTTTAGCAGGAATAGAATTGGCATCTTGTTTCTCACCAAAATCAGGTGAGAAATAACTCATTTCTTTAATCCTAAACCAACTACTTTTGTTTTGTTTTTTATTTCATTCAAAGAAAAAAGGCAAATGGTCCTAAAAGATTGCCACCCTATTACTATTATTTTAAAGAACAAATAAGGTGCATCACGAAATGTTAGGAACTAGTAGAATTTCTCCGCGCGATGCGGCGGAAATTCAGATTCAGGTAATATAAGCTTATTGGTATGATATTGATACTCGGTATAGGAACAAAAATAGAAAACAAAAGAAAAACTAAAGTTGTTATATGCTTAAAAGGATATTGACAAGTATAGGTACCCAATAATCACCGATATCAATATAGGTTCGACTCATCATAGTCTAATTTAACTACAAATCAGTTTTCTTAAAAATTTATACCGAAACATCAGGAATAAAACTAAACACACATATGTGTTAAACTATTTTAAATTATTAATGAATGCAAGTTATTACAAAGGATATTTAATTATCTTTATTTTTCTACTTAATCATATCCAAATTTAATATATATAATAACTAACATATATAAGAACCAAAATCCACAGTTACATAGATTTATAGAACAAATAATGATAAATTGTAATAAGCTAAAAAAAATTTAATATACACAAAAGGGTGGTGATTTTGACCAACAATCCAACAAAGTTATAAAAACGAAATAATAAAACATAGTATTGTACTATTTGTTAGCTTTGTTGTAGCAAAGTCATATGATGGCAAATTGGTAAATAATATCATATTATTGTCCAAATAAAACACTATTCATAAGGATCTTCATGAATTGTTAATATATAAAATACCATCATGTACTAATAATACAAAGATTATACAAAGTCTAAGGCATCTACTATGGAAAAGAAGTTCACCATGTACCAATGGGTGGTGGTTCATTGGCAAATACAAAACTTTTAAACACCTTAGGAGAGAGGGAGATCTTGAGTTCAAGCCATTGACGGCATGGAATAAAAGAAATTTGCCGTTCAAAAAAAAAAGGAAAAGAAGTTCACCGATGGTAGTTAGCATCGAAGGCGTTAATTATGGAGGGTTGCTACTCACAAAATATAGGGTTTTTGGGATGGAGAACATATAGTGATTCCCTAAATATAGGAGATGAGAGTTGAGTCCCGAAATTTTATTTCTATATTAGGGAATGGGATGGAGTGGATAATATGTGATAAGCTTACACTTTTCCTCAGATTATAGGGATGGGATAAACACAGGGAATCCAATGGGGGATGCTCTTAAAGATATTAGGTTTGCATGCATTTGAAGATGTTTCTCAACAGAGTGTTTCCAGTCTAGTGGTAAAAGAAATGTGTTTCTTTTCACAAGGAGGTTGAGGGTTCTAGTATTGTGGTCAATAATATGGGCAAATTTAAAAGTAAGGATAAGTGAATATGTAAAGTATCCTTTAATAGCAAATATAATGGGGCATTTCTGCCCATTTCACGGCCCCACACCCCCCTCCTTTAGTGAAAGCCCCATATTGTACGTGGCTCTTGGTTTGATTCACGCCTTATTGCTCACCTACTTCTATACCATTCACTCCTCTATTGGTTAATGATGTTTTAAATAATAATTAGGCAATCATTAACGGAATAAGTGGAGTGAACCATTATACCATTTTGTGAAAGAAATTAGTTATGTTGACGTAGACGCCACATGACAGAAGACAACTCCAAAGAAGATGAACCAATATATAAGAAAAATAATAATAATAAAGATGTTTGTTGTGGTGTTGGCGCATGAATTTACGTGTTGCAAGTTGCAACTTGGCAACCATGGGCGGTTCTTTGAAGGCTTCTAGTAGGGCCACGGCCCGGGCAAGTTTTTCGGCCGTAGTGCTAATTTTCCGCATTTCGCTCGAAATTTTTTATATATACTATGTTTGGCCCGGGCTTTTTTTTAGTGTCCGTGTCTTTCGGCCCTGGTACGTTCAACGAGCAAGATCCGCCACTGTTGGCAACCCAAAAAATAGACCCCACCTTTCGTTCTTCTTGACACAATAGGATTGGCAACTTGTTTCTCATAGAATCACGTGAGCACTGCATTTAAGATCCATTAAAATAACTACTTTAAACCAATCAATCCTGTTGCTTTTGATTTTCCTTTTCATTCATAGAAGAGCAAATGACAGTAAAATATTTTAAAAACAAATAAGGGGTGAAGAAGTTAATCTTGAAATAAGGGGTGAAGAAGTTTATAATGCCCTTTTTAAAAAAATTTCTTGTATGGTTCCTTTTTTATCATGGTGCTATCGGTTGTAAATAATTTATAAAAATTTGAACTTTTTAAAAACTTGGTTTTATAACTTAAACGATAAACAAGATAAAACCAAAAATAAAAAAGGGGTTGCAGCGGACTCCCGTGCGGCAAAAGGGGGTTGCCGAAGCTAAATACTCATATACTTGCACCTTGTAGCTAAATACTCTCATACATGCATTTTATAGAATTTAAACCCTTCACATCTAGGATAAAGGGAAGACACCATGTCCTTCGGAGACACTACAGAGAACTACTACTACCGAAGGTATTAGTGGTATAGGAAAGACATATATGGCATGGGGAATTGTAATAGTAAGAGAATCTACAACGATGGATCATGTCCATCCAACAGACCTCCTAATCAGTATGTCACGTCATTTCAAACATCACCACTCCAAACCCCCCCCCCCCCCCCCACTTTCTGCTACAACAATAAACCACTCCAAACCCCCACATCACACCCCACTTTTTATACGAAAAAAACAATTGTGAGTGTGTGGTCCCCACTCAATCCAAACCACACTGGTCCACTAGAGCGGACCACACACCACCGGACCAAGCCACATCACCACCTCCAACGGGTGGTCTTCTTTGCCCCCTCGTCCGTCGAGCAAACCACAGGCAGCGGACTTACCGTTGTGGTTGCTCTAAGTTTAGTAACAGTGGTTGTTCAAGATCGATACAGAAGTACGATTTCCAGAAAACATATTATTTGATTTTGATCATACTTAGAAAAGGTGTGTGCTTGAATGGTATTGATAGCCTATCCCTGTTGTGCAAACCAACGTATAATACAGAATCAATCGGTGAAATAGAGATCCTGATCCAATAAGTGGTATGAGAGTAGGCTCTTGCGACTCTGGGTATGTTTGCCAAAAGTAGCTGGTGGCTGGTGGTTGTAAGGTGGTGGCTGGTGGCTGGAAGCTGGTAGCTGTAGCTTTTTAGATATATTAGGTGTTTGGCAGAGTAGCTGGAGCTTTTAATAAAATGTATAAAATGACCAAAATGGGCATAACTAAAAAAACATAATACTAAATGTAATCACACACATACACACACATATAATCTTTTCAAACTCTAGCTGAAGACAGGGGCGGACCTAGCCTTAACCGGGGGGTAACCTCCGCTATGGCTTGGTTCGGAAAAATTTGACGTTTTTAGTGTAAATTTTGGAAAAAATTGATGTTTTTTCGATTTCGTTACGGCTTATTTATAAAACGTTACGGCTTGGCGTGAATCCTAGATCCGCCACTGACTGAAGAGAAACCCATTTGAATTAATTTCAAAAAATCTAATCTAGATAGATCAGTTTGTGTTACGTGTTGCATAAATATAAGTCATATTTATATACTAAGTAATAATAAAGAAGTTGTATCTTAAAAAACGATCCGTGTATTTGTGCGGGTTAAATAAATACAATGTGATCGGTTAACACATACAATCGTCAAGATAGTGTTTTTTCTATGTCTTCTTTTTATTCTTATTAGCGGTTTCGTGCGCAACGCGCTTGTAGTGATTTCAAAACACATGTAAACACAAACTAAATAACAAAAAAAGTTCGCCGAAACGCGGCAATCGTTAAAAACCTAGTTTTTATTAATTCAAAGTTGAAAACAAATCTTTATTCTTATGAAATTATATTGTTTAATAATATTATTATTTAATAGTAGGGAGAAATTGAAAAATAAATCTAATTTAAATAACAATACAAATTTATGTAATTTATTCTAATTATGGTTTTACAAAGAAATTTAAAAAAAAACTTTTATTCTTGAAAACGAATCTTTATTCTTATTGGAATTGTATTGTTTAATATTATTGTTACTAATCTTTATTCTTATCGGAAGTGTATTATTATTATTATTATTATTATTATTATTATTATTATTATTATTATTATTATGGGAAAAGATCAAATAAGAAGTTTATTTTGGCTAGAAAGTGTAGGAAGCAATAGGATTAGGACATGTGACAATATTTAAAATAAAGAAAAAGGGTATTTTAGTCAATCCAACCATTTCTTCTTCCTTTTCAAAACCCAGTAACTTCAAAACCCATCATTTTCAAAACCCACAATCTTCAACCATTTCTTCACTTTCTATCTCAATAATCACTACATTATAGTGCGATTTTCATCACCAATAAATGATTCAAACACCCGATCAACGTGTTCTTCAGCTTTTTTGAAGAAAACCCAGTTTAATTTCATAAAAAATCTCGTTTTTTTCGGGTGATTTTGGAGATAATCACTCGATTCGTTCGATTCGAGCGCTGATAAGTGTTTCAATCATTCAAACTTCGTCAATTGTTGAAGAAATCACTTCGATCCATGTAAGAAATTCTTTAAATTCATTTTTACGATCTGGGTTTTTGATTTAGTCCTTGCGTTTTACGATCTTGGCGAGGGTCCGGGGGCAGCGACCCTGGTAGCGGGGTCCCAGGGTGTCACACCCTGATATTTTTCCACGTTTCACCGGTGGGCCCGGTGGGGGAGTATCGGGACGTGGTTGGTAACATTACAGTCAAACAACACAATATTTAAATGCACAGCGGAAGCAAAAGAAAGATATATTCCAACCAAATATAACTGTAATATCAAGTATCACAACAGTTGAAATTTATCCACAGGTGGATCAAAAATAAATAGGAAACATTGTTCAACAGTTTTGACGTCCGAGCTTGCGAGACTTATTGTGGACGCTAGGAGAAGGCCAGCCTAGTTCGCTTAGTACCTGCACTTAACCTTTTTGGGAAAATACGTCAGTTTACACTGGTAAATACATTCAACCGACTCATTTTGAAAAGTTTAATAAAATTGATTTGAATGCACGTGGCACAAACTTTTTATAACTTGGGATAATTATTTAAATATATAAACTTGTAAAAGAATTACATGTTCCTTATGCGTTCAGTAGCCCGGTTCGTGCCGGGTTAAAGATCAATAGACACACCACATTATTTATTTATGCACTGACGAGTGTACGCCTACACCCCGCGCTTAGGTCGTGGTCATTTCGTAAAATGATGCCAAGGATATCCGGGACATGGTCATTAACCTCCCAAAGGCGTTAAGCAAACAAAACATATTTAAACGGGTCATCTCGATAATACTTAACCACCAATCGATTAAGGTCGAATGCCCGACCAAGTGGTATTTTATATACCGTACCCCAAGCTCGTATAAGGGAAAATAAGTTAAAAGTATTTACCTTTGCAAGTATAAATCACAATTAGCAAATGCGGGTAGCTTTTACCGGTTATCCTATTCTGGAACAAAGGTTTATAATAACCTATTAGAATCCTAACGGTCTTTAGTTAAGCTTAAGCTTAGACCGGTTAGTTTTAAGGAACGATACAGTTCGAACGCGTGATTAAGCGAAGACCGGAATAGAATGTGATTTAAACCCGACAAGTTTGAAGACTTGTCTTATATGGGTAATCTAAACACATTCTGGATTTTGAGATAAAAATGATAAGGTTTGACCCGTTTCGGCCAATTTATGTAAACTAGTTACATAAACCGAACCGAACGCGAAGAATGCGTAACGGTAACCATAAGATCCATATACAGGTTTCCTAAGTTAATATGCCTCAAATATGTTGTGACATCAGTAAGATGTCTTTTATAATGCCCGAAACGAATTTAAACTCAAACTATGCCCCGTAGGGGTATTTTGGTCAATTATAAGGTTATAAAAGAGTTTAAGTATTAACCTAAGTTACAGGTCTGATATAATCAGAAAAATACTTAATTTACTAAGTTATAACAGTAGGGTATTGCATATATGTGAAATTTATCAATTATAACCAAACTATGCACCGTAGGGGCATTTTGGTAATTTCACATAAGCCGAAAAGCTCAATACTGAAGTCTGAGTTAAACAACTTTTGCTTACTGTTAAAATATTATAATTTACCTAAAATATCAGTAGGTATCAACCCTTGTATGTTTAAAATAGTTTTAGTACATACTATGCGTTAAAAACGCTTAAAAAGGCGATTAGAAGCCGTTTCCGGGTTCTATATAAAAAGCTGATATTTTTATTATTCCAGAAGGTTTAAAATAATTTATTTATCATATAAATTCAGTAGCAAAAGGTTTGGGGTCAAAAAGATATGTAAAACTCATTTTATAGCCCAAAAGGGCAAAACCGACAATTACCGACTCAAGCTTATAACTCTAAGATATGCTCAGCCTAAAATTAATTAAAAATATTCAAAAATCCCAAAATAATATATTACATCAGTGGGTAAAAAGTTTGATATCAAAAAGTGGGTTTAAATAGGCTATATGCTTATTATGTCGTTAAATCGCTAAAAAGCTTTCTAATTACGCTAATGAGCATAACTCTCAATCTACACCTCAAACTGATGTCAAATTTTGGGTACAAGTTTATAATTCAGTAACTAAGGTTTCTACTCTTTTACATTTTCAAAAATCGCGTTTTATGGTGAAAAGGGCATAATGGTCAACATATGAGTAATTAACGGAATCATGCATATTAATTGGATAACTATTGAACCAAGGTGTATAATCACAGAGGTTTATACTAGCATGTAACCTAGTCCAATTAAATCTCTAAGGCATTTCTAAAACATGCTTAAACGGGTCAGAACTGAAAGTCAAAGCAAAAGTCAAATTATGCGACTTTCGGTTCCGAACCGGGTCTCTACTGAAAATTGTCGGGTTGAACATGTTTAGACATGTTCTTATATTAATTACCAAGTTATATGAGTGGTAAAATAGGTTACACGCCTTCTGCATTGTTAATTATGCGTTAATTCGAAGATTAGCATTCTGTTGACTTTTTCTAATCAACTTTGACCCGACAAATGGTCTAGATAGAGTGGGAATCAGAGGGTGCCCTTTTAAGGGTTTAATTCCCACATAATTACCAACTTATAACTACCTTCAATTTGACTAATCACTGGACCATTAATGATTAATCGCTAAGTCAAACGCTAATTACGACGGTTTGACTTTTAAGCTAAAACTAAGTAAAAACTCAACTAAGAAAGGTTAAGCATACTTACTGAAGTCCTATGCATGATTAGGAAGGCTTAAGGTCTGCTCTTGAACTCCCAAAAGCTCCAGAAATGCAGAAGAAAGGTGTGATCACAATGTTGCAACATTGTGGCCTTTTATAGTGTTCTTGATCCATAAAGATGGTGACAACTAAGTCTATGGGGTGATCCAGATCAACAAAAAGTGCTCCTAGGGTCTAAAAGTAATGTAGGGGTCTTCCAAAGATGTGAAAAATCGTTTTTAAGTCGGTTTAAAGCTCAAAACAGTCAACAGCCCGATTTACTATCGCTGGGCAACCCTTACGGACCGTAAGGGGGTGGCTTACGGTCCGTAAGCCTTTTGCAGAGGGCAAAAACTTTTGTTCTTTCGAGCTTTGAAGGGGCAACTAGTGTGTAACGATTTTGGGACATGAATTATCAGTTTGGGGCCTCAACATCATGCTTTAACAGTTATATACCCTACCATTTTGCAATGTTTTCTTGAACTTTTAAAGAAAAACCATAAACGAAAGTTTATCGTGCATTTCTTCGTAGGATCTCACTTTTGCAATTATGAATCAATTATTGCTAGTAATTACCGGATTGAATGTAAATCAGATGTTTGTAATATATGTTAGGGTCTTGGGATTCATAACGAGGTCATTCAGAGGTAAAAATTAACATGACGACATTTTTAAATCCTGCCATACATCTTTAACTATATCCGGGTTTATATCACTTTTGTCTTACATGACACGCGTCGTTATTCTATTGTACACGAATTTTCGAGGTGTTACATCCTCACCCCCTTAAAAGAAATCTCGACCTCGAGATTTACTGAAACAAATGAGGGTACTTTTCTTTCATTGTGGACTCTACCTCCCACGTGTACTCGGGACCTCTACGGGCATCCCATTTTACCTTTACAATAGGCACATGCTTCCTTCGAAGCTTCTTAACCTGTCGATCCTCGATCGACACAGGTTTTTCAACAAACTTCAAGCTCTCTTCTATGTGCACATCTGTATGTGGTATAACTAGTGATTCATCAGTGAAACACTTCTTCAGATTGCAGATGTGGAACACATTATGAATACAACTGAGCTCTTCGGGTAAGTTTAACTTATAGGCAACTGATCCGACACGTTCGATGACCTTGAATGGTCCTATGTATCTCGGGCTTAATTTGCCCTTCTTACCAAATCGCATCACTCCTTTCCTGGGTGATACTTTAAGCAACACCTTGTCACCTACCTCGAAGTTAAAAGGTTTACGCTTTAAATCTGCGTAGCTTTTCTGCCTATCCCTGGCAGCTTTCAGGCGGTCACGAATCTGGACAATCTTGTCCGTCGTTTCAAAGACTATTTCCGGTCCTGACAGTTGGACATCTCCAACTTCCGCCCAACAAACAGGCGTTCTGCACTTTCTACCGTATAAGGCCTCGAAAGGCGCAGCCTTGATGCTGGTATGGTAGCTATTGTTATACGAGAACTTGATCAATGGCAGGTGGTTATCCCAACTACCACCTAAGTCAATTACACATGCTCGAAGCATGTCTTCCAAGGTTTGGATGGTACGCTCACTCTGTCCGTCCGTCTAAGGATGGTAAGCCGTACTTAAATTTAAGCGCGTGCCCAAAGATTGTTGGAAACTTTTCCAAAAATGTGACGTGTATCTAGTATCTCTGTCAGAGATAATAGACACAGGTACGCCATGTAAAGCTACAATCTTATCTACGTATAATTGGGCTAACATGTCGGAGCTATAGGTCTCCTTGATGGGTAGGAAATGTGCTGACTTAGTCAGTCTATCCACTATCACCATATCGTATCATTGCCTTTCCTTGTCTTTGGAAACTTGGTGATGAAATCCATCGTCACCATTTCCCACTTCCATGTGGGAAGTTCAGGTTGTTGTAGCAAACCTGACGGCTTTTGATGTTCAGCTTTGACTTGCGCGCACGTCAAACATTTTGCTACATAAGCGGCTATAGACTTCTTCAAGCCTATCCACCAAAAATTTGCCTTCAGATCCTGGTACATCTTATCAGCTCCAGGATGAACGGAATATTTAGAACTATGGGCTTCCTGGAGGATAACATCCCGAAGTCCTCCATAAACAGGAACCCATATTCGTCCATTCAATCTCAGAATTCCGTCTTTGCCAAGAGATAACTGCTCCTCAGTTACTCCTAGCTTTTCATTAGGATAGTTAGCTTCCAACACAGCTTCCTTCTGTGCAGCTAACAACCTTTCATTCAAACTGTTCTTTATTTCAATGCTCTTGGCATTGATTCGGATAGGTTTCACCCTTTCCTTTCTACTCAAGGCATCGGCGACTACATTCGCTTTGCCAGGATGGTATCTTATTTCACAATCATAATCATTTAAGGTTTCCATCCAACGTCGTTGCCTCACGTTCAAATCCTTTTGGTTGAACAGGTGCTGGAGGCTCTTGTGATAAGAATAGATCACACACTTGACACCATATAAATAGTGCCTCCATAGCTTCAGTGCAAATACAACGGCACCCAACTCCAAGTCATGGGTGGTGTAATTCTTTTCATGCTCCTTTAACTGACGTGAAGCATAGGCAATAACTTTGCCTTTCTGCATAAGCACACATCCCATGCCAGTGTGGGATGCGTCGCAGTAAACCACGAATTCTTCGGTACCTTCAGGCAATGTAAGTACAGGAGCGTTGCTCAACTTCTGTTTAAGGATATCAAAGGATTCTTGCTGCTTAGGGCCCCAAACGAACTTTATTTTCTTCCGAGTCAAAGAGGTTAGGGGTGCAGCAATCCTTGAAAAATTCTCAATGAAACACCTATAATATCCTGCCAATCCCAAGAAACTGCGAATTTCTGTGGGCGTCTTCGGCTCTTGCCAATTCATGACTGCTTCAACCTTAGCGGGATCCACTTGGATACCACGCTCACTAACCACATGTCCAAGGAATTGGACTTCTCGAAGCCAGAATTCACACTTCGAAAATTTGGCGTAAAGCTTCTCCTGTTGGAGTAGTGAAAGAATACATCGAAGATGCTTCTCATGATCAGCTTTGTTCTTCGAGTAGATGAGGATGTCTTCAATGAAGACGATGACAAATTTGTCCAAGTAGGGCTTGCAGACGCGATTCATGAGATCCATGAATGCGGCAGGTGCATTAGTGAGCCCAAAAAGCATCACTAGGAACTCGTAATGACCATAACGACTCCTAAATGCAGTCTTGTGTACATCTTCGTCTTTAACCTTCAGTTGATGATAGCCTGACCTCAGATCGATCTTAGAGAAGTAACTTGCCCCTTGGAGCTGATCGAACAGATCGTCGATTCTGGGCAATGGGTACCTATTCTTGATCGTGACCTTATTAAGCTCACGGTAATCAATGCACAGAAGCATCGATCCATCCTTCTTCTTGACAAATAAGATTGGTGCTCCCCAAGGAGACGAACTAGGTCTAACAAAACCTTTGGCCAGCAATTCATCTAGTTGCGTTCTCAATTCCTTCATCTCTGTTGGTGCCAACCTATAAGGTGCTCTAGCAACAGGTGCTGCCCCAGGGATGATGTCAATTCTGAATTCGACTTGTCTATCTGGTGGTAAACCAGGTAGTTCTTCAGGAAAAACTTCAGGATATTCAGAAATGACGGGGATATCCTCAATCTTAGGCTTCGGTTCATCGATAATCACTTGTGCCATGTAGATGACACAACCCTTCTTTAGACACTTAGAGGCCTTGAGCATAGTCACTTGCTCAGGCAGTCCATACTGGGTATCTCCCTGAATGGTAAGTGATTCGCCAGACGGAGTCTTGATCACCACTTGCTTCTTATTGCAGACAATCTAGGCCTGGTTATGAGATAACCAGTCCATTCCCAAAACTATGTCGAAACCGGCTAACTTCAAAGGAAGTAGGGACAAAGGAAAAGAGTGGTTCTTAATGGATATAACACATCCATCTAACATAGCTGAGACGGTTTCTATGGTGCCATCTGCTAACTCCACCTCATACTTCACACTTAAGGTTTTTACAGGTAAATTCAACAACTCACAAAACTTATTATCTACAAACGATTTATCAGTGCCTGAATCAAAAAGTACTCTTGCATAGATATCATTTATGAGGAAGGTACCTGTAATCACATTGTCGTCCTGGACAGCTTCCTTTGCATCCATCCTGAAGACCCTAGCATTGGTCTTCTTTCCTTCATCAGCTTTCTTTGCAAGTTTTGGACAGTTGGACTTGATATGCCCTTTTTCGTTGCAACTGTAGCACGTTGCGTCCTTCAACTTTTTGCAATCCAAGGTCTTGTGTTCCTTGGACTTGCATATCCCACATGCAAAAGTTCTCGACTGTGTTTGCGAGTTCGATTCATATCTGCACTTCCCGAAGTGCAGTTTCTTGCAGATCTTACACTTGGGCTTTTCTCCAGATTGATGCCCATCCTTCCTAGACTCAGACCCTTTCTTGTGGTCATTGTTTCCTCGGTGCTTCTTGTTTGACCTTCGTGAATTGTCATCTTTACGTTTCCTTTTCTCGGCATCCGTGTTCCTCAGCGATCTCTGTCTGACCGCGTCCAGTGTGAGGAACAAAGATATATCAGTTACAGACCTGAAAGTAGTTGGCCGAGAGGCCTTCACGTCTGCCTTAATCTCTGGGGCTAAACCCCCAATGAAACGAGCTATTCTTTTGGGTTCCGGGGTCACCAGATACGGAACCAATCTTGATAATGTGTTGAACCTCGTAAGGTAAGCTTGGCAATCCAGATTCTTCATAACCATGGATAAGAAATCAGATTCGATCTTTTCTACCTCATGCTGAGGACAGTAGTTCTCCCTGATGAGGGCAACAAATTGTTCCCATGTCATGTTATACAGTGGAATCTTCCCTGTAGCTTGAATCAATGATCTCCACCAGGCTAAGGCCTCACCTTTGAACGATTGAGACACAAACTTTACCACATCTTTCTCAACGCACCCGCTGATATCAACAACGGTATCCATCTCATCCAACCAGGTCATGCAGTCTATAGCTCCTTTCTCCCCAGTGAAATCCCTGGGCTTGCATGAAACGAAGTATTTGTAGGAGCAACCCTTATCATGGGGTCCTTGATTCAGTATGATCCTTTGAGATGGGACACTTTGATGGTTTGAAGAGTGACGATCGTCATCTTCTTTCCTGGGTTCATCCTTTTTGGAGGGTGGCTTGCTGTGAGCCTCAGAGTGAGTCTTAGGCTTTGAATGCGGTGTAGATAGGGTCCTACTTCGGGTTCCGCTATATTCTTCATACTGTCGCTCTATGGCCTTTGTAACAGCGCCGTCTATTAACGCTTGTAGTTCAGCACCCGTTATATTAATTCGGGCGTTATCCTGATTCTCCCTTGGGTGACTATTAATTCCGTCCGAGTCAGCCATTTTAATTTGAGTTGTTACATAAGACAATGACAATAGTTTACTTGTGAGTTTATTATGGAATTGTCTTTTATAGCAATTCATTAACCACGGTAAACATAGACCAGGTTTGGTTAATTTGTTAATCATATTTATTTAGGATTTTTATTATGACTTATCCTAATCATAAAACAATATTAGTTTTATTAGTGGCACAAAAGGCCTAGTCACATGGACGTTTTTAAAACATGAGCCATGATTTCAGAGAATCAAGGCATTAAGGTTTGAACATAGTTCATTACCTTTTTCTGACAGGGAGTCGTAGACTACTACTGTCTTTTGTCTCATATGAAAATGAGTATGGCCCGTAGGCGCTATATTACCAATGTATGGTCAAAATATGATCATCTTAATTGATGACCTAAACCCATGATTCATAGATCATTAAATTGGGTTAGGAATCTTTTGAAGAATCCTTATTTAAGAATGACGTGTGTGATTTTAACGAATCACGTCTGCCAGGAGCGTTAACATGTTTCCAGATGTTAACTGGGATCCGAATCTTTTTAAATAGGTTTTATCATATTGGCTAAGTCTTTATAATAACCTACAAGCTAGGTTTTACCTTTTTAAGATTCTTATTAATATTTAAAATAGGCAGATTGATTTTTAAACGGAATGATTCTGATTTATTTATTTCATGTAATATATTTATGCATATAATAGTAAAATGAAATTTATAAACTTAACATTCCAATAATCATAAAAAGTACACACTGCCCTAAACGGGTCTTTTTAACAGAACACTTACCCACGCAGGGGTCACACTGAAATACTAGTCCACGCAGGGACTTAAACAAATAACATACCCTCGAAGGGTTAACAGAAAGATAGGCCCACGCAGGGGCTCAAAAGACAACCATACCCACGCAGGGGTCAAAACAGCAAGACAGGCCCACGTAGGGGCTCAACTGAAGCAAGGAAAATACAATCAATAATTGAAGGATTCAATGGTCCTTCTTGCTCTTCCCTTTTATTAAACATGTCAATCCCTGGAAGAAACTTTGTCGCTCCCTGCGATCTCTGTGAAAGTCTCGCTCGACTTGGTCCAATCTTTGAAGAATTTATTCCCGTTCGGGTGGGGAAAACCGTGGCGGCTGCGATTGTTTCCGAATTATAGGTCTAGTAGGTATTTGGTACCCATGGGTTGGGTACCCTACTCCCCAAGGAGCTCCATACGGTCCTTCCGGGTGAAGGGCGTTGTAATTGGCCGCTACCAAGTATGGGTCGACTTCAGCGTAATTATAGTTGGTGTGAGCCGGCTGCTCAAACGGGTTGTACGTCATTGAACCTGTATATGCAGGAATCGGGTTATCAAAACCCATCGGTGGTGGTTGTGGTGCAACTGGGTTTGAATGCCCACCCATTTGAGGGTCTTCATGTAGTGGCGGATAATAACTGCCACTTGAGTGATGAGGGGTGCTGAAGTGAAAATCCCCTCCACGCGCGGATATTCGCGCGCCTGTCCTCCTACGCCTCGGCGGTTCTGGAGGTGCTTGATGAAGTGGCGGCGGTGGAGGCGGTGGCGTGACTGCCACAAAACGTGAATCCCCAGAGGGATCTTGCTGCTGGTGGGGCGATGAATGGTGAGAAGGTGTGAAGTACCATTCATGCTGGTTGAACCTTGCTTGGAAACTGTCTGGACCACCGTAGGGTGATCCGTGAAAAGATGAGCCATCCGAGACCTCGATAGGATGGTTGGGGGTCCCGGTTGCAGGCTCAATAGGGTCGGTGTCCTCGTCCATGTCCATCGCTTAGTCGCCGGAAAAGTGATCCTCCGGTCCCAATGGGTTGAAACCCACGGGTTCTTTTATGTAGTTCGCCGGGTTAAACCGGCCCTGAAAAACAGGAGTGGGGTTACCAAAAGAATTGTGCGAAAGGGATCGCTGAAGAGGTATATATGAAGGTTGTGGGTTCTCGGGCTCGTTTTCTGACTGTGGCCCAAAGGAGTTACGATAGGGAGGCGTCGAACTGTGTGAAACAGATCGTCTGGCGGGCTCAAACAGGTTCCTCCTGTTTCCTTGTGGATTGGCACTTGCAGTCGTAGAAGGAGTTCGCCATTGAAAAGGCCCGGCTTCGTGATCGTTAGGAGCGCTCATCGGCCCCTTTCCTCGTCCTCCTCTTCTCATTCTTGGTGGCATATTTCTGTTAATACAAACAAAGATAACAACAAGAATATATAAAATAAAAGACAAAGTAAAAATTTAAAACAAATTTGGATTGCTCCTATGTTCTTTGTCTAGACTCGAAAATTTTGGAATGTGCAATTGTGTAACTGAGATTAAACACAAAAGGCTAGTGTTTAATTCACTCAGCGTTGGCTCTGATACCAACCTGTCACACCCCGATATTTTTCCACGTTTCACCGGTGGGCCCGATGGGGGAGTATCGTGACGTAGTTGGTAACATTACAATCAAACAACACAATATTTAAATGCACAGCGGAAGCAAAAGAAAGATATATTCCAACCGAATATAACTGTAATATCAAGTATCACAACAGTTGAAATTTATCCACAGGTGGATCAAAAATAAATAGGAAACATTGTTCAACAGTTTTGACGTCCGAGCTTGCGAGACTTATTGTGGACGCTAGGAGAAGGCCAGCCTAGTTCGCTTAGTACCTGCACTTAACCTTTTTGGGAAAAATACGTCAGTTTACACTGGTAAATACATTCAACCGACTCATTTTGAAAAGTTTAATAAAATTGATTTGAATGCACGTGGCACAAACTTTTTATAACTTGGGATAATTATTTAAATATATAAACTTGTAAAAGAATTACATGTTCCTTATGCGTTCAGTAGCCCGGTTCGTGTCGGGTTAAAGATCAATAGACACACCACATTATTTATTTATGCACTGACGAGTGTACGCCTACACCCCGCGCTTAGGTCGTGGCCATTTCGTAAAATGATGCCAAGGATATCCGGGACATGGTCATTAACCTCCCAAAGGCGTTAAGAAAACAAAACATATTTAAACGGGTCGTCTCGATAATACTTAACCACCAATCGATTAAGGTCGAATGCCCGACCAAGCGGTATTTTATATACCGTACCCCAAACCCGTATAAGGGAAAATAAGGTAAAAGTATTTACCTTTGCAAGTATAAATCACAATTAGCAAATGCGGGTAGCTTTTACCGGTTATCCTATTCTGGAACAAAGGTTTATAATAACCTATTAGAATCCTAACGGTCTTTAGTTAAGCTTAAGCTTAGACCGGTTAGTTTTAAGGAACGATACGGTTCGAACGCGTGATTAAGCGAAGACCAGAATAGAATGTGATTTAGACCCGACAAGTTTGAAGACTTGTCTTATATGGGTAATCTAAACACATTCTGGATTTTGAGATAAAAATGATAAGGTTTGACCCGTTTCGGCCAATTTATGTAAACTAGTTACATAAACCGAACCGAACGCGAAGAATGCGTAACGGTAACCATAAGAGCCATATACAGGTTTCCTAAGTTAATATACCTCAAATATGTTGTGACATCAGTAAGATGTCTTTTATTATGCCCAAAACGAATTTAAACTCAAACTATGCCCCGTAGGGGTATTTTGGTCAATTATAAGGTTATAAAAGAGTTTAAGTATTAACCTGAGTTACAGGTCTGATATAATCAGCAAAATAATTAATTTACTAAGTTATAATAGTAGGGTATTGCATATATGTGAAATTTATCAATTATAACCAAACTATGCACCGTAGGGGCATTTTGGTAATTTCACATAAGCCGAAAAGCTCAATACTGAAGTCTGAGTTAAACAACTTTTGCTTACTGTTAAAATATTATAATTTACCTAAAATATCAGTAGGTATCAACCCTTGTATGTTTAAAATAGTTTTAGTACATACTATGCGTTAAAAACGCTTAAAAAGGCGATTAGAAGCTGTTTCCGGGTTCTATATAAAAAGCTGATATTTTTATTATTCTAGAAGGTTTAAAATAATTTATTTATCATATAAATTCAGTAGCAAAATTTTTGGGGTAAAAAAGATATGTAAAACTCATTTTATAGCCCAAAAGGGCAAAACCGACAATTACCGACTCAAGCTTATAACTCTAAGTTATGCTCAACCTAAAATTAATTAAAAATCTTTAAAAATCCCAAAATAATATATTACATCAGTGGGTAAAAAGTTTGATATCAAAAAGTGGGTTTAAATAGGCTATATGCTAATTATGCCGTTAAATCGCTAAAAAGCTTTCTAATTACGCTAATGAGCATACCTCTCAATCTACACCTCAAACTGATGTCAAATTTTGGGTACCAGTTTATAATTCAGTAACTAAGGTTTCTACTCTTTTACATTTTCAAAAATCACGTTTTATGGTGAAAAGGGCATAATGGTCAACATATGAGCAATTAACGGAATCATGCATATTAATTGGATAACTATTGAACCAAGGTGTATAATCACAGAGGGTTATACTAGCATGTAACCTAGTCCAATTAAAGCTCTAAGGAATTTCTAAAACATGCTTAAACGGGTCAGAACTGAAAGTCAAAGCAAAAGTCAAATTATGCGACTTTCGGTTCCGAACCGGGTCTCTTTTGAAAATTGTCGGGTTGAACATGTTTAGACATGTTCTTATATTAATTACCAAGTTATATGAGTGGTAAAATAGGTTACACGCCTTCTGCATTGTTAATTATGCGTTAATTCGAAGATTAGCATTCTGTTGACTTTTTCTAATCAACTTTGACCCACCAAATGGTCTAGATAGAGTGGGAATCAGAGGGTGCCCTTTTAAGGGTTTAATGCCCACATAATTACCAACTTATAACTACCTTCAATTCGACTAATCACTGGACCATTAATGATTAATCGCTAAGTCAAACGCTAATTACGACGGTTTGACTTTTAAGCTAAAACTAAGTAAAAACTCAACTAAGAAAGGTTAAGCATACTTACTGAAGTCCTATGCACGATTAGGAAGGCTTAAGGTCTGCTCTTGAACTCCCAAAAGCTCCAGAAATGCAGAAGAAAGGTGTGATCACAATGTTGCAACATTGTGGCCTTTTATAGTGTTCTTGATCCATAAAGATGGTGACAACTAAGTCTATGGGGTGATCCAGATCAACAACAAGTGCTCCTAGGGTCTAAAAGTAATGTAGGGGTCGTCCAAAGATGTGAAAAATCGTTTTTAAGTCGGTTTAAAGCTCAAAACAGTCAACAGCCCGATTTACTGTCGCTGGGCAACCCTTACGGACCGTAAGGGGGTGGCTTACGGTCCGTAAGCCTTTTGCAGAGGGCAAAAACTTTTGTTCTTTCGAGCTTTGAAGGGGCAACTAGTGTGTAACGATTTTGGGACATGAATTATCAGTTTGGGGCCTCAACATCATGCTTTAACAGTTATATACCCTACCATTTTGCAATGTTTTCTTGAACTTTTAAAGAAAAACCATAAACGAAAGTTTATCGTGCATTTCTTCGTAGGATCTCACTTTTGCAATTATGAATCAATTATTGCTAGTAATTACCGGATTGAATGTAAATCAGATGTTTGTAATATATGTTAGGGTCTTGGGATTCCTAACGAGGTCGTTCAGAGGTAAAAATTAACATGCCGACATTTTTAAATCCTGCCATACATCTTTAACTATATCCGGGTTTATATCACTTTTGTCTTACATGACACGCATCGTTATTCTATTGTACACGAATTTTCGAGGTGTTACACTGGGGCGGCAGCCCCTGGCGGGGTCCAAGGGGCAGAGCTGCCAGGTCAGCTCGGAAAATTTTTTTCCGATTAAATTGTTGTAATAAAAATGCATCAGAAAAATTAATTTTCTGTAAATTGCCTTTGGAAAACTGCATTCGTAGACAGTTTTTTATCTCCTGCTTCCTGGTTCAGACAATTTACATACAAAACTGCATTCGTAGACAGTGTTTCTGGTTCTGTAAACAACAGGTTCTGGTCATTGCGTTTTAGTTAGATTCTGGTTCTGTGAACAACAGTTTCTAGTTCTGTGAACAACAGTTTCTAGTCATTGCGTTTTAGACAGTTTCTGGTTCTGTGAACAACAGTTTCTGGTCATTGCGTTTTAGAAATAAAACATTTTTGAAGTGTTTTTACTCATTGCGTTTTAGGTAAACACATTTTTATGTGTATTCAGTTCATTGCGTTTTAGAGAGAACAGTTTCTTTTGTGTTTTTAGGCCATTGCGTTTTAGAAATAAGACATTTTTATGTGTTTTCTAGGCATTGCGTTTTAGAAATAAGACATTTTTAAGTGTTTTCTGGCCATTGTGTTTTAGAAATAAGACATTTTTAAGTGTTTTCTGGCCATTGCGTTTTAGAAATAAGACAATTTTAAGTGTTTTCTGGCCATTGCGTTTTAGAAATAAGACATTTTTAAGTGTTTTCTGGCCATTGCGTTTTAGAAATAAGACAATTTTAAGTGTTTTCTGGCCATTGCGTTTTAGAAATAAGACATTTTTAAGTGTTTTCTAGCCATTGCGTTTTACGCAACTGGGTTTTCTCCATTGTGTTTTACGCAACTGGGTTTTCAAAAAAAAATTCGAAAATATAGCAATAGTATACTCGTTTTAAAGATAAAAAAACGCTCGTTTTTTTGGTGCAATTTTTATAAAAAAATAATGTCGTATGAAAAAGTTATTAACGTTTAAAAAATGGGGGGGGGGGGGAATTGGAGGAGAGAGAAACTATTGTGCTTGATGGACTAGAATGCCCCTAACAAACCCACGCGCCTCTTTTTTTTTTGCTTCAATTTCATTCATTTAATCTTAACGCTTGATTAACTAAATGGATGGTCAAGATCACTTCCTAACCTTCCTAGCCAAATAAACTTCCTATTGTATCTTCACCCTTATTATTATTGTTATTATTATTATTATTATTATTATTAGAGTAAACTGCCATTTTGGTCCCTGTGGTTTGGCCAGTTTTGCCACTTTAGTCCAAATCTCAAACTTTTTAAATCTGGGTCCTTGTGGTTTGCATTTTGTTGCCATTTTAGTCCAAAATTCAAAAACCCCATTTTTAACTGTTGAAAACTGGTTGTTTTGTCTTTTTGTGCATGGGCATTTTTGTCCAAAATGGCAGTTTTTATTATAACTAATTAATAAAATAAAATAAAAACTCAAAGCACCTCTCTCTCTCCCTCTCTCTCTCTCTCTCTCTAAACTCTCTGCACACTCCCTCTCTCTCTAAACACACCTCTGACTCTCTCTCTAAACTCTCTGCACCACAACCACCCCCACCCCCACCCCCACCACCGCATCATCCCCACCACCACCATCCCACTACCGCCAACACCACCATCCCTCTCTCTCTAAACACACCTCTGACTCAGTTTTCTTTGTCTCTCTAGAAACCCTCTCTACGGTTCTCCCACCCTCATGTCCGAAATCTCTTCACTGATTGGCCAAAATCAGCCGCCAATCCCTCCAAAACGGCCAATTCCTCCAGATTTACCCCCTTATCGTCTGCTAGTTGCAAAAGTTTCAATTTTTCTCCAACTGAGGAGTGTGCGGTGCTTGAAACTTCGTTTGAAGGGTCTGATTTGCTGAAGGAGGCGGTCTCTTTGGAAGTGAAAGCGTCTTCTACACCCTGCTTAAATCCTACTGAAGTTGAAATCGGGGTTGATTTGTGTCCGATTGTGAATCCTCTTGCTCAGCCGCCTCCCCCAAGTTTTGTTGGAAAGCCTCAAGAAATTCAGGATTTGGAGCAGAATCATAGGAACGAAGTTGGGGGTTCTGGAAAGTGTGCCTCACCTAAGCCCAAGAATGGTTCTCCGATGAGCACCAGCAGAATTTTACGAAGCAGTAGACAAAAGGTAAGCTCAGGTGATGCTGAGCTGGATGCCATTCGTGCCCTGCTCGTTGCACAAGATGCCATTCGTGGTGTTGGCGGCAGTGGGATGGTGGTGGGGATGATGCGATGGTGGGGGTGGTGGTGGTGTGGTGGTGGTATTTTAGAGAGAGAGCAGAGTTGTATGTTGAGAGAGAGAGAGAGAGAGATGTCTGTATGTTGAGAGAGAGAGAGATTTATTATAATTGAGTTATAATAAAGAGATAATAAATCTAAAATGACCAAAATGCCCCTGAGGGTAAAGACAAAATAGTAGGTCATTAATGGGAAATCTGGTCAAATTTGAAATTTGGACCAAAATGGCAACAAAAACCAAACCACAGGGTCCTGGATGTAAAAAGTTTGAGATTTGGACTAAAGTGGCAAAACTGGCCAAACCACAGGGACCAAAATGGCAGTTTACTCTTATTATTATTATTATTATTAATTAACAGGTAAGAAAAATAAAAAAAATAATGTGAGAAGGCACCAGAAAGTGACATGTGTCCTAAAAATTTTTTTATTTATTAGTATAGAGAGATTTCAAAAACGTATTCTTCTTCATGCTTAAACAGAATATATAAAAGAAGCCATCTTTGAAGAAAATATCAAAGATGGATACTTTGATAATAGATCTACAAACAAGCCTCCTAGATTGGTACGTGATGAGTTATCTATGTGAGAGAGAAGAATTACTCTCTTTCAAAACATCTCTAATCATAACCAGAGAGGTGTGGTTGTCCACCATTTTCAGATGAAGATATTTATGGAGAGAAAGCTTGGAGAATGACTGTCACGGCCTTGCCAAACGACATATGTATTATCTTCCTTTAAAAAAAACATATGTATTATCTCACTGTAAAGCTAACTACATCTCAGTTTTATATTGTTGAGTTAATGATAAGGAGTTTAAGCTTAAAGAAAAGCAAGAACTTAAATTAAGAACATAAAAACTTAATTTAAAAAATATAAAAGAACCATCTTGATGTAGAACAACTTAGGGAGTGTTTGGTGTTGCGTTTTCAAAATAGATTATGCGTTTTCAAAACTGCGTTTCAAAAAAGCATGTAGGTACATGCTTCTCCAAAACTGTGTTTTGGAGGCAGATAATCACTTTTTCATCCACACTTTTTTAGATTATTTATGTTTTACAAACGCAATAATCAAATAATCACTTCAAAAAGTAATTTCAAACACCCTCTTAAACTAATCTAATCAACAGTTAAAAACAAACAGTCTTCTTGCAGACTGCAGAGGTTTGGTCCACCTTTTCTGTTACAGATGTCTACAGATGTGGTCCTCCGCAGCAAAGAAGAGCTTAGAAACTATCAAACCACAAGTTGATTCACACAAATAACCTTGTAAATCACCTTACATTGTCTGTTATCGTAACCCCTTGAATCAAAATCAAATGTAAAACATCATATGCTTATTCTCAGGTTTTTATGTTGATATGCAAATGAATCAGCGGTGATGGGTTTTAAAAACGTTATTTCTTTACATGCTTCTGTTAAAGAAAAAAGAACTTGAGACCCATACGAAAACCCCAACAATTTGTCATTCAGGCATAGCTGTTACAGTCATTCTATCATGTCAAAGAGGAGATGAAAGAAAAGAATTATTATGTAACCACGTGTTACAAGCAATTCTATTAGGTTGATAAATCACTCATAGATGCTTCTCATGAATATTCCATCCTCCTATGTACCATATAGTCATAGTTGTTATTATTCGACACAAACAGAAGATCAAGGAAACCTATAGGCATTTATTTATTTATTTCGATGTAAAAATATACAAGTTTTAATCGTTGAAATCATAGATGAAGCATTTCGGTCTCACCAGCAACTTACCAAGTTGAAATACAAAGTACATACACAGAAAGATAAACCTCATGTGCAGAACTAGAACTGCACACAAGTAATCATTTGAAGTAGCTTGCAGATCACATGAAGTTTCAAATTAGGATTGCTCAGGTTGAGGATGATATGTACGGCGTCTCAGCTGTGCGTCTGAAGTCGGCTGCTGCAGAAAGATCCTTGTTGGATCATTCGGATCCACATATCTGCTCACACAAAAGGGTTCATTGCACAAAATTCAAGTCAGATGATTGAAAAACACTAAAAAGAGGCCAAATTCGGGTCACCAATTGTTACAAAAATTAAATTAGTTAAAAACAAAATGCTAAAAGGGGTTGTTTTATGCATTAAAAGTTGTAATTCATTTGACTAGTTTCCTTCTTGGCTAAACTTCTCTCAAGTATACCCGTTTGTTCGCTCTACAAATAAACCATATTCATAGGGATGCTAAACAGGTAGTGTCGTAGCCTGACAACTGATCCCGACATGAACCCAAAATCGTGTTAGATACATGATATTCACAGGTTGGCACGATAACCCGTTTAACCTAAAACTACTTCTTTTGCATATAAATACTCTAAACTTACAAACTTATGTAAAACAATTACATTTAAATTATAAAAGCTGTTGTCAATTTCTCTTTTAATTCTTAAAATTTGACATAAAATACCCAACCATTTTTTATGACATAAAAGCACATATACGAAATAATTATGTTTATATTATAATAGTCAATTGACATAAAATGCGCAACCAATCTGTTATGACAAAAAGGCACATTTTAAAATATAAAAAAAAGATAAACGGGTTAAACATGTCAACACGCAAACCAATGAGGACAACCCAACCCAACCCGTTTACACGCGTTAGCATGTCCAACACTTCAACCTGAACCCGTTTAGACTAAACCGAATCAAACCCTCACATTCCGCGTTAGATTTGTAGCGTGTCATAAATTCACACCCCTAAACCATAACCTGAATTGAGTTATTCATAAAATAACAATCGCTAAATGTCCAAGCATTAGAAATGGTACTTACGCGCATCTCATCATTTCATCAACTGGAGTTTCTGCTGCTCTTAAAGGATCAGGAGGAGCAGAAGCAGCAGCACTAAACTGTTGATTATACTGTCTCACAGATTTTATCAAATTAAAGAACAATGGCACAAATGTTCCACAGCCCCCTTCCTTGAACAAAATCTTGAACGAGTGAGTGGAGTATAAGGCCGCAGGCTGCCCCTCTGGGACTACCTACAATCAGGCAAACACAATTACATGAGATGGCAAATCAGCCACAATTTTCACAAGTCAGAACATCACATTAATCAACTCACAGGCTCCACAAGTCCAGATATGTTGTTGCAGTGAAAAATCGGTTGGTTAAATTTTTCTCCATGAACATAAAGCTGCAAAAGTCAGATACTTGACTCAAGTTTACAAGTGAATGCAACATTAACCGTTTAACCAAGCGAAAAAGTTCTCACCAGGGGCATATCAAAAGAAATAAAGTTCCCTGTAGGCTTATCAGCAACAAACACCATGCGAATATTTGACAAATATATCTTCCCCTTCGCTTTCACAGTCCCTCCAGAAGCCCTGAACAGAGCACAGTTCGTTCAAACTACATACGTGATCCTATATGTATGTGTTTGTGTACAAAGACAAAAACATATACATGTACATGCATAGACGTAGATGCATAATACATATGCATATCTAAACGCATATTGTGCAGCTCTGAACGGAGTATAGGGAGTCTGCTCAAACTACATATGCGGTACTATATGTATGTGTTTGTGCACCAGTACATAGATATATGTGGTACTATATGTATGTGTTTGTGCACACATTTACATATATCATCCATACGCATACTGTGCACATATACACGAATCAAGTTTACAGCAGTAATTCACGATTAGACTCTTATGTTAAACTTTACAAGCTTCGATTACAACTTACAAAAGAAGTCTATGAACAATATGATTCTCAAGATCAGAAAGGTGATTCAAAATCCAACTATAAACCTAAGTTAAACTTTCTTTGGCATGTTCGCCTCCCTCACAATTTTAAAAACACTTGCAATTTCATGAAAGTTTTTGCTGATGTCAGTTCAATTTGTGTTTCCACCTGTAGATCAATAACATATATGTTCTAGAGTGCAGTTCTGTTCATCCTCCCCAATCAAAGAGACCAAAAAACAAAAAAACAGACTGTATATTCACCAAACTATCCCTAATACGAGGCAATCACCACTTACTATGTTGCTGCACAAAGACACAAATATATATACAAATACATGTATACTATATATGCAGACATTTACATGCACAATACATACAAATCTAGTCTACATAAGTAACAGTTACGGTTAATTTACAAAAAGGTAATGTCAATTTCTCTTTTAACTTATAAAATTTGGCAGAATAGCATGAAAACAAATCCTAAACCTAACTGAGACAATAAACCCTAAATTCAAACTCATTCAGACTATAATACAAAAATTCTAAGACGGTGATCATTCAATTGATACAGAAAATTATGAAAGAATAACGAATTACCCAGCGATCTTGTCAACCTCAAACTCGACACCGTCTCTGATCAAGACGAACATCTCGTTGACGAATGCTACGGGCATCCCGTTAGGGTACAGATTAGGGTTAAGCGCCATCACAAATCGAGATATCGAGCAATGATTTCTAGAGGAATTTTCTAAGTGTGATCAAAAGAATGCAACTAGGGTTTGAGTGTTTTTGGTGTGATATATATTGTCATCATTGGATATATTCGAGACTATGCCATTCCAGACGTTACCAGAGAGATAGATGCTCCCATGGATCCTCTCCCCAGCCCAGTTGGCCCCATGTGGTGGGCTTGTGTCTTTCTTTTGGGAGGTCACAAGTTCGAAACCCGGCTGCGGCATTTCGGGGGGAGGACGTCCCAATGATGGATCGTTCCTACCGAGGCATGGTGCGGTCTTGAGGGCAACCCGGTTTTACCCAGCTGTTACCCCAGCGGTTTTACCCGTGTGGGGGCAGTATGGTTTCCGGGCGAAGGTCAGCTTACGAGACGGCCGGGGCCCAATCGAACATCGCGTCCGGAGGGCGGAGCTGACGGGGGATTGTCTTTGACAAGAACCCGGTGACACTGAGTCACGTACATAGAAAGTCACCCTTCAAAAAAAAAAAAGATGCTCCCATGGGTTTACAAAACTAACCTTCAAACATTTACAATTGTACAAAACTAGACCTTAATTGATTAACTTTGAAGGGTTCATCTAGGGGTGTGCACGGTTCGGTTCGGTTATTAGCATTATCCGTAACTGTAACCGAAGTCATCGATTAATCGGTTCGGTTAATTTTCGGTTAATAACCAATTCAAAAAATGGCTAATTTTTTTGCTTAGAAATACATGTAATGGAGGTATAAATACATGAAATAGATGTATAAATACATGAAATTGATGTATAAATAAATGAAATTGAGATATAAATGCATGAATAGATGTTTAAATACATAAAATGAAGGTATAAATAAATGAAATGAATCTATCTCTTATACTAAAGCAAAATAATGTTGACTTTTTGACTTTGATGTGGCAATGCTCTTTGGCCAGATAATTATGTTTTTAGGCGCCATTCTCTCATTCTCTCTATTTGGTGAAAGAGTTGTGTTCTTCATATGGAAACTCTAATCAATCATCAATCACTTCAAAATCTTCTACAAAATTATGAATAGGTTTCCATTTCTTTTCCCTTTATTACCTTCACACGCTCTCTCTCTCCGATTAAACTCCTTTCAGTTTATTCCATACGTATCAAAACCCTAATTGACAGCCGTATTCAATCAAAATTGTAGTTTCTCATACCTATCAAAACCCTAATTGAAACATCAACCATGATAGAGGCAGCGAAACTGTTATGGACTAATACCATTGCAAGGTATGAGACTTGTCCCACATCGGTTGTATGGGCAACTGATGTGGGGTTTATATACCAAATGGGCTCTCTCACCCACCAGACTAGTCTTTTGGGTTGTGTTCTCCTGTTTGGTATGTAACCTTGGTATAAGAGCCAGAACTCGGAGTGGTGGCCCACGGAGTGGTGGCCTGGAGAGAGCCAGCCGTGACCAACGAGGCTCGGAGTGGTGGCCCATGGAGTGGTGGCTTGGAAAGAGCCAGTCGTGACCAACGAGGACGTTGGCCCTTAAGGAGGGTCGATTGTTATGGACTAATACCATTGCAAGGTATGAGACTTGTCCCACATCGGTTGTATGGGCAACTGATATGGGGTTTATATACCAAATGGGCTCTCTCACCCACCAGACTAGTCTTTTGGGTTGTGTTCTCCTGTTTGGTATGTAACAGAAACCAGGCAGTGGTTGTGTCTAGCGGCGGCAGTGGTGGTCTAATGTTGATGGTGGAGGAGTCGCGACAGCAGTGGGTTTGTGGTACTTGAATCTTTATCTCAATCATTCCCTACTCCATCTAATGTTTTACAGGTTCGATTCTATTTTTTTGAATTGGGTTTGAATTCGAATTGGATAATGAGTTTTATTGATTTTGATTTGTGGGTTCTGTATATCTTAATAATTAGGGTTATTTATTGGATGATTTTGATGTGTATAACAGTGATGTTGAAAGAAGATGCATACATGGAAATTTACATTATGGGTTTATGTAAGCATACATGGAATTGTATGCACATGACTGGTACAAGAACATTATTAAGGCCCCTTCTAAAAAAAACACTACTGAATATTTTCTTTTGTTTGTTTTATTTCAACTTAGATTGAATGGGTTAGGGGAAACTGGGTATTTTGATATGAATAGACAACTTTATCCAGCATAGGGCATAAAGATCAACTTGAACTATTGATAAAAGGTTTGAATTTTTGTATGTGTCTGAGTTTAGTGAGAGAGCTGTGAGTGAGGATGATGATGTTGTTTGTTTAAAATGATAAAAGTGGTGTGGGGAAAAAAGTGATCAACGTCTTTAGTTGGTAGTTTGATTTCTCAGAGTATTGGTCTCATGATGACGAAGAAATTGTGTCCGAGGATGATATATCTGATGATGATGATGATGGAAATGTAAGTAGTTTATTATGTCCATCTTTAATCATTACTTCCAAACCCGTTTGTTTTACTCTTATAACACACACTTAGGTAATAGTTTATCTAAGATTGTTTAATGTATTTGTTTGCAGGCTGACAGCATTCGTGTTATGGGGGACAAATTAACGGCTCGAGATACCATGAAGAACGCTGGTGTTCCAACCGTACCAGGAAGTGATGGGCTATTATAGGTAATTTAATTCATTTACATCGCATTCTCATTTATCGTATTAACTTTTTTATGTCAAAACCTTATGTGATATATTTTCATTGTCTTGCTATAGCACTGAAGAAGGCATCAAGTTAGCTGACGAGATAGGCTTCCCTGTGATGATTAAGGTAAGCTGTAATATTATTCTCAAAACAGATGCCTATGGAAGACATTATTATACATTTATACTATTCTGATAAAGCATAATTTGTTTTTCATATTTCTAATTAAATCATTGAAACTCCGAGACCCTATTTGATTAAATCATACTCTTGTGACATTTAAACTCCGAGACCCTATTTGATTTGGGTTGTATTGTTTTCCAGTTTATAATATGTATAATATTTCAATTGAAATGGGGAAATGGCTTAAAGGTTTCAACTTTCTTACTTCTTCCTTCTTTTTATTATTGATTTTTACAAACAGAGAGCATTCTTAGGGTTTTAATTTTATTTGAATATTACTTATAACTGTTATATTTTTGTGAATAGTCAAATACACAGGAAGAACTCAAGCCTTTGTTAAATCACAAACTGCTGGAGGAATTGGTTAGCATCTCGCATAGAAGGAAGAGTGGTTTTTACTACCAATGTTCGTGAAGTAAGTAGACTTACATCTTTGGTCATTTCATTTGTAATCTCCACAACATTAATACCACTTTTCTAAAATGGATCAGGCTGGCCTTTCAATGGTACTTGGAGCTTTACTTGCTGCTTTGCTACTTGCGAAAACTGAATTTTGTTTACAATTCTAATTAGATTTTGCTCCATAGCGTGGCCTTCTATTAGGCCTCTTCTTCATGAAGGCGTTCCTCTTATCCTTCTATTACTTGATTCTCATATTCCATTGAAATTTTTTCGGACATATGATTTGCAAGATCATATCATTACATTTGAGTTCGGACGTGTTGGACATGTTTAGCACCGTTGTCAATTACATTCGTTATAAATTTAATGTTCTTTTCTAACTTTTGTTGGCTTTTTTGTTCTTTCAGATCATCGCCCAGCACCTTCCTTAAGCTCTTGACGTGAATAGGTATGAAGTCATTTAATTCTTGCATGAGTTAAGTATATAACAGATGTACTGACATCTAAATAATTTCATAATCTAAGTGATCGAGTATCAGTGGGACGTGCACTCTATCTACCTGTGCATTTTGGTGATGCTGTTAATCGGTAGGTGAAGCTATACACAACTTTAAGTAAAAATGTAACATTTAAACTCAAATTCTAAACCAATTTTCTTTCCATGAACTTATAGGTGTTGCATAAAGTTGGTGCTCATAGAGTTTGTGATGCAGTTATAGCATTTGATTCACCGGATGCAAATTATATAATCGTTTTGGGCTCTCAACAAGTATTTCCCTAATGTCAAGACATTTGTGCGTGCTCATGATGATGATGATGATGATGATCATGTGCTCAATTTGGAAAAGGCTGGGGCTACATCGGTATATTTACTATTACCAACGTACCTTTATTAAAAAAACACAAAAATGTTGAAAAACAAGGATCAAGGTCTCCAATCACCATTGTCCTATCTCTTTTATTTGAAGCATTTTACACACCGTATATAATGCCTTTCACTTTTACTTAAATAATGTTGCAGGTTGCCCCTGAGACCTTAGAAACAAGCTTATAGTTAGCATCTGCCGTTCTTGCGCAAGTAAGTGATTAATCGAGTGACCAAATATGTTCGGTTGGTACCACTTGAATGCAAAAATAGCCAATCGGGGGTGTTTTTTTTTATCAACCAATTGATACTTTTTAGTTCCTTAAATTGGGTTTTTAGGATTGCAGATGAAAGAGCATTGTTTTTTTTTTAATTCAGATTTGAATAACTTAGAGATAAATTAAAGATGCCAAACGCTTCTGGGTTAGCTAATTTATCATTACTTTAGTATGTTGGATTATCTCACCTCGACTCATCCGTTTTGACCCATTCTTATGGATCTTAATTTGGTAGTAGACCAAATTGGATGGGTTCGGTGCCTAAATGGGATGGGTTAGGTTTAAAATGTACATGAAGTGTCCACCAACTGAATTTTAGTTGGTAGAAACGATCTAATCTGATGAAAAATCATCCTTAAAAAATTCGAATGAAATAAGTTATTTTGAGTATGCTTTTTGAAGTTCAGATTGTTTGTATAAAAAAATAATAAGCAAATAATCAGTTTCTAAAGCACTCCGAAGTAATTATTGATATGAGTGTTTTATATGTAGTGCATTGGTTGCAAAGTTTAGGTAGCATAAGCGCTCGAAGAAATGTGGAGTTTGGTAGGACATATGTGGTAAGGCTAAAAGGTAAGCGCCAAGCAACTGTGGTTTAGTTGCATGGTCTTGATGATAATGGCTCCAAGTAGATTACATGATTACCGATTTTTGAGTGTTGATATAGTTTTTATTCATTTAATCTTTATCTTGCTTTTCTAACACATATCCTTATAGCATTATAACTAGAGGTGGCAGCGTTAAGTTTTGTCCCATTTACTTTTGAATGGGTCGACCTAGGTTTTGTTTTAAACAATCAAATGGGGAAAAGGTATGTGATCTTACCTAAATTTGGTAAGTTCACAACCAAGTTTTTACTTTATAATTATAATTTTCATTTTGCAGATGCTTATGTGCAATTTTAATGGACTAAAAGTGATGAGAATGGTCATATCTAAACCATTTACATGAACTGAGCGTAACAACATAAAGGATAGAGTTGTATTAACTGAGTGTGAAGCTGTTCGTTTTGAAGTATATACATTATTCATCCATATATATGTGAACTGCGCCAGATGGCTTACTTGGTGTTTCAAGTGATTTACCATATAGAGGTCAATGTATCAATAATAAAAAAATTCAGTTTAAGTATCAAAATTAATCTTAAGATTATATCATGGATGGCGAGAATGTAAATTATCAATGAGTATGCTCAGTGTCTAAATCATTTAGATTTTCTTTTTTGATTGAAAAAAAATGTGCAATCTTTTTACTGTAGTGCATTGATGTATAAATAATGCATATCTTATGTGCAGGTATATGTGCACTCTAGGAAAGGAAACTTAAGGAACTGAATCCAGTCATGAGAAATATTACTTGAGATTTGTATAATTTCATTAATGGCCTTGCTGACTTGACTTTGTATACCCTTTTAATTAAGGATGAGCATTTGGTACCGGGTACCAGTACCGAACCGTACCGGTATATTCGGTACCGGTACGGGTACCAATTTTCTCTGTTTTCCAGAACCGGTACCGGTTCGGTACCGAACGGGTACCGTGCTCATCTCTACTTTTAATTAGACTTGATGTCTTGCCTTTGATGATCATGAATAAGGAATTTGTTTTCGCTTTATTGGTGGATCATGGTTTTGGTTTGGTTATAATAGTGTCATCAAAATCTGTTATATAACGGAGTTTTTAGGGAATCAATTTATAGTACTTGAACTGTTATTTCTTTCAAAAGATTATTTCAACAATTTTAAGTTATATATTTGTGTGTTAAGCCACCCGCGAAACTCGCGGGATCTTAGACTAGTGTATAAATAAATGAAATGAAGACATAAATAAATGAAATAAAGGTATTGTTACATGAAATAAAAGTATAAAACATGAAATACATGAAACGGAGGTATAAAAGCTAGAAATATAAAAAAATGGTTCGGTTCGGTTCGGTTAATTTCGGTTAACCGATGGTAAAAAAATATCCGTTAACCGACTTTCGGTTAATTCAGTTTCGGTTAATTTCAGTTCAGTTTTGCTGGTTTTCGGTTCGGTTTTGGTTAACAGTTCGGTTATTGCACACCCCTAGGTTCATCATCATCCTACTTAGTAAATCTCATTAATAGCAAAGCTAAGGTAGAGTCTCAGAAGGATAAGATGTAGACAACCTTATCTCCTTAGGAATAAAGAGGCTACTTTCAGTGAGACCCCCAGGGTTGCAATACCTAAAATATCACGAGGACCTTGAACCAATAGATAACATGGAGTGTTTGGATCTATATGATATGTAATTTAAGCGGGTGTTTGAGATTTCATCTCCTTATCGTCTTTTTCATCTGTTTCAAAAAAAAAAAAATACCAACTAACTTATTAAAAACTCGTTTTCAAACCATTACCCAAACATAATTTTCTAAAAAACTCCTTTTGCAAACAGTTATAAGTTATAAGGAGGTGGGAAAATGGGATCCTAAATACCATCTAAGATTTGAGTATATATAGTCCATATGGCATATGTAATTGTTATAAGTGTTACCTGACATGATAATTGATTAATGTTTACTACTTAATACTATATTTATGTTTATTAATAACTCATGATGATATTTATATATGTAACAACTCTCGTCAAAATTATTATTTCTTATTTTATTAATGTCCAATAGGAAACCCTAATTGAGACCCCCAAGTAGTATGGCTTGACCCATAAATTTTTCAGAACAATTGAAACTAGGATTAGGGCCCCCTAAAACTCAAGGGGGTAACCCCTAATTGATAATTATCCTCAAAATCGTTTGTAAAACACGAATTTTGTTGAAAGTCGACTCACCTGGGCTATGCTGGACACGAGGCTACCCTACCCTAAAAGGGTAGCCGTCGTGCCACGCGCCAGGACCAGGTGGGTCTAGCGCGCCACGCGAGAGGGACCATTTTTCAGTATATATATCAGGGGTTTAGCACTTGCATGGAATGTTTGTTACAACGTGAAAATTCGTTTTCTACGTTACTTTGTGCTCTGATCTTTCTAAAAACAATCAAATCTCGACCAGCTGCTGCGACAACAGGGTAATAACTCGATCACTGCTACGATACAATGTCCGATTGATTGAAACCGATCCGATGGATGTTTAAGTGTTGCCCGAATCCGGGCTATACTTTGTCATTCGTCATGAGGGTTTTGATTTCGTGAGTTATCGTAAAAGTTGTATTAAGTTACTGACCTAGTTTCGTGTGCATTGTTATTTACCTAGGTTACAAGACTAAATCAGTAGGCAAGGTTCTGTCCAATTAAACTTGCAATGTGAGTCATTCTCTTTTTGTCAACAATGTTTTACAATACTCAAATTATTTTCAAAAGTTATAGTTACAGGGATTAAGTCTTGGTTATCTTGAATCACTGGCAAGTGGGGTATTGTGCACATTACGAATTTCTCACGGTTAGGTTCACCAACCTAACAGTGACAGTCATCACTAATTGGGTGAAAGGACTCAACAGTGGTATGACCAACGTCACCAGGGTGTGACACGGCGCCAGATAAAAATAAGATAGTAGCCATTGTAATCGCTCTTATGCTGTAATCTATAACTAATGTGTCAATTTATGTAACCTGAATGACTCGCCAATATTTCCCCGCTGATAAAATCTTTTTAACCATGTTTCAGGTGACTTACTGTGAATCAAGGAAAAGTGCTACGTAGCACTAAAAGGCTTGAAGAAGTGGCTCAGTAAAATAAATAAACATGTTTTGTAAAACAAGGGATTTCCTCGTGAATTTTCCTTTATTGTAAATTATGGGGTTTGTCCCAAATTATGAAATAAATAATTGGGCATTTTCAGTTTAAAAGATCCTGTCAACATTTCCGCTGCCAAATTAAATAATAATTACCACGGGTTTTCTGTCTCGCGACTTCTGGACCGGGTAACACCGGGCTGGGGGCCGTGACAATATACATCTCAAATTGTGTTAAGGAACACTTAAGAACTCAGTTAGGAGGTCTCCAAAAGCTGGAAACAACTCCAAAGAGATGGGAGGAGAAGAATGAGAAATGAGCAATGAAAATGGTTGAATTTGGTTGCTATTTATAGTGTTAGGAAGCTCTAGGATCATGCCAAGTGCCCATGAGGTATCAAGATCAGAGAGGGGTCATAACACTTGTCAAATGATGGCAAGAACCTGGAATTTTCGTGAGCTTGGGCACCAAGAAAGGAAACAAGTTGCTGCAAATGGTTCCTGTCTGGGCACCCCTTATGGACCGTAAAGGGGAGCCTTTGCGGTCCGTAAGCCTGACTTGGGGGGCCAAGTTTTGCTTTTTGGCATATTTGTGTGACAACTGGCACTTTTCCATGTGTTCCGTACAATAATAAACAGTAATCTGTGCTTTAATGACTGTGCATGATTGAATTAATAAAACGAATGAATTTCTGATTACTGTCATATATATACAAAGGCATTTCATGTTGCAATATTGTTCATCATTATTGCATGCAACACAATATGGTTCAGTTAGTGTACAGAACAAAGTTAGCACAGTTATCAGACAAACTAGAAGTACTGACGGGAGTTCAGTACTCAGACAGACATGATGTTAAGACAAAAAATAAGCCCCGGAACCAAGTGTTACACTAGAATAGTGTGTAGGAAAGTAGGGATTACAAAACTGCCTTCCTAGTGATGATTTAGGTGCCGGAAAGTGCCAGAAACACACTAAAACTGCAGAATTCTGCAGAAAATAACCAAATTCAGCAATTTTCAGCATTTTAACAACTAAATATAATGCAAAAACGTGGTTTAATGGTCCAGAATATCTTCCTAAGTGTCGGGAATCAAAACTGTCATAAAAGATAACATAAGCACACTAAACTGCGTAACTTAGCACCTTAACGAACCGGTAACCAACCGAACAACTGGACACTACTCGAAACACCAAATTTTCACTAGAAGCATTGTTTTAGTGTTACGAAGCTAGTTATGATCAACAAATATCATAACACACCCTAAAAACCCTAAACACATTAAACACTAACTAATACCCTTGAATCCTAACCAAAACATTTAACTAATATTTGAAATGGAACTAGGACCCCCCCCCCCCCCCCCCGAGGACGGTTAGACATGAGGGCCCCACACAAAGATTTCTTTTGATTTGTTAATTGAACTTGTTGTTTAAATTTGGAACATTATAACCTACATGTAAAAGAATGTTGGAAGTTTCTTTATATTAACTTCAAGACTAAACCTACAACATTCTTCATCATTTCAACTTACCATAACCTTCCTCTCCTCCTTCTAACCTCACGGCTCCAACTCCCTCTTCTAACCTCTCCATTTCCAATCCATTACCAAGCATTCTAAGCATTAACAAAGGTGTAAGAAGCATATTTAAGAAGGTTGGAAGCCTTGAAAGTTGAAGGACCTCATCAAGGAGCTTTTATCCATCACATTCATCGTCATCTTCATCTTTGATTCTTCCCTAGCCATTGTGCTAGTAGTAAGCCTCTTGTAACTTGATTTTACTTCTCATTTTAATGGTTAAAAGATTATGTAAGTTGTTAATCTCATGAATCACAAAGAAACAAGAAGATGAACTTTCACATAAAGCTTAATAACATAAGAATCTATGTTGATTTAGTGTATGTATGATACTTGATTGTTGATTTCTTGTGATTATTATGTTGATCATCATAAGAAGCT
The DNA here is from genome assembly GCA_030545235.1 of Helianthus tuberosus. Lineage (NCBI taxonomy): Eukaryota > Viridiplantae > Streptophyta > Magnoliopsida > Asterales > Asteraceae > Helianthus > Helianthus tuberosus. The sequence goes on along the minus strand of CM060384.1, from coordinate 75,494,473 downwards.
TGCTAGATTGTGATCAAACACATGATCTAGCAAGTGAGAGGATGAATCTTGAGAAAATCATAATGGTCATCCTTTATGTGGATCATGAACTTGAAAATGAAGTTGATTTAGAGTATGATGATGATTGATATATGTTATAAGTCTTATAAATGGATGATTTCAAAAATAATATTTTCAAGAAACCAAAGTTATTTACAAGATTTACATGATCTTGGTTTTCAAAGAAGGTAAACATGTTTTAAGTGCTAAATCAAGGCTAGAAAAATGTTTGTAACAAGTAAAATACAAAAGAATCATTTTTAGAAAAATCTTCATACAAGTTGTAAAGAACTAAAATCTTCAAGAATGAGTTTTATAAACAAGTAACCATATTTTTAGGGGTAACTAAGCTTACTTAACAACATATTAAGTTACTACAAATTTTTACAAAAATTCAAGTTCATATCATAGGGTAAATTTCATATTTTGGCTTATGGTAAGTATTGTTTATGTTGTGACAACCGTCAAAAATCCAGGTATCCGTACAATTAATTAATCTTGATTAATGCTTAATGACTGTACTGAATTATACTTAACTGCTTTCTGATTACTACATCATACTCACATGTGCATTACATATTGCATAATGTCATATCATTATTACATGCAAACCATATTGACATAAAATGATGCACAAAGCACAGTTAGCGGATAACTCAGAAAAATGCTGACGAAATTCAGTACATAGACAAACAGTGTTTTGAGACCCAGTTTGGGCCAGAGACTAAGTACTACACTAGTATGGTGTCTAGGGAAGTAAGGACCACAAAACTGCATTCCTAAGTGATAGTTTAAGTGCCGGGAAGTGCCTAAAACCCACTTAAAGTGCTGAATTCGGCATAAATCAGCAAAAATCAACTTTTTTAACAAGTTTGTATCATGCAAAAATATGACTAAATGGTCCTGAATGCTTTCCTAAGTGTCGGGAATTAAAAGTGTCACAAAAGGGTACATAAAGAACACTAAACGGTTTAGTTTGACACTTTAACGAACCGGTATCTAACCAAACAACCGGACACTACCCGAAACATCAAAATTATACTAGAAGCATTGTTTTAATGTTTCTGAGCTAGTTATGATCCCCGAACACCCTAACACACTATATAACACCATATTAACTTAAACACTAAACACCACACTTAGAATCTAACTAATATCTCTAACTATCCATCACAATCCAACCCTATACCCCCCCCCCATGGTGGACGGTCACAAGGGTGGACCCACCCTTGATCTTGCTTGATTCACTAATAGATATGTTTAGTACTTTGGGGGACACTTTATACAATGGTTAAACCTCTAAAATGGGTTATAAGTATAACATAGAAGACCATAAGCTCATGCATCTCTCACACACTTACACACACAACTCTCTCCTCCCTCTATTGCTCTCTCACGGCCGTGAGCCACCACCCACACCACCATCATCTTCAATTCCCTTTCATCCATTCCAAGCACATCACAAGGTGTTAGAAGCAAGATAAGAAGGTTTGGAGCTCTTGTAGATTGAAGGACCTCTTTCATTTGCTATTATCCACCACATTTGTCACCTTCATCTTCTTGTGTTCTTCCCTAGCCCTTATGCTAGTAGTAAGCTTCTTGTCACTTGAATTTACTTCTCATTTAGTTGGTTAAAAGATGATATGTGATGATAATCATGAAGAACACTAAAGAACATAATCAAGAAACATGAACATAAGCTTATTAACATAAGAATACATATTGTTTAGTGTTGTTTTGCTTCTTGATGATTGATTATTTATGTTTATGATGTTAGACATCATATGAAACCTACTAGATTGTGATTAAACACATGATCTAGTAAGTTAAGATGATGATCTTGTGAAAGACCAAGATGATCATACTCTATGTTACTCATGAACTTGAAGAATGAAAATGATTTTTGTGAATGTTGAAGTATGTAACATGTTACTAGACATAAAATTGGATGATTTCAAAACTAGTTTTCTCAAGAAACTAAAGTTATACACAAGATTTACTAAAACATTGTTTTTAAAGAAACTAACCATGTTTCTAGTGGTGAAACAAGTATAAAAATACATTGTTAACAAGAAAATCCAATGTAGAAAATAACTACTACTTTCATATTATAAAAATACATTGTTAACAAGAAAATCCAATGCAAGAAACTAACCAAAGACCTAAGAAGACCAATGTAGGAGGAAAATAACTACTACGTTCATATTATGGAACTTGTATCACCAAGGTGATGTAACCTCGAGTCCATTTTGTTTTCCTCTGATAAAAGCAATAAGTCAAGTTGTCAAGCATGTATGAAAGCTCAGTGGTTGTTTTCTTACTTATACATTGTTGATTATATATGCACGTGATGTTAGGTGATTACACGTTTGCTTGTGGTGATATATACCTCATAGACAATTATTGGTGAATGTTGTCTCACCTACCCAATACCCTTTTGTCAGAAGAAAATGCCGCCCAGGTGTGACACGGACACTAATACGTTGCCAAGAACTGAAGCAGAGCTGCAAGAAGACTGGATGTCTGATATCAATGTGCTTGGTGGTTGAATGGGAATTTTTGATGATATTTTCTGCTGCCTGACTGTCCAACATGAGAGGTGTCTTTAGGGCAGTGATACCAAAATCCAGCAATTGATTTTGAAGCCAAAGCAGTTGGGCTGTACAGCTTGCAGCAGCTATATACTCTGCCTCAGCAGTGGATGTGGAGACAGTTGCTTGCTTTTTGCTTTACCAAGACACTAAGCAACTGCCTAGGAATTGACACCCTCCTGAAGTGGACTTCATTGTCTTGTCACATCCAGCAAAGTCACTATCTGAGAAACCTGAAAGCTTGATATTTCCATCAGCTTGATACCAGATACCAAGTGTGGGAGCACCTTTTAGGTATCTGAATATCCTTTTTACAGCAATAAGGTTTGACTTTCTAGGGGCTGATTGGGATCTTGCACAAACACATGTTGCAAACATGATGTCTGGCCTAGATGCAGTTAGGTACAATAAAGACCCAATCATGCTTCTATATAGAGTTTGATCAACCAAATCATCCTTTTCATCAGACATGACTATTTTACTTGTTGCAATGGGTGTACTGCATGGCTTACAGTCATCCATCTCAAACTTCTTTAAAAGTTCTTTGGCATATTTGCCTTGATGGATAAAAGTGCCATTTTGCAGTTGCCTTACTTGGAGACCAAGAAAGCACTGGAGTTCACCCATTGCACTCATCTCAAACTCAGCTGTCATGAGTTCCCTAAACTCTTCACACATTTTATTGCATGTGCTTCCAAAAATGATGTCATCCACATAAATCTAGACAATTATCAAGTCTTTCCCTCTCCATTTTAAAAACAATGTTTTATCTATTTTACCTCTTGTGAAACCAATGGAAAGTAGAAAGGTGGAAAGAGTTTCATACCAGGCTCTTGGTGCTTGTTTCAGGCCGTACAAAGCTATATTTAGCTTGTAGACATGATTTGGATTAAATGGATCCTCAAAACCTGGAGGTTGACAAACATAAACCTCTTCTTGAATCTTACCACAGAGGAATGCACATTTGATATCCATTTGATACACCTTGATGTTGTGGTTGACAGCACAGGCCAGGAATAGTCTGATAGCTTCTAATCTAGCTACAGGGGCAAATGTTTCATCATAGTCAATGCCCTCTTCCTGTCTGAACCCTTGAACCACAAGCCTAGCTTTATTCTTGACAACAATACCCCTTTCATCGGTTTTATTTTTGAAGACCCACTTTGTGCCAATAGGACTCACACCATCTGGTAGTGGCACAAGCTCCCAAACTTGTTGTCTTCTAAACTGTTGGAGCTCCTCTTGCATGGCTTCTACCCAGCTGTTGTCTTTTAGTGCCTCTTTGTTGGTGCACAAATGTCTGTTAACTTTGTCTTTATCGAGTCTTATGTCTAGACAGGATTAGCAAGCACACAGCAGGATCAAATTAGGGTTTGCGTTTGTGTTTGTGTAATTTCGCTTGAAAGTGCCACTGGCAGTTTCAAACGAAATTAGACAATGTAATTTCGCTTGAAATGGCCATGCCACTTTCAAGCGAAATCACCCATACTATATATAGGTGTGTTGCTTGTTCATTTGTAACTTTTCCGATTTAGAGCCGATGTGCTGCCAGTTTGTCAAACGATCTGTAAAAGCTTTGAAATCGATAATAAGAAGATAATTAAGAGGAATCTAGTTGTATTCACGTCGATATCATTGATTCCGTCTTTGATATTGATGTTAAACTCTTCTGATTGACTCATTAGGGTCACACGACGATCCAATAAGTGGTATCAGAACTCAGGACGAAGAGTTTATACCAATTCAGCTTGTTTTCATCACTTCTACTCCTTCTTTTCAAAATTAAACAATATTTAACAGACAAAATGGACTGAATTTCACATATATCACGTAAAACACTGTTTTAACTAATCCTTGAAAGAATTGGACCAAAATTCGATCAAAATCTGGGTCAATTTGACAAATTGGTGGCCGACAGGATGATGTCATCCTAATTCCGGTCGAGATAGCACGTGTGATTTCGCACGGAATTAGCTTTTGTGGTTAATTCCATTTGAAACTGTTGATTGATTTCACATGGAATCAATAATTCTGTTTGAAAGTGTTGTTAGATTTCACACGAAATCAGATTCCGTTTGAAATTTCACACGGAATTTGCTATTTCGCTCCAAAGTGACTTGATTCCGTTTGAATCAAATCTAATTCCGCACGAAATTAGATTCCATTTGGTGATTCCGTTTGAAAACCCTATTTCGTTTGAAAAACCCTGATTTCGTTTGAAAAACCCTGATTTCGTTTGAAAAAGTTATTTCGTGTGTGAGGAGTAATTTCGTGTGAAAAACTGATTTCGCTCGAACTGATTTCGTTTGAAACTGTTGTTTTTAAAATCCAAAAATTTTCTAAGTGTTTGTTGATTGTTTCAGATACGTAAAGATGGATGAGTTTATGAATCCTTTCAGTGACATGTTTGCTTTCACGGGAAACACTGGAGATGATACATCAAACAACACAAATAAGAATGCTCCTAATCCGAGTACGAAGAAAACCCTTTATGATGCTTTGAGTGTGGAGAGTGCTTATGGGACGTACAACAAACCTCCCAAACTGATGGCGATTGAAGATTACAATAAATGGGCGAAAAAGTTTGAAGAATGGCTAAAAGCGTTCGCATATCCAAGTTGGAAGATGTTGAAGAATGGTTTCAGTATGGGAAGATCGAATTATGAAAATTTGACAGAAACTGAGGAGGTAGAAAGATATGTTGCAGAACAAAAGTGCATTGCATTGATTCATCAGTCTGTGAGAGACGACATAATATCATTGATTGAGTACATAAATTCGAAAGATCTATGGGAAAAATTGAGAGTGAAATGTGTGGGTAGTGCCGAGATAGTTAAAAACAAAAAGAAGTTGTTAAAAAAGGAGTTTGATTTGTTTGGATGTTTAAAAAATGAATCTGTGTAAAAAATGATTGAAAGATTTGGGCATTTGAAGATGGAGCTTGCAAGAAATGGAGTCATATATACTCGAGAAGAATTGGTTGACAAATTGTTTGACTCGCTGCCGGATGATAATGACTGGCAATACTTTGCCTTGAAGCTGAAAAACACAATCAAGTCGGAGGATCTGACGGTTGATCTGCTAATCGAAAGATTGGAGAGTCATGAACTGGAGATCAAGAAATCAAACAAGGTCAACAACTCCTCATACCAGCAGAATGTAGAGTTGTATTATCGAAGAAGTATGATCCCGAAAACCGTGTCACCAAAGACAACTTTCTCTGCAGAAAATGCAAACATGACAAGTCAAGAAAGTCCAAGTAGCGGCTATCATGGAGGGTCATCATCAACTGCTGCAAGTCAACAACAACAGTCAGCTTCAAAGAATCTGTTTCAATGTAATATTGCTGTGGATTTGAAGAATGCTCAAAACTTTAGTGAGGAATCTGCAAAGCAGCAAATGGTGTTTTTAGCGTCTGTTTTAGAGTCATACGAGAGCCTTGTTGCGGGCACGATTGGAAACACTAACCTCACCAAGGAGGACTATGATCAGATCGACCCAGAGGAGATGGAGTTGATTGATATCAGGTGGTGTATGGCTAGTGCAGTTAGACGAGCTCAAAGGTTCATGGAGATTACAGGCAGACATTCAATTAGAGGACCTTCCACAAAGTTCGGGTTCGATAAATCAAAAGTCACGTGTTTCAGATGTAAACAAAAGGCACATTTTAAACGTGAATGTCGAAACGCAGCTGCTGATGATACTGCAAATCCATTTAGAGAGGATTACTACAAAAGAGCAATCTATCATCAGAACAAATCTGAACCTCCCAGAATGAAACAGCTTGAAGATAACCCTAAAGAAAAATCAAGAGCTCTTGCTGTTATTCATGATGACGAGGGATACGATTGGAGTGAACTTCTACCGGAAGAGGATGCATTGGGCTATGCGTTTGTGACAAAAGTTGTTCCTTTCAGAGATAGCAGAAACGAAGAAGAGAAATACATCAACAGAAAGATGAACGCCCAAGACAGAAAGATTAGAATTGGTTATATATACAAAGAAGCAAAACAGGTGAAGAGATGGGATGCTGATAGAGAATGTTACCTAGGTCCTCAGGGTAACATAGCTATTGACCCAAAAACCATTGATGTTGAAACTCTCACCAAACAAATTGCTGATGAAGAAGAAGCCAGACAGAGAGAGTGGTGGGGAGGTGGAGAAGCTGAAGAAAAAGCTGAAGAAAAAGTTGAAGAAAAAGAAAAAGAAAAGAAGAAAGAGCAGCAGCCAAAGAAAATTGATAACGGGATTATTGACACGTCACAAGAGTTTACTATTGAAAATTTGAAGAAGATGGATGACAAAGTGTTTGCTGCGAAAGAACTAGAGGTAGTTTCTGGTTCTGGCACTGATTCTAAAAGCAAGGTCAGTCAGAATGATGAAATCAATGAGTCAGGTAAGAAAGCTAAAACTGAGAGTGACTGCAAAAATTGCATGAAAGACTGCAAGGTTTGTAGTACAATTACTTACCTCAGCGGTAAAAAGATCGATGAACTGACAGGAAGAGTCAGAGATGTTGAAGATCAGATCTTAAACCATGACAAAATGTTAAAAGCTTCAAATGAACGATTAAACGAATTAACTGAGAAAATTGAAAATGATAAAAGTGACGTAGAAAGAATTAGGAAAGAAAACGAAAAGTTAATTCATGAAAATCGTCAACTTTCAGAAATTTTTGAGAAGCTAAAACGCACGGTAAAGTATTCTGATGAAAGAAATGGTAAGACATACAAAGAAAATGTTCAGTTGACAGGTGTTCTAAGAGTAAAAGAAGAGCTAATCAACCAACAACTGGATGAAATTGCTAAGTTGAAGCTTCAGTTTCAAGAAGCTAAAATTGAAAATGAACGCATCCAGTTGAAACTGAACAGTTACAACTCCGCAAGTTTTGTTCTACAACATATAGTTCCTAAACCAATTGGAAAGAACAAAGCAGGCAAAGATGTATACTTTGATGGAACCGGGGTTGGGTTTCATCAGGTTCCACCGCCAGTTTTAAATAATTTTTCAAAGAAAAAACCAGGGTTGGTTAATGATGAAGAAGAAAATGAAGTTAAGCTTCCAGATACAATTGATGCCACATTTACCACATCATCTGATGAAGATAGTGTCCAGTCTGAAATTGTTAAAAGTATGGCTGAAAATGTTTTAAAGTCTGAAAGTGACACTACTGAGGATAATGAATGCTTTTTGGATAAGTATATTCCAAAATCAAAATCCAAAAACAACTTAAGTGACGAACCTAATCTTGTGATGTACAAGATGGCGGGATCTGATAAGTTGTATTCGGATCGTGATTTTCCTTTGGAGAATGTGAATGTTGGTAAATTGAGAAATGTGTTCAAGTTGATTGAGATTGATGTGTCTGAGATCGAAGGTTTGAAACATTCCAAAAGACAATTGAATTTTGAAAAAGATAAGCTTACTAAAAAAAACCTGTTGTACCACCGCGTTTTTATAACAACAATCAAAACAAATGGTCGGGTGGTTATCAGGGTGGTAAGAATTATCAACGAAGGAATGTTTAAAACAAAAGATTTGTTGAGAAAAAGGTGTTTATAAAAAGCTCGAGTTCTCATTCCGAGCAAGAATCTGAAATTTTTTCAAAATCAAATGAAGAATTCTTTGAGGAGAGCACAACCTCAGACTGAAGGTACAAGTCGGGTAGTTGATTCACGTACATGTTTTAAATGCAACAAAGTTGGACATATTGCACGAAAGTGTACCAACTTAAAGCCTAAGTCTGAAGTTGTTGAGAGTCAGAAAAAGAAAGTTGATGCAAAAGGAAAAGCTCCAATGGTTGTTGAGAAGAAAGTTTTGAAAAATGAAAACATCAAAGTCAAAACTAAACCTGTTAAGAATGTGGTAACTAAAAATGACAAATTTTACAAACGGGTTGCTTTGTTTCAACAAGCATGGAAACCAAAATCAGATGACAAGAAATCAAGTTCTTCAAATCCAAAGGTTTTTGAGATGGAAAAATAATCGTCTTCTACCACTTCGGTAAAGATGAATGTTCCTGTGGATTATTATGAAAAATTTGAGAATCAAAAGTCTACTACTTCTGAAAAGAAGTATGTACCAAATAAAGACCAATCATTTGGTCAAGCTTCTAAAAATGATTTCTTTTTATACAAAAATGTTGAGATTGGATCTGAGGAGAGCTTAAAGATGAATGACAAGAATTTTCCGCCACTTTATACTGTTAAATCTCACATCAAAGTTAACCTACCTGAGTCAAAAGAGGCTTGGGTAGCATCAAAATCTAACTAAATGTTTGTGATATGTGTAGGAGCTTCCAAGATCCGTTTCACGTTGGATTATGGATAGTGGAGCTTCTCGGCACATGACGGGGAAGAAGACCCTACTGTATGATGTTCGAGGGTTTAATGGAGGATACGTGGGATTTGCAGGAAATCAAGGTGGTCGAATAATCGGTGAAGGAACTTTATCCAATGGCATCGTAACGTTTGAAAGAGTGAACTACATCGCCGAGCTTGAAAACAATCTTCTAAGCATATCTCAAATCTGTGATCGTATGTATACAACGCACTTTACAGACAAAGAGTGTTTGATCTTGAAACCAGGATTTGTTGTTCCCGAAGAATGGATTATCATGAGAGCACCCAGAGTCAATGATCTGTACGTGTTGGACATGAGTGTAGCAACTACTACCACAGGTCAGGCTCACTGTTTTATGTCACGAGCAACAGAAAAAGAGTCAAAGTTATGGCATCGAAAAATGGGCCATATTCACTTGAGGAAAATGAATCACCTGGTGCATAACGATTTAGTTACTGGTGTTCATGTAAAAGGTTTTCATCTGGAAGGGGAGTGCATTAGCTGCATCAAAGGCAAGCAAAAGAAGAAATCACATCCTCAAAAGAAAGTCAACTCAGTCTCAAGACCGTTAGAGAGACTCCATATGGATATGTTTGGTCCTGTAAACGTCAAAAGCATAACTGGAGATCTCTATTGTCTTGTAGTAACTGATGACTATTCTAGATTTTCATGGGTATCATTCTTGAAGTCTAAAGATGAGACGTTTGAAAGTTTGATGGCGTTGTTCAGAAAAATTGAAAACTTGTACCAAACTCGAATCAGAAGAATCAGGAGTGACAATGGTACTGAGTTTAAGAACAACAAGATGGAAGAGTATTGTGATGAGAGAGGTATATTGCAAGAATTTAGTGCTCCTTACACTCCACAACAGAATGGGGTAGCTGAACGAAAGAACAGGATGCTAATTGAAACGGCCAGGACGATGCTTGCTGATTCGAAATTACCAGTCAATTTTTGGGCAGAAGCAGTGTCAGCCGCTTGCTATACACTCAACCGGGTTCTCACAGTAAAGAAATTCAACAAGATGTGTTTTGAGTTGATCAATAACTGCAAACCGAACCTGAAGTATTTAGAACCGTTTGGGTCTTCCTGCATAGTTCTAGAACCTTTTGGAAAGTTTGGTGTAAAGAGCATTGAAGGAATTTTTGTGGGTTACTCAAGTCCATTAAAGCGAGTCATTGTTCCAAGTTTGAAGCGGATTATTGAAGCACACAATGTTGAATGTCAAGGTTACACAATGCCACCGCAAAACCCAGGCGACTCACGGCGCTTTAACTACGATACTCTGTGGGATTCGTTTGACATGGAAGAAGAACCAGAGTTCTTTGATGAGTTGGATATTTTAAGAGAATATGAGTCATCAGGAGAAAGATTTCCAGCGGAGTATACTACAAATCGACGGCAAACTTCAAATGACGATGAAGCCGGTCCAAGTAATGCTGGAGAACATGATGATGTTCAACAATCTTTGGAACATGAACAAGCTCCTGAAAATCAGACGACAGTCAATGATAATCAAGAATCTGATAATAGACCAATATTTGATCGTGGAGATTCAGATTCTGAGGGGGAGCAAATCCAAATTTCAAGTCAAACAATTCCAGTCAGTGAACAAGGTGCAAATCAGAATGTCACAAATTTGGAAGGCGAGGTGGATGTTCCAGGCGAGGTGATGCCGAGAACTCTTTCATATCATCCAGAGGAGTTGATAATTGGAGAATTACAATCAGGCGTTCGCACTATACGACAAATTGACCAAGGCCTTACTTGTTTTTATTCTACAGTTGCTCCATTACAAACTAAGTTTTCACTTAGTTGTTTTATTTCGCAGATCGAACCACGAACATACAAAGAGGCGCTAACTGAAGATTCTTGGGTCAATGCTATGCAAGAAGAGTTGAGTCAGTTTGAGAAGTTAGGAGTGTGGAAATTGGTAGATTTGCCTGATGGTCACAGGAAAGATAAACACCAAATGGGTGTTCAAGTGTAAGAGAGACGCTAGAGGAGTTATTATTCGTAACAAAGCTCGACTCGTAGTCCAGGGTTTCAGTCAGCAAGAGGGGATAGATTTCACTGAAGTATATGCTCCGGTTGCTAGACTTGAAGCGATCAGAATCTTCCTAGCATTTGCATCTTGGAAAGGTTTTAAAGTTTATCAGCTAGATGTTAAATCGGCTTTTCTCTATGGGAAGGTAAAAGAGGAGGTATATGTCGGACAGCCACCGGGCTTCACCGATCCAATCCACAAAGATAAAGTTTATTTGCTAGATAAAGCTCTGTATGGTTTACACCAGGCCCCGAGAGCTTGGTACGAGACATTGTCTCAACACTTACTAGCCAACAGCTTCATCCGTGGAAAAGTGGATGCCACTCTCTTCACCAAAGAAGTCGACGGACATCTTCTGATAGTTCAAATATACGTGGACGACATTATATTTGGGTCAACAAATGAAAATCTGTGCAAAGATTTCGAAAGAGTTATGAAGCAAAAATTTGAAATGTCATCGATGGGTGAGATGAAATTTTTCTTGGGACTTCAGGTTGATCAACTACCCGAGGGAATTTTCATACATCAAACGAAGTACGTTCATGATATCTTGGAGAAATTTGGGATGTCAGGTTCTACTCCAGCTTCCACCCCATTAGCAACGAATCTTGGGATAAACCCTGATCTCACCGGAGAGAAGGTAGATGAAACGATGTATCGTTCCATGATCGGATCGCTGATGTATTTGACAACTTCAAGACCCGATATTATGTATCCAACCTGCCTCGCAGCAAGATTTCAATCTAACCCGAGAGCTTCGCACATGGTGATTGTGAAACGGATATTACGCTACCTGAAAGGAACTCCATCGTTAGGGTTGTGGTATCCAAAAGAAGGCGATTTCACGCTCGAAGGGTATTCTGATTCTGATTTCGGATGCTGCAAAGTTAACGCTAAATCAACAACAGCGGGGTGCCAGTTTTTCGGACCACGATTGGTTACCTGGCAATGCAAGAAGCAGACCTCTGTAGCTTTGTCCACATGTGAAGCCGAGTATGTATCTGCTAGCAGTTGCTGCTCTCAGATCGTGTGGATCCAGCAACAGATGCGCGACTACGGTTTGCAATTTCTTAATACCCCTATCTTTGTTGATAATGAGGCAGCGATTAACATTACTAAAAATCCTGTTCATCACGCTAAAACGAAACACATTGAAATTCGTCATCACTTCATCCGAGATTGTTTCGAGAAGAAGTTGATACGAATTGAGAAAATCCACACTGACGAGCAAAAAGCTGATTTACATACCAAAGCGTTTGATAAAACTCGTTTTCAATACTTGTTAAAATTGAACGGTATGAAGCTTATATCGGTGTTGGTGGAGATTCTTGGCGTTGATGAAGGTACCACTGTAGATGATGATGTTGAGAAGCAATCTGCAATGGTTTGTCGATTTTTTACTTGTTTTGGTATTTAGGGGGAGTATAGGGTAATATTTTCAAAAAATACAAAAACAGTAAAAAATTTCAAAAATCCAAAAACATGAGATATTTTTTAAAAATCTAAAAACAATAGAAAATGAAAAAGAGCTTGTGTAAAAAGGGAAAATGATAGTACATCGGCTTGACAGTTACAGGATGCTAAAGATATGTAAAGTTTAAAAAGTCTTAAACAGTCTCGCTGATGATGCGCCGATAGGCTTTTTACACATTTAGTTGGTTTGTTCGGGATATAAACCTAAAATCTTTACTTACTTATTTCGTGGGGAACACTACTTGGATATATAGGTAACCCCTGAAATCTCGTTTGAAAGATCCCTCTTTCTGAGATACTAGGTCTTTATACTCAGTGATATCTGGGGTATTATCCCGGGACTTCTGATATTGCGGAAGCAATGGCCTAGTCCCCGTATAATACTTTACTTCTTGCTTGAAATATAGCACCGCCGCCCTCAGCATAAAAAAATAATGAAACATTGAAAAATGCTAATCATGTGCTGTTGAAGAAAAGATCCTCTAAAGGGGACACACCAAAAGTCGAAGCCGTCATCTCTCTGATTTTGCGGAAGTAATAGCCTGAGCTCTCACGGCCCTCGTATTTTACCCCTTTACAGATATCATCTGTGGTATACTCACCTGTAAGACTGAATATTGGGGACTGGATACGGGAGTATATTCAAGAGGTGGGACACATGAATGAGTTTAAGTTCTTAATACATCTAATTCGTATCCTGGACAGATTGAAATTTGTTTGAGAATTTAAGTGGATCAGTATATCGACAATCTAAGCGAATTGTTTAATTCTGAGTATGAAATCAAAGCTTAACGGTACTTGTGACTTGTCGAACAGCTGATATGATTCCCTAACACGCTCACCAAAAATATGATTGTAAATAGTTTACATTTACTGCATTTTATTTCTGTAATTCATTTCTAGTCTAGAAACTTTTTTAAAAATCCAAAAAGATTTTACATTTCTGCTTTATTTTCTGACAAACCAAAGTGGAAAGCTAATCTTCAGATTTGCAATTTGAAGCAGATGCAGGAAGTTTCTGAGCTGGAAGATGAATTAGGAGCTTATTATTTTAAACGTGTGAAATTGAAAAGTCAAAACAAGTTCATTAATTTGAAACTTGTAAATTTCAGAAAATGTTTGAACTAGTTTGTACAAAATGTCAGTGTGCTTTGTCTCAGGTCAACCAAGGTTATTAAGTTGGACTTGGTAGACAAATTAAGTTCTTAGGGTCATTAATTTGAACCTGGATACTTAAGTGGATTTCTAAATTCTGACAAAACCAACAAATGAAGACAAATGGTAAGTTTGTATTGAAATTGTTATAATCATAAACCTTATATTTAGGTAGAGATTGTGCAGGTAACAGGTTTGTTATTGAGAAAGCAGCTAAGCAAAATTCCAGCTAACTAATAGGGGGAGTCTGAAGAGTTAAAAGTCAGATACAGTTCCTGGATCTACATTCAAGGGGGAGTTTGAAGATTGTTAAAGATTTAGATTCTGTGATTCATGCTAGCTGCTGATAGTAGAAGAGAAGATTTGAAGGAAGCTTTCATTGTTAGATAAACTGGAAAGAGATCAAGATTAAAGACTCGACGTTGAAGACTTCATCAACATCCAAGGGGGAGTCTGTTGGTGCACAAATGTTTGTTAACTTTGTCTTTATCGAGTCTTATGTCTAGACAGGATTAGCAAGCACACAGCAGGATCAAATTAGGGTTTGTGTTTGTGTAATTTCGCTTGAAAGTGCCACTGGCAGTTTCAAATGAAATTAGAGAATGTAATTTCGCTTGAAATGGCCATGCCACTTTAAAGCGAAATCACCCACACTATATATAGGTGTGTTGCTTGTTCATTTGTACTTTTCTGATTCAGAGCCGAGGTGCTGCCAGTTTGTCAAACAATCTGTAAAAGCTTTGAAATCGATAATAAGAAGATAATTAAGAGGAATCTAGCTGTATTCACATCGATATCATTGATTCCGTCTTTGATATTGATGTTAAACTCTTCTGATTGACTCATTAGGGTCACACGACGATCCAATACTCTTGGTACTTGACTGGCTGATTGAGAGATATGAAACAAGCAAAAAGACAGATGTTTTGGGATTGGCTTCTTATGAGCACCCCTTCACTGATGTTGCCAATGATTTGGTCAGGTGGATGAGACTTCAAGAAGATAAGATCTCCTTTGTATGGAACAATGGCATTTAATGGTGAGGGCTGCAGATGTGAATCATCTGAGCTAACCACTGCTGGTGACTTTGATGCTCCAGCAGTGGCTTCAAATGGAGGTGGAATAGGAGGAAGTGGTGTGGACACATGTTGACTTTGATCCACTGTTTGAGGACTTTTATCAACAGTGTTTGATGATGTGGAAGCAAGGGTTGATGGGCTACTTTGGTCAACAACTGTTGAGGTTGCAGTGGTTGAGCTTTCACAACTATTTTGAACATCTGTTGCTCTACCATTTGATGCAGACTTTTGTTGTGGAATGATGACTTCATATCCATAGTCTGATGATGAACTTTGAGATGGACCTGCACTGTTAGTCTTGACAGCAGTATTTTCAAAAGTGAATTTATCAAGATCAAACAATTATGCAGGATCTGCTGGGATTTTCATTGATGAAAGTTCATTGAACTTTACATTCAAAGTCTCTTCCACTGTCTTAGTCCTTGTGTTAAACACTTTGTAGGCCTTAGCAGTGGTTGAGTATCCTAGATGATAACCACAATCAATTTTAGCTGCAAACTTTGAGATAGAATCTTTTAAGTTTAAAATGAAACATGGGCAGCCAAAAACTTTGAAATATGAAATCAATGGCTTTATTTTATACAGCAGTTCATAAGAAGTCTTTTGATGTCTAGGGTTGATTAAAACTCTGTTCTGGACATAGCAAGCAGTGTTTACTGCCTCTGCACAGAAAGTTAATGGCAAACCTGAATCAGCAAGCATGGTTCTGGCAGCCTCAATCAAAGTCCTGTTCTTTCTTTCAACAATCCCATTTTGCTCTGGTGTTCTTGGAATGCTGTACTGCCTTACAATTCCTTTTGACACACAGAAATCATCTAACTCCTTATTTCTGAACTCTGTGCCATTGTCACTCCTAAATATTTTTACTGGAAGATCAAACTGCTTTTCAACCTGTGTAACAAAGTCTTGCAGAATGCCTGCAGTCTCATCTTTGGAATGTAAAAAGTAAGTCCATGTAAACCTAGAAAAGTCATCAACAATAACCAAACAATATCTTTTCTTTCTAACTGGGCCAAACAAATCCATGTGAAGCATTTGCAAACACTTAGTTGTTTTGGACTCTTCAATTGATTTGTATGAGCTTTTATGTTGTTTTCCTTTTAGGCAGGAAACACAATGCTCAGGACAGGTGAACAGTTTTTGAGGTAAACCTCTTACTAACCCCTGTTTGGATATAGCAGTGATTGTCTTGAGATTTATGTACCCCAATCTCTTGTGCCATAATTCTGTCTCTTTGTTAGAGGCAGCTGAGAACAGACAGGCATCAGTCCTGGGGCTCTCTTTTGACAAATCAACAACATAAACATTGCCACTTCTTTGAGCAATAAGTTGAGTTTTTCCATTTTTTATTATTTCTTCAATCTTTTTAACCATTTCTGGTCCAACAATCCTACTAGGGGTGTTCTTTGGGTTTTTTAATCGGGTTTTTCGGGTTTTCAAAACTAAATATTTAACCCGATAACCAAACCTTTCTAGGTTCAGTTTCTTCGGTGTTCGGGTTAAATGGTTTGGGTTAGAACGGGTTGGGTTAGATCGGGTTTTGGGTTAGAAAATGAACTAGGTTAACAAATAAATACAACCTTCTAAAATTTAAAATATCAATATTAGTTATTAGCGAACACTACAAAAGCAATTTTATAAAACAACTCTTCTATAGTAATTTAATACAGATTATAAATTGTAAAATGCATCCTGTCTTTTAATTAGAAACAAATTATTAATTGTAACATGTTTAACTCCATACATTATGTATTGAATTGAAGATATATGTTATGATTTTAAACTTTTAAAAATTGGAGATATGGATTGAATTAGTAATTTAAAATTTTTAGAAGATATGGTTAGTTGCATCATGGAATAGGAAAGGATTATTAGTTCCCTTTAAAAGATATGACTATATGTAGAAAATATGCTAATTGTTTTAAAGTTATTTCGGGTGTTTCGGGTTAAATCGTTTACCTTCTATTCAACCCGTTAACCAATCCATAGAACTATATTCGGGTTCGGGTTTACAGTTATTCGGTTACTAGTTCTTCGGGTTTTGTCTACTTCGGGTTCGAGTGACTTCGGTTTGGGTTTGGGTTTCGGGTTTCGGTTAAAAAAGACAGCCCTAAATCCTACAACAGTCCTTTGTGAAGAATGAGCCATAGCCCTTATCACTCATTTGAGAGACACTCAGGAGGTTGAATTTTAGATTGTCTATTAGATTGACATTTTCAAATTTGACATTACCAGACTGTACTGTACCAGACCCCAGAACCTTCCCTTTACTATTATTACCAAAGGATATATCACCCCCTCCATGGATTTTGAAATCTTTGAGTAGGGCTTTACATCCTGTCATGTGCCTGGAGCCTCCACTATCTACATACCAAAGGCTATCTAAGCATGCAGAAGCTCCCTGCACATGAAGTAAAAGGATTAGTTCATTAGGGTCTCCAAAGCCAATAAGGCTTTGGATGGGGTCTCAACAGTGTCTGTGTTTTGTTCAGGTGGATGGACAATGGTTAGCTCAGGGGTTTGGACAGTTTTGGTATTGTTTTTCTCTAACCACTGCTGGGGGTTTTGCCCAATGATCTGCTGGTACCCAAAAGGATGCCTGTTCACTCTTGGTTTAGAAGGTTTTTTGTAAACCCCATAAACATGTGGGATCCTTTGGTATGGTGGTTGACCTTTACCTCTTCGGTATTGGTTGGCAGGTGTAACGTCCACTTTCCTTAAGGTCAAAACTCAATACTTTAACGACGAAAATCACGACCTAATTTAAAATTTTTACATATCATTAGAAATAAACTTAATTGTTCATACAAAAACCATTCTGTTTAGACATTCGCAACCAACTAGGTTCATACGTAAGACGTGGCATACTAAGATTTAAAGTTTAAATACTAAACATAAATTATTTGTAGCAAAAGTATTTGAAACACCCTTAATGCACATTCAGAAATATTATTAATGACATACTATTTTTAACAAAAATTGGGCATGACCCATCCGTAACATGAGCGGTTCCCTATTTTTAGCAATCATCATTTCAAGAAATTCTACGACACGTTCAAAAGACATAACATGTTAAGCTTTAAAGTCTAGCTACAAAACATAAGTTATATAGCACAAAAGTATTTTTGACCCATAACATAATTACAAAAGTAGCGGAAGCGCATGATGGACGTGATTCATGTGCGTTCGTTCCAAGTCATCAAGCCATTATGTTGAGGATTTACCTACAACAAACTTGAAGAGTTAAATGCCATTAACTATGTTACATTTTATCTAATAAACCAATTCATCTATTTCGTGTCTTCACAATATTCTTGCACTTACTACCCGTCGAAACGGGTCAAACATACTTATCTCAAAATAGAGATAAAACATACCATTCATTACTTTCCCGTTGAAACGGGTCAAAACATACTATCTCATTAGTGAGATAAAACATACATTTATTAACCCGCTAGAAACGGGTAGTTACATTCGTAACATAAACTTCCATTCGGTCCGTTTACCACGGACGAATACATTCCTTTCATCTTTTGTACTTTCATCAACTCCAATCCGTTTATAACGGGTCGAGTAATTACATTTCCTTTCTTACATAACTTTCCAATATACGGTTCATTCGAGACAAACCAGTCATAACACAATATCATTCATAAACTTTCTTTTCATATGACCCGTTTGTGACGGGTCATGCTATCTATAACATAACTACTACGGACTACCGTAATTATGATTTTGATATAAAACGACAAGTTACAAATAAAGTTTGTATGCATAAAACAACATACCTCGATCTTGCGCGTCTTCCGTTTTCCTAGCGTTTGAGCTTTCTTCTTTTACACCTACATCAATACATTCATTCATTTAGCCCAAACTATTTCATTCTATCATTCACATGATTCCTCATATGACAACATTATCATAAAATTTCCAAATTTCATATATTTGTTCTCTTAGACATTTCATCGAACACTTGGCGGGTTTCGCATTGATAGGACATTTTGTATAAATATTCTAAGGGGCTGTTTGGCAACATCTGAATCAATAAGTGCTGAATGAATAAGAGGTCTGAATGGGTAAGAGGCTCTGAACCAGTAAGTGCTGAACCAGTAAAGTGCTGTTTGGTTGCATATTTGAATGACCGTGTGAAATTACATTTTTACCCCTCTAAACAATCTAAAAAAAATAAAAAAAAACATAAAAATGTCTACTGTTTTTGCAATTTATATCACAAAATACAAAACCCAAATCATAATAATATACAACAGAGTGATGAACCATCAAATTCAAGAACAAATACAAAACCTGTATATGAACGAATCAAACCCAAATCAAGAACAAAGTGCTGTTTGATTCGAATCAAACCCAAATCTTTATATGAACGAATCAAACGATTCACCTGTAAACTCAAATCTGCCATCACCGGCCAACGATCTGCCGCCGCTGGAGCTTCTTCCGGTCCTGTGGTGGAGGCCGCCGGAGCTTCTTACGGTTGTGAGTTCTCCAGTAACTGTGTCGAGGAGAGAGAGAAGAGCGAGGGTGATTCCGCCGGAGCTTCTTACGGTTGTGAGTTCTCCGGTGACGAAGGAGGCGGCTGTTCGGTGGTGAGGATAGGGAGGAGGAGGGCGGCGGGAGGCGTTCGGTGGTAAGGAGAGGGGTGGGGTCGGAGGTCTTGGCTGATGAAGTAGGGTGGAGGCGGGAGGTGGTGAGGAAAGGGAGGAGGAGGCGGGAGGTGGTGAGGAGAGTGAGGGAGGAGGAGGGCGGCGGGAGGCTTCGGTGGTGAGGACAGGAGTGGGGTGGAGGTCTTGGCTGATGATGGCATGTTTCTTGTATGTGTACAGAGAAGAGAAGGAGAAGAGAGGTGAAAGGGGGTAATTGTTTTTTTTTTTCATTCAGCAAGTTATAAAAGCTGAATGATTCAGCACTGAATCATTAAGAGCTTTGCCATTAAGAGGCACAACCAAACACATACACCTCTGTCTGAATAAGAGGTCCACCTCTTAATGAATCATCAAGAGGGTTGCCAAACAGCCCCTAAGACATAATCCTACTAGTTCATCTAGTAATTTACCAACAATCAACCAAAATTCATAAATCCTTCTAAATCTTCACTGATTTATTTAACATTTCAAGTACTACAACAACATCATATGTTAGGATTACACATGACTACTTCTTTTTTTTTATCATCTCATTCATAACATATTTTATCAAATGGGTTTATACAAAAATCATTCAATGACCTAAAATCAAGCATGATTCTTGTTCTAGAGGGCATTCCTAACTCCAATTTACACATTTTGTTACATGGACTCAATATTGGATTGTAACCCACTTCCTACAAAATCATAATTTCAAAGAATTAAACTTACCACTTCAATAATCGAGTTCAGAAGAGTGTTATTTGAAGTTCATGCATTAGATTATCCTTCAATTTCAAGTTAAATTGCTTGATTCTTTGAAACAAGGGTTTCCCCTTGTGCTCCTGTTCTTGTTTGATCCCCAGACACACACACACAGTGTGTGTTTTGGGTTTAATTCCTTTTTAATAAATTGAGTTTTAACAAATTACACCTTTGGCCCTTTTAGTTTGTTTAATTATTTAACTTATACCTTTTTCATTATATTACTAGTATTTGTATCATTTACATTAACTATGTTAAATCTCTAATTAATTTAACTCATATGCCTAGTAAATCATTTTGGGGTGTTACAGCAAGGGGTGCATCAGTCACCTGAACATCTCTTTTGACAGAGGTTTGGTTCAACTATTTGAACTGGCACAAACAGTGGTTGATTCTTGGTGAATTTGACAGATGATGTTGACGAACTCAAGGATGTTTTTGCAGTGTACTCATTCTTTTTTACATCAAAGGATTTGAGATACACACATTCCTGAGTTTTGTGGTTTGATTTACCACAGATGGTTACAATAACACTTGTTTTGTTGATATCATATGCTTTTAGATGAAAACAGTCTTTTGTTAGATGATTCTTCTTTTCACAGAAATCACAAAACAGGTTTTTAACTTTTTCTCTTCTTTTCTTCTTCTCAGACTCCTTAGCAACAGAGTTTTGAACCACTGTTGGGATGTCTTTGAGAGGAATGACCTTTGCTTTAGGAGCTTTTACACCATCAGTGGTTGTGAAGTACATTGGTTTAAAATTCTCAAGAATATCACACTCATCAGACCATGTGGGTTTAAATTGATATTTCTCAATTTCCTCAAAGGTTGGGGATCCCACAAATCTTTTCAGAGTGATTTTGTTACCAGGTTTGTTAGTTATCTTAACTTCTTGGCCATTCTTGTTGGTTGGTGTGATTTCAACAGAACCAGCTTGTTTAGCAGCAGTGTTTTCAATTTCATCATATTTTCTAAACCCTATGCCAAATTTTACATTGCTTTCAAGTTGTTTTCTAGCATGACCTCATAACCTTTGCAAGATTCCACCCATCTTTCACAAGTGATTTGGGTGGATTCCAACTCCTTTTTGCAAACTTGATATTTTTCTACCATAGTTTGGAGTTGGTTCTTGGTTATGCTTTGCTCTTCTTTGAGACTACAGATTTCCTTATCCTTTTCAGCCAATTTGTTTTTAAGTTCTTTTAAAGACTTTTCAAATTTGGCTTCATCATTCAACACTCTATCCCTAAGGTTTTCATTCACCTCTTTAATGTTAGCAAATGTTATGATGCATTTGTCTGAACACAAATTTTCAAGAACCTGAGATGATACCTTAGCTGCAGCCATCATGGCACAATCACAAGTATGCTCTTTCTCATCAGTCACCTTCTCTTCCTTCTCACCATGTTTCTTTTCTTCTTCTTCAGACCAGGGGCCAGACAGTGGTTCAATCAGAGGTTCTGAATTTTGTTCCAGCAGTATTTCACCAGCAACA
Organism: Helianthus tuberosus; assembly: GCA_030545235.1. Classification (NCBI taxonomy): domain Eukaryota; kingdom Viridiplantae; phylum Streptophyta; class Magnoliopsida; order Asterales; family Asteraceae; genus Helianthus; species Helianthus tuberosus. The sequence goes on along the minus strand of CM060384.1, from coordinate 75,472,847 downwards.
GCAGTAACCACTGCTTCAGCAACTTCATCCACTGTTTCAGCACTTGTTTGCCATTTTCAGGATCCATCTCTTCTGGTATTGACTCTAATTCCATAAGACAAAATTCATCATTAGAAGCATCATTAGTAGCATAGAGTGCAAAATTTTCATCACCTAGCTCATCAGGTAAACTGCTCCAGTCAACAAAGCCTTGGGTGAAAAAGCTTTGCTGATCTGGTTGAACCACGGTTGGTGGTGCAGCTTGTTGTGGTGCAACTGGTTGCACTTGAACCTGAGGTACAGGAGCTTGGTCATACTGAATTTGAGGGACAGGGGTTTGAACATAATGCACAGGAACAGGGTTTGCATAATGAGCAGTGTTTACATGGGCAGCAGGGGTATAATGGGAATAGTGACAGTGCTTTGGTTTTGTGGTCTAGGGTTTGAGCTGGGATGAGTAATAGTTGGACCAGTGGTTTGACTCCTACACTCCCTAGCAAAATGACCTAGCCTATTGCACTTATAGCACTTGATCTTTGACTTATCCAATCCCACTTTTAAATTCCCATGTAACCTTGGGAATTTTCTCCCTGTCCTTTTATAAAATTTGCTTGTTCTTACACTAAGCAAAGCCAATTGGTGCAAAATGTCCATTTCTTCAAGATCAGTTGGATCAAAGTGCTGTAAGTCATTGAGTTCAAAGCACAGATTATCTGACATCTGGTTTTCACAATTAGTAGTAAAAGCATAATTGGCAGAGTGAGGATCAGAGTTGTTAAAGGCTCCACCAGCAGTTATGTCAATGTAATGATCATAACTCTGATCCTTACTACTACTACTACCAGATTCTTCCTGACCCAAAAGAGCTGTGCTGTCAAATGAGTAGTCATCAGCAACTTTTCCAGACTCTTGCAACTTCTTTTTCTGGTTCAACTCCCTTTCATAGGTCAGGAGTCTACCATGAAGCTGGGTCAGTGTCAGATCTTTGAACTCAACAGAGTTTCTGGTCACAAATGCAATTGTATCCCATTTTTCAGGCAGTGATCTAAGAAACCTGCTATTTTGTGTAGATTTAGCAAATTCAACTTTAACAAGTCTTAGCTCACTAATGAGACAACTGAATCGCTCAAACTATTGGGTTAATGATTCACCCTTAATGTGTCAAAAGGTTTCATACTGCTGATTCAGAATTTCCCAGTTATTTTCAATTACTTCTTCAGTTCCCCCAAATTGTTCCTTAAGTGCATCCCATAATTCCTTGGCACTGTTACAGTGTAACAGCCCAGCATAAATTTCATTTGGGAGTGCAGATGCAATGATGCTAAATGCTTTGGCATCGAGTTCGAATTTTTGAAAATCAGTTTCAGTATAGTTTTCAGGTTTCTTTGGTTCGAACTTCTTTGTATCCTCAGCACTTGGTACCATAGGAACATGTGGTCCAAAACGACAGATCTCCAACATCCGGTATTCTGTTGAGCAAGGATGTGATCCATCCTTCTCTCCCAGATGTTGTATTCATTACGTTTTAGCATGGGTGGTTTGAAAAGTGAACCGATGTTATTTTTATCATCTTGTGATTGTGACTTCATCCTGGTTGTTTTACAGGCACTGATTAATCAACTTTGAACGTGATTAAACCTTACTCTGTTTTCAACAAAACGAACAACTATCAGTATCAACGATTGTGAGCTAAACTATTATGTCAAAATGATTGTTAGATCAAATTTGACTGTCCAAGCTCTGATACCAATTGTTAGGATCTGAGTTTCTTTTTTATTGTGTTTTTGTTTAGAAATAATGAAGATGAACAAGTAATTGCAGTGGAATATAAATGGAAATAAACTTTGCACACAATCAAATAGGAGAAATGCTTTCAACACACATGTTTGAACATTGAACCGAATGATTAAATTTATTCCAATCACCAATTACAACTTTGCATGCATGTAACAAACTCCCCCTCAGCCTGAGCTCACAATGTTTGTTCGTACAGGAAGAAAAGTGATGAAGAGCTAATAGAACAGTACAGGGTACTGTTCTATTTATAGGCACGCCCAAACCACTGTGGCATCTTTGCTGACGTCACCATGAAAGTGACATCTAACCTCCTAACAAACTCTAACTACTGATCTAATACAAACACTGCTCTGCTAACTACTGATTACAATACATTACATAAGAAAGACTAAACTACTGCTTTATCCTTCCACTATTGTGACTCCAGCTGTACTTGATATCTTCAGCAGTGCTTGACCCATAGCAGTAGATTGATCAACAGGCTTTAGTCTTCATGAGTCTTTAACTTGATCAGCAGTTGTAAGTCAGCAGATGTTGTAAAGGATCAGTGGGTGGAGGTCATCAGTTGTTTGAACCACTTTCAAGGGGTGAGAATGTAATCATAACATCTGCTTATTTTGGATCCACTGCTTTGATCTGGTTTTGGCTTTAATCAAGTGTTCCTCTGGTAGGGTTCAATCCCAACAACACCTCTGGAAATAACCCCCCAATCGGTAATGTTAAGTCACCTAAGACACATTACAACTCGTTTGGATATTTCCAATTGTGCTTTGCCAATGCTTACTGTGAATTGTGTTGCTTGTGTTACAGGCTGTACCTACAAGCAATTCTTGGATTGCAAGCCCCTTAACTTCGATGGCACTGGGGGTGCTGTCGCTTTTTTTTTTTGGTAAAAGGGTTAACCCGGTGATTCTATATATTAACAAACCAAACAAAACAAGTAATGTGGAAAGCCCACACTAGTTCAATCATGGGACATCCCCCATGAGAGTAAGCCCGAACAAACAAAAATAACCAGCCAAAACATCAAAAACAAACCAACTAGACAATAATCTAGAAAAAACAAAACAATTTAATCAGCCGCCATCATCCTCCAACCGGTTTGAGAATATCTCCCAAGATTCCAGCAATCTTCTAACCTTAGTGCTCTCCTTAAACTTCACCCCCATTAGCTTATAACGAACCGTCTGCAAAATTAAAGCACTCAGAACGTCAGGGGGTCTCGTTTGGTTCTTGAAAATTCTGGCATTATGCTCCTGCCAAACAAAATACATCGCGGCTGAAACAATGAGCCGACTGATGAAATTAATCGCTGATTTTGAATTTGCATGAGCCGCTAACCATTCTACAATAGCTTCCCATTCTGGAGGAACATTAGTCATACCCCCCTTGCCACGAACCTTGATCCAAACTTGGGTAGAGTAGTTACAATCAAAAAATAAATGATTATGAGAATCAGTATCCGTGTAGCACAGAAGACAGCACATCATATTCATGTTTTTCCTTCTAGATAAATCCCATTGCAAGATTTTGTCTTGAGTTAGAAGCTTACGACGAATCATGAGCCACATGAAGAAAGCATGCTTAGGAATACATTGAGAAAACCACACAATTTTTGTCCAATCTACCTCCTCAGCTCGATATCTAATAGAATGCCAAACCCGAGAAGATGAGTATTCGGCTAGATCATTACCATCCTTCCACATGAGCTGATCAGAACGATTCGAATCCGGACAAACATTATCAAGCTGAATTAAGACAGGATAAGTATCTCTCCACGCCATAGGCCACCTCCACACCCCATTATCATTTATCTCTTTCACCGTAGTGTTAAGAGAAAAACCTGCGTTTGAGATGGTTCTGGGAGTCAAGAAATTACCGAGAGGACCTAAGTGGCTCCACCAATCGAACCAAGCTGAAGTATTGCTTCCATCTCCCAACTTAGACCAAATAAAGTCTCTAGTAAGAGGCCTGAGCTGCAATAACTTCCGCCAACTACAACAAGTAGTCGCCACAGCCTTGCAAATCCAGAAGCTGCGACCTTTAAGCCTATACGAGTGAACCCACTCCACCCACAGAGAATCACGTTTAACTAAAATGCTCCATATGTGAGAAGTCATTAACGCTTTATTAACATCCCCAATCCTGCGAATACCTAAACCACCCTCATATTTTGGAACACAGATAGACTTCCAGGAAGCTTTAGCCTTTCCCTTATGAAACAAAGCATCCGAAGACCACAAAAAATTACGCATTCTAGCTTCCAATTCAAGAATGATCCGATTCGGAAGGATAAAAACAGAAGACCAGAAAATATTCATTGACAAAAGAACCGAATTAACAAGCTGTAGTCTACCTGCAAAGGAGAGAAGCTTATTCTTCCAGTTGGAGATACGTTGATCCAATCTATCCACAAGAACCCTGCAATCTTTATAGAGAAGGCCAGTAGAGATAAGAGGAACACCCAAATACTTAACCGGCAACGACCCTTCAACAAACGGCATAATGCTCAAAATATGATTTTTAACATGAGGGGGCACATTACAAAAAAACCCCGTACTCTTAGGAATGCTAGGAACTAACCCAGACATATTTGTAAAATTCGAAAGGGACTTCATGATGCATTGAACCGAATTAATGTCTCCTCTAGCAAACAAGAATAAATCATCCGCAAAACAAAGGTTGATAATCTGCTGCTTCTCACATTTATTATGAAACTTGAAAGACTTATCAACTCAGGCAGTCCGCTGGAGAATGCAGGTCAAAACTTCCATAACCAACGTAAACAAATAAGGAGAAAGCGGATCACCCTGTCGTAGACCACGCTTACCCTTAAAATAGCCATGAATATTACCATTAACACACAAGGAATAAGATGTAGTAGTGACACACATCATAATCCAATCGACCATCTTAGCATTGAAACCAAACCCAATCAAGACATTTTTCAAGAAACACCAATCGACCGTGTCATACGCTTTCTGAATATCTACTTTGAAAGCACAACGAGGGGGCCCGTATGTCTATGGTAGTTGTGTAACAACTCTTGGGTAAGAAGGATGTTATCTGATATTTTCCTGCCAGGAACAAATGCTGATTGGTTTATACTAACCACTTGATTAAGAACATCCTTTATACGATCCACAATAATCTTACTCACACATTTGAAGAGAACATTACAACAAGCAATTGGCCGATAATCAGTAACTAGACCAGGAGAGGAATTCTTCGGAATAAGAGCAAGAAGGGTATGATTAATCTGACCAAACAATCTACCTGTACTGAAAAAATCAATGATAGCCAAAGAAACATCACCTCCTATAATCGGCCAGGCAGCTTTAAAGAAAGCAGCAGAAAATCCGTCTGGACCCGGGGCCTTATCATTACCTATAGAAAACATGGCTTTCTTTACCTCCTCCACCGTAACCGGACGAATCATGTGAGAAGCATCAGCCGGGTTCACATGCTTAGTAAAGAGATCAGGAGTAGGATACAAAGATAGATTATCTTGGCATCCCAAAAACGTCTCATAGTGTTTAACAAAAGCGTCTTGAACCGCCTCTCCTTCATATTCCACCCCATTCATGTCTCGAACAACTTGAATTTTACATCTATGGTTCCGGCTTTTAACAGTAGCATGGAAAAACGCAGTGTTGGCGTCTCCAGCTCTTAACCACTCCATCTTAGCTTTTTGCTTTAAAAATCTTTCTTCATCAAGAGAGGCAACCTGAAAATCAGAGTTTAATTTCGTTTCAAGGGCTCTAAGATCCGCATTCATAGGGTCCTGATCAATTTGAGATTGAATATCATTTAGACTATCACGAAGATCAGCCACCTTCTTGTGGAGATTACCCTGTTTAAATAGTAAGGCACGTAAAGGGCGTTTTAGGATCGTAAGTTTTTTCACAACCCTAAATTGATGAACTCCACTTACATTATACTCCCAAGAATCCTTCACAATTTTAAGGAACTCCGGTTTATGAATCAAGAAATTTTCAAATTTAAACGGCTTACGGTTATTAGAGTTAGCTCGATTCATGGTTAAGACACACGGGGAGTGATCCGACAAACCATAAGGATGAAAAACAGCAACTGAGTTAGGAAAATCAGCTACAAACAAAGTATTTCCCATAATGCGATCAATTTTCTTTAGTAAACCCACACCCTTTTTTGGCTTCTGGTTCCATGTAAAATGAAGACCTGACTGATTAATATCCATGACCTCAATATTTGCTACACAATCCTGAAAATCCCGCATGGCCGTAGTGATAGATGAAACACCCATAGACTTATCCTCTAGCCGAAGAGCAGAATTAAAATCGCCCATAACAAGCCACGGCTTATCACTTACCAGCTGCTTATGATAAGAAAGATTAGACCAAAGATCACGACGAGTAACATAGTAGTTCGCTGCATACACCACCGAACAATAAAGCAACTTCTTATCCTCTTTAACAACCAGTTGGACATGCATAACTTGCTCAGTTTGAGCTAACACCATAACATCAAAAATCTCCGGATCCCAACCAATAATTATACGGGCACCTCTATCGCACAAAACCCCATTCGAGGTCCAATCCCAGTAACGAAAAACCGACTTACACACCTTACTCAGGTTATTAACATCAACATGGGACTCAAGAATAGCACAAAAACTTAGTTTTCTATCTTTAACAACGGAGCGAACCTCTTTTTGTTTCAGGGGGCGGTTCAACCCCCTAATATTCCAGAAAGCAAGACTAACCATTTGTAACCCCGGAGTTAGGAGTGCTTGCCCCTTTATTTGCATTAGGATTAAGAGTACCATCTGTCATAAACTCATTCGTTTCATTAAACACCTCCACTACCTCTTCCTCATCCGAAAGTTGTTGATCGCCTCCCCCATCTTTGCTACTTTGTCCCGTCTCCCCATTATCAGCAAATTTTAAAACATCAAAAGGGTTCGAAATTTTAACCGAGTGAAGTTGACCTGAATTACTAACTGGCTCCTTCGGCTTTGATCCAATGGGCCTATATTCAAATTTTTGCTTCTATTTATTCACAGGGATACCTACCTTTCGGGCCACTTTCTTTGCATGCACACCCATATACCCTTCATCATCAATCACCGGCTTCTTATCATGTCTCCGATCTTGCGCAGAAGCCTTGAAAGACTCATCTCCATTGAATTGTTTACCTATCTTCCTCGGTTGTTTAGGACAAGTATCATCTGTGTGGCCAAAAACACAGCAATGAGAACACCTTTGCGGATTCCATTCGTACTCAACATACATGGTTTCTTTAACATATCCGTCACCTTCCAGCTCTGGGACAACCATGGTTATTTCCTCTTTAAGCTTCTTGTCAGCCGACACTTCAATCAGTGCCCTAGCATAACTGCTTCGGCCCCAGGAATCCAGACACATCGATGTGGTATAAGAATCAAGAAGCTTTGGCTCACCAATCGCTGTAGCAATCAAACTAAGCCCATCCTCCGTATAAGCCGCTAGAGGAACCTCATGAATTTTCACCCAAATCTGCATATTCTTGACTTCCTTTTTAATCAGTTTAGTGCTTGGAGTCCACTCACTTAGAAAGAAAGGTTGAGATCTTATTATCCAAGGACCTCAATTTAGAGCTGCCATCATACCCGTATTATCAGCAAACTTGAAGAAAAAGAAACCATTCGCGTTCATCATAATTTTCTCCAGCCCAAACTTTTTCCAATTATTTTTGACATAATATTCTACCACCGGGTATGCAATCCGATCTCCCAGAAAGTATCCATAAAGCGTGTTTGCTAACTTATCTTTTACCACTCTAATAGACTCCTTTGGCAATACCACATCACAATCTTCACGGCGATCAGCAGTAGCAAGAGACCTGAAGTTTAACTTTTTAGCTGTAGCATTCATCACTGAATTAGCATAAGATAATGGTCTATTACCCTTATCCTCCCCATGCATAAATAAGTCAGCCATGGATGGCTGATCAGCAATCTTACGATCAGGTTGCACATCATCCTCAATTACAGGAACAGTAATCTTGGAGAGTTCATCTATCACATTAAACTTAGTCGGTTCATGTGTAGCAGAAGAAACAGTACCCCTTCGTGGCATTAAAGTTTTACCTTCAATGTCCACCACACGAGACGCTAAACCCTGCCGCAACGAAGAAGTAAACGGTGGCTTAAATCTACCATCGTGCACATCCCCCTCTGATTTCTTACGATCATCCATACTTAAAATACTCCTCTCTCAAACAACAATTCAGCAACTAAACATGCAGGAAAAAACCCCTCAAACCAGACAAACAAAAAGCACAGAGAATGGAAAAAACCCTAATCCTTTAAACCCTAGAATCTGATCTCAACCCTTGATCGATTAACCTAGTGTATCAATCTAGCTAAATTAGTCTCAGCTAACCGCAATCAATAACATCCAAGTTAATAAATCAGAGTATCAATAAGATTACTAAGGCAGCGATTTATGAAAACAAGAAAAACCCTAGTTTTGGATCGATCCCTAATGCTAACAAGTTCGTTATAGAGTTTTGAAGAAACAAAAACTCTAATCACAGACTGTTATGCATAAGATCACGAAGAAAAACCAATGGATTCATGAAGAAGAGCAGAAAATCGCCACAAGGAGATAGAGTTTAGGGTTCTAGAGGTTCTGGAGTCAAACTCTTCCGAATCGGGGTGCTGTCGCTTTCGTACATTGGGTAGAGAAAACTGACTCTGTATTGAGGATGAGCAAGTGTGCTCCGGAACAAAGGGTTACCTATATTTCTGGGTTGTTTCTAGATGGATCGCTTTTATGGTGGAACCTCCAAGTCCAAACACTGGGCGAAACTACTGCATACGCATTAACATGGGATGAGCTAAAAGAGTTAATGCGCAAGAAGTATTGCTCACGGGCTGAGATTCAGAAACTTGAGACAGAGTTCTGGAACTTAAAGATGAATGGTCCGAAAATAGCCGAGTATATCCAGCGCTTCCATGATTTATCAAGGGTCGTCCCCTATCTTGTCGCGCCGGAATACAAGAGAACCGAGCGGTTCATTTGGGGACTTGCGCCTCAAATCCTAAGCATGGTTACTGCCGCAAAGCCTCCAACCATCGCGGAGGCTATCGATTTGAGTGTTACGCTTACTGAAGAAGCTCTTCGAATGGGAAAGTTTTCAGAATCCGAGGCAAACAAGAAGGAGACTCACGTGGAGTCTTTTGGCAATAACAAAATAAAGTTTTCGAACCTGAAGATAGGCACCCAAGTCAGTTATGACAACTCTAATACAAACAAAAGAAGGGAAATGAACCCGCCTCGTGGCATAAAAGCTTATGGAGCCACTATTAAGGCCGGTGGTAAGGTTTATTTGGGGACTAAGCCGAGATGTGACGAATGCAAGTTTCACCATGAAGGTCGATGTCTAAGGCCTAAGTGCGACAGGTGTGGAAAAGAAGGACACAACAAGTATGCCTGTTGGGCGAAATATCCCAGACAAGGGGGAAATGATAACTGCAACCAAGATGGAAATGATAATGGTAGAGTTCCAGGTTGCTTCAAATGTGGTGACGTGGGGCACTTTAGGAAAGATTACCCTAGGAAGAACCAAGCGAGGAAGAGTCTTCACGATCGGAGCTCGTGAAGCACGCCAGGATCCAAATGTGGTTACGGGTACGTTCCCTACTAACCAACTCTATGCATTCATTTTGATTGACACTGGCGCCGACTTTAACCTTATATCCTTAGAACTTAAGAAACTACTTGGCCTAGTTTCAAGTAGGATAGATGTCCTGTATTCTTTAGAATTGGCAAATGGAAGGTTAGTTAAAGCAAATGAGGTGATTAAGGATTGTATTCTGGAACTTAGAAAGCAGGAACCTTCTATTACCTGTTGACTTGGGAAGTCATGATGTTGTAGTCAGCGTGGATTGGCTATCTATGAGTAGAGCCGAAGTTGATGTCATGAGAAAATCATTCGCATCCCTCTTGCGAATGATGAAACACTTAGTCCACAGCCTTCATGCAGTTGATGCAAGGGCGCTGGTCCTATAAGGCGGTGGATGGCAGCATCCCACATTGGTCATAAAGGTACAAAAGTGCCTTCGAATAGGGTTGCATAGCCTTCCTTGCTCATATGGTCGATAAGGAGACCAATGAGCCGGAGCTAGGAGACATCCCCGTTGTGAAGGAAAATCCAGAAGTCTTTTCCGAAGACTTGCCTGGGTTACCTCCACAGCGACGAGTGGAGTTTAGAATAAACCTAGTGCCGGGAGCGGCACTCGTGGCAAAGGCACCTTACCGAATAGCTCCGTTCGAGATACAAGGACTAACGACTCAACTACAAGAACTGCTAGAACGAAGGATTCATCAGACCAAGCTTCTCGCCTTGGGGGAGCTTTAGTGCTATTCGTTAAGAAGAAAGATGGCAGTTTCCGTTTGTGCATCGACTTCAGGGAATTGAATATCAAGAATCGATATCCTTTGCCGAGGATTGATGACTTATTCGACCTATTGCAAGGTTCTAGCTACTCCTCGAAGATCAAATTGAGGTCAGGGTATCATCAACTGTGAATACGAGGAGAAAGTATCCCTGGAATGGCCTTTTAGACTCGCTATGGACATACGAGTTCCTCGTCATGTCGCTAGGCTTAACATATGCACCGACAGAATTCATGGACCTCATGAAATCGAGTGTGCAAGCCTTATTTGGATAAGTTTGTGATTGTGATCGTTGATGACATCCTTATATACTCGAAGACCAAGGAAGAACATGAGCAACATCTGTGATTTATCTTGGAACTCTTGGAGAAGGAACAGTTGTATGCTAAGATGTCGAAGTGCGAACTTTGGATTCGCGAGGCAAAATTCTTAGGTCACGTGGTGAATAAGAATGGGATTCATGTCGACCCTGCAATCAAGAACTAAGGAGTCCCAAAGACACAACTAAGAAACGAAAATTTCTGGGGATTGTAGGCTAAATCAGACGATTCATAGAAAACTTTTCGAGGATTGCTCAACTGCTAACAACCCTAACCCGGACAGTACCTATCTTGTCTTTACCTGATAGTACCGATGGATTTGCGGTTGTTTATGACGCCTCTCGACAAGGTCTCAGTTGTGTGTTGATGCAACGAGACAAAGTCATTGTGTACGCGTCATGTTGATTGAAGGATCATGTGAAGAACTACACCACGCACGACCTTGAACTAAGTGCAGTGAATTGCGCGTTGAAGATTTGATGTTATTACTTGTATGGAAAACGCAGCACTATCTTTACTAATCACAAGAATTTGAATATGAGACAACGAAGATGGGATGAATTGTTGAATGATTATGATGGTAAGATTAAGTATCACCTGGACAAGACGAGCGTTGTAGCAGACGTCTTGAGCCGCAAGGTACGCGCAATGCCTCTAAGGGTGCGAGCCTTAGAGATGACCATACAGACGAATCCCGCTACTCGGATTCGTGAAGCTCAGCAGGAAACGCTGAGACCAGAAAACCTACGAGCTGCATCACTGCGTGGTATGGAAGTGAAATTGTTACCCCAGGGAAGATGGAACACTATACTTCATGGAACGATTTTAGATTCCATTTCGCGGCAATTTACGTATGCTTATTTTGGACAAGGCTCATAGGTCAAGGTACTCGATCCATCCTGGATCCGACAAGATGTACCAAGACTTGAAGGATTAGTATTGGTGGCCCAAGATGAAAACTGATATAGCTACATATGTGGGTAATTGTCTTACTTGTGCCAAAGTTAAGGTAGAATACCAGAAACCATCAGGGCTGCTGCAACAACCTAAGAATCCCCTGTGGATGTGGGAACAGATCTCAATGGATCTCATTACCAAGTTACCTAGAACCCAAAAAGGACACGATATGATTAGGGTGATTATTGATCAACTCACCAAGTCTGCACATTTTTTACTGATCGGTGAGGAAGACAGCACAAGGAAGTTAGCAGAGATATATCTCGAGGAGATTGTGGCACGTCATGGAGTGCCTGTTTCTATCATATCCGACCGAGATGGTCATTTTGTGCCAAGGATATGGCAGACGTTTCAGAAGGCGTTTGGGTCATGGTTGAACCTTAGTACTGCATTTCACCCTCAGAAAGACGACCAGAGTGAACGAATGATACAGACTTTGGTAGACATGTTACGTGCTTGTGTGATAGATTTTGGTGGAAGTTGGGATACTCACTTGCCCTTAGTGGAGTTCTCCTGTAATAATAGCTATCACACCAGCATCCAGGTTGTCCCATTTAAAGCTTTTTATGGACGTAAGTGTCGGTTCCCGTTGTGTTGAACGGAGACCGGATATAAATGATTTATTGGCCCCGAGTGATTCAGGAAACTACAGACAAGATCGTTCAGATACGTGGTCATATCAAGTCAGCACGTGATATACAGAAAAGCTACGCCGATAAGCGGCGGAAACCGTTGGAATTTGAGGTTGGAGATATGGTTTTATTGAAAGTCCCGCCTTGGAGAGGCGTGGTACGATTTGGAAAGTGTGGGAAGTTGAGCACATGGTATATTAGACCTCTCGAGATCCTGGAAAGGATCGGAACCATTGCTTACAAGCCGAAACTTCCAGAAAAACTTAGCAGTATTCACGACACGTTTCACGTGTCTAATCTTGAGAAGAGTCTGACTCAAGAAACAGTCGTTATTCCCGCAAACAAGATTCACATCAACGACAAACTCCAATTTACTAAAGAACCTTTTAAGGTTACGGACTGGAAGTCCACAAAACACGGGGAAGTCGTTTTAAACTTGTTAAAATTCGTTGGAATTCACGTCATGACCCAGAATTTACTTGGGAACATGGAGACCAAATTAAGTCTAAGTATCCACATTTGATTCACAACTCCCCTATGACCGATGACATAGCTTGAATTTCGGGACGAAATTCCTTTAACGGGGTAGAATGTGACAACTGGCACTTTTCCATGTGTTCCGTACAATAATAAACAGTAATCTGTGCTTTAATGACTGTGCATGATTGAATTAATAAGACGAATGAATTTCTGATTACTGTCATATATATACAAAGGCATTTCATGTTGCAAGATTGTTCATCATTGCATGCAACACAATATGGTTCAATTAGTGCACATAACAAAGTTAGCACAATTATCAGACAAACTAGAAGTACTTACGGGAGTTCAGTACTCAGACAGACATGATGTTAAGACACAAAATAAGCCCCGGAACCAAGTGTTACACTAGAATAGTGTGTAGGAAAGTAGGGATTACAAAACTACCTTCCTAGTGATGATTTAGGTGCCGAAAAGTGCCAGAAACACACTAAAACTGCAGAATTCTGCAGAAAATAACCAAATTCAGCAATTTTTAGCATTTTAAGAACTAAATATAATGCAGAAACGTGGTTTAATGGTCAATAATATCTTCCTAAGTGTCGGGAATCAAAACTGTCATAAAAGACAACATAAGCACATTAAACTGCGCACCTTAGCACCTTAACGAACCGGTAACCAACCGAACACTACCCGAAACACCAAATTTTCACTAGAAGCATTGCATTAGTGTTACGAAGCTAGTTATGATCAACAAACATCATAACACACCCTAAAAACCCTAAACACATTAAACACTAACTAATACCCTTGAATCCTAACCAAAACATTTAACTAATATTTGAAATGGAACTAGGACCCCCCCCCCCCCTTGAGGATGGTTAGACATGGGGGCCCCACACAAAGATTTCTTTTGATTTGTTAATTGAACTTGTTGTCTAAATTTGGAACATTATAACCTACATGTAAAAGAATGTTGGAAGTTTCTTTATATTAACTTCAAGACTAAACCTACAACATTCTTCATCATTTCAACTTACCATAACCTTCCTCTCCTCCTTCTAACCTCACGGCTCCAACACCCTCTTCTAACCTCTCCATTTCCAATCCATTACCAAGCATTCTAAGCATTAACAAAGGTGTAAGAAGCATATTTAAGAAGGTTGGAAGCCTTGAAAGTTGAAGGACCTCATCAAGGAGCTTTTATCCATCACATTCATCATCATCTTCATCTTTGATTCTTCCCTAGCCATTGTGCTAGTAGTAAGCCTCTTATAACTTGATTTTACTTCTCATTTTAATGGTTAAAAGATTATGTAAGTTGTTAATCTCATGAATCACAAAGAAACAAGAAGATGAACTTTCACATAAAGCTTAATAACATAAGAATCTATGTTGATTTAGTGTATGTATGATACTTGATTGTTGATTTCTTGTGATTATGAAGTTGATCATCATAAGAAGCTTGCTAGATTGTGATTAAACACATGATCTAGCAAGTGAGAGGATGAATCTTGAGAAAATCATAATGATCATCCTTTATGTGGATCTTGAACTTGAAAATGAAGTTGATTTAGAGTATGATGATGATTGATATATGTTATAAGTCTTGTAAATGGATGATTTCAAAAATAATCTTTTCAAGAAACCAAGGTTATTTACAAGATTTACATGATCTTGGTTTTCAAAGAAGTTAAACATGTTTTAAGTGCTAAATCAAGGCTAGAAAAATGTTTGTAACAAGTAAAATACAAAAGAATCATTTTTAGAAAAATCTTCATACAAGTTGTGAAGAACTAAAATCTTCAAGAATGAGTTTTATAAACAAGTAACCACAATTTTAGGGGTAACTAAGCTTACTTAACAACATATTAAATTACTACAAATTTTTACAAAAATTCAAGTTCATGTCATAGGGTAAATTTCGTATTTTGGCTTATGGTAAGTCTTGTTTATGTTGTTGATGATTGATGATGATTTTTAAAAGAAAATGATATGCTTGTAAAGCATGAAAACCTCCATTTTTAAGGGGAAACTATGGCAATTTTTTTTGTAGAAATTAAACACTTAGAGAAATATTTTTAAACAAGTGTTTACAAATAAATTTTAACCATGGTTTTCATATAAAAACTTGCCATAATTTTTGTTACAAAATTTCAAATATTGAAGGTTGATTTTTGATAAATAAAAGTGGCTAAGTATATATTTAGGAAAATATATTTAGATATCACAATTTGTGTGTTACTTGTATATTATGTGTATTAGTTATATTATTTTTAGGAACTTGAAAATAATATAACTTACCAAAATACCCAAACTATAATACAAAAATATTACCAAAATTCCAAGAAAGTAAATATATAACTTACATCCGAATATTGGACAAACCGAACAAGGACTATGGACTATGAATATATATATATATATATATTCCCGAATTAAATTCATATTTCGACAAACGAGTTAAACGGTATTTTGGAAACCAAAAGAACGGAAAATATGATTTTTACAAGTATTACAAAATATATCAGATTTTGTCAATTAGAAAATATATTATTTTTGAGGGGAGAAAGATATATATATTTTCTTGAACAATTAGAAGATACACTATTTTTTTGAAGAAAATATATATTTTCTTAAACAAATTGAGAATATATTATTTTGGGTGAAAAATGGAATTATGAATATTTTCTAAGTTAATCTTGAAAATATAATATGTTTGAGGTTTATATGACAATATAAGTATTTTTGCCAAGAAAGATTTATAGATAATTTTCCATAAAAGTTTTCTAAAACTACATATATTTTAAGAATATAAAATGGTGATTTTTAGTTGATTAAAAATAATATTCCGAAAAATTAAATACAAAGTTAAGTATAAGATACTTAACGAATACAAGGAAATACGTATCCTCATACATCTAAATACACACCGGAATACGCCACCAATACTTGGCAAGATACACAAGTATGAAAATACACAAGTACAAGTATACCCATACTTGGGAAACATTCATGAAAAGAATTACAAAATGAACTAAGGTAAAAGTATATTATTTTGACAATATTCCAAATAATTGGATGACTATAATTTAAGTTAAAATATTATTATTTTAACTAATAATTATATACTTTGAAATTATATAATGTATATCAAAGATATAACTCAAAGTATACCAAGATTTCCAAAACAAGTCTTAATGAACAACTAAGACAAAGAGTCGTTACACGACCTAAATGTCTAATAAAACCTGGCACGTGTGTAGGTAGTTGTACGACTCCTAGAAGGACCTTTGAGTATACGAGATAGCAGGACGCAAACTTGTGAGTTCATGTCCCCCTTTTCTCTTAACTGTTTTCGGATTTATAACTCTCGGGGGTGAAATACATATTACCTATGTTTCAATGGTATGACTTGGCTATGAAATGAACTATTAGATCATGTGAGCATAGGCTGAAAATGAAATGCCATTAACTCTCTTAAGAAACATGGACAAAGGTTAGATCTAACGGTACGGCCGACCACTCATGGTCCTTGTGTGACCACTTAGAGTGCTTTTGTGTCTTAGTCGAGGTGATTCGATAATGGTCAAGGTGATTTAACACAGTCAAGGTGATTTGATACAGTCAAGGGGATTTGACACAGTCAAGGGGATTTTACACAGTCGAGGGGATTCGACACAATCGAGGGGATTCGACACTAATAATAGTCTACTCGGGATGAGTACTCCCTATGTCTTCACATACATTAATGTACTTGCTAAACATTAATTGATCTATTCATAGATGCTTTTCATACCTGTTTTCAAAGGAGTCTCTTTAATGTTTACAAGTATATCAGTACTCATACAAAACGCATGAACTCGCTCAACTTTTGTTGATGTTTTTCAAAATTACATGTATTTCAGGAAACAAGTTGGATCTTGGGCACTGGTGTTGTTTCGGGATGCACATTTCAAGTTTAGATGTCATCCACTTTTGTTGGTTTGTAGCTTAATCAGAGGTTGTGTTGTTTGAAACTTAAATGAATGGTGTTTGTAATGTTTTGAACTTTATGAATGGATGAACATCATTTTGATCATATAGTTATTTATTATAATCGAATGCAATGAGACCCGATCAAGTCACACGCATACGCTTCCGCAAAAGTCAGGGTGTGACAATTTGGCCCATGAACTTGTATTATTGCGTTTTGTCACTTTTAACCCCTTTTAACCCACTATTAGGTTATATAAAGGTGTTAAGGCATATTTAACTTATTTTGTCTGGAAATGTCATGGATGTTGGCTCGTTCGATCGTACTGTTACGCGTTTCACAAATAAAGTATAAAACTTTATCGAACACAAAAGTGATCGAAATTGTACAACGATTGACATTTTTGCATTGTTGCCAATAAAATGCAAGTTTCTATTGAATAAAAATGTTCGGGATTGTACAATGATTGGTAATTATACATTTTCGCAAATAAAACACATGATTTTATTGATTACAAAAATGTTCAGAATTGTACAATGATTTCAAAAGTACTATTGTCACAGTCAATAGAGTCCCTGGGTTGCTACTCATTCAACATTAGTGCAAGGTTCTGGTTTCCAACAAGTGATGGGTTAAATTAGGAAATGAATCTAGTAGTTATGTCAACAAAATGATCATAACACTGATCACTCATATTGTTGGTTGATGATGATCCATCATGACTCATTAAAATTGTGTTACCATAGGTGTAATCATTAGCAACTTTTTATGATGACATCAACTTCTGTTTTTGGTCAAGCTCTCTCAAATTTGAGAAGTGTGCCATGAAGTTGTGTTCGAGTCATTTCCTTGAATTCAACAGAGTTTTTCAAAACAATTGCAATTGTATTACACTTATCAGGGAAAGACTAAAAAGTTTGTGACTCAGAGCAGCATTTGTATAAGTTTGATCAGCAAGCCTTAGCTCACTGACTAAGTTATTAAATCGCTCAAACTATTGAGTCATAGATTCTCCCTTGACGTGAGTGAATGTCTCATACTGTTTGTCACACCCCCAAAATACCACTTGCGGAATCACCGCGGGACGTGTGACGTACCAGGATCCAAGCCACCAATCACATTGAACTACGCATAATATTTAAATAAAACATTCCATTCATTTCAAAATATAAATCCAAGTCATAAGTTTAAACCAAAGTAAATGTTCAGCGGAAGCATAATGTAAACAGTAAATCAATTGTTTCAAAACATGTGTTCATAATCAACGAAGCAAGTATTCAAGAGGCTCGACCCATGATCACTACAGCACTCCCAGATAGCAAGTCCATATCAAGATTCTAACGACCTACAAGCATGCAGACAAGTGTGTCAGACGACGTTGGTGAGTTCAAAGTTTGTTTAATACGTTTTAGTTACCAGATATGTGAATAAAACATTTCGATGATTTGATGTTGTAATAACTCGTTACCGCTGATGGCTTAAAGTTTATTTGCCCAAACCTGTAACACCTCGTGTTTCGAAAGTCAAAGTCAAAATCAAAGTCAAGATTGAAGTCAAAGGAAGAAAAGATTGCTAATTGCGATCTGTCTCTCCTTGCCCAATTCCTGTTTTGACTTCTTTGACTTGTAGATAATCTATTTTATTATCGCTTTAGTTGTATTATATGGAGTATCTATTTATAATCGCATAGTAGTCGATGTTTATCGCATGTTTAATCGCTTTATCGCTATCGCAATCACACTCACAACTCGAATTACGCATTTTGGTTATTGTTATACGTGTGTGTGTGCCTTATGTGTTACTTGTGCATGTTTATTTATGTTATGTGTGGTAATCAATCAAAACGCAATTGAACTCAATCGCAAAATAAGGATGATTGTATGTTGATATAGTAGTTGAGATTAAAAGTAATTTGACTAGGAAATTCTATCACATCGCAACGCTCGCAATCGTAATCGAAAAGGCAAAACTCGTCACGCCAAACACTCGAGCCAAGCGACTGATCAATCAGGCGACCAGCCGATCGACTAACCGTTCGATCGAGCTACCGCTCGATCGACCAGCTATTCGACCGGGCTGCCACCCGATCGGCCAGCCCTTTCCTCTTTGGGAAACCCTATAAATACCCCATGTCACCATCATACTTTCCACTTTTGGCAACTCTCATCCGACCAGCTCATCTTCCCAACTTTTCCTCAGATTTCTCGCGATTCTGGTAAGATCTCGTCCTAAATCTTGTACTTTCTTAATCTACACGCACTCCTACACCTTTCTATCTTTTGAATCAAAACTTTAACCGTGAAATCATCAAGATTCAAGGTGTTCTAGGATGACGTCATCATGTGTTCTTGAGAACTTCACGTTTTGGCCTCAATCCACCAAGAACAACTTAGATCTAACTGATTTCCACATAAACAAACAAAGATCTTTCATAGATCTAAACAGATTCACAATGAAAAGGATTGAAAGATGGTTTTCCAACTTTCTTTCAACTCTTTTGAACTCAATGCATTCAAAACCGATAGAATCGGAGCTTGTGCCGACTTACTACTCATTCTTGTGGTTGTGTTGGTTCAAGATCTGGGTTCTATCCACGAGACTACCGATTTCGGGTTAAACATGGAACACCGTCTCAAACAATTAACGGGTCGGATTTGGGTAATTCCTGTCCGATCAGGGGTACCAAGTATTGACAAGGTTTCTGTTGCTTAATACAGTATCAAAATGTCTCGATAAAATGACAAACAATCAAAACCACCAAGTGTAAGACGAACAGGCCGACCAGGACGGAGTGTCATCCGATTGGACTGCTGTCCGATCGGACAACCATCCGAACGACCGGTCAACCGATCGACTTGCACCTTGGCCCCATAATTAATTTTCAAACCAACCCTCAAGAGTTTTGGGAACACCGAACGGATTGCCGATCGATCGAGTCACCACTCGGACGACCGACCATCCGACTATGTGATGTTTTGAAACTTTAACACTTAAATAATTTTCAACAGGTTCAATGCACAAGGGATACCACCCGATCGAACAATCGTCCGATCGAGTGACAACCTGCTGAGAACTTGTTCTCTCTGAAGTGCCAGCCTATCGGACTGTCGCCCAATCGAACGGTCGTTCGATCGATCGACCTGAAAGGTAAAGATACTTCAATGTTTTCAAAATGCTACATTGAAAACTTCAAAAGTCAAGCCATCATACATAAACACATTCTTCCCAAAGGAAGAAACAATCCACTCGAAAGGTCACCCGACCGGATGACCATCCGAGCGGAATGGCAACCGAATGAACGGCTGTTCGATCAGACTACCATCCGATCGAACTGTTGTCCTACCCATTTGGACTCTGTATCGTTTTACGCGTCGCTTATCGTTATACTATCAATCTGTTCAGGCTAACCCTACTCTCTAGCGCTCCCTTCAATCCATCAATCGCTGTGAGTATACTCGATCCCTTTTTGCTTTACGCACTTTTGGGTGTTACATACGTTACTTATACAAAATCACATCGAACAAACTACGCAATACTTCAAACGCTAACCGTTACCGCTTGTATACGTGACTTAATGAATGCTTGTTTGTTATGTTTACACATGGAATGTTGTCTACCTGCCTTAGCAACGATAGTACTATAGTTTGGACTCAGCACCTGTTCACTCAGGGGTTGTTAAGGACAATTAGTTACATGGCTCACAGTGGTGAGTATGTATCGCGCACTGCCTTGGGCAGTCAACCCGCAGTCATTGGTATCGATAGGTTCATTTCGATAACTAACATGCCTCATTTTACACTGTGTACGTGCCGGTTATGCGTAACGCTTTCGAACTCTATATGCTATTATCAAACTTGTATGCTCACCTTTACATTATGTGTATTGACTTTTACTTTAACGTATGTGACAGGTGCTAAGGATTCTTATTTGCTTTCTTTGCTGTGAAATCAAGGCTAGGAAAGACCTAGGTCAACAATAAACAATTGTCTGTAATAAGAATCTGAGTTGTCGGAATAGAACAATTTGACTAGATCTTTTCTGTAATAATTGTATTATAATTTATGACATGGTATGGGATGTGTTGCTTTAAATATTTGGTAAATGTAGTTGTAAACAGTAAATCACTTATTTCAAAACATGTGTTCATAATCAACGAAGCAAGTATCCAAGAGGCTCGACCCATGATCACTCCAGTACTCCCAGATAGCAAGTCCATATCAAGAATCTAACGACCTACAAGCATGCAGACAAGTGTGTCAGACGACGCAGGTGAGTTCAAAGTTTGTTTAATACGTTTTAGTTACCAGATATGTGAATAAAACATTTCGATGATTTGATGTTGTAATAACTCGTTACCGCTGATGGCTTAAATAAAATTATTTGCCCAAACCCCATTGCCTCTATCAAAGCAATGGTCAAGACTGGGATCATTAGTTCACTCCCGACCTCCCTGGTGCGGTGTGAGGTTGCCAAACCTAAATAGCGCTATTAACAAATACCCCGTTGCCTCCCCGGCAACAATCGGTAGATGGGACTTAGGTGATAGATATGCGAGTATTAAGAAACATCCCAATAACCCGACGTTCCTCCCCGGAACGATTACCAGATGTCCCTCCCCGGGACGCATGCTTGGAAAAAGAGCAGTGAACTCACCTTGGTTTGCTCGGTATGATTAGTTACTTGTTCACAGTTAATCAATCAAGCCTATGGTGTCCATGTATACGTAGTTAGTTTATGTTCGCATGGTACACGTATAAGTTCATAGTCACAGTGTGCATTTAGAATCACAATCACTAAATAACATATAATAGTTATTCAATCCCATGCAAAACCAGTCTTCGCCATCATCAATAATAGATAACACATAGTTATTCATTATCTTAAGTGTTCTAAACTACAGTCTGTTGTGACTACTCACAGGGCGGCGAAACTCCAAACGGCGAAACATCCAGTGTTTCGTCAAGATGCTATGTGGCGAAACATATATAGTGTTTCGTCGAGATTCTAAGTGGCGAAACATATAGAGTTTCGTCGAGATTCTAAGTGGCGAAACATATAGAGTTTCGTCGAGAGGCTATGTGACGAAACTTATAGTGTTTCATCGAGATGCTATTCTTCTTCCTCACAGATCGTCATGAACAACACTAACCCTAATCACTTACAGTTCCGATTTATTCATAGTTATGCACACAGATAACATAGTATTCATACAACAACATGATCAACAAAACCGTGCAGAGAACATAACTAAATACGAGACATCAGATTATTGTTATGCAGATTAAACTATAACATATCAAAACCCTACTAACGTGCAACGATCATCAGCCAACCATCAAGTCCGTATCATTGACCCATACCGATTTATACAATATCATTCCATGTTAGATTAGGTTATATTTCAGTTCGCATTGAAACCCTAAATCATTCACATCTCAAACATACCATCACTAAAGAACAAATTTATCCACATCAAGAATAACAGAACAGCCAGAATGCAAATCAAAGGTGATAAATATACTAACCTAACCGAATGAGAGATAGAACAAGCGAGAACTTCGAGAGGATGGTGATCGTCGTCGGGTGCAAGGGAGAGGAAAAGAGCGTCTAGGGTTTCGTGAATTATAATGTACGTGTTATATAATGTAATGGCTGATTTATTTGGGCTACTTGGGCCGAAGCCCATTATGGTGAACCCTGTTCTGACGAAACACGGTGATGGTGAAACACCAAGTTTCGTCAAGTGGGCTTGTGGTGAAACACCCATGTTTCGTCAGTGGTATGAATGGCGAAACATCTATGATTCGTCGAGATAGTTTATGGCGAAACACTCAAGTGTTTCATCATGTACGGTTTTAATTGTAAACAGTTTAATTTGTTCATTCACAAAAACATAAAAATTCATTAATCATCACAACTCTAGTTTTTCAAACAGTAACACATCACAAGACAATTTATCAAAACAGAATTGTCACACAGGAGATACGTAAATGAAGGGACTTGAAATCTCGGGTTGTCACATCATCCCCAACTTGAAAGAAATTTCGTCCCGAAATTTGACAAGCAATCCAATACGGTACGGTGTTAGATCAAGATGACTGTGCATTTTCCACGGATGCCACATCATCCCCAACTTGATTGGGAATTTCGTCCCGAAATTCACTAGTTGTGCCAGACTTAGGTTTGCCAGACTTGGACTTGTCATCTAGAAATAAATGTGGGTACTTGAGTTTCATCTGATCCTCGCGTTCGCATGTGAATTCCGGTCCACGTCTTGAGTTCCAACGAACTCTAACAATCGGGATTCGGCTATGCTTGCAGACCTTGACTTCCCGGTCCATGATTTCGATAGGTTCCTCGACAAACTGTAACTTGTCATCGATTTTCAGCTCCTGAAACGGTACCACAAGTGTCTCATCAGACAAACACTTCTTCAACTGTGACACGTGGAAGACGTCATGAACGTTACCCAACTCAGCAGGTAACTCCAGCTTGTAGGCCACTTTACCAATTCGCTCCAAAATCTTAAATGGCCCAACGTAACGTGGGTTAAGCTTGCCGCGTTTCCCGAAACTCATCACACCCTTCCAGGGTGAGACCTTCAACATAACACGATCATTAACTGCGAACTCCAAAGGTTTCCTACACTTATCAGCGTAGCTTTTCTGACGGTCGCGCGCCGCTGCCATCCGATTCCTGATCTGAACAATCTTTTCTGAAGTTTCCAACACAAGTTCAGGGCCTGTGACCTGGCTGTCACCCACCTCAGCCCAACAGAGAGGTGAACGACATTTCGTCCGTACAATGCTTCGAATGGAGCTGCCTGAATGCTGGTATGGTAGCTGTTGTTGTAAGAAAACTCTATCAGCGGCAAGTGTTTCTCCCAACCCTTGCCAAAATCAATCACGCATGCTCGTAACATATCCTCAAGTGTCTGGATGGTTCGCTCACTTTGACCATCCGTCTGCGGGTGATAAGCAGTGCTCATATCGAGACGCGAGCCGAATGATTTGTGCATCGACTGCCACAAATCTGAGATGAAACGCGGGTCACAGTCAGAGATAATAGAAGTTGGCACCCCATGCCTAGAAACCACCTCCTTGAGGTATACAGCAGCTAATTGTGAGAACTTATCCGTTTCCTTGATCGCTAGAAAGTGCGCTGACTTTGTGAGATGATCAACGACCACCCAAATTGTGTCGTTCCCGTTTTGAGTTCTTGGTAGTCCAGTGACAAAATCCATTGCGATTTGCTCCCATTTCCACATGGGTATTTCTGGCTATTGCAGCAATCCAGACGGTTTCTGATATTCCACTTTAACCTTCGAGCAGGTCAAACATTTACTCACATAAGTCGCGATGTGAGCTTTCATCTTCGGGCACCAATACATGACTTTGAGATCCTGATACATCTTATCCGAACCTGGACGAACAGAGTATCGAGACTTGTGCGCTTCATCCATCACAAGTTCTCTAAGGTTACCAAACAAAGGAATCCATACACGCTCCATGAAGTAGAGAATACCATCCGATCTCTCTACAAGTTTTTTTTCCATGCCCCTTAAGTATTCTGCTTCAATGTTTTCCTCTTTTAACGCTTCGGTTTGTGCAGAACGAATTTGATTAGGTAGGTTAGAATGGATAGTAAGCTGCAAGGCACGAACACGTTTGGGTTTCGATTCCTTTCGACTGAGAGTGTCAGCTACAATGTTGGCCTTACCCGGATGATACTTGATTGCACAATCATAATCGTTTAAAAGTTCTACCCAGCGACGTTGTCGCATATTCAAATCCTTCTGGTCGAAAATATGTTGAAGGCTCTTGTGGTCGATATAAATAGTGCATTTAGTACCGTACAGGTAATGCCTCCAGATTTTGAGTGCAAACACCACGGCTCCCAACTCTAAGTCGTGTGTCGTATAATTCCTCTCATGAAACTTCAGTTTTTGAGAAGCATAAGTGATCACATTGTTGCATTGCATCAGCACGCAACCAAGACCCTGAATGGAAGCATCACAATATACCACAAAATCTTTTGTTCCTTCAGGTAGAGACAAAATCGGCGCACTACAGAGTTTCTGTTTTAGCTACTGGAAAGCATCCTCTTGCTTCGTTCCCCAAGAATACACAACACCTTTCTGTGTCAACGAGGTATGAGGTTGCACGATCTTCGCAAAGTCATTAATAAATCTACGATAATACCCAGTGAGACCAAGAAATTGTCGCACCTCTGAAGGATTCTTTGGTGCCGCCCAATTTCTAACAGCATCAACCTTTGCAGGATCCACGTGTATCCCTGATTCGTTCACAATGTGGCCAAGGAAGTGCACTTCTCGAATCCAGAAGTCACACTTAGAGAATTTCACGTAGAGCTGCTCCTTCCTCAGGAGTTCCAAAATAAGACGCAGGTGCCGCTTGTGATCTTCCTTGCTCTTCGAGTAGATCAAAATGTCGTCGATGAATACTATAACGAAATCGTCGAGATACGGTTTGCATACACGGTTCGTGAGATCCATGAAGACCGCTGGCATGTTCGTCAATCCAAACGGCATAACTAAAAACTCATATTGCCCATAACACGTTCGAAAAGCCGTTTTAGGAACATCCTCCTCTCGGACTCTCATCTAGTGATAGCCCGATCTTAAGTCGATCTTCGAATAAAAACTTGACCCTTGCAACTGGTCAAACAAGTCGTTGATGCGTGGCAATGGATAACGGTTCTTGATAGTCACCTTGTTGAGTTCCCGATAATCAATACACATGCGAAAGGACCCGTCTTTCTTCTTTACAAACAAAACTGGGGCTCCCAAAGGCGAAGAACTGGGTCGAATAAAGCCTCTGTCCAATAACTCTTGCAGCTGGTTAGACAGCTCCTGCAACTCTCCAGGTGCTAAACGATAGGGAGCACGAGCAATTGGGGCCGCTCCTGGTGCAAGGTCAATCTGAAATTCCACTTGACGGTAAGGAGGTAAACCAGGAAGTTCCTCAGGAAACACATCGGCAAATTCGCGTACCACTGGCAGATCCTCGATCCTTCTTCCTCCTGACGGAGTATCAGTAACAAGTGCTAGAATAGCACGATACCCTTTTCGTAAACATTTATGCGCTTGCATAGCTGAGATGATACCAACCATCGCACCACTGCGATGCCCCTGAACCGATAATGACTCTCCACCAGGGAGAGGAATACGTACAATCTTCTCTTTACACAGAATCTTAGCTTGGTGTTTAGACAGCCAATCCATACCAACCACTATATCAAAACTACCGAGGGTAACAGGAAGGAGGTCAATATCAAACACTTGACCCACAAGATCTAGTTTACACCCAAATAGGACATGCGAAGCTTCAATCGTTTTGCCATCAGCTAATTCTACTACATGCTTAACTTCTAAAGGTGTTGGGGCTAACCCTAATCGTTGACCAAACTCTAGGGACACATAACTCCAATCGGCACCGGAATCAAATAACACAGAAGCAATAAGATTGTTCACAAAAAACGTACCAGTCACGACATTGCCGTCGTTCCTAGCATCACCAACACCGATCGTAAATACCCTTCCACGAGCACCATTGCCCCCATTGTTGCCATTGTTTTTGTTCCCAACATTGTTGTTGTTGTTCTGGCGGTTGTTGTCGTCGGCATTCTGATTCAGCTGAGGGCAATCCCGCTTGATGTGGCCCTCATCCCCACACTGGAAACACCCCTTCTTAAAGCCCTGGTTCTGATGGGGTTGTTGCCTTTGCTGATGTTGTTGCTGCTGATTCTGCTGCTTTGGGTACGGGACTCTACAGTCTTTTGCCTCATGGCCCAACTTGTCACATCTACGGCAAACCCGGACACACTGTCCATGATGATGATAACCACACTTGTTGCACTTTGGTTTCTTACCAGCGTAGGAGCCTTGATTCTGATTGCTGCCCTGGCCTTGGTTAACTGAGGACGACTGACTGAAATTGCGGTTGTTGCTGTTGTCAGGCCTTTTCTGAGATTGACTCGCACTGGTTGCTTTGTCAGTATCGTTCCACTTGCGCTTATTATCACTAGCAGGTGTGGTAGCTGTGGCGGTAGAGGTAGTAGCAGATTTACGAGGCGACAATGAGCCACGCTCGACCTCTTGGTCAGTAATCTTATGTGCCAAACGGATGATCTGGGGCAGATTGTTAAGGTTTGCAGTAGTGACATACCCCTTTACAGCTGATGCTAGGCCCTTGAGATACAACTCAATTCGTCGGTGTGGAGGTCGAGACAGGTTAGGGCACAAAATTGCTAGTTCATGAGATCGTTTCGTGTAAGCCTCGATCTCGGATCCTTCCATATGCAAATCGTAGTTCTCATTCTCAAGCTTCTGAATCTCATCACAAGGACAGTACTCTTCTCGCATCAATTCCTTAAAATCATCCCAAGTCGTTGCGTTAGCCATCTCGATGCCCAACATCTGCACCTGGGCATTCCACCAAGTTAAGGCACCATCCTCCAAAGTGCCTTTAGCATACTTCACATGGTCCCCCACGTGACAGTTACACATAGCAAACACTGATTCAGCCTTCTTAAACCAATGCAGTAACCCCACAGCCCCTTCAGTCCCACTGAACATCTGTGGCTTACAATCCATGAATGTCTTGAATGTGCAGGCAGGCGGATTGTTCTGATGCGCTGGCTGACCTAATGGACGAAAGAAAATACAACACAGGGGTAAGAGTTGTGTACTCGACACAAGATTAAAGAGCATTTGGCATATTTCGTACCACCTTGGTAGGCTGCCAAAGCCTCAGCCACACGTGTGTTGATTAAATTTGTCAGCTCAGCTTGGGTCATCGCGATGTGACCACGTCCATGACCTTGTCCACTCATGATTCTATATAAGGAGAGGGAACAAATTTAAGAGTCGAGATGAGGTAGAAGTCAAGTCTCACGTTGAAATCTACAAACTACCAAGTTTACACACAATAGGGCAGAACCCTTCTCACACTCGTTAAGCCTCACTGGGACTTACATGCACCTCACGTTATTTTTATGCGTGCACCCATAATAATAAGGCAATTTACATGCTTATCTCAGTGCCTCTTAACTTGTGCTAGAAGTTTCCCCAACATTCAAATAGCACAACGAAAGGCATTACAAGATTAATAATCATAAGAGTTGAAGGGTAGTGCCACACTATCTAGCTCCACTAAGGCACGCAGCACAGGTAATCACATCAAGGTTTCAAATATGTTGTTTCATGCAAGTCGTGTGTGTAACTACTAAACAAGTATTGTATAAAGTAAACAGAAGACGAACCTTGCAATCTGGAGCTGAGTGTCATGGTCGATTTTCGAAGTTGTTCGGTTATAGTCTGGTTTTATAAAAACGTTTTAAAACCTAGTTCACTATAACCAGTGTCTCTGATACCAAACTGTCACACCCCCAAAATACCACATGCGGAATCACCGCGGGATGTGTGACGTACCAGGATTCAAGCCACCAATCACATTGAACTACGCATAATATTTAAATAAAACATTCCATTCATTTCAAAATATAAATCCAAGTCATAAGTTTAAACCAAAGTAAATGTTCAGTGGAAGCATAATGTCAACAGTAAATCAATTGTTTCAAAACATGTGTTCATAATCAACGAAGCAAGTATCCAAGAGGCTCGACCCATGATCACTCCAGCACTCCCAGATAGCAAGTCCATATCAAGAATCTAACGACCTGCAAGCACGCAGACACGTGTGTCAGACGACGCTGGTGAGTTCAAAGTTTGTTTAATACGTTTTAGTTACCAGATATGTGAATAAAACACTTCAATGATTTGATGTTGTAATAACTCGTTACCGCTGATGGCTTAAAGTTTATTTGCCCAAACCCCATTGCCTCTATCAAAGCAATGGTCAAGACTGGGATCATTAGTTCACTCCCGACCTCCCCGGTGCGGTGTGAGGTTGCTAAACCTAAATAGCGCTATTAACTAATACCCTGTTGCCTCCCCGGCAACAATCGGTAGATGGGACTTAGGTGATAGATATGCGAGTATTAACAAACATCCCAATAACCTGACGTTCCTCCCCGGAACGATTACCAGATGTCCTTCCCCGGGACGCATTCTTGGAAAAAGAGCTGTGAACTCACCTTGGTTTGCTCGGTATGATTAGTTACTTGTTCACAGTTAATCAATCAAGCCTATGGTGTCCATGTATACGTAGTTAGTTTATGTTCGCATGGTACACGTATAAGTTCATAGTCACAGTGTGCATTTAGAATCACAATCACTAAATAACACATAACAGTTATTCAATCCCATGCAAAACCAGTCTTCTCTATCATCAATAATAGATAACACATAGTTATTCATTATCTTAAGTGTTCTAAACTACAGTCTGTTGTGACTACTCACAGGGCGGTGAAACTCCAAACGGCGAAACATCCAGTGTTTCGTCAAGATGCTATGTGGCGAAACATGCAGTGTTTCGTCGAGATTCTAAGTGGCGAAACATATAGAGTTTCGTCGAGATTCTAAGTGGCGAAACATATAGAGTTTCGTCGAGATGCTATGTGACGAAACTTATAGTGTTTCATCGAGATGCTATTCTTCTTCCTCACAGATCGTCATGAACAACACTAACCCTAATCACTTACAGTTCTGATTTATTCATAGTTATGCACACAGATAACATAGTATTCATACAACAACATGATCAACAAAATCGTGCAGTGAACATAAATAAATACGAGACATCAGATTCTTGTTATGCAGATTAAACTATAACATATCAAAACCCTACTAACGTGCAACGATCATCAGCCAACCATCAAGTCCGTATCATCGACCCATACCGATTTTATACAATATCATTCCATGTTAGATTAGGTTATATTTCAGTTCGCATTGAAACCCTAAATCATTCACATCTCAAACATACCATCACTAAAGAACAAATTTATCCACATCAAGAATAACAGAACAGCTAGAATGCAAATCAAAGGTGATAAATATACTAACCTAACCGAATGAGAGATAGAACAAGCGAGAACTTCGAGAGGATGGTGATCGTCGTCGGGTGCAAGGGAGAGGAAAAGAGCGTCTAGGGTTTCGTGAATTATAGTGTACGTGCTATATAACGTAATGGCTGATTTATTTGGGCTACTTGGGTTGAAGCCCATTACGGCGAACCCTGTTCCGACGAAACACGGTGATGGCGAAACACCAAGTTTCGTCGAGTGGGCTTGTGGTGAAACACCCATGTTTTGTCAGTGGTGTGAATGGCGAAACATCTATGTTTCGTCGAGATAGTTTATGGCGAAACACTCAAGTGTTTCGTCATGTACGATTTTAATTGTAAACGGTTTAATTTGTTCATTCAGAAAAACATAACAATTCATTAATCATCACAACTCTAGTTTTTCAAACAGTAAAACATCACAAGACAATTTATCAAAACAAAATTGTCACACAGGAGATACGTAAATGAAGGGACTTGCAATCTTGGGTTGTCACACTGTTGGTTCAAAATTTCCCTGATGTTTTCCTACACCTCATTTGTACCTCCACGTTTTTTGTTCAAAGTATCCCACGATTCCTTGGCAATCTGACAATGGAGCAATCTAGCCTAGATTTCATTGGGTAAGGCCATGGCCAGTATCCCGAATGCCTTAATATCGAGCTCCAATTTTTGGAAATCCTGCTCGGAATAGTCTGTAGGATTCTTTGGGACATTTGTGTTTGGTTTTTTAGTACTCGACACAGAAGGAGCATAAAGACCAGAAACCACGGACCTCCAGCAACCTGATAAAGGTGTAATTGCCAGCAGTTTGCAAAACTACTATACATATATTTATAAACAACTGAAAAAATAAAAATACTGAAAATATAAGAAACTGCTGGGAAACCAAAACTACTGGAAGAGTCCAGTACTTTGGTTCCCAGCACTTTGTCTTCAGTCTTTGACTTGTTGACCAACACTTGTCTTCAGCTTTTACTTGTTGATCCAACACTTTGTCTTTAACTTTTGACTTTTTGACCAAAACTTTTTACAATGCAACACTTTGACTTAGTTTCCATCTCTTTTATTGTCACACCCCAACCGATGGCGGAATCATCGGGGCGTGGCACTGAGCGAAACAGATTGTTCACGAGAATCCATAACAACTATTAATGTCAATATACTTAACGTTTAATGCCCCATATCATCAAACATATAAAGCAAAACAGTCATTACAAATATCAGTCTCATAAACAAAACACTGTTCCGACAACTCAGATTTATTTAGTGGTGTTTCTAGACTTCCTACTTGTTTCAGCAAGCATAACATCCTATCAACCTATCACATACGTTAAAATAAGGTCAATACATAAAATGTAAAGGTGAGTACACAAGTTTGCATAGCATATAGTAGAGAAAGCATTTATGCATAACCAGCATGTATCACGTAACGGGTGAAGCAAGTAACTATCAAAACTATGTTCTCACTTAACCACGAGACTGCGTTGTAGAGTATGTGTGACACATGTCCAGCAGACACGTGAAGTAAAGAGATGTGATCCCTAGCAACCCCTGTCCACGACAGGTGATGAGTCCAAACTATAGTACTATCGTTGCTAGAGGTGGTAGAGTGTAACACTGTCTAAGCATAGTAATAAGCATTCATAGATCATGTATAACATGCGGGAGCGGTTAGCATTAATAGTGTTTGTGTTGTGTGTTGTTGTGTTTTGATAGAGAACGTATGTAACACCCAAAGTGTGTTAAAAGAAAATGGGTTCGAGTATACTCACAATAGGTGTTTAACAAGTAAACACAACTTGATTGGATTGAAGGGAGCGCGTGGGAGTTAGCCTGAGCATAGAACAATAGCGTAAGCATTGAACAGTGCGTAAACAGTACGTCGGATGCGATAAGTGTCGAATGGTGAGTCGAACGGATGAGTACCCATTCGATCGGATGGTCATCCGAGTGGATGACCATTCGAATGGATGGCCATTCGAATGAGGTGTGGGTGTTTGTGAATCCTTTTGAAAATTTGAAGTTTTCGTTGTAGAGTTTACACAATGCAAAGTATAGATACCAAGTTATCCGATCAGATGATCATTCGGACGAATGGCCATTCGATCAGATGGCTATTCGATCGAGAAGTTGGTAGTTTGAAGTTTAACCAAATCGTTTTGAACAAGGATTAGTATAAGGGTTAGACCACCTGGTCGAATGGTCATTCGATCGGATGGTCATCCAATCGGATGGCCACTCGAGTGGGCGAAATTGTTGTTTGAAAATTTCACAAAGTTTTCTAAGTTAAAAGTTTGAAGTTTAACGGAGACGATGTGATAACGTGTCAAACAACGGAAACACACCAAGGTCTGGCTCATTCGATCGGATGGGAGTCACCCCATTCGATCAGATTCACTGTTCTTGATGGGATTTCATGTTCAACCCGTTAATCGGTCATCTCTCCGGTGGGAATCCATCTTCAAGCCGGTTCTCAACTAGAGAATGAGTAGAGAGCCTGAATGAGTCCAGATCCCATCGATTTTTGAGTAGTAAGTGAAGAAAGTTTGAAGAAAAACGTGTTTAAATGTGTGGAAATCCTTTAGATCTAAACCAATCTTGACGAGATGATGTCACACAACAGTTTGCATAAGCAACTGAGTGAGAACCACTTTCAAGTAGTCCAAATCAGGCGATTTCGAGAAGAAGACTAGTGCTTATGTGTGATTTTGATGGAGAAGGTGATGGAGAAGTGATTAATGATGATGATTGTCCAAGATTTGAGGAGAAATACTTACGAAATAGCCTTGAATCGCGAGAAATAGTGCCTGAGAGTGATTTGAGTGCAGGGGGTCGGATGGAGGTGTCAAATCAGTGAACAGTAGTGTACGGGCACTATTTATAGGATGATAGGGAGACTTAAAGCGGTGCATAAAGTGGTGTTTGGGTCGGATGGTGTGTCGGTCGGATGGCCATCCGGACGGATGTCCATTCGGACAGCCGTGTGTGCGAGTTAGTTTTCCAACTTTCATTTCGTGTGGAAAGCATTGCGTTGCGTTTAGGCGAGTTGCGAGTAAGCGTTGAGCATGTAAGCATTGCTTTGAGATAACCACATATCATTAAACAATTAATCACACAAGTAGTACACACAACACATAAATGCATAAAAGTAAATCTGTGTTTCGAGTTGCGTTGGGATTGCGTTGCGATAGCGTTGTGATATCGTTTAGTCTAATCATGCGATAAAATGCGTGTAAATAGTATGCGTTGTAAATAGCGTTTAGATGCGATAACTGCGTGTGAAATAAGCGTTGTGAACGCGTTGTAAAATATAGTTTAAAATAGTTAACCCATAGCGATAATCGGAATCTCGAGAGCACAAGTAACTTATGCAAGAAATGACAGATACAAGTAATGACCCGGAAAGTCGGGTTGTTACATTTATCCCAGCAGTTCTTTTCTAACTGTTTTGGGTGGTTGTTTGTGAAGCCTTAAAAGGGAGCAACTTCTAGTACTTTGATTCTTGCTTCAATCTTATTTTACAAGCAAGGAAGATGGTTCCTTCGGGTTTTGGCTTTCAT
The DNA here is from genome assembly GCA_030545235.1 of Helianthus tuberosus. Classification (NCBI taxonomy): domain Eukaryota; kingdom Viridiplantae; phylum Streptophyta; class Magnoliopsida; order Asterales; family Asteraceae; genus Helianthus; species Helianthus tuberosus. Next base: position 75,439,734 of record CM060384.1, on the reverse strand, counting down.
CATAAGCAAATTTTACATAACCCAACAGATACATTCGAAAGAATGTATAAGGTTTAGTATATTAATTTTTTTAATGTCAAAGTTTGCTCCTACCGTACATTACACCAATTAATTAAATAAGTCTCCTTGCCCAAGTTTGAACCTTAGACATTACCTCTAAAAGGCACAAGCCTCTACCAAGTGGGCTAGCACCACATTGGCGTTTAGTGAATTTCCAACTGTCACTTCAAAGTTTTTTTTTTCAAAACATATCTTAACGATTGTACCTGTTATGAGATTACGGTATATTTTATTTAGCGTGTGCAATACATGGGTTTTAAAGATATATTTTATATTACTAAATATATAGATTTACATTTAGAGTAAACTTCCGTTTTGCTCCCTATGGTTTGGTCATTTTAATGGTTTTCCCCCCAATCCTTTAAAAATAGCCATTTTCCTCCCTGATGTTTCGGTTTTGTCGCCAGTTTACTCCACGGACTTAACTCCATCCATATCGTATGTTAACTTAAAGGGTATTTTGGTAATTTCAAGTATAAAATAAGGGTACTTTGGTAATTTATATTTAAATGTAAAGTATTAATATATATATATATACACACATATATAATACAGTCTTTACTCTCTCTCTACAAACACACTCTCTCTTCTTTCTCTTCTCTCTCTCTACATACATACCCTCTCTTCTCTATCACCATAAACCACTACCCACCACCTCACTGCCACCACCCCCTCACCACCAACCGCCACCGCCTCACCAACCAACAACCAATCGCTCAAACTTGCAATCTACCATTTCAAGAAACAAGAATAAAAGATTTCATACTATCGTTTCTATTAAATAGGTTGTTAATTTATACATACAAAGTAGAATATACACAAGGAACGTTGAAAAGCAACAAACGGCGGCAAACCAGCAACAAGAATTAGGGTTGCTCTCCACTCATCCAATGGGCAAATCGGCAAGAAAGAAACCCCGACTCCCAAAATTAAACCCTAAATATGAACAAGACCCAACATTTGGCCCACCCCCAATCATCCTCAGCAGCGACGATGAAGCCGGCGATGACCTAAGCTTGAAAATCGTTCAAAAAGCAATGCTACGAGCCTGTGGCAACGAAACAAGCACCAATCCCTCATCATCTATTGCGATTGGCTGTTGGTTGGTGAGGAGGTGGCGGTTGGTGGTGAGGGGTTGTGGCAGTGAGGTGGTGAGCGGTGGTTTATGGTGATGGAGAAGAGAGGGTATGCATGTAGAGAGATAGAAGAGGACAGAGAGATAGGGGTGTGCAATAACGAACCGTTAACCGAACCGAAAACCGACAAAACTGAGCCGAAATTAACTGAAACCGAATTAACCGAAAGTCGGTTAACGGATATTTTTTTTATTATTGGTTAACCGAAATTAACCGAACTGAACCGAATCATTTATTTCTTTATATATTTCTAGCTTTTATACCTCCATTTCATGTATTTCATGTTTTATACTTTCATTTCATGTAATAAAACCTCTATTTCATTTATTTATGCCTTCATTTCATTTATTTATACCTCCATTTTCTGTATTTAAACATCTATTCATGCATTTATACCTCCATTTCATTTATTTATACATCCATTTCATGTATTTATACCTCCATTACATCTATACTATATTATAATGCATGAGAGAGGGGTATTTTAAGATACCCAAAAAATAAGAACTTTTCCCCTCCTTTATTTATAGATAGACCCCTAAAATGTGGGTAATTTGGTCTTTTAAACACTATTTATTTTTTAGCCACTAAACTTATTACACTAAAATCCCTGAGTTTTAACAAAATTTTGGATAATTAGTTACACTTTTCTCCCTCCACAACAAACTTATAATTCTTTTGAGTATTCTTGCTATATCTTATAAACTATAATCTTTTAAAAAAATCCAAAGTTACCGTGACGACCTACTAATTTTTGTTGACGTTTCGATAGTTGTCTTGGTCACTATTGACGTGCGGATTAAAAGGTACAAGTAGATGATGCCTTAGTGTACAAGTGATTAAAGCCTACGTACTTGGTCATGTATACTATCTCTTATATATCTATATCTATACTATATTATAATGCATGAGGGAGGAGTATTTCAAGATACTCAAAATAAGATTTTTTTTGTTTTAATACATAATGTACAACCTAAAATAAGGGTAAGTTAGTCATTAAACACTAACTATATTTTATTCCTTCGTAATAGTTACATTCTTATTCCTAATGTTTAGTCAAATCCTAATAATTTGGATAATTAGTTAGTAGTTTAAACATACATACATGCACAAGCTCACTATTCACAATACTCTTCGGCGGCCAAATCTTTCATCCAATTTTTTTCTTGGGCGGGCTTTTGACAAAGTCAGCTTTGATTTTGAATTCCCCCTTCAAACAGCAAACCCTACCCCCATTTCAAAACTCAAACCCAGTCTTTCTCTCTCGCGCTCTCATATTTAACGCAGATCTAGGTTTTTCAATACCCAATTTATGCACTTACGTTTGGAGTTTCTGATAGCATTTCACCATGACACTGCAAGTTCTATTTTGGATTTACTCAAACAAAAACTCAGTTTGATCTTGATCTAAGATTATGTGTTGTGCCACATAGGGTTTGAAATCAAGATCTACGTATAAAGAAGATGGGTGCGGAATAGCGATTTCAGGTTGGAACAATCAGACATTAGGTTAATATGTGGTTTCTTTATTGTGGCAACAAGACTCTCATTAACACCCTTGGTTCAACTTCTGGTACGACATTCATTCTTTACACTGATTCATCTGCTTCAGTTGTGTTTTTATGTTTTCTAATTTTGTTAAGCAATTACAGAGATGATGATTAGCTTCTACTTATGCTATTTTATGTGATTTGTTATTTATTTATTTATTTATTTGTAGATCTGAACTTCCAGTAACAGTTTCTCTCAAACTACTGGATAATCTTGTGGTTTGTGAGAACTAGATCCTGCTTAGGGTTCGATATTATGCGCCAAATGGAGGATCAAGTTCCGTGTCATGATTATCATGTATAAGAATGCTAAATTAGGGTTTACTAAACAACTGTAGTGCTATGTGTTTAATTTGTCAAATTACCACATAAGTTGTGTTCTTTCAGATCAGTGGATGGTGAATGGGGAAGCTTGCATTGGAATCTTTGCAATTAGGGTTATTAAGATGGTACCTAACTCCAAAGTATATTTGATATTATTTACAATGTTATTCTGACACTTCTCTTTTACCTTTGATTAAGGGTTTTCGAATTTGATTGTTCGATGTGCAGATGGCAATTTGATAAATGTGCGAGCAAAGGGGATACATCAGCTCTGTTGCAGAATGGTACAGAGTTCGACGACCGGAGATCATTCTCTAGAGAGACGACGACAGTGTTATCTACAGCTTGTTCCATTGCCGATTTGAGATCAAAGGTCAATAGGGATTTCAAATGTGGGTCTTTGAAAAATATGGCTATTGATGATTTAAGGAGAATGTAAAGTAGACAAATTGGTGAAACTAATTGGAGTTTTTGTATTGGTGTTGGTATTTTACTTTAAATAAGTAGATAAAAATATGATGGATTTAATGAGAAGGTGTGTAAATGCCTCGAAGCGCTTTGTGCTTTTTGAACCAAGGTTGGTATTTGAGGGAGGGCAAACGACAAACATGGTATTTATTGTATTACATGAATAAACTAAGACTTTAAATTACATGTTTTGTGAACTTTTTTTATAATATTATGGTGGCATTGGGGATTGAACAGGAAAAAGATACAAGTAAGAACAAAAAGGAGAAGCTGGTTAAAGCTACAAAGAAAGGTGCATTAATATTAGATCAATGGGATACATGATCATGTTAGTCTTATTACCATGTACTGCAACAGGTAATATTTATATTTACTATGGCACTAGAAATTATGTTTTATCACTCTTGTGTCCACCCTATATGTATTTTGTTTACATTAACTTTAAATGCAGGTGATGATAGTAATGATGCCACATTAAATTAGACAAATGTTGGTTCTAACAATAGCAAGTTTTATATAATACAAGTAGGGGTGCAAACGGGCCGAGTTTAAACGAGCCCAAGCGTAAAAACAAGCTCGTTTAGTTAACGAGCCCGAGCTTTGCTTATCAAGCTCGAGCCAGCTCACAACCTAAACGAGCCCACAATTTAGATAATTTTTCATTAATGTATTACATATTATATATTTAAATAATAATAATAATTATTATTATTTATAGAATTAAAAAAATAACTAAATTATATTTAAAATAATAATTATAAATTTATAATTAATATAAATTAGTTTATAAATAAAAGACGAGCCAAGCTCGAACTTGAAAAATTACCTACGGGCCTGAGTTCGAGCTTTAGAAACAAAGCTTGAATCGGGCTTGGCTCGTTTGTGTCCCTACTGAATACAAGCACTAGGTTACTTCCCATTATATTAGAAGAAAACCTAAACTCTATTTTTAACTGTATGTTTAACCGACCTACTTGCAAAATCTGATGATGGTTCTACATATGTGGTTTACAATAGATGGGGCAGGGTTGGCATAAAGGGTCAAGATAAGTTGTTTGGTCCCTATACCTGTAAAAGATCCTCTCCAACCCCTATTTATTGAATTAAACATGTAGTTTCACTTGTATATATAGTAATGTTCGACTCAAAATATTATGACTATGCTAACCTACAACTTTGGCCATAAAACGAATCCCTGGTTGAAGGGGCTTATCCATTTCCTATATTATAATTTTTTTTTTGTATAGAGCATAAAATACTAATATGTTGTTGATCTGCAGATGAAGTTGAAAGCCTCACTACAACAAGAAAAGCTGCTATATCCGGTTCAGAACCTTTAGGAGAACTTTTAAGACTGGTGAAAGTAACCTCATTAATGTCAATATTAAGGTGGAGTCACAAGCCAAATATGCAGAATACCATGTGTTCAGCAGAGAATGGGCAGATTGCCATGGCATTATTCTAGAAATTTTATAACCTTTGAAGTTTATCTGTATATTTTTTCTAGAAATTTTGTTTAATGAGTTTTTCTTATTGATCAGTGTCTTTACTATGTAGATAAATCGGTTTAAAGTGGCATTGTTTTTACAGAAAAGCGATGATGATCTCAAGTGTATTTGTTCATCATGTAGACGTATTTGGAATCAATCTAACTTTTGTCGTGTGTATTCGTGATTGTTGTTAATAAATAATGCTTCAATTTTTTTATTGTTACTACGAAAGCACCTCTACGTGGCCAGGATGACCCATTTGCCTGGCTTTTCTAATGCCGTCTATATAGAGGTGAAGTCCTTTTAACTATTGTCACCGTATTTAACGGGGCCGAAAGGCTTTATTAATTATTTAATATGCATGAACTTCCGTGTATAAATGTAATAGGGGTTGGTTTGTTATAATCCACTAAAAAGAGATGTTTGCTGCTATAATGGGTTCATGAACTAACTTATATAAAACTCATACATGTAAATTTTGGGTTTCAAACAAAGAGCTGCATAAAGCAAAAGAAACCTTTTAAAAATGGATTCCCCATCGTCACTTTAACAAGTCAACAAAGTCTACTGCTTGTTCTCTTATATATATAGACCCAAGCTGAGTTTTTTGACATGTTGGGTCATATTTTCAGTTAGCACGCCCATTGCTTAAAATTTTTTAACCGAAAACCAAATCGATCCAAGTCTAGCATCGCACAATACATCATTGATACTGTTGTCGACATAGCCTTGGCTCGGCTCAACTTGGCTTGTTAAGGTTAAAGGGAAAATTGACCCTACAAGTTCTCTGCTTTCAGTTTCTACTATTCTAAGTATTCCAGTATTTTACAATATAAATCAGGTAATGTACTATAGATGAGTTGTTAAAAGCTTCAATTAACTTTCTTATTTGTAGTTAAATAATCACCCAGTTAAATGGAAGCTTGACGAATTGCACCTTTCACAGTGGCGGATCTAGAAGATCCGCATAGGGGTAACGTTTCAATAAAAAGGGGTAACGAAATCGAAAAAACGTCAAATTTTTCAAAAATTTACACTACTGTTGGAGCGTCAAGGGGTAACGGAGGTTACCCCTTCTATCACTCTAGGTCCGCCCCTGACCTTTCAACCCGACCCCACTGACTACCTTGTAACATTTTAAAAAATGTGTTACTAAACTTACAAAGAATGCACTAACTTCTAAGAAAACATTTAAAATAATGCATTGAGTATAGAATTTATCAAGCAAGGTTATGAAGATTGGGTGGGTTCAGTTTGGGTTAAAACCAAAGTTTAACCGAAATAATAGAGTTAATTACATAGTTATGTGGTTTGAAAAAAGTAACATACTTAAGTACTAATAGTTTAAAATCACATTCTAGGGTATTAACTTTTCATTTTGTAACGTTTGGAGGTGTTAACGTTATTTGTAACATTTTATTAGTACATAAGTATGTTATTTTGTGCAAATCACATGGACTAACTATGTTAATACCCTAGAAGTTAATACCTCCAAACGTTATAAAATGAAAAGTTAATATCCTAGAAGATGATTTTAAACTATTAGTACCTAAGTATGTTATTTTGTGCAAACCACAGGGACTAACTATGTAATTAACTCGAAATAATAATATTAGTTAACTTGGTTTAAAGTTTTTAACTTTTTAAAGAAAGGTATGAATTAAAATTACCACTTTGCCATCTTTTTAGAAGGCAAAAGTACAATGAGCTTGTTTCATTTACACTTATGTGAGAATCTTATTAGAAACTTTTTTTTATTTAATTTCAGTTAGAAACTTGTTCTTATCATAACGTAGTTAAACCATGTCTCGTAGTCTTTAATCTTGCGGTGGTTGTAATGATTACACATAAAGATAGATTAATAGCTTTCTGAAAAAACCATGTTGCTTGCTTTCTTATTTTATTGTTTTTTTTAATGAGCAATGGAATAAATGTCCGGCTACCCGAGGTGACCCAATCGCAAAAGACAACCATATACGCCCGTGGCTGCACATATATGTGTAGCCCAAGCCCACCATCACCAATTCTGAGAAAAACCCGTCGTTCAAAGGCCCACTGTGGTAACACCCGGTTGGGATCAGATTCGAACTTGAGACCTATGGTCTGAAACCCAAATCTTCACTTCCCCTACAATACCAATTGAGCTATTGCTCGTTGGCTCTTATTTCATTGTTTTAATCTTCAAATTGTTTGTTTGTCGTGTTTTTGACTATAGCGTTGCATCAAGCATGTTCTCACCATTGCAACCTCAAGTACGGTGGTGTAAATTGTCGTCCCCGCAGCATCGCGAGGGTTTCCTACTAGTGTATTTCTAAGCAAAAAAATTAGCCCTTGTTTGAATTGGTTATTAACCGAAAATTAACCGAACCGAACCAAAAACTGACAAATTAACTGAATTAACCGAACCGATTAACCGATGACTTCGGTTACGGTTACGGATAATGCTAATAACCGAACCGAACCGTGCACACCCTTAAGGAGAGATAATGTGTTTGTAGAGAGAGAGAGAGAAAGAGTAAAGACTGTATTATATATGCGTGTATATATATAAATACTTTGACATTTAAATATAAATTACCAAAGTACCCTTATTTTATAGTTGAAATTACCAAAATACTATTTAAGTTAACATACAATGTAGATAGAGTTAAGTCTGTGGAGTAAACTGCCGACAAAACCAAAACATCAAGGAGGAAAATGACTATTTTTAAAAGATTGGGGCAAAACCATTAAAATGACCAAACCACAAGGAGTAAACTGAAGTTTACTCTTACATTTATTCAACACGTGTAATACTTGAATCCGTGGATAAATTGAAAGTCGAGGAAACATTGTAAATTCATTGAAAAAAACTTTTTTTATGAAAAAATAACGAATATAATATACATGTTTTAAGCGTTTTTGAGAGAAAAAAAAGTTGAGTTGTTTAAAAGAAAACAAAATCCTGTATTTTACGCTACAATGGTAACGTCATATTTATATAAACAAGGTGTTTACATAAAGTTTTTTTAATTTTTGTTTGGAAAAGTTTTTTGCTTTACTTCTATTACGCCTATTAATTTTTTCATAAAAATAAAGTTTTTTTTTTTGGATTGTAACAATTTTTTTTATGGTTTCCTAAGCTAAATTGGGTTTCCAACTAGTATTTAGCCTCCCGCGTTGCGGGGCGGAGGCCGTAAAACTGCACTACCATTTTTATGAGAGGAGGCGTAAAAACGTGTTAGGCAGCAAACCAACGGCGACCAAAACGGAGAAAAAACGTAAAACAAAAATAACAAATTTATAAGAAGTGACTTACGTAACGTACAAAGTATACAAACTCAAATGTATACTGACACCTATTAGAAAGTCGAGGAGGTTAAAGTGATATTTTATAAAGTTTTAAAAAAGTAGAGGTCAAAAGTAACAACTTTAAAACTTGAGAGGAAAAAACTGACATTAAAAGAATAAAAAAGTTGAGAAGCCACTTTTAATCACTTACCAAACTTTGGTGGCAAAACTTCAAAACCAAAAAAAGGCAACTGGCGCAATGTGATGTTATGGATTGGTATATATATAATAACTAGTATTAAGCCCCCGCGTTGCAGCGAAGACGTAAAACCATACCAAGTAGCACCAATGTCATACGACTGTTAGCGGCTACTAATACTGGAAAAGCTCGTAAAAAACAAAATAAATAAAAAAATAAAACCGAACGAAAAACAAACGTAAAATCGTTGAACCACACACACCCGTTGTGGCGTGTCAATGCAAAGAAATTAGTCTGAAACGTAAAACATAGCAAAAATAACTAAGACGATCTAGCGTTGTGACGAACATGTCAAACGGGAATAAATACACGCCTTGCGGCGGGCATGTCAAACGAAGAAAAATAGACAAAAAAACGTTGAACCCCGCTCGCACATTGCGGCGTTTTAACTCACAAAATTTAGAACGAAACGTAAAACAAAAAAACACGCGAAAGATGACAGTATGGAAGACCAATGTTGAAAGTAAAAATGTACTTGGGTTAAACTGCAAAAAAAAAAAAAGAAAAGCTTTATGTTAAAAGTAAAAATAATCAAAGAGGTTAAATTGTAAAAGTGATAACTTTTGTGTTAAAAGTGAAAAATCATTTTTTTCAACCCTTTTAATCATAGGGTACAACCCTATGAAGCACAAAAAAAACTATAAATTAATAGCATGGAAATTAAAATTTCGATTACATTTTTATATTTAGTAATTTTTTTTTTATTTTCTTCATATTTTACGATAATATCATTAAATAATAAAAATATAAAATAATACATAATTACTTGTTTTTTTATAAGATATATTTATATTAATTCAAAAGATATTAATAATTTATTATATATAAGATATATTAATAATATTATTATTTATATATCTATTAAAAGGCTATGTCGGTGCTCAATCCATGAGCCCAACTTTCACCCCTCAACTTTTCCTTTTAGCATGTTTAGTCCCTTTTCTTCTCTTTCCTTATTTACCTTTACCTTTCTTCTTGATCTATCTTCTTCCCACCGAATACCTTTCTTCCTGATCTATCTTCTTCCCACCGAACAATTGAAGGAGAAAATGCCATGTGGCATTAATTGTAGTCTTTTATTAATATTTAGATTAGATTAGATTTAATTTAATAATTTAATTAATATTTTTATAATTTATAATTCTATTTCAATAAACCGAATGGTTTATTGTAGCCCTAGAACTCATGCAAATTGCTGTCCTGTAAACCCCGCAGCTTTTTTCCTTGTGCAGCAGCAGCATCTTCATCGATTGATTCGATATTTCGATCGTCTCTGAGTTTAATCGGATCACATAAACTCACAAGTATGGGCAGACAAAAGGGAGAAGCAGCAAGAAGCAAAGCTCGTCCTTCTAGCAGCAGGCAATTCCAATCTGTTTCTTCTTCATTCGATTAATAATCTAAACTAACGATTGTTGACGGTGTTTGCTTGCAGTTTAGCCGCTTCGCTGCTACCGGCCGCCGGTGCTACAGCCGTTGGATTTGGGGGTTATGTCGGCAGTTCACGGCTTGATGCTTCTGTTCCAACAACTTCTTCAGATGCTGCCTCTTCTTCTGTTATTGTATGTTGTCACTTTTGTTGTTGTTGTGTTAATTAGTATCTAAAGTTTAAAGCTTTGATGATTATAACCATAGTTGTCTTGAGGCGCAAGGCGCGCTCATGGTGCAAAGGGTGTGAGCCTTGGGCCCGAAGTTGTCAATAGCGAATAGCGGACGATAGCGACAAGCTACCTATACGCAACGGAGCGATAGCGGGCGCTGTTTTATGTTTAGCGACACACTATGTAAAATTTTAGAAATATTGTATACGTATATTAAATCCTACGCTGTTTTATATGTATATTTAACAAAAAAGCCTAAAATCCTGCTATTTTATACCTATTAAATCCCGCTATTTATATAAAAAAACAAAAATTCCTAAAATCTCGCTGTTTACCCGCTATGGAGGCGCCAAAATAGATAGCGACACATGAGCGCTTCACTGCTTCGCTATGCTATTCGCTATAGCACCCGCTATGAGCGCTATTAACAACTATGCTTGGGCCTCGGTGCAAGGCGCTTAAAAAGCGAGGACTTTTTTTAGGCAAGACGTATAGTATAAAAATACAGTATTTAGGGGTTTTAGTCACGTTTTAGGCTTCTTTAGGGCTAGTTTAGGTTGTTATAGTTTTATGTTGATTCCAGGGTTGTTTAGGGTTGATCTAAGTGTTTTAGACCTGTTTTGATAATTTTTAGCTGGAAATTTGTTGGAACTTGGCCTGAAAAAATGCTTTCGAGGGCCTAAAAGGGGGGGGGGGGGGGTTGAAGCGAAGCGAGAAGGCTGCGTTCTGGGCCTGAAAAGTGGGTCTAGGCGCACGTCTTGGTTGAGCCTGGAGAACAGAGATTTTAACAACTTTTAAACTTCGGTTTGATCCATTGTTTTGAGGTGTTTTATGTTATTAGGTAAATTGGATTTTAATAATCCAAACTATGGCGTGTTAGATGATGATAATTTGTACCAACAATTTAACCTTTGTAACTATCACTTTCGTTTTCCAAGGGCAATATGGTAGAAGCAATTCGTCCGCCCCTAATAAACAATTGACTGATTCTTATCCCTTTATGAATGATGTACGTTATTTTGAAATGACATAAGTGAAACTTAGGGCCAGGGGCATACAAATCTGATAGAGTGGGATTGCTCTTGATATGTAACAAATCAGACGAAATTTTAATCTACATTTGATTTGTGGAAGTACTTAAGTTCTATGTGATAGTGCTGATACTATGTTTGGTGAAACATACATAATGATTTTGGAACTGTTAATGACAATGTAGGATATTGATAGTGATTTGGCACAACAACTGAAGAGGCTTTCCCGAAAAGATCCAACTACAAAGGTAATGTTATGATACCACAAAGGCCTTGTTCACTTTGGGAAGATGCCCAACTAGTTTCTTGTGTTATTTTCTTTTTGATGCTGAATGAATGTTGAGCTCACTAACATATCATGTTATATATTGCTCATAGTGACTTAATTTTGTGTGCTATCCTATTTCATGGTTCTACAGCTCAAGGCTTTGACAACTTTGTTGGCGCTGCTTAAGGAAAAATCTGCAAAGGATGTATTACCAGCTATTCCGCAATGGGTATGCTTGTTTGTTTTAAAAAATGTATTTAGGAGTTGTTTGATTTGACACACAATTACAAACTTTTGACTCACAAGTAGTTGTGATTTGTGGCTTAGGCATTTGAATACAAGAAGCTGTTGCTAGACTACAACCGAGAGGTCCGCCGGGCGACTCATGGCACCATGGCTGCTCTTGTCAGCACCGTTGGGTTAGGACATATCTTAACTCGTTTTCAATCTTCTTTATAAAGCATGTTCTACAAGTTCTTATTGGTTCTTTCTTTCTTATCGTATCTATACGGTATCAGGAGAGATTTAGCTCCACATTTGAAGACTTTGATGGGGCCGTGGTGGTATTCTCAGTTTGATCCGGTCCATGAAGTTTCCCAAGCTGCAAAAAGATCATTGGAGGTTTGAAATTACTTGTTACAATACGCAATACGTATTCTACATACTCGGTTACGTATCTTGCCAAAATGATTCATTTTACTTGGAGAGTGAGATGCCTGATGGCGTTTTTGCTGTCACGTTTTTAGGAGTCATATATGTAACTAGAGGGGGGCATAAGGACCAGTTTGGGACAAAACAAAAAAAGCAATCCGGTTAAAAAAACTGGTTTCACCCCAGGCCCGAATCACCGGTTTGTTTACCGGTTCCCCCATGACGCATTGAAAACCGGTTTGAAAATCGATTTCTAAACAAACCGGTTTTTTACAGTTAAAAAACCCGGTTTTTATAAGTTTTAAGTGATTTTTAGTTAATTGTTTGTTTTAATTTTTTAAAAAAAGGTAAAAAATGTTTTTTTTTTTAAAACCGGTTTGAAGCCCGACCCAAACCAATCCGTTTCAGTTCGGATCTTAAGGCTTTCAAACCGGTTTAAAACTTGACCCAGTTTTAAATAAACCAGTTTTTTATCAACAAAAAAAACCGGTTCGGTTTGGAAGAAAAACCGATTTGTACATGTCTATATGTAATCTTTGAAGTGCAGATGTTATTTAGGTTTCTTGGAGACGCCGACATTTGAGCTATGCAGTTAATAGCGGCGCTATAGCGGTTAGCGGACGTCTGGGTTTGTAGCGGTCCAAATAGCGGTGGCTCATAGCGGTTACGCTATTAGCGGCGCTATAGCCCGCTATTTGGAAACCTGTATAGCGGTCAAAGTCAAATTAGGTCAAAGTTTGAAAAAATCGGTCAAAAGTCGCCTATAATCGGACCAAATCGGTCAAAACTGGATCAGATATTAGTCAAAATTTGACCAAATCGGTTAAGTGAAATGAATTGTTACCTTAATTCGAACAAAAATCAGTTGTTGCTCCATGATTTTGAACCATTGTAGAGATAACTGGGTACTACGCCTGATGAAGAAGAGAAGGGGAGCTGGAAAACGGCTTATGATGAAAGTGGGGATGATTAGGGTTATTTAAGTTTGGGTATTTTAACATATAACCCCCCCTCCATCTTCATTAGTTTATATTTAGTCCTCATACTTGTGAATTTATATATAAAAAATATAAAATTAATGGTATATGTATATGATATATATAAAAATACATAAATTATGCATGGTATAAAAATTACCGCTATATCACCGCTATACCACCGCTATATCATATAGCGAACCTTGACCGCTAGTCGATTTTGGATCGCTTTAACTGCTTAGCATTTGAGAAAATATGAAAAAAAGCAATGACATATTAAAACCTATAAAGTTTAACTTCAAGACATCAATACATAGTTCATGTTCTGTTTCTTTTTTTTTTCACTCTTCCAAATTAATGAAACAAAAGAACAGAAGAAATAAAGTTAAGATGCTATTTTTTTACTCTGAACCAGGCTGCTTTTCCTGCACAAGAAAAGCGATTGGATGCTCTAATGTTATGTATCGATGAGGTGTTTATGTATTTAGAAGAAAACTTAAAGCTCACTCCACAAAGTATGTCTGATAAGGCAGTTGCTTTGGACGAGCTACAAGAGATGCATCAGCAGGTACACAACATCGACAAATTCATTACACATATAGTGTATTCTATGTTACTGAATATATTTAAGGGATAAACGCATACGAAATTGTTTGGTTCTTAATAATTTATTGCTTCTTGCTTTCCTATAGGTCATCTCATCATCCTTGTTAGCATTGGCTACACTCCTCGATATTCTAACAAGTGAAAAACACGGTTTAGAGAACACAAATTCCGAACAAAAACGCACTCAAAAAGCAAGATCCGCCGCCATTTCTCACGCAGAAAAGTTGTTATCCGTCCATAATTGTTTTCTGGACTTCCTTCGTTCTCCCAGTTCTGCTACCCGATCTGCTGCATATTCACTCGTTAGAAGCTGTGTTAAAAACGTTCCTCATGCTCTAAACGAAGCAAATGTTAAAACTCTTGCACCGGTAATACTCGGTGCATTCCAGGAAAAGGACCCCACTTGCCACTCGTTTATGTGGGAAGCACTGCTACTGTTTTCTCGGAAGTTTCCGGAAAGTTGGACAACTTTGAACGTTCACAAAACTTTGCTTAATCCGTTTTGGAACTTCTTAAGGAACGGGTGTTTTGGATCTCAACAAGTATCGTACCCGTCGTTAGTTCTGTTTTTGGACTGCGTACCTCCTAAGGCTATAACAACAAATAAGTTCTTCTTTGAGTTCCTTCGGAATTTTTGGGCTGGAAAAGTTCATTCGCAGTCCTCAAACGCTGATCAGTTAGCGTTTTTCAAGTCATACCGAGAATGTTTTCTGTGGACGTTACAAAGCGCTCAAAGGTGAGTTTCAGTCAGCTCTGTCTTGCATCATACGTTACGCACATTAGGCTGTCGATTCACTCTTTTTGTCACTTTAATATCAGATATTGTGATGGAGTAGAAGCTATCCATAACTTCAGGCGTACTGTCGTTGATGAGGTGTTATTGAAACTGATGTGGTGTGACTATCTTTCGGTTCCATTTTCTGAAGAGAAGTTAAAAAAATTTGTACAAGAATTTGGAAAATGCATTACCGAGATCCTTTCGGGTATCTATTCCCTGGAACCTGCTCTCTTATCGGTCTTTTGCATTACATTCGAAGAGAATTGTTTCGAAGCGTTTCAACAAAGTGACAACATTGAAAATCATGAGAATGTGGATAAAATCATCAGATTTTTGCGATTAGTGGATCTACATGCTGTGCGCAAAGGTGACTCGTGGCCTTTATCTTATCTTGTGGGCCCGATGATGCCAAAGTCTTTCCAGTTTATCCAAACTATCGTAAGTTGCTATCACTTGATTACTATTTTTTTGTTTATGATTCATTATAATATTGTTGTTCTTTGTAATGTTTTCAGGACTCACCAAACACTTTAAAATTTATGGTGGTTGTGGTCTCGATTTTCGGTCCACGCAAGATTGTTGAAGCAATTACGCGGGAACAAAACGAGTCTTCTCGTCTATCAGAGAAGAATAGTGATATGAGCGTAACGCAGTTTTTGCAACTTTTTAAGGAGATTTTTGTTCCGTGGTGCTTTAAAACTGATAGCGGCGTCTCCTTGACCCGGTTAGATCTCTTGTTTGCGTTACTAGATGTCGAGTGCTTTTCTGAGCAATGCGAGAGTATAATTTTACATGCAACTGGCACCCCTGATTCCAACCATACTCGCGTATTGGCACTTGTCTTGGAGAAAATGAGAGAGGAAAGTGTAAGGATGAAATTGCGTTTGGATCTCTCTCATCACGAGCTTCTGAATTCTACCGCTCTTTCGGTTGCTCGTTCTCTTCCCCCCTTTGGATCTTCTGATGCTCGGTTTGTTTGTGCTGCCCTTGGAGGCATGACAGAAGAAGATCAAACTTACTTCGTGAGCGAGAACACATCGATCGCTATATTTAAACAAATCTTCCAAAAGTTACTATCTTTCATCCAAACTTCCAACTTCACTTGGGTCAAGAGTGCTAACGAGTTGTTAAAACCCGACGAACACATAACCGTCATGGGATCCGAATCTCCAACAAGTGTGCTTGAAGCGGCTAATTTCGCCATGGAAGTGGTTAACGGTAGCTTCTTTAGATTAAAAACCGTTACATTACTTCCAAATGTGCTGGCTGCATTGTTTGTGATCGATTGGGAACATAGCACATTCGAGGTTTTCGGTGAGGGACTTGATATGGATCGATTCGGTTTCTGTAAATCCGTGCATGCTTTTCGCAGAAAGATAAATAAATCCCTTAGAACCCTTAGTCTGGATTGTAGGAGAATGCTGGGTGGTACTCTGGTTTGGGCTATCCGCTGTGTTGTATGTAATGAAGATAAATTAGAAATTGATATGGCTACGTCTTTGGGCTGTCTTTATTTCCTGGATGTTGTGGATAGCGTTTGTCAAGGTCAAGATGAGGAACAAACATTGTTGGATGAGCTTCTAAGCAACGGTGATTCGTGGCCTTTGTGGGTCATGCCTGATATTAAAGACGGACGGAGATTGGCTACTTTGAAAATTGAAAGCAATTCTTCTGATGTGAGTAATCTTTTTCTTATATTTATTATGACTTATAGAACATACAATATTCTTGTTCTAAAATTTAATTACAAGTATAAGCTTAGAAATTTTTTAAAGCTTCAAGTATTGATCACATACACATTCTATACTGACCCGCTACAACCCCTTGTATATAAATAAAGTTAATTCAACCGACTGTCATATATATCACTAGTGGGGCTGTAAACGAATCGAACGAACACGAACAAGACCTTGTTCGTGTTCGTTGTTAAGAATGTATATATGTTCGCGAATTGTTCATGAACACTTACCGAATGAGATTTTATGTTAGTGCTTGTTCGTTAAGGAAATAAACATGTTCATGCTCATGTTCGTTTGTTAATTTTAGGCAACGAATGCAAACAAATGTTCATGAAAACAAACGAACACAAACAAGCACTCGTGAATAGAATGTATAATACACTGATATTTATTAAGTATTTTATTTGTCGGAATTTTGAATTATTTAAATAAAATATAAAACCTAAAAACACTAATGAACAATTGAACACCAACAAACATGCTACCGAACATTCACGAACATAAATGATCGAACACGGCCTCTGTTCATGTCGGTCATTTAACTAAATGAATGGATTTTTTTTAGTGTTTGTTCATTTATTTAACTAATCACGAGGAAACAAACTTCAAGATTACATGATTAAACTGTGCTTGGAAGCTCACTACTATACTTCTCTCAACATTTTCTTGTGGCCTTCATGCATTACATTGTTAAGCAAATAAAAAACTTTTGTAAACAACTTGTAACGAAAATATGAAACTAGTTTAAACTGGTGCTTGAGAACGTAAAATTGTCTGTGCAGGCATCGGAGGATCACCGAATGGCTGCTTTTGTCGACAAACTTATATCCAAAGTGGGTATAGCTAGAGTTATCGCAGGCTCTATATCTTCCGAACAAGTTACGACATCTCATTGTCATTATCATCGCGTTTGGCTCGCAACAGAGATGCTATGCACATGGAAATGGCAAGGTGGCAGCGTCCTAACCTCGTTTCTACCTTCATTAATTCAATACATACGGGATCAAGATTCTTTTGCTAGTAACGACAACTTGTTAGATTCCATCGTCAATATCCTTATCGACGGCGCTCTTGTTCAAGGAGCAAACAGTGAAACAAGCTGTTCAAGTATATATCCGGCCCCATCGGAGAGCATTGAACAAGCATTTTTGAGAGCGATTGTGTCAATACTCGGTACACTTTTTGAGGCTAATATTTGGGGACGAAACAAAGCTCTGGAGATTTTTAATCTGCTTGTAGGTAGACTTTATGTAGGTGAAGATGTGAATTCCAATTGTTTGAAGATACTTCCTGTTGTTATGAGTGTTCTAACTGGACCACTATTTGGAAACGAAATAACCGACGCTTCAAAGAGAAACGAAGTACATGACGTCATCGAGGGCTGGCTTCAGAAAACTCTGTCGTTTCCGCCTTTGAACACATGGTTATCCGGACAAGATATGGAAGATTGGTTTCAGCTTCTTGCATCATGCTATCCCGTAAGAGGAACGAAACAGTTTCGACCACCAAGAGATATCACCGATGTGGAACGCGGTCTCCTGCTCGAGTTACTCCGGAAGCAGCGTCTCGCTTCTACATCTGTCGCAGTCAACAAATTACCCGTTGTGCAGATATTGCTGTCCAAGTTAACCGTTGTCGTAGTTGGATACTGTTGGAATGATTTTAACCAAGATGATTGGGAATTTGTGTTGTATAAATCACGATATTGGATTGAATCCGCAGTTGTGTTAATGGAGGAGGTAGCAGAGGCTGTGAACGATACCGTTACAAATGGGTCCACTTCAGATATACTCGAGAAGCTCCGGCATACAGTCTCGGGTTTGGATTCTTCTGCTTTAAAACTTGCAAGTAACGCACTTGTTGCGTTTTCTATGTTCTGCGGGCTCATTGGACAAGAAACTGTTGAAAACAAAAACGATCAAAATCCGTTAAGACCCGATAAATGGGACGTTATTAAAGATAAGATTCTACAAGGCGTTCTTCGGTTGCTCTTTTCGACAGGTGCAGCTGAGGCCATGGCTGGTTCGTATTCTCTAATGGCTTCTTCGGTTATAGCATCGAGTCGACTCGGTGACAGTTATTTCTGGGAGTTGGTTTCTTCGAGTGCGGTTGAATCTTCTTCTCATGCAAGAGAGCGAGCCGTGAAATCGTTTGATATGTGGGGGCTTAGCAAAGGAGTTGTTAGCTCTTTATACGCTATTCTCTTCTCGTCCGAACCGGTTCCGTATTTGCAGTATGCCGCTTATGTCATTCTTTCGAGTGAACCTGTTGCCGACTCGGCGTTTTTTACTCAAGAAAGTACCTCTTCGTTAAACGAAAGTGATGTTGAAGATAAAGATCCTCTCGCTGCGTCTTTAGAAACGAAGATTCAGCTACGAGAGGAGATTTCCGTCTTTCTCGAGAAATCACCGTTGGAGATTATTGAATCGGATTTGGTAGCCCCGGATAGAGTAAGTCCATTTCGACTAAAATCAACACTTTTTTCTTAAATTTCGACCTATTTACTTGTAAATCGGTCAATCTGATTATCGTTTTTTAATCTCGAATGGTAAAGTAAAAAAAAAAAAACGAGTTTACGAGGAAACAATCGGTAAAGTAAAAAAAAAAAGAGTTTACGAGGAAACAAGTAATTGGGTCGAATGTTGCCCAAAGTGTATTTTTAATGCAAAAATTCTAAATTGTTTTTATTTTAGAAGTTACAATCTTGGTGAAATAATACATGCTTTGTAGTTGTATGTGACCCATTAATTATTTACATAAGAGTAACGTACATGGATGGTCCCTGTGGTTTACCAAAATTTTGGATTTGGTCTCTAAGCTTTCTAAAAGTACATGGATGGTCCCAGTGGTTTGCACTTTGTAATGCATTACGTCCCGACTTTGCCAAAAGTCACATGGATGTTCCATGTGGTTTGCATTTTGCAGGGCGGTGCGAAAGAGGGGGGGGGGGGGGGGGGATGACTCAGAGCCTAGCCTCTTCGAGGGCCTGACATTTTTTATTTTTTTATAAATGTTTACGCTGTAAAACTTGGGATAAATACATTCTGAATCGAAAAACTTCATAATTAAACACGTGGCGTGGTGTGGTTACTTGGTTTCTTTAACAAGAAGCAGACGTAGGTTCTAATCCTGGCGTCACCTTGTTTTAGTTGAAATTTTCGACTTTTTTCTTATATATTAAATGCTGGTAGTTTACTTCCCAGATTATGCACAAAAATATGATTACTTAAACTAATTCTTGCATTATTATTCAGTATATGCTTTATTTAAACTTTGTTATATGTTCTTTAAAAAAAATAGATTTTCGGGGCCCGTATTTTCAATTGGCCCAGGGCTCATAGAATTTTGAGGTTTTTAGGAGACGGCCCTGGCACTTTGTAACATATATAGTCCCTAACTTGGACCTGCTGAAACCTTTATATTTGTTGGCTGGGGACTTAATGCGTTACAAAGTGCAAACCACAAGGACCATCCATGTACTTCTGGAAAGCTAGGGACCAAATCCAAAATTTTGGTAAACCACAGGGACCATCCGTGTACTTTACTCTTTACATAAGTTAAAGTTTTTGGAGAAAAAATATTTTTGAGGTCAAACTTGACCGGTTGCCCAACGACCCGCGCATTTACTAGTTTCTTTCTCCGTCATTTGTTTATTTCTAAAACTAATATATTGTTAAACTGGACAGGTGCATGTTTTTGTTGCTTGGTTGTTGACGTTACATCTACTCGCTTCACAATCATCTCCTACAAAGGAGAAGTTGATTCAACACATAAAAGACTCCTGCAATTCAATGATATTGGACTGCATCTTCCAACACATACCACTGGAATTGTGCGCTGCAAGTGTAAAGAAGAAGTTTTCTCAGCTTCCACCTGGCATTTCCGAGTTTGCACAAGCCGCATCTCGTGCAATCACAGACAACTCATTGCTCTTTGCTGTGGAATCCCTTTGGCCTGTTGGGCCCGATGGAGTGACATCATTTGCTGGTGCAATATATGGGTTGATGTTAAAAACGCTCCCTGCTTATGTTAGAGAGTGGTTTAATGATATACGCGATCACACATCATCTTCTGCAATAGAGTCGTTTACGAGAACATGGTGTAGTCCTCCTCTAATTGCAATTGAATTGTCTCAGGTGTGTTTTTGTCTCCTGTTAAATGTTATCCAATATCATCATTTAGAAAATGAACGTTTTTCGTAAATAATTGTTATTGCAGATCAAGAAAGCCAATCTCTCTGATGAGAATTTTTCAGTTAGTGTGAGCAAGTCTGCTAACGAGGTTGTTGCCACGTATACAAAAGACGAATCGAATATGGACTTGGTCGTTCGTCTCCCAACGTCTTATCCATTGCGACCCGTTGACGTGGAATGTACTAGAAGCCTTGGCATCTCTGAAGTCAAGCAAAGGAAATGGTTGCTTTCAATGATGTCATTCGTTCGTAATCAAGTAAGCCGTTGCTTTTCGTATTTGCTACATGTCCTTTTATTATAAATATGATGATTAGAGGTGGCTAGATAACAATTACGGCTAACCGCAACACAATATATTAATTAATTAATAATATGCAACGTTTAAAAATATATTTATATGCATGAGGGTAATAAACTAATAACTAACCTGTTACATTTGTTATATCTCAGAATGGGGCTTTAGCAGAAGCAATTAGAATATGGAAGAACAATTTCGACAAGGAATTTGAGGGCGTTGAAGAGTGTCCTATTTGTTACAGTGTGATTCACACATCAAATCATAGTCTTCCACGCCGGGCATGTCGGACCTGCAAGCACAAGTTCCATTCTGCATGCTTATACAAGTGGTTCTTAACTTCTAACAAGTCTAACTGTCCTCTATGCCAATCTCTGTTTTGACCATCCATTGAGGCTTTTGTAGATTTTTTATTATCATGCGGTTTTGACTTGAGTAATTTATGATCGCTTGCGGAGTATATATTGTCTTGAATGTGTGTAGAAAAGGGCTAATACTTATTTTGCAAACATGAAGCGAACAAAGTTTTACTTTTAAATTTACGAGTAAAGTACCATTTTGTGGTTTGGGCAATTTTGTTAGTATACTTTAAAGGTTTCGTTTATAGCCTACTTTTCACTATTGTTATTTTGGTCCAGCTGACTTAACCTCATCTATGAACTTCGTTAAGTCGGGCAATTTCATCTTTTTCTATTATGGCATAAGAAACAATGCATCACGCCGTATACGAATGCGAAATAATGTAAGATATGTGAACCTGAAACATGATACGTATCAAGATGTACTTGGTGTGTATATATATATATATCAATACACTAATAATATACCAAAAAAAAAATGTATGTATGATAGTTGTATTTAAATCAAAAAATTGACGTCAAATTTTCTTTTGGTGTAAAATATCCAACCCTTTTTAAGTTATTACATTAAATCAAAAAATTGACGTCAAATTTTCTTTTGGTGTAAAACTAGGGTTTTTACCCGCCGCGCATTGCGGCGGCGTCGAAAGTTAAAGTAACTCGTATTTATACAGTATATTTGACCCGACTCTTTACTTAAAAAAATTACATCGCCATCGAATGAAAACGTATCATATTTGACCCGACTTGCTTTCAAATACAGTTTACGAACGTACACAAAATAAGTATAAAACGTATTATTTTTTACCAGACTCGCTTGAGAAAAAAGTTTGTCAAAACGTGAGTCCTTTACGTTGAAACATGAATTTTAAAAGGACATGTACGTTAAAACCGCGATACACAGCGCGTTACGTCGGCGGCACCTTAGTTGTTTATAGCTGACGACACGTTATGTGATGTGATGCGTTAACCACATAAAACACGTGTTTGACGTATCCGATCAAACTCAGTGTAACCTGTATAAGCATTGTGGTTACAATGTACAATGATGAAATTAACATGTGATGCCCGCACGTGACAATGACATTACACGTTTTTGACTTTGTTACACACGGTACGTTCGTGAAATTAACGTCATTAGATATATATATATATATATATATATATATATATATATATATATATATATATGGCTCGCTCATCTCAGTGTAAAGTTGTAACAATATTTTAGACAACTGTGTAAAATCTTAAAAGTACTTTAGACATTAACATGGTAAGACATAGATAAAAAAATATATTAATGTGTGACACTATGGTCTAAAGTCGTAGAAGCAATTCAAATAAAATGAGACGTTAAGTTATTAAGTAGAAAAAGTTGGCAGATCAAAGTTGTCAATTACCAAAAGTTAAAAGTGAATGCTTAAGTTACCTAGTTTGAGAGTGTGAATTGAAAGAAGTAAAAGTATAGAGGTTAAAAAGTAAAAGCACAGAAATTAGAATTGTAATATATGAAAATTGAAAGGAGATAAATGTATAGGGGCTAAGTGTGTATTTTTGTAAAAGTTGAGGACTTAAAGACAAAGGTCCTCCACCGACCTTTGTCTTTAAGATTATATTTACCCTTGCCGCGCGTTGCAGCGGCAACGTCGCGTTTGCGACTTCGTTGCACACGTTCGATGATGCCATTAACATGTGGTGCCCGCATGTGACTTGACACGTTTTTTAACTTTGTTACACATGTTACGTTTAATGTGGTTAGTCAAAGATAAAAAAAGTAGAATGTCTTACACGTTATGGTGTAAATTCGTAAAAGTAATTTAAACAAAATAATTGAAATGTTGGAGAAGATGAAGTGTGAAGTTTTTAAGTAGAAAAAATAGGGCTCAAAGTTGTCAATTACCAAAAGTTAGAGGTCAATGTGTCACTTACCAAAGGACGAATGTTGAATGAATTAAATCTCTAAAGTTGGATGCCTTGCATATTGCGGTGTAAATTTGTTTTTTGTTTTTTTGTTTAATTATTTCTTATTATATAACTATTGTTTTTTTTCCAGTTTTTTACATCGAAATAATAATTTAATATAGAGAATGGAAACCAGTTTTAATAATGCCATAGGAGATCTAAAATAAAAGAAAAATTAAAATACGGGGTTTGTGTACAAAACGGAAATTTTTTGTCACGTGAGAAAGGCATGGTCGGAACCACCGACCTTTATATCTTTTATATTATATAAATATCCAACCCTTTTAAGTTATTACATAAAAACTTATTTTATAAAAATTAAACAAATATAAATAGGTTAAACAAATCAATTTGCAAACCTGTTGAGTTAGGTTGGACATACAACTCTTTACGTATACTTAAGATATCCTTTTACCTTTACCTATATCTAAATTTTCACAAATGTTCATGTTCTTTTGTTATCCAAAATCTTTAAAAAAGGACCTAGGCTTGATTTTATAGATCTGCTATGTTTAAGTTAAACCATTTAAACATATGTAAATTCTATATATATATCATCATCAGGATACTCAGTAAATCCTATTAATAGCAAAGCTAAGGTTGGGTCTGAGGAGGGTAAGATGTAGACAGACTTAAATCTACACCGTAGGAATAGAGAGGCTGCTTCCAGTGAGACCCCGGCTCGATGGTAGTTTTGTATCAAGTCTTGGACATAAGACACATAACACTCGGCAATTATGTCACACCCCCAAAATCCACACGCGAAGTATCACCGCATGGAGGCGTGACATGACCAGGATCAAGCCACCAATCATATTGAACAATGTAATATAATAAAGATAAACCAACCACAATATAATTGGTGTCCAAAATAAATTAACCAAATTCAAGTATCAGCAGAAGCATAAAATGTAAAACCAAATTATAAGTTTTAAAAGTTCAAATGTTCCACATGGAACTCAACATTTCCATGTCCCACAACGATTCTTCCCCATGCAAGCTCCAGCTAAGTACCTAATGACCTGCAAAGCATGTAGTAACGAGTCAACAACAAAATTGAGCGAGTTCACAGTTGGGTGTTTGTTTAAGTTATTCCAAAAACATAGTTTCCTTTAACCGGCACCCTTGCCGTGGGGGCTACCCCATAGTTGAAAACGTGTTTGGTTTAATCCCTTTTTCTCTGGCAATCCAGCCGTGGGGGCTACTCCATGTTTACACTACTAGACTCGTTACCATATCGACCACTGACTTTAGTCATGTTTATGTGCCCTTAGCGTCAATGGCTATCATCATTGACGTGCCCAGATCCATTAGTTCACGCCCGTCCTCTGCGGCACGGTGTGAGGCTTGTCAGACCTAAATAGCGCTATCTAACTAATGACCCGCTCGCCATTGGCCCGGCGATGAAGTCGATATAAAAGGAGGGACTTCGTGATAGAGTTTTGGTCTAGTGAAATTTAAACTGTCCAAGAGGACGAGGAATTACATTCCTTAACCCGTACTGTCCTACCCAAGAAGGACGGGGAATCCATATTCCTTAACCCATTCCCAACCCACCGGGAATTACCATGCTTTGTAGAAAGTGTGAACTCACCTTAGGTTAGCTCGGCAGATAAACGAAAGGTCAAATCGAGCTGCTAGGGGTCAACCCCGTCCTAACATGGTTACCATACAAGTCAGGTCTAGGTTCAAGTAATGCACGTATGTTTGCACAGATTTATCAAATCAAGACATGTAACAATCATGGCATGCATGGCATACATTTAGAACATGTTAAACAGATCAGTAACTAAGCCCAAGGTTTAACTTGTGCGATCCAAATGGTTTGGGCCGAACCATTTGTGCGATTCACTACTGAAGCCCAACAAACACCCCGGCCCAACATTAAGAAGCCCAACAGTATACACAGCCCAAACAAATAAACAGAGACCAACTCGTGCGGTCCAGTTCAGCTTGTGCGACTGGACAAAACTTGTGCGATTAAACTTGGGCCTTGAGGCCCAACAGTAAAACAGTTCAAGTAGTTTGTGTGTGGCCCAAGCCTTGTGCGATCGGCACTGTCTTGTGCGATCCACAAGGTCTTATGCGATCATGCATATCTAAACAGTACCCTGTGCTTTAATGATTGTACCTAGCTTGCGCGATTAGCTCTTATGCGATCAGATCAGATCTTGTGCGATGGGAAGCTTGTGCGATTAGTCCCTTACACGAAATAGGTTTCGTGTGGTTCATGCAAGCTTATGCGAATCATGTTTTGTGTGACTTGTGCGATTGGTTATCTAAAATCCGAATTTCATGCATATCAGTTACACATTTATCTTTGCAAATCAATTCCAACAGTTTCCATATTTGCACACAATCAATCAACACCATCACAGTTTCTACCCAATCCTTTATTCGATCAAATCAAGGTTTTCATCCATTAATCCCTATGAACACTAATCATGTTCAAGGCATAGCAACAATTTATAATAATAAGCTATAATAACACGGTTCATGTTCTTTGATTACTAGCATGCATACTAACATAACAATCCCCACAATTCATTCAATGATTAACATATCACAATCGGTTATCATTCATTCGGTTCCAGATCATCAATCACATAATCATCAACTCTAAATCAGTCTAAACACCTACACAAGTGAGTCGATCTACATGAACAACCTTAGTGATTTACAATCATAAGCAATCATATATCATTCTCTAAATCATTATGTGGAAACATGTAGATCACAACATCAAGTAATATACAATTAATAATTAAAACACTAACCGGAAAGCCAAAGAACTAGGTTGATCGAGATGGGGGCTTCGGCTATGAGGATTGCCGTCGAACAAGAGAGAGATGAGAGGAGAGAACTAGGGTTTGGTGTATGTTAAGTGTTTGCAACTAATGAGAGAACAACCCCCCCACTAATGGGTATGTCTTAGCTTAAATAGGTGGGTGGCCGAACCCATCATGGGCTGCCCATTGGTTTCAGATTCAAAGGGTGTGGGCCGAGAGTGATGTGCCCAAGAGGGCTTGTGTGATTTGGCTCGTGTTGTGCGATCGGGTTCACGTTGTGCGACTACATTATACATACATATATAACACACATTCACTTAACATGTAATATAACATTCAAACTCATGACATTACATTGCAACAAACACATAAGTTAATCATAGAACGTTTATACAGGTTACACCAAAGTATCAAGAAAGGTTCTGAGATACGAGTTGTCACATTATCCCCAAGTTGAAAGAAATTTCGTCCCGAAATTTAGCACGTACTCACTGAGGAAGCTAGTTAAGTTGCATGGTTTCCTGGTTTTCCTGGGGTGTCACATCCTTCCCCTGTTGGTTTGGAATTTCATCCCGAAATTCCGCAGTAGCTTCAGCCTCAGTAGTGGTTTCACAGTTCACGAACAACTGGGGATACTTGTGTTTCATTTGATCTTCGCGTTCCCATGTAAACTCTGGGCCACGACGGGAGTTCTAACGAACTTGAACAAGAGGTATTCTGGTACGTTTGAGAATCTTAACTTCTCGGTCAGTAATCTCTACTGGTTCCTCGACGAATCGCAGCTGATCGTCGATAGTGAGCTCCTTGAGAGGAACTATGAGGGTCTCATCTGACAGGCACTTCTTCAGATTCGACACGTGGAAAACGTTGTGAACTCCGCTGAGTTCTTCTGGTAGGTTCAACTTGTAAGCGACTTTGCCAACTCTCTCAATGATTTCGAACGGTCTGACATAACGCGGATTGAGTTTGCCTCGTTTGCCAAAATGAACTACACCTTTCCAAGGCGAGACTTTGAGTAGCACACGATCCCCGACCTGGAACTCGAGTGGTTTCCTACGCTTATCAGCGTAGCTTTTCTGACGGTCACGAGCTGCCGCCATTCGTTGTCGTATCTGAGCAATCCTTTCTGTTGTGTCTACCATAAGTTCTGGGCCAGTGACCTGGCTATCACCAACCTCTGCCCAGTAAAGAGGTGATCGGCATTTACGTCCATACAATGCCTCAAACGGAGCGGCCTGGATACTGGTGTGGTAACTGTTATTATCGAGAACTCCACTAACGGGAGATGCTTTTCCCAGCCGTTACCAAAGTTGATTACACATGCCCTAAGCATGCCTTCAAGGGTTTGGATGGTGCGTTCAGACTGCCCATCCGTTTGCGGGTGATATGCTGTGCTCATGTCTAAACGTGAGCCAAAGGATTTGTGCATAGCTTGCCACAGTTCGGAAGTAAAACGTGCATCACGATCAGAAATAATAGAGGTTGGCACTCCGTGCCTCGATACTACTTCCTTTAAGTAAACGTCTGCTAAAGTAGAGAACTTGTCTGTTTCTTTGATAGCCAAAAAGTGTGCAGACTTAGTCAATCGATCCACTATCACCCAAATAGTGTCATTTCCGCGTTGAGATCTAGGCAGACCAGTAACGAAATCCATGGAAATTTGCTCCCATTTCCATGTCGGGATCTCTGGTTGTTGCAGTAGGCCTGATGGTTTCTAATATATTCACTCTTGACTCTCACACAAGTCAAGCATTTGTTGACGTAGGTTGCTATATTGGCCTTCATGCTAGGCCACCAATACGTAGTCTTGAGATCGTGGTACATCTTATCAGAACCAGGATGTACCGAGTAACGAGACTTGTGTGCTTCATCCATCACAAGCTCACGTAAGTTTCCATAAAGTGGAACCCATATGCGCCCTGTTACGTAGTAAGCGCCGTCTTCCTTTTGTTCTAATCGTTTCCTTGATCCTCGTAGAGACTCGGCCCTAATATTCTCTGTTTTCAATGCTTCCACCTGAGCATCTCGTATCTGAGTAGGAAGACTAGATTGGATGGTAAGTTGTAACGCTCGCACACACTTAGGTGTAGTATCCTTTCGACTGAGGGCGTCAGCCACAACATTGGCTTTGCCTGGATGGTACTTGATCGCGCATTCGTAATCATTCAAGAGCTCAACCCATCGTCGTTGTCGCATGTTTAACTCCTTTTGCTTGAAGATATGCTCGAGACTCCTGTGATCGGTGTAAATGGTGCACTTGGTACCATACAGGTAATGTCTCCATATCTTAAGAGCAAAAAACACTGCTCCCAACTCCAAGTCGTGCATAGTGTAGTTCCTTTCGTGAACTTTAAGTTTGTGTGATGCGTAAGCAATGACCTTGTCACGTTGCATCAACAAACAACCAAGTCCTTGGATGGACGCGTCGCAATAAACCACAAAATCATCTGTGCCTTCAGGCAATGAGAGAATAGGTGCGCTACACAGTCTATCCTTTAAGTGCTGAAACGCAGTTTCCTGGGCATCACCCCAACGATAGGTGACACCCTTCTGAGTTAGCAAAGTGAGAGGTTGCGCAATCTTGGAGAAATCCTTGATAAACCTTCTGTAGTAGCCCGCCAAACCCAAGAATTGGCAAATTTCTGTTGGTGTTCTAGGTGCAGGCCAATTCCTGATTGAGTCAACCTTGGATGGATCAACATGAATCCCATCCTTGTTTACCACGTGGCCTAGGAAATGGACTTCACGAAGCCAGAAGTCGCATTTTGAGAACTTAGCATAAAGCTGTTCTGTTCGAAGAAGTTCCAGAATAAGTCGCAGATGTTGCTCGTGTTCCTCCCGACTCTTGGAATAGATCAGGATGTCGTCGATGAAAACAATAACGAACCTGTCCATGTAGGGTTTGCACACTCGGTTCATAAGATCCATGAAGACCGTAGGTGCGTTTGTCAACCCGAATGGCATGACCAAAAACTCATAGTGTCCATAACGAGTTCTAAATGCTGTTTTGGAGACGTCCTCATCTCGGACTCTCAGCTGGTGATATCCCGATCTCAGATCAATCTTTGAATAGAAGCTCGACCCTTGCAACTGGTCGAATAGGTCATCAATACGTGGAAGAGGATAGCGATTCTTCACGGTCACTTTGTTGAGTTCACGGTAGTCAATACACATTCTGAAGGTACCGTCTTTCTTCTTCACGAATAGCACTGGAGCTCCCCAGGGCGAAGAGCTAGGATGAATAAAACCCTTATCCAAGAGCTCTTATAGTTGCGTGGACAGTTCTTCAAGTTCTGATGGAGGTAAACGATATGGTGCTCGAGCTATGGGCGCTGCTCCAGGAGCTAGCTCGATTTGAAACTCGACTTGTCGGTGAGGCGGAAGACCAGGTAATTCCTCAGGAAAGTCACGCACAATCGGAAAATCTTCTATCTTCTTCTCCTTCGTTGAGGTATCAGTAACGAGAGCCAAAATAGCAGTGTGGCCCTTCCGCAAACACTTCTGAGCCTTAAGGAAAGAGATGATGCTCACAACAGCACCACTCTTGTCGCCACGAATCATGAGAGGTTCATCACCTGAACGAGGAATACGGACAATCTTCTCGTTGCAAAGAATCTCTGCTTGGTGTTGGGATAACCAATCCATCCCAATGACAACGTTGAAACTACCCAGAACGATAGGAATGAGGTCGATAGAGAAGGTCTGATTAGCAAGAACAAGATTACAACCCTTGACTACGTGTGTGGCCTCTAAACTTTTACCATTAGCTAGCTCTACAGTGTGCTTGGTGTTCAAAAGTGTTGGGGTACGCTTAAGCATTTGACTAACTTTTAAGGACACATAACTAGTATCGGTAGCCGAATCAAATAAAACAGAAACATAGAAGTCGTCCAGTAGGAACTTACCCGTCACGACGTTGGGATCGTTCCTTGCATCACCTTGTCCAATCACAAAAACACGACCCCTGGCACCATTTCCGTTGTTACCACCATTGTTTCCATCCCCTGGTTGTTATTGTTGTTGTTGTTCTGATTCTGGTTCAGTTGGGGACAGTCTCTCTTGAAGTGGCCTTCAGCTCCACACTGAAAGCACCCTTTGTTGATACCTTGCTGCTGCTGCTGGCGTTGATTCTGTGGGGTTTGTTGTTGCTGACGATTCTGATTCGCGGGGTGTAAACTCCTGCAATCCTTTGCTGCGTGGCCTGGCTTGTTGCACCGATGACAGTTACTCCTGGTGCTTGGTCCGCTGTGGTGGATTCCCCTGTACCCACCTTGACTTTGGTTGCCAGACGATTGACTAGGGCTCTTGTAGTTATCAGTCTTTCCCTGATGAGACTGAGACTGAACTGAAGTTGATCCCTTGCTTGAGACTCCATCCCACTTGCGCTTGCTGTCGGTGGGAGCATCAGAAGCAGTAGTAGTACCAATACGCTTGGGCAGCCTGTTCTGCTCGACTGCCTGATCCGTAAGACGATGAGCCAAACGAACAACTTGCCGGATAGTAGCGAGGTTAGCTGAAGTCACATGGCTTTGGATTTCTGGCACTAAACCCTTAAGATACAGCTCGATACGCTTGATAGGAGGGTCCACCATAGTAGGACACAACACGGCCAGTTCATTCGACCTCTTCGTATACGCCTCAATTTCAGACCCCGTCATCTTTAGGTTGTAGAACTCCACTTCCAGTTTGTGGATGTCATCACGACTACAATACTCTTCCTTGATCAAATCCTTGAAGTCGTTCCATGGGGTGGCATTAGCAGCAACCAACCCCAGCATCTGAACCTGAGCGTTCCACCACGTGAGCGCTACACCTTCGAGAGTACCAGTGGCATATTTCACCCTACGAGCCTCAGGGCATTCACACATCTTGAAAACAGATTCGAGCTTCTCGAACCAGTGGAGGAGACCTACAGCTCCTTCGGTACCACTGAAGGTACTAGGTCGACAGTCCATAAAGGTTTTGAAAGTGCACACCGGGGGCTGTGCAGGTTGACCTCCTGCCTGAGCGGCTGCAAGTGCCGCAGTAACTTGTTCATTGATCAAAGCCGTCAGCTGGGCTTGTGTTAGGTTAATACGTCCACTCATGATCTTCACAATAAAGAGAGCATAAGTGAGAAAAGTGTCATGATAATGCGTACGTGTGGAGTGACAGAAGAGAGTAAACACGCAGTGTTGCAGGCAATCGTTACGATGTTATCTAAGCATACCATGAACAATGTTCTATGTAAACTAACAAGCAGGCAATATAAATGTAAATTATATCACCTATAGTGTCGAGCCTTGCATGTGGAGCGAAGCGTCATTGTGGATCGTTGAGCACTGTACAGGTTATAGTCTGGTTTTATCAAAACTTTTCCCCTTTTTAAAACCAAGTTCACTATAATCAATGGCTCTGATACCAATCTGTCACACCCCCAAAATCCACACGCGAAGTATCACCGCATGGAGGCGTGACATGACCAGGATCAAGCCACCAATCATATTGAACAATGTAATATAATAAAGATAAACCAACCACAATATAATTGGTTCCAAAATAAATTAACCAAATTCAAGTATCAGCGGAAGCATAAAGTGTAAAACCAAATTATAAGTTTTAAAAGTTCAAATGTTCCACATGGAACTCAACATTTCCATGTCCCACAATGACTCTTCCCCATGCAAGCTCCAGCTAAGTACCTAATGACCTGCAAAGCATGTAGTAACGAGTCAACGACAAAATTGAGCGAGTTCACAGTTGGGTGTTTGTTTAAGTTATTCCAAAAACATAATTTCCTTTAATTGGCACCCTTTCCGTGGGGGCTACCCCATAGTTGAAAACGTGTTTTGTTTAATCCCTTTTTCTCTGGCAATCCAGCCGTGGGGGCTACCCCATGTTTACACTACTAGACTCGTTACCATATCGACCACTGACTTTAGTCATGTTTATGTGCCCTTAGCGTCAATGTCTATCATCTTTGACGTGCCCAGATCCATTAGTTCATGCCCGTCCTCTGCGGCACAGTGTGAGGCTTGTCAGACCTAAATAGCGCTATCTAACTAATGATCCGCTCGCCATTGGCCCGACGATTAAGTCGATATAAATGGAGGGACTTCGTGATAGAGTTTTGGTCTAGTGAAATTTAAACTGTCCAAGAGGACGAGGAATTACTTTCCTTAACCCGTACTGTCCTACCCAAGAAGGACGAGGAATCCATATTCCTTAACCTATTCCCAACCCACCGGGAATTACCATGCTTTGTAGAAAGTGTGAACTCACCTTAGGTTAGCTCGGTAGATAAATGAAAGGTCAAATCGAGCTTCTAGGGGTCAACCACGTCCTAACATGGTTACCATACAAGTCAGGTCTAAGTTCAAGTAATGCACGTATGTTTGCACAGATTTATCAAATCAAGACATGTAACAATCATGGCATGCATGGCATACATTTAGAACATGTTAAACAGATCAATAACTAAGCCCAAGGTTTAACTTGTGTGATCCAAATGGTTTGGGCCGAACCATTTGTGCGATTCACTACTGAAGCCCAACAAACACCCCGGCCCAACATTAAGAAGCCCAACAGTATACACAGCCCAAAAAAATAAACAGAGACCAACTCGTGCGGTCCAGTTCAGCTTGTGCGACTGGACAAAACTTGTGCGATTAAACTCGGGCCTTGAGGCCCAACAGTAAAACAGTTCAAGTAGTTTGTGTGTAGCCCAAGCCTTGTGCGATCGGCACTATCTTGTGTGATCCACAAGGTCTTGTGCGATCATGCATATCTAAATAGTACCATGTGCTTTAATGATTGTACCTAGCTTGTGCGATTAGCTCTTATGCGATCAGATCAGATCTTGTGTGATCTGATCTTGTGCGATGGGAAGCTTGTGCGATTAGTCCCTCACACGAAATAGGTTTCGTGTGGTTCATGCAAGCTTGTGCGAATCATGTTTCGTGTGACTTGTGCGATTGGTTATCTAAAATATGAATTTCATGCATATCAGTTACACATTTATCTTTGCAAATCAATTCCAACAGTTTCCATATTTGCACACAATCAATCAACACCATCACAGTTTCTACCCAATCCTTTATTCGATCAAATCAAGGTTTTCATCCATTAATCCCTATGAACGCTAATCATGTTTAAGGCATAGCAACAATTTATAATAATAAGCTATAATAACACGGTTCATGTTCTTTGATTACTAGCATGCATACTAACATAACAATCCCCACAATTCATTCAATGATTAACATATCACAATCGGTTATCATTCATTCGGTTCCAGATCATCAATCACATAATCATCAACTCTAAATCAGTCTAAACACCCTACACAAGTGAGTCGATCTACATGAACAACCTTAGTGATTTACAATCATAAGCAATCATATATCATTCTCTAAATCATTATGTGGAAACATGTAGATCACAACATCAAGTAACATACAATTAATAATTAAAACACTAACCGGAAATCCAAAGAACTAGGTTGATCGAGATGGGGGCTTCGGCTATGAGGATTGTCGTCGAACAAGAGAGAGAGGAGAGGAGAGAACTAGGGTTTGGTGTGTGTTAAGTGTTTGCAACTAATGAGAGAACAACCCCCCACTAATGGGTATGTCTTAGCTTAAATAGGTGGGTGGCCGAACCCATCATGGGTTGCCCATTGGTTTCAGATTCAAAGGGTGTGGGCCGAGAGTGATGTGCCCAAGAGGGCTTGTGTGATTTGGCTCGTGTTGTGCGATCGGGTTCACGTTGTGCGACTACATTATACATACATATATAACACACATTCACTTAACATGTAATATAACATTCAAACTCATGACATTACATTGCAACAAACACATAAGTTAATCATAGAACGTTTATACAGGTTACACCAAAGTATCAAGAAAGGTTCTGAGATACGAGTTGTCACAAATTAAGACAAAAGCTAATTAGTGCATGTACTCCCTTGTCTTTCGGCTACCAACGCCACCACATGATGCATGATTAACCATCTCCCTCTTGTAACATTATTTTCACGAAATTAGTAAAATAACGTTAAAATTAGTGCACTTTCACTTTTGCCCCCGAGCGCCCACACATATATTCATTATATGCGCATACCGTAAGCGGGACATAAAATTCTGTACATATATATGTAAGTTAGATATTTACATATGGTCTAAGATTTGAGGATACTTCATCAGGTTCTTGGTTTTACTTCAAAAAAATTCAAAGAAAAACATGAGATCGATTTTGTAGAAGTGACAAGAAATATACAAGGTTCCTTTTTGATGTGGGTTGTTTCGAAACCAAATATTTATGTTTTTTTTCCTAATATATCTTTAATGTCTTAAACATAAATCACCAATTATCTCTACATCATTTATGAGCTACAATGAACAGTGCCACTATTATTCGTCATATTTTTGCATCACGTGTCCATGCCACGGTGTCTCTTTCTTTTGCGCTGCTGCTTTGTCTCTTTCTTTTGATTTTCTACTGATGAGAGAGAGATCGGCTCGAAGATAGCAGAAGAAGAGAATTTTCAATTAATTACATCTAGTTGGTTAATTATAGTCATTGATCAATCATAATCAATGCTTATTAGGTATATGCATTAAAAAAAAGCTTCCATAAGATCTATACCTTATTTTTTTGAACGGCCAACAAAACATATTCATAAAACTAGCAAGATGCTAGCAAGCAAAATCCAGAATACATTGTCCAAAACTACAACCCGAAGAGAAAAAATACAACCGGCCAAAAAACGAAACACAAAAAAACCCCAACTACGCCATTTTCATTGCACTAGGAGAGTTTCCATTAAAGAAGAGAATTTATGAAAACTCGTAATAACCACTGATATCATAATTGGAACAATACTAAAGGATTTCTTTTAGATGAGAACCTCTATAATTTAATATTCGATAAATTAATAATCTCGATAAAACTAATAATTTGTTCGGTCACAACTTGGGACCAGTACAAAATTGGACCCCAATCGATAAAATAATAAGATAATAATATTTTGAAATACCAATGTAAATATATTGGTCCAGCAAAACTATAAATTAAGAATTACTAAAATATTCCAAAATTCTAGGATTGTCTAGTAAAAAATGAATCTATAGTCACTTGTTTTTTGGTGAACTTCAAATCTATATTGAGTTCATCTTTAAATCTCCCCATTGCACTCAAGAGTCGAGGCACTGTATTCTCGTATTGCAACAAAAAAGTTGTGAAGAGTTGTCGCCGCTTGCAATTCTTCTTTCCGAGTGAGCGGTTCCAAAGGTACTGAATCATCATCAACTTCATCATGAACCGTATTTCTTCAATGCTTTGAACCTCGTAACATTCATTATTTTCACCTGGATAATCCAATAACTCATTCACATCCATTTTGTGCCGATAATGCATTCCCGTAATCAAGTTCTCAAGCTCACGAATGTCTTCTCCAGAATTTACATCGTTTAAATCATTTGAGCCGGTTGGATTAGCCGAACGAATTTTACAGTGTCGAAAGCAATTTTAAATTAATAATTTATTAATTTATCGATATAATAATATCTCATTAAATTAATAAAATATCTCAGTCCCAACATTACTAATTTATAGAGGTTTTATTGTAATTGTTTCTAATAGCAGAAAAACCAACACCAATGTGCTTGACATCATCAAATGTGGGGTTAGCTCACTTGGTAGAGGCTTATACCTCTTAGAGGGGAGGTCATAGGTTCAAATCTAAGCCAATGTGTAATTTAGATTTATTAGTGTAATTAGTAGGAGTAACATTTGCCACTAAAAAAAGTGATTGACATCGATTTGCTGATAACAAATAAAATTAATTCATAGTTTCTTGTAAAATCATTGTCGACAACCTATAAACACACACGCATAACATCATCACCCAGGACAAGTAAGGGGTTGTTTGGTAGCATCTGAATGGTCATTAAGAGGCTACCTCTTAATGGAACCATTAAGAATTTTACAAATGAGAAGGTAGAAGAATGTGACATGTGATTATTTACCATTCAGAGGTTACCTATTAACCATTCAGACTTGAGGTTACCTCTTATTCATTCAGAGGTTTTAAACCATTAAGAGGTAGCATCTGAATGGTCATTAAGAGGCTACCAAACAGCCCCTAAGAAAACCTAATCACCAAATCTAGGTCTAAACAAGACCTTCGCATCATACCTTGATACGACTAGCCTATGCCTGTAAGCCTATGGTAACACCATATTGTGTAACTTACGTAACTCTCTAGTTTCCACTAAGGAGAACTACTTTCATATTTGCACACTTGGATTCCATATTTGTATGGCAATATATTAATCTTGTACGACAATATTAAGAATATAAATCTTTGAAGAGTGTAAGAACGAAATACTAAAGACTATGTAGAGAAAAGACACAACAAAAGAAGGTAGATAAGACATTATGGTAGATACAATATGTTAAGAAAACCAAGTTAAAAAGAAGGTAGATAAGTGTTAGTTCAGAGTTTGATACTTGTAAACAAATATTGATTAATAAAAATATAATTCACAAGTAGAAAATCATCATCAACATTGCTTTTCAATTATAATTCAATGATTACAATATGTTTTACAAATTCCCCTCAGTCGATCACGTAAACAAATTTGTTCGTGCAAGAGAAAATGTGATGTGTGTGATAAATAAATCACTAACATGTGTGATCTATTTATACTAAGTACGAAAACTCTGTTTAGTGATTGACTGACATCACCCTGATAGGGACATCTAACATTTCTAACAGAAAAGATTTCATAGATGTTTGCAAACATCTGTGCAAATGCTAACATCTGTTCTAACTAGTCTAAACATTGTTACAAGATAAATACTGTTACATTGAGAAACCATTGTCTAGACTATCATCTGTTGCTGTGATCCAAACATATGTTTGGCCAGACAAATGTTTGGTCTTCTTCATCAGACCTTTGACTTCAACCAAACTTTAGCCTTCAACATATATTGTTTCTTCTTGAACAACGGTTCCAGGGCTTGAACAGAGGTTTGATTTGTCTTCAACAGATGTTCTGATTAGGTGTTCAAGATTCACTGTCTTTGGGGAGAGACTGGTTCAATCTTTGGTTTATTTCTTGATCAGTGGATCATGTTTTGGCTTTTGAATATCATCTGCTTTTTGTAGGTCCAACAATCTTCCCCTGGAATAGATGATGCCAAAACAGATGTTTATTGAATCAATCTTTATTTCTCTTCATCTTAATTCTGATTTGTGCTTTAAAATGCTTTTCAAACCTTTCAGAAAGTAAGTCATTAGCATCCTTTTCTAGTGGAAGATTCAATACATCTTGCAGATCTTCAATTTTTAAGCTCATCACAATATTCATTGAAGTCTCTTTCACTTTCCTATTTGCCCTGACTATTGTCAATTCATGGTTGGCTTTGTCTGAGGACCATTTTTTAATTCTAGAGGCAGAAGGGGTTACCGGGAGTGATGTTATTGGAAGAGGTGAGGGAATATGCATTCCCATGACTTGCCCTAACAGTTCTGCTGGATTGGCATCAGGATGCCCATACATTATCACATATTTTTATCCCTTCCTTTCTAAGATCATATTCATATCTTTTTGTAACACCTCGAAAATTCGTGTTCAAAGATTTAACGACACGTGTCATGTAAGACAAAAGTATTATAAACCCGGATCCAATTTTTGATGTATGGCAGGATTTAAAAGTGTCGTCATGTTGAATTATACCTCTGAACGACCTCATATAAATCCCAAGACCCTAATAATTATTATAAACATCTGATATAATCCGGTAAATACCCCCAATAATTGAATTCAAAGTGCAAGATAGGATCCTATGGGATTTCTACGGTAAACCTCCATTTTCGGCACTTTCAAAAGGATTCAATGGAACATGGCCAAATGGTGGGGTATATAACTGTTCAAGGCACATTATAGAGGCCCCTTACTGATAAAATAATGTCCCAAATTCGAAATAAGTGGTTGCCTGTTCGGATGTTTGAAAAGCCAAGTTTTTGTTTTCTGCCAAAGGCTTGCGCATCGCAAGGGTCGATCCTTACGGTGCGCAAGGTGTTGCCAGCGACAGCAAGTTGGCTGTTTTGCTGTTTAAGCGCAATACTTGACCTTTAAACGATTTTACTCATCTTTCTTGACCCCTAAACAACCCCTAAACATCTAGGGACACTTGTTAGTGAGTTGTGGTCAGTGGTAGACTTGTGTGTCAACATTTTATGGTGATTTGATCACTATATAAAGCTCCTAAGTTGCAAGCTTTCTTCACACCTTCATTCTTGCATTCCTGATCACTTCTGGAGCTCAAGACTTCTCTCAAGTGATCTCTAGTCGTTCATAGGACTCTTGTAAGTATACTTAACCTTTCTTAATTAAGTTTTAGCTTAGTTTTAGCTTAAAAGTCAAACCGTCGTAATTAACGGTTGACTTAACGATTAATCACTAATGGTCCAGTGAATTGTCGAATTGAAAGTAGTTATAAGTTGGTAATTATGTGGGTAATAAACCCTTAAAAGGGTTCCCCCTGATTCCCACTCTAACTAGGTCTAATGTCGGGTCAAACTTGCGATTAAAAAGTCAACAGGATACTTAAATTCTAAATTATGCATAATTAGCAATGTAGAACATATACAACCTGTTTGATCATTATTATAACTTAGTAATTAGTATAAGAACATGTCTAAACATGTTTAACCCGACAATTTTCTGTAAAGACCTGGTTCGGAACCGAAAGTCACATAGTTTGACTTTCACTTTGACTTTCAGTTCTGACCCGTTTAGGCATGTTTTAGAAATTCCCTAGAGCTTTAATTGGACCAGGTTACATGCTAGTATAACCCTCTGTGATTATACACCTCGGTTCATTAGTTATCCGATTAATACGCATGATTCCGTTAATTGCTCATATGTTGACCATTATGCCCTTTTCACCTTAAAACGTGATTTTTGAAAATGTAAAAGAGTAGAAACTTTAATTATTGATATATAAACTCGCACCCAAAATTTGACATCAGTTTGAGGTGTAGATTGAAAGTTATGCTCATCAGCGTAATTAGAAGCTTCTTTAGCGATTAAACGCCGTAATTAGCATATAGCCTAATTACACCTACTTTTTGATATCAAAATTAATACCCACTGATGTAATATATTATTTTGGGATTTTTGAAGATTTTTAATTAATTTTAGGCTGAGCGTAACTCATAGTCGTAGGCTTAATCTGGTAATTGTCGGTTTTGCCCTTACGGGCTATAAAATGAGTTTTACATATCTAATCGACTCCAAACCTTTTTCTACTGATCTTAAATGATAAATAAATTATTTTAAGCCTTCTGGAATGAAAAAAATATCAGCTTTATGTATATAATCCGGAAACGGCTCCTAATCACCTTTCTAAGTGTTTTTAATGCATAGTATGTACTAGAACTATTTTAGACATACAAGGGTTGATACCTACTGATATTTTAGGTAAATTATAATGTTTTAACAGTAAGCAAAAGTTGTTTAACTCAGACTTCAGTTTTGAGCTTCACGTCTTATGTGAAATTACCAAAATGCCCCTACGGTGCATAGTTTGATTATAATTGGTAAATTCACATATATACTTTACCCTACTGTTATAACTTAGTAAAATAAGTATTTTTGCTGATTATATCAGACCTGTAACTCAGGTAAATACTTAAACTCTTTTATAACCTTTTAAATGACCAAACTACCCCTACGGGGCATAGTTTGTGTTTAAATACATTTCGGGCATAATGAAAGACATCTTACTAATGTCACAACATATTTGAGGCATAATTAACTTAGGAAACCTATATATGGCTCTCATGAATACCCGTTACGCTTATTACACGTTCGGTACGGTTTATGTAACTAGTTTACATAAATTAGCCGAAACGGGTCAAACCTTATCGGTTTTATCTCAAAATTCAGAGTGTGTATGAAATACCCATATTAAGCAAGTCTCCGAACTTGTCGGGTCTAAATCACATTCTATCCGGTCTTCGATTAATCATGCGTTTGAACCGTATATTTCCTTAAGACTAACCGGTCTAAGCTTAGGCTTAATTAAAAGACCCGTTAGCATTCTAATTGGTTATTTATACCATCATTCCAGGCTAGAGCCTTCCGGTAAATTGTACCTACGCTTACTTAAGTGAATACGGCTGAGTTATTAAATTCTTGCTATTTAAGACAGGAGCTAGCTCAGGTAAATACTCTTAACTTATTTTCCCTATACGGGCTTGGGATACGGTATTATAAAAATACCACTTGGTCGGGTATTGAATATTTAGTCGAATTGTGATTAAATTATTGAGGTAACCCGGTTTAATCTGTATTGTTTGAAATAAAGGCCTTTAGGGGTTAATGACCATGCCCTGGATATCCTTGACATCATTGTATTATAAAATGGCCACGCCTTATACACAGGGTGTAGGCATACACCTGACAGTTGCATAAGGAAAAACGGTATCTCACTCTCTTGTGGGCCTATACTTGTGGCGTGTCTGTTAATCTGACTCGGTTTCTACATCGAGCCCTGAACGTATAACGAACATATAAATCTGTATACAAGATTATAAATATAATTGTCCCAAGTATAAAAGATTAATTTTGCCTCTGTGCATTTTAATCAAATTATAAAAGATATTTTGTGCCACGTGCATTCAAATCAATTTTATTGAACCTTTTCAAAATGAGTCGGTTGAGTGTATTTACCAGTGAAAACTGACGTATTTTCCAAAAGTGTTAAGTGACAGGTACTGAACGTAATTGGCTGGAAGCTCAGGGCGTTTATAAGGAATCTTGCAAGTTCTTGGCGCCTAAAGTCTGTTGAACAATGTTTATGTTTTAAGATCCGCCTATGGATCCTTTACTTTCCGTTGTAATACTGGATATTACTTTAAATTCGGATTGTAATATATATTTATCTTTTGCTTCCGCTGTGCATTTATATATTGTGTTGTTTGACTATTATGTTGCCAACCACGTCACGATACTCCCCACCGGGCCCACCGGTCAAACGTGGAAATATCGGGGTGTGACAGGTTGGTATCAGAGCCAACACTGAGTGAATTAAACGCTAGCCTTTTGCGTTTAATCTCAGTTACACAGTTGCACATTCTTGAGTCTAGACAAGAACATAGGACAAATTCCAATTCGTTTCATGGTCTTTTAATTACTTCCTTGATTATTTTTCTGATTAGCCTTTGCATGGGCAAGTCATTTTTATTAGAAGTCCCGTTTAGGGCAACTATATACTTGCTTAAATTTTAAAGGAACGATTATGTTTAAAATATCATTCCTATATTATAAGATCTACCATTATAATAAAATGGCAAAATCTAAAAAGAGACAAGACCTAGCCAGGTGTCATTATTAATACGCGGCCAAGATGGCAGTTCCTCAATTTAGGTTCAGATCCTTATTAACATCCCGATCTAGGATTGTTCTGCGTTATTATTAAAAAGGGAATCTTAAAGGTAAACCTAGCCTATATGACGAGGCCAAGATGGTAGGACCTATTCAAGAGATTCAAATCCTTGTTAACACCTAAGAACGTTTTCGCACTCTTGACAGATGTAATTCGAGAAAATCACAACAGTCATTCATATATTGGATTCTTCCAATTTTCTTATCTAGTCTATTGATTTAGAAATCATAGCTTATATCATCCTATAAGATGATCATATTATAAACATCCCTTAGAAGGGAAATGCCTACGGGCTATAGTTAATGTCCTCTGAGACTAAAGACAGTGGTAGCGTACAACTCCCTGTCAAGAAAAGGTAATGAACTTTGATTCACACCTTAATACCTCGATTCTCCGAAATCATGGCTTATAAATTAAGCTTGTCTACGCGACTAGGCCATTTGTGCTATTATTAAAACCTTAATGCCTTGATTCTCTGAAATCATGGCTTGTAAATTTAAAATTGTCCATGTGACTAGGCCTTTGCGCCACCTTAATATCCTTAATGTTTTATAACTAGGATAAATTATAATAAAAATGCTAAATAAATGTAACTAACAAATTAACCAATATGGTTTATATTGCCATGGTTAATAAATCGTTTAAAACGATAAGACTGTATGGGCTTCTAAATAAACCTTGCCCTTATTTTTCTTTGTGTAGCAATTAAAACTACCTACATGGCTGACTCTGACGAGATAAACAGTCATCCTCTGGAAAACCGCGATGATGATAAGATTAACATAACCAGAGGAGAACTTCGTACACTGATTGATACAGCTGTATCTAAAGCTGTAGAGGAGCAATTTAAGGAGTATAGTGGGACGCATAGTAGAGCCTCATCTGTACCCCACTCTAAGCCTGTCCCTAAAACTCATTCAGAGCCTCATAACAAGCCGCCCTCTAAGAAAGAGGAACCAAAGAAGGATGATGATCGACATTCATCTAATGAACACAGTGTTCCATCCAAGAGGATAGTGTTCGATAATGAACCGCGTACCAAGTCCTGTACCTATAAATACTTTGTTTCCTACAAACCCCGGGATTTCACGGGGGAGAAAGGAGCAATCGATTGTATGACCTGGTTGGATGAAATGGACACAGTTGTCGATATCAGCGGTTGTGCTGAGAGGGATGTAGTGAAGTATGTGTCCCAATCGTTCAAAGGAGAGGCACTAGCATGGTGGAAGGCTCTCATTCAAGCTGCTGGGAAGATCCCACTTTACAACATGTCATGGGAACAGTTTGTTGCTCTCATTATGGAGAACTACTGCCCTCAACACGAGGTCGAAAGAATCGAATCAGATTTCTTATCATTGGTGATGACAAACTTAGATTGTCAAGCATACCTCACCAGTTTCAATACCCTGTCCAGACTGGTTCCTTACCTAGTAACACCAGAACCCAAGAGAATTGCTCGCTTCATCGGGGGTTTAGCCCCAGAAATCAAAGCCAGTGTTAAGGCCTCAAGACCTACTACATTCAGGTCAGCGGCAGATCTGTCGCTATCTCTCACACTCGATGTGGTCAGAAACAAGGCTGCCAAAGTCTCTGAAGATGGAAAGCGTAAAAGGGAGGATGAGAATTCTCATCGCTCCGATAGGAAGAGGAACTCTGAAGATAAGAAGAGTTCCGGGTTTAAGAGGGACAGCCAGCAGTCGGGTGAGAAGACCAGGTGCGAAACCTGTAGGAAATACCACCTCGGGAAATGCAGATTTGAATCTCAGCCTCTACCGTGTGGAATTTGCAAGTCTAAGGAACATAAAACCCTGGATTGCAAGAAGTTGAAAGATGCAACCTGTTATGGTTGCAACGAGAAGGGGCATATCAAGACCAACTGCCCTAGGAATCAGAAGAAGCCCGAAGAGGCCAAGAGAACAAACGCATGAGTTTTCAGGATGAACGCCCAGGAGATGGTGCAGAGTGATAATCGTATAGCAGGTACCTTTCCTTATCAAGCAGTTTATACAGAAATTTATTTGATACTGGCAAATATGATTCTATAAGGAACTATAAATATTGTGAACTGTTGTCTCCGCTGATTAGGACTCCAGTCATTTAACGCGAGATAGAAATTTGCCGATGACACTATAGAAAATGCCCCAACAAATCTTAGATTGATATTTTATATCTATTAGGAATCACTCTTTTCTGATATCCTTATGACAAGCTTTCAAGCTATCCAAATTCATCACTATAATAAAGACAGATGTGACATTTTGATCCCCTGTCAAAAAGATGATGGATTAGGACCAAACTTTAAATGCCATAAATGGTCTTTTGTGACCTAGGCTAAGTAAAATTGATATATATTAAATAACGTTCATTAAGAATGTTAATGCTATATTGGCCTGTATGGTTTAATGAAACCATGGTTAGTATATAAAGCCATGAGGATGATGAATAGCAGTTGTCGGATCGCAACCAAGAAATTGATTCATTTAGTAATAGGAGCTAATTTTTCTGTTCCTAAATCTGTAAAAAATTCTAATGTACCCTCTCTATAGATAAAGGACATTCGCATGTAATTGATATCTCTTTAATCCCTATTGATTATGAATACCAAATGGTATGACAAAACCGCCGTATGAAAATTGATGTATCTTAATAAGTTCCATAGATTGCTTCCATGCCTGATCAGTATGGAGGTTTAATGCATGGAACCACAAAGATATTCCAATGATCATATGGTACTAAAGTCAACTAATAGTATTCAAAGAAGATATCCAGAATGGAATTGTCTAAGTAAATGTTTCCGATTAAGGAATTCGTGGACTAGTAACAGAAAAGGTGTCACTTATTTGACACAAGCAATGATGGGTGAACTGGAGCCTGAGATATGGAAATATCGGTAACCTCCTTGTATCTTGATTATCTTCTCCTAAGACTACCCTGTTTACCTCCCAAGGGGCAAGTAGAGTTCAGATTTATATCCCATTTAGAGCAACATCATTATGAAATCTCCATGACAACTAGTACCATTATTGGAAGAATCGGAAACCCTGATTAAGTAAGTTTCATAAAGCCTAACTCAATATCCTGAGAATTCGGTATAGTTAATTATGCAAGACGGTTCACTCTGCTTATGCATTCATTACCGCAACCCT
Source organism: Helianthus tuberosus (assembly GCA_030545235.1). Taxonomy (NCBI): domain Eukaryota; kingdom Viridiplantae; phylum Streptophyta; class Magnoliopsida; order Asterales; family Asteraceae; genus Helianthus; species Helianthus tuberosus. The sequence goes on along the minus strand of CM060384.1, from coordinate 75,395,338 downwards.
AATTAGGCAACGATTAAAAATTTCCATCAGCTACCCAGGATCGTCGATTGTTCGACTAACGACAAGGATTAGCTATTCCTTAAAATAAATTAAGCAGTGGTTGGAATAACCATCTCACTTTAAGATAAGCTTTTCTATAATGGTTGATATATAAGCATCAAGGCTGCTCCTTTGGAGACCTTGTATAGATGGAATGTTAAACATCTATTGTTGGGACAATAGATTGGTAAGTCCACTTATCAGGATCTGAAAGTTGCCTAGGAAACAACAAATAAGATCATACAAATCCATAATCGATTGTAAGTTGCCAGTATACGGCAGGAAATCAAGGATTATGAAAATAGCAACCCTCCTAAGTTCTGGTTAAAAGATAAGGTTCAACAAAATATAACACCCTAGAAGGGTGTGCCGAGTTGTAATTTTCAGGTTAGTTAAGTTCGGAATATATAAAGTCATTCGAAGGATTCGAATGTATCAAGACTAAATAGCTTACGAGCTAAGACCTAATTTAGGAGCTTGGTGGAACGCGCAATGTGACCCACACTAATGATTTAGCGACGTGTCACCAATAAGGCGAAAAACACTATCACATAATGATATGCATATCTATGATAGTATGAGCAACCTATGTCGATTGAGAATCGACAGGTTAAGGAGCTCCAAAAGAAAGTATGCACCTACTGTATAGGTCAAATGGGATACCCTTGGAGGCCCAAATATACTATGGAAATTAAATCCAAGATACGACAGAAAAGTACTTCCTTTACTTTAAGCAAATCTCGAGGTCGAGATTTATTTTAAGGGGGTGAGGATGTAACACCTCGAAAATTCGTGTTCAATGATTTAACGACACGTGTCATGTAAGACAAAAGTATTATAAACCCGGATCCAATTTTTGATGTATGGCAGGATTTAAAAGCGTCGTCATGTTGAATTATACCTCTGAACGACCTCATATAAATCCCAAGACCCTAATAATTATTATAAACATCTGATATAATCCGGTAAATACCCCCAATAATTGAATTCAAAGTGCAAGATAGGATCCTATGGGATTTCTACGGTAAACCTCCATTTTCGGCACTTTCAAAAGGATTCAATGGAACATGGCCAAATGGTGGGGTATATAACTGTTCAAGGCACATTATAGAGGCCCCTTACTGATAAAATAATGTCCCAAATTCGAAATAAGTGGTTGCCTGTTCGGATGTTTGAAAAGCCAAGTTTTTGTTTTCTGCCAAAGGCTTGCGCACCGCAAGGGTCGATCCTTACGGTGCGCAAGGTGTTGCCAGCGACAGCAAGTTGGCTGTTTTGCTGTTTAAGCGCAATACTTGACCTTTAAACGATTTTCCTCATCTTTCTTGACCCCTAAACAACCCCTAAACATCTAGGGACGCTTGTTAGTGAGTTGTGGTCAGTGGTAGACTTATGTGTCAACATTTTATGGTGATTTGATCACTATATAAAGCTCCTAAGTTGCAAGCTTTCTTCACACCTTCATTCTTGCATTCCTGATCACTTCTGGAGCTCAAGACTTCTCTCAAGTGATCTCTGGTCGTTCATAGGACTCTTGTAAGTATACTTAACCTTTCTTAATTAAGTTTTTGCTTAGTTTTAGCTTAAAAGTCAAACCGTCACTAATGGTCCAGTGAATTGTAGAATTGAAAGTAGTTATAAGTTTGTAATTATGTGGGTAATAAACCCTTAAAAGGGTTCCCCCTGATACCCACTCTAACTAGGTCTAATGTCGGGTCAAACTTGCGATTAAAAAGTCAACATGATACTTAAATTCTAAATTATGCATAATTAGCAATGTAGAACATATACAACCTATTTGATCATTATTATAACTTATTAATTTGTATAAGAACATGTCTAAACATGTTTAACCCGACAATTTTCTGTAAAGACCCGGTTCGGAACCGAAAGTCACATAGTTTGACTTTCACTTTGACTTTCAGTTCTGACCCGTTTAGGCATGTTTTAGAAATGCACTAGAGCTTTAATTGGACCAGGTTACATGCTAGTATAACCCTCTGTGATTATACACCTCGGTTCATTAGTTATCCGATTAATACGCATGATTCCGTTAATTGCTCATATGTTGACCATTATGCCCTTTTCACCTTAAAACGTGATTTTTGAAAATGTAAAAGAGTAGAAACTTTAATTATTGATATATAAACTTGCACCCAAAATTTGAAATCAGTTTGAGGTGTAGATTGAGAGTGATGCTCATCAGCGTAATTAGAAGCTTCTTTAGCGATTAAACGGCGTAATTAGCATATAGCCTAATTACACATACTTTTTGATATCAAACTTAATACCCACTGATGTAATATATTATTTTGGGATTTTTGAAGATTTTTAATTAATTTTAGGCTGAGCGTAACTCATAGTCGTAGGCTTAATCCGGTAATTGTCGGTTTTGCCCTTACGGGCTATAAAATGAGTTTTACATATCTAATCGACTCCAAACCTTTTTCTACTGATCTTAAATGATAAATAAATAATTTTAAGCCTTTTGGAATGATAAAAATATCAGCTTTATGTATATAACCCGGAAACGGCTCATAATCGCCTTTCTAAGCGTTTTTAATGCATAGTATGTACTAGAACTATTTTAGACATACAAGGGTTGATACCTATTGATATTTTAGGTAAATTATAATGTTTTAACAGTAAGCAAAAGTTGTGTAACTCAGACTTCAGTTTTGAGCTTCACGGCTTATGTGAAATTACCAAAATGCCCATACGGTGCATAGTTTGATTATAATTGGTAAATTCACATATATACTTTACCCTACTGTTATAACTTAGTAAAATAAGTATTTTTGCTGATTATATCAGACCTGTAACTCAGGTAAATACTTAAACTCTTTTATAACCTTTTAAATGACCAAACTACCCCTACGGGGCATAGTTTGTGTTTAAATACATTTCGGGCATAATGAAAGACATCTTACTGATGTCACAACATATTTGAGGCATAATTAACTTAGGAAACCTGTATATGGCTCTCATGAATACCCGTTACGCTTATTACGCGTTCGGTACGGTTTATGTAACTAGTTTACATAAATTAGCCAAAACGGGTCAAACCTTATCGGTTTTATCTCAAAATTCAGAGTGTGTATGAAATACCCATATTAAGCAAGTCTCCGAACTTGTCGGGTCTAAATCACATTCTATCCGGTCTTCGATTAATCATGCGTTTGAACCGTATATTTCCTTAAGACTAACCGGTCTAAGCTTAGGCTTAGTTAAAAGACCCGTTAGCATTCTAATTGGTTATTTATACCATCATTCCAGACTAGAGCCTTCCGGTAAATTGTACCTACGCTTACTTAAGTTAATATGGCTGAGTTATTAAATTCTTGCTATTTAAGACAGGAGCTAGCTCAGGTAAATACTCTTAACTTATTTTCCCTATACGGGCTTGGGATACGGTATTATAAAAATACCGCTTGGTCGGGTATTGAATATTTAGTCGAATTGTGATTAAATTATTGAGGTAACCCGGTTTAATCTGTATTGTTTGAAATAAAGGCCTTTAGGGGTTAATGACCATGACCTGGATATCCTTGACATCATTGTATTATAAAATGGCCACGCCTTATACACGGGGTGTAGGCATACACCTGACAGTTGCATAAGGAAAAACGGTATCTCACTCTCTTGTGGGCCTATACTTGTGGCGTGTCTGTTAATCTGACTCGGTTTCTACATCGAGCCCTGAACGTATAACGAACATATAAATCTGTATACAAGATTATAAATATAACTGTCCCAAGTATAAAAGATTAATTTTGCCTCTGTGCATTTTAATCAAATTATAAAAGATATTTTGTGCCACGTGCATTCAAATCAATTTTATTGAACCTTTTCAAAATGAGTCGGTTGAGTGTATTTACCAGTGAAAACTGACGTATTTTCCAAAAGGGTTAAGTGACAGGTACTGAACGTAATTGGCTGGAAGCTCAGGGCGTTTATAAGGAATCTTGCAAGTTCTAGGCGCCTAAAGTCTGTTGAACAATGTTTATGTTTTAAGATCCGCCTGTGGATCCTTTACTTTCCGTTGTAATACTGGATATTACTTTAAATTCGGATTGTAATATATATTTATCTTTTGCTTCCGCTGTGCATTTATATATTGTGTTTTTTGACTATTATGTTGCCAACCACGTCACGATACTCCCCACCGGGCCCACCGGTCAAACGTGGAAATATCGGGGTGTGACACTTTTTACATCTTCCGCTGACATATCCTTTTGTCTTTTTAGAGGCTTCTGACAATTGAAGAGACATGTTTTGCAGATGGAAGTTCAAATGTGTTGGCCTTAGAACTGATAGGTAAATCTTCATAGTTAGGCTTTTTAGGGACTAAGGGATCTACTACTCTTAACGCTTCAAGCTTCTTGTAGTTTTCTCTGATTGTTGGCTCATCCCATCTAGCCATGGATTGCATAGATTCATACTTTGCAGCAACCATCTTCTCCTTCATTCTTCTGAGTTCAACTGCCTTTTGACCAACATGTTTTCTTCCTACAGCCCAGTTGGGTGGAGTGGGATTGGTGTCTGGATTGAGCTTTAACATCTCAATCCTTGTTATTTCTTCCGGAAAGGCTTCTATAGACCAACCAGAGAATTAAGCTTGTGAAGCTCTATAAGACTTATTCTTCATGAAAAACTCCAGATAGTGTTCCCTTAGTTCCTTTTTGGAATATTTGTTACTTTGATGAAGATGTAAACAATTATACCAATGGTTTCGATAAAAAAAGATTTGATGGTTTATGGCATCAATCTGTGACCATTAACGCATTTTTCACGTATATTGTATGAAGTGTACATAATTCTCAAAACTTGGATTTCATGGTGAATTTTAATTTCATAGATATAGATTCGTATTCGTTTTCTACAAAATTAGCCAGGATTTATTCTCCAAAGACATAAAATTTTGAGTGAATCAAGGATCCGTTGTAATTGTATATTTTTGGGCTCTCTCATGTGTGTGAGATTCCTATTGCAATCAAAGATATTCATAATCAACACAAATGCGCCTCTACCCACCACCACCATCGATACAAATTCGTTCGTTGCTTCTTCTCTGTTCTTCGTCCTCCCTGCTTTCTAGGAATCTGATTTGTTTTTGTAATTTTCTTCCACACTTAGTTTCGAAAATATGTTTGTTTCAATTAATTGTTCGTACTTTGTGATTTTGAGGTTCAAGTTTAGTCGGTATCATAAGTCTTTGTATGAACTATTGATCTCAATATATTGGAATATGTTGTTGTTCTTAAATGTTTTGTTTAACATAGTTCTCACTACAACACGTGGTTGATGGCTCACTAGGAAAGCAACGACACAATGTCCTCTAGGAAAGCAGCAGATTGAGAGCCGTGTCATCAGGCCGTGTGTGACAACTCGCATTTTCATGTTATTACTGTTAACTTTATCATTTAAATCTTTATGATTTTGTGGCACTTTCACACATGCATTCACGTTAGACGTGTAGGTTATAACACGCGACCTAACATAAACTAGTGGGACTATTTTCGTATTTACACTTAAAGTTAAATGCTAACTTTCTGTGCAAGTTATAAGGGTTGAAACTTGAAAGACTTAATGTGTAATTATTAGAATCAAACCCTCAAATTCGGACATCCCTATATCCCTACACTTAAATTCGGAACCCCTATAACCCAACCCCACACTCGGACACATCCCTAAACCTAAACCAAAACCAAAACCAAACTTAGACACCTCTAACTCAAATTAATTCGGAAAACCCTAAACCTAAACTGAATTCGGAACCTCTATACCTTACATCACAAACTCGAAAATCCTTTAGCCTTATACAAATTCGGAACTTTTAAACTTGCACTGGCATAATATATATATATTTATATATATACACACACACACACACATAACATGCATACCCTAATCGTGTTGGTGAACCTGCGATCTCATTCTTCCTCTCTGAACGGCGACTTGGATCCTTAAGACTCTCAACTCCTTAGCTTTTCAAGATTTTCTTGATATCTATCGCTTCCGGTAATCTATCTTAAACTCGTTGTCATAAACTCGTTTGTAGTTCCTGTTTATACGTGAAATCATGGCTGTGTTTTGATGATTGCATGATTATTGAAACCTAGGGTTTACTAATAAACAAGAATCTTTATGTTTATGGAGTTTGTTAATATAGTTACGTATGCATGTATGTATAAGGCTAGGGTTTCGATTTATAACATGATCTTGATAGTAACTTGTTGATAGATTTCATATATTTGATATTATACATGATCTAGTAGCCGAATATAAGTTAAACATGATGACAAACGCGTTTTTATGTCAGTTTGTAATGGTTGTAACTTGATCAAAACATAATGAAAACGAGTAATTCTTGAGTCTTAAACGAAGTTCCATGAAATAGCTTTCAAACCCAACTGGATTCGTAATATCTGACTAGTTTAGGTCAGTTAAAAGATTAAAACAGAAACACAAGTACATGTTGCGTTTTTCTGCAGAAACTGCAGTCCATTACGGAAATCATAACTTGGCCTTTAGTTGGAGTTAATACTTGAAATTTTTACATCAGATAGTCCTAGGAGGTTAAAAAATTCTCCAACTGGAATTTTGTCAATCGAATCGACGAGGATTTTTCTATAAAGTAAACCGTAAACTGTCGACAAAATGTGACGAAATTGCCCTTTACGTGCTAAATGATATTTGGTGATTTTTCTATGAACAATTAGACTTTGAGAAAATTACACAACTTTTTCAGACCTAATGTTACGTCTCATAAATTATTTGTAATTTTTCTAGTTCGTTTAGTATTTTAAAAGAAATTCACAAAACAACTCAATTTTCTCGTCCGTTTAGTATTTTAAACGAAAATCACAAAACGACTCAAATACGAGAGCTGAAATTGCTGAAACTTGATGATTATGTGTAATTGCTTGTTAGTACGAGGTGTTAATTGTTATTTGACATCTAAATGGATATCATTAAACATGTTATATGTTATGAGATTTACACATGCACATAACCTCATGAATGTATAACTAAGTGTCAACGTGTATGCATATTATGTGGTAGTATATGTGTAGAAGTCATATCACTTATGCGAATAGTAACTAACAACAAAACAGTAACCATGTCAGGACGCGGTTGACCACACTTAACTCTAGTCACCAAATTCTAGCCGAGCAAATCTAAGGTAAGTTCATGACTTTACTAAAAGCATACATCCCTGGTTTAGGACTACACATATATTCCGAGATGGAATACTACAACATAAATACTTTAATTTAATTTCATGTCTATAGTGGACTAAACGGAACATTTATCTTGAAAGTCCTTACCTTTATACCGATTAGTTTCCAGGATGTGGCAGACGAGGTATTAGTTGAATGCACTATTAGGTTTGACAAGCCTCACATCGTAGGGGAGCCGGTCGTGAACTTTTGACCTTTCCTTTGCATCAATTCCGATAGACATTGATGTGGGGCACAAAAACATACACAGTCAATATTCGGTACTACATGTTTAGTTGCTTAACAATGAGTTAGCTACCCATGACATACCTTTATAACTCTTGTATTTGTACTTACTTTTCGTTGAACTAAAACTGTGAACTCACCAACTTTTTGTTGATACACTTTAGAATGCTTTTTAGGAAGATAGTTACAACGCACATGGGAACTGGCAACTTGGAGAGTGTCATGGTCTTAGTAAACTGCTTTCATTATTTATGCTAAACAACTGTGGTTTTTGATTATGTCTGGATTTTATACTTTTGCTTCCGTTGATAAACTTAAACTTACGTTTCAAACACTTGAAACTATTATCACTATTCATGTTGAATGTGGTAGCCAAATGTTTTACAATTAATATGAAATAGTTCAACATGATTAGTGGCTTGATCCTGGTGTGTCACGCTGTCACGACCCCCGACCCCACCCTGGACGGAATCGGGAGCCGCGAATCAGTTTAGTGGTACCGGTGGTTATTTAGAAAAGTAGTGCAGCGGAAATTTCATCAGGACCGTGAGTTAGGAAAAATATCAGAGTTTAGAAAACACCGGATTTTATTTATTAAATAGATGGGACAAAACCATGTTTTGAAAGGTAGCTTTAATATGGGATAATCCCGAATACATAAAACAACTTTTCTTAATTTAATTTAATTGATAAATTAAGCCACTTCTGTAAGCCTTTTGGTGCCGTATCCAACTCTTATTCCGATCTACTGTAATTACCTGAAACGCGTTTTAAAAACATTTGGTCAGCAGGAAATACTGGTGAGTTCATTCGTTTTATATAAAATGACACATTGTTATAAATTACAGCATAAGAGCGATTACAATGGCTACTATCTTATTTTTATCTGGCGCCGTGTCACACCCTGGTGACGATGGTCATACCACTATTGGGTCCTTTCACCCAAGTAGTGATGATTATCACTGTTAGGTTGATGAACCTAACCGTGAGAGATTAGTAATGTGCACAATACCCCACTTGCCAGTGATTCAAGATAACCATGACTTAATCCCTGTAATTATAACTTTTGGAAATAATTTAAGGTATTGTAAAACAGTTAATAAAAAGAGAATGACTCACCTTGTTAGCATACAGTCTTGATTAACAAGCCTTCTGATTCTATGCCTTTTGATAACTAAGCATCTACTTTATAGTTCTGAATCTTCTGATGCTTAAATATCTTGTTTGATAGTATGTTTATGGATTAGAGTTTGCTGATAGTTAAACATATAGTTTAACATAGTGGAATACGTATTTGTGTAAAACCATATCAAACCTAACGATGGTCACGAGATCCGAACCTTAACGAAATTCACAAAGTATAGTCTTATTAGACAGCACTTTGGCATCCGTTTCAGAATCTTAACGAAATTCACAAAGTATAGTCTTATTAGACAGCACTTTGGCATCCGTTTCAGAATCTTAATGAAATTCACAAAGTATAGCACTTTGGCATTCGTTAGTTGGTTCCCGAATCGATCGGACAGAATATCGCATCGATGATTATTGGTTAGAACACCAACGTATAGAGAGAAGAAAAGAAGAAATGAGCAAAGGAAAATGAAATCCTAGGCTCCTATTTATAGGTAGGAAATATGAAATTTCTAGGAAGTTTCATATAGCTTTTCTAGGAAGTTACCTATACATTTTCTAGGAAGCTTCCTACCCACATATATATCCTATTACACCTTCCTTGCACCTTCCTCATATATAATTATTTCATATATATTTATTTTCATGTATATCTATTTAAGTGTTTAATTTACTGAATTAATCTTACTTAGCTTAATTAATCTTGCTTAGCTTAATTAATCTTGCTTAGCTTAATTAATCTTGCTTAACTGATTAATTAATCATACTTAACTTAATTAATCTTACTTAACTGATTAATTAATTTTACTTAACTGATTAATTTTCTTTAACGGTTTAATTAAGTAATTTACTTAGCCGATTAATTAAATAATGTATTTAGCTGATTAATTAACTTACTTAGCTTGCTTAACTGCTAAGTTTCCTTAACTGTTAAGTTTTACATAACCATTAAGTTTACTTAATTGCTAAGTATTCTAGTTTAACAGCTTCCTGATTATGAGTTCTAATTTCTAATGGAACTCGTATTAGTGTATTAACTCAATTCAACTTTAATGATAATCACGAGATTGAAACCCTCACAACGAATGACAAAGTATAGCCAGATATTGGCAGCACTTAAACATCCATTGGATCGGTTTTAATCGATCGGATACAGTATCGTACCAGTGATTAGAGTTATTACCCTAATGACGGGTAGAGTTTCGGGTTTTAGAGTATAATACCCGAGCTACTATTTTGTTATAATAGAAGCTAAAAGAAGAAAAGAATTGAGCGACTTTCAACTGAACTCGAACTCCTTATTTATAGTGCTGGAAATGGGGTGTCGCGGCCCGCGTAAACTTGAAAGGAACCTTACGCGGCCCGCGAGGGAGTTTGGATCAGATCGGAGGTTACTGAGTCATCGAGGGTCTTGACACGTGTAACGACACGTGGCCTTGATCTTTATCTGGTAGTTTGCCTTGCTGTCGCGGCCCGCGTAAGCTTGGCTTAACTCTTACGCGGCCCGTGAGAGAACCAAAAATCTTGTTTTTCTTGATTTCTCCAAGCACGAAGGTATTTCGGGTCCGTTTCTCGTACTCAGGGTGTATTTAGGAGCGTTTAGGGTTATGTTAAGGGTCCTAGGAGAGTCGTTACACACGCGCCTCGTGGTAAAACCCTGCATGTGGAATTTGAGGGTGTGACACCATGTTGATGTTTGTCAACTACTCAAATCAGGGGATAGTTGTTTGTGGAATTCTTCGAATCAAACATAGTCATTATATTATCGTTGATCTAGGAGATGTTCAAGGTCTAACATAGGTGGAGTTGTATGGCCGGATGTTTTATGTTCTGTTTTGGTTTACTTTGGAGTAGGGCAGTCGTTATCGAGAAAAGGACACACAATAGAAACACTATTAAATAGGTTCTGACTCATTTACTATATCTACATAAAACATGAGGGGGAATAGTGCTAGGCAACTGCCTAACACCTCCTCATTGGTCGATTCTTTTTGTACTTAACTTTAAAACCTTCATGTTTGCTAATATACGTGTTTAGCCCATCAGTTTTAAAAAAAAAGTTTTCTTTTTATTGGTTAGTTCTGTTTATATGCGTGTTTAGTCACCCTGCTTTAACTTTGGTAGTGCACATGTTTTGTAACAACCTGACTCTTTGAAGTCAAAGTACAAGTCAAAGTCAAAGTCAAAGGAAGAAAAGATTGCTTATCAGATCTGTGATTCCTTGCTTAATTATTGATTGTACTCTCGAGTCTCGATAATCGATACTTTAGTTTACGTTGTTTTAGTTGTATTATGTGAAGTAACAATGCAATAATCGCAATTAAACGCTAATCTACTTAACGCTATCTCATCGCTATCGCATCGTAACTCGAATAGCAGTTATGGATATTGTTTTACGTGTGTGTGCTATTAGGTGTTACTTGTACATGTTTAGTTATGTTAAAGGTGTTAATAGCAAACGCAATCGCAACTCTATCGCAAAGCAATCTCAACGCGAACTCGAAACGCAAGATTTTTTATGTTGTTGTAGGTTAGTTATGTAACAATTATTTAAAATTATCGCATCGCTTATTCGACACCCGCTCAAACGCATCGAACGCTCAACGCACAAAACAAAAGTCGGAAAACCAACTCGCAAAAGCCCTCCGATCGAAGGACCATTCGATCGAATGGACATCCGACCGGATGACCATCCGATCGGATGGCCATCCGATCGAAAGGCCCTCCGGCCGAACCACTCCATGCCGCATCTTCTCCTCTTCACCTATAAATACTCGCTTGTCACATCACTGTTCATGATGTGACAGCTCTCCTCCGACCCACGCACTCTCAGGCCACTTTTCTCTCGATTCCTCGCGATTCTTGTAAGTTTTCATCCCAAATCTTGTACTTCCTTGATCTACACACACTTTCTCATCATCTTCTCCATCAAATCACAACTTTTAACCATGAAATCACCTGATTTTGGGCTGTTCTAGGGTGACGTCATCACGGGTTTGTATGAACTTCGTAGAATGACTTCATTCCAGCAAGAATGGTCCGAATCTAACAGATTTCTACAATGTTTAAACAATGATTTCACCTAAATCTAAACATTTTTCAAGTGTTCAAACTTTTCTTCAATATTCTTAACTTTTTACTCAAAAACCGATAGAATCTGAACTCGTTCAGGCCTTCTACTCATTCTCTAGTGAAGTGCCGGTTTGAGAACGGATTACTATCGGAGAGACAACCGGATTCATGGGTTGAACATGAAGTTCCGTCAAGAACAACTACTAATCGAACTGTAACGCTCCGCATTTTCGCGCTTTCTTATTTTAGCAAGCCATGTTGTACTTTCCTTATTTAGACACTTATACTCTCTTTGTTTCATTTGTAATTCGAGACTCTTGATCATAAAGAAAATGAAGCTATTTTGTGTATTCATATAAGTCTTATGTGCAACTGTTAATCAAATCTCGTTTGAACGAAATATTATTCAAGGATTCTTGATTCTATATTTATCGACACTTGATACTCGTTAAACTGGTTAAAATTCTTAAAATAATGAGACTCGAAAGCTTCGTGAAATGAATAAACGTTTAAAGATTTTTATTCATTAAAAATATGGTCATTATTCAAATTTAAACTAATTAAATTAATTAATTTCGTTATTTAAAAGTTTATTTTTATTAATAAACTAGTTAATCTCGTTAGATATTAAAGTTAGTAAACTAACTTAGTTAGTTTAAAACTAAAATGTTAGTTTTCTTTTGATATAACTTGGTTACTTAATAGTTTAGGGGTGAGTTATGCAATTTTTGAAAGTGTAAAGTGCAGGGACTATTTGTGCTTTGCTGAAAATATAAGGTGTTAACATAAAAATAATAATAATGAAAAGCTGCTGACCGCGGGACTTGAACCCGGGTCAATAGCAAAAACAAGCACACGCCTAACCAGCTGGGCTGGCTCTCCATATTGGTAATAATTCAGCCCGCAAAACCTTTAAACACTCGCTAAACCAGCCCAACGCGCACAAGGGGTGACCAGATCGTTCCAGCTCGAATTTTTGGCCGATTTTTGAGTTGTTTTTGATTTTTAACTTAGTTTTAACATTAATTACTCAACCACAACCTACCCTAACCCTTCCCTATAAATACCAAGCCATTCCCAAGCTTAAATCACTTTGCAAACTCATCCAAATCACTCTCAAATCATAAAAAACGCAGCTGAGTTTCTAGATTCGAGCAGATTGCTATCTTTTCACTAAAGTGAGCATAACTCACTCAATACTTGTCCGATTTAGTCCATTCTTTTTCCTATGTGCTTGGATTGACCTTAGCTTCGATTCCATGGGTTTTTTCACAGTAAATACGTCCCTGGAACTCTGGCAAAAAGGCTCCAAAGTTCACTGTTCATTTCTGATTTCATCTAATCTTTACTAAACTTGTTCAACCTGAGTCTAACTCATCTCAAACCTATGTCCTTATGCTTATAACTACTTCTATGGTTAGTTAGGCTTAAAAACAAGATTGAGACATTCAAAATCAGAGGTTAAACCTCATATACATTCTATTTTGTTTAGGGTTTTTAACCTACAAGTAATGTTTAAGTCCAAGACTTAATGTAGGTGTGATTATGGACTAACTTGGGTTGTCCAACATAAAATCCCCATATTACTTGATGATTTCTTATAGAGTAGTTGTTTATATTTTTGTATTATTCATAGTTCATGACCCTCATTGTATGTTTTTACATCAAGTGTAGTGGTGAACACTTAGAGGTACCTAAATGGAAGACTACTCTTCCTACCTCCTACATGACTTCCATGAAACCTAGAGGTACCTAAATGAAGATTTAATTTTCTACCTCATGCTTGAAATATTGGACATAATAATATGTATACAATATATGTAATATACTTAACAAACCGAACCTTTGATGATGAACAAGATGGACATTGTCAAGTAGTAAGCTTACTATCCAAACATCATATGTTAAGGATGGTTATTTTCATATGTTTAAGTTTATGATGTTTAAATTCCGAAATCTCTAATCTTCCGTTATTCCCTAAACTCATACATCTATGTTCCTTTGTGTAGAAGAACAAGGTGCTCCAAACTAAACAACCAACACCACTCGCGGGATTCAAGTAGGAAAGCTTGCAAAAACCGTGAGCATACTCGATCCCTTTTACCTTTTAATCACTTTGGGTGCAACATGTATACTATACAAACTACACTTCACTTTGAAACTATTTTAAACAAACTCTATCCATTGTTGAAACATGAAACTATGTGTGATGCTTGTTAATCTAGTATGCCATGTAAACTATTTGTGTTGATATATGCTCATTAACTTTGCTAGCCTACCTTAACAATTATAGCGCTATAGGATTAACGCACCGCCCACGATACTTGGGGTATTGTTAAGTTAAACAAGTAACCTCCTGCGATACTATGGGATAGGCAAAATTAAACGCGTTGGAAACTTGGGTTTGAACATATTGTTACACAATCTAGGCATACTAGTAACTCGCATATTATGATTCATGTGGATATGAGCAACTTTTTAGACTATATTATGCTATGTAGACAAACTTGTATGCTCGCCAACTTTTTTTGTTGATATATTTTAATACATGTTGCAAGGTGATAGTTTGATGATGATGCGATGAAGAACAAAGATTAGGTGGGCTTAGATACACACCTAAATTTAAATTATCTTTTGATGTTATGTTTTGTTGAACAATGTTGTATTTCTTTGGAATCTTGTATGACATTTAGTCCATTTATGAAATTCGAATTTTAATTATATTGTCACATAGTGTTATGATGTCTCTTGCAATCTATTTCGTCTCATCCCGATGTTTCCGCCATCGGTTGGGGTGTGACACGAACGGGGTGATTCCCATCCGATCGGAGGACTTGGACTCGATGTGGCTTCTGTTGTTTGACACATTGTCATACCGTCTTGGTTCAAACCGCAAACTTTTAACTTAACCAATTTTACGAGTTTTCAGACGGAACAGGTTACCAAACGAATCGCCATCCGATCGGATCACCATCCGATCGAATGACGATCCGACCAGGTGACTTGTGATTTTTAACACTTAAACATTTTACAAAACTTCAAGGAATAACAGCTCCCAAACGAATAGTCATCCGATCGGATGACCATCCGATCGAATGACTATCCGGACGGAGGTGTAAATCTTTGTAAATTCCACTCAAGCGAATCACCATCCGACCGAACAGAAGAATACCTCTCACTTTTATAAATGCTACAAAGAAAACTTCAAAGTTCACAAACACATCATTTCCAAACGCATGACTATCCGACCGAATGGTCATCCGTCCGGACGACCATCCGTCCGGACGGTCATCCGATCGGATCACTGTTCGTCACTCGTTCCATTCGACGCACTGCTATACGCACTGATACTGTCGTTATCTGATCAGGCTAGTTCTAAGCGCTCCCTTCAATCCAATACAAATCGTGTTTAGTAGCTACCATCATCTGTGAGTATACTCGATCCCTTTTTGCTTAACGCACTTTTGGGTGTTACGTACATTATCTATATCAAATCACATCGACACACAACGCAAACACTTTTTATACGCTAACCGCTCTGCATGTTATACGTGTTATTCGATGAATGCTTGTATGTTATGTTTGCACAGTGATTGTTGTCTGACACCTTAGCAACAATAGTACTATGGTTTGGACTCAGCACCTGTCGTGGACAGGGGTTGTTAAGGGTAATTCTTCACGTATCATAGTGGTGATATGTGTTGCGCATTCTACAACTCGCAGTCATGTCTGTGCATATTTCATTATCGATAGCTTACATGCTTCACATTTCTACGTGTTACATGCTGGTTATGCGTAAATCGTTTTCGCTACTATTATACTACTAAACTTGTATGCTCACCTTTACACTATGTGTATTGACCTATTTTAACGCATGTGACAGGTGTTTAGGATGCTTATGCTATGCTTGCCGTTATGGAATCAAGTTAGGAGGTCTAGAAACGTCACGTCTAATTCTGAGTTGTCGAAACAATTTAATTGTCTTGAGATACTATGTCTGTATTAACTATTTTGCTGAGTATGTTATGGAATGGGACGTAACTTTAAATATTTGGTAATATTAGTTGTTATGGATTTCTCCTGGACAATCTGTTTCGCTCAGTGCCACGCCTCGATGATTCCGCCATCGGTTGGGGTGTGACATGTTTAGTCCCTCTACTTTTATTCATTTTAGTATTTCATCCTTTAGCCTTTTTCCCTTGCTGCCGTAATGAATCAACCCAGGGGAATAGTGACCTTTAGCTATACACCGCTACTACTCTTTGACTTTAATAAAGTTAATTTATAATTCCAAAACTTTTTAAAACAAAAATTATTTGACACACGTATTTTTATCTATGTATCGATGTAATTTTTATTGAGATTATGTTATTAGTAGTATGTGCAAGTAACCGAAACATAGGCCTGCATGTTATAAACTGAGAAATATTCCGATTACCGCCCTGCAACGCGTGCGGGGGCATAAACTACTTATATTACATTAAACACTTACAAATAAGAAAATAATAATAAGTTTTGTCGGAACCATAGCTGGCGTCCATTCCTTTCACAATTTATATTTATATTTAGAGTAAATTATAAGTTTTGTCCACTAAATTGTAGGCGGTGTCCTTTGTCTTTAAATTTGACGAGTTTTGTCCTTAGCGTTTCAAAATTCTGCACGTTATGTCCTTTCGAATTTGTTGTATGTTAATGATATGATATTTCTAATTTATTGTTTGTTAATAATGATAGTAACTAAATAATATGTATGCTCATTCCCCAAATAGTGTTACACCAGATGACAAAGTAAAATAATCATCTTTACCACCGTATACGAGATTTATTTCCAAAACAAATTAAGTGAACTATTAAAATGATCATTTGACAATCTCACGTCCCTTACGAGTTTTTAAACTTTTGGTGATAGCTTGGAGTGTTATGACATTGATGCTATTCGTTACGGTTTACAGAACTTGTAGAACCCATCGCAACGAGCGAGGCTAGTTCTAGTTTACTTTATAATCAATCACTATAAATTTAACATAAATTCCTTAATGAAGTTAAGTTAGTTACAGTGCTAAATGAAACAATCCACTTACTTCCTTTCACCACATTTATATTAAATTATTGTTCATATATAAGTTAGAAATAAATATTATCGTTTTTGGCTTAGTTATTATTTTCTACAACATTATTTTACGTAACGATCCGCTATGCGTATGCGTGGTTCAACATTTTAACTTTTAACGTTTATTTTTTGTTTGGTTTAACGGTCCCGCCGAAACGCGCTGGTGCTAATAAGTAATAACTCGTTAGTATAGTAGTATTAGACCTCCAAGTATGGCTAGCTCACTTGGTAGAGGTTCTTGCCTTTTAGTGGAAGGTCTTGGGTTCAGTCCCAAGTAAGGGTGATTTATTTGTATGTATAAGAGTTTGGGAGAGTAACATTAGCCATTAAAAATAGTAGTATTAAGTTCGCACGATGTAAATAATGGTTCTTAAGTTTTTTTGACAGTTTCTTTATAGATAGTATATTAGTATTAGTTTTCTTAAAGCAGCATGTGTATAAGTTCATCATTTACATATAAGTAAATGTTCTATACATGTTTTAAGTTATCATTTTACCTATACGCAAAATTTCCACAAATGAACGTTCTCCTTTTGTCATTCAAAATCTAAAAAGAAGGACCTAGACTCAATTTTATAGATCTAGGCAAGTATAAGTTAACTATTTAAATATTTGTAGATGAAGAAACACTGACCTTGCGGTAGTATCCGATGAAGATTTCAAGTATCAATGATCCGAACCGGCAAACTGCAAAACAGAAACACCGTTAGGACTCGTTACAGGAATGTGGTTATTCCTGTAACCACCCTCCGGCGTGAGAATAAGTCTCGGGTTTGGGAGTATGAAAGTGTAAAGAGAAGAAGAAGTTATATTGAGAATTCGATATCCTGTACCTTGCATGTTTACCTCTATTTATAGTTTATGATTAGGGTTTTCCTTAACTTAGGTGAACTCCTAAAAGTTAGGGATTTGCATGATCTTCCCAAAAAGTTGGAGATTTAGTTATATATCTTATCCGTACAGAATGAAATATTCTAGAACGAATATTTATAACAACTTATTTACAATAAAATAATAGGTAATGACCGGGTCGGACTATCCGATTAGGGTCATACCTCGTCATGTCCCCCCAGTCCGAAGTTATGAAATGTAATTCATGAAATCGGACTAGAGAAAAAAGAAAGTATATCCTATGTAAGGAAAATTTACGGTGCCATAAATGTGAAATGAGAAAATGGCGGCGATGTGACAGGATGTAGCAGTTAAAGCCATCATTGGGGTAACAACTTGGGTTACCCTGTTCTGACGCGTATGTCTGTACATTTTCCATTTTGAATTTTGTAAAGCTATCATATAAATAGCATCCTTTTGACGAGAGTTGGGTTCCAATTTCTAGAACATCCTCTTTCACTTCCCCTCTTTCAAACGAAATGGCCTCTAAGAACGTTGAATCTTCTTCCTCTGCTTCCGCGGGCTCCGAAACCCTTTTCTGCAAATGGGGAGTTGTATCCTACAACAACCTTGTGCAGGATTATGGGATCAGGGCTGAGTGGAACCCCCTATTACCGTCAAAAACGGACACAGCCTTTCCACTGAGAAAAGGGAAAATCACATTATTCAGTGATTTTTTCAAATTCTGCAATTTCCGGTTGCCCATCACTAAATTTCTCAAATCCGTGCTTGATTACTACCGCATTCACCTTTCCCAAATACATCCACTAGGGTTAGTAAAACTTCGCCAATTTGAATTTGCGTGTGTGGCTTTAGGGCACATACCGGAACTCATCGTTTTTAGGGCTTTTTTCGTTCTTGTGTGGAAACCCCCATTCTTTACTTTCGATCGAAGAGACACTGAAGTTTCTTGTCTGAGACTACCAGTTACCGGGACAAAGATTGGAAAAAGAAATTTTTCTATATTGACAGCTCTGTAATTCCTGGCGATATGCATTGGAGAAACATGGCGCCGAAGGACAAAGTTAAGGACGACAGTCCTCCTGAAGATGCCTACATTGCAAATGCCCTATATACAAGATTGTGCAATCGCCCTTTCGAATGTACAGTGATTCCAGAAGGGGCCCTGGTAATGGCGGGAATGAGCCTGTTGTGGCATGATATCAAGCAGTATCCCTCATTTCAAAGGGATGATGAAGGTATGCCTGATACTTTGTTCATCTGGTACATTACTATTTGCCTAAATATACCATTTTCAGGAGAATGGAGCTTATTTGACTTTGTCGATCCTCCGCGGCACCTGGCATTGAGGGCCGCCGACCGCGTACTTAGTGAGCAAGAGCCGGATGTGTTGAAAATTCACCTTGATCAATTTTTGCTACCCGCCCTTCCTGCGGATCCTACTGCCTACCTCGCCCTTGCTAACATCAGCGGGGGTACGAACGTTGTGAATCCGGAGAAGAAACCCCTCCGGGTAAAGATTACCGGAAGGAAATATATAGCGGCTGGGGTGACCACGTCCTCTGCTAGTGGTACGGCGATTACCAAAGGTGAAATGATTACTGCAACTGAAATTACTAGTCCTACCCATGTATTGAAAAAACGAAAGACATTTCATGCTCCAAAACTGCCCGCGTTTGAAGCCGTGCAGGCCGCCTATGCCATACCAACTGGTATGAGTTTTGTACTTTTGGTTTATTAAGTAAACGCCTTATGCAACTGAAGTGTGTTTTCACTACAGGGACTACAGGCGCGGTTCAAACTTCCCTTGTGACAGCCATGCCCTTGTCATCTATTGAGGTGGTACCCCCGACTGATAGCAAACAAACGGAACCCACACCATCGCTGAGTCCGTCTGTTTCCGTTAGCTGTGCGATGCCGCCGCCCACATTTACCGCTGTTGTAACTGTAACAGCGAGTCCTGTTGCTGCGTCACTAGCTTCCAGTGTCACACTTTCCCCTGTGTCTACCTCGCCCTTGAATATTTTTTCAACTGTTGGGAAAGAGATCCCAGCTACATCCTCTACTCATGAGGCGACAAGTGCTGGGGACCGTGCCGCTGGTGATATGGGCGGATCAAGCAGTGGTATTGCCGACGATGGGGCCCGCCTAGGAGATGATCTATACTTACCTACCATCAACTGGGATCCCAACAACCGGGACAAACGCTATCAGCCTCAGTGGAAGATTGCAGAATCATCCAGGCTAATCTTCCCCCCGGTGGTACAACATTGGGTTGAACGAGCTTGTCCTCCAGCGGAAGTGGCGTATGTAGAAGGGTTAAACAATGAGAACTTGATGAATTCTGCTATTGTGGACTCTGTAAGTCAACCCAGGAGGCTTACGGAGATCCGTCGCCGGTGGATGCATGACAATAATGAACTCCACCGAGCCCAAGTCGTTATCGAGGAACTGAAGGATGAGAAATACCGTTTGGAGAGTCAACTTCAAGCTGCTGGACTGAGGGAGAGTCGGTTTGTTTCGGAGAAAAACAAGGCCGAGGATGATTTAAAGAGGGTTACTGCCCATCTCGCCGAAGAGCGACTTGTGTGGGCTCGGGATATAGCGGAGAAGGACCGGGTGATTGCTCGTGCTAAAACCGTGCAAGAGGAGCTAGAGCGAAAAGCTGTTAGTGAGGCTCAGAAGGTGAGATCCGAAATGACTGCTCTTGTGGATAAATTTCGAATTGACACTGATTTTGTGTCATAGGTTCAGGAACGTTATCAGGCGTTGACCGTTGAGGTGGAGGCCTCGAATGTCAAGGTTCAGGCAAAACAGGCGGAGTTGGAAGAGCGGGAAGGGCAACTTAGAGAACTCCAACAGCGTTGTGATTCCCTCCTACTTGAACGAAATACCCTTGACCGATCTTCCGCCACACGCCTAAAGGAGGTGGAGAGTGCTTTAGATCAAGCAAATGTTGAGGTGGAAGGATTGACCAGTCAACTGGCGGCTTTACGGGGTGATAATAATTGGCTAATAACCACTGGGCTCGTAGGAGCGTTTGAGTATTGTCGCCAATCAGCGCCCTTTACCTCTCTGATAGACCATCTTTCCGCTGCTGCCTACAAGTCCGGCCACCACAACGGTATTTACCAAGGATACTTTGATTGTAAACAATCAGATAGGATGTCTTCTGACTTTCACACGGCTAGGGGCAAATTTGAAGGTGAACTGGCTGATGCGCTGGAGGCAGTATACAACGAGCCACTGTCTGTGTATTCTGACTTAGTGAATAAGGTGAATGAGGAAGGCACAGAATCTCTGCGTATGATGCTGGACCCCGCGGAAGAGTCCGAGGAGGCATAAATATTTGTATTTTGCTCACGTGTTCTAAACATTTATGGCTTTTGTAATAACACTATTTAGCCTTGGTTTTTGTGAACATATCCACGTAACTTGTCATGTATTAAATGCTAACTCATGATGTATGTAGCCACCTTTCTTCTGAAATACGGCGATTTGACCTGTAATGATCATTTGCCATTAATACTGCTGTCGTTATCTCTGTCAAACCCATTTGCCCCCCTATAAATTTTGTTTCTTTTTTCTAAATTTGGTAACTTAACGATATGAGTCGTAAAAGCTATAAACAAAGACTCTCCGACATTTTCCGTCGACTAGATGCTGTCGATGGCTTGGTTCAACTGCAAACTCTAATGACGAAATCGATGACTCGGAAAAGGAGAGGACCTAATGTCGTTCCTACCCGGGCCAATCGTGCATGCCGGAGTATTGTGTATGAGGATGCTATCCCAGCTGCCACTGACACGGCACCATTATCAGCCGATGATCTGGTGCAACTTGTTTCAGCCAACCGTGTTCAACGTTGCCCTTTGGTGTACGATTGATGTGTGTAAAATGCAACATATAAATTACATCAATTAAGGCATAAAACTAACCCTTTTTAAGTACTAATATTGGAAAAAGAGTGTTTTTGTCTTCCTTTTGTATTTTCAGGATTAAATGAGCTCAAAAACACAAAAGAAGCAAAAAGACAGCTAATTCCAACATAAATACAAAGAAAGGAACACTAGTGGACTGCCCGACCCCTCAACGGCATCTTCCCAAGCAAAATAGAGAAGACAGAAGGCTGAACACGCCCCGTGCTCAGCCAGCACGGGGCCGTGCCCAGCCAGCACGGGGCCGTGCCCAAGAAGCAGCAGAAAAGACAAACCTATAGAAGCTTCTATTACCCACCACGGGCCGTGTCCAGCGGACACGGGGGCGTGTTGAAAGTACAACAGGCGCATTAATTGTAATTGCGAATTACAATTAATGAGGAGAGAGAGTGTCAGACAGGCACGGGGCCGTGCCCAGCGGACACGGGGCCGTGCCCAGCTCTCTGTTCAGCCTATAAATAGGAGTGCTTGGATTCATTTCAACTCATCCCTTGGCACACCACCTCTCTCACACTTCATCCACCACCCACCACCACCATAACACCATCATCCACCACCATCATCCATTGTCCATCGTAGAGTGTGTGAGTCGTCTCGGGATCCAAGATTGATCGTAAGAGTTCTTGACAATCAAGGCCATGTTTGCCTAAGTCTCTTACATCACTTGGTGAAGACAAAGTGTCTAGTATAATACTTTTTATTTCTAATCTTTTGCACTTTTTATTTGGTTTTGTATTAATGACTTTAATAACTAGTTACTTATGTTGAAGGTGATCTTTCCTTATCGTTTGTCCGTGGTGTCTTGGCATTATTTTACTGTCTATATAAAATAAAGGATTTTCACCATTCATATCTCCACGGTCTATATGGAGGTATGTTGGCTACCTGGTCGGGGGTTAAGGGAACGGTTTGGTAAAGGTCTTGCCATTGTTCAGCGTTTAGAGGTCCTGCAATGGACCTGGGTCAAATTTAGTAGGACCTCCTTCAATGCTTCACGGTATTGGATGGCGGGGGTCCAAACTCTTTGACCCCCTCATAAGTTAACTACTATTAATACTATAACCCGACTATTTAGGACTGTATCCCTGCTGACTCAGACTACTTAGCCGAGGGTAACGTCGCCGCCAAAAGCAGGGCCTACCACAATACTGCATTAATAACTTAATTCATTATCTTCCAATAATCCACCCCTTTAGGATTGTATCCTTGCTGACTCAAACTACTGGGGTGAGGGTAACGTCACCTTCAAAAGAGGGGCCTACTACAATAACTAAGATAATATCTTAATTATGTGCAAAAGTGCGGAAATAATCAAAGGTTATACTAGATACGAGTCGGAACCAAGTGATTCATCTTGTCTATCTGTTTTTATTTTTATTTTCAGCATTTTAGTTAGTTTTTACTTTTCTTAGTTTAAAACATTTTTCTAAAACTTTTTATTTTGATTAGACGTTGAGGATAAACCGGTACTAAAAGCTCTTGTGTCCTTGGACGAGCTCGGTATCTTACCAACGCTATACTACGCTCACGATGGGTGCACTTGCCCATATGTGTGTTTAGTGTTAGTAAATTATCGTGTTTTATAAATTTAAAACTTGGCTAAAATAAGTGTTAAAAGGGCTTAAAATATACACCTAATATATACGACACTTCACACGCATCAAGTTTTTGGCGCCGTTGCCGGGGACACAAGGATTTTAAGAAAGTTAGGAATCAACGGCCTAATCATTTTTCCTTTTTCTTTTTAATTTTTTAGGATTTTTCTTAGTTTTTCAGCTTCTGCAGAGCTCAGCACGGGCCGTGCCCGCTGAACACACCCCCGTGCTAAATCATTGGAACTGGCAATCCTGTTTTACGTCAGACAGTAAGCTGAACACGGGGCCGTGCTCACCCAACACGCCCCCGTGCCCAAGATTCACTTGCTGAAAACAGAACCGTTAGATCCTGGCGGTTGGTAATTTCTGACATAAACATGAGTGATAGTAATTGTTTTTACTTTCGGCACTCTTATGGTACGTGGTGTCAATTATGTGGTGGCAAACATGAAGAAGTAAAATGCTACTTTCTAAATTATAGGCCCCACTACATGGACCCACCAACTTCTTACAACCTTAAGAGGGGCGAAAGTAAAAATAAGCACTATTTCTCCCTCGAATGCGCCCAGCCAGATATTCTAGGGGAAATGCTCCTTGATGAGTTATTTCAACTAGAAAAGCTAATTCTGAATTGGTTAAAAGAGCTTAGGAAGGATTTTATTGATCCACCCCAAGACAATAACCATGAAGAAATGTTGGAACCGCATTCCGACAACCTCGTTGCTCCCGAAAATACCTTCGTACCTAGCAAAGACTTGGACGATAGTCGTCCCTGTGTCGATTGTGCCGTGAAGGACTCCCCATCGACTTCGTTCGGTGCATACATAGACCTGAGCGATTCGGCATACACCTTCTTTAACGAGAGCCCGGAAAAGGGTTGGACTTGTCCACCTAGAATGAAAATAGGAATTACCCTCACCGACAACCTCTTGCGTTCTCGCCTTAGTCTAGGACAATTAAGGTATCTTAGGCACTTTGGGGTTGTTCCAACCAGTAAGGAACCACCCGATATCGACGAAATCCTTAGAAGTAACAAAACTCCATGAGACAGTCTCCCGACACGGGGCCGTGCCCAGGTCAACACGCCCCCGTGCTCATCAAAAAGATTCTCTGCTGATTTTGTCAGAATACGGACAAAATGTGTCAGGATTTCCTCTGCACACGGGGCCGTGCCCAGTGGACACGGGGCCGTGTCCAGTGCGCTGTCGTTTTCTTTAAATGCAGCCTAAATCCTGCTCATTTTTTACCACTTCAATTGACAGAGATTCCTGGGATCTTCACTCATACCATCCTAGGTAAGTGCTAAAAGAAGGTTCCAAAGGAACCTCTTGTCCCTTCCACTTTTATTCATTTCCTCTTCTTTTAAAAATTTTTCAAAATTTCCTCCATGGAAGCTTGGAAATCCCATGATTCCAACCCTCTATGTGAAGTTTGTAAGATTATTTGCTAAGGATTTTTGCTTAAAAGTTAGTTGTATAACTTTATTTTAAATTATCTAAGCCTAAAAACCAGATAAAAATCATGAGAATAATTTAAAACCCCAAAACTCCTTAGCCTAAAATCCTGCAGACAGATGGACACGGGGCCGTGCTCATCGAGCACGGGGCCGTGTCCGAGGCTCTGTTTTGTAAAAATTTAGCTTTCTTCGGTTTCCTTCACAGAAAATGGCGAGCAGAACAAGCAGATCATCTTCAAGAAGTAACCGACAAGGGAGGAGATCTTCAACAGCAGAGGACTCTCTTGTAAACTATGTTTACGCTCTAAGGGAGGCTATTGACGAAATGACGGGAGTGGAGGAAGCATTGGTCGACCGTATCAACCATCTTACAGTGGGGCTGGAAGGCTGTCTCCATGAAGTAAACCTCTTGCACCAGAGGTTAAACCTTCTCGCCTCCCCGCCTTTGGTACCTATAATAACCCAAAGGGCGTGGAACGTGGTACCCGAAGTTGTCATTCCAGCCGAATGGTACGCCATGCACCAAGAGCCTCTGCGAAGAGTGGTGCAAGGAGTCCCGGTGAATGTTCCCCCTCAACCACCAGCGGCGGAGGAAAATGAAGCCACCTTCTTCCTTCCTAGGGAGATCGAAGAATGGCTTTAAACAACGTTTAGGGAAGAATTCGTTCGGCTAAAAGTCCTACTATATCGGGAAACTATTCTCGAAATTTTCTTAAAATAGTAGAACTCCTTATGATAACCTCGTGTACCTGCTAACCTATTTAGTTAAGTTTTAATTTTATCTTAATTTAGGACTATGTAAGTTCTCTCTATGATGAAATGAAATGATGGTTTTAAGGTTTGGATGGTTTGTAATGAATAAAACACACTCATGGCGGTAAAGGATGAAAAGGGGAACGAGAAAAATGATCCCATGCACAAGAACAAGGCAACCCGACAATTCTCTCCATTTCAGAAGGTTTAACACGGGCCGTGCCCAACCAACACGGCCCCGTGCCGAACCACCTGCAGAAAAACGCCCAGTTCAGGTAACTGGACACGGGCCGTGTTCACCCGGCACGCCCCCGTGTCCAGACTTCTGTTTCTCTTATTTTAATTTTGTTACTGGCACTTGAACATGGGGCCGTGCCCGGATAACACGGGGCCGTGTTCAGCGCCCAGTAACAGAAAATTTTTGCTTTTTAACACTATTTTACACATCTAATCAACCTAAAAAATTATTTTTGGGACACATTGAGGACAATGTGTAATTTAAGTGTGGGGGGGATGCTAAAACCTTGAATTTTTTGCAAGTCCTAAACACAAGCCTTACACAAAACTCTATTGGAACCGCTAATCACCCCAAATTTTTTTCAAAAATTTCATTTTTCTTACTTGTCTAGGTTCAATTCGGGAAATTCAAGTTCTCAAAAAGGTTATATTTTTACAAATTTACAACCGATAGCGTAGTGATAAAAAGAACCAACATAAGAAAATTATGAAAAGGCATGACAAACTTAGTTAAAATTTGATTATATATACTTGATCACATAAAAACCCATTCCCACAAAAGTGAGTTTTGAGCCTTTATTGAGCATACAATTACATATCATTAGACTAAATGCTCATTTTTCGTTTCTTGTGTGAATAGCCGCTTGGTTCTTACGACTCTAGAACTTGCCATGACGATACATTCCCGGTCCTTATCAACTTAAACCCGAGTAAGTAAGTGATGGAGGCATTAGGACTAACCCTTTTTATTTCTACACCATTATTTTTCTTTTTCTTTTACCACCTACCCAAAAATCCCCCTAGTTAACCCCTTTGAGCCTAAACCTTTTCATTTCATAACCCAACAACCTTTTACCCGCCAAAACCCTTTTTCATTTTAACCCTTTGTTTTAGTAACAAGTTCGGTTTTTCGTAAGGTGATTCAATATATATATATATATATATATATATATATATATATATATATATATATATATATATATCTGTTGAGGATGAAGCAAAAATAAACAAACAAGTTCATCAAAAATAACTTTGTTTGAATAAAAGCTTCATCAAAATAAAGAATTACAAAAATAGAAAATCTTACGAAAACCAACACTTGTTACGCTTTTCGCTTTTTTTCTACTAACCACTACCCCAACCACCTACCTTTAACCCAAGCCTAACCCTTAACCCACAAAGTCCTCTTGATATTTACAAAGGTATAAAAGTTAAAAAGGAGGAGGATTGATTGCTTGGCAAGTTTATGGTAGGAATAAGTTCCATGCCGCTCTCGAGTGATTCACTAAAAATACACCTTCGGCCGAGTGTGAGTGATTTCTCCCGTGAGGTATGTGAACTTGTATATAAATGAAATTTTAGAAAAGGCATGTTATGCCCAAATAAGTAATTTCTCCTATGAAACGTTCTAAATAAATCATTGCGAATAGGATTGTAAATAAATAAAAGTAAAACCCAAAAAGATCTTGGATATCCCGACACTCTACGACAAGCTCAAAAACCTTCTCTTCTACCTATTCCATTTGGGAGTGTAAGCCACATATTAAAGAGTTTTGCTTGAGGACAAGCAAAAGTTCAAGTGTGGGGGTATTTGATGTGTGTAAAATGCAACATATAAATTACATCAATTAAGGCATAAAACTAACCCTTTTTAAGTACTAATATTGGAAAAAGAGTGTTTTTGTCTTCCTTTTGTATTTTCAGGATTAAATGAGCTCAAAAACACAAAAGAAGCAAAAAGACAGCTAATTCCAACATAAATACAAAGAAAGGAACACTAGTGGACTGCCCGACCCCTCAACGGCATCTTCCCAAGCAAAATAGAGAAGACAGAAGGCTGAACACGCCCCGTGCTCAGCCAGCACGGGGCCGTGCCCAAGAAGCAGCAGAAAAGACAAACCTATAGAAGCTTCTATTGCCCACCACGGGCCGTGTCCAGCGGACACGGGGGCGTGTCGAAAGTACAGCAGGCGCATTAATTGTAATTGCGAATTACAATTAATGAGGAGAGAGAGTGTCAGACAGGCACGGGGCCGTGCCCAGCGGACACGGAGCCGTGCCCAGCTCTCTGTTCAGCCTATAAATAGGAGTGCTTGGATTCATTTCAACTCATCCCTTGGCACACCACCTCTCTCACACTTCATCCACCACCCACCACCACTATAACACCATCATCCACCACCATCATCCATTGTCCATCGTAGAGTGTGTGAGTCGTCTCGGGATCCAAGATTGATCGTAAGAGTTCTTGACAATCAAGGCCATGTTTGCCTAAGTCTCTTACATCACTTGGTGAAGACAAAGTGTCTAGTATAATGCTTTTTATTTCTAATCTTTTGCACTTTTTATTTGGTTTTGTATTAATGACTTTAATAACTAGTTACTTATGTTGAAGGTGATCTTTCCTTATCGTTTGTCCGTGGTGTCTTGGCATTATTTTACTGTCTATATAAAATAAAGGATTTTCACCATTCATATCTCCACGGTCTATATGGAGGTATGTTGGCTACCTGGTCGGGGGTTAAGGGAACGGTTTGGTAAAGGTCTTGCCATTGTTCAGCGTTTAGAGGTCCTGCAATGGACCTGGGTCAAATTTAGTAGGACCTCCTTCAATGCTTCACGGTATTGGATGGCGGGGGTCCAAACTCTTTGACCCCCTCATAAGTTAACTACTATTAATACTATAACCCGGCTATTTAGGACTGTATCCCTGCTGACTCAGACTACTTAGCCGAGGGTAACGTCGCCGCCAAAAGCAGGGCCTACCACAATACTGCATTAATAACTTAATTCATTATCTTCCAATAATCCACCCCTTTAGGATTGTATCATTGCTGACTCAAACTACTGGGGTGAGGGTAACGTCACCTTCAAAAGAGGGGCCTACTACAATAACTAAGATAATCTCTTAATTATGTGCAAAAGTGCGGAAATAATCAAAGGTTATACTAGATACGAGTCGGAACCAAGTGATTCATCTTGTCTATCTGTTTTTATTTTTATTTTTATTTTCAGCATTTTAGTTAGTTTTTACTTTTCTTAGTTTAAAACATTTTTCTAAAACTTTTTATTTTGATTAGACGTTGAGGATAAATCGGTACTAAAAGCTCTTGTGTCCTTAGACGACCTCGGTATCTTACCAACGCTATACTACGCTCACGATGGGTGCACTTGCCCATATGTGTGTTTAGTGTTAGTAAAATATCGTGTTTTATAAATTTAAAACTTGGCTAAAATAAGTGTTAAAAGGGTTTAAAATATACACCTAATATATACTACACTTCACACGCATCAACGAGCATCGTCGTAGTGGTCGCGTTGGAAAAGATCCTGCTGATGACCAGGGAGCTATGTCCCTACCGGTGATTGGAGGATCAGCTGATGACTTGACCATTGATCCCCTTGTGCCGGGTTGTGGTAAGGTGCAGCATACCCCTGCAGAGGTGATGGCGACCTGTTCCCACAAGTAGGTGTTAGAACATGTTCCTTTTTTGGTTCCCTTATGTTGGCTTTTCAACGATAGGGACAAGTACTTGGTTTTGTGTAAGATAGTTTGTATGTTTTGTTAAAATACCTATCTTTTGATAGCGGTTATTGCATCTGTTACCAAGATACCCGCTTTTAGCGCTATATATTATGACCCCATGACTTATGAAAATATTTTCGTGTTTAAGGGCATTGTTGCTTATAGTTTTGTGCAATTTGTTTGCAATGGCAATTTTATTATATTCTTTCATAATGAGAAGAAAAGAAACAACTTTTATTGAACTCAACACTTAAATGAAAAGAAGCGACATCGCTGTGGATGGATTACACTTGTTTATTGAAAAAGAAAAAGAAAAGTTGATCTTGCTGTTAAGAGCAGGACGTTATAGGTAACATTTTTTTAACTGAGCGATGTTCCAGCTACGGGGTATGGCAGTTCCG
This sequence comes from Helianthus tuberosus, assembly GCA_030545235.1. Lineage (NCBI taxonomy): Eukaryota > Viridiplantae > Streptophyta > Magnoliopsida > Asterales > Asteraceae > Helianthus > Helianthus tuberosus. The sequence goes on along the minus strand of CM060384.1, from coordinate 75,365,762 downwards.
TCTAGCCTGGTCAATCTATAGGCCCTTTTGCCCAGATCCTCTTGAATGACATAGGGACCCTCCCAGTTGGGCCCTAGCTTTCCTGTGGGCTCCGCCCTACTGGCTTCGTTGTCTCGCATGACATAATCGCCCTTTTTTGAATGTATGCTGTGCCACGCGTTTGTTGTAATATCTTTCCAACGTCTTTTTGTATTTTGCTTCGTTGATGGCGGCGGATTCACGTCTTTGCTCGAGTGCGTCTAGACCCTCCCTTAGCAACCTGTCGTTGTTGTTATCACCCGCGGTAAGGCGACGTAGTGACGGTAACCCCACCTCAGCGGGTATCATTGCTTCCATACCATAGGTTAGGCTAAAGGGTGTTTCATTATTACTAGTCTTGGGCATTGTTTGGTGTGCCCATAGGACGTTGGGTAGTTCTTCAACCCAGGAGCTTCCTTCGGAGTCCAATCTTCTCTTTATGCCATCTAGCAAACTTCTATTCGCCCGCTCTACTTGACTGTTCCCTTGAGGATGCGCTACAGATGTGAAAATCTGCTGTATCTGGAGTTCAGCGCACCATTCTTGCAAAACTCTGTCAGTGAACTGTGTACCGTTGTCGCTTACCAAATATAGTGGCAATCCAAATCGGCATACTATGTGTTCCCAAAGGAACTTTTTGGCATTATCCACCGTGATCTTAGCCAAAGGTTTGGCCTCTACCCACTTAGTAAAGTAGTCAATTGCCACAATTAAGTACTTTAATCTTCCGGGTGCCAATGGGAATGGTCCCACGATATCCACCGCCCATTTCTGAAAAGGCCACGCCGCAGTGACTGGGATCAGGTTATTTTTGGGCCTGAATGTTTGGGGAGCGAATTTCTGACAGCTACGACATTTTCTGAGTTCCTGTACCGCGTCTTCGTGCATCCCGGGCCAATAGTACCCGACGTTATGGATTTTAGCTACAACTACCCTGGGTCCGGCGTGGATGCCGCATATGCCCGCATGAATTTCTTGAATCAGATACTTGGCTTCTCTCGGGGAAACACACCGTAGAAGTGGGCCCAAATATGACTTCCGGTATAGAATGCCACCATTAACTTCATATTGCAACGCCTTTTTTTGTATTTTCTGAGCCTCGCCCTTACCGGGGGGCAACTCCCCCTTAGTAAGGAATTTTATCATTGGAATATACCAACCGGGTTCCTCCGCGGTTACTGCGGAGATGTTCCATGGTTCGATTGAAGGAATTAGTAACGTCTCTATTTTCACTTCTTTTTCCATGCCTGACGTGGCAAGCTTGCTTAAAGCATCTGCTATCTGGTTTCTTCCCCGATGAACGTAGTTGAGCGTGACATTTTCGAAAGAAGCCATGAGCTCCTTTGTTTTTGCTAGATATCTTGCCATCGATTCATCCTTAGCTTCATACGTTTCATTAACCTGGTTATTAACCAGCAAGGAGTCAACATACGCCTCGACCCGTGAAGCTCCCATAGATTGAGCCATTCTTAAACCGGCAAGCAGTGCCTCGTACTCTGCCTCATTGTTGGAGCATTCGAAGTCAAAACGTAGGGCGTACATTAGTCTAATCTCGTCAGGGCTTATCAGCATTAAACCCGCTCCAGATCCTTTCTCACTCGACGACCCATCAGTGTAAAGCTTCCAGGTCTGTCTGGCGGTGCTAGATTCCGGGATGTCCCGGATGGCGGGATCCAATATGGCTTCTCCTTCAGGGATTTCTGCTAAAAAGTCGGCAATAACCTGCCCCTTGACCGCTGTTCGTTTTCTGTATTCAATATCTAAAGCACCTATCTCAATTGCCCATTTGGCCAGTCTTCCCGAGATTTCCGATTTGTGCAGGATTTGCTGTAGCGGGTAATTCGTCAAAACTTGCACGCGATGTGCTTGAAAATATCTTCTCAATCTCCTAGTGGCGTGTACCAGGGCCAGGACCAATTTTTCTAAGGTTGGGTACCTCGTTTCTGGTCCCGTCAGTACTCGACTTATGTAATATATGGGAGTTTGCTTCCCATCCCTTTCCACCATGAGCACCGCGCTTACTGCAGTATGAGCCGCTGCCAAATACATTTTTAGTACCTCATTGGGAGATGGCGCTGTAAGCATAGGTAACTTTTCGATAAAACGCTTCATATCTTGCAGGGCTTCTTCAGCTTCACCAGTCCATTTGAAATTCTTTTTGTTGAGGCAATCTTTTAATGTTTTAATGAACGGTAAAGATCTTTCTGCGTGTCTTGCTAAGAATCGGTTAATCGCCACTAAGCGCCCATTTAGCGCTTGTGCTTCCTTCAACGTTCTAGGGGAGGGCATTCGCTTTATAGCGGCTACCTTATCCGGATTAGCTTTGAAGCCTTCCCGGGTGACTATCATGCCCAAGAACTTTCCTTCTTCTACCCCGAACGAGCACTTCTTGGGGTTGAGCTTTATGTTGTATTCTCTAAGCTTTTGGAAGGTTTCCTCAATGTCTTCCAACATTTGCTTCTCCTCTCTACTCTTGATCACCAGATCGTCTACATACACTTCCAGATTTCTGCCGATCTGGGTTTCAAAAGCTTTGTCCATGAGACATTGATATGTTGCCCCAGCGTTCCGTAGACCAAAAGGCATCTTTGTGTAACAAAAAATGCCCACATCGGTATGAAACGCAGTCTTTTCTTCGTCTTCCTTAGACATTTTGATTTGGTGATATCCCTTATAGGCGTCCAGGAAACATTTATACCTATAGGGGACCAGGGAATCAACTTTGAAGTCCATCTCCGGTAATGGGTACGCGTCCTTGGGGCATGCCTTATTCAGGTCCTTGAAATCAATGCACATTCGCCATGTACCATCTGGCTTTTTTACCATCACCGGGTTTGACACCCATGTGTGGTACTGTGTTTCTCTGAGGATCCCGGCTTCTACCAACTTTCGTACTTCTTTAACGACTGCTGCTTTTCGATCCGGGGCCATACTGCGTTTACCTTGCGCGACCGGCTTAACGCCTGGGAGTGTTGCTAACTTATGTTCCGCCTTATCGCGGGGAACTCCTGTCATGTCGGAATGTTCGAAGGCAAAGACGTCAGCATTTCTTCTCAATAGTGCTTTCAAGTCATTTTTAACTTCTGGGGAGAGGCTGTCTCCGATGGTAACTGTTTGGTCTGGGTGGCGTGTGCTCAACACCCACCTTTCTGGACCGATAGCCCCGGTGGGGCCTTGGCGACATTTCTTGGTGCTTAGTACCTCCCCTATCTTGTCTCGATACACTGTTGCAATGCCCCGCGGAGTGGGGAACTTCATGAAACCTCGCTCCGTTGAGACTATAACGTCTAATTTACCCAGAGTGAACCTTCCAATAATCACATTGTGGTACGACTCAGCACGTACCACCAGGAATGTTAGGAGTATGGTTCTTTCCCGGGGCTCCTGTCCAAATGTGACTGGGAAAGTAATTTGACCAATAGGGTCTACCTTTTCCCCGGTGAAGCCTTTAATGGGGGCGTGTACAGATTCTAGCAACCTTTGGTCTTCCAATTGCATTCTATTGAAACAGTGTTCGTAGATGATGTCTTCTGAACTTCCAGTGTCAACCAAGATTCGCCTCATGCGGTAATCTCCCATGGCGGCAGATATGATTAAGGCGTCTGTAGTGAGGTGCAGGTCTTCTACGCGTGGTTCGATGGTCATAGTGGCGAGCATCCAGGGTTCGAGCGTGGAGAAACTTCATTTTGCCCCTTTTTCCTTTGTCAGCGTGCACCATATTCAACTCTCGCGGTCTTTTACCCGCCGCTTTATCGTTTTCTTCTTTTACGACTGGTGGACCCTGTTTGATGTCCCTTACCAAGTGTGCCAACTTACCTGCTTTCACAAAATATTCGATCTGCTTTTTCAACTGAAAACAGTCGTTTGTGTCATGCCCGCTCCCTTTGTGGTATTCACAGTATTCACAGTATTTACTTGTGTCTTTGTTTGGGTTGTCTTTTAATGGCTTCGGAGGATTAAACTTGAGGTTTTCTGAGGCTAGGATTTCCGTCGGCGTCTTGCTCAGGTTAGGGTAGTCAGATCGAGGTTTTGAGGACTCGTTCCTTGAGTAGGTGTTTCTTGGTCGGTCGTACCGTGAATCCGTCTTGTCATTCCTCTGGTATCGATCTCCTCTGCCCCTGCCTTTGGCATTCCGCTGTTCTCTATCTTCTTGATTTTTGAGAGCCTCTTTCTTCCTATTAGCTGCATGACTGGCGGCTACGGCCTTTTCTTGTATGACATATACTTTGGCTATCCGAAGTATTTCATCAATGGTGGGTGGCACGCCATCTCGCCCATGGAGGGTTCTTAACAACTCGTCATCATTCACTCCTTGTAGGAAAGCTCCACAGGCTAGATCATTCGTTACGCCCGGGATTGCCAAACTTTCCTTGTTAAATCTAACGATGAAGTTTTCCACCGTTTCGTTGTCCCGCCGGCGGATATGGAGAAGCTCGTTTCTATCTTTAGTGTGCCTGCGCTGCTGGCTGAACTGTAAGATGAACTTGGCTTCCATATCCTCAAAACTGTCTATTTCTCCTGTGGGTAAACTATCCCACCAAACCCTAGCCGCACCCATCAGTGTTTGCACAAACATTTTGCACCATAGGGGCATAGGCCAACACGCTACTTCTCCCGCGCTTTTAAATAGGTTAAGATGGTCATCAGGATCCCCTAGGCCATCGTATTTACCTACTGTTTGAGGCATTTTAGGTTTTTCCTTGATAGGAGCTTCCGCTATTCTTCTAGTAAATTTAGATTTGAAAGTTGCATCTACTGGCTTGTACGGTCTAGTGAGCTCATCTTCTTCCACATTGATAGGTTGTACTGGAGGCATAACTCCGCCCTGGCTTATACCCTGAGTAGAGGTAGGTAATGCTGAAGTACTGTTTAGCATAGAACTGGGGCCTCTTCCCGGGGAAAATCTGGCTCTGGATGCGTTCCCTCTGTCATAGGCGGGTTCCACTGTTGGCTGAACTGGGGCGTAGACCGGTTGCGAAGTAGGAAAGCTCCACCATGGTGGCATATAAGCTGCGTATGGCGATTGTTGAACATGACTCTGTGTGGTTCCCTGGGGTGTGTATGCCGCGTTACCATATGGAGGTAAGTATCCATATGGGGGTGCGTAATAGTATCCAGGGAAATAAGGTTGATTTCCTGGTGTGACGGGGGCGTTCATTATTCCTGCCGGCATGACCACCGGCTGGTGAGGTGGAGTAGACAGTGCAGCTGTAAGTGCTGCTGTGTACAAGGGTGGCATGGCGTAAGTGGCAGATGGTTGATAATACTGAGGCATGCTCGCCTGCGGCGTGATGGTATTCGGACTTGCCGACGTAATAACTGGCATAGAACTAAAATGTGATGCATGTGCCCCAGTGGTCGCCACAGGGGTGGACATGTTGACACCCGTTACTCCTGGTTCCATGGACTGTAACCGCAGGGAGGTGTATGGAAGTACATTTACCCCAGTTGTTCCAGGGGCAGTGACTACATTCCCCGAAAAACCAGGTGGTGGTCCTTCTGCCTCGAATTCCAGATCAAGCGATCTGGTGACGACCGGCGAAACCGGAGTAATGGTGATGGGGCCTGTCCCTATCCCCAGGTTGTTATTCGTGGCTTCTTGGCTTGGGGTTGCTGCTGCGTTCAGATCACTGGCCATGGGGTTCAAACTGATTGTTACCGAAAAGGTCCCACGGATGGCGCCAATGAAGAAACATTGACCTTGCGGTAGTATCCGATGAAGACTTCAAGTATCAATGATCCGAACCGGCAAACTGCAAAACAGAAACACCGTTAGGACTCGTTACAGGAATGGGGTTATTCCTGTAACCACCCTCCGGCGTGAGAATAAGTCTCGGGTTTGGGAGTATGAAAGTGTAAAGAGAAGAAGAAGTTGTATTGAGAATTCGATATCCTGTACCTTGCATGTTTACCTCTATTTATAGTTTATGATTAGGGTTTTCCTTAACTTAGGTGAACTCCTAAAAGTTAGGGATTTGCATGATCTTCCCAAAAAGTTGGAGATTTAGTTATATATCTTATCCGTACAGAATGGAATATTCTAGAACGAATATTTATAACAGCTTATTTACAATAAAATAATAGGTAATGACCGAGTCGGACTATCCGATTAGGGTCATACCTCGTCAGTAGATTTTATACATACATGTAAATTAAACACTTAAGTATATGTAAATGCTATGTGATTTCGTTTTACTTCGAAGAATTAAAAAAAAAAAACTATGGGATCGATTTTGTAAAAAAAATACTTATATACACCGGTATCTTTTTTGATGAGGGTTGTTTCAAAACCAATTCTTTTTGTTTTTATATTCTAAAGCAAAAGCACAAAGATTACATAAGCATATACCCAAACACTCTATTATGTGTTTTTTAACGACTAACTCACACACGCTCTAAACTTCTAAATCTACACCAATTTCCATCATGCTAGAACCCTTAACCACTTGTGGAAGGAAATCTTTACTACACACTTACTTCTAAATCTACATGAATTTCCATCATGCTAGAACCCTTAACTAGGGCTACATACGAACCGAACAAACACGCACAGGACCTTGTTCGTGTTTGTTTGTTAGGAAATATATGTGTTCGCGAACCGTTCACAAACACTTATCGAACGAGATTTTATGTTCGTGTTCGTTTGAGTTTGTTTGTTAATTTTAGGCAACAAACAAAAACAAACGTTGACGAACACAAATGAGCACAAACTAATGTTCATGAACACAAATAGAAACAAACGAACACAAACAATCGTTAATGAACATAATATATAATACACTGACACTTATTAGATACTAGTATTAAGCCCCCGCGTTGCAGCAGTTGTCGTAAAACTGTGTCAAGTAGTACCAATGTTATATCACTATCAGCAATTACCAACATCGGAAAAACTCGTAAAAACAAAATAAATAAAAACGGAAAAAAATAAAGCCAAGCGAAAAGCAGACGTAAAATCTTTGAATCACGCACGCTCGTTGTGGAGAAGTTAAACCGAAACGTAAAACATAGAAAAAATAACTAAGTCAATCCAGGACCCGCGCGTTGCGACGAACTTGTCAAATGGAGAAATATAGATGTGTTGCGACGAGCCAAACGAGAAAAAAATACACGAAAAAATGTTGAACCATACACGCACGTTGCGGTGCATTAACTCATAAAATTTAGAACGAAACGAAAAACTTGGGTATGATGAAAAGTATGGTGGACCGAAATTGAAAAATAAAAAGAGTTGGGGTTAAATTGTAAAAGATAAAAAACTTTAAGATAAAAGTAAAAAACAAAGGGTCTAAATTGCAAAAGAGTAAAAGTTTTGGGTTAGAAATGAAAAAAGAAAAAAACCCTATATATGAGGTACAACACCATAAATTACAAAAAAAGAATTAAAAATTTTATTTTTATAAAACTTCAATAAATTATTATATTAATAGAGTAAACTCTAGTTAATGGTTAAATACTTATTTATTATCTGCATAGTACATGATATGATTTTAAATTATTTATTATTCTTTGATTAGTTTAATATTTATGAATTAATTATTTTCATATTAGTTTAAGAGATATTAATAATTTATTAGACATTAAATTTAGATATTTATAATATTATTAATTATTAATTGAATTTATTAGTATTAAAATAAAGATAATGATAAAGATAACGATAAGTGATATTATATATTGGTTATTAATATTAAAAGAAATATATTAAACAAATATAAATAAAATTTATGAGATTGAAGGAAAAAATGCCATGTGGCATTATTTGTAGTCTTTTATTAATATTTAGATTTAATTTGTCGGAATTTTGAAGTATTTAAATACATATAAAAACTAAAAACACTAATTAACTATCGAACACGTTACCGAACGTTCACGAACATAAACGAACGAACACGACCTCTGTTCATTTAGCTAAACGAACGGAATTTCGTGTTCGTGTTCGTTTGTTTAATAAACGAACGAACACAAACAAATTCCCGCCGAACGGTTCACGAACTGTTCGCCAAACGTTTGGTTCGTTTGCAGCCCTACCCTTAACCACTTGCAGAAAGAAATCTTTACTACACACCTTGATACAGCTAGGCTACAAGGTCCTTTAGTAACACTATGTTGTGTAATCGACACTCCACTCCACTAAGGACTATTTTCACATTTGCACGCTTAGATTCCATTTTTGTATGGCAATATTAACAACATAAATCATTGAGGGATGTAAGAACAAAATAGTAAGACCATCAACAAAAGAAGGTAGATAAGACATCATGGTAGATACAATTTGTATAAAAACCAAGTTAAAAAAGAAGATAGATAAGACACTATAGTAGATATGTGAAACTTCATATCTTACTCACATTGTTCGTGAGTATTATTAGTTGTGTATCTATTCTGAAGTTATGTTCAATAAGATAAATAGATACATGGGTGCAGATTTATCAATATGCTATTGATACTTGGGGAAGGATCCACTAAAAAGTGGATTTTGCCTAAGTAGCCTAAGAAGAATTGTGATGATGACATGTGACACTTCTAATAAGTAGGAATGAAGGGCATTTTGGTCCTTATAAATAGGAGTAAAAATGACATGTAGCATCCCTTTTGTTTTTTAAAAATACAACAAAAAATCAAGTACAAAAAAATTTAGTACAAAAAATCTAGTACAAAAAAATATAGCACAAAAATGTAGTACAAAAAATATAACACAAAAAATCTAGTACAAAAAAATATAGCTAAAAAAAAATCTAGTACAAAAAATATAGCACAAAAAAATTAAGCAAAAAATGTAGTACAAAAAATTGAGAAAAAAAAAATTTAAGGTAAAAAAATTCAGCACAAAAAATTTAACACAAAAATATAGTACAAAAATACAGCACAATAAAATGTTTTACAACATAGAAATACAACACATTTTAGTGGGTTTTTTTAGTCTTCATGTTTTATATAGCAATATGGTACTTAAATTAAAGATAAAAAGACGCTCGATTTTACGGTGAAATTTTTATGAAAAAATAATGTCGTATAAAAAAGTTATGAACGTTTAAAAAACGGGAGTGGAATATGCATGTGCCTTGAATGTAGAGAGAGAAAGTCTATAAATAAGATTTTCCCAAGATACCCTTGCACTCCTCCTTTCTCCTACACTTTCATTTTAACCATTGATTTGAAAAATGAATGGTTAAGATTCCTTCTCATCCTACTTAGGCAAAATAAACTTTTTATTTGATCTTACCCTATTGATACTTATGTAATATATATTCATAGGTATAACATATGAGTGAATAAAAGTGGGTACCGTATAGGTATAAGTGGAGAAGTTTATTGTAAGAAAGACGTTTTCCAAAACATTTTATACCCAAAAAAAAAAGAAATTATATAAGTTTTATATACATATATACATATCCATGAAACAATATGTTTTATATGGAATTAACTAACTCTTCTTTTATTGTATTGGAAAAGATGTTCAATAAAAACAACCTGTTGGAAGTGTTTAGAAAACCCACTCGCGGGTTAACCAACCCGACGCATTTTTACACATAAAATTACAATTTCTAAACCAAATCTGTTGGTCCCATCACCCAACCCACCTCTACACAAGGAAAATCAATAAAACCACACTTATTAGTCATTTCTGCAACTCAAACATTATAAATCTGCATACTCGATTTAGACACACTCCTACACATATATATCAAGTCTTAAAGAGCCCGCGCACACACATTACTATATATACTTAGAACGGGCATACCTATTAATACTTTAGTTAGACCACACATGAACCAAACCGTTACTGTTACCGGTATAGATTTCATTGTGTTCCTCATCAAAGTAAAGCGCTGTTATGTCTTCCAGTGCCTCTTCAACCATGTTCATTTCAACCTGCCTTTTGTCGCTCGAGTTTCCTTCTTGTTCATCCTTTGACGGCATTGCATTGCTTGAGTTTATTTTTGCTATGCATTTCCCAGTCCAGATGTTGCTGATATTTATAGAACCAGCTGCATCAACAAGCAGGTGTAAGGGGCTGTTTGTTTACCTCTTAATGAGGCTCTTAATGGTTCAGACCTCTTACTTGTTCAGCACTTAATGGTTTAGACTGTTTGTTTCATGAGAGATGTCTGAATGGCTCAGACATTTGCCTCTGAATGGTTAAGCATTAAATAGAGTCTAAATGGTTGAGACCTCTAATCTGAATTGGTCAGACATTTTCCTCTGAACGGTTAAGCATTATACAGGCTCTTAATGGTTCAGACCTCTTACTGGTTCAGCACTTGGGTTCAGACCTCTTACTGGTTCAACACTTAACCATTCAGATGTTGCCAAACAGCCCCAAAGACTTGATGAAAAAGTGTTCCGGGTCAACACGACCCGACCCAGCCCGTTTCAACCCTTAGAAAGAAAACTTGTTAAAGATTGTACCTCTTGTATCAGTCGCCTGATTATTATCAGCCTTGCAAAATGAAACTATGAGATCTTGATCACTAGTTATATAGATGTTGTTAGTATTGCAGTCTGGATGCGATAAAACATGGTCCTCAAATGATGTAACAAGTTCCCCCCGAAAGTTCCAAACCGAAACAGTCTGATTTCTAAAGGTTAGAAATAACTGATTCTCATACAGAAAAATAAACGCCGACGGTGTCATAAACTCCGTGCTTCCAACTTCTTTGACCTCAGCATTGCGCACCTACAATAATATGTATAAAACATAACCCGAAAAACCAACCAATTTTGAAATTAGCCACCTCAACAAAATGGTAAAAAGACAAAAGACGGAACATAGTCACATACATCAAGTATTTGGAGATTCTCGTTGTCTTGCTTAACAAGCAGCTTTTCATTAAACTGCTCGATAAAATCTACCTTCTTGTTCCGATGAAGTAAATGATTGAAATCTTTTAGAACTGTGCCGTCTTCTATAGATAGTATCTTCAGAGGAACATGGCTCTGACCCCTACTGAATATCAGTAACATGATGCCCGGGCTGCTCCAAATACATAATACCGTTAATCAAACAAACGTAGTATGAGAGATCGTATCCCAAAAAGTAAATAAATAGAAATCATAGATTACCTGATCTTGATTTCTTCTACCTGTCTGTCTGTTATCGAGTATAACAGTGTATAGTTCTTCAGGTCAAAGACCTTGTATATGCTGCTTAAGTGAAACGAATTAAGGGTTAGAAGCACAAACATCATGTTATATGTATGTATGTCATATACAAACATCAAGTATCAATTAAAAACATACCTATCTTGTGCGGAGTAGGTAAGCACCTTTTCATTAACATCATCGAACTCGACAAATCCAGGCCACTTCAAAGACTCGGTCTCAAAAAGCGGAAAGCCTTCATCGGGTTTGCCTCTTTGTATATATCTAGAATTAATGAAGCTCAGAATCAATTAACTAACTTCATGTACTTTGTTCAAGTAAATTGTATAAAAAAAGAAGTTGGAGTTGGACGCACTCTATTCTTATCGATCGGCATTTCAATGAACTGAAGTTATCTGAAGCATATACCGACACTGTAATCAGCGAGTCGTTATTCTTGTTATAAAACAAGCTCCGAATGACTTCATCTGGATAGATATTCAAGAAACATATCGTCTTGTTTGTACCTGAAGTTAAAGTTCATGAAAAACGTCGTTTATATAATACACGTAAGTATATAGAAATTTAAACAGTACAAAATTACCTCTACTAAATGCTGCACAAACACCAGAACTAGCAAGAGCAAAGACGATATCATGTACCACCACTATCTCGATTACTTTGGCTCTTCTCATCAACAATGGTAATACCAACGAACATTGTCCCACAGGATCATGCATATCATATCTCTCCTGATACAGTTACAAGGAAACAAATTAAATGATTAGATATTTATAATGCTTATAACGCATATCATGATGTAGCAACCATAGATGGAATACATACACGACAAGCATCGTTATATATTCACATGTTATTAATCTTTGTTATGATACTTAGACAATCTCATGTACAAAGCGTAAATAGTTATCTTGCTCATACACCATTACGAATGCACATGTTCTGTAATATACCCATTACAATTCTATCTTCTACCGCTCCCCTTGGATTGAATAGATGTCAACATCCCCAATTTGGCGAGAAAAACAAAATAGAAATATCGTAAAAAATAGTCATGTATCTTTCATGGAATGTAACAACTAACTATTTGTTTACTTATGTGCCCTTCTGGTGTATATGTTGTTTGACTACAATATACTGAAATGACTAGGCATATCAAGATATTAGATATGAATATGGTTTACTATATCTACTTCATAGAACTAACTTTAAATATATTTCAACATTTACCAATTTTCGCTCCTCTCTCTCTCTCTCTATATATATATATATCTCTCTCTCTCTCTCATACACGCACTTGTACACATGTCATGTATGCATGTGTATTATATCTATAAGTGTTACACCTGGTTACGGCGTGTGGGCCTAATTATGGGACATGCATGGTTGTGTTGAAGAGAAAACTAGAATGCAAAGTCGAAGCTCTAGAAATCATGCTATTGTGACGTAGCAATTAAAAATCAATGTGTCTTATCATTTCATTATCACTGTCCATATTAATAGACGATGAAATTAAGATTTCCATTAACTTCTTAAAACATTTCTCTTGATCACCGTTCACGGAACATGATACCAGTGTTCAGCGCAAATGTTCAATGTTCAAAATTATGAGTAGAGTACTAGGTCAAAACTATAAATACATAATGTAGATCAAATGGGTCGGCAGGTACCCAGACAGTAACACCCAAATTAAATCCTAATCCTAATCCCAATTCTATCTTCTAGTTCTAGATTTCTACGGCTCCCCTCAGATTGAATAAACATCAACATTCCCAATTTGGCAAGAAAAAGATAAGAACTATCAATACTCATAATCATAATCATGCATATGATTTAACCTTTCATCGGTCTTACAAGTTTAGTTCACACTCCCCTTTACAAATGCATATTGCCACTTTTCCATACAAATGAAGGAGCTACCGATAAGCTTATCTAACAAAAAGCATGCACAGATTCATCGCCAACCACTAAGTATGGCAAAAAAAAGCATGCACAGATTCATCGCCGACTAAATTAAAACCCTAATTCACCGAATCGCATAACATATTTATCCTAGAAAATCTAGAAAAATTGTTGCTAGGGGTGTTCATCGGTTCGGTTTATGGTTTATTTGGTTTATTCGGTTCGGTTTATTCGGTTTTCAAAATTTTGTACCCCAAACCAAATCCAAACCAAACCAAATAAGGAATATGCAAAACCGATCCAAACCAAACCAAATTCAATTCGGTTTGGTTTCGGATAGAAACCAAATAAACCAAATCTAACCAAATTGCACGTAAGTAAATTTTTTCCTTGTATTTAGTGAAATGATGCCATACACTTGACCTTCCGACATAGACCCTCTTTTTTTCTGTGATTCATTCGAGCGGCCTGAATTCAAGTTGCTAGCAGCATTAGAATCGCCCTCCATAGACATTCTGACATAATTGATAAAGAATTAAAGCGAGCATAAATAGATATTGAAATCAAGAATAAAAACTAGAACAAATATGGGATCGTATTTACGATTTAGAGGAAATGGAAATTGGAAACTAAAATTAGAACAAACCTGGGGTTGAGCAAGTGAGCAACCAGAGAGGCAGACCAGTCGGCTGAAGAAGATGTAGAAAACCTAAGCCCTAATTTCTATCTAAAGTTCTATTATTTTAGATTTATGAGTAGGGTTGAGCTGGGCTTTGGGTATTTTGGGTTGGGCTACATAAAAAATAAATATTTTGGACTAATAAATTGTATAAGATTTATAAATATTATTAGTTTTATTTAATAATTATTTAAGTTAAATGGTTTATTCGGTTATCCAAATAAACCGAATAAACCAAATAAAATAAAATGTGGATCCAAAACCGAACCAAAAACCATATTCACAATTCGGTTTCGGTTAGAAACCAAACCAAAAACCAAATTCGTTATTCGGATTGGTTTATTTGGTTACGGTTACGGTTCGGTTTACGGTTTTTATTTGGTTACGGTTTTTTCTGAACACCCCTAATTGTTGCTACAAAAAATCAAATTTAAGTCTGTTTCAATATGATGTTTCCAAAAAGATCATGATAATGTTAGCATAATCATGTTACATTTTATAAGCTCTAAGTAATCAAATAGTCAAATACACCACATCAAAATCTTGTTATGTTGAATCTATCTTATGTAAGTTACCATATGATCGGTTTTGACTGCCTACCGATTTTCAGTCCAACTAGGTGAAATTTAATCAGTAAACTACCGATTACCTATTAATCCGCGATCAATCCCGATTTTACAACACTATGTAACACACTTGAGTCAATCATGACCAATTCACCATTACAAATTGTTATTTCTATACAATCAAGACACATACAAAAGGAAACCACACAATCAGCATACATATCACAACATGTTATATGAATTATTAAAACTTAACAGCAGAAACATATAAAACAAGGCGAAAGAGGCTACCGTCAACCGAAAATTCCGAAACCGGTGAACGGACTTAGTAATAGCACCCGAACGATGCCGATTTGAGGTAATCTCACGTCGCTGAAGCTTCTTCACAGTATTATTCGCCAACAACGGGTTGCTCCATCCATCATTCTTCGTAGCAACCACTCTCCTCCGACCACCGCACAACGGTGACCTACTACCGCCGTTACTGGCGCTGCTAGACGTCGTAATCCTCCGGTTTCTGCTACCACCGCTGCTGCTGCTGCCAATCGCGTCCATGTGGTCTCATCAACTGATGTTCGATTGGAGTGCTGAATTGGAATTGGGGAGCAGTAGTAGCAGCAGCAGCCACTGATTGCGACGGAGATTGGTGATCGTTTTCCTCCGGGAAGAGAAGTATAGTGAACTCGTTTGAGTTCAATTTGGGATTTTTGGTTTTATAGTAGTGAAGAGAGGATTAGACACAAGCCTTGATCAACTCTATAAATATTTTAATATATTAAATAAAAATGAATTTAATGTTTAATCGGTTAAAGGTTACATAATTTAATGTGATAATGTAATATGATATATTGTAATATGATGTAATATGTTATGATATGATATGAACTAACGTGTTATGATGTGACATTACATGTTAGCAGGGATGGAATTAGAGGGGGTCAAGAGGGTCCGTTGACCCTCCGGTCATCAGAATTTTTTGAATTTATATTTATAAATTTTGAGTTTTTGAAGAACAAACTTAGAGATTAACTCCCTAATTTGAAACAGTATAGAATATAAGCTTATGATGACCCCCTAACTAAATCGTTCTGGTTCCGCCACTGCATGTTAGGTTTGATGGTGTCAAATGGTGTTTCCTCCACATCAGCTTGATATTAAGCCTAGAGCACCACCTTAAGGGCGTCAAAGTGCCAAAGGGCACCAAAGGTGCCCTGGTGAGTAGAATAGCAGGTGGGTAAAGGAATGAGAGGTGTGGACCCCATAGGTAGATCAAAACACTCCAATTGAAGTTAAAGGAGGGGAGCATCAAAAGGCACCATCCAGCCTTATAATAAAAGATAACATGATATGTTTTACTTAGGTGACTAGTTGAATGGGGTGCAACAAGTAATGAGAAGGGGGTATGGAACGATTAACACAACCATTTGAGATGTAGGTTTTTGTACATTTAACTTTGCTCGTATTATTTTACAGGGTTATTCTAAACATTACCTACTCCACTACTTATTTTACTTTTTGCATCAGCACCCCCGAAACGGTGTGGACATGGAGGCAGGGGTTTTTCCACCGGCATGGAGGGCATATTACTGGCGACGTGGCAAGACGTGGTTGGGTGTGGGTTCTAACCATTGCCCCAACGGTTCTTTAAAAAAATTACTTTTTAAAAAAAATACTTTTCAAAAAATTTTACTCCTCTTATTTAGGGTATGTTTGGCAAAAGTAGCTGGTGGCTGCTAGCTGGTAGCTGGTGGCTGGAAGCTGGTAGCTGTAGCTGGTAGTTAGTAGCTGTAGCTTTTTAGATATATTTGGTGTTTGGTAGAGTAGCTGGAGTTTTTAATAAAATGTATAAAATGACCAAAATGGACATAACTAAAAATTTAGAAAGTTGATGCATTAAAAAGTTTCCTATTTTTAGAGGTTGAAATAGACATTTTTTCTCTAAAAGCTTGTAGCTCCTTCTAAACGCTACTAGTAGTAGCGTTCAACCAAAACCTTCAAGCTCCTAACCTAAAAGCTTAAAGCTCCTTCAACCAAACAAGACTTTTTATAGAGCATGAGTTTTTTCTTAAAAGCTTAAAGCTAGAAGCTCCTAAAAGCTCCATGCCAAACATACCCTTAGTCTAAACCCATTCTACCATTTTTTACGTTCAAAATATCTCAACTTTTTCATTTCTCAGAAAAACTCTCTCAACTTTTGAAGGGGTATGGTCCGAGATATCGCGTCAAGCTTAGACGCAAGTAACCATCACCCAGTTTACTTTGCCACTCGGCTAAAAACATGCTTCAATCCCGCGGGTGCGCGCGCGTGGACCCATTTTACTTTCCCACTCGGCTAAGAACGCTCCCATCTTATGCATGAAAATGGGTGTTTTAGGCAGCATACGTAGAATGCGGTTGATGTGCTTAAAATACAACACATAAATTGTATCAAATACGGAGTAAAATCAACCCTTTTTCGGTACTAATGTTGGAAAAAGCTTGTTTCTTTGTTCCTTTTTAATTTACAGGGTTAAAAGAGCTTAAAGGCATAAAATGAGCAAAATAACAGCAAAAACCAACATAAATACAAAGAAGGAGGATTGACGCAACTCGCCAAGCCCCAATCCACATCCAAACCAAGAAAATAGCAAGAACAGAAGACTTAACACGGGACCGTGCCCACCAGGCACGGGCGTGTCCACGAGTGGAATCTCTGCAGAAGAAAAGACAACAGCAAATGACAAAACAGACAACCAACACGGGGCCTTGCTAATGCAACACGGGGCGTGGTCAACTCTAAGAGTCTTTGTCAAACAAAGGCCATGCTTGGCTAAACTCTTACATCACTTGGTGAAGACAAATCTTTTATGTATTTCTTTTTGATTTCCAATCTTTGGCTCATTTTTATTTGGGTATGTATTAATGACTTTAATAACTAGTTTTTTATATTGAAGACGAATTTATCTAACCATTCTTCATATGTTGTTGATTCACATATTCATGTCTTTACGGTCTATATAAAGCGCATTAACTACTTGGAAGGGGGTTAGAAGGGTGGTTGGATAAATTCTATGTCTCGTTCAGTGTATAGATCCTGCGAGAACCTGGTTCAAGCTTAGTAGGACTTCACGAGCGGACGATCTTAACCCCCGCGAGAGAAGTAAGAACCTCTTGAATCCCTTATCTATAAACTACTATTAAAACTTTAAACCAACCCCGCGAGTACTGTATCCCTGCTGACTCAGACTAAAGGGTTGAGGGTAACGCTGCCTAGAAGGGGGCCTACCACTTTTCGCATTAATAACTTACTTAATTATCTTTCAATAATCCAACCTTGCGGGACTGTATCCCTGCTGACTCAGACCAATAGGTTGAAGGTAACGCTGCCTAGAAGGGGGCCTACTACTATAACTTAAAGATAATCTCATAAAATGCCCAGAGTGCGGAAATCATTAAAAGGATACACAAAATAGGAGTTGGAACCAAGTGATTCCTTCTTGTCTATCTGTTTTTCCTTATATTATATTTTTGCTTTTTAGTTTATCTTTTTATAGCTTTAAAAAACATTTTCATCAAAATTTGGTTCGATTAGACGTTAACGATAAGCTGGTATTAAAAGCTCTTGTGTCCTTGGACGACCTCGGTATCTTGCCATCACTATACTATGTCCGCGATGGGTGCACTTGCCCTAACGCGTGTGTAGAGTGATAGTAGTATATCGTGTTTTATAAATTTAAAATTTGAATTTGCGAGTAAAAAGAGCTAAAATATAACTTAAAAACATATATACCCGCATGCACGTCAGCGGTGATTGCTACTAAAGATGGTAGGTGTGACTCGATGGTGACAAGTGACCATCACCCAGTTTGTTAATATCATCTGAATCCACATCTTCTACAACTGTCGTGTTACTACATTCACTTTCTGTCAAACACGTTTCCATGTTGCAGTCTCGCGCGAGCGTGCGCAGATCGCATCGAACGACGAAACCTTCTCTATGTGTTGTTTTGTACTATGCATGTGCAACTCATTCCAACACATACTACGGTCTTGCGTAAAGCCTATAGGGCGCACGCACAAGGGCGGCATCTTATCATAATGCGAGTGGTACGCCCTAACACTGACAACAACGGTCAGCTGACCGTCCAATACGCGACTACCCAGTCCACTAACAGAGCTCCCACTTGCATAAAGCTGATGAAAAGACTGACAACCAAAGGTAACAGGCCATGTGGCGACCGCTCCTTCATATGCCTGGCACAACAGGACACGTGGCGATACCTCCACTGTACGTTTGATGTTTCTGCAGTCTGAATACTTTCCAGGCCTGTGGAAAAGCTACAAGTTGTCTGTCAGGCCCAAGGCCCATCAAACGGCCCATTGGCCTCTCTCCTTCCCTCTTCGGATATAAATACTAAACTTCAGACCATGTTTGAGGTAATGCTAATCTGCTCACTCACGCTTACTACTTAATCACTTATCTTGCTTCTTAAGCAAATACTGATTCTCACGCCGGAGGGTGGTAATAAGGAGCAACCCCTACCTCATTCTCCTTGTTGCGAGTCACGGTGTGTTCACTGTGCAGGTGATAGATTCAAGATCATCCAGCCATCGATCAAGGGAAGAAGGGATTAACCCCATCTATCGAGACTCGACCCGTGGACTAATCACTCGGTTAACCACTGTTTCTTTAGGGCCATGCAATTGTAATACAAAAAGAAATAAATTACAATCTTACATATAACAGCATTTAAGCTGTTGCACATTCCAAGTCCTTGGGATAATGTCACCGCCCAACGTTTGCAGTTTGTACGCGCCTTTGCCCAAGACCTCATGTATAAGGTAGGGTCCTTACCATTTGGGAGCAAGTTTACCCGGGCGCTTTGCGTTAGAGGCTTCATTATCCCAAAAGACGTAATCTCCCGGGTTGGACGTGCAGATTCGCACATGCGCATTGTAGTACTTTTCTAGTTCGATAGCCCATTAGGCAAGTCTGCATGAGATCTCAGGCTTAGAAAGGATTTGACCTATTCTGTAATTGGTTAAGACATTAATAACATGCCCTGAAAAGTATCAGCGCAGGCGCCTGGAGGCATGTACTAGCGCAAGAACCAATTTCTCCATGATGGAGTATCTTGTTTCCGGGTCATTGAGCATCTTGCTCACATAGTATATCGGTTTTTGTACCCCATTCCGGTTTACCAGGAGCACTGCGCCTATCGTTCTGTCCGAAGCGGACATGTATAGGGTTAGTGGCTCCTTTTCGTGCGGAGCTGTGAGAGTGGGGAGTTGTATTAAACACTCTTTCATTTCCTTGAAAGTGCATTCTGCTTCATCGGTCCATTGGAAATGATGTTCCTTTAGGCAGTTGCTTAAGGTGCTAATGAAAGGAAAAGATTTGGCCGCATGATTGGCCAGGAATTATTTAGCGCGGCCAGCTGGCCGGCTAAGGTTTGCATTTCCTTAATCGTTGATGACGATGGCATACGCTCAATCGCCTGCACCTTCTCGGGGTTCACCTTGAATCCGTCCTTTGTGACGATGAATCCAAGGAATTTGTCTTCTTCCATTCCAAACGAGCATTTGCTCGGGTTGAGCTTCATGTTAATGCTTCGCAGAGTTTGGAATGTCTTCTCAATATCTTAGAGCATGGTGTATTCCTCCATGCTCATAACAACGAGATCGTCCATGTAGAACACACGTTTGCTAATATCTTTGCCAAAGGTCTCGTCCATTAATCTTTGGTAGGTTGCGCCAGCATTGCGGAACCCGAATAGCATTTTAGTGTAACAGAAATTTCCCATGGTTGTTCTAAATGTCGTTTTGTCTTCATCCTTGAGTGTCATTTTCACTTGGTGATATCCTTTGTAGAAATCAAGGAAGCACTTTCATCAGAATGGCGCAAGGTTGTCGACCTTCTCGTCAATTTCCGGAAGCGAGTAACAGTCTTTGGGGCAAGCTTTGTTAAGATCATTGTAATCTACACACATGCATCAGCCCCCAGTTGCTTTTTCTACAATGACCAGATTTTCCAACCAGATCTGGTATTTGACTTCCCGCAGGATCCCTGCGTCGAGCAATTCATTCACTTGCTCGTTCAAGGCACGGTTTTTCTTTGGTCCCAGGTTGCGCCGACCACAGGCTTGATACCAGGCATGGTATTCAAGCAATGTTGCGCGACATCGCGTGGGACTCATGTCATGTCTGCAGGAGTCCAAGCAAATATATCCTTATTCTTGAAGAGCAGCTGCTTCAAGTGTGCTCTGATGTTGTTAGACAAGGCTTGACCCATGGTGACAGTTTACTCGGGGTATCTTATGTTAAGTACCCACTTCTCTGGTTCGATTCTTGGTGTCAACCTTGCTGTTTTGGTCGGATGGAGCTCGTCCATCGACATTATCTCTCGGCGCGCATATAAAATCGCAATCCCCGTTTCGGTTGGGAAACCGATTGCAGAATGGGTAGTGGATGTTATCATGTTGAAGTCGCCTTGTACTTCTCTGCTGAGAAGCACATAATGTTTGGCGGTGTGTGGTAAAACCATGAAGTTTACCTCCTCCGTTTGTGAATGCCTACTGTCGGTAAGCATTACTTGAAAGGTTATTTGGCCAAGGGGGTACACCGTTTCCCCCGCGAAACCGGCCAAATGGTAATCCACCGGCTGGAATCTATCCTTATCTTCTTGATCGAATTGATTGAAGCATTGCTCATAGATTATGTCGGTGGTGCTGCCCGAGTCTATAAAGACGTAGTCGGTGAAGTAGTGTTCCAAGCAGCCGGTGACCACGATGGCACGCCTGTCACACGGTCCACCTCTAAGGAGAGGGAATACGACTTGCTCGTAGCGCCAATCATCGTCTTGTGCCCTCTTAACTGCCTTTTTCGGTTTCCTGCGTCCACTAGTTATCATGTGGACGTTCAGGTATTTCATCTTTATGTCAGAAGGACCCTTATCTTGGTGATTGATGCGCTTGGTTTCTTTTCACGCATGCTACAACAGATGTTGCAGCTTTCCACTCTTTAGGGCCTTCTCAATCTCCTGTCGGTGACTGATGCAGTTATTGGTTGTGTGACCACTCTCCTTATGGTAGTCACAACACAAGTTGAGGTCTTGCCCCCTCTAGTTTTTCATCGCAGCGACGGGTTTAAAGTTACACTCTTCAGTTAGAAGAATGTCTTTCCGTGATTTGGTGAGATCGGTCCATTGTTGGTCTTGATTCTCTTTCTTTGTTGCCCGCTGGTCTCGCTAGTTATTGATTGTATATCTGGTGTCCGGTTGGGACCCATACGTATCATACGATATGTACTAGTGGTCGCACGCCCACAAGTTCTTATTACGCCAGTTGTTGTTACGCGTTGATGAAGCCTATCGAATGCAGATCTGCATACGAAGTGCAATCTTTGTCTTTATTTTGGAGTAAGGAGCGCTCGGTTTGGGCGAATGTTTTGTCTGCCACCAAAACGTCGTCCCATTTCTTCGGTAAGCCCTCCTTACCAGAAATACCATTTTGACCATTTCTTCATGCCTGACGGCATGAAAGAAATGTGTGCGTGCAAGCATGTCAGGTACCTTGCCGATCTCGAGGCACTCTTTATTGAATCTGGTGATGAAGCCTTCCAAGGCTTCATTGTTCATCTACCAGATATTCATGACGTCCGTCGTATCTCGGACGTGTCGCCATTGTTGGCTGAAATATGCAAGAAATTTTTCTTGAAAATCTTCATACGATACCAGTGAGCCCATTGGTAAGCTATCGAACCAAGCCCTTGCATTGCTAGTAAGGGTCTGGGCAAAAAGATGGCACCATAACGGTTGCGTCCAACCGCCAACGAGGCCGGTGCTAGTGAACACACCGATGTGGTTGTCGGGGTCTGTCAACCCATTATATTTTCCCATACTTGGTGGAAGTTTTGACCGCATGAGTGGTGCTAGGGCAATTCCTTTTAGGAATTTGAAATTGCTAGCAGTAGATTTTGGTCGGTAGACCGCTCTATAATCGTGCCTCGCTGCACGATCATAAGTTGCGCGTGGTTGCGCAGGTATGTATGTGTTCTGGTCATTACCTAACCGGCTGAAAATGTTGTTTGGCTCCTCCTCATAATAGGTGGAGTCTTCAGGGTCGGTCCTGTCATCCATGTCGTCGTTGGGGGATGGCCCAAGACGGCTATGTACATCCGACCCTTGGCGGTTGTCAGATTCCCGTCGATGTTGCCTTGGTGGCCCTAGCCTAAGATGTGTTGAGGCTCTTGCCCGGGATCCATAGGTTGAATCTCCCTCTGTAACGTTTGTTGGCTCATATATGAGTCACCATGTTGTTCGCGCCTGTCCCTTAGCGCATGCTGCTGTTGGGTATTGCCTCGTATTGAAGAACACAAGGCGTTGGTGTTATTGGTGCAGGTGTACGTTGTAATTCTGCTGCGTGCCCGCGCAGAGCTAGGCGTACACTTCATTTAGATCAGCTTGTTGCTACAAAAATCAGGATAGAGGATCATCCCCCTCTGGTATGATTGATGGTAATTGAGGAATATCCGGCGGATTCGCCGATGTGTTCCCCGCCTGAACATTCCCTGTCTGGCCAATCAGGACCGGAACATAGGGCTCCCTGTCCGGGTTAGCAATATCGAGTTGATCAGTCATGATCTTGGAAAAAAAAAGATAAAAGTGCTTGTAAAAATAGCGGTGGGGGCCAATGAAGAAACTGTGCGAATCTGCACATTCAATCTAGGAGATTACGTCTTATGGGATAATGAAGCCTCTAACACAGAGAGCCCGGGTAAACTTGCTTCTAAATGGGAAACACCCTACCTTATACTTGAGGTATTGGGCAAGGGCGCGTACAAACTGCAACGTTCGGCGGTGACATTATCCCAAGGACCTGGAATACACAACAGCTTAGACGCTGTTATATGTAAGATTGTAATTTTTTTGTATTACAGTTGCATAGCCCTGCACCACATGTTGATCAATATATAATAGTTTCTACAACTTCATTGTTTATATTATCAAACCTATATAATTATATTACAAATGCATGTACCACTTTGAGGTATTCACTAAAACAGATTGGCCAATCTTCATTCGCAATACCTACACAAACTGGTTAATACATGTAAACATTGTAATACAGTTCTACGTAAGTTCAACATTGCCATGCGCCTTACAATGGCAGCGCAATCTATTAACTTATTGTTTGCACCCCTAATCGGCCTAACACCTTTAAAGTTATTTACTTGCACCCTACAATTGACAATAGATAACTATACTCTTCTGATCTTGCGCCTTACAATGGCCAAATCGTCGATTAAAGTTAAGCATTTCCTTCGACCTTTGGGCAAAGAAATATGTTAACTTCCTACTTACTTGTGTCTCGGTAGTGGCTAAAAAGTACACTAACCTATTATTTATTTGCGTCTCATAGTGGCCTAAATAATAGAGGAGTTTCGATTAACTAGCGCTTACACAAGGCAAAACAGTAAATACGTTTTCCTCGAATGCTTTAAAGCCAAAAATTATATATTCATCACACTTACGCCCCGGCTGGTGGTGCAAGGGGCAACTTGTTCATAGTTAAAAAACAAAAACTAAACAAGTAAAAAAAACTACAAGGCATGCAGGCCTAATCACCCTTGACCTTCGCCTTCGGTCTCTCCTTCAGCATTTGCTTTAGGCTCAAATAAATCTTGCAGATGATCGACGTAATCATCTACGTCTAAACATTCTTCAACCTGAGCCAATATAGGGAGGCACAAGGTGTTGTAGGCTTAGGAAGCAGCTTTCAGCTCACCCTCAGTATCAACCTCGCGCACGCGACACTGCACATCAGTGAATTTCTTATCTAACATGGCATTTACATGAGTTAAGAGCTCAGTATAGTCGGCCTTATACCCAGCATCGCGCGCCTTAGCTCTGAGAGCTGCGACCGCAGCATCTACCTTGGGTGCACTAATTATTGCATTCACAATCTGCACAAGTATTACAAAGACGTTTTCGTACGAGAAAGGAAATAAAAAGAGAGGCTGAGAAAGCACTTACATATACAGCACCGTAATCACGCATCCGCTGGCGATCGGCATTAAGGTCGGCATTCAGAGCCTTCGCATCCTCAAGCTGACTAGAAGATGTGGTGTGCTGAGCAAGTACCCACTGATAATTTTCTTGAGCATTAACCGTGCAGGCACTCTCAGCATCAGCTGTAACAACCCGACTTTTCGGATCGTTACCTATCGCTGTTATTTCATTCGTAATGTTTGTACTCATGGGATTCGATTAACCTACGGGTTAAACTATATTTTCGACACGGTCTTAAACGCTTACTACAACGCTCATTCAAAACGCAGTTATCGCATTTAAACGCTACTTATAACGCTTACTACTTAAACACATTTTATTGCACTTTACATCACTTATTTAGACTAAACGCTATCGCAATGCAAACTCGAAACACGAATTTACTTATGTTATGTGTGTTATTTGTGTGATTATTTGTTGAATGTTATGTGGTTATCAACGCAACGCAACGGTTAACAAACGAACCAAAGTTGGAAAAACTAACAAACGCAACACGACCGTCCGGATGGCCATCTTGTAACGCCCCAACATGTTTTAACCAAAAGTCGCAGCGGAAATACGAACTTAAAAATTTTCTTTCATTATATTCCTTCTAACATACTTAGAAATACGTTAAATCACTCTTTTACATTAAATACATTAATTCTTTCTATAAATTTATAAAATCTGTCATACTTATATTAAATTACGTGACCATGCACCCACACGTACAATCCATGTCTTGACTCGATCTTCAACCTTTTACACTCCATGATTAGAATCCACAGTTCTGTACTATCTGCAGACACCACGTACAATCACATCATTAGCAACCGGTGTTATCATATATAAAATTTAAATATGCATAATTAGGTGTCAGCATATCATGCTTTCGCTTATGTTAGTCCATTCATCCATCCATTCAAACCACCCGCATTGGATTTCGGTGTCTACCTTCAACTTCCATCACTAGTATACCTGCATTCCCATTTCATTCTCAATAGGAAAACAGTTAGTATCATTAGATTTCATTCATACGAACATATCCATGTATACACATAACAAGTCTCATTCATTTGTACATATAACTAAATTCCAATTCATACATACATACCCTTTCTATTTGTACATGTACCTACAACTTACATTCTACACAATATTACTTACAAGTTCTAAACACACACGTCTATACATGTAATTCGTATACACATAATTCTCCATACTTACGAGTTTATGGTCATACTCTCCTATGAGTCCCAATTACTTACTTACAACTAACCCATACCTACGCGTATAACTACTTATTTCATCTCTATGCATAATACCATCATGTAAGCTTCTTTCTTATCTATACCTAATAGAAACTATTTCTTAACCACTTTCGACTCATTTACCGTAACTTACCTTATTACTTCCATTGTTTCATACTTTCTCACATGATTCACAATAATCATTATACTACAATACATTTTACATCTAAAGTGTAAGTCCGGGATTCACTTACCTTACGCGTCCGTATATGCATTCGCTTACTTGAGTCTTCTTGGCCCGTTAGCCTTCCGCGCTCCCATCCATCTTGACATGATTCCTATACTTTCATGTCATTACATTTACATCCTTATTAGCATACATGATTATTCATATCAAGTTCATATCTCACATATGTATTTCATTAGTCGATTCAAACAAGCATATAGCATACTCAACATCATCATAACATAACCTTCACATATTATTGTCATTTGGACATTTTATCAAACACTTGGTGTGCGTACTACTTCCTAGGCACCATGTACAACTAGTTTATGCATAATCTTCCAAGTTCATTCATATTTCATCAAATCTTCTTACTAATCAACAAGTATCATTAACACATAAACATCAAACATATCAACACCCCATTTCTTTCAATTCATCTAACAATAGTTCATCATAACACAACATAATTCATGAATATTTAACAAGAATTGGACATGATGAACACCCATGTTGTCTTAATCACCCAACTAGTGGGTTTACATCCTTAAACATCAAATTAGTCAAAATTATGCATAACACATGTTCCCTATGATGATGTTAACACATATTCATGCCTAATTTCATACAAATTCTTGGATTGATCATAACCCACTTCATACAAGGTCATCAAATCTAAAATTACAACTTACCACATGTTTGCTAGGGCTAGATCATCAAGAAAACGAGTTCATGCATCGGATTTGAGCCTAATCTCCTTGTCAATTTGAATCTTTCTTGTGAACTAGGGTTTACACCCATTCCCTCATCCTCCTGATCGATCTCACGCACACACACCTAGTGTGCGTGAGATTTTTGTTTTAATTAAATTCAGATTCAAGTTTGGCAATCTTAGTCCCTCATGTTCTCTCTCTTATTTATAATTGGCACAACTCTCATTCTTTAATTGTTTCTACCATACTTTTAACTAGGATAAATAACCTAGTTATTTATTTCTTGATGTGCCATATCATAACATTTAACGGATATAAACATTCGGGTTTTTGGGGTGTTACACATCTGCCCGGACACTGCCACTTGCACCGCCTTAACTCTCGCCCTCACCCTATAAATACTAGCCGTACGCCCTCATTCTCTGATTTGACACTCTCATCCGCTCCCGAAGACTCTGTCTCGATTCAAGGCCATTTTGTAAGCTTTTTCCCTTAAATCTTCATCAATCTTCATCTCTAATCACTTCTACACCATCTTCTTCATCAAAATCACACACTCACTAACTTTTTCATGAAATCACTGATTTGGACCTCTTGAAGGTGGATTCCACTCAGTTTGCTTAGGCAAACTGTTGAGGAAGCATTATTCAATCGAGATTGGTTCTAGATCTAAAGGATTTCACACTTTTCAACTCAATCATGAAAGATTTCAAAACTTTTTCATCTGTTTTCAACTTTTCTTCGAGTTTTATAGAATATTGATGGAATCTGGACTCAATCAGACTCTCGACTCGTTCCTTAGTCGAGAGCCGGCTTGAAAACGGATTTCCACCGGAGAGATGGACCGACTAACGGGTTGAACATGAATCTTCATCAAGAACAGTGCATCTGTCCGAATGGGCTGAGACCATCCGGCCGAATGAACTGGACTTGGTATTTTTCCGTTGTTTGACACGTCGTTACGCCATCTCCGTTAACTCAAAAACTTTTACTTAGAAAATTTTACCAAAAACCGCAACCACAGATCATCTCGCTCGAATGGCCATCCGTCCGGATGACCAGACTCTTATTTAAGGCGTTTAAACAACGAGAGCTTTTAACTAAACTCCGAGTTATAACGTTTTCGCAACCAACAGAACTCATTCGAATGGCCATCCGCTCGGATGCCATCCATCCGGATGACCATCCGTTCAGATGGAACCCATCCATTCGGATCACCTTTCGAACACTTAACCATCCGACATTCTGTTTACGCACTTTTCAACAATGTGGGAGACTTATGCTTCTGTTCCCGTGTACAGGCTAACTCAACGCGCTCCCTTCAATCCAATCCAGCTTGTGTTTACTTGATAAACACACACAGTGACTATACTCGAACCCATTTTCGTTTAACACACTTTTGGCTGTTACATACGTTCTATATCAAAACACAACACACAACGCAAACACTTATTAAATGCTAACCGCTCCTGCATGCTATACGTGATCTATGAATGCTTGTACTATGATTTTATAGTGTTACACTAGACCGCCTCTAGCAACGATAGTACTATAGTTTGGACTCGGCACCTGTCGTGGACAGGGGTTGCTAGGGATCACATTACTTCACTTCACTTGTTCGCTTCGGTGAACATGTGTCACGCATACTCTACAACGCAGTCTCGTGGTTAAGTTGTATCATTGTTGATAGTTACATGCTTAGCCTGTTACATGTTACATGCTGGTTATGCGTAAACATTTTTTTATCCTCCGTTGAGTGTTTAGGTTCGTTTGCGGGTCCCACGCGCGTTCTCGATTTGCGTAACGGACTCCGTTTCACGCGTAATTAGTGTCAAAAGACTCGGTTTTAAAAATCATGCATAACCGTCTTGAAATCTGAACCCCGTTACGTTTTAATCATAAAAGACTCGCATTAGAGTGGTTTAAATGTTTTTAAGCTTGATCGACCGTTCCTCGCACGTTTGATTGCCTTATGTTATGCCTGAAACGAAGGCGTTTCCCTAACCAGGAAGCTGCTTCGTTTTGCGTGCCCAATCTCTGATTGGCTTCAAAGCTTATGTCACAGTCTATGGCACAAAACTAAGTTGTTCCTGGAACTCGAAATCTTAAATGATGCTACCGATAACCTAATAATCAATGTCAAAGGTTTACAGCGCTGTTAAACGGAACACTCCTGTTTAACACGTGTTTCAAGGCTACGGACACCAACTTCGCACTGTTGGCCCTTATTAGTGTCATGTCAGTCATAACGTGTTCTCGGATTCCTCCAAGACATAACATATATCAGTTAATCAAGCATATAAGTCACACATGTTTTTAGGGTTTTCGCGCAATTAAAGTGTTAAGTGTGCTTTACAGTTTTGGATCGTTTAGGGTGTACCTGGTTTCGTCATGGGTGTCACAATCTCCCCTAGTTTAGAAATTTCGTCCCCGAAATTCAATTCGTCTAGTTAGTGAAGAGATGTGGGTATTATTTACGGAACTCATCCTTCCGTTCCCAGGTATACTCAGGTCCTTGCTTCGAGTTCCACCAGACTTTCACCAGCGAGATTTTGTTATAACGTAGTTGTTTGGTCTTCCCGTCTACTATTTCTACCGGTTCCTCTACAAAGTGAAGTTTGTCATCAATGTGCACGTCTTCTAATGGTATAATAGTTGCTTCATCCGTGAGACATTTCTTTAAGTTGGATACGTGGAAGACATCGTGAATTGTGCTCAGTTCATCTGGTAACTTCAGTCAGTACGCTACAGATTCAACCTTAGCAATAATTTCATACGGCCCAATGTATCTCGGAGCCAACTTTCCTGTCTTGCCAAACCTGATCACTCCTTTCCACGGTGACACTTTTAACTGTACTTTGTCACCTACTTCAAACGACAACGGTTTCCTGCGAACATCGACGTAACTTTTCTGCCGATCTCGGGCCGCTTTCACTCTACTTTGGATCTTATGCACTTTGTCTGTCGTCTCTTGAATTAGTTCAGACCCCGTGAGTTGAGTATCGCCCACTTCAGCCCAACAAAGTGGCGATCTGCACTTCCGGCCATATAGTGCTTCATACGGTGCAGCTTGTATGCTACTATGATAGCTGTTATTGTAAGAGAATTCAATGAGGGTAAGGTGCTTATCCGAACTTCCTCCAAAGTCTAGGGTGCAAGCACGAAGCAGATCCTCTAATGTCTGGATAGTTCTTTCTAATTGGCCGTCGGTCTGGGGATGGTAAGCCGTACTCAGGTCTATTCTAGACCCCAAAGCTTCTTGTAACTGTTGCCAATAGTGTCAAGTGAAATGACTATCACGGTCTGAAATGATTGCAACTGGTACCCCGTGTCTAGCCATAATTTCATTCGTGTAGATCTCGGCCAATTTCTCGGTGTTGTAGGTAGTACGAATCGGAATAAAGTGCGCCGATTTGGTTCGTCTATCTACTACTACCCAAATCACATCATGACCTCGGGGTGTTTTTGGAAGGTGGGTCACGAAATCCATCGTGATTTGCTCCCATTTCCATTGAGGTATTTCGGGTTGCTGTAACATTCCCGAGGGTTTCTGTTATTCTGCCTTAACCCGGGCACAAGTCAAGCATTTGCTCACGTACTCTGCTACGTCCTTTTTCATACATGGCCACCAATAAAATTCCTTAAGGTCGTGGTACATCTTGTCTGTACCGAGGTGAATAGAGTACTTAGATTTATGAGCCTCATCCATAACCAGTTGACGTAGGTCATGGAGAGTAGGAATCCATACCCTATTTTTGAAATACAACACTTCATCCGGTTTCCTCACAAAATTCCCTTCATTTCCGTGTAAGTTTTCACTATTTAGTTGGCCTTCCTCCAAAGCTTCCATTTGAGCATTACAAATCTACTCTTTAAGACTGGTTTGAACAATCATCCCAAGAGCTCGCACTCTGAGTGGCTTTACTCAGTCTTTTCTACTCAAGGCATCTGCTACTACGTTAGCCTTACCTGGATGGAATTTTATTTCATAGTCGTAATCGTTCAATAGCTCCACCCATCTGCGTTGTCTCATATTTAGCTCCTTTTGATCGAATATATGTTGGAGGCTCTTGTGATCTGTATAAATTGTACATTTCCTGCCGTACAAGTAATGCCTCCAGATCTTAAGTGCAAAAATCACTGCGCCCAGCTCTAAATCATGCGTCGTGTGATTCTTTTCATGTACTTTTAGCTGTCTAGACGCGTAAGCAATGACCTTGTTTCTTTGCATTCGGACATATCCGAGCCCTTGCCGAGATGCGTCACAATATACGACGAAATCATCGTTTCCTTCGGGTAACAACAGGATTGGAGCTTCACATAACTTTTTTTTAACAGCTGAAAAGCTGTTTCTTATTCTTCGCCCCATTCGTACTTTCGATCTTTCTGTGTCAAGGCAGTTAAGGATTGAGCAATGCAGGAAAAGTTTTCAATAAAGCGATGGTAATATCCAGCCAATCCCAAGAATTGGCGTATCTCTTTCGGAGACTTAGGCGCTTGCCAATTCTTAATAGCTTCGATCTTACTAGGGTCAACATGAATCCCTTGTTGATCTACCACATGTCCTAAAAATTGCACCGCTTGTAACCAGAAGCCACACTTTGAAAGCTTGGCGTACAACTTCTCTTTCCTCAATATCTCTAGTATGGCTCGTAGATGGTGCTCGTGTTCCTTTTTACTCTTGGAATAGATCAAAATATCGTCAATAAAGACTATGACGAATTTATCTAGATATGGTTTACAAACTCAGTTCATGAGGTCCATAAATACCGCGGGTGCGTTGGTTAACCCAAAGGGCATAACCAGGAACTCATAGTGACCGTACCGAGTTCAAAAGGCTGTTTTAGGGATATCTTCCTCTTGAACTTTCACTTGATGATAACCGGATCTAAGATCGATTTTGGAAAAGTAACAGGCTCCTTGCAACTGATCAAATAAATCATCGATTCGCGGAAGAGGATATCGATTCTTTATGGTAACCTTGTTCAGCTCCCGGTAGTCAATACACATCCGAAAGCTTCCATCCTTTTTCTTCACAAATAACACTGGTGCTCCCCAAGGTGAATAACTGGGACAGATAAAACCTCGGTTTAGCAGTTCTTGTAACTGAGATGATAGTTCTTGCATCTCTGAAGGTGCTAAATGGTAAGGTGCTTTTGCAATTGGAGCTTCTCCCGGTATTAAGTCGATACGGAACTCGACTTGCCGATTGGGTGGCAATCCGGGCAATTCATCGGGAAACACGTCTGGGTAATCACACACTATTGGGATCTCTTTAATACGTTGTTCTTCTGGTTCAGTCGTCATTACACTTGCTAAGAACACATCACATCCTTGACGTATACATTTCAACACTTTAAGGTGGGATATAAGGTTTAATATGGTACCAGACTTCTCTCCCTGTACCATAATAACTTCATCATTAGGAAAAGGGATCCTAACAATCTTTTGCTCACATATAATCTCTGCCTTGTACTTGGACAACCAGTCCATTCCCACTACTATATCGAAACTTCCGAGCTCTACCGGTAGTAGGTCAATA
Source organism: Helianthus tuberosus (assembly GCA_030545235.1). NCBI lineage: Eukaryota > Viridiplantae > Streptophyta > Magnoliopsida > Asterales > Asteraceae > Helianthus > Helianthus tuberosus. Next base: position 75,333,733 of record CM060384.1, on the reverse strand, counting down.
AGGAATTGGTGGTCATTAAGAATTAAAGGACAATCACGAATGATTTGGTGACTAGTTATAGGTTTACCGTTAGCAAGTTCTATGGAGTAAGGACTTGTTAATTCAATAGCTGGCATATTTAATAGGGGTAAGAAATTAATGGAAACGTAGCTCCTATCTGCGCCCGTATCAAACAATACTGAAGCATACTGATCAGAAATGAGAAAGGTACCTGTCACCACATTCGGATCTTGCCGTGCGTCACCAGACCCAAGTATAAAGGCACGAACTCGAACTGCATTTGAGGTAGAAGCTTGGCCCTACGTATTCTTTCCTGCTGACTGCTGAGCAAGCTTTGGGCAGTTTCTTTGGAAGTGTTCCGTGCTGCCACATCCATAGCACACACCGGGGTAGGTAATCTGTTGTGTTGGTGGTTAGGGTAGCTGTTGCAGAGGTTGAGGCCTTGGGGTTTGGAAACGGTTGGGTTCCAATGGTGTCTTACAGTTTCGGGTATAATGTCCACTTTTATGGCACCTCGAGCATATCCCTGCCCGACATACACCATAGTGGTGCAAAGTGCACTTGTTGCATTTTGGGGCTGTTCCTTTATAGCCACCAGAGTTTCCCGTTGGTGTAGTCATGGCGTAGCTTTGACTAGTGGCTCTCCCCCTTTTCGGTGTAGCTGCCCCCGCTCGACTACTTTCCGGGGCCTCTCGCTTATTTCTTGCCGGCTCTCCCAGCATTGTCAACATCTTGCGTCTAACCATGTCGTATGAAACCGTGCCCGACCTAGCTACCACTCCGTGCATGGTCAGGTGCTCCACCGAATTAATGATGCTTCTCACTTCTGGGGCCAGTCCCCAGATATACCTCTCAATCCTCTTGGACTCCGGTCGAACCATATCTGGAAGTATGCGTGCCAGTTCATTGAAACGGTTCGTGTAACCTGCATGGTCCGCACCTTGCATTTGCATGTTCCAAAATTAGTGTTCTAGCTTCTGAAATTCGTGAGCTGGGCAGAACCTTTCTCTCATTAGTATCTTTAAATCATCCCAAGTCATAGCATTAATCGCGTCCTGCCCGCGAGATTGCACAATAGCATTCCACCAGTTCAAAGCGTGGTCGGTAAAAGTACAAGTTGTATACTTTACCGCACAGTCTCCCGGACAATTACTTATGTTAAGGATCGATTCCGACTTCTCAATCCATTTCACAAACCCGTTCTGTCCTTCAGTTCCATTAAACTCCATTGGTTTGTACTCCATAAAATGTTTATACGTGCAAACTGGCCTAACATTGTTTTGATTATTGTTCGGATCTCCAGGGCCTGGTCGCGGGTACGGTTGCGGGTTCGCACTGATGCCGACGTTAACCTGCGCCACTATAGTGGGAATAACGGCTTGGAGTTGTTGTGCTATCAGTTTGGAAATTTCTGCCTCTGTCATCTGAGGTACACGTTTCGGGGCCATTCTATTATAAAGAATAGATAGGTATGTATTAATGTCACATAGTTAATCATCACTTATCACATTTTTAGTTACCACATACCACACAATTCCACTACACATCAAATAATCTCATCACATCCATAGATCCACGACACATATAGTCAAAAGCATCGTCATGTATATATATAATATCATCGTCATACAATCGTCAAAATTTGCACATAGACTTAACCCAAAAGGGTCAGTGCCTAAATGTGCGGTCAAAACTGGTCACTAAAGTGACATACATGCATCATACCACACGACACAAACTACGAGAGTCGAAAATACTACGGCTACATCCCTACCTCGACATAGGCATAGCCCAGTGCTTGGTAGGATGTACAAAAGGTACATCATCTCTATCTATACTAGAAAGAAAACCATACTAGGAACGCCACATCCACCACGTCAACCCTGCAAAACCTGCTACCAAACCTACAATAGCACAAGTACATACATACACTAACGCTCAAAAATGATTCTGCTCATGATGGACGTATCCCATACCCTGCTGTAAGGCAATGATCGCCTACAAGACGGTCAAATAATCTCCCATAGACCTCCGCTGCTGCTCGTCCTCATTGCGTGCCATCCTCAATAACGAAATCTGCTCAAACAGGAACCCCATCAGGCTGCTCTCAGTGATGGGAGCAGGCACCTCCTGAGGAGGAACTGGTATGCCCCAAACAGGTGGGGAAGGCTCCCTAAATGGCTGGGAAGGGCCACCATGCTCGTAATTGTGGTAAAGGTAAGGGTCCTCCCTAGGTGGGGTAAGAAAACGAGCAGTAAAGTGCTGCTGGGTCCCTATGGGTGTGGGTATCAAGAGAACAGGGGAAATAGGTGGGGTAAAAACAGGCCCAGGGACAGGTACCCTCCGACGAGCCGTCTGTCGGAGGCAGACAAGGGATACCTCCTGAGAACTAGGTGAGGAAGGGGTATAAGGGTCGGGAGAGTCTCGGGTGTAGGTAACCTAGTGGCTACCGGCCCCCACTCCCAATGCCCCGTGGTGGGAGTAGGGCTCCTAGGAATAGGTCCTACTGGGATAACGACATCCGGGGTACGGCTATGCTCTGAGGAGCTAGTCACGTGGTGAGATGGTGAACGGTAGGCGCTCGAGGCCTCCCCCACGTGCCTAGTAGGGGGTCTAGGGGGATAAACAACACAACAGTACCCGGACTCATCCGGCGAGTAGCCTTGGGGCAACAGAGGCATCTGTGGATCCTCCTCAGGATCGGTCTCCATATGAGAAGTCGTCTGGCGACTCGAATGACTCGACATAGTACCTGTAAAGGAAAACAACATCTAACACCGCTTCTATCGACTGACATAACTGAAAATAAACAATCCACAGAGGTACACATAAGCATGTATTGCACACAACTTTAATTTTAGTTTTGAAAATTTTTCCACCACTGTTAAGTTAGCATGGCATCTCAGTTCTCTCTTCTCTCTCCGTAACGTTTCCGGAATGCCCAAGTACCAGCAGATAAATTATTGTGTTCCAAACCACAATAATTTATTTGCCTAACAAGACCACCCCGGTAGTAGCCACGCCACTCTGGCTCTAGAGGTTCTCAGGGTGAGGAGTTAACTCAGGATTATAGTCTAGGTTCTCTTAGGGATACCTAAATCGCTATAACCAATGACTCTGATACCATCTTCTATCACACCCGCAGCGAAAGACAATCGCGGGGTGCGGCAGACACATGGCACTCCTCATAATTTAAAAACATTACATCACATAAAATAGGAGCATCGGTTACAACGTCTTCGAACTATCACATTACAAACCATATGTTAAAAGCGGTACTACAAGCCATTATAGCTTTTATTATGCTACGCCCGCCTACTAGATCCTTCCATACACACATGTTCACTCCTGTTTCATTTTACCTGAAATGCATGTTAGTTTTAAAAAGGTCAGCTAAACGCTGCTGGTGAGTTCCACTGGTTTGGTTGTTTTGTTTCAAAATGTATCAACATGTTTAATTGCACATATCACGGTTCATAGATGGAATTACACGAGTGTCACAAGTGAAACCAAGACTTTTTAATCGCACCGTGTCACACAGACACATACTCGCACCACCTGCATCTCATGAAGTTCAATGCCCTCGGGTAGTTATGTTTAACAACATAACCTGGTTAGGACGCGTGCAGTTGCCTGGCTGCCGGCCGCACCTGTCCGGCGACAACTGGGTTTGTCAGACCAATAGTACTATCCACTGCCCATGGATTAGGTTAATCACTTGTATCGGGCTAATATCGTGTGTTAGATAATTCACATCGTACAGTTTGAGCAATTAACACAGTTTGTAACATGCGATTCACCCCAGAAAATAGGAAAACAGTTTAAAAGTGGGGGAAGGGAACTCACAGTGCAAATAGTAGTCTCGGCTAAAGAGTGTTTAATCAGCGAAATCTGCTTTAATAGTACACATGCAAGTAAGGACTCAAATCAGTATCTAAGTCGGTAATGGTAATAACTTGGAGGTACTGATTTGAGTCCTTACTTGCATGTGTACTATTAAAGCTGATTTCGTTGATTAAACACTCTTTAGCCGAGACTACTATTTGCACTGTGAGTTTCCTTCCCCCACTTTTAAACTGTTTTCCTGTTTTCTGGGGTGAATCACATGTTACAAACTGTGTTAATTGCTCAAACTGTATGATGTGAATTATCTAACACACGATATTAGGCCCGATACAAGTGATTAACGTAAGCCGTGGGCAGTGGATAGTACTATTGGTCTGACAAACCCAGTTGTCGCCGGACAGGTGCGGCCGGTAGCCAGGCAACTGCACGCGTCCTAACCAGGTTATGTTGTTAGACATAACTACCCGAGGGCATTGAACTTCATGAGATGCAGGTGGTGCGAGTATGTGTCTGTGTGACACGGTGCGATTAAAACAGTCTAGGTTTCACTTGTGACACTTGTGTAATTCCATCTATGAACCGTGATATGTGCAATTAAACATGTTGATACATTTTGAAACAAAACAACCAAACTAGTGGAACTCACCAGCAGCGTTTAGCTGACCTTTTTAAAACTAACATGCATTTCAGGTAAAATGAAACAGGAGTGAACATGTGCGTATGGAAGGATCTAGTAAGCGGGCGTAGCATAATAAAAGCTATAATGGCTTGTAGTACCGCTTTTAACATATGGTTTGTAATGTGACAGTTCGAAGACGTTGTAACCGATGCTCCTGTTTTATTTGATGTAATCTTTTTTAAATTATGAGGAGTGCCATGTGTCTGCCGCACCCCGCGATTGTCTTCCGCTGTGAGTCGGGGTGTGACACTAACCCTGTTGCTAAAGCCCCTTATCGCCTCGCACCGTCTGAAATGCGTGAACTTTCTAGCCAACTCCAAGAGTTACTTGATAAAGGCTTCATACGCCCTAGCACATCGTCATGGGGCGCACCTGTCCTTTTCATGAAAAAGAAGGATGGATCGTTCCGAATGTGCATCGATTATAGGGAACTCAATAAGCTTACTATCAAGAATCGTTATCCTCTACCCCGAATTGATGACTTATTTGATCAACTGCAAGGCGCTACATGCTTCTCTAAGATCGATCTACATTCTGGTTACCATCAATTGTGAATTCAGGAACAAGACATCCCTAAAACCGATTTTCATACCCGTAATGGCCATTAAGAATTCATGGTCATGCCTTTTGGTCTTACTAACGCACCCGCGGTCTTCATGGATTTGATGAACCGTGTGTGTAAACCCTTCCTTGATCGTTTCATTATTGTGTTTATCGATGATATCCTTATCTACTCGAAGCCGAGAGCCGAACACGCGCAGCATCTTCGTTTAGTTCTCGAGCTTCTCCAAGGAAATCGCCTCTACGCCAACTTCTCCAAGTGTGCATTTTGGCTCGAGGAGGTTCAATTCCTCGGTCACATCGTCAACAGTCAAGGTATTCATGTCGATCCCACGAAGATTGAAGCAGTTAAGAGTTGGATTACACCAAAACCCCCATCCGAAGTTCGTTCTTTTCTCGGATTGGCGGGTTATTACCGCCGATTTATCGCTGATTTCTCTAAAATCGCCGTTCCTCTCACTGCCCTTACGTATAAAGACAAACCTTTTGTTTGGGGCACTGAACAAGAGGATGCCTTTCAAACCCTCAAGCGTAAGCTTTGCAATGCTCTCGTACTCGTGCTACCTGACGTGTTGTCGTAGTCACACACAAATTTAATCCAATTACAACTAATAGATAGTAGCAAGTGGGTATCGAACACAGGGAGTTTGGGGAAAGTATGTTGATTATATAGCTTTGTGAATTAACTACAATTAATCTACTATGCATAAATTAAAATTCAAGAGTTTGATTGTTTGGTTTTAAGAACTAAATTACTAACTAATTGCAAATCAAAATTAGTTGTTTAATAGATTAAGAGAGAATGACCATCTTAGGTTCCAGTTTCCATTAACAATTGTGCCTAAATCCAACTAGAAAGAGGTACATAGACATAACTCATGCATAAACGTTTGTTTTGATAAAAGGGGACTAAGTACTCGGATTAGATAAACGGGAGGTTGTTACCCGATGACCAATTAACCAATATCCAACCCTAACCCTTCCCGTGATATCTCGATTGTCAACGACACCAAGAACGTATAGTTTAGACTAAGATCAAAACATCAATTAACAAATTACAATCAAACATTCATGCACCATAACAAACATAGCAAAACACACCAAGTTCATTATTCTAGAAATAAGGATAAACATTCAAAAGTCATAAGAAACCTTCACCTAAGATGATCACCGAAAGTTTAGCCGGACATTGTTTGGTGGATCATCATATCATCAAGATTGAAGTTCATACGAATCAAAAAACAAACCGAAATATTAGAAATTGTTCACAAACACTATCACAAGCTGAAAATAGCCCCTGGAACTCTAAGAAACGTCTCCAATAATGCGATATGTGAAAAGGCACTTGAAAACGGTATTAAAAGGGGCAGTTACAAGTTTTGCGTCAGAGCCTACCGTAAATTACGGTAGGTACCGTAATTTACGGTGGCCTTCAAGTTGTTACGCTGCTGAGCTACTGGATTACGGTGGCATCTTCAACATTCAGGGGCTACCGTAAATTACGTTAGCCACCGTAATTTACGGTGGACCCCTGAGACTTCCCCTTTGTTCTTCTTTCCAATCCTTGTGTAATCCGCTCCATTCCATTCCCGTCCAAAGCAGCGTTTTCCTTCGTTTTAAGCTCTAAACACACCTGAAACGCAAACAACTGTAGTTATCTAATTCAAGACAATTACCTGATTAAATGAGGGATTAACTCGTCTTTTAACACACTTAAGGGTTGTCCCATAGACCACCCGTCACATCCCACACTTAACCGTTGCTTGCCCCAAGCAACCCGTCAAAAACCATTTTCAAGTGCACAAGCGATAAAAAAAAACCAAGCAAAAACATGTCATCCTTTTACTAAACTTTTCCTAACACCCAAGCAACACACCCCTCACTATATCTCTCCTCTCGGTGACAAGTAAACACTAGCAAAGATACGCTAGACACAAAAAAGGCAAACGGGTGATTGCACAACTATATGCTTGTACCTAAATCGGTCCTCCGCCTAACAAGTGCCAAAAGATGAATGCAAATCAAAGGGACTTAAAGGTTCTAACGTGGCTAGGCATACGGGTAGGAAATGGAAATATACATGTAGAGTAGCGAATGACTTAACCCGGTCTTTTATTACACATAAAACAAACAAAACAAAACAACTATATACAACTAACTTATGCATCATCATTTTTTTTTCATTTGTCATTGCTTTTTCACTTTTTTTTCGTTTTTTTTTCATAGCAAACAACCAAACATAACATAAAGAATCACATCTATAACAAACTACTAACACTACAAGACCCGGTCAAATCGGGTAAATTTTTGGGAACTAGGTATGGGTTAACAAATGATTGGCTTTAGGCACAAAATGGGCAACTAAATGTCCAAACCCCCGCCCCTCTCACTACCAAGCTCATATATATAATTTATGAGGTCCAACCCCCCAAATCCCACACTCGCACACACCAAGATGAGGCTACCTAATTGCCCTTATCCTTTCTACATTCATGTTTAACTAAGGCCTCGAAACGTATTCAAGCATAAGTTCTAATGCACCCCCACCCTTTGCCACTCTCATCAAAGATAAGCATTATTTATTTACATTTGTGTCTTCAACTCTCACCAAGAAAAAGGGTAAATAAGGGTTGCCGGTGTGTCACTCAGGGTTAGTACAAAGTGTTCAAATTCCAACAATGTTTCGCTCGATTTAAATTTTTTTAAAACCATCAAAATTTTCCCCCCATCCCCACACTTGGGATACATTGACCCCAATGTATGGTTTTGGAAGGAAGTGATCGCTAAAAACCATTCGACATTAACAAAAGCTTAAACTCTCAAACCCCAAATTTCTTTTTGGTCTTTTCTCATTTTATATATTTTTTTTTATAAAAACACATAAACACCGCTAAACTAGCACAACCCAACACATAACATCAAAACCAATACACTACCCATCCTCCCAACGATGAACATAAGCAAACAAATATCTACAAAAATGTACAAGAAAGAGCACCACCTGGCTAGTAGTAACACGACTGAGGAGGCCCAGAGATGGAAGTCATCATCTCCGACCATTCTCCAAAAGCAAACGAGCCGCTTCCACTCCCACTTCCTCCTTGTTGTGAGGCTCCATGTTGTTGATCTTGACGGGGGTCCACCCATTGCGAATGATGTAGTGGCAGTTTCGGATACAAAACGCTACCATCATAAGGTGGCAATGACGCATAATCCACCGGAGGTGGATCCACAACTACCGGCCGCCCCGCATGCCAATCCGCGTGCATTCGTCGGTTTTGATCATCAACATACCTGTTGTTCATTTCTTGCTCAAAAGCATAAGCATGAGTGCGGTCCCATGACTCCTGTCGATTAAAGCTATGCTTCAATGCCCGCTCCATACTCGCCCCCATCCATGTTTGATGATCAAAGAATGTGCGCTCGGACCCCGACCAAGTATTAAATACCGATGATGGTGGATGTTGATTTTCAATGATTTCTTGCATGGTTCCTTGATACGCCCAATTTGGCTCATAAGAGCGCTCCGTGTAATCAAAGAACCCTCCACCACGTGCATGACCCCGACCTGGACCCCCTTGGTCCACATTCATATGCTCACCATGCGTTCATCGGCGTAGTCTTCATCCCCACTCGGGAGCTCATCTTCACTTTCGAGCTCATCCTCCTCGCCTGGTAATAGAGCTCTCGCATCAACCTTTAAAGCACGCAACCTTTAACCTTCCGACTTTAACTTATGATAACGCTCCGATTTATCATAAGTCCACCCAACTCCCATTCTTCGAATGTCAAAAGGCTTATGCATTTTCATGGCCCCATTATCCTCCAGTGTAATAGCCTTGAATAATTTAAGCAACCCCGTGATTATCCGAAAATATGGAATAATATTTCTTCCCACTTTATTCTGGCATATCCACACATTGTTCATCACCAAATACCGAAACGGGAAACGGGGTGACCCATGAAGCAAAGAGTAAAGAATGGGTACCTCGGGAAACCTCACTTCTTGCTTATCACCTCTCCTTGGAATCACGTTGTAGATGCAAAATCATAAGCAACAATTTCGCCTCAATTTTCAAGTTCCTTCTAAAAAGCGTGCCATGATAAGTACCCAGTAAAAACAACGCTTCCAACATGTCGTTCCATCTTGGGTGTGCTTCCGGCTTGAGAAGCGAATCGCCAAGACTCGGAATCGTATAATCACGTGCGGGCAAAATATCATACCTCATCAACTTCCTCAACGTATCAAATGAAATCTCCACCTCAGTACCGTTCACAGTGCCGGTTAACTTCATTTGAGACGGCTTGTTGTACATGTTACATTTTAGAGTGGCCATCCACTCTTGAATTTCATCCTTGAACAAATTCTTGTTATCTTTATCATAGCAATTTAACGCCGCCTCCCAACCCAAGGCACGGACCTAGCAAACATGTTGAACAGACCAAACTCCACCTCCCTAACCTCTCTTTCGCAAATGAATGTAATCGCCTTGTCTTTTAAGTGATTCATGTGGTCATTAATCAATGTTGGTTGCCACTCTTCCGGTTGGTCATCTAATGGACCCGCTTCCCATTTCGGCTTGTCCGCCGGGTCCAACTCAAACTCCTCCTCCTCATCGCTATCATCATCTCTTCCTACATATCTCCGCTTCTTTGGTTGACTCTCCGCTGGCTGGCTTGAAGATCCAACAATTTCCTTTCCTTTTCGACCCATGTTCCTACACATCAAAATCACAACACACAAACTAACGTACAAAATCAGTCCCCTTCATCCCAAAAATCCACACATTTGCTTGTTACTGTGGTTGTAGATGCTAGAGAACACAAAGTTTCATATGATATTTTCACAAAATTTGGGCATGATGCCTCTACAATGTAAAGGTTCCCAAAAGTTCAAAAATTTAACCTCAACCTACATCAACAACCATAATCAATCTTTCCACTAACCATTTCATGACATAAACTAAGAACAAGCAAGTGTGTGTGAAACAAGTAACAACATTAGCCTTCAACTTCACAATGCATCATCAAAAAGAAAGTAAAAACATTACATACCTTGAGTTGTAGATGCAAGAACACAAAGAAACTCAAAAGCTTCAAAAACCCCAAAATTTTTGGCACCTAGGGTTTCACAATCGGGCAAGAAAACAAGATTTTCTTCCAAATCTCTCCCCAAAATCATAAAGTTCGTGAAATTTTAGCCAAGATAGACCCAAAAATCACTAGATTTGGCCAAGATTTGAGAAAGTTATAGAGGATTGAAGGTTTGAAGGTTGTGAGGTTCTTGGGGGATTGTGTGGGGATGATGAAAGTGATGGATGATATGTGTGGTGGGGAAAATGAGCAGAAATCATGTGGGTAGGGTTAAGTGCACGTGATTTGTTATTATTGTTTTTATTAAACCCCGTAACCTGCTGCGCCCCTTCAATTGCCAGAGGTACCGTAAATTACGGTGGCACCACAATTTACGGTGAGCTCTGGCACAAACTCCCTGTCGTAAGGCAGTAGGTTTCCAGCGTAACACTTTTATTTTCCCCAGGCCACCATAAATTATGGTGCCTACCGTAATTTACGGTAGGCTCTGGCGATTTTCACTTCGCCAAAAATTCGTATTTTAGTGTTTTTTTTTACTTTTTTGAGTAAACTTCCGTTTTGCTGCCTGTGGTTTGGTCACTTTAACGGTTTTGCCCCAAACCTTTAAAAATAGCCATTTTACTCCCTGATGTTTTGGTTTTGTTGCCAATTTGCTCCCTGCGGGGAGCGAAATGGAAACACAAACAATTTGGATAGAGTTAGTGGCGGGGAGCAAACTGGCAAAAAAACCGAAACATCAGGGAGCAAAATGGCTATTTTTAAAGGTTTGGAGCAAAACCGTTAAAGTGATCAAACCACAGGGAGCAAAACGGAAGTTTACACTACTTTTTTTTTTCAGTTTTCTAATTTTTCAGTTTTTTTATATTTTTCAAAAACATGGAAATTATTACCCTACCCCCTCGAAAAATCTGTGTTGTCTTCAACACTATGTTAGAACCATTCATATGAACTTCCCCACACTTATTTCAAACACAAGTTTCAAGGAGATACGGTAACGATGCAAAACAAACAAAACAAAACAAACAAAACGAAACTACATATGTACAAATACCAAACCTGGGTCTCTTATGGTTGTTCCTCATCCATCGGGCGTAAAATGTAGCCCACCTTGTCAAGCTCCAAATTATTTATGTCGTTTCCTTCCAAGTATAGCTTCAACCTATGTCCATTCACCGTTTGTTGCTTGTTGGTGTGAACATCTTGGATATCAACGTCACCAAATCTACCGACTCGCCTAATGACCTATGGGCCCATCCATTTGCTTTTTAACTTGCCCGTGAATAATTTCAACCTCGAATTATACAACCAAACTTTGTGGCCCACTTCAAAGGTTCGCTTCTTGATTTTCACGTCATGAACCTTTTTAAGCTTATCCTTGTATGCCGATGCACACTCATAAGCTTCGTCTCGAATTTCTTCTATCTCACTTAATTGCAACTTCCGCATATTTCCCTCTTCTTCGTAATCCGCATTCACCATTTTGATTGCCCAATGCGCCCGATGAGCTAACTCCATTGGTAAGTGACATCCCTTCCCATACACCATCCGGTAAGGCGTTGTACCAATTGGAGTTTTATAGGTCGTCCGATATGCCCACAATGCATCGTCTAGTTTGCTTGACCAATCCTTTCTATCCGTTCGAACCATCTTCATGAGAATTTCTTTAATTTGACGGTTGGACACTTCGACTTTTCCACTAGTTTGCGGATGGTACGGTGTAGCATTCCGGTGATTCACATTATTCAGCTTCAACAGTTTTCCGAAATTAAAGTTCTTAAAATGCGACCCACCATCACTAATAATTACTCTTGGAATACCAAAACGAGCAAAGATGTTGGATTGAACAAATTTGCAAACAACCAAATGATCATTTGTTCTTGTAGGAATGACTTCAATCCATTTCGAGACATAATCCACCGCCACTAGAATGTACAAGAACCCATTTGAACTCGGAAAGGGACCCATAAAGTCTATGCCCCACACATCGAATATTTCAACCACCAAAATCGGTTGCAAGGCATCTCGTCCCTCTTTGAAATACTCCCCATCTTTTGGCAATTGACAAAATTCCTAGCAAACCTACATGCATCCTTGAAAATTCTGGGCCAATAAAACCCACATGTAAGCACCCGGTAGCCTATTTTATGGCCACTAAAATGACCTCCACAGGCGGATGAATGAGCATTTGTCAAAATATCCAACACTTCTGTTTTGGGTACACACCTTGTAGGATCGTTTTCAGACCCAAACGAGTCATTCAGAAGAGTTTATCTCAACACGAAAGGCGGAAACAGACGTGTAGAGTGCAATTCAGCTAGATTTACTCACTAAACTGTTGTATGATTGATTATAAGACGTTTTACAACCTGACAACACTTCGGCAGCACTTCGTTGCTCTGGCCGGAAAGTTACAAATGATGAAAGTTTGAAGGGTATTTATAGGAGAGACCCTGTCCGTTTGAAGATGGCATACCATGCTTCAAACGGCCACACTCTTCAAACGGTTAGCTTCAAACGGTCGTTCTCAAATGAACGATTCAAACGATCACCTAATTTCAAACATTCTGTTTTGACTTTTAGTGTTGTATGCTTCCATGATGTCATATGTGATGTCATGTATGTGATGTCATCATCAATGATGATGACATAATTCTTGTTCTGATCCGCAACGAACCTGAGACTCGATATAAGACGAAGACGACAGATGTATGCACTAACAGACTCCCCCTCAGATGTTGACGAGTCTTAAGTGTCGAGTCTTCGCATCTTCAGTCTTTATCAGTCCTTTTGAACTCTTTGAAGTATTTGACGTTGTAAGTATCCTCAAATCTTCTCTCTTCTCTTTTCATCATCAGCAGACTCCCCACAAGCAATCTCTACTCGAATGTATTCAGACTCCCCCTTTCAATATGCTGGGATCGCAGTCTGGCATGTTAAAATCACAAAGTCTTCAGGTATCTGAACCTTACTTTCTATCATTCAAATAACCTGCACATTCTCTACCCAAAAATAAATTTTCTAATGATAACTTGTAAAATAATCTCACCATCTACTAAAACACTTGCAGAAATTATACAATCAAAGAATGATTTATCAATGATAAATTCTGATGAACCATTTGCAAAAATTAATCATTTTTCTTTTCAAAACACATTCTCCCAAACCATTTGTTCATCATGTCTAGCACTTGGAATTTTGAAAATCAGCTCTCCAACATCAGTTGTCGAAAATCTTTTTGGATTTTTCAAAAATTATGCTAAAACACACTGAAAATATTTTTGGAATTTTTGAATATAAAGAAATGCAGTAAAGAAATATTTACAGACACTATTTTTGTGAGTTCGTGCAAGAGGATCATATCAGTTTTTTGACAGGACACAAGTACCGTTGAGCTTAGTTACACATTAAGAATTAAACAATTCACTTAGATTGCCAATATACTGATCCACTTAAATTTTCACACAAATTTCAACTGATTCAGGATATGAGTTAGATATATTAAAGAACTTAAACTTATTCATGTGTCCCACCTCTTGAATATACTCCCGTATCCAGATCCCAATATTCAGTCTTACAGGTGAGTATACCACAGATGATATCTGTAAAGGGTTAAATTGCGAGGGCCGTGAGAGCTCAGGTCGATACTTCCGTATACGCAGAGAGATGACGGCTTCGACTTTTGGTGTGTCCCCTTTAGAGGATCTTTTTAATTACAACAGCAATGACTATCAATTTTATTGTTTCATCAATTTGCTGAGGGCGGCGCTATATTTCAAGCAAGCAGTAAAGTATTCTCCGGGGACTAGGCCATTGCTTCCGCAAAATCAGAAGTCCCGGGATAATACCCCAGATATCACTGAGCATAAAGACCTAGTATCTCAGAAAGAGGGACATTTCAAATGAGATTTCAGGGGTTACCTATATATCCAAGTAGTGTTCCCCACGAAATAAGCAAGTTTGAATTTAAGTTTATATCCCGAAAAAGCTTACTAAATGTGTAAAAACCTATCGGCGTATCATCAGTGAGACCGTTTAACGCTATTTAATCATTACATTTCTTTAGCATACTGTAACTGTCTACTGATGTACTATCATTTCCTCTTCTTTGACACCAACACTCATTTTTGATTTTATCATGTTTTTGTCTTTTTCAAATTTTCTAATGTTTTTGGATTTTCTGAAGATTTTCTGAAAAATTACTCCCCCTAAAATGCAAACACATTAAAGGAAATTTGAAAACAAACTATACAACAAACTTGACAACTGATATCGAATCGCTTCAAATCGCCATCCACTTGGCATAAACAATCAGAACTCCCCCTTTCACAAAACTATTTTCTCATTATGATTTCAAAACACTTAAGTTTGTTTTAACCAAAATGATTTTTCCGGAAAATAAGTTTTGTTAATTTTACCACTTGTAGCTTAGGGGTTTGGTTCATCATATTGTCCTTCAAATACCACTTGTAAGTATGGTCCAATCAAGTTCAACCTAATGACCTTGATTAACCACTTATAGGAAAAACAAGTACAACTTAATGTCCTTGATTTACCACTTGTAGGTGTAAACCTTCATCAATCAACATGTAGGAATACCACATCTACACAAAATCATTTTACCAATAAAGATGCCGATTCCTGCTTCACACTTACCAACCTGGAAGCTCCGGCAATTCACAATTATCCTGTAAAAATTCAACTATTTTTAAGATTCAAAACATACAATCAATTACTAAGAAATATGCCGATTCCTGATCCGCGATTACAAACTTGGGATCTCCGGCAAAGTCCTAAGACTTCAACGGAATAGAATTTCCACCCAAGTCTTTTCAGACTTGAGGGTTTTCAATTCTTGCTCAGTAGGGTTATATGTTGCCTTTTTAGTTGCATAGAAATCTTTAACCCCTTTTACTTTCCCATTAAGCATTTTTCCAAAAATTTTCTTAACATTCCCATTGAATGTTTTCTCGACATCAAATTCATTTTTCCCGGAGTAAAACTGATCCGAGATTTCAACTTTACCAATTTTCTTTTTAATTTCTTCAAATTTCAGTGATGGAAATTCATCATCATTCACTGACTCTTTTGTCTCAACCTGTGGCTCATCTGGTTTTGTGGAACCAGATTCATTGCCACCTTTTACATCACCCTTTTTGACAACCCACATTTGGTTATCTTTAGCTTTCTTTTTGTAAAAATTTTTTTAGAGCATTCACCAACCTCATAAGTTGAATTTTCAAACATTTTGAATTTTTCGGTTGGTGATTCAACATCAACAACTATTTCTTTCAGTTTTTCAGAAACTCCCTGTTTGATCTTAGCATTTTTCGGACAGTTCCATGCAATGTGACCAGCTTCATTGCATTTGAAACAGGTTCGAGTCTCTTTTGGATGAAACACTCCAGTTCCTTTCCTTTTCTTTTTAGCAAGAAACTCCTGGTTTGATTGTCTCCAGAAAAGTTTCTTCTGTTCCTCCTCTGCACTTCCTCCTGAAACAAATTCTGTTTTTGTTTTAGAATTTTTCTCATTTTTATAATTTCTTGGTGGAATAAAACCTAAACCTTTCTTTTTGTAGCTACCGTTATGGTTTGGTTTCTTTTGAAAACCAGAACCAGAATTGTAGCCTTTTTTCTTGCTTAATCGTTCTTGAACTCTTGAAGTGTATTTTTTAGGTTTTCCAGTAAGATTTAAATCTTTTATTTCAGAAATCTTAATTTCTGTCATTTTGAAAACCTTTTTGATCATTTCAAATCTAACACTTCTTATTGGAAACTCTTTGTCAGA
This sequence comes from Helianthus tuberosus, assembly GCA_030545235.1. Taxonomy (NCBI): domain Eukaryota; kingdom Viridiplantae; phylum Streptophyta; class Magnoliopsida; order Asterales; family Asteraceae; genus Helianthus; species Helianthus tuberosus. The sequence continues at coordinate 75,317,769 of CM060384.1, read as the reverse complement.
ATATAATTTGTCAGAATCATTTAAAGTATATGCTACTTCAAATGTTTCGTCATGCAAATTTGATTTTGATAACAAAAACTCTTTACTGTAAGCCATTTTAACCGACGATTTTGAACTGTTGACTGATGAACTTGACCCTCCAGACTCAGATTTTAACTCAGACTCCTCATCAGTATCCAACACCTGATCGACCATCTTTTTGATTAACTCAGACTCATGATCGGTGTCAGACGATGTGAAAATAACGTCAATGTTTTCTGGTAAACCATCAGTTGTATCGGTTTTTAGCTTTATATTGACTGCTTTTTCGACTTGCTCCTCATTTGGTTTTCTGGGAGAATAACCTTCCCAGATTGGAGGCGGACACTTGTTATAGGTAACATTCGGTTTCTTACCAGTATCCTTCTTCTTTGTCTTCTCATCCTTGAATGCTTTGAAACCTGCAACAGTCGGGTAAATTCGATCAATAAGATAATCAGAACTAGAATAACTCTGCAATAATCTTCTGATCCTCTCATTTTCAATCTTTTCAGTTTCCAACTCTTGCTTCCACTTAGCACTTTCTTCGATGTAGAAATTTATAGCTTTTTGCTTTGTCATCAGTGTTACATTCATCATTGTCAAAGCATCTTCTCGTTCAGAATTTGTCTTTTGTAGACCCGTTACTGTTCTGTTCAAAACATCATAGGATTCTTTCACGTAGTTAAGATTGAACAGTAATTGTTCCTTCATCTTCTCAAACTCTGCCAGCTTCTTATCTTTTGCTGTACATTCTTTGCAAGTCTCCAAACACTTTTGGCATGGTTTGATGACTTCAACAATCTTTTCAACTTCTATGATCTTTTCAACTTCAATGATTTTTTCAGCTTCAACAACTTTCTCAGCTTCAGTCACCTTTTCTGGTTCAGCAATCACCTCAGCAACACTTTTTATTTCTTCATTTGAACAGCTTCTTTTGTTTGATCACCACTTTCAAACTTTTGTTTCATTTGTTCTTTTGCAGCTTGTTTTTCCTTCAACTTTTCCAAACGATCTGCAAAATAAAATTGAAAACTTTCAGGAGAAAGATGAGTTTTAGCAACATTAATATGTCGTTCTTCCTCATCATCACTACTGTCGTCAGTTGGTGATTTATCAAACTCAATTGATTTGTCAGAATTATCATCCGAAGAACCAGAATCAGATGGTGTTTGATCAAAAACAACTTCCTTTTTTGAATTTTTATCACTTTGTGAACTTTCATCTGAACTCTGTGAGCTTTCTTCAGATACAACAGACTCTTCCTCCACATTCTTCACAGTTTCACCAATAGACTTCATCCATGTGGTAAACATATCTGGTTCTTTCACAATCTTAGCAATGAATGCTTTAAACTCTCCTTTTTCATCCACAAACATATCCCAGCTAAAACCTTCAGGTAACTTTTCGTCATCTTCAAATTCCAGTTAAAATTCTCTTGATTCCCCAGACATGCTCTTTTTGAATCCTCTATCACCTTTCTACCATGAGCCACTTGTGGTTCTTGTAGTTGTTGTTGACCAACCTGTTGATATATGGCTTTCCGATAGTAGTCATCTTTTCCGAATGGATTCTTCACGTCACTTGCTTCTCTATTCTTGCATTCTCTCTTGAAATGACCTTTCTCCCTGCATTTAAAACAAGTAACTTTAGATTTATCAAAACCCAAAGTAGAAACGTGTGCATCAAGAAAGTCATTTCTTCCAGTAATCAGCTTGAATTTTTCAGCTCTTCTTAGAACGCTAGCTAGACACCATTTGATATCCATAAGTTCCATTTCTTCAGCGTCTATCTGATCGTAATCCTCCTTTGTGAGCATAGGATTTCCGATACGCCCTGCGACTAATACTTCATATGATAGTAGCACAGAACCAAGTAATGCCATGTGATCTTTAGCAACTTCTTCAGAGAAACTTTGACCATCAGGAAGATTCAAAGCAATGTTGCATTGTATCACACAACCATTTCCATTTTTAGAACTTTGATGCTGAAAACTTGATGTTGTATCTTTTGGATTAACACTCGGATATGATGAGAAACCACTGCTGCTTTTAGGACTTTGATCAAACTTTTCTGAAGAATCTCCAGCACTAAACGCAGTCTGTATTTTCGGGCTTCTTTCAACTTCTGGAACACTGCCTTTGTAATACATCTTTACATCTTGTTGACCACTTGGACTGTTCATCCTCGCGATCTTTTGTTGTTCCAAATCTTGACCCTCAATCTTCTCAATAAACGGAGAAATCGTCAATCCGTCATATACCCCAGTGTTTTTCAGAATCATCAAGTAAGTTCCCCACTCCTTTTGCGGTAAAGCGTCAGCTAACTTGTCTACCCACTCTTCACGATCTTTTGTTATACTCAGCATCGACATGGATCGCACTAAGTGGCAATACCGTTCAATCAGCTTCTTGGTATCTTCCCCGGGAAACTCGTAAAAAGATCAAATTCTTTCTTGAGCAATGCCTTCTTGCTCTTGATCATATTCTCACTACCCTCAAACTTGACTTTCAGAGCCTCCCAGATTGACTTTGAAGTCTTGTCATGTTGTAGCAACACAAAAATGTCTTCCTTGATAGCCTGCTGAAGTAAACTGATCATCATTTTTTCATCTCGGTACATGTCACGTTCTTTGTCACTGAATTCCAAGAGTTCTTTAATAACTTGTAAATCTGTCCGTGGTAGAACATACTTCTTCAGAATACATTCCCATGGTCTTAGATGGTTAGCTTGTACCCAGTTTTCAAACCTATCTTTCCACCCGTAATACTCCTCAATGCTCATTAGCTTCGGGGGTTTCAGAGTAGTTCCCGTTTCGTTTTCCAAATTCATGTTCTGAGCAATGACAGCCGGAGTAGACGGAGTAGCAAACGCGTTGTAGAAATCGTTATCCATGATTCAGTATCGAGAGTTTACAAAAACACAAGTTTCAAACAAGCTGGACAACAATTCGCTTCAAATCACCTGACAAACCTGACAACAAACAGACAAAAACACAATCAGTTTAACCACTTATCAATTAACTGAAACAAAATGGTACTCGAACTGGTGAATATTCTGTGCGGACTGAAGGTTGACACACTGTGCGGACAACTATGACCCGGATCAAATTCAAATGACTTGACCCTTTTACGTGCAAACTGACGGACTTTCAATCGACCTGATGAACCTTTAAACACTTTGAACTTCAAACCGTGTGACCTGTAGACTTAATGTAAACTAAACAATTTGATTAACTATGATTGGGCCGAAACAATATTTAACACATGGGCCAGAACACTCAATTGATTGTGCTGAATATTTTGGCTTTAATATTGATCAAACTGAGATACTCACATGCAACATCACATGCAGTCTGTTGCAATTTGACCACAATAACCACTAAGCCAACAACCTTTTTAAAGACCTGACACAAGCAAACTTTGAATCAATTTTTGTGTATTTAATCAATGTAGGTGGTCGACAACAACTTTGATTTACTAAATTTTATTGGGCCGCCCAAATCACTTAATCGACAACACCAATTTCAAAACAATAATCTCATTGGGCCGCTCTATAAATCTGAATCACTTTAAAGTATGATTGGGCCACTTCTCTAGTTCACATGCAAAATCTGATGATTCACTTGATACTTTTACTAATGTTGACTAAAAGAATGATCAAACCAAAATCACATGCAAACCGACATAAACCACATGATCTCTTATTCCCAATGTACTGACACCTTGTTAGATGAATCACACAAAATGATGAACTTTCAAACGGTAGTCGTGTTTCAAACGGTCATGTCAACTTCAAACGGTTAACCCAAAATTTTCAAACGGTCATGTGCAGATTTCAAACGGTCAGGCAGTTTTCAAACGGAAATGTGCATTTTTCAAACGGTCAGTCCAGTTTCAAACGGTAATGTACAGATTTCAAACGGTCAGGCCAGTCTTCGTTCAAACGGACACCAGTTTTCAGTCCATTTTTACCACTTTTACTTCGAATTTTAAGCTGAAACTTTCAAGGGTTTGTTAAAATACAATTACGCACACATTGTGAAAGTTTTAGCCGATTTTATCCGTGAAAACTTGTTCAGTTTTGAAAAGAAGGTGTAGAAGATAGAAAAAGCAACTGAATTGGTATGAACTCTTCCTCCTGAGCTCTGATACCACTTGTAGGATCGTTTTCAGACCCAAACGAGTCGTTCAGAAGAGTTTATCTCAACACGAAAGGCGGAAACAGACGTGTAGAGTGCAATTCAGCTAGATTTACTCACTAAACTGTTGTATGATTGATTATAAGACGTTTTACAACCTGACAACACTTCGGCAGCACTTCGTTGCTCTGGCCGGAAAGTTACAAATGATGAAAGTTTGAAGGGTATTTATAGGAGAGACCCTGTCCATTTGAAGATGGCATACCATGCTTCAAATGGCCACACTCTTCAAACGGTCATTATCAAATGAACGATTCAAACGATCACCTAATTTCAAACATTCTGTTTTGACTTTTAGTGTTGTATGCTTCCATGATGTCATATGTGATGTCATGTATGTGATGTCATCATCAATGATGATGACATAATTCTTGTTCTGATCCGCAACGAACCTGAGACTCGATATAAGATGAAGAGGACAGATGGATACACTAACACACCTCCTAATGACTTGATCGGGCCCAATCTTGAAAAGGTCCGGCTCATCCCAAATATATTGCTTCACTTGGACCCTGAAGTGTTGCCTTCTTTTCTTTGTCCAATGACTTGGGATTGCACACGTGGCTAGGTAATTAACATAATGGCATACCACGGTGCAACGAAAGTAGACACGACCAACAATTGCTCATCGGGAAACTGTTCATTTATCTCACTCAAATCATCAACTCCTTCCACCGTAATTCGAGATAAATGATCCACCACTACGTTTTCATTTCCTTTTTTATCCTGAATTTCTAAATCGAATTCTTGTAATAACAGCACCCAACGGATCAAATGGGGCTTTGCATCTTTTTTATCCATCAAATACCGGACCACACTATGGTCCGAGTACACAATCACCTTGCTTCCCCATATGTAAGACCGGAACTTGTCCAAGGCATACACCACCGTTAATAACTCCTTTTCGGTTGTGGTGTAATTCAGTTGTGCCTCGGAAAATGTCTTGTGTCACGACCCCGACCCTGCCCTGGACGCGGGAGCGAGAGCCATGAAGCAGCCAAGTGGTACCGGAGGTTTATTTTGAAAAGTATTGCAGTGGAAATTTCATCAGGACCGTGAGTTAGGAAAATATCAGAGTTTAGAAACACCGGATTTTTATTTATTAAACAGATGGGGATAAACCCATGTTTTTCAAAGGTAGCTTTTATATGGGGTAAACCCGAATACCTAAAACAACTTTTCTTAATTTAATTTAATTGATAAAATGAGCCACTTCTGTAAGCCTTTTGGTGCCGTATCCAACACTTATTCCAATCTACTGTATTCACCTGAAACGCGTTTAAAAAGCTTTTGTCAGCAGGAAATACTGGTGAGTACATTCAATTTGTACAAAAGACACATTGCTATAATTTACAGCATTAAGAGTTTTTATATTTGCCCCTATCTTATAATTAGTTGGTTCAGTTGTCACTCGACCGAATCTATGACTGTGGACATATCACTAATTAGGCTCGCCCACCTAAAGTGATAAATCGTTAGTAGTAATGTGCACAAAACCCCCACATACTGCCAGTAATTAAAGATTAGCAAAGACTTAATCACTGAAAAATATAACTGGAAAACATATAGGGTTTTGTAAAGCAATTTGATAAAAAGAGAATGACTCATATTATAAGCATGCAATCTTGATTTAACAAGCTTCTTGATTCTATGCCTTCTGATAACTAAGCATTTACTTTATAGTTCTGAATCTTCTGATGATTAAATATCTTGTTTGATAGTAAGTTTATGGATCGGAGTTTGCTGATAGTTAAACATATAGTTTAACAGAGTGGAATACGTATTAGTGTAAAACCATATCAAACCTAACAATGGTCACGAGATCAGAACCTTAACGAAATTCACAAAGTATAGTCTTATTTAGACAGCACTTTGGCATTCGTTAGTTGGTTCCCGAATCGATCGGAAAGAATATCATATCGGTGATTATTGGTTAGAACACCAACGTATAGAGAGAAGAATAGAAGAAATGAGCAAACAAAAATGAATCCTAAGCTTCCTATTTATTAGTAAGGAGTATGAAATTTCTAGGAAGTTTCCTTATACTTTTTAGGAAATTACATATACCTTTTCTAGGAAGTTACCTATACATTTTCTAGGAAGCTTCCTACCCACATAGATATATATATATACATATCCTCTTACACCTTCCTCATATACATCTATATTCACGTATATCTATTTAGGTGTTTAATTTACTTGGTTAATTAATCTTACTTAGCTGATTAATTAATCTTACTTAGCTTAATTAATCTTACTTAACTGATTAATTAATCTTACTTAGCTGGTTAATTACATAATTTATTTAGTCGATTAATTAACTTAATTAGCTGCTTAACTGCTAAGTTTTACTTAACCATTAAGTTTACTTAAATACTAAGTTTACTTAATCGCTAAGTATTCTAGTTTACCAGCTCCCTTGTTACGAGTTCTGATTTCTAGATAAAATGGAACTCGTATTAGCGTATTAACCCAATTCAACTTTAACGATAATCACAAAATCAAAACCCTCACGGTGAATGACAAAGTATAGCCGTATACCGGCAGCATTTAAACATCCAATGGATCGGTTTCAATCGATCGGATAACGTATCGTACCAGTGATTAGAGTTATTACCCCAATAACGGGCAGAGTTTCGAGTTTTAGGGTATAATACCTGAGTATTATAGCACTATATGTTAGAGAGAAAGAAAGAAAAGAATTAAACGAGAATGAAATGTGCAGAGCTAGTTCTATTTATAGCTGATACAGAAGTCTCTCGCGCCCCGCGAGAGATTCGTCTTCTTCCTTCGCGGCCCGTGAGGAACCGTAGGGCAGTTTAAGGTATGCTGAGTCATGGTGTGGTCTTGACACGTGTGACGACACGTGTCCCTCAACGTGTCTGGATAGAAAAAAGTCTCTCGCGCCCTGCGAGAGATCTTTCTTCATTGGTCGCGGCCCGCGACAGAACAAAATTCATTTTTATTTGATTTTTCAAACAGAATTTCATCGTACGTGTTTGGGATTACGATTACGGATTATTGTGGGACTTATTTGAGGGTTGTTACATCCTCCCCACCTTGTTTTAAATCTCGTCCTAGAGATTTAGGTCATGATGTCATTTCTGAGTTATGTCATACGTTAAATAATAGGATTAAGGTAAATGACACTGTAATTGAATCATAATATGCTCAAATCTTTGTGGATATGAGAACAGTTTACAACAAATAGAACCCAATGGGTCAAGTGAATAAATTCCAGAAATCGGTATCAATTGGACCAAGTGTAATGATATAATTATCAGAAAGACTAAGTTTACATGGATCAGTCCAAAAGGAAGATTTATGACTAATAGACGCCTAAATCGAGTGTGAATTACTTTTAGAAACAATAGAATTCATTGTCATAGGAAAATTTACCTTGGTTGTCAATTACGAAAGATTTAGAATTAACAGGCTTAACTGAATAGGAGTACGAAGATGATGTGTCAACTATCGAATCATAATATGAGGAAAAATCAGTGTGCTGACATTATTGAATTACAAAGATACCCCGAAATACAATAAAGTTTAGTGTATGATCGACTTAACACAAAGTTGTATTAAGACCACTTTCAAGGATGAGTCAAGTGAAAGGTATACATAGATTAGCTCAAGCTACAAGTTTATATCGACGCCACAAGGTGTCGTAGTGATTGAAATAATAGTAGCGGTGGCCGAACGAGTTCACCGTGTTTGAAATCAAATGAAAGTTTAATGAAGTAAATCCAAATGTTTGTTTCGAACAAATCTAGTAGGATTTTCAATTGAAAATGAAACAATTGAATAATGTTTTTCGATCGAAGACGATAAAGCAATAAATATCACGAAATGCTCGATCGATGTTGTAAGAACTGTTAAGAGATACACTTAAATATGATATGAATTTGTGTACCATTTTCTTAACACACGATTGTGTTAAGATTACTTCAATATGATGAACCAACAAAGATTAATTAAATCCATAAACGAGATTAGCGCAAGCTTCAAATTTGTGAAAACGTCACCCCAAGGTGATCGTGATCAAAGAAATGATTCAATGAAGTCGAAGACCAAACAAGCATGTTATGGTTCAAAACAAATGAAGTGCTTGTTGGGATTATTTCGAATATGGTGGTCTCAATCCATCATATGGGACCTTTAATTGAATACGTATTGCGAACAAGTTCAAACAATTGAACTTGGTTTAAACACAATCTGACATTGAATAAATAAATGTATCGACAAGGAAATTTCGCAATAGTTACGACAACAAAACCATGTACGTATCTTGAAAAGAAAAGAAGTTTTCAAGAAATTCATTGACTTGATGGCAAGGAGTCAATACTTACAAGAATGCGGATTATCCAGATTATGAAGCAATAATTTAAATATATCGATCATTCAAAGTGGAACCACATGCATAGCAAACGATGCATGTGTAACATATAATTTTTTCAAGAAATGAAGCAAATGAGGGTTTGTTATAATGAAAGAAATTATCGTGATACAATGACCATTAAGAGGAGTAGAGCTGTGAAAATCTACTCACCAGATGCAAAAGTCGGAATTTCAATAAAAGAATTTTAAGGGCTTTCCCTGGAATTTCGTGTGATGGTCAATTTTTAGATGACACTACCATGAAATGACGAACATGGGGTATTCGTCGTAAATGAGATGAGAGAAATGCAGAGACATGCGTCTTCTTCTTGGTGCGATTTGTGTCGTGGCAGAATTGTGTGACAAATCGTTGCATCCTGATCGATAGTTCTCCTCTTAGTGAAAACTAGCACCGTCGTTGAATTGCTCCATCGTGCCTCCTCATTGTCTTGCCTCGAAATTCGTATGTGATGTATTTCAACCTCCGTTGATGTATAGCTTAAGTTTCGTGAAATCTTGTACGTCCGTGCTTCGTTTTGCGTAAATTACCTTCTTGATTAACTAAAATAGCATAGATGTCTTAATAATGGCATCCCAACTTAAAGGTTCCCGTTGTTTATATTGTTGCACGAGTTACGAGACAGATGATCAAACAAAATAATGTTCGATATCAGAATTATAGATATATGTGAAAGATTCCTGATAAAGAAATCTAGAATTATCATTGACACACATGTTCGTGATTTATTCTAAATTGTCAATCGTTATGGCTTTTGGATTTCCTTATAGATATACATATTTATATAATCATAATATACATACCATTCATAGGGTCAATGTATTTAACAGATTCATATTTCCACAAGCAAGTTAGACATCAAATCATGGTATTATTTAGGGAATTATGTCACTTATTTGACATATCATATACCCCATCTTACCCGGTTCTCGCCGGAGAGGTAACCCCACTTTACCCGGTTCTCGCCGTAGAGGTAATTATATTTCCCATAAATAGTATCTTTTTAAATCCAGATTTTAAAATGAATCTTTTATTAGGACTTTCATCAAAGAACAAGGAAATTTGTATTCACATAGCGGATCATATTCTAGAACCAAGTAGTACCAATAAGTTATTGCTTATTTATCGTACTTGTAATGTTCTAATCATTATTCTCATGGCATACCAATATCTAGCTCATTATACTTATACAAGTAATTAGCTTATCTTAAAGCTTATATTAAGAGATCTTTCTTAAGTTCAAGTCTAAATATTATTCTTGGTGCTACCAGATAACATCAATTTCCCAACTCTTCGTTTAAACTTAGGTATTATTACAACACCTAATTGCTTAAACAAGTGGCTCTGATACCACTTCTGTCATGACCCCAACCCTGCCCTGGACGCGGAAGCGAGAGCCATGAAGCAGCCAAGTGGTACCGGTGGTTTATTTTGAAAAGTATTGCAGCGGAAATTTCATCAGGACCGTGAGTTAGGAAAATATCAGAGTTTAGAAACACCGGATTTTTATTTATTAAACAGATGGGGATAAACCCATGTTTTTCAAAGGTAGCTTTTATATGGGGTAAACCCGAATACCTAAAACAACTTTTCTTAATTTAATTTAATTGATAAAATGAGCCACTTCTGTAAGCCTTTTGGTGCCGTATCCAACTCTTATTCCAATCTCTTGTAATCACCTGAAACGCGTTTTAAAAAGGTTTTGTCAGCAGGAAATACTGGTGAGTACATTCAATTTGTACAAAAGACACATTGCTATAATTTACAGCATTAAGGGTTTTTATATTTGCCCCTATCTTATAATTAGCTGGTTCAGTTGTCACTCGACCGAATCTATGACTGTGGACATATCACTAATTAGGCTCGCCCACCTAAAGTGATAAATCGTTAGTAGTAATGTGCACAAAACCCCCACATACTGCCAGTAATTAAAGATTAGCAAAGACTTAATCACTACAAAGTATAACTGGAAAACATTTAGGGTTTTGTAAAGCAATTTAATAAAAAGAGAATGACTCACATTATAAGCATGCAGTCTTGATTTAACAAGCTTCTTGATTCTACGCCTTATGATAACTAAGCATTTACTTTATAGTTCTGAATCTTCTGATGATTAAATATCTTGTTTGATAGTAAGTTTATGGATCGGAGTTTGCTGATAGTTACACATATAGTTTAACAGAGTGGAATACGTATTAATGTAAAACCATATCAAACCTAACGATGGTCACGAGATCAGAATCTTAACGAAATTCACAAAGTATAGTCTTATTTAGACAGCACTTTGGCATTCGTTAGTTGGTTCCCGAATCGATCGGAAAGAATATCGTATCAGTGATTATTGGTTAGAACACCAACATATAGAGAGAAAAATAGAAGAAATGAGCAAACAAAAATGAATCCTAAGCTTCCTATTTATAGGTAAGGAGTATGAAATTTCTAGGAAGTTTCCTTATACTTTTTAGGAAATTACATATACCTTTTCTAGGAAGTTACCTATACATTTTCTAGGAAGCTTCCTACCCATATATATATATATATATATATATATATATATATATATATATATATATATATATATATATATATCCTCTTACACCTTCCTTGCACCTTCCTTATATATATCCATTTTCATGTATATCTATTTAGGTGTTTAATTTACTTAGTTAATTAATCTTACTTAGCTGATTAATTAATCTTATTTAGCCTAATTAATCTTACTTAACTGATTAATTAATCTTACTTAGCTGGTTAATTACATAATTTATTTAGTCGATTAATTAACTTAATTAGCTGCTTAACTGCTAAGTTTTACATGACCATTAAGTTTACTTAAATACTAAGTTTACTTAATCGCTAAGTATTCTAGTTTAGCAGCTCCCTTGTTACGAGTTCTAATTTCTAGATAAAATGGAACTCGTATTAGCGTATTAACCCAATTCAACTTTAACGATAATCACAAAATCAAAACCCTCACGATGAATGACAAAGTATAGCCGTATACCGGCAGCACTTAAACATCCAATGGATCGGTTTCAATCGATCGGATAATGTATCGTACCAGTGGTTAGAGTTATTACCCTAATAACGGGCAGAGTTTCGAGTTTTAGGGTATAATACCTGAGTATTATAGCACTATATGTTAGAGAGAAAGAAAAGAATTGAACAAGAATGAAATGTGCAGAGCTCGTTCTATTTATAGCTGATACAGAAGTCTCTCGCGCCCCGTGAGAGATTCTTCTTCTTCCTTTGCGTCCCGCGAGGAACCGTAGGGAAGTTTAAGGTATGCTGAGTCATGGTGTGGTCTTGACACGTGTGACAACACGTGTCCCTCAACGTGTCGGGATAGAAACAAGTCTCTCGCGCCCCGCGAGAGATCTTTCTTCATTGGTCGCGGCCCGCGACAGAACAAAATTCATTTTTATTTGATTTTTCAAACCGAATTTCATCGTACGTGTTTGGGATTACGATTATGGATTATTGTGGGACTTATTTGAGGGCTGTTACATCTTGCTTGCATAGTAAATCACCACCGGCTTTTTATCGATTCGTTGACCCAAAAACGCACCAATTGTTGTGTCGCTTGCGTCACACATGATCTCAAATGGCTTCGACCAATCCGGCGGTTGCAAGATGGGAGCTTTTACCAAGCGTTCCTTCAAAATATTAAACGCTTGCAAACATTCATTAGTAAAGTCAAAAATGACCTTACCCCTTTCACATTTTTCGGTGGAGGGAAAGATGATATTACCCGTATTTTTGCTCCACCTTCATTCCCCTCTCCAAAATCACATGGCCTAACACAATACCCTCTAGCACCATGAAATGACTTTTCTCCTAACTAAGCACCAAATTTTTCTCGACACATCTTTTTAAAACTTTTTGCAACTTGTCGAGACAAGATTCAAAACTAGTGCCAAAAATTGAAAAGTCATCCATAAATACTTCAAGCGACTCTCCAACCATGTCCGAGAAAATACTCATCATACATCGTTGGAAAGTTGCCGGTGCATTACACAAGCCAAATGGCATTCGCCTAAAGGCAAAAGTGCCATATGGACAAGTGAATGTGGTCTTGTGTTGGTCATTCGGGTGAATTGCAATTTGATTGTAACCCGAGTAACCATCCAAAAAACAGTAATATTTTTGACCTGATAATTTTTCAATAATTTGGTCAATGAAAGGTAGTGGGAAATGATCCTTAGAAGTGGCGGCATTCAATTTACGGTAATCAATACAAACACGCCACCCGGTGACCGGTCGGGTGGCTATTTGTTCACCATTTTCATCTTTGATTACTTGAATGCCGGCCTTCTTAGGCACAACTTGGGTAGGACTTACCCAAGCACTATCCGAAATAGGATAGATAATTCCCGCATCGAACCACTTAATTACCTCCTTTTTACCACTTCCCGTAGATTCGGGTTCAATCTTCTTTGTGCCTCCCTTGTTGGTTTTGCATCTTCGGTGGTGATGATTTTGTGCATGACGATTGATGGACTAATTCCTTTTAAGTCGGCAATCGTCCATCCTATAGCTCCTTTGTTCGCCTTCAAAACTTCCAACAAAGCTTTCTCTTGTGCCATCTCCAAATTAGAGGCAATAATGACCGGTAGAGTGTCATTATCCACCCCCTATATATAGGAGAAGGATCCGTTAGAAACCACCCTTTATTGCGAGAACCGCGAGAACCAATGTGAACATAACCAAAAATACCTAAAAAAATATAAAAAACATATAATTTTTTTTAAATTTTTTAATGAAAAAAACACTACTTTTCGTTATTAAAAAATTTAAAAAAAATATTTTTTTTGGCTACTAAAAGTAGCAATTTAAATAAAAAAATATTAATTTTTTTTTTTTGTGTATTTTAGATTTTTTAAGTTTTTTTTTTAGTTTTTTTTGGGGTTTAGTTTTTAGCATTTAGCTTGGGTGGGGGTTAGGTTTTTTTTAGGTTTTTGGGGGGTTTAGTTTTTAGCATTTAACTTGGGGGTGGGGTATTTAGGTTTTTTTTTTTTTTTTTTAGGGGGGGGGGGTTAGGTTTTTGGTGGTGTAGTGGGTTTATTTTGTTGTACTCACATTGGTTCTCGCGGTTCTCGCATGAACCCTACCCTATATATATATAGAAACGGGATCAGGAGAAAACGGTAGAAAGTGTAAGAACGGTGAGAGCGCATCCTGGCCCAACACGTGTCACGCGACATAGAGAAGGGCGGAGGGGCTTTTTTGTCCTTTCATATTTTCTTTTTTTAAGCACGTGTTATATCACCTTTCCATTTTTTGGCGTTTAATAAATACGCGGTGTTTTTATTGTTTTTACATCAGGATCATATTAAACATTTTGGCGTTTTTAGCAAATTTTGGCGTTTTTTTATTGTTTTTAGATTAGGATGCAGACCTATAATGTAAAAAACATTAGTTATTTTTTTTATGTTTATTTATATTTTATTTTTTTCTATCAAGTGTTGTGTCATTTAGGATACAGACCTATAGTGCTGATTTTTCCAGTAATCCTTTTTTGGTGTTTTTGGCGTTTTTATATAGCAACATCGGGCTTTGCTAGCATCCGTTCTTACTGTTTTCACACTATCAGGAGTTTTGGCTTTTTTTATTAGTAGATATTAAACAACAGAGAATTAGATAACAAACAATAGAAAATGGAAAAAAAATATGATCTAATTTCTCATCCAAATCTTTACTGTCATCAGCCTCTTCTACTTTAATCTTTTTGGCGTTTTGAATCTTTTTTTTAATACCTTATGTAGACCCTTTATTGTGGTTTGATATATACTTGTTCGGTGACATGTTGAATACCAACGCCTGCTCGAATGTATTCATCTCTTCATGGCATCAATGTATCCATCAAGAACAAAGTGACATGATGATCATCAGTCTTTTTTTTCATTAATATTTGTCCATCTCATTCAGAAAAAACTTATAGAGATACCCACCTCAGAGTAGAATCCATTCAATGAAACTTCATTCAGAACAATACTCGATATAGAAGAGATGAGGTTCTGCATCTGTGGCTTTTTTAAGTATCTTTTTGGCGTTTTAAGGTGAATGGTTTTTGGAAAGATGGCGTTTTTATTTTTGGTTTTTGTGATTAGTTGATTGTGCAGAGACGTCTCTCTTATAGGATGCTTTTGGCGCGTAGTTTAGGCGGGATTTTTATTTATAATAAATGATATTTATAAAGTAGCCGTCTTTTCAGTTTCTGTATTTATTTTCTACTTTTTTTTGTTCAGCTTTTTATGAGTTTTTATGGTCATAGATCTTCCATCTTCAAAGTTTGGCGTTTTTTAATGACTATAAGTATTTTTTGGCGTTTTTTTCATTTTTAATTTTTAATAATAGTTCTTCAAATTACTTTTATTGTAGGTTTGGAGTATTTGGCGTTTTACTGCATTATGTCGTTTTACTACATTATTGCGTTTTACTGCATTATGACGTTTCCCAATCTTTATGACTTTTTGGCTCTTTATTTGTGACACTATAGGTTTTCCCGAGCAACCTTCTTGTATTAGCATTATGTGTACGTATATTATTAAATGAAAGTTTGTGAATTATCTTGGTGTGCTATGTGATCCTTGTACTAAGATATGTGTATGTGGTATATAGTTATGAAAATGTTTGTAAGGGCAAACCGAGACCACAAGGACCCGACTCGAGACCACCCGGTCTCGAGTAACCCACATCAGTTGGGTCGCAACCCCTTTAGCCCATTCGAGAACCCATTAGGGTGCACCGACTTGGGGCTAGTATATAACCCATGTTGATAACCAACATTGCCACTTTTCAATCATCATTCCCTCACACTCACTCTCACACACTCTCCTTCACTCTCTCAACAAAACCCTAGCAATATCACTCTCCCCTCTTGTCTCGGATCAATAGTAGCAAATCAAGCTCTTGTTCTAGCTCGTATTCTAAGCTAGGAGGCCCCCTATCGGCTGATTTCACAACACTCTCACACTCGAACACCATCCGGTTAGTGTTTCACACTATTTGATATTGTGATGCTTGTTTGATGAATGATACACATGCTTAGTTTAAATGTCTCCTTGCATGATTTTGTATGATAAAGATGCTAACTTGGTGAATAAATTGCATGATAAAAGATTATATGCAATAATGATTCATGTTTTGGAAGCATTAATGAGAATGTGATATTGTATTTCTATGAAACAATGTAGATGATAATGTTGTACTATGAGTTATAGGCTGAAATTGTTTACAAGAATGGTGTCCAAATGATTCTAGGATAAAAATGATTTTTGGCATGATCATACTGATTTAAATGAAACAGTGATGTATGTTAGAGTTGTTTTGACAATATGATGAAAAACCCTAGTGATGAACTATTTGAATATGATATGAATATTTAAAATTGCTATGTTTTGATCCGTTTGATTTGGGAATTAGACAAGAAAACATGTTAGTGCAATTGTATTGGGCAGTACACAAAATCATGAATATGAAATTGTATTGGATAGTACATATGCTGGCAGAAGGTTCTAGAAGGATTTCATGTGCTCACATCCGTGGTTGCGAGTCGAGACCGCAGTGTTGCGACTCGAGACCATGGATCAACAACTCGGAACCCATAACACTTCACATAAGGGACTCGAGACTAGCCTGGTTGCGACTCGAGATCTCCTGATCTCGACTCAAGACCAGAACCGAGACCTCCAGGGCTGCGACTTATTTATGCACCACTCGAGACCTTCAGTTGGCAACCCGAGACCCCTTGGTTGCGACTCGAGACCACATGTTCTCGAGTCGAGACCACCTGGTCTCGACTGGGCTGCTTGTCTCCGTTATTGGGCCAAGGTGTGTGGACTGTTCATACTTGTTACTGTTTAATCTGGACTATGTGATACATACTACTGTTGACTGATTGTGTGATAGGACAGGCCCAATAACCTTACATGATATGTATGTTATGTGTTAGATACATATAGGATATACGTGACTTAATTGTATCCGAGCCTGACCCATACTGGTAACCATGTTAGGACGTGGTGACCAGCGTGCTTGACCAAGTAACCGTCTGCCGAGCAACCCAAGGTGAGTTCACAACTTTTAAAGCATGCGTTCCCGGTGGTTGGGAAACGAAACTTAAAACAACGTTATTCCCTTGTAAGGGATACAAACCTACGTTTCTTCCCCTATGCGGGACCCTTAGTTAATTACTATTTATATTGGATGCAACAAGCAATACTAAACGAAACACTATAACTCAAGTCCCTACTACTTAATACCGATTAGTCGCCGTGGCCAGGCCAACGGGTTATTAGTTGATAGCGCTATTTAGGTTTCACCAGCCTCACACCGTGCCCGTGTATAGGATCAGGCGTGAACTAATAGACTTTGGCAAACCGTCAATGATGATAGAACATTGACAAACGGGGTACTCTACGAAAACGTACGGTCTCATAGTATTCGGTATTGTAAACCAGTTTAGTAGCTTACTTAAGGGGTAGCTCCCCTTGGCATGGTATAAATGAGTAAATTAACTGTTGAAACAAGTTTTTGGAATAAAAAACTGGACAAACTCGTGAACTCGCCAACATTATGTTGATACCCTACTGCATGCTTTGCAGGTACCCAGTGACTCAGGAGCTTGCAGCTTGAGGATGTGTAGTGGTCGTCTTAACCCGTGTGTTGGGTTCTATAATAAACTTAAACTATGAACTTTGTTTGAACTGTTTTGCCTCTGCTTCCGCTATTTACCTAGACTGCTATTTGAACTTAAAACTTTTGAACTTTAATTATGGTATTTACTGACCCTTGTGGTTGGTGAACATTATTACTATTATAAATTGAACTGCTCAGTATAACATGGTGGCTGGATCCTGGTCATGTCACACGCCTCGAGGTGGTACTCCGTAAGTGGATTTTGAGGGTGTGACAGATTGGTATCAGAGCCATTGGTTATAGTGAACTCGGTTTTAAGAAGAAAGTCTTTTTGAGAAAAACCAGACTATAACCCGTGACTCACGACGACACTACACTCCAAGTGCAAGGCTCAACGTATTAGACCTCATGGCTCGGACTTGTGTTTACTTGCTTGTTTATTTTATGTCTATGCTATACTATATGTACTAATGTGCCTAGTTAGATGTATACATCTCCCTATTCTATCTCATTCTCGCTACATTACGATATCGCACTCATATTATGTTTTCTGGTTGTGAAGACAATGAGTGGACGCGAAAACGTTAACATGACTCAGGCTCAGTTCACTAACCTGATCAACACGGTGGCTGCAGCTTTCGCAGCTCACCCCGGAGGTAAACTTGTTATTTTAGGATGTTTAGATCCTACCCCGCAACGTCATATCACCCCTAAACCTATCTGCTTCGCTTCTCACAACAGGTCAGCATGCGCCTGCGCAACCACGTGTTTGTACTTTCAAGACCTTCATGGATTACAAACCTCTCCCTTTCAATGGCACTGAGGGTGCCATAGGTCTTCTACACTGGATCGAGAAGGCCGAATCTGTGTTTGCTGTCTGCGAGTGTTCTCCTACTAATTGGGTGAAGTTTGCTACTGGTACACTTGAAGGAAACGCGCTTTCATGGTGGAAAGCGCAGATTCAGATGCTTGGTTTGGAAACTGCTAATGCGACTGCGTGGGAAGATTTCAAGAACATGATCAAGGAAGAGTACTGTCACAGGGATGACATCCACAAGCTCGAAAACGAGTACTTCGGGCTTAAGATGGTTAGATCAGAGATTGAGGCCTACACCAAGCAGTCCAACGACTATGCTGCTCTCTGCCCAAACATGTCCCGACCTGCTTATCGGAGGATCGAATTGTACATCAAAGGTTTGGCTCCAGAAATCCAGAGCTTGGTCACTTCAGCTAACCTCACTACCATTCAGCCAGTCATCCATCTTGCTCACAAACTCACTGATCAGGCTGTGGAACAGGGCAAGCTGCCCAAAAGGATCAGTGCTACTACTGGAGCTTCTGGTGATAACAAGCGTAAGTGGGAAGGAAACCAGAGCAAGGATGCTAACCCCACTCAGGCCCCAACTCAGCAAAGGAAAACTGAAAACAACAAGGGCCCTCAGCAACATGGTGGCTATCGAGGAAACCACCCCAAGTGTAACAAGTGTAACCGGCACCACAGTGGGCCATGTGGCAAACGTCAGTGTCAGCGATGCAACAAGATGGGGCATGAAACCAAAGACTGCAGGAGCCAGCTTCCAGCTAGGCAGAATCAGCAACAACCACAACAGCAGCAAGGAAACAATCGTGGATGCTTCAAGTGTGGAGCAACGGGGCACATGCGAAGGGATTTCCCTGAACTGAACCAGAACCGCAATAACAACCAGGGTGCTGGAAACAACGATCCAAACAACAACAATGCTGGAAATGGTGCAAGAGGAAGGGTTTTCGTGATTGGAGCTGGAGAAGCTAGGAATGATCCTAACATTGTAGCGGGTAAGTTCCTACTCGATGATCGTTATGTTTCTGTATTGTTTGATTCTGGAGCCAATGCTAGCTATGTATCCCTACGTATTAGTAAGAAGCTTAAGCGTACGCCTACGTTGTTAAGTTCTAAGCATATCGTCGAGTTAGCTAATGGTAGAAACATCGAGGCCTCACACGTTATTAGTAACTGCAAACTAGTATTGTCTGGTCAGACCTTTAGCATCGATCTTTTCCCTATTGTTCTTGGAAGCTTCGACGTTGTTATTGGTATGGATTGGTTATCCAAACATCGGGCTGAAATCCTTTGTCAAGAGAAAATGGTTTGCATTCCTCGTCCTTCTGGCAAACCCCTCGTCGTTCAAGGTGACAAAGGCGGAGAAGTCACAGGCATCATCTTGTTCTTAAAAGCCCAGAAGTGTTTACGAAAAGGGCACACCGCAATCTTAGCACTCGTAACCGAGACACAGGAAAAGGAAAAGAGGATTGAAGATTTTCCAGTCGTACGCGACTATCCCGAGGTATTCTCTAAGGAATTACCTGGACTCCCTCCTCACCGTCAGGTTGAATTTCAAATCGAGCTAACCCCCGGAGCGGCACCTATAGCTCGTGCGCCTTATCGATTAGCCCCCGCTGAACTCAAGGAACTTTCTACGCAACTGCAGGAACTGTTGGATAAAGGATTTATCCGTCCTAGTTCGTCACCCTAGGGATCACCAGTGCTCTTTGTCAAAAAGAAAGATGGCACATTCCGTATGTGCATCGATTACCGTGAGCTGAACATGGTTACCGTCAAGAACCGTTACCCACTCCCACGTATCGATGATCTATTCGACCAATTGCAAGGATCAAGCTACTACTCCAAGATTGATCTGCGATCAGGTTATAATCAGTTGAGAGTTCGTGATGAAGACGTCTCCAAAACTGCATTCAGAACTCGTTATGGTCACTACGAGTTCCTTGTCATGCCTTTTGGAATGACTAACGCGCCTACGATTTTTATGGATCTCATGAATCGAGTGTACAAACCCTACCTCGAAAAGTTTGTGATTGTGTTTATCGACGACATCCTGATCTACTCGAAAAGTCAAGAGGAGCATGAACAGCACCTGCGTCTTATTCTCGAACTCCTTCGCAATGAACAACTGTACGCCAAGTTCTCAAAATGTGACTTCTGGCTTCGAGAAGTCCATTTCCTTGGACACGTAGTCAATAAGGACGGAATTCACATCGATCCAGCTAAGATCGACTCTATAAAGAATTGGCCTACCCCTAAGACTCCGACCGAAGTTCGCCAATTCTTGGGACTGGCAGGATACTATCGTAGATTCATCAAGGGATTTTCGAAGATCGCTCAACCTCCCACGACTCTCAGTCAGATGGGTATTGCTTACAAGTGGAATGAAGCTCAGGAGTCTGCCTTTCAGAAGCAAAAAGATAACCTTTGTAGTGCTCCTATTCTCTCGTTACCTGAAGGTACCGACGACTTTGTAGTTTACTGCGACACGTCTACTCATGGACTCGGTTGCGTGTTGATGCAACGCGAGAAAGTTATCGCCTAAGCTTCTCGACAACTCAAGGTTCACGAATGGAACTACACTACGCATGACTTGGAACTCGGAGCGGTCGTTTTTGCACTCAATATTTGGAGGCATTACTTGTACGGTACCAAGTGCACAATTTACACCGATCACAAGAGTCTCCAGCATATTTTGGAACAGAAGGAGTTGAACATGAGGCAACGCAGATGGGTAGAACTCCTTAACGACTACGAATGCGCAATCAAGTATCATCCAGGCAAGGCCAATGTTGTGGCTGACGCCCTCAGCCGTAAAGAAACTAAACCTAAGCGTGTACGTGCGTTACAACTTACCATTCACTCTAATCTTCCTATTCAGATACGAAATGCTTAGGTTGAAGCATTGAAAGCAGAGAACATCAAGGTCGAGTCCCTGCGAGGATCAAGGAAATGGTTAGAACAAAAGGAAGACGACGCTTACTATGTGACAGGGCGCATTTGGGTTCCACTGTATGGAAATCTACGTGAGCTTGTGATGGATGAAGCACACAAGTCTCGTTACTCGGTACATCATGGTTCGGATAAGATGTACCACGACCTCAAGACTACATATTGGTGGCCTAGTATGAAAGCCAACATAGCAACCTACGTTAGCAAATGCTTGACCTGTGCTAGAGTCAAGGTCGAATACCAGAAGCCGTCGGGCTTGTTGCAACAACCAGAGCTGCCAACATGGAAATGGGAGCAAATTTCCATGGATTTCGTCACAGGCTTACCTAGGTCCCAGAGCGGGAACGATACTATTTGGGTCATTGTGGACCGCCTAACCAAGTCTGCACATTTCCTTGCAATCAAGGAAACCGATAAGTACTCGAAGCTTGCTGCAATCTACTTGAAAGAGATAGTTGCTAGGCACGGGGTGCCAATCTCTATCATTTCTGATCGTGACCCACGCTTTACATCCGAGTTATGGCAAGCTACCCATAGATCTTTTGGCTCACGTCTGGATATGAGCACTGCTTACCACCCACAGACCGATGGTCAAACGGAATGTACCATCCAAACTCTCGAAGACATGCTGAGAGCATGTGTTATTGATTTTGGAAACGGGTGGGAACGACACTTACCATTGGTAGAGTTCTCCTACAACAACTGCTACCACACCAGCATCCAGGCAGCACCCTTTGAGGCATTGTACGGTCGCAAATGCCGATCACCTCTGTGTTGGGCGGAAGTTGGCAAAAGCCAAATTACTGGCCCGGAACTTGTAGTCGAGACTGCGGAAAAGATTGCCCAGATCAGACAACGCATGGCGGCAGCTCGTGACCGTAAGAGAAGTTACGCCGATAAGCGTAGCAAACCGCTAGAATTCCAGGTCGGTGATCGGGTTCTACTTAAAGTCTCACCCTGGAAGGGTGTGGCTCGTTTTGGTAAACGGGGCAAGCTTAATCCGCGATATGTCGGACCATTCGAAATTACCGAGAAGATCAGTAAGGTTGCTTACAGATTGAAGCTGCCTGAAGAGCTGAGTGCGGTGCACAACGTTTTTCACGTGTCTAACCTAAAGAAGTGTCTGTCAGATGAGACACTCATCATTCCTTTCAAGGAACTCACTTTTGACGATCAGCTACACTTCACTGAGGAACCGATTGAGATCACGGATCGAGAGATCAAGACCCTCAAACGTAGCCAGATACCTATCGTACGAGTCCATTGGTTCTCGCGCCGTGGCCCAGAGTTTACCTGGGAGCGAGAAGACCAGATGAAGCGTAAATATCCCTAGTTGTTTCCAGATGAAACTTCCAGCACTGAAGCTACCTCAGAATTTCAGGACGAAATTCCAAACCAACGGAGGGATGATGTGACACCCCGTTGAAACGTTCTCACTCATACTAGCTTGTTAGTGATTGCACTTTAACTTTCGGGACGAAAGTTCTTACAACTTGGGGATAATGTGACACTCTAGGTTTTCCCGAGCAACCTTCTTGTATTAGCATTATGTGTACGTATATTATTAAAGGAAAGTTTGTGAATTATCTTGGTGTGCTATGTGATCCTTGTACTAAGATATGTGTATGTGGTATATAGTTATGAAAATGTTTGTAAGGGCAAACCGAGACCAGAAGGACCCGACTTGAGACCACCCGGTCTCGAGTAACCCACATCAGTTGGGCCGCAACCCCTTTAGCCCATTCAAGAACCCATTAAGGTGCACCGACTTGGGGCTAGTATATAACCCATGTTGATAACCAACCTTGCCACTTTTCAATCATCATTCCCTCACACTCACTCTCACACACTCTCCTTCACTCTCTCAACAAAACCCTAGCAATATCACTCTCCCCTCTTGTCTCGGATCAATAGTAGCAAATCAAGCTCTTGTTCTAGCTCGTATTCTAAGCTAGGAGGCCCCCTTTCGGCTGATTTCACAACACTCGAACACTCGAACACCATCCGGTTAGTGTTTCACACTATTTGATATTGTGATGCTTGTTTGATGAATGATACACATGCTTAGTTTAAGCATTACCTAAACTAGTCAATCATTATAAATCATAAACACTAAAACTAACTTATCATATGAAATCGCATGTGCCTTTATATCAATTCGCAAGTTCAATCTAACCTAAAACAAAAAACCTTCAACATAGAATTTTGTTTTTATCATATGAAATCGCAAATGTCATACAAAACCCTCACAAAACCTTATATGATATCGCACATCTATCAGGTATCATTAAGAAAATTGCATAATAATGCAAATCCTAATAAATAACAAATACCAGTCATAAACCCTAGGAAAATTTGTAGTTGTGAACAATATGTAATCTTATAAAAGTATATGTTTCAGTTAAAAGGTTAATAAACAAACAAAATCGCACTTGACTATAAACCTCTGTGTATTCCACTATAAATTCGCAAATGTCAATCGATACCTGGATTCATCTTCTTCGCTTGTGGTCTGTCGTTGTTTGCTTTGCTTCGTTTCTCAATATTCATGAATCCTAGTTGAAATCGCAACGGAAAGTAGCAGGGAACTTTTGGAGAAGGAGAATGCTATGCTTGATTTTGGGTTTACGGTATGATTGTGAGTTATTGTGTGCTGATTATCAGGGTTTTGATCCCGGCAATGGACGATTTTAACCTTGGCGGTTTCTTTAATTAATTTTAATTTGATTTATTTAATAGTTAAACACACGCTTTAAATTAGATGATCGGACGGTTGTTGTTGTAGCGTACATAATGTACGATAAGTGTATTTGTATGTTAACCGGCCTCTATATATATATATATATATATATATATATATATATATAACAGCGAACAATAAACCGAATACCAACGTATTAAAACAAACAAGGGTCTCCCAACAAACATAAGTCTTAACGACATTCAAGATGAGCAACTTGTACACGCTCTAGTAAAGACCTAAGTGTCTGATGAGATTAGAACACTTATAGGTTGCGATACGTTTGCGGATACCCGATTTGCTAGCACACATTCGTTGGACGCAAACAATGAGTTCATGTCCCCCTTTTCTTTTAAACGCTTTTTCGGTTTTACAACTATAGGGGGAGATACATGTACAATGGTATGATTAAACTAAGTAATGAACCACACTTAGATCATCTGTGAATAGGGTGGAACTTAAGCACCATTAATCACATACAGACCGAGGAATGAAAGGGGTAGATCTATTGGGTTTTGGCGAGCTCCACCCATGGGTCCGTGAGACCGCACGAATGCTTTTGTTTCCCAGTCGTGGATAATTGACACTAGTTATAACAACCCTCCTAAAACACTCCTAACACCCTAAATATACCCCGAATACTCATAAACGGTCCTAAATAACCTTAATATTAATAAAAATCAAATAAAACAAATAAATTGGGTGTCCCGCGGGCTGCGACTAAGACCCCTTTTATGATTTTTATTATCAATTTAATCAATCTTTGCTAAATTTGGTTTCTTTACTAAACTCTTGGGTTGAAGATTGAACCCTTAGTGATAATATTCGGTCTCTCCTTTTTTCTGTGGCTTAAAAAGAACGACACTTGAATGTAACCTTTATGTATATTTTTTTTTTGTTTGAGTTTGAATGCCAAACGAAATCGGTTGATTATGCTAACGAAGTTTTTAGATTAAATAAACTGACGATAGTTCTGTTGGCAAATCCGATAGCTCTGTTAAGTCTGAAAAGGTGAAAAGTTTATAAAACAAGAGTAAAACTCAAGAAGATGAAGATGATGAGGTATAAATTCTTACACTATTTGATGGTAAAACTTATTTGCTTTTTTTTTTGTTAGCTGTTGTATTGGTGTCTTATGTAGTAATTGGTACTGATTATGACCGTATTTGGTGCTGCAGGGAGCTGTAAATTTGAAAGATGAAAGACGAGTGAAATAAAAAAGTTACCCATGATGAATATGATAGTTCTCAGGTATTAACATATCATCATTTTATTGGAATTAAGCACTATTTAGTTGTCACTCCATATTGTTAATATTCTGATATTTAGTGGCAATTTTTTGGTCAAATATTAATTCCAAACTTCTATTGTTGTGAGTCTGAATAAGAAAGACCGTGTGACCAAAAACAAGAGGATCACATAGAAACCCTCCTTGATCAGGTACATTTTGCAAGCACGTTATAGTTATGGACTGTGGGCAAGATTCATGGGTTGGGTAACGTGTCAAACCAGGTATGCGTTGAACCGGGTCATCATGAGTATGGGCCGAAACACTCAAGTTGACCTTTAACTATGTTTTCTTTTAATTTTCATAACTAATTAAGGCGTAAACTGTGACTATAAAATAATAGTATTGGATTGAATGGGTCAAACTTGATACATGGAACACTTTCTATTGTGGGCAAGATAGGTGGATTCCAGGTCAAAATAAGTTTGGGTTGAATTGGGTTACCATGAGTATAGGTCGAATTGGCCAGTATCACCCTTTAACCATGTTTTCTTTTTATATTTTTATAAATATTTAAGGCTTAAATTGTGACTACAAAAACAATATAGTTACAAAAATAGGGTTGCTGAAAAAAAAACACGTTAAAGAAGCAGCTGGTTCTAGAAGATGAAGGTGGTCCGCTAAAACCGAAAAGATTCTCTGTTTCGATCACACTAGAGGGGATTGAAAAAGATTTGTTTGCTATGTGAGGTAAAAGGCCCTCAGGTCCAAGAAGAAGAGAACCAAGAAGATGCAGAATGATCTTGATATAAAGAAAATACTATGTGTAGTCAGTTTATAGATTAATTTATACATCGTTACGTTGTCGCTAATGTACTTCATGGTACTACTTTGCAGGTTCTCATTCCTGGGAATTCACTCGATGGCCATACCCCAGAGACTCTTTGGAGGTCATATGGCATGTTTTTAACCATTATTAGTGCAATAATAGTTGCTTGCTAAACCTAAATTGAAGCTGAAATAACATTTTATTTATTAGTTCTGATATAGATCCAGCCATAGTGGTTTCTGCTTTGTAGTTCCAAGTATTTTTGCATGAAATTTTGGTTTATCCATCATATGATGAAATTAAAAGAGAATATTGTTGTGATTCCATTTGACTCTTTTCACTATCTATATATATAGCATAGAGTCTATATCATATCCATCGAATTTAGATATTTAATTTCTACTTTGTCTTCATAGCAAGTCCCTTTTATTCTGAAAATTAATTGATTAGATGGTAAAAAAACTATTGTTAGAGGGCATATATGGCAACGACTTAATTGTGATCCACATTCTTTACAAGCATGTTGTATCATTTAGTTAAAAAATAATCAATAAATCTCACGGCAAGTAACAATTTTTTAATCATGTATACACCATACTAAAGTAATTATTGATGATTTAGGGACAATATGTGGTTTTTGGGCCACATCTGATTAATGGACAAAACACATGCTACAAAATTATCACCATTGAACAAAACTTAACTTTCAACCAAATTGTGACTTAAAAAACAATGTTAGGCTTAATTTGGCCGTTATGACCTTTTCTTTTTTTACTTTTATAAGTATTTATTTACAAAATAAGGTTATGTAGTTATGTTAGTGTTAATTAAAATGTAAATATAGTAAATGGGCTGAATGAGTCAAAACTACATTTAAAAAAAATATATATACAGTTGTTTCCGAATTGGGTTTTTAATGTTCAACCCCAGACTTCTATAATAAGTTCATGCGTACAGTTTGGTTATGATTAGTTTAAACGTAATTTAAAAAAAATATTATTTCTGAACACCACGAAATTCACGGGAATTGGGACTAGTATATCTATATAATAAATTAGGCGGCACCTCCAAAGTCTAGAGTCCAACTTTAATTTATAGACAACACAAACCTTGAATTCCCAGAACACGAGCACCTAAACCGCCCCAGATGCGATTCCAACAACACCAAAATCTGCTACTACAACGACAACCTCTTGCAGCCTTGCCATTATTACCGAATCATTTTTAATTGACTCGTATTGCATCTTACAAAATCTTTTCAGCGGTTTTTGCCGATCTAAACGATTAACCACTATCTCACGGAGGCGGTTGCTGTTGGTCAGCATAGCGGTCCAGTAACCGGTCCGATCATCGCACAACCATAGATCCGTTACAACAGGTAGATAATCTCCATCCCCACCACTGTCATTGATTTTAGCCGTACGTGAGTTAGGATTGAGCTTTTTGTACGAAAGTGGGCGGGGAAAAATGTTTTCTGACAGGGGAACAGAAAGCAAAGATTGTCGAGGAGGGGACGGGGATGCGGATTTTTGAGATCGATGGTCCAACGATGTCAAACACGTGGAGCCCAAAATAGCAGTGGTTTAGGGTTAATTGGTCAAACTATAGACTATTTAGGTCAAATTATATGGAATAAACCTATTCACAAAATGGACAAATATTTGATGCACATTGTACAAGTATATCTTGCACAAAAAGTAACTCTCTTTCACACACTCACTATCTCTCACATAGTAGATAGATCCATTCCAATATACTATCACGTAAGGGTGAGAGGGGACTCCCCTAAGAGGCACTCCCCTAAGAGGGGAGTCCCCTCTCTTACGCATAACCAATCCTCGTGTGCCACGTCAACTCCACTCTTAAACTCCCCTAACACCCTAAATTGATGGCGCCACTCCCCTCTTAACTCCCCTTGTTTTTTTATTAAAAAAAAAAAAGAAAAGAAATCTTTTGATTGGTTGGAAAAAGGCTGGGCCCCTCTCTCTCTCCACCCTCTCTTCGGTGACTTCCCACCGATTTCACTCCCCCAAACCACTCACCTAAGTGATGGCGGCGGTGTTCCCCTTAGGTGAATGGGGTCACCGAAGGTGCCCCTTACACCCTAATATGTGTTTTACACTTTTCAACTATTCATTCATTCTTTGCATAATTCTGAGATAAATACAGCACTTAAGAAACTGTAAGCATGTTAACTAAAGTTTGATGGTGTGAGCTGAATATAGGTGCAGGTTTAGTAAATACTCCAAGCACATCCGGTACCGTGGAAATGAAGACGGAGATGCCTTCATTTACTCCCACCACCCAGGAGATGGGGGTGGAGGAAATAAAGACTGAGATGCCACCATATGCGCCTTCGTTTGGAACAAGCCCACCCCCACGCCTATCCTCACCGCCATCCTCACCCCTACCACCATACTTACCTAATGCAAGACTACTTGGTAAACTACGATACGACACCCTCTAGAGCATCGGTGGGTCCTAATTAATGGGATACCCATTGCATCTTAAAAAAAATATATATGTGGAGCACAGATTCTCCAAAAATTAAAAAAATAGGGTTAATATTCATATATGTATATATATAGAGAGAGAGTGAAAATGGATGTGAAAATAAGATTTAAGGGTATAGAAAGGGTCGTATTATTGGCACACCTTGGGGCTTAAATCGACACCCTCAATACGCATCGTATAGGCCTATACGATGCGTATTGAGGTGGGTTCAAACTTCTATGCCTGCCAAAGGCTGCCATTGTAAAAGTAATATGCATCGTATAAGCCTATACGATGCGTATTGATGGTGTCGATTTAATTTTTTAATTTTTGCAAGGTAGCTTCTTGTCACGCGGTAGCAGCTTTCCGTCATGCGAACGAAGAAGCAGCACTTTGGACATTTGTTGGTCTTCAAACATCTAGGAAACATTATTTGAAGGCGGTCTCTTTGCTTCGTCCACTAGAACTATTTGTGTATGTATTCTTAGGGTTTTTATTATTTGATCAATGGAAGTTGAAATCGGCTTTGTATTTAGCACACGAAAGTACTGAACAACAGAATCAGTTTCTCTTTGCTTCGTCCACTTTCCAAACCGAATAACTAGCAGAACCCGACACTTCTTTTGTGATGATTCAAAACATTCCGAATAACTAGCATGACCCGACACGTCTTCTGTGATGATTCGAAACTTAACAGAAATAACTGAAACAATTAGGCATTGATTTTGCCAAGATTGAAGGAAAGAATCTGGCCATAAGCATTGTGGATTCTCAGCGTTATTCGAATGTAAGTGGATCGAGGGATACGCTTATCTATACTGGTCAAGGTGGGCATGGTTTGTTCGGGAGTAAATCACCACCCAAAGATCAACAACTTGTGATTGTCGGGTACTGCTAGTTATTCGGAATGTTTCGAATCATCACAGAAGACGTGTCGGGTCCTGCTAGTTATTCGGAATGTTTCGAATCATCACAGAAGAAGTGTCGGGTTCTGCTAGTTATTCGGTTTCGAATCATCATAGAAGTTTGAACCCACTTACATTCGAATAACGCTGAGAATCCACAATGCTTATGGCCAGATTCTTTCCTTCAATCTTGGCAAAATCAATGCCTGCTTCCACAAATTACAACAAATTGTGTCTAATGCAAGGATCTTCGAACGCGATGTGTACGTTAAATACCGTTCACCGCTTGTTTAGTTGCTTCTCCTGTTAAGTTTCTGAACCAACCGAAATCCACAAATTCAAACAGTTTCACCAGGGGCATCAGATCCGTGGGCCCTATGGGCATACGACCAGTATAGGCCTATACGATGCGTATTGAAAAAGTCAGCCGCCAGACAAGAACTGACACATGCAGATTTGACTTTTGACTTTTGAACCAATACGACCCGTATAGGTCTATACTTTTGTTTCCCATAGCCACCGTTTCCGTAGACAAAACAAGGATCGTTCTAATAGATTAAAGAGAATTAATACGCATCGTATAGGCCTATACGATGCATATTGAACTATAAATTTCTCAAAAAATGTTTCTTCAAATCAAGGATTCCATCATTACAACCACTTGTTTTCAACAGAGATGTAATGCAATGATTCCTCTCAATTGAATAGACCGACACTTGCTTCATAGGACTCACTTGAATCGTCTCGGCTGTTATAACAGTATCAGGTTCTCAAAACAAGGATCGTTCTAATAGATTAAAGAACGCTGATATCTTGGAATTGATCTTGGAACAACATACTTTTGTTAAGAAGGCGGTCTCTTTGCTTCGTCCACTAGAACTATTTGTGTATGCATTCTTAGGGTTTTTATTATTTGATCAATGGAAGTTGAAATCGGCTTTGTATTTAGCACAAGAAAGTACTGAACAACAGAATCAGGTTCTCTTTGCTTCGTCCACTAGAACTATTTGTGTATGCATTCTTTTGGTAGTTAACAACGCTAATTAGGAAAAAATATGCAAGGTGTGTAGATAGACAAATGGGGTGTCGAAATAGATTTCCCCAAAATTAATCATATCGATTGCTATAACAGGATGGTTGTGACACACATAGATAGATAATATTCACTGTGGTGGATGCAAGCATAAAGTTAGAAACCGGTTGCGGTTTGTATTTCGCATAGCCACCGTTTCCGTAGAAGAACCCGACACGTCTTCATGTTACGGAGAATGTTCTAGAAATTGAAGTAAAGGAAAAGATTTGTTGAAATCGAATTTGACAACTATGACATCTTATTAAAAGTAGCAATCACCTCCAATCATTTCCTAGTCAAATCACACACTATAAAGTTATAAAGTTATCATTTGTTGAGAATTAAACGCATGTACGTGACAAAACAAGGATCATTCTAATATATTAAAGAGAATAAACCAAGTACAAAATCATCTGCTTTCTGAATCTGAATCTGAATGTTAACACTGACTCATAAACCCTTGAATCCCAACGCTTCTATGATGATATCAGCGTTGTTTATCACCCTGTGTGAGCATTGGATGCCCCGACCACTAGCAGAAGAATCCGACACGTCTGCTATGATGATTCAGAGGTCGGTCTCGGGTGGGCATAAGATCCGTGGGCCCTATTGTCGGATATGTGACTCAAGAAAGTCATTGGACTGCCGCTGATGAAGTCAAATGTGATCAAACTTAGACATCAGACGTAAATCTTGAAGAAACATAACAAAATCTGAATGTTAACTTTGACTCGTTCAAGTCATGCAATGTTTCCTCTCAATTGAATAGACTTACACTTGCTTCATAGGACTCACTTGAATCGTCTCGGAAGTGGATTTCGGTTGGGTCAGAATTCGAAACCAACTAAAATACGTTGAAGTATTGAATCAACAGAAATAACTGAAATAACTTGAATTATCTCGGAAGTACTAAACAACAGAAGGATGAGATATCGGCGGTTAGCTCGAAGAAGTTTCTCTCAATCAGGTGTTCCATTAGATTTCCCCTTTTATCATGTGATCAAACTTGGACATCAGACGTAAATCTTGAAAAAACAGAACATAATCCCAGATTGTCTAAAGAAACGCTTTTATCATGTGTGATCCAGAGGTCAGTCTCGGGTGGGCATAAGATCCGTGGGCCCTATTGTCGGATATGTGACCCAGATTGTCTAAAGAAGCGTTTTTATCATGTGTGATCCAGAGAAGACGTATCGGGTGAGTTGTGGTTGATTTATAGGAGGAGGTTATGAAACAAATATATGTTTATGCGAATTTAAAGGACAATACTGACAGTGGTGCTGGTCTTTTCTCCCACTGTGCAAACTTGAAAAGGTGTTTCTTTAGACAATCTGGGATTAAGTTCCGCAAATTGGGAACCACATTGTAGACTGGTTGGCTTGAATGGTTTTAATAATACTTGAAAATGGAAGTAATCGTGTCAAGATCTTTATCAATCATATCATCGATCAACTGCTCGAAATCCCTTTCGTTTCTCGGGTTCGCATTCGACACAACACAACAAAAAATAAATTCAAAAAAACAGGGGGTTGATACGCATCGTATAGGCCTATACGATGCGTATCAAACCCGCCGCCAGACACAACCTGCACCTGTCAGTCTGCCATGTTTTTTACTTTAATTCAATACGCATCGTATAGGCCTATACGATGCGTATTGAATTCAAAAAGTGTGTAGATAGACAGGAGGGTGTGTAGATAGAAAACCCCTATAGAAATAGTGAAAGCCTTAAAAATATCTCTTCAAGTACATTTGTAAAATAAGATTAACTAGAATTACGACCCGCCACATATGCGCACACATGAGAAACAGGGTTCTCATAGTATTGAGAGAAAACCCTCTTAATTGAGAAAACCTAGGAAACTTTAACCTCTTAATATATTTTTTTAGAAAAAATCACACATATAATACACATGTTTTTAAAGGTTTTCTAATAAATTGTATTTTTTTATACTTTGCTTACAAACTGTCCATTTATATATTGAATTTATTCAATTTGATTGATCATTAAAAATAAATAAATAGTTAGTGGTAAGAGCTAGATTATGCGTAGTGTATGAACCATTAAAATTTAAAAAAAAATATTTATCAACATCTTTATTTGGTTTATTTGATTTTAATAATCCTATGTTTCATCTGTTGCCGATAGGGCTGTAAACGAACCGAACGTTCAGCGAACAGTTCGTGAACCGTTCGGCGGGAAGTTCGTTTATGTTCGTTCGTTTAGTAAACGAACAAACATGAACAAGAAATTTCGTTCGTTAAGTTAAACAAACGAACATGAACATAGGTTGCGTTCGTTCGTTTATGTTCGTGAACGTTCAGTAATGTGTTCGTTTATGTTCATGAGCGTTCGGTAATGAGTTCATTTATGTTTGCTTGTTAATATTTATTTGTGTTAGTTCGTTAAAGGTTTTTATGTGTTGTATTTTGTTTTATTATTTCCAGTTTTAAAAATTTTGAAACTCCAGTTATCTTATATGCCTCTCATAACATCTCTCATTTCACTATTTCAATTTTAGTTTGTGTTAAGGCTTAACAAACTCTTAATTTTGTGTTTATCATGTTTTTGATAATCACGCCAACTCTGTTCGGATAATTATGTTAAGTGTTTATTTATTTTTTGTGGATTCTTCGTAATGTTTGTGATGAAAATGCAGATTTTATCTAAAATGAATATTGTGTTCATAAACGTCGTTTGTGTTCATTTATGTTCGTGAACATTTGTTAGAGTTCATTAGCATATGGTAAGTGTTCGTGAACAGTTAACAAACATGTTCGTTTCCTTAATGAACGAACACGAACAAGAAATCTCATTCGGTAAGCGTTCGTGAATTGCCCCCCCCCCCCCCATTGATCATTTTCAAACATATAAGAATTTGGTTTTCTCAATAGATTCAAGTGCACCTAAAGATTACTTAATTGATTTAAGTGCACATATGTTAGAAAATGATTAATGTGGGCCAAATTCTTACAAGTTAGGATCGTTGGAGGAAATTTTTAAAGTTAAGATTATTATCGACCAATATGTGAAACTTAAGTTTATTAAAATCCAATAACCCCGACATTTTTCTCAAACAATTCATTTATCATTAATTTTCAATATCATCATGCACATGTTATTTTATTTTGTAATATCGTATAATTAAATATAAAGTGAACATAACCCAAACTTTGGCCACTAACACTCTGTTCCCGAGTCTCATTTAACAGGAGGAGGGGAGGGAAAATAGATGAAAATATGAAAAACCATGTTCCCGAGTTTCATTTAACTGGGGGAGGGGAGGGAAAAGGAAGAAAATTTATCCATATATTCATCCTCCCAAATTGGAGAGATTATGAGAGAAAATCCTATAAATTACTAAATTACCCTCCAATCTAATTAAAATGTTTTATGTTTAAAGGGTATAATGGTAAAATTGTTATTTTCTTTTCTTTTCCTCCTAACTCGGGAACACATAAAATGCTTAATTTCTTCTCTTTTCCTTTACATTTCATTAAACTCGGGAACACGAAAAAAATCACATCTTTTCTCTCATTTTCTCTCTTAATTCATTTTTCTTCCCCTCCCCCTGTTAAATGAGACTCGGGAACATAGTGTAAACGTAACGTTTGCGAGGTGTTGTCGATGGCCTTTATAATTAATGCACTACTTAAAGACTGCTGGTTATAGAAATAGAAGTGACATTTTAGGCAATCGCCAAGAATTCGGGGTAATTAATGGCACTACTCATGAACTTCCTCTATACACATAGCAAAATGTTAATAGAAAGTACGTTGTATAATAGGAAAATTATATATTTTTAACATATATATGTTAGAATTTTCGTGTAAGTTTTAGAAAATAATTTTAGTCAATTTGTCAAACAAACTGAACGCAGAGGAAAACATATACACGAGGTTCGGTTCTAAACCGATTCCACCAGTGATCTCATTACAATCAAAATAGGTTGTAGAAAAATTAAAGAATCGTGACTACCAAGTAAGACACCTTGGTTCAACGAACGATCTTGCTAGATGATCGTTGACCACGAAATCATATTTTTCGTTTGAAATAATTTCAAACGAAACATTAATCTAAAGAAAATAAAGTTCAAAACTTTACCTTATGCGTAATCGAAGAAACAAAAAGGTTTATTTACTAGCCAATTAAAACTTCAGGAGCAATCTGCTCCTTCTCTTCCTTTTCTCTTTGCGACGGCCAAGCCAAAAACAACCTCAAAGACTTTTGGGATATATATCTATATATTGAGATTTGTTGGTTGTAAATATAAAAGATAAAACTGCAAGACTTTCGAAAAGCACCAGATGACTTATCTATTTATTTTGAGAATTATCTATATAGATATTAATTAGTAGTTTATATGAAACGACATACATATATATTATATCTTTTATTATTAAAACAAATATAAGGAATTGTAATCTAATAATAACTCCTTTATAATTATCTCAATTATTATAATTAACAAATTAATTATAATATTAAATCCGGCTCTCCGTAATTATTCTAAATAATTACCCGTTTATTTTATTACGCTTATTATTTTGTGATCCGGTGTTTAACGATTAAAACACCGTTACATGTTCGTTGCCCAAAGTGTATCTCTTTGGGTCGTACCTTGACGGCAACATTGAATTTTAATCGACAATTGAACATTTATATCTAACAATATAATCATAAAAAACTTAGCTTGTGATAATGTGATTAACCTTTTACATAATCAAGTTTGCTTTTGAAATTTAAAGGAGATAGAGCTTTGTACCTCTCTGTTTGCGTTCCTCTCTACGAAGCATCAGTCAAAGGCAACTGGGAAGCTGCTAGGGTAATCATAGAACGGCATGTTGATGTGACGAGCTGTAGCATTACTTACAATTATGAAACTGCACTTCATATAGCAGCATCCTCTAAAGGCACCAAGTTGATGGTGGAATTTGGTTAAAAAGCTAGTGAATATGATGAACCCAAATGACTTGCTATTTCAGAATAGAAATGGCAACACCGCCTTGTATTTAGCAGCAGCATCAGGTAATATAGGGATCGCTAAGATTTTAGTAGAACATAACAGAGACCTGCTGGATATTCCTGGTAGTAATGGAAGCATGCCGCTCTATATAGCTTCTTTATATGGAAAGCATGATATGGAGAGGCATCTCAATAGAATATCAAACCGTATGAACGGCGGCAATTGGACACTTAGGAATCGTGGTTGGGTTCTCCTGAAATGTGTAGAAGCTGATTTCCATGGTAAGCATTTTTGTTCTTGCTTTATGGCGACCTCAAGTCAAGTCCTTATAAACATATCAATAGGTATGCTTTAGCCTTTCCATAGAGCACTTCTAGAGTTCTATTAGATTATAGTTCCTTAATCCATGTGCAGTGGGTTATTTATGCAAATAGTTAATAGTATGTATCTAGAACATATGTATATGTGTAGGGGCGTATCAACACTTCGATCCAGAAGTGCGCCAAATCAAGAAGAGACATCGATTGTGTTATGGACTAATACCATTGCAAGGTATGGGACTTGTACCACATTGGTTGTATGGGCAACCAATGTGGGATTTATATACCAAATGAGCTCTTTCACCCACTAGACTAGTCTTTTGGGTTGAATTTTTGAAGTTGGATGAGCTTGGTACCTGTACTTTACCGAAATGTTTATTTGAAGGTAAAACCGGAAATTCGGTACCAGTACCAAGTCCCATATGCTCATCCCTAGTTTGAAGGTGTCCCTTCATTTAGTATATATAGGGTTTATGTATGTCGATTTTAATCATCATAATCACATTCAATACAATGTTCATTTAGAAATCAAGTGTGGATTGTTTATAGTTTATCAATGTGCTCATCAAAGATTCTGAGCAACAAGTTCTAGATATGACATGTACAATTAACAATTCAGCTATTGTTTTTTGGCTGACCTTTGCTGCATTCTTTTAACACTTTGCCTCACTAAGTGATTAATCTTTCAATATTTCGTAGATGTTGCACTTAAAATAGTGACCGATCAACCAGAACTCGCTATAACTCCAGGTGTACTTCAAGCTTTGGCTTCAAAGACTAATGCATTTAGAGAAATAGAAGAAAAATTTATTCAGAGAGTTATCAGAGCTAACATAGCTATCAGTCAATGTAAGTATCTACCAGTGAGTGGCAGATCTATGAGTTTTTGATCAGTGGGGAAATAATCGCCGTAGGTTGTAGTAAAAAAAACAATATCATGCAACTTTCTTTACTGTATTAAATATAACGGCTTCATTAAAAATGTAGCACGTCCCTTTCTAACGGATTTACCATCTCTTACACTGTTTTGTAGTCTCTCCTAACTCTAAATATGCTTTATTAATATCTGGTGTGTCCATTAGTTTGCCCGATAGACTTGCCCCGGAGGTTTCAATATTTTTATATTTATATATTTGTCGAAACATGGAAGCTTAATTTCATGAAAATATCATTTTTTATGATCGGGTCATTGAATCGGCCTGCATAACCTGCACTGGCAGTATTCGAACTTTCACATGACCATGCTAACCACGTACGCATGGGTGTCTGAAGAAACACTAACTAAATGGTCGGAACCGAGATAGTTAGGGGGTTTGAATCCGCATAAAAGGGTTAGCTCTCTCTCGGCTGATTCAGTTGCAACGGGATTTCTTCTCCGGTGATTCTGCAAAAAAGAACACCGTTAGCCTCGCCAAGGGGAGAAGAGGGTTCTCTCCTTGACCCGACTCCGGCGTGAGAATAAGTATTGGTAATGGAGAAGATAAGTATTTGAGAAGTGAGTGTGATCTGAGTTTATACCTGAACAGTTCTCTTATTTATAGCCGGGAGTTTGGGAGGGAAAATCTGTTATTGAAAAGATGACGGAATATACTAACGCCGTAGCGGTTATCTTTTCTTCCGTTAATTTCTTTGATCCTTCGTTAAGTTACCTCGATCCGATGTGAATGCACACGGATCGTGGTTTGATCAATGGCTGGGGGATTGCCACGTGGAAAGTGATTAAGTGGAGATTACTCTCCAATTGCATGCTTTTGTTGTGATTTCAGGGTTGCTTGTGGTGGTGACACGTGTCCAGTCGGTTATAACCGTCTGGGTGGTGCACGATTGTAATTCTTTCTAGAAGATTATTGCTGCAATCTGTTGTGACACCTTGCTGTGTGGACATAGACAAGTAAATCCCAAGTCTGGGTAAAATATTATCCAAGTCTGG
This sequence comes from Helianthus tuberosus, assembly GCA_030545235.1. Taxonomy (NCBI): domain Eukaryota; kingdom Viridiplantae; phylum Streptophyta; class Magnoliopsida; order Asterales; family Asteraceae; genus Helianthus; species Helianthus tuberosus. The sequence continues at coordinate 75,280,258 of CM060384.1, read as the reverse complement.
ACATTTAGACGGAAGTATTGAACGAAGGATTTTGATCCTTTGTTAAATAGGAGAAGGCGCAAGGATTTATGTTTTCCTTTGGGCGCGCGACTCTAAATTACTGATTGCTGACTTCTCCTTCTTTGTAAGACCAATGCGTGGCCGCGCGAGGTCGGAAGGCTAAAAAGATTGGTTTGTGGTATGGTCTCAAATCCTTTTTTATGAGGTTTTTGGGACCTTACCCCTTCAAGTCCCCCCAGTCTAGTGTTGTACTTATGCAAGTAAGTGGAGCACTGGACTTATGAGAGGGAAAGGGTTTTTTGGGCGCGAAAAGGTAAGAAAGCTTCTATGGGAAGATTTGAATTTGTAAAGATTTTTTTTATGGAAAATCTTTGACTTGAAGCTATCACAGTAAATTGATTTTGACACCCTGTCATTGTCAGTTGTTTTTTACTGTCCGTGTCTTACACGCGCGCGTGTAAACGCGTATATGTTCTGACATCTGCTTTTTCTGTTGCTTGGGGAAACGTGATACCCGGAACAGTGCTGTGACGGTTACCGATGCTATTTATTGCGATGGGTATATAATCGTTTGGATAACCTCTTCTGTGTAATCATTGTTTTGTTTGAAGACTTTTCCTTACTCCTTGTTCTTGTGAAATCTTTTCATCATTCTCTCGCTTATGTCAACCGGAGAACGTCAAGAGGAACTTGTTGAAGATATGTCGACTGAACTTCCACCATTGAAGTGGCCCAGGGCGACTTTTGAAGGTTTGATTCAGAATCTTAAGTTTCCGGAAAACTGGGGTGCCTTATATCCTGGAGAAGGACAAACGGCAGCAAATGCTCCGGCCGGGTATATTACCCTCTTTTGGGATTTCTTCTGTGACGGTAACTTTCGCTTGCCTGTCACCAGATTTTTTCTTGAAATTCTTGGGTTCTACAATCTACATATTTCCCAACTCCACCCTATTGGTATGGTTAGGGTTCGACATTTCGAATTCGTATGTCGGACTATGCATGTGGAGCCAACCGTTCCCCGATTTAGGGTTTTTTATCAAATGCACTGTATCCAGGGGTTTTATTCATTTGTTCAGAGGGCTTCTGCAAAGAAGATTTTACATCAACCCCCAAAATCTTTTCATGATTGGAAGCAAAAATTCTTTTTTATCAAAGCTGGAGTAATTCCTGTGAAGATGGTTCTTAGAGGGAAAGAAGATATTCCGATCGAAACCCTTCAGACTCCGGTTGATGAAAATTGGTACCAGGATTTGAAGGATGTGCCCAATATTGCTTTGCCGGAAAAAGCCCTTGTTGGAGCCGGCATGAGTTTGAACTGGAAGATGGAACGTGATGATAAGCCCGTATACACCGAGGATGGTCATAGTAAGTTTGGGGCCTTTTTTCACTGTTCTTCTCTTTTTTTTTTTTTTTTTGACCTGCTCTCTCTTCGAATGTAGTTGTTTCTTTATACGTTGTTGCCTTCAAGAGGGAAGGCGGAAGAATGGGAACTATCAAGAAGAAGCCTGAAGAGGAACTCTGGTATCATCGTATTGTGAAAAATTTTGTTCTTCCGCGGGATGCGGACCTATCTGTTCAATCGGCAGCTGGTGTTGGTGAGTTTACATCTGTTTTCCCTTTCTGTTTTTGCTTTGAGTAATCTTTTGTCTTGCGCTTTTGTAGGTGAATTGTTAAATTTGGGCGTGGGCCCTGAGAAGAAAAAACGCGCAACTACGTCCACTTCCGTGCCGAAGAGAAGTGAAACTGTTAAGACTCATCCTTTGAAAGCGAAAAATGTTGGAGAGAAGAAAGGTACGCGCCGTACTTCTGACTCCAGGTGTGATTATGTGGTGGTTTCTGACTCTTTGGAGGGTCTTTGCGGGAACCAAAGGACTCTGCTGATATTCCTCCTTCTAACCCGAATGAGCCTATTGATCTGGATTCCAGTCCCGAACATTTGGTTCATAGGAAGGCTGGTAAGAGAAAGCAAGCTGATGCTGATGCGGAGGGTCAACCTCCCAAGAAAGTGCAGAGGAAGAAAATTACCAGAAAAGGAAACCTAGATGCTTTTGTTTCAGAATCTATTCCTGGTAAGTATTGCTTTTCTTTGTTTTCTTTGAATGGATATGATTTTTATAGACTTTTGTTTGTCCAGAAATTCCTGTTTCTCCTGTTCCTGTAGACATACCAACTGTGGTTGATAAAGAACTTCCCCCTTCCCCGCCGCGCGCTACCGTTACAAACCCGCTAGAGTCTTCAGAGATAGCTGGGGAAGGTGTTGAGAAAACTATTGGGGCTGAGGAGCCTGTTAGTGCTAATACAGAGACTGAACAGATTGTTGAGCCGGGTGTGGTAAATGATGACAATCCACCGATACCGGAAAAGGAAACTGCTGAGAAAATTCAATCTTCTCCCCCCAGACCTTCTGAAACTATACCTGAGCATACTGAGAAAGCCGCCACTGAGGAGGTAGGTTCATCTGCTGGTGTTGGGAAGCAATCTCCGATTCGTCCAGAAGAAACCCTGGGAGAGTATTATTACCGGATGTATGCGGAGAAAGATGCTGCTGATCCTCATGTTCCTGTTTGGAATGTAAAGAAGGGAGATACCTTCTCGGATTGGCGTGTATGTCAAGATTGGTTGCAGGGGATACTTCCGCCTGGCGAGATTAAATTTCAGGAAAATCAGCCTTATGAACAGACCTATCAGTCTTATCTTGCAGAAACTGCTTCTCATGTTTCTACTACTCACCGTATAGTGCGTGAGTGGTATAGCATGCATAAAGAGCGAACATCTTTTGTAGCATCACAAAGGAAGTTTGCTAAAGATGAAAAACATGTGGCTCAGCTGAAGGCTAAATTAGAGGCTGAACAAGCTAAGTTTGAAGCTGAGCGCAAGACTGAGGAATGGTCAGTGTCTGGTTGGAAAAGAAAGGCTGAAGCTGAAGCTGCGCTTTTATCTGAGGAGCGCAAAAATTGGAGGAGAATTTGTGAGAAAGATAATGTCGAGAAGGCGAACCTTCGTAATATCATAAATAACCTCAAGGCTGAGGTTGAAAATCTGAAGAATCAAGATGCGGAGGTAGAAAGATTGAAGAAAGAAAAGGCTGACATGGAAGCTATGTTGAAGGAGGTGCGCTCTCATAGGGAACGAAGTGAGCAACGGGAGGTACAGGCTTTAGCCACTCTTGCCGTTAGAGATAAAGAATTAGAGGAACTTACCGCTTTGGTTTCTGACCAGGAACAATTGAAGAAGGATCTGGAACTTGCGCGTTCTGAGAATACTGAAACCTCCCGCCGTTTGGCTGAAGTTGAAGAGAAACTGGAGAATTCAGAAATGGCGCGGGTTTCAGCGGAAAGCGAGCTCGACCCTTTGAAGAATGATATGGCCTGGTTGAAAGATCGCGGGATTGCCTGTGTAAGCTCTTTTCTTCTTTTTTGTCCATGTATGTGCTTTTCGTATTTGTGACGCTTATCTTTACTTGATTTCATAGGTTGCTGAATCTGTATTAAATTCTGAAGAACTGGATAAAACTGTTGCAAATTTGATGGTTGCTGCTCGACGAGATGGTTACGCGCAAGGTTATGCGGAATGTTCCCAACATGTGAATAGCGCTTTGAAAGTTAACTGGGATGATAGCAAGTCTGCTACCTTTGGCGTTAATACTTCCCGCGCGCTTGCTGCTATGAAGACAGAATTTAATAACTTGCAACTTCCAGTAATGGAGTTGATAAATGTGGCGCTGCAATCGGACGATCATATTGCGCAACTTAAAGAAATCTTTCCGGATGGGGGAGAAGATTTAGAGTAGGTTGAAATTGTATTGAACAAATTTTTTTTTTTTATGTAGGATGTTGATCCTTGTTCTGATGATGCGCTGTTGCGCAAAGATTTTTAAACACTGCTGTGTTTAAACTCTTTAGGACGTATTTGTACGCCAGAATAGTATGTTTCTATTTGTCTTGTTAAATGTCTTTACAATATCTTGCATGAGTACAATTACTTTTGTTTTGAGTAAGGCGAATAAAGTTGGTATGAAGCTCATGTGTGAGTTTATGGCCGTTTGTGACGTGATCACTGACCGCGCATGTAGCTTTGTTATACTACCATAATGTTTTTGCACTTACTAAAAAGAAATTGCATGCACTTTGTAAACACAAAAAATGATAGAAACTTTGTAGTTTTATTCATGGATAGTGCTCAGAGGCATTACAAAGCTTTTTGGATAATTAAATGGAACTTAACTTACTCCCTGATAGTTCCGCCGCTTTTGATAAGTCATGTTTCTTCTGCGGAAAACTTATAGAGTTCTTTAAGTTTTAGCCCGTTTGCTTGAGCTTTCTTCTCCCCGGGTAATTTGTTTAATCTCCTTGCGCATATTCTGGAGCAGATGCGTAAGCTCTCCATTTTTGAGAGCCTTCTCTATTTCCGTGCGCAGAGATATGCAGTTATTCGTGGTGTGACCGTTGTCCTTATGATACTCGCAGTATTGCGTCAGGTCTTGACCACGTTTACTATTCATTGGAATCGGAGGTTTGAATTGGTGGTCCTCGGTACTTAAAACCTCTGCCGGGGTTTTTGTTAGGGGAGTCCACTGCCTCTCCCTATTTTCGTGCTTATTCTCTTTTTGCGCAGAGAGCTTGTTGATTGTCGTGCGAGCATCTTCAGAGGAACGACTTCCTGATGCCTCGCGCCATGATTTCTTGTACCTTCTTTCACCAGTTGCGCTTAAATCTGCGGGCCTGTTGTGTGGTGGTGGTGGCCTGTTTGTAGTAAGGTTTTTCTCGGTCTGCGCATAAACCTTGGCCGCCGCCATTATCTTTTCCCAACTCGTGGGGAGGCCCTCTGTTCCCGATAATACCTTGACCATGTCGTCACATCTAACTGCGTACTTAAACTGAGCACGGATTAGCTGTTCGTTAACACCTCCAATCTCTAACACTTCTTTATTGTATCTGGTAATAAAATCTTCCAGATTCTCATCATCGCGGCGCCAGATGTTCATGACGTCGGATGTATCACGTTTTGACCGCCTTTGTTGGCTGAAGTGTGTTAAAAACTTTCTCCGCAGATCCTTCCACGACTCGATCTGTCCTGTTGGTAGGTTATCAAACCAGATTCGCGCTGGGCCGGTTAGTGTTTGCACAAACAAATGGCACCATAGCGGAAGAGTCCAACCGCCAACCAACCCTGCGCTGGTGAATACTCTTAGATGATCATCGGGGTCAGTTAACCCGTTGAATTTTCCAACGTTAGATGGTAATTTGGCCCTCTCCAATGGAGCCAGAGCTATCTCTAGTATGAACTTCGAGTTTTCTGCCGCTTCATCAGGGCGATAGACTAAGTCATAGTTATGCTCTGCTTCAGGATTATAGATCGCCCGAGGCCTGCATTTGTTATAGTTTGGCTGCAGTCGGTTGAATACGCTGGTGTTTTCACTCAAACGATATGTTCGATCGGATTCATCGGTGTGAGCGTCCCGTTGGGAACCCAACCTATCATGAACCGATTGTCTTTGACGAGGGTGTGGTTCACCATGGTGTTGTCTCTGATAACTGCCTGTATTATCATAAGTTGATTCTTCTCGCTGAGAGGCATGAGCTCTTGATCCCGGCCTTCGGGATTGAGTCACAGGAGCAGTTTGAGCACACAATTGTGTGTATGCTGCGTTTAATGCCCCTTGTGACCGGACATACCATGATATCGGAGTTTCTCCTGGTGGTAAGATTGATTGTGCAGGGTTTGCTGGTAACATCCCTGGAGTAATAGGATCATTTGCTCGATTGGATTGAACCTCATTATCGTCCGAGGCCTCTTCTACGATCCCTTCCACTGGTAAATTGTTTCCGACGTTTGGTCGAGGACCGGGTTGTCGGTGAGATGACGAATTTTCTGCCATGTGTAAAAAACAGAAAACGGAATGAACTGAATCGAAACGAGATAGAAACTAGAAAAACTGAGAAAACGGTGGGCGCCAATGAAGAAACACTAACTAAATGGTCGGAACCGAGATAGTTAGGGGGTTTGAATCCGCATAAAAGGGTTAGCTCTCTCTCGGCTGATTCAGTTGCAACGGGATTTCTTCTCCGGTGATTCTGCAAAAAAGAACACCGTTAGCCTCGCCAAGGGGAGAAGAGGGTTCTCTCCTTGACCCGACTCCGGCGTGAGAATAAGTATTGGTAATGGAGAAGATAAGTATTTGAGAAGTGAGTGTGATCTGAGTTTATACCTGAACAGTTCTCTTATTTATAGCCGGGAGTTTGGGAGGGAAAATCTGTTATTGAAAAGATGACGGAATATACTAACGCCGTAGCGGTTATCTTTTCTTCCGTTAATTTCTTTGATCCTTCGTTAAGTTACCTCGATCCGATGTGAATGCACACGGATCGTGGTTTGATCAATGGCTGGGGGATTGCCACGTGGAAAGTGATTAAGTGGAGATTACTCTCCAATTGCATGCCTTTGTTGTGATTTCAGGGTTGCTTGTGGTGGTGACACGTGTCCAGTCGGTTATAACCGTCTGGGTGGTGCACGATTGTAATTCTTTCTAGAAGATTATTGCTGCAATCTGGTGTGACACCTTGCTGTGTGGACATAGACAAGTAAATCCCAAGTCTGGGTAAAATATTATCCAAGTCTGGACATTTAGACGGAAGTATTGAACGAAGGATTTTGATCCTTTGTTAAATAGGAGAAGGCGCAAGGATTTATGTTTTCCTTTGGGCGCGCGACTCTAAATTACTGATTGCTGACTTCTCCTTCTTTGTAAGACCAATGCGCGGCCGCGCGAGGTCGGAAGGCTAAAAAGATTGGTTTGTGGTATGGTCTCAAATCCTTTTTTATGAGGTTTTTGGGACCTTACCCCTTCAGTGTCATAGACTCCTAAATGCCGAAATGGTCGTGTACCCAGAAACTGCTCATAAATAACACTCTGTGCGATGGTTTTATTCCAGGTGTCATGTACTTGGTTTCTTATATTGTTGTTGCTGTCAGATTTTGCAGTTATTCATGATTCATGTTGCTGAACAAGAAAGTCTTGCTACGATGTTATTAAAAACCATCTGGGACGTTAAACAAGAAAGAATTGCTACGAGGTTATTAAAAACCATCTGGGACAATACACTGACAATGATCAAAGCTGAAGTTGATAGCTCACTCAGAGGGCCACATGACGAGGAACCACAAGATGGTCAACAGGCAACAACATCAGATGTCAGACCAAGAAAATACTCTTCTCGGGTGCTATTTATTGCTGCTGAAATGGGAAACACTAAATTTATAGTGGAGCTCATTCGGTCATATCCAGATCTAATTTGGCAGGTAAATGATAATAACCAAAGTATATTTCATGTCGCAGGCTCACACCGTCAAGAGGGTGTCTATAACCTTTTGTACGAGATAGGGATGACGGATCTCATAGCCCCTCTCACGGATGTGGACGGCAATAACATGCTGCATTTAGCTGCCATGAATCCAAAGAACAAGCGACTTCAAGAAATCTCAGGAGTTGCTCTACAAATGCAAAGGGAATTGTTATGGTACAAGGTATATATTTTATATTCCAAGAAGTTAGTTAGTTTTTGTGTATATAATGATATTTCGTTCTCTCTATTTTTTCTCTCTTTTATGAGTGCATTGTAATAGAAAGCTCAAGCTTCGCCACTGCACACAGTTCACTATCAAGGGGGTGTTCATAAATGAACCTAACCCTATATATATATATATATATATATATATATATATATATATATATATATATATTTATAGGGTCAGGATTTAGAGAGAACGATGAAAAGTGTGAGAACGGTGAGAACGATTTTGGAGTTGACATGTGGCATTGATGCTAAATTACACTAAGGGGTAATATTGTCAAAAAACCCACACACATGAACTGGGTGTTCAAATAAAACGCCATAAAAACACCAAATTCAGAAAAACGCCATGAAAATACCAAGTTAAAACGCCATAAAACACTCAGTTCAGAAAAACGTCATAAAAAACTCAGTTTAAAACGCCATAAAACACTCAGTTTCAGAAAAACACCATGAAAATACCTAAGTTAAAACGCCATAAGAACATATAGTTCAGAAAAACGCCATAAAAATAACTAGTCTAAAACGCCATAAAACACCCAGTTCAGAAAAACGCCGTAAAACCCATTTCATTTTTTTTCGAAAAGTATATCAATAGTATACTCGTTGGAAAGATAAAAAAAACGCTGAGTTTTTTGTTGTAAATTTTTTAGAAAAATAATCACGTATAAAAAAGTTATTGGCGTTTAAATATGATGGGGAAAAATGACATGTGATTAGCATGTGCACCCTTGTTTAGATCTTCCAATTTTACCCCTCCTGGTAGTTATAAGGTTCTCATTATTTACAAAAATGCCACCGCAACATCTTAGCCACAAATCACAAAGATCCTATGGCTGAAAATCGTTCTCACACTTCAAATCATTCTCTCCTGATCCCGTTCCTATATATATATATATATATATATATATATATATAGGGGAAAGTTTAAATGAGAACGCTAAATATTGTGAGAACCGTGATAACGAATAAAAAACCGCGACAACTTGGTTAAAAACAATTCAATTTCATAATTTTTTTTACACTAATCATTATTATTCGAATACAATGTTAGAAATTTAATTTACACGTTTAAATTTACGTGAATTCGTAAATAAAGAAAATGTGGTTTGTATTAAAAAAATTGGGTTTGATTGGTTTTTCATTCGTTCGCACGGTTCTCGCAATATTTAACGTTCTCAAGATAACCCTCCCCCATCGTTATATATATACAAACAAATAGAAAAATAGAAAAATCAAAACTAATCAAATAAAATATATTTCTTAACACATATTCCATAGAAATTAGTTTCCTTGCGCTTTTGCTTTGGACACCAAATATAACCTCTTTCGTGTAGGAAGTGGAAGGTATGATCCCTCCTTCTTATCAAGAAAGAAAGAACAATGATGGTCTACTGCCCCACGAATTGTTCACCAAGGAGCACAAAGATCTCATGTCTGCAAGTGAGAAGTGGATGAAAGACACAGCTAGCCACTGTATGGTAGTTGCTGCGCTAATTGCTACAATAGTATTTGCAGCCACTTTCACAGTACCAGGTGGATACAATTAGGACAATGGTATCCCTATTTTCCGTCAACATAAAGCTTTCATAATCTTCGTAATATCAGATGCCATTTCTTTGACATTTGCTGCAGTTTCAATCCTCATGTTCTTATACATCCTTACATCTCTTTATGCTGAGCAAGATTTCTTGGAAACACTACCCAAAAAACTTATGAAAGGTCTAGCAACACTTTTCCTCTCTATCATTGCGATGATGGTTGCTTTTAGTGTCAGCTTTTTTGTTCTCTATGAGAATGAGTTGATTTGGGTACCAATTCTTATCACCTTATTTGCTTCCAACCCCGTTATCTTATATGCTAGACATCAGTATGGTCTTCTAGCCGATGTTTACCGCTCTACGTATGGTTCCAAAAACCTTTTTAAGCCAAAAAAGCATATGCTTTACTAGTGATTTCTCATTTTGCGTGTAACATTGTTTCAATTCAGTGAGCGGAAAAACTTGAGCAAGATTATGTTGTTTTTATTGCTAAATGTATTCAATTATGATACCATTGTATTTTCATTCAACCATATCGTTGATCATTGCGGTTGTTTGTTTTAATATATTTGAGTTACTAGTTGGGAAGGAGATATGATGCTTACTTGCCATTAAAGTATATATGTAACTGTCATTATTGTTTTTTATGTTTTGATAACTTTTGCTACAAGAATCGGTGCTGTAACGAGTATGAGAACTCCCCAGCCGTTTGATAACGACTCTTTCCGTTCGAAGTGATCTAAATGGTTGTGTCGTGTCCCAAGCCAGGAATAGGGTGTAGGTCCACTCAGAGGATCAAGTTTACCTACTTCCTTGTTGTTGAAACACTCCTGCAAGTGCGGAATCCAAGTGGGTATGCAACCAAGCAAAGAACACACAAATACACAAAAGATTTCAAAGATTAAAAGCTCATGTATTAAACCAGCAGAGTTTAGTTACAAGATAAAACAATAAGAAACTCTCTAAAAGTCTACTGTGTGCTCTCTTGACCTATCTGTTCTGCAAGTTCCTTTTTATAGCCAAGAATCAACAACCCTACTAAAAGGTACTGGGCCCAATAAGCTGGCCCACGAAAAAACATGAATCCCACGAAATATGAGGATGTTTCGTGGACTATACCAGCGAATAAGCGAGAACACTAAAAATTTTAATTACCCATGGAAAATTTTCTAAATCTGTCACTTTGGACACCCATTTGGTATTTATGTTTTAGTTTTACAACAATAATCTACTGAAGGTGAAGCCAGCCGTGAAGCAAAGTGAACCATTAACCGTAGATAATGATGCCAAAACTCGTCCATAATATGTTATGTGCCACGTCCGTATGCTAATGGGCATCGCCATGTTCTTATGTCTGCATGATTTTTGTTGGATATTTAAGTGTAATCAGGATTGACTTGGTGATCAAGATGAATTTGTAATGTACATCATGCAAGTTATGGCTCATGACACTTGTTATCATGCAAGTGAATTTGAGTTCAAACTTCAAATGGATGTAAGAAGGTATCATATTTCAAACATCTCATGATTTTCGCTTAATCCCCCGTGGAGAATGGTTAGTGGCTCCCATACTTGTTATCAGTTTATTATCGGTCAATTACCGCATATGCAGATGCTCATAAATCATAATGGCAAAATAAGCTTCCATTTCATTGGTCAACTTAATAACTCAAATATGACTTCAGCAAAAGTCAAACTATACATGCAAATATAAAGAGATGAAATAGAAGAAAAAAACTCGTAAAAAATGTTTCAGAAGTCATTCAATAATATAAACTATAAAAGATGTTCTTAACCAGCTGGTGAGAGTTAATATAAACTATAAAAGATGTTCTTAACCAGCTGGTGAGAGTTACTGGACTAGCAAAATATAAAATAAAAAGTTAAGTTAACATGAAAGATATTGAAATACGGCTACCATATCATTTAAATAAAAAAAATGTTCAGTTGCTTTCTTATCTAAATAAATAGCTTCCCACCCCTAAAAAAGTTTATGATCAGGGCATCCAATATTCTGGCTAATTAAGGATAAAGAGTGGTATAACAAAACAAACATAAATTAAGACAAGACACAATAGAGTCAACCTTAATTTCTTACTTGATTTAACATTGGCGATATGGCGTAAGTGAATTATCAGGGAAACAAACTATCATCCACACCATTCTTACAGATAAAAACAAAATGGAACCATTCAGAAGCTAATCTAATCGGACAAACTATCCAGAAATGAAACTAAACTGAAGAATATTGGCATGAGTCTAAACTCCAACTGCAACCCTCACCACAGATTTTACACTTTTACAACGGAATGGAAATTTGGAAGAAAACGGTGTTCTGATTGAGCTCAGCATTTATGAGGTGCGGATGCCATTGATTTCTTTCACATCTGATGAAAAGCGAGAGTGATGGACATAATGAAGTTGAAGAAAGCTTCGATGACTGGTATCAGCTGAAATCTGGCCCGATTACGCATATATTTAATATCTAGCATGAAGTCCCCATGCCTAAGGGTGTCCGGAGTGGGGGCGGTAAACCCACTCAGCACCGCATATCACCCACCGTCAACATGTTTACCGAAAATATATTGCCGAAAAGGGGGACAAAATCGGTGAGGGTATACCGAATCGGGGAGAGGGAGGGAAGGGGAGAGAGTGGGGTTGTGTGGTGGGATCCATGCCATCTCAACCAATCACACATTTTTCCTTTTAAAAAAAAATAGTTTACCACTTCACCAAGTGTCTAACCATTGCCAACATTTTGAGGATAGTTTACCACTTTGACATGGCACACTCTTATTGGTTAATTTTTTAGTTTGCCACTCTCAAGTGTATAACCACTCCCTACACCCTAAGACCATGTGTAGTGGTTAAATAAAATAATGCCCCCACCATGGGGCATTATTCGACACTTGGCAGTCCAGTCAGTATGGGGCGTTATTGCAAAAGTGACGTAGTGAGAATAATGCCCTAATAATGCCCCTTCCAATCATTAAAAAGGATAAAAAAAAGAAACTTACACTTGGACCACTCCCATTGGCCAGTCAAACATGTCATACTCATGCAATTGTGTTGTTGAGCGTTTTAAATAAAACGCTGGTTAACATTTTTTTCAAAAAAATTGCCAAATAACGCCCTATGTAATGGGGGGGGGGGGGGGGAGGCGTTTTTGGGCGTTTTTTTTTTAAATTTAAAAAAAAAACTGCCCCACTACACATGGTCTAACAATTTTTTTATGAAAAAAACGCTACTTTTCGTTATTAAAAAAATTTAAAAAAAATCTTTTTTTGGCTACTAAAAGTAGCGATTTAAATAAAAAAAATTAATTTTTTATGTGTATTTTAGATTTTTTAAGTTTTTTGGGGGTTTAGTTTTTAGCATTTAGCTTAGGTGGGGGTTAGGTTTTTTTTAGGTTTTTGGTGGGTTTAGTTTTTAGCATTTAACTTATATTCGGACAATCGGACAAACGGACAAATTCAGACTACGGACAAATTTATATATACATATATATAGTATATATAGGGTATGGTTCATGCGAGAACCACCTTTATTGCGAAAACTGCGAGAACCAAAGTGAACACAAAAAAATAAACCCACTACACCACCAAAAACCTAAAAAAAACCTAACCCTCACCCCATCCCCCCAAGTTAAATGCTAAAAACTAACCCCCCTCTCAAAAAAAAAAAACCTAACCCCCACACCCCCCACCCCCACCTAAGCTAAATGCTAAAAATTAAACCCCCAAAAAAACCTAAAAAATCTAAAAAAAAACACATTTTTTTTGCTTTTTAGATGGTTTTAGATATTTTTGCTTGTGTTCACATTGGTTCTCGCGGTTCTCGCAATAAAGGGTGGTTCCTAACGGATCCTTCTCCTATATATATACACTAAACCGACAAGTAAGATATAACAAAAGTTCGGTAAAAAACAAAAATATGTAGTCATCGACAATAATCGTACATATCGTCACGACGAGGAGCATATATATTCTACCGACGACGCTTAGGCATTTTCGCCAACGAAAAATATATATCAACGACTTCAACGACGAGTTCTAAAAATAATATTTTTTTAGACACATAATTAATATATATTTTCACCATTCATAAAATCTAGAAAGTATTATATATATAAAACCGACTAAGTAAAATCATTTAAGTATACTTATACGTAAAATTCGTACACTAAAACACTTAGTAAAATACAATATTACAAGTAATGTGCATGTACACATATACGCATAAATACAACACAAATACCTACAATAAAATATAAAAGTGAAGTATATACATGGTATACGTATACGTATAAATACACAAGTACAATTGATGTACACAAATACACTTGATGAAGTGTGCACCTACAAGAGAACATTATACATGTACATTGACATAAGTTCGACGTTAAAAATGACTATTTTTAACAAATATATCTAGTAAAGATACACACACACACACACACACACATATATATATATATAGGGTCGGGATTTAGAGAAAACGGTAGAAAGTGTGAGAACAGTGAGAACGCTTATCGATCGTCCGATCAAAACAATCTATGGACTAGATTGGCGTGGTGGCGTTTTCGTAAATAACATCAATTTTATTACTTGGACGCGCTTCATTAAGGGTAAAATGATCTTTTGACTTCTCCACACAAAACGCCATCTCATGAAATAAAACGCCAAAAAAAAAATCACACACCATTCTAACTAAAAACGCCATTAGATATAAAAAAAAACTTAATTATAGTAAAATCCCACTTAAAAAACCGCCAAAAAATATCCTATATATACAACATCTCAGACCTTCAATTAAAAACACACACAAAAACCCGAACGCCATATTTGATATTCTCATTCGCCTTAGAAATGCCAAAAAACCCAAACATCAAATATCTTCTAACTCAAAACGTTTTTTTGAAATTCAGTTTGGTTGTCTATAAAGATTTCGCTCAATGAAATGGACAAAATCCTTAAGTGAGAATGTTGTCAATTTCATTGAGTAAAATCTTATTGACTAATCCTCAACTTCCATCCAATTTATAACGCCAAAACATACAAAAACATATTGAGCTTTATTGTCAATAAAGTTTAGCTGTATGGGGTGGACAACATTGTCAGATATCTTTCTTAACCGAGGATTAACAATGTTGTCCATCTCATACAGCAAAACATTATTGATTTTAGCATGATCAAATTTTGAGGTTTAAGGTGCTCTTATTTCGTGGCGTTCTTTTTATCGATAGAACGCCAAAAAAGTTAAAAAATCAAACATCGTTCATTGTGAAATTCAAGATTGTTGGCTGAAGGGTCTAAACTCAATAACATTTTTGTCACGGCCCCCGACCCGGTTTAACCCGTTTCAGGAGCCGCGAGACAGAAAATCCCGTGGTATTTATTTAAGAGCGGAAGTTTCTTCAGGATCATTTAAAAACTGAAATATTTCCCGATTATTTTATTTCACAACTCGGGATAAAACCCGGTAATTTACAATCTTGAGATTTCACGAAGAAATCTTTTATTTTACAAAACATGTTTCTTTATTTTATACTGAGCCACTTCCTTAAGCTTGTAGTGCTTCTCAGCACTTTTCCTGGATCACAACAGATCACCTGAAACATGTTTGAAAAAGGTTTTGTCAGCGGGAAATACTGAGTGAATCATTCTTATTTAAATAAAACGACCTGTTTGTTATAATTTACAGTATTAAGAGCGATTACAATGTTTCTATCTTTTGAATTAACTGACCCAGTTGTCACTTGACCGGACTTGTGACTGTGGACATATCACTTGTTGGGTCCGTTCACCCACAAATGATAAATAATTAGTAGCTATGTGCACACCCCCCCACATACTGGCACTAATTTCAGATTACATAGACTTAATCCCTGTAATTATAACCTTTGAAAATAAACATGCTTTTGTAAAGTAATTTGATAAAAAAGAGAATGACTCACTTTGCAGATTTAATTATGAACAGAGCTTAGCCTACTGATTAGCCTTGATAACCTAATTTAAATAATCAGGCACACAAATTTGGTTAGTAACTTAATACAGCATTTACGATAACTCACGAGATTAAAACCTTCACAACGAATGACAAAGTGCGATACTTAAACATCCATCGATTTAACGACGAATGACAAAGCATAAACCCTAATGTGGGCAGCACTTAAACATCCATTGGATAGTTTAATCGATCGGACATTGAATCGTAGCAGCGACCGAGTTATTACCCTGAATTGTGGCAGCACTTCGTGATCAGTGTGTGTTTTGGACTGTTTTCACTACAACTCGGAGTGTATTTGGAATTTAAACGTCGCATCAATGCCCAGAATCAAGTCCCACAGCCTACTATTTATATCTGAAAAATGTCCTCCCCCGCGTGTCGCGACAGGTAACAATTTAGGGTAGGGTAGGTACGTGTCCCAGTAGGCTTGCTGAGTTGGTTTTGCATGAAAAATCGATTTACACGTTAAACTGTATGGATTTTACTGAATAGGGTTTACCCCCCCTGAGTTTTAGGGGCCCTGATCCTGATTCCAACTATTCTGAAAATTTTAGGGATTATGCAGAATCACTTGGGTTTCTCAATTAGGGTTTCCTATTGGACAATTTAATTAAATAAATATGACTTTTGATGAGAGTTATTACATTCTCCCCACCTTAATAAAATCTTGTCCTCAAGATTTACTGGAATAAATGAGGATACTTTCGCTTCATTTCTGATTCTAGCTCCCAAGTGTATTCAGCTCCTCTCTTTGAATCCCACTTGACTTTAACTAGCACTAGTCGTTTGTGTTTGAGAAACTTCACTTTTCTGTCTTCTTGTAAGACCCAGCTTATAATACTAGATTTAATAACATAAGACCTTGCATTTCATGCCAAAATTTGTAGTTTACAAAAAGTTTCAAGACTTGAAAGTGACAACTAGACACAACATTCACGTTTTGATCCTACGAAACTATATTCAAGATAGAAACTACAATTGTTTACATAATTTTAAAACAAAAGATCAAGTGCGGAAGCGTTTGTTTGAGTGTTCGGTTCGGATACTTATGCTTGATCATCATCCTTCTACTAGAGTACCTGAAAAACTAAACATTTTTAGACAAATGTTAATATTAAGGTCTTTGGTCAATAATATAATTGAAACGGTGCTTAAAGACCAAATAACGCAACCTTGAAGAATGAAATTCTGCTTTTGGATCTGAGTGCTACCGTAACTTACGGTAGCACCGTAAGTTACGGTGGCTCATGAAAGTTTGTAACCTGCCGTAAAGCAGGAGAATCCTACCGTAGCTTTTTGGTTGCTACCGTAAGTTACAGTGTCACCGTAACTTACGGTAGACACTGAACATGTCTTCTTGCTTTGTTGTTGTTGTTGTTATTCTACTCCCATTTTGCAGCAATATTATCTTGAACATGATCATCACCTAACTAAGATTAGGATACTCATGTTCTGATTATTACCACTATCGTGTTTCACTTTTCCCATGAGGGTTCACTTACGAAATAAATTACATATTAAAAACCAAGGTTTCGTGTTCGTTAACTACTCTACTTGACGTGTTTACTCTTAACCTCGTTTTGACCCGTTTGTACCTGTTTGAGACGCAAAGTCACTTTCGTGACATAATGGTCTATCTTGTTTACCATGCTTCAAACTACGACAATAAAACATATAAATAATCTTAATGTAACGAAACGGTAATTTCGTACCTCTAGAGCACGCCTTTCCCCCGTGAATTCCCTCCGGCTTGTCCGCTTGATGATCCGGACTCTTTGCCTAGAAATTCAGTTTTACAACTTGTTTAGAACTCTTTTCATGACCATAATCACATCATTATGAGTCATGACTAAATCTGCGTTTTCCTCCTATTCTAACATTTAAATCCTCAGTTAGGCATTTCAACGAACACCTAACGAGTCAGATTTTTCTACAACCATTACTAAGTTCATGACTTGCAATTTAACATCTAATTTCACTTTAATTAAGCAATTTGTACACATTTAAACGTTCAAATTACTGAATTTCCTCATACCATTCAGCTTTTCACTAGATTAAAATTTCATAATCCTAGTACTTGTCTAGTCTTTACAATATCATAAATCACCTACAATGGTGATTGTAATTTCTTCAAGTAACATGCAATGATTTTCACAAATAATCATCTAGGGTTTAATCCTAAACAACATATTACTTCAAGATTCATTCATGCATGACATATCTAGGTTCAATTTCAGTTATTCACCATTAACCTAGAATTTATGGTGAATCAAAATATCAAAAAATTATACATACCTTTTGATCCTTACTACGAGGGGATTACTAATTTATATTCAAGACTTGATTTAGGGCAGATTTGAAGCTTCAATTTGGAGATTTGCTATGAAACAAGGGTTTGAAGAAAACCCTGTGTCGCCCCCTGCCCTTTGTTCGACCAGACACCAGATTTTTGGGGTGTTTGGTTTTGTTTTGGTTACTATTAGTAACCTAAGTTTCAGTTTTGACAAGTTTAAACCCTCAACTTTGATTTATCCTTAAGTTTGAGTGTTTTAACCCTATCATGGGTTATTTCAAGACTTGTAATTAACTAAGTTAGAATTCCTAGTTGATTGACTCTTGTTTATTTTTACTCTTAAATTTTAATATAAGGATTTATATTTTCGGGGTGTTACACTTCTATCTGAAGAGGTTTCTCAACAAATTTTAACTTTTCGTTTACCTCTATGTCTTGAAGAGGTACTACCAGAGATTCGTCTGCTAGACATTTCTTGAGATTGGATACATGAAATACATCATGTATTCCAGCTAATTCTTCTGGTAGTTGTAAACGGTAAGCAACTGGTCCTATATGTTGGATTACTGGAAATGGTCCTACGTATCTTGGACTTAGCTTTCCTTTCTTACCGAATCTAACAACTCCTTTCCAAGGAGAAACTTTTAACAGTACTCTGTCTCCAACTTGGAATTCAAGTGGCTTGAGCCGATTATCTGCATAACTCTTTTGACGATCACGAGCCATTTTCAGTCTTTCCTTGATTTGAGTAATCTTATCAGTCGTCTCTTGCACTATTTCAGGACCTGATAATTGATTTTCTCCTATTTCTGCCCAACAAACTGGAGTTCTGCACTTTCTTCCATATAGTGCTTCAAATGGGGCGGTTTCAATACTTGAATGATAGCTATTGTTATAGGAGAATTCAATTAATGGTAAATGATCATCCCAATTTCCACCAAAATCTATTACACATGCTCTGAGCATGTCTTCTAGAGTTTGGATCGTCCTTTCACTTTGTCCGTCTGTTTGGGGATGATATGCAGTACTCAGATTGAGTCGAGTTCCCATAGCTTGCTGGAAGCTTTTCCAGAAATGAGAAGTAAAACGACTATCCCTATCTGATACAATGGCGAGTGGAACTCCATGTGGAGATACTACTTCATCTACATACAATTTTGCCAACCTTTCCATACTAAAGGTTTCTTTCATTGGTAAAAAGTGAGCTGATTTGGTTAATCGATCCACAATTACCCAAATCGCATCATTACCTTTTCTTGTTTTGGGTAACTTAGTAACAAAATCCATTGTTATAAGTTCCCATTTCCATATAGGCATTTCTAATTGTTGTAGTAACCCGGAAGGTTTCTGATGTTCTGCCTTAACTTGTGAACAAGTGAGACATTTAGAAACATATCGCGCTATATCCTTTTTCATTCCTATCCACCAGAAGTTCTTTCTTAAATCTTGGTACATCTTATTGTTTCCTGGGTGCATAGTATACCTAGATTTATGGGCTTCTTCTAAAATCTTAGGTCTTAAGTCTCCCTGCTTAGGTACCCAAATTCTACTTTTGTGGAATCTCCAAATTCCATCTGCTCCTTGTTCTAATTCCTTTATTCGTCCTTTCATTCCTTCAGAATCATCCTTGATTGCTGTAGCTTGAACATTTTTCAATTGTTCCATTAAATCTATTTGTAGATTTAATCTGAGAGCACGAACCCGTCGTTGTTTCTCATAATACTTACGACTTAAGGCATCTGCAACTACATTTGCCTTTCCTTCGTGATACTGAATATCACAGTCGTAGTCACTTAGGATTTCCATCCATCTCCTTTGCCTCATGTTTAACTCTTTTTGCCCAAATATATATCTTAAACTTTTATGATCTGTATAAACAGTAAATTTACTTCCATACAGATAATGTCTCCAAATCTTAAGGGCAAAAATTACGGCTCCTAATTCTAAATCATGAGTCGTATAATTTTCTTCGTGCTTTTTTAATTGCCTTGAAGCATATGCAATCACCTTTTTGCGTTGCATAAGCACACATCCATATCCTAGTTTTGAAGCATCACAATATACTTCAAAATCTTCAGTTCCTTCTGGTAAGGCTAAGATTGAAGCATTTGTTAATTTCTGCTTCAAAATCCTAAAAGCTTCTTCTTGCTTCGATCCCCATTCAAACTTAACTGCTTTACAGGTTAACTTAGTTAATGGTACGGCTATCTTGGAAAAATCCTTAATAAACCGTCTATAGTACCCAGCTAAACCTATAAAACTTCTAATTTCCATTGTTGTTTGTGGAACCTTCCATTTGGTAATTGCCTCTATCTTAGCAGGATCTACGTGAATGCCTTTGTGATTCACCATGTGTCCTAGGAATTGCACTTCTTTTAACCAAAATTCACACTTCGAGAATTTGGCATAAAGCTTTTCTTTTCTTAACAAAGTTAAGAGTGCATGAAGGTGTTCACAATGCTCTGTCTGACTTTTGGAATAAATAAGTATATCGTCTATGAAGACAATTACAAATTTATCCAAATACGGTTTACATATCCTATTCATCATGTCCATGAATGCTGCGGGTGCATTCGTTAACCCAAAGGGCATGACTGTAAACTCGTAATGACCATACCTAGTTCTAAAAGCAGTTTTAGGTATGTCTTCTTCTTGTACCTTCAATTGATGATATCCGGAGCGTAAGTCTATCTTAGAAAAATATCTAGCTCCTTGAAGTTGATCAAACAGATCATCAATCCTAGGTAATGGGTATCGATTCTTAATTGTAACCTTATTCAATTCTCTATAATCAATACACATTCTCATTGAACCATCTTTTTTCTTAACAAATAGCACTGGTGCTCCCCAAGGAGATGAACTAGGTTGTATGAATCCTTTACTTAGTAATTCATCTAATTGCTTTTTCAGTTCTAACATTTCTGTGGGTGCTAACCGATAAGGTGCCTTGGCTATCGGTGTAGTTCCTGGAATTAGATGAATCCTAAATTCTACTTCCCTATCTGGGGGTAATCCCGGTAACTCTTCTGGAAATACATCTGGATATTCTGAGACTACAGGAATTTCCTTAAGTTCTTTACCCTTAGTACTAATGATTACTGAAATCATATATACTATTCCTTGTTTTCGTTCATAATTAGCAACTTTCATTACTGATATGAACTTCATGGGCTTACGTGGTTTATCTCCTGTAATCCTAATTACTTTTCCGGTGGGTGATTGAATTTCTATGGAATTCTGATCACAAAGGATTCTAGCATGGTTGGCTACTAACCAATCCATTCCTAATACAGCATCAAATTCAGCTAAATTCATTGGCAATAGGTTTGCAGAGAATTTATGTCCTAAAAGTTCTATATTTTCTGCCTGCAAAACTTTATCTATTTTAACTGAATTTCCGTCTGCTGTTTCAACTGTAAAAATCTGCCTAATATTGGTTAAAGGTAAATTAAGAGCTTGACAGAATGAAGTATTTATAAAACTTTGGTTTGCACCAGAGTCAAATAATACTTTTGCGTATACGTTGTGAACTAAGAACGTACCCGCTATCACATCTGGGATGAGTTCTGCTTCTTGAGTGGTCAGCTGAAATGCCCTGGCATTCTTCTTAATAGTTCCGTCGGTCGCCTTGGTTTTGTTGTCTGCCGGTTTGCCCACTTTAGGACATTCTGTTTTGAAATGTCCTGCCTCTCCACAATTGTAACAAATTATGGATTTCTTTCTGCAATTTTCTTCACGATGTCCTACAGTTTTGCAAAAATTGCAGTATACCTTGCATTTTCCAAAATGTTTCTTTTTGCAATTTTGACAGAATGGCAATTTCGAAGATTGCTCTGTTCCTCTTCTCTTGAAACTGTTATTATTACCCGTACGAAATCCTTGGGTAATTTTCTGAGCCAATTCTTTCTTCTTGTTTTCATCTTGTGTACGTACCAGTTCGTCAGTTAGGGTGTTAGCTAATTCCACAGCATCGTCAATAGTGCGAGGTCTCGCAGCTTTAACGATATTGCGGATTTCACTAATCAGTCCCCAAATGTAGCGAGAAATGAGTACCGGTTCTGGCGAAGCCAGCGTTGGTACCACTCTAGCATATTCAAAGAATGTCGAAGTATAACCGCGACAATCTACACCCATCATCCGATGATTTAGGAACTTATTTGTCATTTGTTCCTTTTCATACTCGGGACATAATTTTCTTTCTACAAGACCATTAAATTCTTCCCAATTCATGGCATAAGCTATTATTCTTCCTTTTGATTGTAACACAGTGTTCCACCATTCGAGTGCTCCTTCCTTGAAGAGATTTGATGCATACATGACCTGATCATCTTTAGCACATTTACTTATTGCAATTACTGCTTCGGTTTTCTCTAACCAACGCAGTGATGCAGTTGCTCCTTCATTGCCTGCAAATTCAGTGGGTTTACAAGCAAGAAATTCTTTGAAAGTGCAACCAGGCGTTGCAGTTTTCATTTTCTTAGGGAGCGGAGCTTGTCGTGGTTCATTATCATGATTAACATGATCATTGCCTCCGTTTACGCTATTACTGAAGTTATCTTCAGAAATACGTTTACTAGGAACGATTTGTTGCGGTTCTATTGGATTCTTTACAGCAGCAACGATTGCTGGAATAACATTGGCTATCCCTTGAGCAACAATATTTTCGATATCTTGCCTAGTCATATATTGATCTCCTGGATGTTGCTCAGACTGATTAACCTCATTTACTGGTTCGTTACCAATGTTTGCCATCTGATAATAAATTTTATATAAATAATTAGTATAAATATAAATATAATAAAACAGTTTGCACATAATCACATTAACATATATAACCAAAAATTATCGATTTCCCAAGTTTCATTTCTTTATATTATGTCTCGTACACACGATTATCATACAACGTTTTATTGTTAAGTTATTACACATACTGGTTCTTATGATTATTTATTAAACAAATATTCCTGCAAATTCCCATTATCTGTTCAACTAATTTCTTAAAAACGACGCTCCCTTTCGTCGTACTTCCAAGTAACTCTTTCTCCAACATCCCTAATCCTATTTCCTGCATTAATTAACTTGTCGCCCCAGAGACGAAGTTCAGCCAGATTCTCCGGGCTCATAGTTGGGTATAGTGGAGGTTCTGGGTCAACTTGTGGGAAAAATGTATCAGGGTTGTTTAAAATATTTTGGTATTGCCAATCAGTTGTCCACCATTCATCTAATTCTACTGGTAGTGGTTGAGGTTGGACAATAGGATCTGGAATAGCAGGTTCCAGATTGATTGGAATTGGAGCTTCTAGTGGGTAGTTAAAAAGATCTTCTTCAGTTTATATAAGGTTTGGATTAGCTGGTTCAAGGTTTCCATCGGCAGGTCCGATGAGGTCACTCATTACTAGTTTATGATCTAAAACTTCCCAGGGAGTCATTTTCTATTTCAGTCTAGAACTTTCTCCGATTTCTCTTTCTGTTTGCTTAAAACTCTTCTCAGCTTCTATCTCTACTTGATTAACATTTTCCTCAATTTCTACCCCTTTTCCTTTGTCTTTTGGTTCTTCAGTTTTGGTAACCTTTCTTGTTGCTGGCTTTTTCCTGCGTACATGCCTCCAGCCCACAAATCTGCTTCTTTTCTTGGGTTTAGGTTTTGCCAGTGGTTTGGATTGAAATTCCATGGGTTCTTCTTTATCAGCGAAGTAACCAGTGAATTCCTTGGAAACTTCTATCTTAACGGGATAGAGGTTAAGATTTTCTAAAGCTTCAGATATCTCATTCATGCTGTTTAGCATATATGCAAAATACATACCAAATGTTAAAATAAAATAACAAAATTTCATAGATAACCCTTAAATATTATTGCATACCATACATAAAACAACTGACAAGTAAAATATACTATGATTTATGGTAAACTTATATATTTACTGAATAAGGTTTCTGGATTGATAAATAAAGGTGCTAAAAATTGAGTTAGAGTATTTAGAGATTTGCATTTTCTGCTACTGTGGCTAGCATATAAAGATCTGCCCATTTCTCATCTAATTTGTCCTCCCAAGGTGTTTTACTGGTTAATTCCTGGGTTTCCTGTTTAATCTTCTTCTCTCGATTTTTCCTTACTTCCTCCTGACTTTTCCTAATAATCAAACTTCTTTTATTAGGAGAAAGTGGTTTCTCATAATGTGCCTTTCTCACAAATATTCCTTCTTCAGGAATTACAGAGTGATTTGAGGATTTGGGTTGGGATGAACTTCCCTTCTCGTTGGATGACCTATCTAGTTTAAGATAGATGTTTGACAGCTTTTGTTTACCCATACTGTAACTAACAAATAATCAGTTAATAAAACACATAATCACATAATTGGCAATCAGTAAAATTAAGTATTTCTAAATACTTAATAGGCTTAGATCAGTGGCTCTGATACCACCTTTTTCTGTCACGGCCCCCGACCCGGTTTAACCCGTTTCAGGAGCCGCGGGACAGAAAATCCCGTGGTATTTATTTAACAGCGGAAGTTTCTTCAGGATCATTTAAAAACTGAAATATTTCCCGATTATTTTATTTCACAACTCGGGATAAAACCCGGTAATTTACAATCTTGAGATTTCACGAAGAAATCTTTTATTTTACAAAACATGTTTCTTTATTTTATACTGAGCCACTTCCTTAAGCTTGTAGTGCTTCTCGGCACTTTTCCTGGATCAAAACAGATCACCTGAAACATGTTTGAAAAAGGTTTTGTCAGCGGGAAATACTGAGTGAATCATTCTTATTTAAATAAAACGACCTGTTTGTTATAATTTACAGTATTAAGAGCGATTACAATGTTTCTATCTTTTGAATTAACTGACCCAGTTGTCACTTGAGCGGACTTGTGACTGTGGACATATCACTTGTTGGGTCCGTTCATCCACAAATGATAAATAATTAGTAGCTATATGCACATCCCCCCACATACTGGTAGTAATTTCAGATTACATAGACTTAATCCCTGTAATTATAACCTTTGAAAATAAACATGCTTTTGTAAAGTAATTTGATAAAAAGAGAATGACTCACTTTGCAGATTTAATTATGAACAGAGCTTAGCCTACTGATTAGCCTTGTTAACCTAATTTAAATAATCAGGCACACAAATTAGGTTAGTAACTTAATACAGCATTTACGATAACTCACGAGATTAAAACCTTCACAACGAATGACAAAGTGCGATACTTAAACATCCATCGATTTAACGACGAATGACAAAGCATAAACCCTAATGTGGGCAGCACTTAAACATCCATTGGATTGTTTAATCGATCGGACATTGAATCGTAGCAGCGATCGAGTTATTACCCTGAATTGTGGCAGCACTTCGTGATCAGTGTGTGTTTTGGACTGTTTTCACTACAACTCGGAGTGTATTTGGAATTTAAACGTCGCATCAATGCCCAGAATCAAGTCCCACAGCCTACTATTTATATCTGAAAAATGTCCTCCCCCGCGTGTCGCGACAGGTAAACTTTAGGGTAGGGTAGGTACGTGTCCCAGTAGGCTTGCTGAGTTGGTTTTGCATGAAAAATCGATTTACACGTTAAACTGTATGGATTTTACTGAATAGGGTTTACCCCCCCCCCCCAAGTTTTAGGGTCCCTGATCCTGATTCCAACTATTCTGAAAATTTTAGGGATTATGCAGAATCACTTGGGTTTCTCAATTAGGGTTTCCTATTGGACAATTTAATTAAATAAATATGACTTTTGATGAGAGTTATTACATTTTTGCTGCATGAGATGGACAAATCTTCAAGAAAAAGATGCTGATGTCAGACTGTGTGCTTCCAAACAGCCACACAAAAAACTACTTGAAAAAAAAAACAAAATGAATCATACGAAAGTCGAATCTGCCAGTTAACATGATTCAAAAAAGAAGAAAGAGACTGGTGACAGTGAAGATTTGGAAGATCAATTGTTTATGTATTCTTTTTTTTTCCTTTTCAGTTGATTGTTATATAATAAAAACGCCATATATACTAAAAACGCCAAAACAGCAAAATGCTTGTTTAAACGATATCATCCCGTTAAACGACCCCAAAAACTCCCAAACTATGATAAAATTACTTTGAAAAAGTATTATAAAAAACCCAAAAAAAAGCAAACTTGAAAATGTAACTAGAAACAGTAAATACAAATCAGTAATACTGAAGATAGGGAAAATTTATTATATTAGAATCTAAAACGACAAACTTGAAAGATGGGACGTGTTACAGACTTCAGAGATAAAGCTTATCAAAAACAATAATTACAAACAGTAACTGAAAAGACGAATATTTTTTATAATAATGCACCGCCTAACTTAGACGCCAAAAAGACATCCTGTAAAATGATACGTCTCAGCAACTTCCATTTGATAAAAAAAAGCCAATACTTTTAAATACCACTCACTGTAAAACGCCAAAAAATAAAACAAATCAAAGATGGCTTATATGCTTTCTTGGATATTCATAATTGTTCTTCGTGAAGTTTTACTGAATGAATTGTTATCAGAAGGGAGTAACATAGAAAGATTTTGCTGCATGAGATGGACAAAAATTCAAGAAAAAGATACTGATGCCAGTCATATGGCATTTTGTATTTTTTGTTCTTGAAGAAAGTTTGGATGAGGAGAAGAGATCAATGACACTAAAGAGTGGGTTGATTATAAAGATGAAGATCAAGATAAAGAAAAAGCGAAAAACTCACTCACACGTCATAGATCTATGTCCCCAAACATTCACAAAAAAAACCAGTTCAACAGACGAGCAGGTAAAATAATCAAACCAATGGGTTTGTTAAGTTTTACATAAAACGCCATATATTTGGTGACAGTTCTGGTACTATTAAAGAAGAGAGAGACTGATGACAGTGAAGATTGTGAAGAGAGATCCGATTAGGATTTTTAATTTATTTTCTTCGCTTGTATTTTTTTTCCTGTGGTTGAAATATAATCTAACAATAGTAAAACGCCAAGATAACACAAACGCCAAAATGTTTATAAAAAATAATAGAACAATGGGTCATCTTGTTTAAAACTCCTTGGAAAACGCCATTCAAATAAATTTCCTGACCCCCTGGGTTCCAATGGCATACGATTTGAATAAACGCCATAAACGCCAAAATGTTAAATACAATGAAACCATAAAACGCCATTAATTATTGAATTTGCTTAACGCCAAAAATATTAAAAACAAAAAATTAAAACAATATTGGGAAAAACGGAACTGGAAAAGCAGAAGATCAAAGGACAAAAAAGCCCCTCCGCCCTTTTCTAAGCGGCGTGACACGTGTTGGGCCAGGAAGCGTTCTCACCGTTCTCACACTTTTGAGCGTTTACTCCTGATCCCGTTTCCATATATATATATATATATACCTAAGAAACAAATGTACATATACAAGTGAACGAGGTTCACCATTCACAAATATATATATTAGAAGAATATATATATAAGTGTCCGCTAAAATGAGAACCATCTCGAGTTGTAAGAACCGTGAGAACTACTTGATCCGGGGCGAGGTGGACCAAATTTTTTTTCATAAACGTAGATGCATGTATTATAACAACATTTGTAAAAAAAAATTCAAAAAAAAAAAAAATTGTCGTGTGTGTAGTTTTGAGCACCACAAGTTTGTGTTTACGGGTACCGTAAATTTTTCGGTTAAATTTACGGTACCCTTAAACACAAATTTGTGGTGCTCAAAACTACACACACGAAATTTTTTTTTTTGAATTTTTTTTACTAAAGTTGTTATAATACATGCATGTACATTTATGAAATAAAATTGGGTCCACCGAGCCCCCTATGGTGTAGTTCTCACGGTTCTTACAACTCGAGATGGTTCTCATTTTAGCATTCCCCTATATATATATATATATATATATATATATATATATATATATAATTCATAACGACGAAACACCCGTGTGAGGCACGAAGACGCATATGGGCTAGGCCCATTCACCCGCGTGAGAGGCACGGAGACACATAAGGGCTAGGCCCGTTTACACTCGTGCTAGGCACGAAGACATATGAAGGGCGAGGCACGTTCATACACAACAAGAATACATAAATATATATATATAGAGAGAGAGAGAGAGAGAGAAAGTGTATCGCACAATATGCCTTAACGTACGAAGCGTACGCAATGTCAAATTCGCACGTTATAACAAAAAGTCGCATGTTGTAAACAGGGGCGGACCCACATTGGTGCCACCGGGGTCCCCGGACCCCAATCTTTTAAAAAAAAATAGTAGATTCGGTATATTAAATTGTATATGGACCCCATAAATACAATTAGGTGGACACTATAGAAATAAAAGGAAAGTTGGTGTAGTGGTAAATCTCCCTCTTTTCCACCAAGAGGTCATGGGTTCAATCCTTGATAAGCCCATTTTTCTTATTTTTTTTAAATCTAGTTCAAACCTCACTTTAACTCGACCCGAACGAGGACCGACCCGAAAATGGACCCTTTGAAATAAAATCCTGGGTCCGCCACTGGTTGTAAAAACAAAAGATCGCATGTTAAAAAAAATGAAAATCACATGTTTATAAAAAACATATTTCGCATGTTATTAAAAAAACAAATTCGCATGATGTTAAAGAATACCAAAATCGCTTGTTATAAACCAATTTTCGCATGTTGATACTGAATCTCGTACGCTTCGTACATTAAGACACTTTGTACAATAACCAGTCTCTATAAATATATATATTAACAACGAACAATAAACCGAATACCAACGTATTAAAACAAACAAGGGTCTCCCAACAAACATAAGTCTTAACGACATTCAAGATGAGCAACTTGTACACGCTCTAGTAAAGACCTAAGTGTCTGATGAGATTAGAACACTTGTAGGTTGTGATACGTTTGCGGATACCCGATTTTCTAGCACACATTCGTTGGACGCAAACAGTGAGTTCATGTCCCCCTTTTCTTTTAAACGTTTTTTCTGTTTTACAACTATATGGGGTGATACATGTACAATGGTATGATTAAGCTAAGTAATGAACCACACTTAGATCATCTGCGATACGTTTGCGGATACCCAATTTGCTAGCACACATTCGCACGTTATAACAAAAAGTCGCATGTTGTAAAAACAAAAGATCGCATGTTAAAAAAAATGAAAATCACATGTTTATAAAAAAACATATTTCGCATGTTATTAAAAAAACAAATTCGCATGATATTAAAGAATACCAAAATCGCTTGTTATAAACCAATTTTCTCATGTTGATACTGAATCTCGTACGCTTCGTACATTAAGACACTTTGTACAATAACCAGTCTCTATAAATATATATATATATATTAACAACGAACAATAAACCGAATACCAACGTATTAAAACAAACAAGGGTCTCCCAACAAACATAAGTCTTAACGACATTCAAGATGAGCAACTTGTACACGCTCTAGTAAAGACCTAAGTGTCTGATGAGATTAGAACACTTGTAGGTTGCGATACGTTTGCGGATACCCAATTTGCTAGCACACATTCGTTGGACGCAAACAGTGAGTTCATGTCCCCCTTTTCTTTTAAACGCTTTTTCTGTTTTACAACTATATGGGGTGATACATGTACAATGGTATGATTAAGCTAAGTAATGAACCACACTTAGATCATCTGTGAATAGGGTAGAACTTAAGCACCATTAATCATATACAGACCGAGGAATGATAGGGGTAGATCTATTGGGTTTCGGCGAGCTCCACCCTTGGGTCCGTGAGACCGCACGAGTGCTTTTTGTGTCCCAGTCGAGGATAATCGTCACTAAATCGTCAAGGGTTGGATTGCTTCCTATGTCGGCACACATATTAATGTCCTTGCAGAATATTATTGATAAAAAATTTCATAAATGCTTTACATACCGGTTTTTTATACAAGAATTTTCAAATGTTTTTAAGATTCATTTGATACAAACACAAACACATGAATTCAGTAACATTATGTTGACTTTTCAAACTTACATGTATTTCAGGCGACTAATGGATCATTGCACGTCACGAAACAAGAATGAGCATGTCAAGAAAGCGATGTCATCCTATTGGAGGATTTGGTTCACATCTCCCGCCCTTGAGCGAAAGATTGATTGCAAAACCTCGATTTGTTAAACTTTATTTTTGTAACAAGTCTTTTTGTTAAACAATATAACTTGTTACTTGTAAAGTACTTTTATCTCTATGAAATTGATGAACATCGTACGTATTTATTTCATTTTGATTGTTTACTTACATCGTGTACAATGAGAACTGATCACGATCACACCTTGCGCTTCCGCCTATGAGCGGGTGTGACAATCTTAACATCCCCATCCCTGCTACTTCCATCTTACGCACATGTGTCTTCTTGATTACCCAACACTCTGTTCCATACAATATAGCGGGTCTAACTACAACCCTGTAAATTTCCCCTATAAAGTAGTTAGAAACTTCTTGTTGCACAATACTCCAGTGGCTGCTCTCCTCCTACTCCATTGAGTCTAGATACGATGAACCACATCACTATCTCTCACCACATCCCTTTGTACAAACGATCCTAGATATTTGAACTTAGTTTTCTGCGTAACCATTTGACCGTCAATGGTAATATGAGTATCATCGACGTCACCTACTTGACCGAAATCACAATAAAGATACTCAGGGGCTATTTGGCATATTCTAAATTGGTAAGTGCTGAATCAGTAAGAGGGTTGAACTATTAAGTGCTAAACTAGTAAGAGGTCTGAACCATTAAGAGCCAGTATAATGCTTAACCATTTAGAGACAAATTTCTGACCAATTCAGATAAGATGTCTTAACCATTAAGAGCTCATTAAGAGCTGAAACAAACAACCCCTTAGTCTTAGAGTGACTAATTCTTAGACCCTTGCCTTCCAAAGTTGTTCGCCACTCCTCTAATCCCTCATTCAAGCAATGTTTAGTCTCTGCCACTATAAAAATATCATATTCCAAAAACATGCACCATGGGGCTGTCTCTTGAATCGATATAGACAACTCATCCAACCCGTGTTTATTCAACCCGTGTAACACACGTGTTTATTTAACCCGTGCAATACACATGTTTTCTATAGATGTAACTTTTTATACTTACTATATAAAATTACATGTATTCAACATGTGTAATACACGAAGTTCTAATCAAATACGTTTACTTGAACATCATTAAATGTATTTACACCATAAGTTTTGTCCGTATCAGATGTCCAACATCTTCTAGATGTATTGTGATCAATGGATAATAATACAAATGCATGTTCTACATACTGAGCCATAAATTTGCAATGACATCCTTAATTTGCAAATTCTTTGTTTAAATGTTTGAGCTCATTTTTATCTCTTTAGGAGATTAAAAGACATCGTCAACATATACAATAATACTTGTAAACCTCATACTGTTCTTTTAATGAAAACAAATGGACCAACTACACCATATGTATTTCTCTTTTGAACTTCATCAGTAAGTCGATTATATCACGTTCGACTCTACTCTTTTTTCCATACAAATCATTTTTAACTTTATAAAGATTCATTGCTGAGGTTTTGAAATCAATGCCTTAGACATTTACAATCATTCACATACTTCTTTCCACTTTGACTAATTATGTATGTGCATACACTTTTTAGAAGTTCCATCACATAAACTTCTTCATTGATTTCTATATCATATTCTAAGATGTCTTGAACACTTGCTTCATTTATAAAATCCATATTGTACCATGCTTGTACACTATACATTGAGATGCCATAATCACCAGGTACAAGTTTTCTATGTATGTTTATTATTGCACAAGTATTGCATCGTTAAGATGTTTCAGTTAACCTTTTAAGCATTCAATTGCTTTAGAAACTCATCAGGAGTTCCAGTTATATTCAACATGTAAAATAATCATAACCTATTCAAATCAGAATATGTATAAATGATCACATTGTTCTCGAGAACTTACTTTACATGACTTACATAATTTAATCCTTCGGGACTTTCATGTAAACTTTTAGTATCAAGTGATACATAACATTCATAAGACGCATATCAATTCTCTCTTTATATTAGCAGACCAATAAAATATTGGAAAGTCATTGCACCCACCACTAGAGAATGTGTCTCTTTGTAATCAAACATGGGTTTTTGCGATAATCATCGTGCCACCAATTTTGTCTTATCTCATTTAATTTGATTTTCACATGATTCGCATAAAAGACCCATTTGTATCCAACATACTTTACAAATTCAATTGTATGGACTGTTGGTTCGAAAACTTTCCATTTCATTAGAGAATTCAACTCTGCTTAATTTGCGTCTTTTCGCTTTTTGGCCAATCATTTATATGTATTAATTCATAGGCAGATCTTAAATTTTGATCCTCGTCATTTAACCATTTCAAGCGCTACATTACATACAAAAGTATAACGACGTTGATTTTAATTTCGATTCCATACATATCTTAGACATGATACAACTTATCGAGATCTCTTTATTTTCAAGTACCTGAGGTTCTTCTTGAACCTTCATGTCTACTGTCTCTTCAGGAGATCTTATTACTATAACCTCGACTTGACCATCTTAATTACTTGCTCCAATTTTCAAAGAATTTTATTATTGGAATCAACTAGTCTACCATGTTTTAGGCGTGCAATAGAGTCATTACAAAAATATGTGGCTGTCCTCTTGGGACACAAATATAACTGGAGCATAAGCAGTTGATTATATGACTTACTTAGTCACTCTATTTAGGTCAGTGAACTTGTTTGGTAATTTTTTCTTTAATATTGGTAAATGAATTATACTTTAGACTTCTAGTTCATAGTTTATAGTCTGAGGATCAAGATGACATGATAATTCATTTCTCTTTTCACTTTCCAACTGCTTATTATCTCCCCCTAATGTCGGGAACATTCATTCACTAAAGTGAAAGCCAATGAGCCATAAACAAATTTCTCACTAATGGCTTTAAGTATTCAATCATAGACAATTATTTATATCCAACATATTCTCAAACTTTTTAGAAGTCTCATCTTTGTGCGGTGTGGTGGATGAGTTTCAATATATATGTCGCACAACCAAAATCTTTGATGAGACATCTTTGGTTCCTGACCAAAAACCAACTGTATGGGGAGAACTATAACTTATTGGCTTGATGTGAATTGATGGTATTATATATAAAATTACATGTACCTAAATGAACTTTTGCTCCTCTCTTGATCATTGGCTTTGTAACCAATAGTAGACGTTTAGTGATCATCTTAACAATAACACTTATTCCAATGATCGTTAATAACTTGGGAATCAAATTCATTATTATTACCAAAATAAATATACCAATCTGGATTAATATGCTTGCTATCACATTAGCTAAGACACAATCACACAAACTTCAGGTTGTGGATTTGATAACCATTTAGACGATGCATCTATTTAAAACACTAAATGGTATATTTAGGGATTCACACCCTATCTTGGTTGGTAAATAATTAATTTCTTCTTGAGAGCAAAGACATCTTTAATTGTCAGGAAGAATCTTCCAGTTCTTCATTGAGTTTCACATCATCATTAACTAGGCATGGTCTAACCGGTCATGCCAATATAATATCATGATCCATAAACTTCTAGTTTATGATCGTAGATGTATTACTTGCACGTATGTAATACAAAAGTAACACACGAGAGATATCATTTGAAACTATCATGTCATATCACTATCATTATTTCCACATGTTATTCGCATATTATCACTCCCTTATATTGCCACTTCTAGTGGTCAATCTCATCATGCCTATCATTACAATATTAATAGTCGATTTCACTATTAAATTGGCTATCTTGCATTTTTCTAATAGTTCAACCACATTACAAGTTTCTCAGAACATTTTCAATGATAGTTATACAATCACATTCACTTCAGTGAATGGAGTAGAACCAACAAAGTTTCATGGTTCCATAATATTGCTACTTTGGCATATTTGAGATATGACAAATGGAAATTGTTTGATCTGATCTTTCCTTGTAAATAGTCTTCTTTTTACATAACACGAATAGAGAAGTAACTAAATGTTCTATTCATGTAAGATTCATCGTTCAAATATCTTACAACCTTTTATAACTTGATAATGAGATTCACGGAGTGTGACACTTCAGGTGTCATATCTAAGCATATATAAGTCCTTTCATGATAGAAATAATAAACCAACTTTGGTTTAGTTTTTCTACTTAATACTATACGTAAAAGAAATAACATCATACAAAATATGAGATATATATAGAGTACATGTTATAAGTTGCCACATATAAAAGCTCCATAAAATAAAATATTTTTTCATGAAAATAACCTTTTATTAATATTGCTACTTCAAGAGCATATTTGAGGTGTGACAAACGGAAATATTTATCTAACTTTCCCTTGTAATAATCTTCTTTTTGCAATTTTCATCACACCAATAGAGAAGTAATTAGATGGCCGAGTCATGTAAGATTTATCGTCTAAAATATATATCAACCTCTCACATATTATAATGAGATTTAAGGAGTATGACACTTTAAGTGTCATATCTAAACACATTAATACCCTTTCATGATAATAAACCATAACTCTGGTTGAGTTATTTTGCTCCATACTATTTAACAAATAAATAATAGCACATAAAATGCATACGTAAAAATTTTATAACACCTGATGTTCTAAAATGTCACCATATAAAATGAGTTGTAATAAACTTTTAAGGCCTTTTTAATCTCTTATAAGCAAAGAAACATCATGGTTAATGTATTATCCTATCATACATCATACATATATTATATATACAAATATATTATATATACAAATATTTATTATAATAATTATGCCTATCAAAGTTCTCATTCTCTTTATAGCTCGTCAATTAAAAAAACATGTTTACCTCACTTGCATTTAACATGTTCACGTATTATACAACTTGTAAATGTAAAATTATTAACCCAATGAAGTTATCATGATAAATAATAAAATATGATAAAATAAATAATGTTAGGGATCATTCGTATAAATTCAAACTTAATGATTATCTATAAATATAGATATAGATATAGATTGTTAAATCTTTCTAAGTGTATCAAATATCTTTTATTGTATAGTGTTAGTAGCTCACACTAAAATTTTGTATATATTCAAATCTTATGAAAATAGATCCATATCCATCGTGGGATTAAAAAAACAATATTAACATTTAATTAGGTTAGAAATAAATATATAGCTGCAAGATATTTTTCTTCCAAGGCTTTAAAACATAACATAGCAAAACATATGATTAATAATTGTTCCAGCTAATAAAAATGACATCCCAAGAATCCTAATTAATTTAGGAACATATCTTTTGCTAGAGAAATATTTATATATTCAATCCATGCATATAAAAGATAATAATTATCATAAAATAAACAAAACCCCACATAGTAATAAGAATTTATAAATTATATAAATCCCTAGATATATCACATAAAACAGATTAAAAGGAAGTTATCTTTGATTGGGGATTGTAAATATATACTGACTTTCAAATTCAAAATTTTGTTACCGATAGCATAAAGATTAAAGAATAACAAAATATTATGCATATTATTAACCAATTAACGATAGATTGCTTGTAATTAATTAAATAGTCATGAATAGTGTATGGACGAAAAGCTTACTGCATTAAAACTGATACAACTCGACAATTGAACTTTAAAATAATTAAACCATCACCGTCTCACTTAGGTGATCCATTACCAATCAAAATCTTTAATTTTTTGGCAAATAAATAGAAAACATATTTTGAAAACTATATCGTCAGTGGTTGCGATTTACGTACCTTAAAATCATTGGAATGACCTGTGGTAACCAATAGAGCCGGAGGAGCAATGAACCACTATTGTTTGCTTTCATCAGTAGGTCTGTCCGTGTTTTCTCATACCAAGGACCTCAAAGGCTTTGGATACGTCGACTAAGAGTATCGTTGGGGATTAGGGTTTTGAACTGAGCACTCTCGCACTGATAACGTATTGTGAAACTAGCCTAATAGCAAAAGAACATGAGAAAATAATAGAGAGAAAGAAACTGATATTATTGATTGGATGTATATAATACAAGATATACAATGGTATATATAGGAGATGTAATTTGGAGAATAAGCCAGTGTAAATACATTTAATGATGTTCAAGTAGTTGCTATAGAGAATGACTCTTATCAACTCCTATCGAAGAAGCAATGATCCTTGGTCCAGAAGTACCATAGTCAAATACGAATTGTCTTAATATACCTTGGTAATTAGTTATACACGAACATATGTCACTAAATTCATTGACAAGATATAACTCATGTATAGTGAAGAGATCATGTTTTGGTACAACATATATTCTATACCCTTAAGGTACGAAAGATATGGTTTATATTTTGGTAACCATCGAAACAAGTTTGGTTAGTTTTGTAAATGCAGGAAATGTAACAAAACAAAGTTATGGATCTTATAATATTCATTTACAAGAAGAAGTATTGGAAGGCTTATATGAAGATCATATAACGTTGCTAACATAAAAGATTGCACATTAAGGGATCAAGCGGCAAATCATTGGCTACAAAAGCTTTGAGCAACTTTAGAGGAAGATTGACACATGTCATTTAAAGGATACATATTTAAATGAGGGGGATCTTTATTCAAGTTGTACTCTTTTTCCCTTAACTAAGTTTTCTCCCATTGGGTTTTCTAAGTAAGGTTTTTAACGAGGCAACAAACCTGATCTAGAAGTATCAGGGGGAGAAAATATGCATTACAGGCTACACTCTTTTTCCCTTAGCTATTGTTTTGTCCCATAGGGTTTTCCTGGCAAGGTTTTTAACGAGGCAACATCTCCAAGCATAAGAAGTTGATAACCAAGGGGGAGTGTTATAAATATATTATTATTTATTATGGTTATCAACACCTAAAATAGATTAGGCTTATTCTCCAAGTTACATCTCCTATATATACCATTGTATATCTTGTATTATATACATCCAATCAATAATATCAGTTTCTTTCTCCCTATTAATCTCTTATGTTTCTTTTGCTATTAGGCTAGTTTCACAACAATTTTTAACTAAAAGTCCATTACTAAATTGATATTACAACAAAACGTAAAAGGGGATTGGCTTTTGATCCATTAAATGAATTTGACTTTTGAGGCCTGATCATGTTTTTTATATATTTTTTATAGATGCACAAAATAAGACAATTGCGGTTACGACTTGCAAGTGCGATTTTAATTCTATATCACAGAAACATCAAATCCGAATCCATTGAAAGTAATTCTCTGTCTAATTTGATAAATCATATTGTGTGATCCGCACATAGGTTTATCTAATAGTTACTAAGAGTATATACATAGAGTTAGTTAGTTCAGTTTGTTATGTTTGTTCCATCCCCTTCTTCTATATATATGGGGGGTTTGCATTGTATGATTACTAGTTGATGATATGAGATCAGATTAGTTTGAGCATGATACTTACCTTTATGGTATCAGATCATCATAACTAGGGTTCCGGCGATTCTCCGTTCACTCTCCGGCAACCCTCTGTTCTCTGATCTGAATCTGCTTCCGACGACTGTTTTTCCGATCAAATCTTCATCTTTTTCGGCCAATCTTCATCTTTTTCGGCGACTATTCCAGCATTTTTTTTCTTCAATATGACATCAATAACATCCGCTGATGATTCTGATTTCTCCAAGTTTATTCCGATTATGCTTGCAAAAGATAACTATTTGAGTTGGAAACATCAAATTCTCAAAGTGTTCAGGACTTTTGATTTATTAAAATTCTTGAATCAAGAATTACCAATTCCGGTTAGACAAGAACATGTCTAAAAGTAAGAGTACGATCAGATAAATGAAGCAAGGCAGTGCCAATGTGAGAAATAGCAAGAGTCATACCATTGCCTACAACGACTCGCTCAGAGCCGGTGTAGGGAGCAACATCAAATACATAGAAGGGTCGGCAGTCATATGCGCAGTGGCGCCAGATTCAGGTATCCATGAATCTACTTTCTCACAAATGCTTGATAAATCTGCGATGAGCCCAAAATAAGAAAAATTTAGCTGTTCAGCTATATTCACTTGCTGCTTTCACTTCTGTGTCTCGTCAGACATGGCATTCTCGATTGGGTCATCCATCTGATGATGTTTTGTCTAGATGTTCATTTTTACATCTGACAAACAAAACCCAACACACACATTGTACTGCTTGTAGTGTTTCAAAATCGACTAGATTACCTTTTACATCAGTTGTATCTCATTCTACTTCACCTTTACATATTATACATTGTGATATTTGGGGTGCCTCGCCTGTTTTGTCTAGAGATGGATACCGATATTTCATTACTTTTATTGATGATTTTAGTCGATTCACATGGATGTATCCTTTGACTTGTCGTTCTCAAGCGGTTGATTGCTTTCGGCATTTCAAACCGCTTGTTGAGAACCTTTTCTCCTGTACCATCAAACATCTTCAGTGTGATGGTGCTCCTGAGCTCATTCGTGGTTCTATGGCTCGTTTTCTTTCTGATTCTGGCATTGCTTATCGTATCTCATGTCCTCATACTCCCCAACAGAACGGGGTTGCTGAGCGGAAAAACCGCCATCTTTCTGAGGTAGCTCGAGCTTTATTGTTTCACGCTCGGTTACCAAAGAAATTCTGGTATGATGCGTATGCCACTGCTGCCTTTCTTATTAACCAGTTACCATCACCGGTTCTTCATCACTCATCTCCTTACGAGGTCCTATTTAGATCTCGTCCCGATTATTCTCTTCTTCGTACATTTGGGTGTTTGTGTTATCCGTTTCTAGGTGATACTCGAGCGGATAAACTTTCACCCAAGTCTACTCCTTGTATCTTTGTTGGCTATGCTCCATCTTATCTTGGTTATCTATGTTATGATCCTCATACGTCTCGTACGTATACTTTTCGTCATGTTAGGTTTCATGAGTCGATTTTTGACATTCCAGGGAGTTTCACTACTCCCATAGCTTCTTCAGACTCTATTCCTTTCTCCATTCCTCCTCCTTTTGTTTCTTCTTCTTCTTCCTCTTCATCTCCTCCTATTAGTCATTCCTCATCTTCTTCTTCTCCTGTTATTTCCTCTCTTGATATTCCTTCACCTCATCTTTCTCCTTCTTCTTCTTCTCCTCCTCCTCCTGTTCCGACTCACCCGATGGTTACACGATCTCGTGATCATACACGACAGCCGCGTCAGTTTCCTGATCATGTTCTTTTTCATGTCTCTACTACTCCCACCACTGAGCCTTCCACATTTCGACAGGCTCAGCAGTACTCTGTTTGGTGGGATGCGATGCGTGCTGAGATTGATGCTCTTCATGCCAACCAGATTTGGCGTTTGGTTCAGGCTCCCACTGACGCCAACATTGTTGGTTGTAAGTGGGTTTATAGGATTAAACATAATCCTGATGGATCAGTGAGTCGTTATAAAGCCCGGCTTGTTGCCAAGGGCTT
This sequence comes from Helianthus tuberosus, assembly GCA_030545235.1. Taxonomy (NCBI): domain Eukaryota; kingdom Viridiplantae; phylum Streptophyta; class Magnoliopsida; order Asterales; family Asteraceae; genus Helianthus; species Helianthus tuberosus. The sequence continues at coordinate 75,241,332 of CM060384.1, read as the reverse complement.
TCATCAGACTGAGGGTATTGACTACACTGAGACTTTTAGTCCTGTGGTCAAACCTACTACTATTCGTCTAGTTCTTTCGGTCGCTTTCTCTCAAGGGTGGTCTATTCGTCAGGTTGATGTCAACAATGCGTTCTTACACGGGGATCTTTGTGAGACTGTGTATATGACCCAGCCCCCAGGTTTTGTTGACTCATCTAGACCACATTATGTTTGTCGTCTGCAAAAGGCTCTTTATGGTCTAAAGCAGGCTCCTAGAGCTTGGTTTCCAAGCTATCCACCGCCCTGCTTGCTGATGGTTTTACCCAGTGTCTTTCAGATGTATCTCTGTTTGTTTACAGTCGGGATTCGATACTCTGTTATGTCTTGATATATGTTGATGACATCATTATTACTGGAAATTCTTTTGATTTCGTTACTGGCTTGATTGGGCGTTTACATTCTCAGTTTGCGCTAAAGGATTTGGGACAATTGTCATATTTTCTGGGTATTCAGACCACATTTTCTGAGGATGTTTTACACTTATCTCAGCAGCGCTACTTACTTGATTTACTACAGCGCACTGGTCTTGCTGATTATCGACCATTATCTACTCCTGTCTCTTCCGGTAGATAGCTTTCTCGACATACTGGTGATCCTTTATCTGACCCTACTATGTATCGGAGCACTGTTGGTGCTTTACAGTATCTTGTGCTGACACGACCAGAGATTGCTTATGCGGTCAGTAAGGTGTCACAGTTCCTTCAGACACCTACTGATCGACACTGGGTCGCTGTCAAGCGGATTTTGCGGTATCTTAAGGGTACCATTTCTCATGGGTTATGTATACGTCGGTTTACTTGTATTGATTTACATGCTTATAGTGATGCTGACTGGGCTGGATGTCCCGATGATCGGCGTTCTACCACAGGTTATTGTGTCTTTCTTGGGCCCAACCTTATCAGTTGGAGTTCCAAGAAACAGCATACAGTTGCTAGGTCGAGTATAGAGGCTGAGTACCGAGCGCTTGCTCATACAGCTGCTGAGTTACGATGGATTACATCTATATTACATGAGTTACATATCACGATGACTTGTCCACCGTCTCTTTGGTGTGACAATATTGGAGCTACATACCTTGCAGTCAACCCGGTGTTTCATCAGCGCACCAAACACTTGGAGATTGACTTGCATTTTATTCGTGATATGGTTTTGGGTGGTACTTTACATGTTCGGTATGTTCCTACTACATTTCAGATTGCAGATCTTTTGACCAAAGGATTGTCTAGTGTTCGTTTTGACAGTCTGAGGTCCAAGCTTCACGTGGATGCTCCCCGTTTAGCTTGAGGGGGCGTATTAGAGTATATACATAGAGTTAGTTAGTTCAGTTTGTTACCAGTTTTTTATATTTGTTCCATCCCCTTCTTCTATATATATGGGGGGTTTGCATTGTATGATTACTAGTTGATGATATGAGATCATATTAGTTTGAGCATGATACTTACCTTTAGTTACTTCACAAAATTTACAATCTCAATTCGGGTTCCAAATTTGTTAATTCTTCGAAGTTGTCAAATAGCCCCTGGGTGTTGTTGTTGTAGATACACATGTGCATAACTTGTGCCCACGGTGTACAGTAATTATTCAAATATTCCCCACAGTCTTGATGTATATTGCTTTTCATATCCTAAATACTTAAACCAAAGTGAACTGAAGCAAAATGCTTCAACAAAGACTTCCTTGTTTGCTATTTTCTTCGTTATTCTATAGTTGATCTAGGAAAACAATTCTCAATGAAATATATATGTGTGTACGCTCACATTGAATAATAAAAATATCATATGTGTAAACCAAATTTTTTTAAGACTAGTCAATAGAGTCAAGATAACAATGTCATGTAGATGCAACAAAAGTTGTAAAGGTGGAATGTTAAATAGAAAAGATGTTGAGCCATAGAATACGAAGGAACGATTGAAAACCATGAGAGGTGAACTTGTATCTTATGTGCTAAAGAAAATTATGTCAAAAAGAGTCAAAAGGAGAAGATAATTGCAATGTACTAGGATTGGAAGAGAAAGTTAAGTTGAAGGTCAATATAAATAAGAGGACTTTCAAATTCTGACTTCGCCGTCGATGGCCCTAAATAAAGGAAGTAGATGTCAGTGATCTGTTTGCGAAAGCGCATGTGAACGGGATGGGTGGGTAAAGAACTCACCGGCTGATTTTACTGAAGACACTGACAGATTACTAGCCGAGGTCGGATAGTCGTGGTAATATCACCGACTGATTGCGTTGGATGCATTATTGACAAATATTTCACCAACAGATCATCAACAACGCCATCACTGACAGATTGGCGACCACATGCATGTGTTGCTTGGACATTCACTAGAAGCAACATGTCGGTATTTTTGGTTTTCTAATTAAAAAAAATAAATTAAAAATATTTAGAAGTTACTCGGAAAAAAATATATATAACAATTTCTAGAAATGAATAATTACAAAATTTGCGACAACTTTAATAAATTAGAAAATCACAATATCTTTGTGATATAAAAGGCATACCTCATACGGTATCATGAATCTTATCTTTCACTTTTCTAATGCTATTGACCGTTTGGGGTTTGTCGTAATTTTTTCAACAAGCCTATGACACAATCTCATTCATAAGCTTATCTTTACAATTCCCATTGGATTGCTGATAGATAGTTTTTGACAGATGAAAATCACTTTGCTAGTAGTCTTCGACCAAGGTCAGTTTAATCTTTGAGTTATATCTTCGTCCATTAATCTGGGTTGTATTTTTATCTTAGAGGGTCCTACGAGTATGGTGAATTACATATGTTAGAAAAGAAAGATGCTAAACAAATCACAAGTCGTTAAAATGTCTTTCAATGCACGGAACTTAATCAGTTAAATCACATTATTTAAAAATAAATACGTTATTGCTTAATAATATAAACGATATAATCATATTCGACGCTAGCTATATAGAAACTTCTAAAATGTTTTGTGTCAACCGAAGCTGTTTTTGACTTGAGTAAAACTTTATAGACTTGCACTATGCAACACGGGAGAGCAAGGAATAATATCAAGGATCTCAACAATATACTCGGTAGTAACTCAGTTTGATTTTGCGAACTGTGAATGTAATACAAAATGGACTGACTTTACAAATTTTCGATACATCCTATTTATAAAACGTTGTCCTTGGGGGCACGTGACCATTTCATCTAAACAACATCTTCACGGTTTTTCAATCCTTCAAAACATCTACGACCATCACATATTTACATATAGGCTCTTCTAACTTAAAACTAAAATAATAAGTGTGGCATTAGTTTTCAAGTTTAATAGAAACATTAGTTTTCTTGAAATTGAACAATAAGCCAAAGTTTAATATAAACATTTGACATTGCTTTTTTTCATCATAGATTGTTTATAAAGCAATACCACTTCATTTCAGCTCTTTTTGTCACGTCAACAAATGTATTATACTTATATGGAAAAATAACGGGTGTCTTATAATGGTGTGTGTCGATCGGGTCAAATTAAGACTAGTCTGAAACTGAAACAATTATTCTAAGACTACAAGGTGTGGGGGGCATGAAGCGCATGTTGCAGCAGGGGGACGTGGTAACAAAACACGGGATGGAAGGGGCTTGAAATTAAGTGGTGTTTTAAAAAAAAATAATAAACATCAACCAATCAAAACCAACCCAAACAACACTTACCAATCAAGTGCCACCACTTCACCAAGCCAAAGCCCTCCACACTGGGCATGATTCCCAGCCCTCACCACCACGCAATTCTCCACGGCGTAGTCAGGCCGGTGTAGCAGTGTGGTTGAGGCATCTATGCCATCTTCCACGCTGCCACACCGTGTGGTCTAAAAAATGGAACCCAATGATTGAATCATTAAAGGGTGGGTCGGTCTCGAGTTACTAGGGTGGGTGGGTCAGTTGGGCATCAGTCTCGGGTTAGGACTGAATAGATTCTTGTATGGGCATGCATCAAGAGAGACATTTGGGCCTATTAATTCTCGTTTGGGCTTACATCAACAAATGGAATTTTGGGCTGCATCAATCTTGACAATTGGGGCTGTCACAATGTGTCAATGACTCAATATACATATTACATTACGCGCTATAAAATTGACAACTGAAATGAATAGCGAGCCGAGTCAAATGGAAGCATCACGACATCGACAAGTAAACGGTCAAAGAAATAAACCGGCTTCAATATGTTTGTATGTTTTTTGATCAATATAAGGAATTTTTTTAAGAACCGGTTACAGTATCATTTCAGCGATTTTTTAGAAATACCCAGTGGAACCGGTTTTTTAGAGAACCCGGTTCCAACCCTACCCGGGATCAGTTACTATCGAATCCAGTATTCAAGCTCTAAACCCGGTTAGGAACTGCACCCGGTTTCTACAAGAACCGGTTACCCTACACTAAAACAAGAACCGGGTCCGGGTAGGAACCGGTTCAAGGTAAAAAAAAAATACCCGATATGCTCATCTCTAATGTTGGCATGTGTTAAAATTGAGCCCAAGTTACTTTGTGATGGTGTTGGCCCAATGCCCAGTTAAGTGGACCTCACTAAAATAATCAAGTGTGGACAAAATATGGTGGCGACAATTGATTGATTTATTTCTGTTATAAATAAATTATTATGTCAACTCTATATATAGATGTATCTTGTTTATTAGAGAAAAATGTTCGGATAGTCCTTGTGGTTTGTCCATTTTTCACCTTTAGTCCCTAACTTTCTAAAATTACAACTATAGTCCCTAACTTTTGCAATTTCGTTCCCGGATAGTCCCTGGCGTGGATGAGGGTTAGTTTTTGGTGTTAGTTGGGTGCGAAATGACTAAAATACCCTTACTAATAAAAAATGTTATTAATTATCTATTTAATTAATTATATAATATTAAAAGAAAGTGAAACCCACCCCACCCCCTCTCCCTTTTTTCTCTATTTCTTCTTCTCTGTCTGTACCTACCACCGTTCCCCCTCCACACCACCATGCCACCACCACCATAACACCACCCCAAGACATCTTTATCGATTGAAGAAACAAATTTGACAGGTGAAACAAATCATCTGGAGAGAGAAACAATTCATATTAAGAGCAACATCACAATGCAAGTATAAAACACGCAATATGTGGAAAATTAATATAGGACATGTACATACAGATCTATGGGACACGATTAAATACAACAATAAGTTAAAGGCATAGCAAACCCAACAGTTAATCCATGTATCCAATCACATAAAACAATTTTATTGCTAGAACAGTTGATAATATTCTTGACAACGTCTTGACTTCTTAATTTAATTTCAACAAGTAATTACTAGACATCAGTATCACATACCAAAAGTAATGACAAACAAAGGATCAAAGCACACGAAACTTGTTTCTCTCTCTCCAGACACAAGAACTCGCATTAATAAAACTTAGAACTAAATTTATTGAATCAGAAACAAGAACCCGGATGAATAAAAATCTATTGCGGAAAGCAATCAGGGAATGAAGAGGAACAACTTGATGAGGAACAGGTGGTGAGAGTGGGTGGCACAATACATAAGAAAGTGGTGGTTGAAGATACATGTCCGAGTCCGGACATAGTCATTAGGGACGAACCGAACCACGCCTAGACGGACATCTTGAAGATGTCCGTTCCCTCATCGCCGGGGACGAACACCCATTCAAGTGCGTCCAGCCGAATGACGTCATGCCAGTTGACTACTATAAATATCCCATCAAGTACAAGGCCAAGTACGATTTTCTGAACCTTCGTCCTTATTTTCTCTCTCTACCAATACTTATCCTCACGCCGGAGGGTGGTCGCAGAGGGGCCCTCCCATCTCTGCGGCGAGTCTAACGGTTTACTGTTTTGCAGGACAAGTCTCCAAGCTCTACACAAAGTCCATACCCTCGTTTACAGGCTCCGGCCTAGAATCGATTCTTTGGATCTTCAATTGGCGCCATCCGATTTCACAGCTCACAGTCCTTCACTTTGGTGAATTTCTTGAGCAACGAATTGATCTATGGCGGCCTCGGGTTCTATGAATTCGGGATCCATATCTGTTAGTACGCAAACTACAGCACCAACAAGCATTGTTTCCACAGTTTCAACTCCTTTGAGCTCGGGACCAGGAATAACTTTGCCATTCATATTAATTCCCACTTCACAGACGTCAGAATTCGATGCAGAATTCCTTTCCAAAAACGCAAGTCTTTTACGAAGATTAAAAGCTTAGCAGATTAGAGATGAAGAGATCCTCGGTTTACGAACCAGGCTCTTCCATGATGAAACACCGGTAAAGACTATGGGTCCTACAATTTTCACCTCTCCTACTTTCTCCACCGTTGTTACTTCGGAAAATTATAATAAATACGTGCAGGGATCCTCCGGACCGTCTCTAGCAATGACAACGCGAAATGAAACTCAAACAGAAATAGTCAATGATCCGGAGCTCACCAAACCTTATCATCCGGTTTCCATGACGGCTAAGTCCAAATTCAGTGCTCACATCACACACGCCAAGCTCCCTCCGAAGCTCAAAATGCCAACCACGGTAAAGAAATATGACGGTACCACTGATCCGGATGATCACATGTTTGACTTCGATGGGGCCGCACGAGTTGAGCAATTGCCGATGCCCGCTTGGTGTTTTATGTTCGTGCAAACATTAAAAGGGGCAGCACGAGTATGGTTTAACGCTCTAAATGAAGGCGAAATCAATGATTTCGAAGAGTTCCGAAGGTTGTTCCTTCATAATTTCAGCCAGCAAAGGCACTACTCCAAAGAAATTACCGAAGTACACAACATCCGAAGGAAAGATGGCGAATCTTTGGATAGTTTCATTGATCGATTCAATCGAGAAAGTATGCAGATCAGTGGGGTCGTGGACCAATTAAGGATCTCCGAATTCTGTCACGGAGTTCGGAACAATCAGTTGGTTGAAAAGCTGCACGAAAATCTCCCAAAAATAATGGAAGTGCTCATGGAGCGAGCCCGAGCCTTCGCTCGTGGAAAAAATGCATGCAACCCGGCTCCGGAATCAGAACAGAAGATGTCCTCTTGGAAAAAGAATGGCGGTTCCGTATTTGATAAAACTCCCTCCGGAAATAGAGGACAATCTCATCCTTACAGCAGAAATGATCGACCTTAACGCGGAAGGAGTTCCGGATCTCGTTTCTATAACCTATCAGACCTCTCCAAAACTCCTAGTGAAATTCTCAGTGCCGAAGGAGCAAATTTTCCCGCCCCACCAAAGCTCCGGAATCCAGGTGATAAGAACTCCAAAAAAATATTGTGATTACCATCATGCGCGAGGCCACAATACGAACGATTGTTGGTCTCTAAAGCAAGAAATAGAAAAAGCAGTTCGATCCGGTAAGCTGTCGCATTTGGTAAAGGAAGTTAAGGAAGGAAAATCTTCAGGAAGTTCGGTAGAAACTCCGAATAATCAACCCGCAATCTGCATGATAAGGAAAGCGAATAACTAGGGCATAAAGCGGACCAATCATCATATGGCCGCTTGGATGCAACAACCAATCGCTTCCCCCCAATCACTTCCGGAGAAATCAAAGATGGACCGATGATAGTATATGCGGTGATCGCAGGGCACAAGATCCGACGGATCTATGTCGATAGTGGAAGTGCCACTGAAATCATGTATCAACAGTGTTTCCAACAATTGGCCCCACAAACTAAAGCAAAATTGATACAAGTATCTATGCCGTTGGTGAGTTTCTCCGGAGAGGTGGTCCAGCCGAATGGGCAAATCACTCTACCAACAACATTGGGTACCGGAAGTCTGATCATAACCGTCAACTTGACATACCTGGTGGTGGGAGCAAGGTCCGTCCACAACGTCATACTAGGAAGACCAGGGATGTGCGCTTTCGGTATTATTAGCACTACCATTCATGGGTCACTAAAGTTTCCCGCCGAAGCAGGAGTAGCAACCTTACACTCCGAATCAACCATGTGCGTAGCTGAAATACGGCAAAGCAAGGGTAATGTGCAACCTCCGACCCTCCTTACGGAGGAATGGGCTATTCACCCACATTTCCTGGAGCAGAAAATTGCCATTGGAACTCAACTTCCTGAACATATCAAAAAGCGGTTGTGGAAACTTTTGTCTAGCTCTCTTGACGTATTTGCTTGGCAAACCTCCGACATGGTTGGAGTCCATCGGTCTTTGGCCGAGCACAAGTTAAAAGTGTCACATTCGGTAAAACCAGTCGCTCAAAGGAAAAGAAACATGGCCCGACCCGTCATAAAGCCATCTCTGAAGACGTACGAAAATGGTTAAGCGCCGGAATCATCAGGGACGTGCGGTATCAAACTTGGGTCTCCAACCCGGTGATGGTCACGAAGAAAGACAAAACTTGGAGAATGTGCGTTGATTTTTCTGACCTAAACAATGCATGTCCGAAGGACTGCTACCCTCTACCAGAGATCGACTTGAAAATTGATTCTCTTTCCAGCTTTCGCCTTAAATGCTTCTTGGACGCATATAAAGGCTACCACCAAATACAGATGGCTCTGGAAGATGAGGACAAGACGGCATTCGTAACAAATGAAGGTCTCTTTTGTTACACTAAAATGCCGTTCGGGCTAAAGAACGTCGGAGCTACGTACCAGAGGTTGATGGATAGAGGATTCAAGGACCAAATCGGAAGAAACTTGGAAATTTACGTAGATGATCTGGTCATCAAGAGCAAAGATGAAGATAACATGATCGATGACATACTTGAAACCTTCACCAGGCTTCGGAGTATCAACCTCAAGCTAAATCCTAAAAAATGTTCTTTCGGTTTAGAAGAAGGGAAGTTCATGGGCGTATGGATAACTCAATCCGGAATCCAGGCACATCCAGACAAGATTCGAGCCGTAATATCCATGCAACCTCCGAAAACGGTAAAAGAAATTCAATCTCTGAATGGTAAGCTAGTGGCTCTTCATCGTTTTGTCTCCAAGGCAGTAGATCGGACCATTCCTTTCATGAACGTACTGAAAAAACGTACTGGAAAGGGCCAGATAGAATGGATGACGGAGGCCGATGCAGCATTTCAGGAGCTAAAAGTTTGTCTTGGGTCCTTACCCATGTTAACCGCCCCAATTATTGGAGAAATCGTCACTGTATCTCTCTCCGCCTCCCATTTTGCCATCAGCTCAGTACTTGTGGTGCACCGAAACCAAGCACAAATACCGGTCTACTATGTAAGCCGCATCTTAAAAGATTACGAAACACGGTACCCGATGATAGAGAAGTTGGCACTCGCTTTGGTGCATGCATCTAGGCGGCTTCGAAGATATTTCCAGGCTTTTAACATAGAAGTACAAACTGACCTTTAAATCCAACAAATCCTCAGAAAACCGGAGGTTTCCGGGCGGCTTACCAAATGGGCAATCGAGCTCAGCGCTTTTGACATTACCTACTGAACCAGAGGTTCGGTTAAAGGTCAAGCCGTCGCTGATTTTCTTACGGAGGTTCCTACCGGAGAAAGCGCCAAAGAAAAGTCTGTTCTCCCAAAAGTATGGAACTTGTATACAAATGGAGCCTCCAACAAAGAGGGGTCAGGGGCTGGTTTGATTTTAATAGATCCGGAGGGAATAGAGTATACCTACGCCCTACGTTTCGAGTTTAAAACTTCGAACAATGAAGCATAGTATGAAGCTCTCCTTGCAGGACTTCAAACCACTGCCAAGGCTGGTGCAACCTCCGTTCTAGCCCACGTTGATTCATTACTCATCACTAACCAGGTTAGCGGAGAGTACGAAGCACGAGAGGAAAACATGATCCGGTATCTAAGTCAAGTTAACAGTTTAATCTCCTCATTCGACTCTTGCAAAATAGTTCACATACCACGGAGTAAGAACAAAAAAGCGGATGCTCTAAGCAAGCTCGCGTCCGTAGCCTTTTGCCATTTATCCAAAGAAGTGTTGGTCGAAACCTTGCATGCCCCGGCCATCCATTAAACGGAGTCCGTAATGTCAATCTCTGTACAGGAAAGATCATGGATGACTCCGATCTTAGATTATCTGAAAGATGGCACGCTTCCAGAAGAAAAACCCAGGCACGGAAGTTGAAAGTAAAAGCACTACAATATCATGTTCACAACGGAAAACTCTATCGAAAGACCTTTTTAGGTCCGCTCCTAAAGTGCTTAACTCCCGAAGAGGCCAGCTATGTCATAAGAGAAATTCACTGGGGGATATGCGGTATCCACTCCGGGCCGAGAATGGTCGTGGCCAAGGCAATGAACGCTGGATATTTCTGGCCGGGCATGCATCAGAGTGCTGTTAGTGAATTGCAAGCATGTGAAGACTGCCAGCGGCATGCTCCCATTAGTCACCGAGCAAAAAACCACCTCGTCCCTGTAACTTCGGCATGGCCGTTTCAGAAATGGGGGATTGACATCGTTGGTCCTTTCCCTGTTTCCACCGGAGGAGTGAGGTTCTTATTGGTAGCCATTGATTACTTCACAAAATGGATCGAGGCCAAACCTCTCCGGACTATTACCGGGGAACAAGTACTGAGGTTTGTTTGGGAAAACATAGTGTGCCGATACGGAATGCCACTCTGCATCGTCAGTGACAACGGAAAGCAGTTCGCGGAGAAACCGTTCAAAACTTGGTGTGAAAGGATGCACATCGAGCAAAACTTTGCTTTGGTTGCCCATCCTCAAGATAATGGACAAGTAGAAAGAGCCAACCGAAGCATCGTGGATGGCATAAAGAAGCGTCTGGGGAAGGAGGGAGTCTCCTGGGCAGACGAGCTACCGCACGTTCTATGGGTACTTAGGACGATGCCGAAAACAAGTACAAGAGAAACTCCCTTTAGTTTAACGTACGGCACGGAGGCGGTCATTCCTGCCGAAGTTGGTATCCCTACCCCACGTATGCTCCAAAGCCAAGGCGACAATGAGCAACAACTCCGTTTGAACCTCGACTTGATCGAAGAAATAAGAGAACTCGTGGCCATCCGAGAAGCGAAATACAAAAAAGAGTTGGAAAAGCACTATAACTTGAAAGTCAAGGAGGTCCGGTTCCAAGAAGGAGAGTACGTTATGCGGAGAAATGACGCAAGCCTAGCCGAAGGAACGGGGAAGATGTCTTCGAAGTGGGAGGGGCCCTACCAAATTAAAACTGCTGGAAAGAATGGTGCTTACACACTCATGAAGATGGATGGAACTCCCGTTCCTCGTACTTGGAACGGGATGCACCTAAAACGATGTTTCCTTTGAAAATTTTAAAATATTTCAAAATAAATATGTAATGCAAAGGCCACGGCCTGCATCGTTTCTTACTTTCCTTGTAATGCGGAGGGTGTTGCCCGCACAACTATTTTATATTTCCAAGAACTGCGGAGGGTTTTACCCGCAGATTATTTTAATGTTTTTACCAAGTATGTATTAAACGGAGAATATACTCCGGACTAATTAAATAGAGTGCTAAAAATTTTTTATCATTAACAAAGTTGCAACGCGTAAGTTATCATCGGCCGAATCAGGGATACTAACCCTAAAAGGCAAGAAAGAACTGGCATTGTTCGTATTCTTTCTTTCATCTAAAATTATCCTAAAGGTAAAACAAATCGGATCCGTACATTAAAAAGAACGTTCTTAAAAAGAAAATGTAGGCATAAAAAGCATGGACGCATGCAAAACAAAGTGACTACATAAAAAATAACCGGATCAATATAACCGGAAGTCATGCAAAGCCATTTACATATTAAGGGATAATTGTCACATACACAAAGAACGGTAAAAACATCATCACATTCGTTCCGAATCAAAATAAGGTGCATATCCCAAGTTGCCGGATATGTCTACCTTCTAAAAAGATAGTTAAACAAACTAAGAAACTTTCCAAGGTGCATACCCCAAGAAACTGGGCATGTCCACCTCATTCTTTTGAAGATTCTCCACTCGCAAAAAAGAGAGCATCCTTGATCTTGGAAAGCGGTTCATTCACCATCTTCGGAAGATCTTCTATCACTCGAAAAATGAGAGAATCAAAGCAAGCAACCACTGCATTCAACTCCTCTCCAGCATTACGGTTCAGAAGTGGAACTTCGGCGTACGGACTCTTTTTCTTCAAAGCATGGATATAGCCGTTTTGAAGACCCGAGTTGACACCCACGGCACTCATCGCATTATTAACGGCGACAACATCAGCAGTCATTTCCGAACCTTTATGAATGTTCCTGGCAAGAAGTTTTACTCCTTCCGAAAGTAGCCAAGTCTTGGTTGCCTGAAGGTCCTCCACCTTAGCCTTTAAAGAAGCATTCTCCACCTTGACCCCTTCTTCATGCCCTTTCATCTCTTCAATCTGAGCCTTTAAATCGGCCTCTCCTGTTTTTAGTGCATCTCGCTCTGACCATAGTGTTAGAAAGGGATAACCAAATGAAAGGAACTAGATCAAGTAAGGTACGTACCAGCCATCATATTCGCATAAGCCAGACGAGCGTTTGTGAAAGACTCTTCCATCTTCGCCAAAACCGCCTTATGCTCTTCATCCTTCTTCTTCAAAGATTCGGAGAATTTTTTTAATTCAGCCGATATTCTGTCCCGGTCTTCAGCCGTAGAGGCAGCAGCCGCTTGGGACGACTGATTCTGGGTAGTCAAGGATTTAATCTTCTCCTGCTGGATCTGAAGATCTTGGGTAAGCTGGGCAATCTTTTTCTCAGCATCTGGAGTCCTCTGAATCTTGCGTTTCAAAGAAAGGGTCTCTTTCTCCAAGTTTTCCCTCACCGACTCCGCTTCAACCCATCTTCGGTAAAGCTCCGTCACAAAGATATTGGATTGAGCTTGATTGGATAGAACCATGGCACCCAGATCTTGGTTTTTCATTTTTCGGCTCCTAGCATGATCCAGTGGAGTGCTGATATTGAAAAGAAGAGTTCTTGTAACAAGCTCATCCATCACCGAATCTTTATTTCGGATATCCCAATCCGGAAGGAACTTCTCATCAGCTATTGCAGGGTCAATCTCCATATCATCCGAGAACACATCTGCATATCGAAAAAAGGACATCAACTCAGGTCTGAACCAGGATGAAGGAAGAGAGGACACTTGGTCTTCCTCATCATCAATAAAACAGTCCGGACCTAAAGATGAGTCCAAAATAGTACCTGAAAAAGTCACCGCCTTCGGTTCATCGTGAGTTTTTCCATCTCCCTTACTCGTAGTTTCTGGGTTCTCCATCTCCATACTTTCCACTTCGTTAACAGGAAGAAAGCCGCCAGAAAAGGTGGGAGTTGGTGCAGATCGAGCTCGTGCGGCTTCTTCCCTAGAAAATTTACCAGCAGTAAGGTACTCATCCAACTCGACCATCACATCACTACCAGAGTGGGAAGAACCTTTTTTATTTTTCTTCGACCTCGGCATAGGGAGAGGATCGGATGCACGAATTTGTAAAGGTTCATTCTTCCTTTTGCGAACTGGACCTTTCTGATCAGCATCAGGCATGGCACCTTTACTCTTCAAAGAAATAGAAGAAGGACGATATTGTAGGGCTTCATCCAAACTGCGTATCTCCGAATCATCGTCCACATCATCTAAAATAGACTTCTTTCCAGCTGGAGATCCGGAAGAACCAGCCGCACCTTTTGTGGGTGTCGGAATAGAAGAAGTAGCTTCAGCAGCAGATGGTTCGGATGCATCTTGGGTAACTAGGGGACGAATCTCTTGGGCTGCATAAGCCACTTGCTTCATAAAAGGAACCTCACCTTCGCCATGATCGTCAAAATCCAAGTCGAGAACGTCAAAACTTGGAACCTTCAGAGCATCCCTGAGAGACATTTCAACTCCTGCATTTTCAGAATAAAGACAAGTTAGCAAAATAGGGGAAGAAAAAGCGCCGAAGGGGGAGGTAAAGGGCCGGAAACTTACGTCCTCGCTTCATACGAATGACCGGCCAATCCCTATCCCCTTGGCCCCAAGAAAAACAGACGCGACCCAACAAAAGAAAATGCTCAGGAATGGGACGGATCGGGTCCTCGCTTCATACGAATGACCGGCCAATCCCTATCCCCTTGGCCCCAAGAAAAACAGACGCGACCCAACAAAAGAAAATGCTCAGGAATGGGACGGATCGGGGATCTATGATCAATCAAGGCACGAGCTAGTTCTTTATTAAAAACAAAATCATCTCCCAGGTCGAAGGACATAGTCTGGTCCTTGAACCTCCACACCATATCCTCCGGAAGACAACGGCCGTCTAGCTAGAAAAAATTGTCTTTTCAATTTTCTAAACTAGACCGTTCCTCTCCGGAGGGGGGGAGGAATACCCTTTCGGTGAGTAAAAGTATACCAGTCCCCGGCAGAGATAAACTCGTAAAAATACCGGAAGACGTTTAAGTCCGGCCTCTGATTCTGGGCCCTACAAGAAATTTCAAAGTGGCTCACTCGGCTAAGACCAAACGGGTTAACTTGACAGATATGAACCCTAAAAAATTGAAGAACCCTAATTAAAAATCGAGAAAACGGAACCCTGTAATTCACAAAGTTACAAACACGGGTATAAAAAGGAAACTTCCCCTGACAGAAGGGATAAATAGTTTCGTCTTTTGAAGGAAGGACTGGATGAAGATCCAGAGGGATCCTATATTCTCGAACAAACTTATCCAACTGCCGTTGGGTAAGAATGCTCACACTCTCCGACAAATTATCTTTACCCGGAGCCATACTACAGAAAGGAAAAAGAACGCACCTTTCTTAAAAGAAGAAGAAGATAAGAAAGCAAAGAAGATAACAGTTGAGAGAAGAAAAAGAGAGAGAAAAAGGTAAAAATGAAATGGTGAAACCAGTTTTTATAAGGAAAAGTAAGTCGGTTAAGGGCAGTCAAATCAAACCGTCGCTTCAGCTGACGCTCACGATTCCCAACACCGGGTTTCATAACCGTCACGCGTAGGTGACTGACAGCCAAACCACCTATCTCACCCACGCCACGTCAGCGCCATTCCAAGAAAAATGACACGTAGTCCGGTTCAAACTCCCCACTCCAGCAACAGTTTATCAAGTTCAATAAATAAGACTTAATAAACTGGGGGACTTGAAGATACATGTCCGAGTCCGGACATAGTCATTAGGGACGAACCGAACCACGCCTAGACGGACATCTTGAAGATGTCCGTTCCCTCATCGCCGGGGACGAACACCCGTTCAAGTGCGTCCAGCCGAATGACGTCATGCCAGTTGACTACTATTAATATCCCATCAAGTACAAGGCCAAGTACGATTTTTGAACTTTCGTCCTTATTTTCTCTCTCTATTTTCTCTCTCTACCAATACTTATCCTCACGCCGGATGGTGGTCGCAGAGGGGCCCTCCCATCTCTGCGGCGAGCCTAACGGTTTACTGTTTTGCAGGACAAGTCTCCAAGCTCTACACAAGGTCCATACCCTCGTTTACAGGCTCCGGCCTAGAATCGATTCTTTGGATCTTCAGTGGTCATTGATGGTGATGATGAAAAGGACACTACTTAGAACTTACCGTTTGGGAATTGCGTTGCCTTTTTTATATTTGGATGCCTGAGAGTGATTAGTTTTTTTGTGGGTGGTGTTACGGGCAATGGCAAGGTGCTGTTATAGTGGTGGTGGTGGCATGGTGGTGTGGAGGGGGAACAGTGGTAGGTACAGACAGAGAAGAAGAAATAGAGAAAAAGGGGAGAGGGGGGTGGTAGGTGGGTCATACTTTCTTTTAATATTATATAACTAATTAAATAGGTAATTAATAATTTTTTTATTAGTAAGGGTATTTTAGTCATTTAACATCCACTTAACATCAAAAACTAACCTCCATCCACGTTAGGGACTATTCGAGAACGAATTTGCAAAAGTTGGGGACTATAGTTGTAATTTTAAAAAGTTAGGGACTAAAGGTGAAAAATAGGCAAACCATAGGGACTATCCGAGCACTTTTCTCTGTTTATTAAGTTTCCATCTCGTGTATATATATATATATATATATATATATATATATATATATATATATATTCCTTGTATTTTATTGTAAACACACACTATGAATAATATAAAGATCTTTCTCCTTACATTTCTTTCTTATATTGTTTAGTTATTAGGCTTGTTGTTTCACAACACGTTATTAACACGAAAGTGCTCTCTTCACAAAGCTTTATCCTTTTATTTCAACGAGTTTAGCTCGACAAGTTGATCCATGGCAAATAGTAGCTTCACAAAATCCAATAATCATTGGGAATATGTGGCCGACTGATGAGCTTCGTTTCTACAAAAGGTAATTAAATCATACTCGTTAAACTTAGTTTCTACAAAAGGTAATTAAATCATACTTGGTTAATTTTTGAAACTTAATTATTGGAGTAAATATTTGGGAGATAATTGTTAAAGTCATGGTATGATTTCGAATAGGCATTTTTTTGAATAAGATAAAAAAACTCATATTTTAATACCACTAGTTGTAAACAACTATATTATTCCTATCAGTAATTTTAAGAAACAAACTCATGTGACTTGTTATTGGAACACAATTAAACTAATTTCAATAAATCTTACACATCAAAAGATGATCGGGGTTATTGTTAGTATTTTCTCACATCAAACTATTTTAGTAGGATCCATAAATTATTATTATTATCACTTAATAATATTTTGATAATATAATATTTGTAGTGTCACCTCTCTGTGAATTAAAGATTTTTATGAATCTAATTTAATGGAATTGGTTTAAGAAAGTTATTCATCATAAATTTATTTTTATCGGTGTTATTTACTAGATTTTTTAACCGATATAAACTATTAAATTGATATATTGTATATCAATTTTGATTTTTAAATTGTAACAAATTTATTAATGAGGAGAAATTTTTGGTTCTATTTTTCCTAGGCTGAATTATTGTTAGTATTTCTTTATTAAAACAACAAAACATTAAATAAAATAATAAGAGATATTTAGATATTTGAGGCAAAGGGCATGAAAATAATTTATTTATAGGATAAGATTTAGTTTGTATTGAGTAATCACTAATATATTTTAATATATAGAAAAGGCTATTTATTTTGAATATCCTTCATGATTTATTTTGAACCCAAATTCATGTTTATTTTGATTCTAAATATTATTTATTTAATGGACATATGAACTATTTCAGAAAGAAGAGGATAAACTTTCACTAAATATTATTCTCTCATATAATATCAAATAAATGTTATAGTTTATTAAATTAAACCACAAAAATTATGTTTAAGTGATAATTACAATCGGTTATAATTTGTGTTGTTTTGATATTTATTGTATTGATATGCTATATGGTTGTCTGCATTTAAATATGTTGTCAGGATTGTGATAATAATTGCATATTAATGGAATTGGTTTAAGAAAGTTATTCATCGTAAATTTATTTTTATCGGTGTTATTTACTAGATTTTTTAACCGATATAAACTATT
Source organism: Helianthus tuberosus (assembly GCA_030545235.1). Classification (NCBI taxonomy): domain Eukaryota; kingdom Viridiplantae; phylum Streptophyta; class Magnoliopsida; order Asterales; family Asteraceae; genus Helianthus; species Helianthus tuberosus. The sequence continues at coordinate 75,223,899 of CM060384.1, read as the reverse complement.
AAATTGATATATTGTATATCATTTTTGATTTTTAAATTGTAACAAATTTATTAATGAGGAGAAATTTTTGGTTCTATTTTTCCTAGGCTGAATTATTGTTAGTATTTCTTTATTAAAACAACAAAACATTAAATAAAATAATAAGAGATATTTAGATATTTGAGGCAAAGGGCATGAAAATAATTTATTTATAGGATAAGATTTAGTTTGTATTGAGTAATCACTAATATATTTTAATATATAGAAAAGGCTATTTATTTTGAATATCCTTCATGATTTATTTTGAACCCAAATTCATGTTTATTTTGAATCTAAATATTATTTATTTAATGGACATATGAACTATTTCAGAAAGAAGAGGATAAACTTTCACTAAATATTATTCTCTCACATAATATCAAATAAATGTTATAGTTTATTAAATTAAACCAAAAAAATTATGTTTAAGTGATAATTACAATCGGTTATAATTTGTGTTGTTTTGATATTTATTGTATTGATATGCTATATGGTTGTCTGCATTTAAATATGTTGTCAGGATTGTGATAATAATTGCATATATAAATCAACTATATTTGTTCAACACATGAAAATTTATTCATTTAGTTTACTTTTTATGACTTTGTTATATTAAATAAATTAAAGGTGATTATTTAATTTAAAAAGAGGGTTATAGATATAATTTGTGTTGTTTTGATATTTATTATATTGATATGATATATGCTTGTCTGCATTTAAATGTGTGGTCAGGATTGTGATAATAATTGCATATATAAATCAACTATATTTGTTCAACACACGAAAATTTATTCATTTAGTTTGCTTTCTATGACTTTGTTATATTAAATAAATTAAGGGTGATTATTTAATTTAAAAAGAGGGTTATAGACCGTTGAGTAGTTATTTTTGTGATTGATTATATCGTGATAAGTTATTACACATATTATATATGCGTTTACGTATTAGTGATGAAAATGTTTCTTATTTCATAAACGCCTAAATACTTATTCTAACTCGTATTTACGTGGTGACATGTTATAACCTCATGTCGTGTACGATTTGATGCTATGGATACCTTATATTCTATATGCTATCATTTCTTTACATGGTATCGGATAGAATGATTAAACCAAAGTTGTGGTTTATTGTCACTCCCATAAAAGAGTAGAAAATATGCTTCTATTTGACACCCAAAGTGTCATACTCCCCGATTCTCATTATCAAGTTATAAAAGGTCATAAAATGTTAGGCCGATAAATCTTATGCGACTCTGAGATTTAATTACTTCTCAATTGGTGTTAAGCAAAGAGAAGATTATTTACAAGGAAAAACCAGTGATTTTTTTTTCATTTGTCATACTTGAGACATATGCTCCTGTAATAACAAAATCATTAAGAGAGTTATGAAAAGTTTGAAATTATTTTATACTCGCGTGACCGAGTAAAGAATGAAAAGCTATGAAGCTTGTTCTGGTTCTACTTCATTCCTTGAATTGAATGTGATAATATATTGATCGTTGTAAAGGTAGTACTCATGGATATCATTGAGAAAAATGTGATGATGAAATCGACGACAAGAATTGTAATGATGATCATGTAAATAATGAGATTAACCACCAGCAGTGGTAAAAGAAGGGAGCAATAATATGAGAATGATATGTGGAAATGATGATGGTGATATAACATGATAGTTTCAAATGATATACATAATTATCCCGTGTCTTACGTCTTGTACTAGCATAAGTGCAAGTAATACATATACGATCATAAACTAGAAGTTTATAGATCATAATTATTTAACTAATTGGCAATATTTTCTCTTAAGGGAAATTCATTATTTACCAACCAAAGTAGGGTGAGAATCCCTAAAATATTTTGGAAATGATTAAAGGATATGCATATCCCAACATGATACCATTAGTGTTTTGAATCGATGCATCATTTAAATGGTTATCAAATCCACAACCTAAAGTTTGTGTGATTGTGGCTTAGCTAATTTGATAGCAAGCATATTAATCCAGATTGGTATATTTATTTTGGTAATAACGGTGAATTCAATTCCCAAGTTATTTGTAACGGCCCGAAATCCGAATCTTTATATTCGCTAGCATGTTTTCCATGTTATAGCAGGAAATAAAAATAACTAGGCTATTTAACCTAGTTATTTACTTATTTAAACAAGTAAGGATAGATTTTTAACCTTACAATACAATTTCCATACTAGAGGGACCAAAGTTGTACAAATTGAAAGAGTTTATATAAAAATAAAACAAAAACCCAAACACACACACTGGTGTGTGTTGGGTCGACAGAAACAAGAGAGGGAGAAGGGAAACCCTCTAACATAACAAAATCAGTAAGATTAAAAGGGAATTGAAGCTTGTTTGTATGCATGGATCGAGATATATGATCATCTAAGTGTTCTTATCACCAAGTAGGTTAAAGTTTATGTTTTGGTGAATGTTGATGAAGTGGGTTATGTGCAATCCGTAAATGTTTTATGAAATTGAACATGAATGTTAGATAATATCAATTGTAGAAGTTGTATTGCACTTAGTTTTGATCATATTGATGATTTGTGGTAAAAACCCACTTGTGATTGTAGAATGGTGAAGATCTTAAATTGTGATTTTGTTGATGCATAAGATATTACATGGTAGTTTTGATAGTTATACATGATGTAGAAGTAACGACAATGTGATTTGTTTGAATGTAATGGTTCATGAGATGAAATTGGGAAGAACATGCTTAAGTCACTTGTACATTACACTTAGAAAGTGGTATGCACACCAAGTGTTTGATGAAATTCTTAGGTGAAAATGATAAGTGGAATTGTATGAAAATAGCAAATATAGTGGGTGAAAATGATAATTGTCACTCCCTCAAATTCCACATGCGGAGTATTACCGCTAGGTGTGTGACTGACCAGGATCATGCCACCAATCATATTGAACAATTAATTTAAGTAAATAAAATCCGTCACCATCAATACTATTAGTGTCTAAGTAGTTAACAGATCAAAACAAAGGTTAAGTATCAACGGAAGCATAAAGTTTAAAACCCAAATAAAGTTAAAGTTCATAATGTTTTATAAGAACCCAACAACGGTTCTTCGCCACAACGACCCTTCCACCGAGCAAGCTCCAGCGAAATACCTAACGACCTGCAAGGCATGTAGTAGCGTATCAACATATAGTTGGCGAGTTCACAGTTTATCAGTGTTGTTCCAAAAACGTAAGTTGTTAAATTACTATGTTTTATAAAACACGTCATGGGGAGCTACCCCATCGTTTTAAGCTATTAAACTCGTGCCATACTGAAACTAACTGTAGTCATTTTTTTGTGCCCCACGTCAATGTCTATCGTCATTGACTAGTTTCCTAGGCGCAATAGTTCACTCCCATCCTCTGCGGCACGATGTGAGGTTTGTTAGACCTAATAGCGCTACTAACTAATACCCCGTTCGCCATGGCCCCAGAAATTAATCGGTATAAAATGTGTAGGGAGTTTCAGATAGAGTTCCGTTTAGTCCGCTTAAGACATGCAGTATAATAGTAATTTAATCGTATTCCATCCCCAGGAATACTAGGCAATCCCAAACTAGGGAAAGTGTTGTTCGTTCCGTTCCCAACCACCGGGAATACATACTTTTAGTAAAATGTGTGAACTCACCTTGGTTTAGCTTGGCAGATTATATCACTTGAGCTAATGTGGTCAACCACGTCCTAGTATGGTTACCATACAAGTTAGGTTCGTATTTATATAATTCACATATTGTTCGAAACGTATTTAACACGTTGCACACAAACAATGATCATCACGAAACATGTATAACATAACAGTCAAACATGGGTCCACATTGAACGCCCAAAGTGTATGACATAAGTGTTCGGCCCAACTGGAGGGGCCCGGGATGGGTATGCGACCTCCACCCGAGTGTGCGACTTTCTTAAAGGTGTACGGTTGGCCCACTCAGTTCAATCCAATGTTCTAAAGTTAGTGTGTGACCCAACGAGTGTGCGGCTCTCTTTGCGTGTGGCCCAAATTTCTGTGTATGGCCCAAAATCAGTTGAGTGTGTGGCCCAAGACTCTAAACAGTTCAACGTAAATGTGCGGTCCACTATGATGTGCGACACTCATGAAAGTGTGCGGCCTCACCATAGTGTGCGGTCATGCTTTATAGGATTGTACAAGGTGCATTTCAATTGTGTACCATATGGGGGTGTGCGGTTAACCACTGTGCGACCATGCTTTACCAAACTGTACGTTGTGCATAAGGGGTGTATCATATCATGGTGTGCGACATACATGTGTGCAGGTTCAGTTATGTTTTTGCCGTAAATTATGGCCCATCCGTTAATCATCATATCTCACACAATCATACAACCAAAAGTATTCTTTTACATTAATTTACATGAATCCTAATCACCATTTAATCATTAAGGGAAATTAACAACATAATTAACAAGAATTTACATTACCCAATTATTCCTATCAGATCAAATTGTGAAACTTTTCAATTATCATTCTTCTTTATGCAAACCCTAATTGCAGCCGTTACAACAAACCAATGTAATCCATAACATGTTCTCTGATTCGCATCATCAAAATCATAAATGACATTAACAGCGATTAACATCACTAATCAAGTTCATGCATATCATCCCCTCAAATCTGTAAATCCGTTACAACAAACCAATGTAATCCATAACATGTTCTCTGCTTCACATCATCAAAATCATAAATGACATTAACATCATTAATCAAGTTCATGCATGTCATCCCCTCAAATCCGTAAATCCCTTTCCCCACAAACATCGAAATCTTTTATCATGCAACCCTAGTTTGTTGGTTAATCATCATGGACAGATTCATATGATACAACCCGATTCACTAGGTATTAAACGTTTGATTTAAATCATATTCAATCCTTTTGTTTATCAAAACCCTAGATCATAAACATTCTTCATACATCATCATGCAACAACACAATTTTATCTAACAAGAACCTCGCATCAAAAAGGGATAACATACTAACCGAGAAGATGTGAAACAAGGAGATGCTAGAACAAAAAGGATAAGTCTTCGAGAGAGGGAGAGGAAGGGCTTCCATCGAGTCGTGGGGAGGAAGGAAAAAGCTAGGGTTTGATATTATGTGTTTGCAACATTATGGGAAACCCACACACAAACTCGTGTGTGTATGTGTACAGGGAACGAGTCGTGCTCAGCTTTTGGGCTTTGTTTGGGCTGAGAACAAATCAACAAAAAACAAGGGAGTGTGCGGCCCGGTTGTAGTGTGTGACCAAGTTTAACTGGTTCAAATAATGTCTACTAAACTCACAAACATTCGATAATAATCAATCAAGTATAATCAACACATTCACCATTCCATAAAACGTACACGTAATTACAACGTAAGGCAAAGCATGAAAGGAACAAATACATAGAAAAAGACTTTGAAAATATGAGTTGTCACAATAATAAGAAATTTGATGATACATGTATATGTGCGTGTATATGTAACTAGGTGATTACATGGTTATATGAATTCCACTATACGGGTATGAAATGTTTATAGTCACATTAGTATGGTCGACTATATCGATGCAGACGTATGTTCCCAAGTCATAAGTTTGTATAGTTGACCATTGACCTTATGAAGATATTAACGAGTAAGAGAATAGTATGATTAGAAGTATTAATATGATTGTAAGACTAGGAAGATCGAGTGATGCATGATGGGTCATTATATGTTATACTTGATGGTATGTTAAATTGTGTAAATTGGAATGATGCATTGTTAAATATATGCCTTATGGTTGTAAGAATTGACTATTGAAAGTTAAATACGAGATGTGAGTTAAATATGATTTGATGATATGTAATATCTCGTATGCTAACAAGAATATGATTGTGATGACATGAGTGTAGATGGATCATGTCAAGATGGATGGAGGCATGAAAGGTTAATGGGTCAAAAGGTGGCAAGGTAACGGATGCAAATACGAACGCTAAGGTAAGTGATTTCCAGACTTACTTCTTATTTTATAAATGAAGTTCGATATGTTGCACGTAGGAAATCATGTAAGAAATTATGAGTAAGGGTAAGTACCAAAGTAAGTTCTTACACTTACAAATACTAGTAGTTTACAATGTTTAAGCTTATAAATTTGTATTATGTTAAATGAAAGTTCATGGAAGTTCGATTTGTACAAGGTTTGAATTCTTTGTTGGGTTATACCGACATGGTGACATAAACGTCTAGGCTATGACAATTCATCTGGGTTATGTCTCGGTCACGACTGATAACCCAGATGACCAGGTGACTCATTTGGGTTATGCCTGGTAACCCAGATGACCAGGTAACTTGTCTGTGTTATGCCTAAAAAATTAACTGATAACCCAAACATAGATTTAACAAGTCTGGGTTACAAAACTTGACCATACTAAATGGATTATTATTATCACGTTCGACGAAAGGAAACTTTATTATTGTACGGATGAATGAATATGATAATCGAATATAAATAAGTTAATCAAGATTTGTATGTGTGTTATATGTATGATGTGACACCCGGCTATTTAGGCTGTACCGTACAAATGTAACACGTGTCATGAATAAATAAAAAAGGTTGTATTTGACTGATTTTGATATTTATTTGTGATATTTAATGTGTTGGTGAATCCAAACGTTGAAAAAAAAATTATGTTGGCAACGATAAGATAAACGCTTATCGCGTAACGAATAAAATGCGAAACGAACGTCGGTGACCACCTGATCAGTGTTAGAATCCTAAAAATAGTCTGTTATGATTAGAATAGTAATTTTAATCATAATCGTGAGGAAAAATAAATTAAAACGCTAAGAAACTCTATTTTTCGAGTTTGAGCGCGTATCGCGCGATACTGCTCGTATTTGAAAAAATACTGTCAACGCAGCTGGTCTAGGCAACAATTTAGTGTGATTATTTTTATAGAATGATAAAAATAATTTAAAATGAACTAAAACGGAATTAAAACGCTAGATAAAATACCCGGTATCCAGTAAAATACCAGTTTTTGGTCTAAATAATATATATATGTATATATATGGATATGTGTGTGTAGACATGAGAGAGAGGGACCAAATGGCGGCCTCATGGCAGCCCACCTCCTTTCTGTAGAAATTCAGTAGAAATCAGTATTGTAAGTTACATGCAATATGAAAAAGTGTTGTTGGTAGAATTCGAAGTGCACATAATTTATACATTTATTTACAGTGAACTTCGCACTCACGTGGGTTTTAAAATTTATAAAAATGGTTTATACCTTAACATTAAAACACACACAACAAAGGACAAGTGTATCCCGTCATATATGCAATAAAGTATTGGTAAGAGCCAGATATCGATCCATGGAACACGGGCGTTATTAAGTACTAAATCTTTGTTATTATATTACCGGATAAAAGGATAAGTGAATGGTTGTTTAACTAAGTTATCTAAATTATATCTAAAACATAAATATACTATTATCTTGTTTCACAAACAACCTAAACATGTTATCTATCACATATATCACAAAAGCACTTAATCAATCTTCCAATTTTGAGACAGTTAGTTATCCGCTAGGAGTTTTCTAACATGATGATTCTTCGGAAGTTAACGCGATAAACACACGTTAACCACCTAAAATCATTCTTTAGTGAGCTATTGATATTCATTCATTTGAACCTTTAAAGATAGATTAGTCATCCGCTAGGAGTTTTCTAACCTCACTTATCAAAGAAAGCAATACCGATGGTCACAATACAACCACGAGGATAAGCATTTAAGTAGATCATATAACAACATAATTCACCTTTACAGGTCTTGAACATAAATCTACCATGTCAGCAATTTCAGACCAAAACTACTAAACAAGGATCATAAACTGCATGCAAGAACATGTAATCAACACCATATAATTCGTTAGAACCCTTACGTGCAAGAAAGTATTCCTAATCAAAATAAGATATATCTTAGACAAAACCAATACTCCTCTCGAGTCTCATGGTTTAAACAAGTTTACAAACAAGTGATTAATCAAGAAATAGTTACCATCCCACTAACCACAGATTCATTATCCAAGATAATCAAACATAATCAGGAACTCAACATCAATGAAACGTTCGTTATATAATCATGAAGATTCAAACATGAAGAAGTACTAAAGTTTCATACAAACAAGATTACAACATAAAGATTATTCGAGAAACAAGTTTATAACTACTATTACATAATACTACATTAAACATAAACTAACATCAGCTCATAACTTGCAAAATGATCAGAATACATATTCAAGAACAAGGAATCGAACCATAAACAAGCAAGGAATTGATGGGTTGGATCGGTTATGCTTCCACTCGATCTTAAGGCTTCAAATGGGTCTGATCAGGACTGCTTCGTAACCCAGAAATCGCCCAGAAACATGGAGAAAAACCCAACATTTGAACCAGTAGCGAATGGCTGTATTTATTGGAGATTTTCTGATCGGCGCGGTCGTGCCACTGGTCGCACGGTAGGTGTTGTCGGGTGACGTCATTTTGCCTGATTCGAGGTCAGCCAAGTGGACTAGTGGACAAGTTTCCTAGGTCAGCAGATCGGCACGGTTGTGCTGTTGGTCGCACGGTAGTGCGATATCGCCAGAATCTTGATCAGAAATCTTGGTCAGGCCTTGGCACGGTCATGCGGCGGGTCGCACGGTAGTGCGTCCCAGGAAAACATCGGCACTGGCTGTTGCACTGGCAGTGCTTCCGAGATCGGAGGATCAGCACGGTCGTGCCATACCTGGCAGTCATCAGATTTTTGCCCTTTTTATCAGAAATGCATCAGAATTTGTCTGTTTTCATCAGATTTTTATTTTGTGCTCCGTTTAAGACCTGAAAATATAAAAGTACCGAGTTTGGTACCTAAAAGTTGCGGTTTTGGTCAAAAACGCTTAAAACGGAAGTGTTTTGGGGGATAAAAACATGTATAGTTTAACGTATATCAGTTGTTAAACTTAGAATTCAAATGATAATACCTTGGGGTATCATTTAAATCAATAACCATATCAATTCCTACATCTTACACAAGCTAAGCATTCAACTAACGACTAATGGAACCAACGCCAAACGAATATCCGAACGATATCTAAACGTTTTTTTAGTAACTATCTAACATTATTTGGGTCATTTAAGGATAGTTATGATCACTTAACATCTTGAAACAATTGAAACACCTAACATCTAAGCTTTCTAATCATTTTTATATGAAATCTAACACATTGAAACACTTAGAAAAATTCACAACACAAGGACCCCCCCCCCATACATGGGCCGCCCCTAATGTGGGACCCACCCCTCTTGGCCACTTGACTAAATATCTAGATATTTACTTATTCTTGCAAGTGGTTATGTGGTGAATGATTAACAACATGAGAGCTTAGTTATTCTAGACCATTTCATCACAAATTTACACCTTATTTTCACACACAAACTCTCTCATCATCCTTACCATTTTCGGCAAAGAACACCCTTAAACCCACTTCATTTTCAAGCCATTTCTTGATGATCAAGATGCATTATCATGGAACTTAGGAAGATCTAAGGTAACCACAAGTTGAAGCAATCATTTCCATCCATCCAAGAGCTTTCAATCATTAAGATCATCCTTTTCTTTGCTTTTTATCATCATCTAGATCATCCCTAGCCACAAGAGCTAGAAGTGAGCCTTCTAAATCTCTTTTCATACTTGTTTATGTATATATTGTTTAAGAACAAGTGATAACTAAAAGAATCATACAAGAATAAGTTGAAAATACAAAGAATCAAACTAAAAATCATGATATATAAGATTGTTTATGTTGTGATTTAAAGCTTATTACTTGCATATTTGATCTAGTTATGATGAATATCATATGAAAAACTTGTTAGATGATGTTTAAAAACATGATCTAACAAGTGTACATGAAAGTGTTAAAAGGGTTATGTTAAACATAATGTTAAATGGATAATCATAATCTTTGATATTATTAAAGTGTATAAAGTTTTCACTAAAAATCATGCTTTTACAAGATTTATAAAAAGAAATATACAAGATGGGTTTTGTATAAAAGTTTGATAAAACTAGAAGTAAAGTATGATTTTTGTACTAGTAAACATATGTGAAGATCATACCAAAACCCTATATGATTATGAGTTCATCTTGTTAAGTTTATGTTATAAATCTCATGTGCTTTTGATTAAGAATAAGATGAGTAAATTGTTGTTGATTTGAAAGAAAAAGATATGTTTTATTAACATGGCAAAGTTCATATTTCAAATGAACTATGGCCAATTTTTCTTAGAAATCATATGTTATAAAAACTATTATTCTTAACAAAGTCTTTACTAGAATAAAAGATTTGAAAGAATGGTTTTTATAAAAGCAAAACTAGATATAAATATATATTTTTGAGAAAATATATATTTAGTGATCTTAACAACTTGTGTGCTATGCGTTATTTGATTGTATTAGTTATATGTATGAAAGTTAGGAACTTGAATACAATGATACAAATAAACAAAAGACACATTACAACTAAAGTCTTACAAGATTACATATAAATACACCTTAAGAGCAAATTACGGACGATCCGGATATTCGGATACAACTTATGGACAAATCAGACTTACGGACAAATAAACGGACTATATAAGTATTTCGGACTATAATATGTAATATATCAAAGACTTGGTGAACTACGTTTTCTAAACCGAACAAGTAACCATATATATTTTACCAATATACAAAATATATTGCATGGTTTATCCTAAAAGGTATTGTTTTTGAAATGTATAAAGATATATATATATATATATATATATATATATATATATATATATTTCCTAAGATCTAAAATATATTATTTTGGTGAAAGACTAAAATTATATTTTTAGAACTAGTCTTAAAAATAGATTATTTTTAAGATGATTTCTATACCTTTTACCAAGTATAGATTATATATTCTTATGAAATATATCTTAGAATATATAAGTATATATATTCTAAGAATACAAGATCACGTATAATGAACACGCGGATATACGTATTCCTGTACGTACACCTATATACTCACTCACATCACCAACACTTGGTGAAAACACAATTATACAAGTACGATACAACTCACGAGATACAAGAATATATCTATTTGGTAAAATATATATACTAAACAGTTATCAGTTAATACATCTAAGAGACAGTTCAACGAATAACAAATACATACAAGTCTTAACACATATTCAAGATAAAAGACTTGTACATGAGTCATTACAAAGACCGAAGTGTCTAACAAATATAGGACGTTTGTAGGTCGTGACACTATTCAAGACTACCGCAAGTGAGATCACAGTTACTTACAATTCACAGACGTAATTCTGTGAGTTCATGTCCCCTTTTCATTTTAAATGCTTTACAACTTTACAACAATCGGGGAAAATACATGTTCAATAGTATGATAAGTCATGGAATGAAACACCTTAGATCATGTGCGAATAAGGGTTATACAACTAAGCACCATTAATCCAGTTTGGACCTAGGTACAAAGGGTTAGATCTAATGGGTTTTGGCAAGCCCCACTCTTGGTCGTGGACCCATACAGAAGAGTGTGTTTGTGTCCCAGTCGATGGTAGTCGACACAAAATCATCTAGGTTTGGATTGCTTCCTATTTCGTCACACATATTAATGTCCTCGTGAAACATTAATGATCAATGATTTCATTGACGCTTTACATACTGGTTTTCATCTTATACAACTCACATTTTACAGATACATTTTATACAACTCACATTTTACAAAATACATCTTATACAACTAAACTGCATGAACTCGCCAACTTTTGTTGATGTTTTCAACTTAACATGTATTTCAGGGAATTAGTGCACCATGCAGATATTTCAGTCAAGGAAAGCAATTATCAAGACTCTATGCCACCGATTGAAGGGTTTGCCCATTATATACCGCCTCTTTGCGGCGATATAGTGGTCAAAGCCTTAACATTTTAGAACTTGCATTTTGATGTATGAAACTATAACAGTTTATTTTCAGTTGATGGTTTGTAACCAATACGCTTAACTCGTGTTGCGTTCTTTTGAAACAATTATGACAATGGCATTGGAGTATGTTTTTATTCATTTAGTATGTTCACTTATATTGTTATGCAATGAGAACGGATCAGATCACACCTCGCGCTTCCGCTACGAGCGGGTGTGACACCAAAATCCGAATCCTTATATTCGCTAGCATGTTTTCCATGTTATAGCAGGATATAAAAATAAGTAGGCTATTTAACCTAGTTATTTACTTAATTAAACAAGTAAAGATATATTTTTAACCTTACAACTCAATTTCCATACTTGAGGGACCAAAGTTGTACAAACAAAAAGAGTTTATATAAAAATAAAACAAAAACCTGAACACACACTAGTGTGTGTGTTGGTGTCGACATAAACAAGAAAAGGATAAAGGAAACCCTCTAACATAACAAAATTCATAAGATTAAAAGAGAATTGAAGCTTGTTTGTATGCATGGATCGAAATTTATGATCATCTAAGTGTTCTTATCACCAAGTAGGTTAAAGTTCATGTTTTGGTGAATGTTGATGAAGTGGGTTATGTGCAATCCGTAAATGTTTTATGAAATTGAACATGAATGTTGGATAATATCAATTGTAGAAGTTGTATTGTATTTAGTTTTGATCATATTGATGATTTGTGGTAAAATCCACTTGTGATTGTAGAATGGTGAAGATGTTAAATTGTGATTTTGTTGATGCATATGATGTTACATGGTAGTTTTGATAGTTAGACATGATGTAGAAGTAACGACAATGTGATTTGTTTAAATGTAATGGTTCATGAGATGAAATTGGGAAGAACATGCTTAAATCACTTGTACATTATGCTTAGAAAGTGGTTTGCACATCAAGTGTTTGATGAAATACTTAGGTGAAAATGATAAGTGGAATTGTATGCAAATAGCAAATATAATGGGTGAAAATGATAATAAGAAATTTGATGATACATGCATATGTGTATGTATATAGGTGATTACATGGTTATATGTATTCCACTATATGGGTATGAAATGTTTATAGTGCCATTAGTACGATCGACTACATCGATGCGGATGTATGTTCCCAATTCATAAGTTTGTATAGTGACCATTGACATTATGAAGATGTCAACGAGTAGGAGAATAGTATGATTAGAAATCTTATTATGATTGTAAGGCTAGGAGGATCGAGTGATGCATGATGGGTCATTATATGTTATACTTGATGTTATGTTAAATTGTGTAAATTGGTATGATGCATTGTTAAATATATGCCTTGTGCTTGTTAGCATTGACTATTGAAAGTCAAATATGAGATGTGAGTTAAATATGATTTGATGATATGTAATATCTCGTATGCTAACAAGAATGTGATTGCGATGACATGAGAGTATAGGGATCATGTCAAGATGGATGGAGGCATGAAAGGCTAACGGGTCAAAAGGAGGCAAGGTAACAGATGCAAATACGAACGCTAAGGTAAGTGATTTCCGGAATTACTTCTTATTTTATAAATGAAGTTCGATATGTTGCATGTAGGAAATCATGTAAGAAATTATGAGTAAGGGTAAGTACAAAAGAAAGTTCTTACACTTACAAATACTAGTAGTTTACAATGTTTAAGTTTATAAATTTGTATTATGTTAAATGAAAGTACATGGAAGTTCGATTTGTACAAGGTTTGAATTCGTTGTTGATGCCTGCCGTAGCCTACGGCTGGTATACCGACAGGGTGAAATAAGCGTCTGGGCTGTGACAATTCATCTCGGTTATGTCTCGGTCACGACTGATAACCCAGATGACCAGGTGACTCATCTGGGTTATGCCTGATAACCCAGATAACCAGGTAACTTGTCTGGGTTATGCCTAAAAAATTAACTGATAACCCAGACGTAGATTTAACAAGTCTGGGTTACAGAACTTGGCCATACTAAATGGATTATTATTATCACGTTCGTGGAAAGCAAATTTTATTACTGAACGCATGAATGCGTATGATAATGGAATGTAAATAAGTCAATCAAGATTTGTATGTGTCTTGTATGTATGAGACTTATTCATATGGATGTTTGTGACTAGGATATGTTAGTATAATCATATGGGAATGTAAGTAGTATGTAAGAGCTTGTATGTATGTATGCATGTATGAATGTATGTATATATGTACGTAGGTGTGTATGTGTGTGTGAATATACGTATGAATGTACGTACGCACAAAATTGGATTTGTTGTTCATGAAAGAATGGGGCCTGTATATATGTGATGTGTGCAAAATGTAATATATAAATTATATCAATTAAGGCATAAAACTAACCCTTTTTAGTACTAATGTTGGAAAAGTGTGTTTTTGTTTTCCTTTTGAATTTACAGGACCAAATGAGCTTAAACGAACAAAAGGAACAAATATACAGCCAAAACCAACATAAATACAAAGAAAAGGAATAAACGTGACATGCCCGACCCCTCGGCATCATCCCCAAAGCAAAAACAGAGAAACAGAAGCCTGACCACGGGGCCGTGCCCAGCCGAACACGGGGGCATGGTCAGGTTCCTGCAGAAAATACAAACCTGTAGAAGCTTCTACGCCCACCACGGGGGCGTGCCCAGCTCAGCACAGGGCTTGGTCAACACAAAGATACGCATAATCTTACCAAATCTTGATAGTACAGATACGATGCTGACCACAATGTGACAACCGGTGATTTACGGCTCCTAATTACGTGATTAACAGGTGATTAACGTGATAATAAATAGTATTTACAGCACAAATTAACTTAATTAGGCCTTTGGAGTACCTAGGAACGTTTATCCGACTTTACAGTACGCGTATGAAGATTCGCGTGGAATCTGTGGAACATCAAACGACAACGAACTGATACCGTACAAAATACTGACAACGCCGACAAGTATGAATGTTACACGAAAATTTTATGCTTATGAAATTAATTTTGTGAATTTATGGGGCTTCCGTGCGACACAAATGCAAACGTGGACTAAAAACGCGATGGTAGGAAACGCATCGGCAACGAAACGGAAGCGACGGAGACTCCTGTCACCTTCGAAACTTACATTTTACGCTATATTTAGCTCCGTAATAAAATTTTAGTAACTATAGTCGAAACCGGATCGAAAAACGGATTAAAGACGGCAACGATATAATTTTTCGCGATTATTACCGTAATCGACAAACGAGCGCGTCACACGAAAAACGCCACTTTTATACGCCTTTTAATTTTAAAATTTTATTCTTTCGACACTTATGGAGTTTGGGTTGCGATATCGGGTCTCGTAGAAATTACGGGTCACTTAAACTCGGGGATTGAGTTACTCTAAGTATATTATATATATATATATATATATATATATATATATATATATATATATATATATATATATATATATATATCTTAGTGTACCCTATCCCTCATTTGGGAAAACCTCAGACAAACATACATACACACAACCAAACTGCATATTTTGGTTTGCTTGAAGATCTATACAAGATCTACAAGATCTTTACAAGATCTACAAAATCTCTACAAAATCTCTATAAGAGATCTTGTCTCAAAGGATGAAACATCTGACCTGAATGTAATTTGAATACATAAAAGACAATAAAAACCTTCCATCTTTCCCTTACCCTATTAATACACAGAACTTGATCCTCTCCTTCTCATCTACAAATAAACCCACAATACACACACATATTACTCTCACCTCTCTTTGTCTACAAATATATACACACATACAAGACAAACACCTACACTCTCACATCTACATCCTCTCGATGAAGACCAACAGCCAACCAAAGAGACCATCGGCCGGTTGCCGGCGATGGCTTCTCCGATCCGTTGAGCACCCACACCAACTTCACTCGTTCCTCCTTTCTCACCCACACCTATTCACATATCAGAGGCGCCGTCTGCGGTAGCGTGGTTTTCAGCTCCGACCGCTCCTTTTTCCGACGAAACCACACACCCTTTTTCAACACCTGCTACCCCCTTTCTCTCGATGGCGGACCGGCGGCCGGCAACCAGGTGAACCGACGAGGGGGGGGGGGGTAGGAAAGAGAGAGAAAGAGAGATCGAAGAAGAAGGAGCACGCCGGCGACGGCAGTGCAGCGGCGGCTGGACTCGGCAGTGGAGTCACGGCGACGGTGGTGCTCATTGTTTTCCTACTAGGTTCCGGTAAAACCCCCGATTCCCTTTACTTTGTTTTCTTATCTTCTGAAGATTGATGTTTTGTTACTGTGGGTGATGATGTTGATACGAGATTAAAGAATGATGATGCCGATGGTGACGGCGGCAGCCTGCCGGCGCTGGAGCCACCGACGACGGCGGCTATGGTGGATGTGGTTATGATGAAGTTTGGTAGATCGGGTTCACACCAGAGGTTCCTTTCAACAAATTTCGGTTCGGTCAACGGGTCTCGGTTTCGGTCAACGGGTCAGTAGCTCAGTCACACCGGATCAAGTCTGGTCAGACTTGGTCAAAGTTAGATCTGTTGTGGTTCGGGTTCAGGTCAGCGGGTTCGAGTAAGGCTGTCAACAAGATTAGACGGTTCGGTTCGGTTGACTCGGTCAAACCGAGTCAACTTAGTGAGTCAACTCAGTTGACCCGGTCAGCTCGGTCAACCCGTTCGACGTTTCGACACTGAAGATGGTAAAAGTTTAAGTCGCGATTATTTCGTTATTTTATATAATGTTATTGTCACACGTGAAAACGAGCTCTCGAACCGGAAAAATGACTTATTAGATAAAAAGTATTTGGATTATTTATTATCTTGATTATATAAACTGATTATACAAAAATATTGCTGATCTTGTTGAATTTTGAAAAATAACGACACTTCAGTTGTTGGGGCCGTCCAAAACAGAGGAAACTCTGCCCGTTTTTTGAGAAAAACCGTAAAACAAAACGCGTTTTATTATCCAATAAACTATCGGATTCAACTAAAACTTTTAGAAAAAAAAACAATATACAAGTATGTTACTTCTTTCAACGACACTTTACAACTTGCGAAGGCAACGATTCGGAAATTATTTACAACATCAAATAAAGTTACTTTAAAGTTCGAAATTCGACAAATCTGTTATAAAATCAATGTAATGATTTATATTGTTTCAAATGTCGAATAATAATACAACTTCTTTTCATAAGAATAAATATATTGTATATATTTATTTCAATAATCGAACAACACGACGATTGTTTTACTAAAATAAATATAGTTTATATATTTATTTGAAATATTAAACAACACGAATTAGTTTCACAAAAATAAATATGACTTACATATTTATTTTAAAAATCGTACATCACGAATTCTTTTATAATATAGATATAGTTTATCTATTTATTACAGACTTCAAATAACTCGACGATTCTTTTACTAAATAAATATAACTTTTTATATTTATTTCCAACGCCTAAACGTCATATACGCATATTTTGATAATTTTCATACAAGACGCGATATATAATACGAGTTGTTATATAACATTCTTTACGTACACATACGACTTCTCGGAACGACTAACACTATTCTAACGAGATATTTATATTTTTGTATAAATATCTATATATTTGAAATTTCTCAAAAACCAAGTCTTTCAAAGACTTATCAATTGTTAGTCCTTAACGGCGTTAAACGAGCTAACTAGTACAACTTCTTCGCTTCGTTTAAGTTAATAACTTACCATCGAATCGTTCGGTCAATGATTCGGTAGAGCTCGATGACACTAGTTTAGTTACTGCGTTTATTTAGAAACTTATAAGATATTCCGTGTTAGGAATATTGTAGAATGCACGCTAGCGAGTCTCGTCTTGGAAACGACATCACGAAGTCGTAATTAGCTAGCTTTGCACAAGGCAATTCAGGTGAGTTCATAACCCCACCTTTTTATGATTTTGCATTTTTATAAATGTTTTCGGGGTGGAAAGACATGCATGTTTTGTAGAAACATACAAAGTTTTCGATGAACAAAGATTGCATATTTTAGACAAAGCACGGTTTGCAAGAACATACGAGGTTTTTGAATGAACGAAAACTCATATTTCTAAATCATGAACGGATTTCAAGGAACTCAAATGGTTTACGAATGAATCATACTAAATATACCGGTTTTACAAAACAAATGCGTATTATCGAAAAGTGAATGATTTTCATGACTAGGGATGGGATCGTCTAGTTATAATAATGGGACTGGGTTGGTCTGCGTTTGAGGAACGGGACACCCAGAGAGTACATGTTACAAAATGATTACATACAATTACAATTGGTATGGTTAGCTTTGGAAAGTACAGTAGATCATGTGAATGGGTAGGCGCACACTTAAGGCCATCAATCCTCGCTGTAGGACCGAGGGACATGAGTGATAGATCTATTTGGGTGTAGCGAGCCCCACCCATGAGTCCGCGGGTTGGACCATGTGGTGACTATGTCTTACAGCCGGAAGCCCGGTGAAAAGTCTGCTAGGTTTGAGTCTTCCTATACCATGTCACACATATTAATGTATTAGCTACACATTAATCGATCTGTTTCCTTGTTGCTTTCATACCGGGGTTTTACAAATTACATACCATGTTTTATACAAGTTCAAAGCATAGGATTATGCGGGCATGAAGCCAAAGTCAGGGTGGGCATTGACGGTTATACAAACTTTACAAATACAAGAGTTTACAAATACATGGTTTCTACGAACATAATGCGTTACAAATACAAAGTTTCCATATAACTTGACAAGAAAATGATTTTTAAATTTGTTTTCTCAATATATTTCACAAATCGGTTATTCAAAAGATTTATTTTAAATCTTTTCCAAAACAAACTATGAACTCGCTCAACTTTATGTTGATTTTCGCATGTTTCTTTCTCAGGTTACTTTCTCAAATTATGGCACGGTTGGAATAGGAGAATCATTGGAGATTCGAGTACTTAGTGGGCGTTCGTTTTCTAGAAGTCTTAGCTTATTTGCTTCCGCTGTGCAATGAAGATACCGGTCTAGTCACACCATGCTCTAATATTTCGGGGTGTGACACACGGGGCCGTGCCCACTGGACTCGGGGCCGTGTGGGACCCTCTGCTGACACTTGCATTTAATGAAGGAAGAGAAAAGGCTGGCCACGGGGGCATGCCCGCTGGACACCGGGCCATGGCTAGAGCACTGTGCAGCCTATAAATAGGGGTGCTTGGTTCACTTCAAAGGCATCCCTTGGAAAACCACTACTCTCCGACTTTGCCACCACTACAACACCAACACCCACCACCATCATCCATCATCCATCTTTAGAGTGTGTAGTAGTCTCAGGATCCAAGATTGATTGTAAGGGTTCTTGCCAATCAAAGGCCATATTTGGTTAAGCCTCTTACATCACTTGGTGAAGACAAGCTTTTACTGTATTACTTTTGATTTTTAATCTTTCGGCACTTTTTATTTGATTTTGTATTAATGACTTTAATAACTAGTTTCTTATGTTGAAGGTGAATTCTTCCTATCATTTTTTCGTGGTGTCTTGGCGTTACTTTATTGTCTATATAAAGTAAAAGAATGCATCATTCATGTTTTTACGGTCTATATAAAAGCATGTTGACTACCTGTTCGGGGGTTAGGGGAATGGTTTGGTAAGGTTCTTGCCTTGTTCAGTGTATAGATCCTACAAGGACCTGGTTCAAGCTTACTAGGACCTCCTTCAATACCCACTAGTATTGAATGGCGGGTGTCACACCCCGAAAATTATCAGAGCTGGCGTGACTGGACCGGTATCTTCATTGCACAGCGGAAGCAAATAAGCTAAGTCTTCTAGAAATTTGAACGCCCACTAAGTACTCGAATCACCAATGGTTCTCCTATTCCAACCGTGCTTTGTCTTAGAACTGTAACCTGAGAAAGAAACATGCGAAAAGTCAACATAAAGTTGAGCGAGTTCATAGTTTGTTTGTAAAAGATTTCAAATAAATATTTTTGAACAACCAGTTTCTGAAGTATTGTTGAGAAAACGAATTTGAAATCATTTTCTTGTCATGTTATACGAAAACTTTGTATGAAAACATGGTATGTATCTTGTATAATTCAAGTATTTCTGTATGTATCTTGTATAAATCAAGTATTTATGTATGTATCTTGTATAAATCAAGTATTTCTGTATGTATCTTGTTGTTAATGGGTTGCAAGGCCATTAACATGTGACACGACATAGGAAGCAACCAAACCATAGGCATTTTTCTAGTTGTCGATTCACGACTGAGACACAAAAGCACTACTCGGTACTAGTTTTCACCAAGAGTGCGGCTGCCCGGACACCCGTTAGATCTAACCTTTTGTTCTGCGGTCTAAGTATGTACAGGATTAATAGTGCTTATGGTACCCTATTCGTGACATGATTTCTCGTATCATTCCTCAAAACGCATCATACTTGGTACTAGTTATCACCAAGAGTGCTTCTTGTTTTTGTATCCATCATACCATTTATAAACATTGTATTATTTGTAATATGTATTTCACCGCCGAAGTTAAAAACTGAAAACAGTTAAATGAAAAGGGGGAGCATGAACTCACTGGGTTGTCTCGTTTTATGTACGCAGACCAACCTATTCTCAATATTATCACTAGACGATCCCATTTGTTTTGTAAAAACCGGTATATTTAGTATAATCCGTTCGTAAACCAATTGAGTTCCTTGAAATCCATTCGTAACACGATTTAGAAGTATGAGTTTTTGTTCGTTCAAAAACTTTGTATGTTCTTGTAAAACGTGCATGTCTTTCCACCCCGAAAACATTTATAAAAATGTAAAACCGTAAAAAGGTGGGGTTATGAACTCACCTGAATATTTCTGGTGCAAAGCTAGCTATATACGACTTTGTGATGTCGTTTCCAAGACGTGACTCGCTAGCGTGCATCCTACAATATTCCTAACACGGAATATCTTTTAAGTTTCTAATTAAACGTAGCTAAACTATGCGTCATCGAGCTCTACCGAATCGTTAACCGAACGATTCGACGGTAGGTTGTTAATTTAACGAAAAGGACCAAGTTAAACTTTTTCGCCTCGAGAAATCGTTTGTGTAAATAGGAATATTCGTATGAAAGTAATATATAATATCCTTGTATTATATATATTGCGTCTTGTATATATTTTCCATAATATACGTATATGCCGTTTCAGCGTTTTTAATAAATATAAAATGTTATATTTATTTTGCGAAAGTATCATCGAGTTGTCTGAAATAAATATAAAACTATATTTATTTTTATAAAACGAATTCTTGTCGCTTGATATTGGAAATAAATATATATACTATATTTATTTATAAAAGGTTTCGAGTTTGTTTGAAATAAATATAATAATAACTATATTTATTTTGTTGTCGAAATAATTTCCGTATCGTTGTTCTCGTAAGTTGTAAGTTGTTGTCGAAAGTTATACTCTTGTTTTTACTTTTATAAAAAGCGTTTGTAGTTGATCGGCTATATTTTGATATTAAAATGCGAACCGTTTTACGGATTTTTCACGAAAAACGGGCAGAGTTTCCTCTGTTTTTGGATGCCCCCGACAACACGAGTTGTCGTTATTTTATCAAAATTCAATCAAGGTTCGAACAACATTTACGTATAATCAATTTATAATAACGAAATAATAAATCAACGTATGCTTTAACTATCGATTCGTCATTTATTTCGGTTCGAGCTCGAGTTTATGTAGGTAACGAAAACTACATAAAATAACATTATTAACACGTACCGCTTTAAATTTTTACCATCTTCGCGTGTCGATACGTTTGACAGTGCTGACCGGGTCAACTGAGTTGACCGGCTGAGTTGACTTGCTGCGCTGACTGAGTTGACTAGGTTGACCGAGTTGACCGAACCGAGTCACGCACCCGAACCATATGTTGACTGATGCAGACGGAACTACTCGTGTGTTTCTCTTGTGAGCGCGAAACGTAACTTGTGTCATACTTCCCGAACCAAACCAAAACTCGAACCCGGTGCCGACCCGAACACCCACGAGTGACCCGAGATTGAAACCCGGTTCCTGAGCAAGAATATCATTATCAACAGCGATTCTTCAATTCTTTCATTAAAATAAATTCATCACCATTATCATCTCAACAGATTTTCAGAAATAAAAAAAAAAAAGAAATCGGAAAGGGGTTTTACCGGAAAACCCGTCGGAACAGAACCACCACCGCCGCCTCCTTCGTCATCTTCTCTGATGGGGCGCCGGAGAACCACCTCGAACAGCCGTTGTCCACCTACCACTCGTTCCGATCGTCACCATCACCTTCGAACCCCCTAACTGCACAACCATCTGCAGACGGCTCCACTACCGCCGCTGTCCGCCACCGTCGCCGCCGCCACGTGCGGCGGTTATCCTTCCTTCTCTGCTTTCTGTTTCTGGTCTCGTTGTCAGCAGCCATCACCGGTGTTTCACCGGTGACTAGCTGTGTTTCTTGATGCTTCCATCTGAACGAGGTGGAGAATCGGGTGTGGGTGTGGTTTAGAGTGAAGAGAAATGAGGGTTTAGTGGGTGTCTCGCCTGAAAAGCCACGGGCATCGGTACCGTTTCCGGCTCCGGTTCTGGCTCTCGTGCCCAGTAGATCGAGGGGAGGTGGTGTTTAGATCTAGTGGTGTTATCTTGAAAGTTGAAGAAATGGGGGCTCATATATGTGTGGGTGTAACCGAGATAGAGAGGACAGACATTAAGTCTGTGGGTTCTTGTTTGAGTGTATATGTGTTGAGGATGAAAG
Organism: Helianthus tuberosus; assembly: GCA_030545235.1. Lineage (NCBI taxonomy): Eukaryota > Viridiplantae > Streptophyta > Magnoliopsida > Asterales > Asteraceae > Helianthus > Helianthus tuberosus. Next base: position 75,201,048 of record CM060384.1, on the reverse strand, counting down.
GAGATTGGGTGATACACCCCTTATTTATAGAGATAATAGATATCTTTTGTGATATTGTAGAGATCTTGTGGTTTCAATTGTTGAGACAAATCCTTTTTAGAGATTTACTATAGATTTTGCAGAGATTTTATAGAGATTTGAAGAGATTTAATAAGATTTGTAGAGATCTTTAAAGATTTTACAAGATCTAATATATAATGTGCAGGTTTAGGCTTGTGGGTTTTGGGCTTGGGCCCAGGGCTCACAAGCCCATCTCATGTGTAAGTGGCCCGTAATTCCTATGAGACCCGATATCGCAACCCAAACTCCATAAGCATAAAAATATTCGTGTAACATCCATATTTGTCGGTGTCATCAGTATTTCGTACGTTTTCAGTCCGTTGTCATTTGATGTTTCGCAGATTCCACACGAATCTTCATACGCGTACTGTAGAGTCGGATAAGCGTTCCTAGGCACTCCAAAGGCCTAATTAAGTTAATTTGCGTCGTAAACACTATTTAATGTCGCGTAAATCATCTGTTAATTAAGGGCGTAAACTACCGGTTGTCACATTCTCCCCCTGTTAATAAAATTTCGTCCTCTAAATTTAGACTACGTTAACTCCTTTGAGTTATGTTATGCATAAGTAAATACGGATAATGTCAAAGGAAATGAGATATACTTATACAGTCACCAATGTGACCAAGTTAACAGGGGTCCAATAAAAGAGGAATTTCAACCAATAGAATTCCAAGTGGACGTTTACAATATACAAATGAATTCTAGAAATGATAACATCCACTAAATGGAATTTAGAATCAATAAGCCCAAACGAAATATTTTTGCATGAAATGCTTGATCATGATCAGCCCAAGCTGCAAGTTCTACCGACGCCACAAGGTGTCGTAGTGAATAAAACAATTCAATAATAACGGTGATTGAACAAGTATCACCTGTGTTTTGCATCGAATGCTCAATCATAATTAGCCCAAGCTACAAGTTTATACTAACACCACAAGGTGTCAGAATCAACAAACAATTTTATGGAGTCAAATGCCAAACAAGTTTACTACGACTCGAAACAAATGAAGTGCTTGTTAAAAAAATTGGTTTGGATATGATGCTCCCAATACATCATATGATGTTTTGAATTGATTATGTGTAATGGACAGGTTCAAACAATTGAATTTGATTTCGGCGCAAGCCGACAATAAATATATGTATCAACAAGAAAACTTTTGGCATGGCCACAAAGAAATACCATGTATGTAACTTGAAAAGAAAAGAAATTTCAAGAAGATGTATTGACTTGATAACAAGGAAGCCAACAATTTCAATAATGCGGGTCATTCGAATCACAAATCAATAATTAGATTTAGCGAAATAATATTTGAACTTTGATTAGACGCTTATTTGAAACGAAACCACATGCATAACAAACGGTGCATGCGTAACATATGAATTTTCAAGGAATGAAGCAAATGAATATTCGCTATACTGAAAGAAATGATCGTGACACAATGACCATTAAGAGGAGTAGAGATACGAAAATCTACTCAGTAAATGTGAAAGTCGAAATTTTAATAAACGAAATTTAAGGACTTTACCTGGGGTTGCATGTGATAACCGGTTGTTAGGTGACATTATCATGGAATGTCAAAAATAGCGTACTCGTCGTTAATAAGATAGGGGGAATGCGGAGACATACGACTTCTCCTTGGAGTGACTCGTGTCGTTTGCAGGACCGCGTGCCAAACCGCCGCTTCCTGATCGATAGTTTTCGTACTGACATAATTTGTATCGGCGCTGTAATGCTCCATCTTGTCTTCTCAAAGACCGTGCCTCGTAAGTCGTATGTAACATACTTCAACCTCCGTTGATGTATAGTTACGTTTCGTGGAGTTTGCACGCCCGTGCTTTGTTTTGCGTAGGTTACCTGCTTTGTTAACTAAAATAGCAATGACGACATAATAATAGCGTTTGTCCGAGTTAATAAACGTGGTACCTACGTGATGACCTTTAATGAACTTAGACATAAGTTTCCGATGGTCTTAAATGCATGTTTCCTAAACTCTCAGAGTTTTGTGTACTCTATGCGTCTGTTTTGTGTATCATGCGTAAAACACCACTATAGCGTATGTTTGAAAAAAAAAATTTGACTGTTTGTTTTTCGGCAACGGTTGGAGACCATATTCGAGTCTTAGGCGTTCTGTACGTATTTAAAGTCGTGATGGTCTAAGTCCCAGAGAAAAGTGAGGTTAGAGCCTAGGTATCTCTACAGAAACCTAATTCGTTGTAACCTATAGCTCTGATACCAATCTGTAACACCCCAAAAATTATCAGAGCTGGCGTGACTGGACCGGTATCTTCATTGCACAGCGGAAGCAAATAAGCTAAGTCTTCTAGAAATTTGAACGCCCACTATGTACTCGAATCTCCAATGGTTCTCCTATTCCAACCGTGCCTTGTCTTAGAACTGTAACCCGAGAAAGAAACATGCGAAAAATCAACATAAAGTTGAGCGAGTTCATAGTTTGTTTGTAAAAGATTTGAAATAAATCTTTTTGAACAACCAGTTTCTGAAGTGTTGTTGAGAAAACGAATTTAAAATCATTTTCTTGTCATGTTATACTGAAACTTTGTATGAAAACATGGTATGTATCTTGTATAATTCAAGTATTTCTGTATGTATCTTGTATAAATCAAGTATTTATGTATGTATCTTGTATAAATCAAGTATTTCTGTATGTATCTCGTATAAATCAAGTATTTCTGTATGTATCTTGTTGTTAATGGGTTGCAAGGCCATTAACATGTGACACGACATAGGAAGCAACCAAACCATAGGCATTTTTCTAGTTGTCGATTCACGACTGAGACACAAAAGCACTACTTGGTACTAGTTTTCACCAAGAGTGTGGCTGCCCGGACACCCGTTAGATCTAACCTTTTGTTCTGCGGTCTAAGTATGTACACGATTAATGGTGCTTATGGTACCCTATTCGTGACATGATTTCTCGTATCATTCCTCAAAACGCATCATACTTGGTACTAGTTATCACCAAGAGTGCTTCTTGTTTTTGTATCCATCATACCATTTATAAACATTGTAATATTTGTAACATGTATTTCACCCCCGAAGTTAAAAACAGAAAACAGTTAAATGAAAAGGGGGAGCACGAACTCACTGGGTTGTCTCGTTTTACGTACGCAGACCAACCTATTATCAATATTATCACTAGACGATCCCATTTGTTTTCTAAAAACCGATATATTTAGTATAATCCGTTCGTAAACCATTTGAGTTCCTTGAAATCCATTCGTAACACGATTTAGAAGTATGAGTTTTTGTTCGTTCAAAAACTTTGTATGTTCTTGTAAAACGTGCATGTCTTTCCACCCCGAAAACATTTATAAAAATGTAAAACTGTAAAAAGGTGGGGTTATGAACTCACCTGAATATTCCTGGTGCAAAGCTAGCTATATACGACTTCGTGATGTCGTTTCCAAGACGTGACTTGCTAGCGTGCATCCTACAATATTCCTAACACGGAATATCTTTTAAGTTTCTAATTAAACGTAGCTAAACTATGTGTCATCGAGCTCTACCGAATCGTTAACCGAACGATTCGACGGTAGGTTGTTAATTTAACGAAAAGGACTAAGTTAAACTTTTTCGCCTCGAGAAATCGTTTGTGTAAATAGGAATATTCGTACGAAAGTAATATATAATATCCTTGTATTATATATATTGCGTCTTGTATATATTTTCCATAATATACGTATATGCCGTTTCAGCGTTTTTAATAAATATAAAATGTTATATTTATTTTGCGAAAGTATCATCGAGTTGTCTGAAATAAATATAAAACTATATTTATTTTTATAAAACGAATTCGTGTAGCTTGATATTTGAAATAAATATATATACTATATTTATTTATAAAGGATTCGAGTTTGTTTGAAATAAATATAATAATAACTATATTTATTTTGTTGTCGAAATACTTTCCGTATCGTTGTTCACGTAAGTTGTAAGTTGTTGTCGAAAGTTATACTCTTGTTTTTACTTTTAAAAAAAGCGTTTGTAGTTGACCGGCTATATTTTGATATTAAAATGCGAATCGTTTTACGGTTTCAGTCCGTTGTCATTTGATGTTTCACCGATTCCACGCGAATCTTCATACGCGTACTGTAGAGTCGGATAAGCGTTCCTAGGCACTCCAAAGGCCTAATTAAGTTAATTTGCGTCGTAAACACTATTTAATGTCGCGTAAATCATCTGTTAATTAAGGGCGTAAACTACCGGTTGTCACATTCTCCCCTTGTTAATAAAATTTCGTCCTCGAAATTTAGACTACGTTAACTCCTTAGAGTTACGTTATGCATAAGTAAATACGAATAATGTCAAAGGAAAGGAGATATACTTATACAGTCACCCATGTGACCAAGTTAACAGGCGTCCAATAAAAGAGGAATTTCAACCAATAGAATTCCAAGTGGACGTTTACAATATACAAATGAATTCTAGAAATGATAACATCCACTAAATGGAACTTAGAATCAATAAGCCCAAACGAAATAGTTTTGCATGAAACGCTCGATCATGATCAGCCCAAGCTGCAAGTTCTACCGACGCCACAAGGTGTCGTAGTGAATGAAACAATTCAATAATAGCGGTGATTGAACAAGTATCACCTGTGTTTTGCATCGAATGCTCAATCATAATTAGCCCAAGCTACAAGTTTATACTGACACCACAAGGTGTCGGAATCAACAAACAATTTTATGGAGTCAAATGCCAAACAAGTTTACTACGACTCGAAACAAATGAAGTGCTTGTTAAAAAAAATTGCTTTGGATATGATGCTCCCAATACATCATATGATGTTTTGAATTGATTATGTGTAATGGACAGGTTCAAACAATTGAATTTGATTTCGGCGCAAGCCGACAATAAATACATGTATTAACAAGAAAACTTTCGGCATGGCCACAAAGAAATACCATGTATGTAACTTGAAAAGAAAAGAAATTTCAAGAAGATGTGTTGACTTGACAACAAGGAAGCCAACAATTTCAATAATGCGGGTCATTCGAATCACAAATCAATAATTAGATTTAGCGAAATAATATTTGAACTTTGATTAGACGCTTATTTGAAACGAAACCACATGCATAACAAACGGTGTATGCGTAACATATAAATTTTCAAGGAATGAAGCAAATGAATATTCGCTATACTGAAAGAAATGATCGTGACACAATGACCATTAAGAGGAGTAGAGATACGAAAATCTACTCAGTAAATGTGAAAGTCGAAATTTCAATAAAAGAAATTTAAGGACTTTACCTGGGGTTGCATTTGATAACCGGTTGTTAGGTGACATTATCATGGAATGTCGAACATAGCGTACTCGTCGTTAATAAGATAGGGGGAATGCGGAGACATACGAATTCTCCTTGGAGTGACTCGTGTCGTTTGCAGGACAGCGTGCCAAACCGCCGCTTCCTGATCGATAGTTTTCGTACTGACAGAATTTGTATCGGCTGTAATGCTCCATCTTGTCTTCTCAAAGACCGTGCCTCGTAATTCGTATGTAACATACTTCAACCTCCGTTGATGTATAGTTGCGTTTCGTGGAGTTTGCACGCCCGTGCTTTCTTTTGCGTAGATTACCTGCTTGGTTAACTAAAATAGCAATGACGACATAATAATAGCGTTTGTCCGAGTTAATAAAAGTGGTACCTACGTGACGACATTTAATGAACTTAAACATAAGTTTCCGAAGGTCTTAAATGCATGTTTCCTAAACTCTCAGAGTTTTGTGTACTGTATGCGTCTGTTTTGTGTATCATGCGTAAAACACTACTATAGCGTATGTTTGAAAACAAAATTTTGACTGTTTGTTTTTCGGCAACTGTTGGAGACCATATTCGAGTCTTAGGTATTCTGTACGTATTTAAAGTCTTGATGGTCTAAGTCCTAGAGAAAAGTGAGGTTAGAGCCTAGGTATCTCTACAGAAACCTAATTCGCGGTAACCTATAGCTCTGATACCAATCTGTCACACCCCAAAAATTATCAGAGCTGGCGTGACTGGACCGGTATCTTCATTGCACAGCGGAAGCAAATAAGCTAAGTCTTCTAGAAATTTGAACGCCCACTAAGTACTCGAATCTCCAATGGTTCTCCTATTCCAACCGTGCCTTGACTTAGAACTGTAACCCGAGAAAGAAACATGCGAAAAATCAACATAAAGTTGAGCGAGTTCATAGTTTGTTTGTAAAAGATTTGAAATAGATCTTTTTGAACAACCGGTTTCTGAAGTATTGTTGAGAAAACGAATTTAAAATCATTTTCTTGCCATGTTATACGGAAACTTTGTATGAAAACATGGTATGTATCTTGTATAATTCAAGTATTTCTGTATGTATCTTGTATAAATCAAGTATTTCTGTATGTATCTTGTATAAATCAAGTATTTCTGTATGTATCTTGTATAAATCAAGTATTTATGTATGTATCTTGTTGTTAATGGGTTGCAAGGCCATTAACATGTGACACGACATAGGAAGCAACCAAACCATAGGCATTTTTCTAGTTGTCGATTCACGACTGAGACACAAAAACACTACTCGGTACTAGTTTTCACCAAGAGTGTGGCTGCCCGGACACCAGTTAGATCTAACCTTTTGTTCTGCGGTCTAAGTATGTACACGATTAATGGTGCTTATGGTACCCTATTCGTAACATGATTTCTCGTATCATTCCTCAAAACGCATCATACTTGGTACTAGTTATCACCAAGAGTGCTTCTTGTTTTTGTATCCATCATACCATTTATAAACATTGTATTATTTGTAACATGTATTTCACCCCCGAAGTTAAAATCTGAAAACAGTTAAATGAAAAGGGGGAGCATGAACTCACTGGGTTGTCTCGTTTTACGTACGCAGACCAGCCTATTCTCAATATTATCACTAGACGATCCCATTTGTTTTGTAAAAACCGGTATATTTAGTATAATCCGTTCGTAAACCAATTGAGTTCCTTGAAATCCATTCGTAACACGATTTAGAAGTATGAGTTTTTGTTCGTTCAAAAACTTTGTATGTTCTTGTAAAACGTGCATGTCTTTCCACCCCGAAAACATTTATAAAAATGTAAAACCGTAAAAAGGTGGGGTTATGAACTCACCTGAATATTCCTGGTGCAAAGCTAGCTATATACGACTTTGTGATGTCGTTTCCAAGACGTGACTCGCTAGCGTGCATCCTACAATATTCCTAACACGGAATATCTTTTAAGTTTCTAATTAAACGTAGCTAAACTATGCGTCATCGAGCTCTACCGAATCGTTAACCGAACGATTCGACGGTAGGTTGTTAATTTAACGAAAAGGACCAAGTTAAACTTTTTCGCCTCGAGAAATCGTTTGTGTAAATAGGAATATTCGTATGAAAGTAATATATAATATCCTTGTATTATATATATTGCGTCTTGTATATATTTTCCATAATATACGTATATGCCGTTTCAGCGTTTTTAATAAATATAAAATGTTATATTTATTTTGCGAAAGTATCATCGAGTTGTCTGAAATAAATATAAAACTATATTTATTTTTATAAAACGAATTCGTGTCGCTTGATATTTGAAATAAATATATATACTATATTTATTTATAAAAGGTTTCGAGTTTGTTTGAAATAAATATAATAATAACTATATTTATTTTGTTGTTGAAATAATTTCCGTATCGTTGTTCTCGTAAGTTGTAAGTTGTTGTCGAAAGTTATACTCTTGTTTTTACTTTTATAAAAAGCGTTTGTAGTTGATCGGCTATATTTTGATATTAAAATGCGAACCGTTTTACGGATTTTTCACGAAAAACGGGCAGAGTTTCCTCTGTTTTTGGATGCCCCCGACAACACGAGTTGTCGTTATTTTATCAAAATTCAATCAAGGTTCGAACAACATTTACGTATAATCAATTTATTATAACGAAATACTAAATCAACGTATGCTTTAACTATCGATTCGTCATTTATTTCGGTTCGAGCTCGAGTTTATGTAGGTAACGAAAACTACATAAAATAACATTATTAACACGTGCCGCTTTAAATTTTTACCATCTTCACGTGTCGATACGTTTGACAGTGCTGACCGGGTCAACTGAGTTGACCGGCTGAGTTGACTTGCTGCGCTGACTGTGTTGACTCGGTTGACCGAGTTGACCGAACCGAGTCACGCACCCGAACCATATGTTGACTGATGTTGACCGAACTACTCGTGTGTTTCTCTTGTGAGCACGAGACAGAACTTGTTTCATACTTCCCGAACCAAACCAAAACTCGAACCCGGTGCCGACCCGAACACCCACGAGTGACCCGAGATTGAAACCCGGTTCCTGAGCAAGAATATCATCATAAACAGAAATTCTTCAATTCTTTCATTAACATAAATTCATCACCATTATCATCTCAACAGATTTTCAGAAATAAAAAAAAAATCGGAGAGGGGTTTTACCGGAAAACCCGTCGGAACAGAACCACCACCGCCGCCTCCTTCGTCATCTTCTCCGACGGGGCGCCGGAGAACCACCTCGAACCGCCGTCGTCCACCTACCACTCATTCCGATCGTCACCATCACCTTCGAACCCCCTAACTGCACCGCCATCTGCAGACGGCTCCACTACCGTCGCTGTCCACCACCGTCGCCGCCGCCACGTGCGGCGGTTCTCCTTCCTTCTCCGCTTTCTGTTTCTGGTCTCGTCGTCAGCAGCCGTCGCCGGTGTTTCACCGGTGACCAGCTGTTTTTCTTGATGCTTCCATCTGAACGAGGAGGAGAATCAGGTGTGGGTGTGGTTTAGAGTGAAGGGAGATGAGGGTTTAGTGGGTGTCTCGCCTGAAAAGCCACCGGCATCGGTGCCGTTTCCGGTTTTGGTTCTGGCTCTCGTGCCCAGTAGATCGAGGGGGAGGTGGTGTTTAGATCTAGTGGTGTTATCTTGAAAGTTGAAGAAATGGGGGCTCATATATGTGTGGGTGTAACCAAGAAAGAGAGGACAAACATTAAGTCTGTGGGTTCTTGTTTGAGTGTATATGTGTTGAGGATGAAAGGAGATTGGGTGATACACCCCTTATTTATAGAGATAATAGAGATCTTTTGTGATATTGTAGAAATCTTGTGGTTTCAATTGTTGAGACAAATCTTTTGTAGAGATTTACTATAGATTTTGCAGAGATTTTATGGAGATTTGAAGAGATTTAATAAGATTTGTAGAGATCTTTAAAGGTTTTACAAGATCTAATATATAATGTGCATGTTTAGGCTTGTGGGTTTTGGGCTTGGGCCTAGGGCCCACAAGCCCATCTCATGTGTAAGTGGCCCGTAATTCCTACGAGACCCGATATCGCAACCCAAACTCCATAAGCATAAAAATATTCGTGTAACATCCATATTTGTCGGTGTTGTCAGTATTTCGTACGGTTTCAATCCGTTGTCATTTGATGTTTCACAGATTCCACGCGAATCTTCATACGCATACTGTAGAGTCGGATAAGCGTTCCTAGGCACTCCAAAGGCCTAATTAAGTTTATTTGCATCGTAAACACTATTTAATGTCGCGTAAATCATCTGTTAATTAAGGGCATAAACTATCGGTTGTCACAGCGGGCGTGCGAATAGCTTGAACCCTTCATATGTAAGCTACTGTTAATACATTAAAACGACTACTTGGGATAGTATCCCAGCTGTCTCAAACCATTTAGCCGAGGGTAACGTCACCTTCAAAAGAGGGGCCTACCACTTTTCGCATTAATAACTTAATTAATTATCTTTCAATATTTCGACCCTTTGGTATTGTATCCCTGATGACTCAAACCACTGGGTTGAGGGTAACGTCACCTTCAAAAGAGGGGCCTACTACTATAACTAAGTTAATCCCTTAAAAAGTCTGAAAGTGCGAAAATCATCAAATGATACATTAAAGACGAGTCGGATCCAAGTGATTCATCTTGTCTATCTGTTTTTATTTTATTTATTTCTACATTTTTAGTTTTCATTTTCAAGTTTCACTTCATTTCTCAAAAATTTAGATTGATTAGACGTTGAGGATAAAGCGGTACTAAAAGCTTTTGTGTCCTTGGACGACCTCGATATCTTACCAATGCTATACTACGCTCACGATGGGTGCTCTTGCCTAAGTGTGAGTTTAGTGTTAGTAGAATATCGTGTTTTATAAATTTAAAACTTGACTAATGCGTAAAATGGGCTCAAAATATTAATAAAATCATATCACACCTAACGCACACCAATATGTATACGTGGCTTCAATACGTTTAAGTATTTACGTTACTAATTGTCACACCCTGACTCTTGCGGAAGCGTGATTATGTGTGATTTTCTTAATATCATTGCATTCAACCATAACAAACATCTATATGATAAAAATAAAGATGTCCATCCATTTTTAAAACATAACAACAACATTGGTTTAGAATCCAAACACAGACTCCGAATCTGAATTACAAACCATGCAAACAGTTTTAGAGTTCCATAAGGACTTAACAAAAGACTTTAATGAAAACCAAGTTTTGAACTATGCATCTTATCTAGGATAAGATGCACAATCCAAACCCTTAGACTACGGATGACATCTTTCATTCTCAACATAACTTGAAACCTCCAAACGCTCGCCAGATCCACATTTAATTTCCTGAAATACATGTAGTTTGAAAACATCAACAAAAGTTGAGCGAGTTCATGTGTTTAGTGTGTGAGCTCGAAATAACTTTGTAATCATCATAAGTAAGTAAGTATGTATGTTTGTAAATCCCGGTATGAAAGCAACAAAGAAAACAGATCATTAATGGCTTGCAAGGCCATTAATATGTGTGACGTGATGCAGGAAGGCTCAAACCTAACAAATTTTGTCTCTGGCAATAAGACATAGTCACCTTATAGGCCACCCTGGTCCACATGGATGTGGGCTCGTTACACCCAAATAGATCTATCACTCATGTCCCTCGGTCCTACAATGAGGATTAATGGTCTTAAGCGTTATACCGACCACTCACATGATCTAGCAGTACCCTTCCTTAGCTAACCATACCACATATAAATGTTTGTAAACAGTTTGTAACATGTACTTCACCCCCGAAGTTATAAAGCCGAAAATAGTTAAAGAAAAGGGGAGGGGGGGGGGGGACATGAACTCACAGTCTTGCGTTCTTCGTATTCACAGTAACTCAAAGCTTCTTCCAAGTTATATAATTATTTGTTAAAATAATAAATATTTTAAATTAAATCATATTTATTAAATTTTTGGAATAATAGTTAAAATAATATATTTTAACTTGTTACTTTCTAAGTATTTATACACGTGTATCCTTCCCAAGGGTGGGTGTATTTGTATTCGTATTATTATTCTTGTGTATTTCGGCCAAGTATCGGTGGGGTATTCCGGTGTGTATTTATACGTACGAGAATACGTATTTTAATTGTGTTTATTAAGTATCCTTATACTTAATTTTTGTATCAACTTTGTCCGAAATAATATCTTTAATAAAAATACATCAACATATATTTCCAAAATGTATATTTTAGGAAATATTATTTAGAAAAATTATTTATAATTTACCTTGGGCAAAAATATTCGTATTTCTATATAAGTTCCAAAAATAATATATTTTCCAGTTTAGTTAGGAAAATATATATAAACTCATTTCTTATCCAAAAATAATATATTTCATGTTTGTTTGACAAAATATATTTTTTCCAAAAAGAATATATTTTCTATTAATTCCAAGAAAACATATATATTTTTACTTACCAAAAATAATATATTTTCTTCTTGTAAAAAATATGATATAAATTTGTAATAATTGTAGAAATCATAGTTTTGTTTCCTTGGTGTCCAAAATATTATTTACCAAAATATACTTGTGAATAAATTTTCCGGAATATTTTGTAAGTTATATTACTTTGTTCGGTTTCATCAATAATGTGGGTATTCTTTGTATATTTATTCCTTAGAATTTTGGTAATATTTTGGATTGTAATTTTTGGTATTTTTTTATGAGTTGTATTATTTCAAGTCCTAAAATAATATAACTAATACACATAATATACAAATAATCACACACATGGTGATATCCAAATATATATTTCCTAAATACATATTTAGTCACTTTTATTTATAAAAACCAACCTCCAATATTTATAATTTTGTAACAAAAATTTATGGCAAACTTTGTGTGAAAATCCATGGTTTGAAATATACTTGTAAATATTTGTTTAAAAATATTTTTCTAAGTGTTTAATTTTTAGAAAATTTTTGCCATAGTTTCCCCTAAAAATGGAGGTTTCCATACCTTGAAGGCATATCATTTTCTTTTGTAAATCAACACAATAAATCAACAATCAACAATAAACAATCTATACTTACCAATTTTGCCAAAGACAAGTATAAATACCACTTCATGAACTTGAAAATTTACAAAAAATTGTAGTAACTTACTAGTGTATTTAGTAAGTTTTGTTACCCTTTAAAGTTCGGTTGATTATTTAAAAACATCATTTTTGAAGAATCTAGATCTTTACAACTTATAATCACATTTTCTAAAAATACTTCTTCTTGGATTTTTCTTGTTACATAAGTGTTCCTACACTTGTTTAACTTCTAAAAACATGGTTGCTTTCTTTAAGAATGAAGATTTAGTAAACTTTGTATTTTTAACTTGGTTTCTTGAAAAATCATTCTTGAAATATTAGATTTACAAGACTTACAACTCACTTGAATCATCATTTTACAAGAAATCAATATATTCTTTCAAGTTCGTGTCTTTCATGAGGATGATCTATTAATCTTTAATACTTTCATCCTCTCATCTTGCTAGATTATGTTTTTAATCATGATCTAGCAAGATCATATGATGATCTACATCATTTACATAAGTAACAACAATCAACAAGTATAACAACACATAAATAACATGATTTCTTCATGATTTAAGCTTATGTTCATGTTCCATTCTCTTGATTCTAAGCGTTCTTCAAACTTAACATTATGTATCATTCTTTAACCACTTAAATAGGATGTAAAATGAAGGGATTAGTGTTCTTACTACTAGCTCAAGGCTAGGGATGATCAAGAGAAGAAATGAAGAGGATAAAAGCAAATGGTGAAGGTCCTTGAACTTCCGAAAGCTCCTAGCTTCCTTGTGCACCTTCTAACACCTTTGTATATGCTTGGAATGTATGGAGGATGAATGATAATGGTGGTGGTGCTTGTGCTTGATCTCGACCGAACCCAAAGAAGGAGGAAGATGTTGATGCACGGAATGTCTGTTGACTGCGTCTACAAAAAGTCTGAAGTCAAGATTGGTCAACAGGGGGTCAAAGTGTAAATATTGTGTGAAATAGGGTCTGGTTCGCTTATGTGTCATTGTAATAGTCTGGACCGCTCATATGTCTTAGTCTGGTTCGCTTATTAGTCAAGTATTCTGGACCGCTTATATGGCATGTCTTATGAGCGGACCAGAATCTCTATATATAGGCTAGTGGTTCATTAGAGTAACGGATGTATGTGTGTGAACTAGAGCGAAACTCTGTCAAATTTTGAGTAGAAAAGCAATAAAAGCAAAGGAAATTAATAGGACAAGCTGGTGTAATCTTGCATATTCTGATTCCGCCTTTATATGTGAGAATGAGCTACTCTTACTAACTTTTCGGGTCAAAGAACGGTCCAACAAGTGGTATCAGAGCTTCAGGATGAGGAGTTCATACTACATCCGCTGATTCGACACTATTATCTCATTTCTACACTATTTCTCTTTTATTTTTCGGTTTATACAAGTTTATACGGACAGAATGGTTTGAAGTTCAAGTATATTGAGCGAAAATAGTTTTTAAACAATCCTTAACAGTTTCAGACCTTAAAACACAGTAAAAATCAATCAATTTTATCAAAAACACAATCGGTTCTCGGACAGAAATTTCAAACTCAGATCTGGAACGAATTAGCGGTCGGAATTGAACGATAATCATATCATTGTGTTCGGAATTCAGTGTAGATCATTCTTTGAAAGTATCAGATTGTAATTTGGACTAAAAATGGTCAAAATCGATTAAAAACTGTGGTTCGCTTTTCTGGTCCGCTGTTACATACATTATCTGATCCGCCCAAACGAACAGCTTGTTGATTATCACGTGGTTCGCTTATCCGAACAATTAGCAGGTTCGCTCGAACGGGCAAAATCTGGTCCGCTCGAACGGGCAAAATCTGTTTCGCTCGAACGGGCAAAATCTGGTCCGCTCGAACGGGCAAAAGTTGATTCGCTCGAACGTACTTTTCTGGTTCGCTCGAACGAATATTATCTCGTCCGCTCGAGAGAACATATTTGTGTTTGGTCCGCTTATTCGGACACATACTGGTTCGCTTGTATTGTAGTCTGTGTTTTGGGTTCACTTATTTGAACCTAATCAGTTCGCCTTTCTGTCACTTATACAAGATTGATTCGCTTTTGTGTTTCTGTTTTTCAAAAATCTCGAAAATTTTTCTAAGTGTTGATTGATTTTGCAGGTACGATCAAAATGGATGATATTTTCATGAATCCTTTCAGCGATATGTTTGCTTTCACGGGTAGTTCAGGAAACAACGATACTTCTTCAAGCAATGCAAACAAAAGTCCACCGAAAGAAAGAAAGAAGGAAGCTTGGGAGTCCGAAAGCGCATTTGGAACATTTAACAAACCTCCTAAGCTGATGGCTATAGAAGATTATAGCAGGTGGGCAACAAAGTTCGAAGATTGGTTGATGGCATTTGCTTTTCCTAGCTGGAAGAGTATGAAGAGTGGTTATGCCAAAGGAAAGAAGAATGGTGAAGCATTAAGATCAGCTGAAGAGATTGAGAGTTTTGTGGCCGAGCAAAAATGTGTAGCATTATTGTTTCAATCAGTGCGTGAAGACATCATTTCACTAATAGATTACTCCAATGCTAAAGACTTATGGGAAAAACTCGAAAAGAAGTGTCTTGGAAGCAAAGAGATTGTAAAAAATAAAAAGAAACTTCTTAGAAAAGAGTTTGATATGTTTGGTTGTCTTAAAAATGAATCGGAGTGTAAAATGATTGAAAGGTTCGGTCATCTGAAACTGGAGCTTGCTCGACACAAGATCACGTATACTGATGAAGAACTTGTTGATAAACTGTTTGATTCATTACCAGACGAATTGGATTGGAGATATTACGCGCTGATGTTGAAAAACACTATTGCTCCAAAAGATTTGACTCCAGATGTGTTGATTGAAAGACTGGAAAGTCATGAGCTAGAGCTGAAGAAAACGTTTAAAGTTAATAATTCATCTTATCAGCAAAATTTGGATCTGTACTATCCAAAAAGTTTGATCCCGAAAGTTACTTCTCCAAAAACTGCATTTTCTGCTGAGAATGTTTCTCCAGCAAGCAAAGAAAGTCAAAGCAATTCAAGCAGTGGAAGCTATAGTGGTTATCACAGTGGATCTACGTCTTCTGCAAATCGTTCTGATGCAAAGTTTTCTTGCAATATCGCGATAGATCTGAAGAACGCACAGAATTTTGATGAGGAGTCGGCCAAGCAACAAATGGTTTTTCTGGCGTCTGTTTTGGAATCCTACGAAGGGTTGGTGGCTGGAAAAATCGGGAATACAAATCTGACGAAAGAAGACTACGATCAGATAGACCCTGAAGAAATGGAGCTGATCGACATTCGTTGGGCAATGGCAAGTGCAGTTCGACGTGCACAACGCTTCATGGAGATTACAGGGAGAAAAACGATCGGTGGTCCGTCTACAAAACTGGGGTTCGACAAGTGAAAAGTGACATGTTTTAAGTGTAAGCAAAAGGGTCATTTCAAACGGGAATGCAGGAATGCATATGCTGATGAGTCAGAGAATCCGTTTCGAGATGATTATTACAAAAAGGCAATCTACCATCAGAATAAATCCGAGCCGCCTAGATTGAAGCAGTCTGAAGATAACAGAGACAAATCAAGGGCTCTTGCTGTGATTTATGATGATGAGGGGTATGATTGGAGTAAGGAAGTTCTACCGGAAGAAGATGCGGTGGGTTACGCATTCATGGCAAGCAATGATGAACCCATTAAGTGGAAAGATGATCGTACTGAGGAACAGAAGTATAAATACCGAAAGATGATTGCTGAAAACAAGATTATCAGACTTTCTGGTATCTTTCTGGAAGCTAGAAGAGCAAACAGATGGGATCCAGATAGAGAGTGCTATCTTGATAGGTATGGAAACATTGCGATTGATGACAAAACGCTAGATATCGAAGCCATCATCAAGGAGTACAAAGAAGAAGATGAATACTGGCAGCACAAGTGGTGGGGAACACCAACTGAGAAGATGATTGAAGAAGCGAAAGAGAAAGAGAGAAAGGAGAAAGAGGAGAAAGAGAAGAAAGAAAAGCAGGTTGATACAGGATTAATTGATACTACGCAAGAGTTGACAACTGAGAACCTGGAAAAGATGGCTGACAAAGTGCTAGCTGCAAAAGCACTTGAGGTAGATCCTAATTCTGTTACTAAGTCAAAGGGATCGGTCAGTCAAAGTGTGTCAACAAATGCGTCAGGTAACAAGATTGAAGGGAATGCTGACTGCAAAAATTGCACCAAACAATGCAATTTTTGTAGCACTGTCACGTATCTTAACAATGAGAAAATTCAGAATCTGACAACAAAGGTTAGAAATGTTGAAAATCAGATTCTCGATCGTGACAAAACTGTAAAAGCTTCAACTGAACGGATCAAAGAATTAACGACTCAAATTGAAAATGATAAAACTAAACGTGAGAAAATAAAATCTGAAAATGAAAAGTTAATTCTTGAAAACCGTCAGATTTCTGAAAAGTTTGAGAAATTGAAAAACATTGTCAAAGATAGTGATGATCGTAATGGCAAAACATTTAAAGAAAATGAACATCTAAGAGCTGTTTTGAGATTAAAAGAAGAATCGATTAATGAACAACTGGATCAAATTGCTAAACTGAAACTTAAAGTTCAAGAAGCTGAAATTGAGAATGAACGAATCCAGTTGAAGCTTAACAGCTATAAACCAGCAAGCTTTGTTTTGCAGCATATTGTTCCTAAACCTATAGGGAAAAACAAAGATGGCGATGATGTGTTTTCTGATGGAACGGGTGTAGGTTTTCACAAAGTTCCACCGCCAATTTTAGACAACTACACGAAAAAGTAGTCTAGTTTGGTGGAAATTGAGGAAGAAAGTGAAGTTAAACTTCCAGAGAACATTGATGTCATGTTTACGTCTTCCAATGACGATAGTGTCCAAAATGATATTGTAAAAGGTCTTGTTGAAAATGTACTAAAAATGGATAGTGACACTACTGAGGAAGATGGGTGTTTCTTGGACAAGTACATTCAGAAATCAAAATCCAAAAACAACTTAAGTGATGAACTGGGTCTTGTGATGTATAAGATGGCTGGATCTGATAAGTTGTATTCGGATTCTGAGTTTCCGATTGAGAATGTTAATGTGAACAAATTGACAAATGTTTTCAAGTTGGTTGAAGTTGAGTTGTCAGAAGTGAACAAGTTCAGTCAAACAAAAAGAAAAATGAGTTTTGAGAAAAATAAATCATATTACAAGAAATCTGTTAATTCACCACGTTTTTACAATAACAATCGAAACAATTGGTCGGGTGATTATCGGGGTGGTAGGAGTTATCAGAAAAAGAGTTTTCAAAACAAGAGGTTTGTTGAAAAGAAGGTGTTTGTAAACAGTTCAAGTTCACTTGCTGATGAAGAGAAAAAGATTTTTTCAAAATCGAATGAAGAGTTCTTTGAGAAAAGAGCTTCACAGTATCAGTCTGAAGGCACAAGTCGAGTTGTTGATACTCGAACATGTTTCAGATGTAATCAAGTTGGTCACATTGCACGAAAGTGTACCAATGTGAAGCCTAAGACTGAAACTGTGAATATTCAACAGAAGAAAGTTGATGTGAAGGGTAAAGCACCAATCTGTGTTGAGAAAAAGAATGTGAAAAATGATAACATCCAAGTGAAAAATGAACCCATAAAGAAAATGGTAACTAAAAATGACAAATTTTACAAACGGGTTGCATTATCTCAACAAGTTTGGAAACCAAAAACTGAAATGAAAATTTCAACTTCTGAAGTGAAAAAGGCTGAAGAATCAATTTCGGTTGATTATGATGCAAATTTTCCACCTTTGAAGGCTGAAAATTTCAAAATTCAAATTGCGAGAGTCAAGGTTACACCTAAGGCTGATGAGGCCTGGGTGGACACCATGTTCGAATAAGCAGTTTGAATTGCCGGAGCTTCCTGGATCGCGAAGCATGAATCGGCATCTTTATTGAAATGTTTTAAAATCAACTTGTGGTATGTGCAGGATCTTCCAAGAGCCATTTCAAGATGGATCATGGATAGTGGCGCATCTCGACATATGACAGGAAAAACTGCATTACTGTATGATGTGAAGAATATCAATGGTGGTTATGTGGGATTTGCAGGTCATGAAGGTGGTAGAATTGTTGGTGAAGGAACGTTATCCAATGGGATTGTGACGTTTGAGAGAGTTAACTACATCACTGAGCTGGAGAACAATCTGCTTAGTATCTCGCAGATTTGTGACAATCAGTATACTACTCACTTCACTGATAAGGAATGTTTGATCTTGAAACCTGGTTTTGTTATCCCTGAAGAATGGATTATTATGCGGGCACCTAGAGTGAATGATTTATATGTGTTAGATATGTCTGTAGCAACTACAACTACTGGTTAAGCACATTGTTTTGTGTCTAGAGCAACTGAGAAAGAATCGAGATTGTGGCACCGAAAGATGGGGCATATTCACCTAAGGAAGATGAATCACTTGGTGCACAATGATTTGGTATTGGGTGTTAATATCAAAGGTTTTCATCTGGAAGGGGAGTGCATTAGCTGCATCAAAGGCAAGCAGAAGAAAAAGTCACACCCTACAAAGCAAGTCAATTCAGTTTCAAGACCACTGGAAAGACTTCACATGGATTTGTTTGGTCCGGTGAATGTCAAAAGTATTACAGGAGATTCCTATTGTTTGGTCGTTACTGATGATTATTCCAGATTTTCATGGGTTTCTTTCTTGAAAATGAAAGATGAAACATTTGACAGTTTGATGGGTTTGTTCAGGAAGATTGAGAATTTGTACCAAAGGCGTATCAAGAGAATTCGAAGTGACAATGGTACTGAATTCAGGAATAGCAAGATGGAAGAATTTTGTGATGAAAGAGGTATTTTGCATGAGTTTAGTGCTCCGTACACTCCGCAGCAGAATGGAGTCGCAGAACGCAAAAACCGGACGCTAATCGAGACGGCTAGAACTATGCTCGCAGATTCAAAGTTACCGATTAATTTTTGGGCTGAAGCTGTTTCCGCCGCATGCTATATGCTCAACAGGGTTCTTACTGTCAAGAAGTTCAACAAAACATGCTTTGAGCTAATCAATAATCGCAAACCGAATTTGAAGTATCTAGAACCGTTCGGGTCACCTTGTACGGTTATAGAGCCTCATGGAAAGTTTGGTCCGAAGAGCATTGAGGGAATATTTGTTGGTTATTCAAATCCGTTGAGACGTGTCTTCGTTCCAAGTGAAAAGCGGATTATTGAAGCTGCAAATGTTGAATGTCAAGGATATACTATGCCGCCGCAGAATCCTGGTGATTCATGGCGTTATCATTATGACAAACTTTGGGATTCGTTTGACATGAGAGAAGAATCAGAGGATGATGAAGATTTCTTTGATGAGTTGGATATTTTGCGTGAATATGAGTCACAGTTAAGATTCCCAGCTGAGTATTCGAGAAGACCACGGGAAACTTCAAATGATGATGAAGCAGGTCCAAGTAATGCTGGTGAACATGATGATGTCCAACAGAATGAAGTTACTCAAGATAACCAGTCGGTTCAGAATGATAATCTAGAAGCTGAAAATATGCCAGTCTTTGATCATGGTGATTCAGATTCTGAGAGGGAGCAAATTCAATTTTCAAGTCAAACAAACCAAGTTGGTGAACAAGATGCAGAGCAGAATGTTACTAATCTGGAGGGAAATATAGATGTTCCAAGTGACGTGATGCCGCGAACTTTTTCATATCATCCAGAGGAGTTGATCATAGGAGAATTGCAGACAGGCGTTCGCACTCGAAATCAGATTGATAAAGGGCTTACATGTTTTTATACAAAAGTTGCTCCTTTGCAAACTGAATTCTCATTAAGTTGTTTTATCTCGCAGGTTGAACCAAGAACTTACAAAGAGGCGCTTACTGAAGACTCTTGGGTCAATGCAATGCAGGAGGAACTTAGTCAATTCGAGAAATTGGGAGTGTGGAAGTTAGTTGATTTGCCGGATGGTCAGAGGAAGATTAACACCAAGTGGGTATTCAAGTGCAAGAGGGACGATAGAGGAGTTGTCGTAAGGAACAAAGCTCGACTCGTTGTTCAGGGATTTAGTCAACAGGAGGGAATTGATTTTACTGAAGTCTATGCTCCTGTAGCACGACTAGAGGCGATCAGAATTTTCCTAGCATTTGCGTCTTGGAAGAACTTCAAAGTTTATCAGTTGGATGTTAAATCGGCGTTTCTTTACGGGAAGGTTAAAGAGGAGGTTTATGTCGGTCAGCCGCCGGGCTTTACCGATCCAATCCACAAAAACAAGGTCTACTTATTGGACAAAGCGCTGTATGGTTTACACCAGGCCCCGAGAGCCTGGTACGAGACTTTGTCTCAACACCTACTAGCCAACAAGTTCATTCGTGGAAAAGTGGATGCCACTCTCTTCACTAAAGTCGTTGATGGTCATCTTCTGATAGTTCAGATTTATGTGGACGATATAATCTTTGGGTCGACAAATGAAAATCTATGCAAAGATTTTGAATCAGTGATGAAGCAGAAGTTTGAAATGTCATCAATGGGGGAGATGAAATTCTTTCTGGGTTTACAAGTTGAACAACTTCCTGAGGGAATTTTCATTCATCAGTCAAAGTATGTTCATGATATTCTAGAGAAATTTGGGATGTCAAGTTCTACTCCAGCTGCTACCCCACTTGCAACAAATCATGGGATTCACCCAGATCTCACCGGAGACAGGGCTGATGAAACTTTTTATCGATCCATGATAGGTTCTTTAATGTACCTAACTGCTTCACGTCCTGATATAATGTACCCAACGTGCCTCGCAGCAAGATTTCAGTCTAACCCGAGAGCATCGCATATGAGTATTGTGAAGAGGATATTGCGCTACCTGAAAGGAACTCCTTCATTGGGGTTGTGGTATCCTAGAAAAGGTGATTTTACGCTCGAAGGGTATTCCGATTCGGATTTCGGATGCTGCAAAGTCAATTCAAAATCAACAACTGCAGGATGCCAGTTCTTTGGTCCTAGATTGGTTACCTGGCAGTGTAAGAAACAAACGTCTGTGGCGTTATCTACATGTGAAGCGGAGTATGTTTCTGCTAGCAGTTGCTGCTCTCAGATCTTGTGGATACAGCAACAGATGCGCGACTACGGTTTGCAGTTTCTTAACACACCTCTTTTTGTTGATAATGAGGCCGCTATAAATATAACAAAGAATCCATTACATCACGCTAAAACTAAACACATAGAAATTCGTCATCACTTTATTCGTGATTGCTTTGAGAAAAAGTTGATACGAATTGAGAAAATCCACACTGACGAACAGAAAGCTGATTTACATACCAAAGCTTTTGATAAAAATCGGTTTAAATATTTGTTAAAACTGAATGGTATGAAGCTTCTGTCGGTGTTGGATGGCATAATTGGCGTTGATGAGAGTACTGTTGCGGATGAAGACGAGAAACAATCTGCAATGGTTTGTCGAATTTTTACTTGTTTTGGTATTTAGGGGGAGTAGATGTTTGTACATAGTTATTTTCAGAAAATACAAAAACAGTAAAAAATGCAAAAATACAAAAACATGATAAAATCTGAAAAAGAGCTTGTGTATATAGGGAAAGTGATAGTACATCAGCTAGACGATTACAGTATGCTAAAGATTTGAAAAGTATAAAAGAGTTAAACAATCTTACTGATGATGTGTCGATAGGTTTTCACACATTTAGTAGATTTATTCAGGATATAAACCTAAAATTCAAACTTGTGAATTCGTGGGGAACACTACTTGGATATATAGGTAACCCCTGAAATCTTGTTTGAAAGGTCTCTTAATCTGATATACTAGGTCTTTATACTCTATGATGTCTGGGGTATTATTCCGGGACTTCTGCTGAACGGTGGTTCTAACCTAGTCCCTGGCTAATACTTGCTGCAATGCTTGAAACACAGCATTAAACCCTCAGCATGCTGAAACAATAAAATTGATAAATGCTGCTGTTGTAAGCAAAAAGATCCTCTAAAGGGGACACACCGAAAGTCGAAGCTGATATCTCTCTGCGTATACGGAAGTATCGACCTGAGATCCCTCGGCCCTCGCATACCTAAATTATATACAGATATCATTGTAGTATTCTCACCTGTAAGACTGATTATTAGGATTCTGGATACGGGAGTATATTCAAGAGGTGGGACACATGAATGATCTAAGTTCTTAATTCATCTAAATCATATCCTGAGTAAATTGAAATTTGTGTGGGAATTTAAGATGGATCAGTATATCGACAATCGAGGTGAATTGTTTAAGTCTGAGTATGATATGTAGCTTAATGGTACTTGTAATTTGTCTGAAAAGCTGATATGATTCCCTGACACGCTCACCAAAAATATGTTTGTAAATAGTTTACTTTGTTTACTTTCTGCAATTTAAGTTTTCTGTATTTCATTTCTTAGTTTAGAACACTTTATAAAATTCAAAAAGATTTTATTTCTGCTTTATTTTCTGACAAACCAAAGTGGAGAGTTGATTGTTGGATTCTTAGATGTTTAAAGCAGATGCAGGAGATTCTGAACTGAAGAACGAGGAGAGCTTATCTTTGAAGAAGTTTGAATTGTTTGAAAAGTCAAAAACAAGTTCATTAACTTGATGCTTGTTATTTTCAGTAAATGTTTGAAATTGTTGTTTTAAAATCAGTATTGATTCGTCAAAAGATCAACCAAGGTCATTAATTTGGAATTGGTAGATTAATCAAGTGATCAGGGTCATTAACTTGGACCTGAATACTTGAGTGGATTGCTATAACTGATTGATTTTGTGATTTAATGTTGAAAAGATAGATTGTAATGTTTGTTGGTTGAGTAACAGGTTTGAACTTCATTATTCCCAAAGGAAGCTATTTGTCAAAGCTTGAACCAGATACCTCAGATTCTAGCATATCGAGAGGGGGAGTCTGTGAAAGGGGGAGTCTGGATCAACAGTCAATGGGAATGTGAAGATAGAGTGCTTATGATGAAAAGACAGAGTTGAAGAAAAAGACTAAGACTGAAGACTATGGATCTGAAGATACGTAAAGACTACGTCAACATCCAAGGGGGAGTCTGTTGATGCACGGAATGTCTGTTGACTGCGTCTACAAAAAGTCTGAAGTCAAGATTGGTCAACAGGGGGTCAAAGTGTAAATATTGTGTGAAATAGGGTCTGGTTCGCTTATGTGTCATTGTAATAGTCTGGACCGCTCATATGTCTTAGTCTGGTTCGCTTATTAGTCAAGTATTCTGGACCGCTTATATGGCATGTCTTATGAGCGGACCAGAATCTCTATATATAGGCTAGTGGTTCATTAGAGTAACGGATGTATGTGTGTGAACTGGAGCGTAACTTTGTCAAATTTTGAGTAGAAAAGCAATAAAAGCAAAGGAAATTAATAGGACAAGCTGGTGTAATCTTGCATATTCTGATTCTGCCTTTATATGTGAGAATGAGCTACTCTTACTGACTTTTCGGGTCAAAGAACGGTCCAACAGAAGAGAAGAAGTATGGTGTTGTGTGATGAATGAGAAATGAAGGGTCATGTGCTTATGGTTATACTTATAATCCAACTTATAGCTTTATCTCATGGGTTTAGTGTTCTTAAAGGGGCCAACAAGATCAAATATTTAATCAAAATAAAATCAAAGTGTGGGGGCCATGTTGGGCCATCCACTAGGGGGGGGGGGGGGTATAGGCTAGGTTTTAACCATATAGATAGTTTATAGTTGAAATGTAAGTTTATGGTTTGGGATTTAGTTATTAGATATTTATATAGTGTGTTATGATGTTCGGGGACCATAACTAGCTTGGTAATGTTAAAACAGTTCTTCTAGTGAAAAATTGGTGTTTCGGGTAGTGTCTGGTTGTTCGGTTGGTTACCGGTTCGTTAAGGTGCTAAACTATGCAGTTTAGTGTGCTTTATGTACCCTTTAGTGACACTTTTGATTCCCGACACTTAGGAAAGCATTCAGGACCATTTAACCATATTTCTGCATGATATAAGTGTGTTTAAATGCTGAATTTGCTGATTTTCTGCAGAATTCTGCAGTTTAGGTGAGTTTTTGGCACTTTCCGGCACTTAAACTATCACTAGGAAGGCAGTTTTGTGATCCTTACTTTCCAACACACTATACTAGTGTAATACTTGGTTTCTGGCTCATTCTATAGCTCAATACCATATCTGTCTATGTACTAAACTCCGTCAGCATTTTTCTGATTTGTCTGATAACTGTGCTGCCGGTGTTTCGTGCATCATTCGAATCAACAAAGTTTGTATGCAGTAATGATATGTCATTTGCAATATATGATGCACATGTATGTATATGGGAAAAATCAGAACGCAATTCAAGTAACTAATTGTAATTCAGCACAGTCATTAAGCACTAATCATTATTTGATAATTATACGGATACCCGGAATTTTGACAGTTGTCACATTCTCCCCCTATTAAGAAAATTTCGTCCTCAAAATTTAAACTACATTAACTCTTTAGGGTTACGTTATGCGTGTATGGATATGAATAATACCAAAGTAAATAACCACGAAACCGAATCAAAACTTAATCGAATCAGATGAATCCAAGGATATATTACAACAATAAGAACCCAACGGTTAAAAAGGTATATGTTTTCTGAATTTGATGTCAAAGGATACGAGACGTATAGATGTATAACCTGGTGTAACTTAGTTAACAGGGGTTCAACAAAAGAGGAGTTCTGACCAATAGAATTCCAAAGGATCGTTTACAATATGCAAATGAGTTCTAGAAACAATAACATCCGCTAGATGAACTCAGACTCAGCAAGCTCAAAGGTAATTGTAACGTGAAAGTGATCCGTCAACTTTCGAACAAATTGAATAAAATTAGCGTGTTGACATTATTGAATTGCGAGAATATACCGAAATGAAATACAATCGGATCTGGTGTATCATTGTCTTAATTCGTAGTTGCATTAAGAATGTTTAAATGACGAGTTAAACAAAAGTATGTGTAGTTTCGCGTGAAACGATTGACCATGATTAGCACAAGCTACAAGTTCGTACCGACACCACACGGTATCGTAATGACATAATTCAATAATAGCGGTGACCGAACAAGTTCACCGTGTTTGGATTCAAATAAAAGTGTAATGAAGCAAACCTGAAAATTTGATTCAAATGGCATCGTAGGATTTTTCAATTGAATATAGAACACCAAGGAACTACTGTTTCCGATCGAAGATGAAAAATAATGAATACTGCAAGGTATTCGATCGATAATGAATGAACCGTTAGGAGGTACACTAGAATATAAAATGAATTTATGTACCATTGTCTTAACACACGATTGTGTTAAAATTGCTTTAATCATGATAAATCAGAATGAATTTAAAGCAAGGCAATGGATAAATAATTAAATCCGTGTATGAGATGCGTAAACGAGATTAGCGCAGGCTTCAAATTAACGGGACACCACCACAAGGTGTTGGAACCAACAAACGACTTAATGGAGCCGTAGATCAAACAAGTCTACTACAACTCGGTACAAAAGAAACACTTGTTAAAATGAAACTTGAATATGATGCTCTTAATACATCATATGGTGTCTTGAATTGAATGTGCGAAATGGACAAGTTCAAGCAATTGAACTTGGTTTCAGCGCAATCTGACAATAAACGTATGTATCGACAGGGGAATTTCGGTATGGTTACAAAGATAAACCATGTATGTAACTTGAAAGAAAAGAAGTTTCAAGAAAGTGTGTTCACTTAATAGCAAAGGAGCCAACAATTACAATAATGTAGGTCATTCGAATCACAAATCAATAATTAGATTTAGCAAAGTGATATTTGAACTTTGATAAAGCGCTTATTCGAAACGAAACCACATGCATAACAAATGGTGCATGCGTAACATATGAATTTCCAAGAAATGAAACAATGAGTATTTGTCATAATGAAGAAATGATCAAGTATCGAGACAAAGGAGTGTTCGCTTTAATGAAGAAAATTGTCGTGATGCAACTACCATTAAGAGAAGTGGAGATGCAAAATTCTACTTGCTAGAAGCAAAAGTGGAAATTTCAATATAAGAAATTTGAGTACTTTATCTGTTCGGTTAACTGAAATAGCATATACGTCAGAATAATGGGGTTTGCTTGAGTTAGCGGATGTGGTTACTAAGTGATAACCTTTAACGAGTTTTGACCTAAGTTCCTGAAGGTCCTAAGTACATTTCTCCTAGGTTCTCCAAGTTTTGTATTATGTGCATAATTGTTTTGCGTACCGTGTATAAAACACTATATTAGCGTATGTTTAAAAACGAATTGTTGACTCACTGTACTTCGATATACTTTCTTCCTAAATCCGCAGCTGGCGATAACCTGATCGAAGATCGATCTTGGAATAGTAGTTGGATCCTTGCAATCGGCCGAGTAAATCAGAAATCCTCGGCAAGGGATACCAACTTCTTGATGGTTAGCTTGTTCAGCTCCTGGTAGTCGATGCACGTACGAAAACTACCGTCCTTCGTCTTGATGAACAGTACTGGTGTGACAACTCGAACTTTCAAGGTCAATATCTCTTCGGCGCGTAATCCTGTTTTTTTTATTTATTATTCCTCTTACGTATTCCTTTCGACGATGGAAATCGGTAAACACTTATGATTGTAATGTCATGGTTAAATACGGTATATGTTTAAGTAAATACGTGTACGAATGTGAATTGGGCTCGAACCTTGTGTCGCGAGTACGAGTGGGCCGCAGCGTATAATTGGACCGCAATGGGTGTGTGGTTGTTTGTTTGGAAACCCGTTGGCATACTTGATTGAATTTGGCCCAAACATGAGGTGTAAAACTTGATTGAACCTTTAGTCAACCGGCCCAATTCACTGTTTTGGTTAGCAAACACCACCGGCCCAAAACCTTGACCACATATCCACATGTATACATGATTGGGTATGAACACAAAGGTAGAGTAAACCCTATTTTTCTCACCCGATGTGCGATGACAGGAGGACCCCTCCCCTTCACGTTTGAAGCTTTTCAATCCTTGTGCTCTTAACTTCGGTTAGTATAGCGAATCTTTATTATAAATCCGCTTGTTGTTCTCAATGATGACATGAAATATGATTATACGTGATATTATATGTGTGGGTATGTGCCATGAACATATGATAAAGGAACCTTGTATACACTTGTATAATATGAACGGAATAGATAGATTATGTCAATGTTTGATAACTGATGAACCTTGAGTACTGCTCGATTAGTTGATGGATTGTTGTTTGATATGAATATTTAATGGAATGATGATAAGTAAACTAGGGACACGTTAAGTAGTAATGGTAAACAAGAACTCTAAAACTATTTTGCTATAGTTTATAATGACAAACTGTGATGTTGCTTTAGAAAACTCTTAGGGGGAATTATCCTTTATCTTGAGGACCCATATAATATGAAAGGGGGTTTTGTTCACCGAGGAAGATATAATGAATAATGAGTCAACAAAATTTAATTGGACCTCACCAGCACATGCATCTCTGATTTAATCAACTTGGGCCGATTGTGTAATGAAAAAGTTGATTAGTCTCTTGTGATTGGGCCACAAAACCGATGATATAATCTGACCTCAAAACACTTTATGTTTTATTGTGCCATGCAAACTTTTGTCAACACAAAATCTCTAGTCATACTAAGATGTATTGAATTTTATTATAATGATTACCTTCACATGCAATCTAACTTAGCCACATGCAACTGTATTTCAATTGGACCTCAAAACCAACATCATGTGATGATCCTGTCAAGTTATCGAAATACAAGAATTCAAAGTGCAATCAAAATGTATATGAAGTGAATTGATGCATGTGATCATCTTAGTGGGCGGCGCACATGTTATGTGGGGTCCCCACATGCTTTCTTTTATACAGCCACATAGTAGGTCTATTATATGCATGAAACAAGTCTATTATATGCTTTCTGTTATACAAAGGTTTGGTGTGGCATATTTACTTGGGTTGTAAATGATAACTGGGCCGCATATGGGTAGGATAAATGGAATGGGTTGTGAAATTGTTATTGACATACTGACCGATGTTAGGAATAGTGTGTAGCTCGGACGTTTATTATGTGTTACATGATCTTTTGTTGCAACTTGTATATTGGTATGTGTAATACGGGTACTCTACATGTGTAACGTGTTTAAAGACTATGTGATTACGTGTTTACAAGCTAATTATTTTTGGTAACCACGGTAGGGCTTGGTTGGCCAACTTGGAACGGGTAAATTAACATAACATACCGAGCAAACCAAAGGTGAGTTCACTACATTCGAGCATGCGTCCCAGTGGTTGGGGACAGTCAGTGGGTATCCCGTGGAGGGATAAGTCTTTTGGGTAAAAACGGGTATATTGGTTAATATTCTCACCTATCATTCTTGTAAGTCCCTTATTTTGTTATCTGGAGGGTAACGGGTATTAGTTGGTAGCGCTACTTAGGTTTGGCACCCTCACACCGCTCCTAGATAGGACGGATGTGAACTAATGACCCAGTCGGGCCCAGTACTGGATAGGAGTACGTGGGAAAGGGCAGTCATGTACATCAGGAGCCGTCTTGTTCGGAATTGAGATATTAACAATATTACTTGCATTGGTTATTGAACTGTTTTACATACAACTGGTAACAAACGTTTTCTAAAACTGTGAACTCGCCAGCTTTGTCTGATACACTTGTTACATGCTCGCAGGTCGTTAGGTACTTGTGAACAGGAACTTGCTGGCTGTAGGACGTGAGTGGTCATGGTTGCATTGATGGGTTTATCTATCAAACATTTATTTACTATGGTTGTTTGGAAAGTATTTACATTATGTTACGTTAACGCTTCCGCTAAACTTGATGGTTTTTGAATTACTTATGTTTGGATTTTATTACTATTAAATGATGAAACTTTATTTTAAGCTTATAGATTCAATGTAATTGGTGGCTCATTACTACTGGTCACACGCCTATCAGGGACACTCCCTAGGTGGTAATTTAAGGGTGTGACAGTTTGGTATCAGAGCCACTGGTTATAGTGAACTTGGTTTTAAAAACGTTTTTATAAAACCAGACTATAACCGAACAAGTTCTGAATACGACCATGACACTCAGCTCCAGACTGCAAGGTTCGTCTCTCGTATACTTATTGTACTGCATAACTAGTGAACACTTACATATGTTATTGCATGTGATTGCACGTTTAGCACAACAGTATGAATTCATGTATCACTTGCATGTGTTATGTGACTGATAGGGTGGTATATCCCTAAACATTCATGACTCACGTTTTGGGATGCTCTTTGTTTGCTACTCGAGTTGGAGGAACCATTTGACATGAGTTAAGAGGAACTGAGATGAGCATGCAAATCGCAGTATTATTGTGGGTGCACACATAATAATAATGTGGGGTGCATGTGAGTCCCAGTGAGGCTTAACAAGTGAAAACGGGGTTCCGTCCCATTAATTGATCAATGTGAAACACAACAATTTATAGGAGTCATAGCAGTGATTGTCTCCTACTCGAACGTGATCTTTTCATTCCACTCCGAATCCTTATGAATCACGATGCTATCGAGTATTACCTGAACACCCATCTGAACGCCTAGCGAACTGTGTAGAATGCTAGGTGCTTGTACGAACGCCCCTGAGTGGGTGTTGCGGCATCGAAGATTGGTCCATACCCCCTCACTCTTCTTTATTGTTGGAACTCAATGTACTGACATTTTAGACCCCAAAGTGCGATCACTTCTGCAACCCTCTGGAAACATACTGTGCGTTACCCCGTTAACTTGCAAGAACGATGGACAAGAGGATGAGCTTAGAGCCTCACTAACTACCGTATTAGAACGACCCTGATTACTGGTAGCGAACACCAGCGAACTGACTTCAATCGAATCTTCAACCCTAGTCAGCGACTCATGGGAGTCAACTTTTACGAATCAAACGAGACATTAGCAATGGAAATAGGTTATAGTGTGAAATGTATGACAACCAGCACCGTGAGCTGCGCGATAGGACGTGACACAGAATGTGAATAGATGGACTTGAATGGTGAAAGATCGTAGGGCTCCGTTTCAGGCAACGACATTAGAGGCAACAATCGAGGCAACATCAAGGTACTCATAATCGTAGCCTACCGCATGGAAACAAGGGTGACTTCGACAAGGATTGACTGTTGTTAAGTCAACATGTCAACAACCAAGGGAACGATGACAGTATTGGGGAATTCACGTGGTCGTAACAGCACAAGTGGTGGTGTTTGTAGAAGGGCATTTAGGATTGGCGTAGGCGACACCGGGCATAATAACAACATGGTAGCTTGCATGGGTAGCTAACCGCTTCGTCTTGATTCCGTTTAACCCTAATGCTTCTCGAAACCAAACCTGTTATGGAACCGGCTAATGGCAAGTCAATTGAAGCCTTGTGTGTCCATTGGGATGCAGTAGTAGTGTAGATTGGTCATCTGGATATCGCGTAAATACACCTTGGGGAAAGGAAAATTGCGTCATTTCATACTTCGAAGTGTCATGGCGGTGTAAGGGATAGCATCATATCAGCAATGAAGGCCCAGAAGTGTCTACGGAGGGAATTCCCCGCTACGTTAGCAGCCGTTACTGATAGTAAGGCCAAGGAAAAGAGGATCGGGGATCCACCAATTGTTCGTAATTCTTCTTGCTGCGCTGCCCGATGAGCTTTCGGGCTTACTTCCACAACTGTTAGGCAGGATCTCAGGTTGATCTCACACCAGAAGCAGCCCTGACTACTCGTACTTTTACCGTCTCACACCGAGAGGGTTGCGAGAACTGTTAAATCAACCATAGGAACCGTGGGACAGGAGTTTTGTTGGACCTAGTTTTCGCTCCGGGGAGCCCCAGTTATATCCGTGAAGATAAGCCTTGTCGTTTGACATATGTACTGATTACAGAGAACTCAACAAGGCGACAGTCGAGAACCGTTTACCATGATCACGTATTGCCAATCTGTCAACCAGTAGCGAGGGTCGAGCTTTCATTTGAGAATTGGCTAACGAACGAACTATCATCAGATGGAAGCCCAACGGGAGAATACTCTTAGAACGACATATCAAACGCAATGCGGTCAGTGTGACTTTGTACACCATGGCCATCGAGGTAATCAACACACCAGCAGTCTATGGACCACAAGAACCGACCGTATTTATTGATGACGTTTTGGGTCATTTTCTGGAGGAAGGGACACCGTGGACGACGCCTATATTTTATCTTAGAGCTTCCGAGGGAGGAGTCATTACGTGTGAAGTCTTATTAAATGTAACATTTAGATTAAAGAAATATACTTTGATCATGTAACTAAACGAAGTGGGAATACGCGTGAATCGTGCTAGGATCCATTCTGTTAGAAACTGATTGACGCCAAGGATTCCTTCGGGGGTGCAGCAATTTCTTGGTCTCGGTGGATACTGTTGTAGATTCATCACAGGATTTTCACAGATCGTTCAGCTTTAATCCCTTTAGCACAGCAGGGTGCTGTGATAGACACAATAGGAGGACGTCTTTTCAGTTTCGAATCCCAACTCTGCCGTACACTGAGCATCGTCTTTACCCGAGGGTGCAGGTGATTGAGTAGCATACCATAATGGTCCGAATCGAAGTCCCAGTTGCACACCGATGCACCGCGAGAGTGATGACGTACGTAAAGGAGTTACAACGAAGGACTGCGCAACACACAAACTGCGGTGGAAACCGCGGCCTTTGGGATCAAGTTGGAGGCATTACTTGGACGGTACCGAATGCACTACTTAGACCGATCACAAGGGCCTCCCGTGTACCTTGGTGACGAGCAAGTTAAATCAGTTAATGGCATCACCAGATGGAACTTTTGAAGGATTACGACTGTGGAACTTAAACGCGTACAAGCTTGCAGCTCACCATCGACTCTAGCCTATCCGATCAGATTCGCCCTATTCAAACCGAAGCACTGAAGGAAGGGAATTTTCAAGTTGGGTCCATGCAGGGCATGGAGGAGCAACTTTTGGCAAGTCGGACGATATTCGCTACTTCATGGAACGAAAATAGATCCCTCTATACAGCAACCGTAGGTAACTTGTGTTGAGCAAAGCACACCAGTTTCGATATTCTAGTCGTTTGGATTTAAATAGGAGATATTAGGATTTATAAATCTTGTACTGATGACCGGGCATGAAGGCCCACATAGCGATGTACGTGAACGAAGTTTGACTTGTGCGAAAGTCAAGGTGGAGTATTAGAAACCCTCAGGTTTGGGTCAGCAACCGAAAACACCCATACGGAAATGAGGACAGACTGCCAAGGATTTTGTCACCGATCCACTTAAAATCCGACACGGAGACGATATCACCGGGGTAATCGTTGATTGTCTCACGTAACCAGCACACATTCTTGCAACCAAGGAAACTGACGGGTCTTCACAGCTTGTGAATATTCCTCTAAGAGAGGCGGTTTCTAGGCATGTGTTGCCAACTTATATTATCTCTGATTGTGATCCGCGCTTATACTTGATTGATGGCAGACAACACACAAATCCTGCGACACACGTCTAGACATGAGCACTACCTATCACCATTAGACCGATGGTCAGAGTAAACGAACCATCCAGACCCTCAAAGACATGCTGCGAGCATGCGTGTGATTGACTTTAGTAAGAATTGAAAGGACACTTACCCTTGGTTGAGTTCTACTCCAGCAGTTACCATTCTTGTATGCTGACAGTTCTGTTTGAGGCATTGCATGGACTCTGATACCAATCCTCTTATGGATTAAGGTGGGTGGCAACCTAATCACAGGACTAAGAATTGTACACGAAACTCTTGGAAAGATTGCTTAGATCGGAAAACGTTTGGCGGCAACGCGTGACTGCCAGGAAAGCTGATAAGCTCAGGAGACGCTGGAAGATCGCTGTAGGTGGTTATTTCATGTCGAAAGTCTCACCCTAGGAGGGTGCAGTACACTTTGGGAAGCGTGGCGAGCTTAATTACGATATGTTCGACATTCAGGATTCTGGAAAGAATCGGTAACGTCTACGATGACACATTTAGGCCTCCAATCCAAAGACAGTGTTTGCCCGATGAAACACTCGTGGTACCCTTGTTAGAACCTATCGAGGGCTTGGACCAGGGAACCAAGGTTAGTTAGCATGGTCGAATCCCAATCGCGAAAGTTCGCAGAAACTCAAGACGTCGACTGGAGTTCACGTGGGAACGTGATGATCAGACGAAGCTCAAGCACCCCAATTTGTTTGGCACAGTAGAATTGAATCCTGATACAACTAGTGAATTTCGGGACAAAATTTCTTTCAAGTTGGAGATGATGTGACAACTGAGCAAAATCCGCAGCAATCTTGATATTCACTTCACTCCCTTGTGAACCTATCAAATTTCGGGACGAAATTTCTTTCAAGTTGGGGATGATGTGACAACTCGAACTTTCAAGGTCAATATCTCTTCGGCGCGTAATCCTGTTTTTTTTATTTATTATTCCTCTTACGTATTCCTTTCGACGATGGAAATCGGTAAACACTTATGATTGTAATGTCATGGTTAAATACGGTATATGTTTAAGTAAATACGTGTACGAATGTGAATTGGGCTCGAACCTTGTGTCGCGAGTACGAGTGGGCCGTAGCGTATAACTGGACCGCAATGGGTGTGTGGTTGTTTGTTTGGAAACCCGTTGGCATACTTGATTGAATTTGGCCCAAACATGAGGTGTAAAACTTGATTGAACCTTTAGTCAACCGGCCCAATTCACTGTTTTGGTTAGCAAACACCACCGGCCCAAACCCTTGACCACATATCCATATGTATACGTGATTGGGTATGAACGCAAAGGTAGAGTAAACCCTATTTTTCTCACCCGATGTGCGACGACAGGAGGACCCCTCCCCTTCACGTTTGAAGCTTTTCAATCCTTGTGCTCTTAACTTCGGTTAGTATAGCGAATCTTTATTATAAATCCGCTTGTTGTTCTCAATGATGACATGAAATATGATTATACGTGATATTATATGTGTGGGTATGTGCCATGAACATATGATAAAGGAACCTTGTATACACTTGTATAATATGAACGGAATAGATAGATTATGTCAATGTTTGATAACTGATGAACCTTGTGTACTGCTCGATTAGTTGATTAGTTGATGGATTGTTGTTTGATATGAATATTTAATGGAATGATGATAAGTAAACTAGGGACACGTTAAGTAGTAATGGTAAACAAGAACTCTAAAACTATTTTGCTATAGTTTATAATGACAAACTGTGATGTTGCTTTAGAAAACTATTAGGGGGAATTATCCTTTATCTTGAGGACCCATATAATATGAAAGGGGGTTTTGTTCACCGAGGAAGATATAATGAATAATGAGTCAACAAAATTTAATTGGACCACACCAGCACATGCATCTCTGATTTAATCAACTTGGGCCGATTGTGTAATGATAAAGTTGATTAGTCTCTTGTGATTGGGCCACAAAACCGATGATATGATCTGACCTCAAAACACTTTATGTTTTATTGTGCCATGAAAACTTTTGTCAACACAAAATCTCTAGTCATACTAAGATGTATTGAATCTTATTATAATGATTACCTTCACATGCAATCTAACTTAGCCACATGCAACTGTATTTCAATTGGACCTCAAAACCAACATCATGTGATGATCCTGTCAAGTTATCGAAATACAAGAATTCAAAGTGCAATCAAAATGTATATGAAGTGAATTGATGCATGTGATCATCTTAGTGGGCGGCGCACATGTTATGTGGGGTCCCCACATGCTTTATTTTATACAGCCACATAGTAGGTCTATTATATGCCTGAAACAAGTCTATTATATGCTTTCTGTTATACAAAGGTTTGGTGTGGCATATTTACTTGGGCTGTAAATGATAACTGGGCCGCATATGGGTAGGATAAATGGAATGGGTTGTGAAATTGTTATTGACATACTGACCGATGTTAGGAATAGTGTGTAGCTCGGACGTTTATTATGTGTTACATGATCTTTTGTTGCAACTTATATATTGGTATGTGTAATACGGGTACTCTACATGTGTAACGTGTTTAAAGACTATGTGATTACGTGTTTACAAGCTAATTATTTTTGGTAACCACGGTAGGGCTTGGTTGGCCAACTTGGAACTGGTAAATTAACATAACATACCGAGCAAACCAAAGGTGAGTTCACTACATTCGAGCATGCGTCCCAGTGGTTGGGGACAGTCAGTGGGTATCCCGTGGAGGGATAAGTCTTTTGGGTAAAAACGGGTATATTGGTTAATATTCTCACCTATCATTCTTGTAAGTCCCTTATTTTGTTATCTGGAGGGTAACGGGTATTAGTTGGTAGCGCTACTTAGGTTTGGCACCCTCACACCGCTCCTAGATAGGACGGATGTGAACTAATGACCCAGTCGGGCCCAGTACTGGATATGTGTACGTGGGAAAGGGCAGTCATGTACATCAGGAGCCGTCTTGTTCGGAATTGAGATATTAACAATATTACTTGCATTGGTTATTGAACTGTTTTACATACAACTGGCAACAAACGTTTTCTAAAATTGTGAACTCGCCAGCTTTGTCTGATATAC
Organism: Helianthus tuberosus; assembly: GCA_030545235.1. NCBI lineage: Eukaryota > Viridiplantae > Streptophyta > Magnoliopsida > Asterales > Asteraceae > Helianthus > Helianthus tuberosus. Next base: position 75,164,989 of record CM060384.1, on the reverse strand, counting down.
TTGTTACATGCTCGCAGGTCGTTAGGTACTTGGGAACAGGAACTTGCTGGCTGGAGGGCGTGAGTGGTCATGGTTGCATTGATGGGTTTATCTATCAAACATTTATTTACTATGGTTGTTTGGAAAGTATTTACATTATGTTACGGTAACGCTTCCGCTGAACTTGATGGTTTTTGAATTACTTATGTTTGGATTTTATTACTATTAAATGATGAAACTTTATTTTAAGCTTATAGATTCAATGTAATTGGTGGCTCATTACTAGTGGTCACACGCCTAACAGGGACACTCCCTAGGTGGTAATTTGAGGGTGTGACAGTTTGGTATCAGAGCCACTGGTTATAGTGAACTTGGTTTTAAAAACGTTTTTATAAAACCAGACTATAATCGAACAAGTTCTGAATACGACCATGACACTCAGCTCCAGACTGCAAGGTTCGTCTCTCGTATACTCATTGTACTGCATAACTAGTGAACACTTACATATGTTATTGCATGTGATTGCACGTTTAGCACAACAGTATGAATTCATGTATCACTTGCATGTGTTATGTGACTGATAGGGTGGTATATCCCTAAACATTCATGACTCACGTTTTGGGATGCTCTTTGTTTGCTACTTGAGTTGGAGGAACCATTTGACATGAGTTAAGAGGAACTGAGATGAGCATGCAAATCGCAGTATTATTGTGGGTGCACACATAATAATAATGTGGGGTGCATGTGAGTCCCAGTGAGGCTTAACAAGTGAAAAAGGGGTTCCGTCCCATTAATTGTCTCCTAGTCGAACGTGATCTTTTCATTCCACTCCGAATCCTTATGAATCACGATGCTATCGAGTATTACCTGAACACCCATCTGAACGCCTAGCAAACTGTGTAGAATGCTAGGTGCTTGTAAGAACGCCCCTGAGTGGGTGTTGCGGCATCGAAGATTGGTCCATACCCCCTCACTCTTCTTTATTGTTGGAACTCAATGTACTGACATTTTAGACCCCGAAGTGCGATCACTTCTGCAACCCTCTGGAAACATACTGTGCGTTACCCCGTTAACTTGCAAGAACGATGGACAAGAGGATGAGCTTAGAGCCTCACTAACTACCGTATTAGAACGACCCTGAAAATTTTTCCAATCTAATCGCTTCTTTAGTGAGCGCCACACTTAAGTTACTCGCATCGATAGTTATTAGAGGCGTTGATGCCGTCATCAAGCTCAAAATCTGAGGCGCCAATCCCCAGACGAATCATTCTATCCTCTTGAACTCTGGTTCCACCAAATATGGAATAACTCGCGACAAATCGTGAAGTCTCTACACATATTCCACCACCTTCGGACCTTCCATCTTCAGTTTCCAGAATTTAATTTCCAGCTTCTGGATCTCCATCTGAGAACAATACTCCTTACGCATCAATTCTTTCAACTCATCCCATGTCAAAGCATATGCAGCAGCCTCGCCCATTGTCTGAACCCGAAGGTTCCACCGTGACAGAGCCTCATCTTGAAACAATCCAGAAACGTATGTGACTTATTGCTCTGGAGTACATCCGCTCATTCACAAAACAGAATCCGTATTCTCGACCCATGTCACAAAAGCTACGGCACCTCCAATGCCGTCGAAGTTCAGAGGCTTGCAGTCCAAAAACTGCTTGTAAGAACAGCCTGTACAAGCAACATCATTCACAGAAGGCATTAACAAAGCACACTCGGAAACGTCCAAACGTATTGTAATGCGTCTTAGGTGACTTAAACATTAACATTAGGTGGGTTATTCCCTGAGGTACTTCCATTGTGTCTGTAGCGAAGATGTCGTGCGATGTCCTGTGTGATGTGCGCTTGTAATTCTGCCTCGGTCATGGGCAGTCGAATGATCTCTTGAGGAGGCATTTTTTAAGAAGGAGAACAGGTTGGTCAGGTCTTATTTGTTCAGGAAATGTATATAGTTGTCTAGAGGTCGTACGTACATACACATAATAAATCATCATTTCAAACAATAAAGCAATAGTACAATCATAACATAAACAAGTAAATCAACAACGTAATTAATGAGAAAATGACGATTGAGCTTTCATTAATCATTGACCATAGTTATATTGTCAACAAAGTACCACCTCAAAAGGGACACAGGGTCACACTACCCTTGTCTAATAAGTCTGTCGATACAAAAGTCATACAGTCAAAAGTGATCTCCAAAAGGCTTCACACGCTCAGCTCAATAGTGGTGCTCTCATCAAGGGTAATGCATCTGCATAGGACCAAAAACCTACCGTACTGATGGTGGAGGTGGAGGAGGGAGGAAAATCAAACTGAGAACATGTGCGAGCTCCTCCTCGAGCTTGCTCACATGACGAAGCAAGTAACGGACCTGCTGCTCGACGGTGAGGAATCGAGCATCAAACTCTGGGAAAGGAGTAAGAGGAGCAGGTGGACGCGCAAAAGGAGGCGGTGATGAACGAGGGGGAACGAAAATAGATTAACAAGGACACGGTAAAGGACGCGGTATCGACTCAAGCTTCAAGACTCTGCGACTCATAACTTCAAATCGAAGCTGAAGCGAATAAAGTAACTCATCCTGTGAATAGCCAACAAAATGCGAGGGATGGTAGGGATCTGTGGTTGGCATGGAATGCGGTGGAGACCATCGGAATGGCTCATCAAGTGGTGAAGAAGTAAAAGGAGCAGAAACGCAGACTGGGGAATGTGTGAAAAAGCTGCTGAAACATGTACCTTCCCCTGGACGGGGTGCGGGTATGTCCTACAAGAATACGATAGGTAAGTCAACACGATGAACATCAGACTCCACAGGGTGAAAAGGAGCAACATCAGCGGGTGCGGGTGCAAGTGGAGGAATAAATGGCTCAATAACAGGAGGGTCAACGGGTGCAGGAACTGGATCAGGTATGAGGGGTGCAATGTCAGGTAAGCCAAATGGAATAGGTTCATGATCAAGCAAATGCTCAGGATCAGCAGGTGCATCGTCAGGCTGATCAATAGGAATGAAATCTAACTCAAGATCAAGCTCAGGATCGTGTGGAGGGGATGGTGCAGCTGTCCTGGTTGTATCATCATCAGAATCAGTGGCATAACATCGCAATCCAACTGCCTGCAAGGCGGAAGACGTCACAGACTCAAAGGAATCTGAGACAGAGTGCAAACTAGTGTCAGAGGAAATGTCGATAACAGGGATCTCAGGTAGAGGGCTAGCAACAACGTCCTCATCCAACTCTCCATCACCATGGGCGTCATCAGGAGGACCATCAACAAACAGATCAACGTCATCGTCAAACAAATCATCAAAAGGCCAATCCTCAGGAGGGTATGACCACTAAAGGAACATGAGCGAGGATCGGTGCCACAACATGCTCACCATCGGGATGCCCGATGATAAGATGATCGTGGACTGGAATGGGAATAACAAAAGGATCCTCGTCTGGAATACCATCAGCAAGCGATAAGTCATCTCCAAAATCAGGCAACGCAAACGGCTGGAAGTCATCGTCGTCGTCTGATAGCATATCTGGGTCGCTCTCAGTATCTGAGGTAAAGATCTATGGCTCTGGTGCGATCTCGTCATCGGACACAATAGCCATGGGGTCATCAGTATCGGACAATCCGCTCTCGGATGAAGACATAGTGTCTGTAACAGAATAATCACAACATATGCACATATATTAACCACTAACATTTAGTATGCAAGCAAAGTCAATGTATCACGAAATCATGTATCCTTCCTAGTCTCCCAGACTAAACCACCTAGTCTCCCAGACTAAACCACCTAGTCTCCCAGACTAAACCAACTAGTCTCCCAGACTAAACCACACATGTAAACCTTGCAATCGTGTTTCTTGTCTTTCCTTTTGTAAAAATGTTTGTTTCCCTGGATCTGGGCGGTTTGTGTATGCAATGAAAACATGTTGTAAAATATTTTCATGAGAGCCCTAATGATTGTAGTCTAGACTCGAGAAGGAATCCTAGTTCGCTACAATCGAAGCTCTGATACCAAACTGTCACACCCTGACTTTTGCGGAAGCATGATTATGTGTGACTTGCTTAATATCATTGCATTCAACCATAACAAACATCTATATGATAAAAATAAAGATGTCCATCCATTTTTAATACATAACAACAACATTGGTTTAGAATCCAAACACAGACTCCGAATTTGAATTACAAACCAAGCAAATAGTTTTAGAGTTCCATAAGGACTCAACAAAAGACATTAATGAAAATAAAGTTTTGAACTATGCATCTTATCTAGGATAAGATGCACAATCCAAACCCTTAGACTACGGATGACATCTTTTATTCTCAACATAACTTGAAACCTCCAAACGCCCGCCAGATCCACATTTAATTTCCTGAAATACATGTAGTTTGAAAACGTCAACAAAAGTTGAGGGAGTTCATGTGTTTAGTGTGTGAGCTCGAAATAACTTTGTAATCATCATAAGTAAGTATGTATGTATGTTTGTAAATCCCGGTATGAAAGCAACAAGAAAAACAGATCATTAATGGTTTGCAAGGCCATTAATATGTGTGACGTAATGCAGGAAGGCTCAAACCTAGCAAATTTTGTCTTCGGCAATAAGACTTAGTCACCTCATGGGCCACCCTGGTCCACATGGGTGTGGGCTCGCTACACCCAAATAGATCTATCACTCATGTCCCTCGGTCCTACAATGAGGATTAATGGTCTTAAGCGTTATACCCACCACTCACATGATCTGATCTAGCAGTACCCTTCCTTAGCTAACTATACCACATATAAATGTTTGTAAACAGTTTGTAACATGTATTTCACCCCCGAAGTTATAAAACCGAAAACAGTTAAAGAAAGGGGGGGGGGGCATGAACTCACAGTCTTGCGTTCTTCGTATTCACAGTAACTCAAAGCTTCTTCCGATGTACACAACTACCTACAACGTACTATGATCTATTAGACAAGCGGGTCGTGCCTTGACTTAGTGTAAATTAGTGTCTTTGAGTTACGCTCTTTGTGTCTTCGATATTATTCCAAGTTATATAATTATTTGTTAAAATAGTAAATATTTTAACTTAAAGCATATTTGTTAAATTTTTGGAATAATAGTTAAAATAATATATTTTAACTTGTTACTTTCTAAGTATTTATACATGTGTATCCTTCCCAAGGATGGGTGTATTTGTATTCATATTCTTATACTTGTGTATTTCTGCCAAGTATCGGTGGCGTATTCCGGTGTGTATTTAAACGTATGAGAATACGTATTCTTATTGTGTTTATTAAGTATCTTTATACTTAATTTTTGTTCAACTTTGTCCGGAATAATATCTTTAATAAAAATACATCAACATATATTTCCAAAAATATATATTTTAGGAAATATTACTTAGAAAAATTATTTATAATTTACATTGGGCAAAAATATTCGTATTTCCATATAAGTTCCAAAAATAATATATTTTCCAGTTTAGTTTGAAAAATATATATAAACTCATTTCTTATCCAAAAATAATATATTTCATGTTTGTTTGAGAAAATATATTTCTTTAAAAAATAATATATTTTCTATTAATTCCAAGAAAACATATATATTTTTACTTACAAAAAATAATATATTTTCTTGTTATAAAAATATGATTTAAATTTGTAATAATTGTAGAAATAATATTTTTGTTTCCTTGGTGTCCAAAATATTATTTACCAAAATATACCTGTGAATAAATTTTCTAGAATATTTTGTAAGTTATATTCCTTTGTTCGGTTTCATCAATAATGTGGGTATTCTTTGTATATTTATTCATTGGAATTTTGGTAATATTTTAGATTGTAATTTTTGGTATTTTTTGATGAGTTATATTATTTCAAGTCCTAAAATAATATAACTAATACGCATAATATACAAATAATTACACAATGGTGATATCCAAATATATATTTACTAAATACATATTTAGTCACTTTTATTTATAAAAACCAACCTCCAATATTTATAATTTTGTAACAAAAATTTATGGCAAACTTTGTGTGAAAATCCATGGTGATATCCAAATATATATTTAGTAAATACATATTTAGTCACTTTTATTTATGAAAAATTTATGGCAAACAATAATTTTGTAAATATTTGTTTAAAAATATTTTTCTAAGTGTTTAATTTTTAGAAAAATTTTGCCATAGTTTCCCCTAAAAATGGAGGTTTCCATACCTTGAAGGCATATCATTTTCTTTTGTAAATCAACACAATAAATCAACAATCAACAATAAACAATCTAGACTTACCAATTTTGCCAAAGACAAGCATAAACTACCACTTCATGAACTTGAAAATTTACAAAAATTTGTAGTAACTTACTAGTGTATTTAGTAAGTCTTGTTACCCTTTAAAGTGTGGTTGATTCTTTAAAAACATCATTTTTGAAGAATCTAGATCTTTACAACTTATAATCACATTTTCTAAAAATACTTCTTCTTGGATTTTTCTTGTTACATAAGTGTTCCTGCACTTGTTTAACTTCTAAAAACATGGTTAATTTCTTTAAGAACCAAGATTTATTAAACTTTGTATTTTTAACTTGGTTTCTTGAAAAATCATTCTTGAAATATTAGATTTACAAGACTTACAACTCACTTGAATCATCATTTTACAAGAAATCAATATATTCTTTCAAGTTCATGTCTTTCATGAGGATGATCTATTAATCTTTAACACTTTCATCCTCTCATCTTGCTAGATTATGTTTTTTAATCATGATCTAGCAAGATCATATGATGATCTACATCATTTACATAAGTAACAACAATCAACAAGTATAACAACACATAAATAACATGATTTCTTCATGATTTAAGCTTATGTTCATGTTCCATTCTCTTAATTCTTAGTGTTCTTAAAACTTAACATTATGTATCATTCTTTAACCACTTAAATATGATGCAAAATGAAGGGATTAGTGTTCTTACTACTAGCTCAAGGCTAGGGATGATAAAGAGAAGAAATGAAGAGGATAAAAGCAAATGGTGAAGGTCCTTGAACTTCCGAAAGCTCCTAGCTTCCTTGTGCACCTTCTAACACCTTTGTATATGCTTGGAATGTATGGAGGATGAATGATAATGGTGGTGGTGCTTGTGCTTGATGTAGGCCGAACCCAAAGAAGGAGGAAGAAAAGAAGTGTGGTGTTGTGTGATGAATGAGAAATGAAGGGTCATGTGCTTATGGTTATACTTATAATCCAACTTACAGCTTTATCTCATGGGTTTAGTGTTCTTAAAGGGGCCAACAAGATCAAATATTTAATCAAAATAAAATCAAAGTGTGGGGGCCATGTTGGGCCGTCCACTAGGGGGGGGGGGGGGTATAGGCTAGGTTTTAACCATATAGTTAGTTTATAGTTAAAATGTAAGTTTATGGTTAGGGATTTAGTTATTAGATATATATAGGTGTTATGATGTTCGGGGACCATAACTAGCTTGGTAATGTTAAAACAGTGCTTCTAGTGAAAATTTGGTTTTTCAGGTAGTATCCGGTTGTTCGGTTGGTTACCGGTTCGTTAAGGTGCTAAACTATGCAGTTTAGTGTGCTTTATGTACCATTTTGTGACACTTTTGATTCCCGATACCTAGGAAAGCATTCAGGACAATTTAACCATATTTCTGCATGATACAAGTGTGTTTAAATGCTGAATTTGCTGATTTTCTGCAGAAATCTGCAGTTTAGGTGAGTTTTAGGCACTTTCCGGCACTTAAACTATCACTAAGAAGACAGTTTTGTGATCCTTACTTTCCTACACACTATACTAGTGTAATACATGGTTTCTGGCTCATTCTGTTCCACAATAACATATCTGTCTATGTACTGAACTCCGTCAGCATTTTTCTGATTTGTCTGATAACTGTGCTGCCGTTGTTTCGTGCATCATTTGAATCAACAAAGTTTGTATGCAATAATGATTTGTCATTTGCAATATATGATGCACATGTATGTATATGGTAAAAATCAGAAAGCAATTCAAGTAACTAATTGTAATTCAGCACAGTCATTAAGCACTAATCATTATTTGATAATTGTACGGATACCCGGAATTTTGACAGTTGTCACACTAATTGTGTGCTTTGAGAGTGAAACAAAAATGCAGGTATACTGTGACAACCGGTGATTTACGGCACTTAATTACGTGATTAACAGGTGATTAACGTGATAATAAATAGTATTTACAGCACAAATTAACTTAATTAGGCCTTTGGAGTGCCTAGGAACGTTTATCCGACTTTACAGTACGCGTATGAAGATTGCGTGGAATCTGCGGAACATCAACGACAACGAACTGATACCGTACGAATACTGACAATGCCGACAAGTATGAATGTTACACGAAAATTTTATGCTTATGAAATTAATTTTTGAATTTATTGGGCTTCCGTGCGACACAAATGCAAACGTGGACTAAAAACGCGACGGTAGGAAACGCATCGGCGACGAAACGGAAGCGACGGAGACGCCTGTCACCTTCAAAACTTACATTTTACGCTATATTTAGCTCCGTAATAAAATTTTAGTAACTACAGTCGAAACCGGATCAAAAAACGGATTAAAGACGGCAACGATATAATTTTTCGTGATTATTACCGTAATCGACGAACGAACGCGTCACACGACAAACGCCACTATTATACGTCTTTTAATTTCTTTCGACACTTATGGAGCTTGGGTTGGATATCGGGTCTCGTAGAAATTACGGGTCACTTAAACTCGGGGATTGGGTTTGTGGGCCTTGGGCCCAAGCCCAAAGCCCACTAACTAAAACTCTAAGTATATATATATATCTTAGTGTACCATATCCCTCATTTGGGAAAACCTCAGACAAACATACATACACACAACCAAACTGCATATTTTGGTTTGCTTGAAGATCTATACAAGATCTACAAAATCTCTACAAGATCTTTACAAGATCTACAAAATCTCTTCAAGAGATCTTGTCTCAAAGGATGAAACATCTGACCTGAAAGTAATTTGAATACATAAAAGACAATAAAAACCTTCCATCTTTCCCTCACTCTATTAATACACAAAACTTGATCCTCTCCTTCTCATCTACAATTAAACCCACAATACACACACATATTACTCTCACCTCTCTTTGTCTGCAAATATATACACACAGACAAGACAAACACCTACACTCTCACATCTACAACCTCCCGATGAAGACCAACAGCCAACCAAAGAGACCATCGGCCGGTTGCCGGCGATGGCTTCTCCAATCCGTTGAGCACCCACTCCAACTTCACCTGTTCCTCCTTTCTCACCCACACCTATTCACAGATCAGAGGTGCCATCTGCGGCGGCGTGGTTTTCAGCTCCGGCCGCTCTTTTTCCAACGAAACCACACACCCTTTTCCAACACCTGCTACCCCCTTTCTCTCGAAGGCAGACCGGGGAGGGGGTACGAAAGAGAGAGAAAGAGAGATCGAAGAAGAAGGAGCACGCCGGCGACGGCAGTGCAGCGGCGGCGGGACTCGGCAGCGGAGTCACGGCGATGGTGGTGCTCATTGTTTTCCAACTAGGTTCCGGTAAAACCCCCGATTTCCTTTACTTTGTTTTCTTAACTTCTGAAGATTGATGTTTTGTTACTGTGGGTGACGATGTTGATATGAGATTAAAGAATGATGATGCCGATGGTGACGACGGCAGCCTGCCGGCGCCGGAGCCACCGACGACGGCGGCTATGGTGGATGTGGTTATGATGAAGTTTGGTAGATCAGGTTCACACCAGAGGTTCCTTTCAACAGATTTCGGTTCGGTCAACGGGTCTCGGTTTCGGTCAACGGGTTAGCAGCTCAGTCACACCGAATCAAGTCTGGTCAGACTTGGTCAAAGTCAGATCTGTTGTGGTTCGGGTTCAGGTCAGCGGGTTCGAGTAAGGCAGTCAACAAGATTAGACGGTTCGGTTCGGTTGACTCGGTCAAACCGAGTCAACTCAGCGAGTCAACTCAGCCGGTCAACTCAGTTGACTCGATCAGCTCGGGCAACCCGTTCGACGTTTCGACACTGAAGATGGTAAAAGTTTAAGTCGCGATTATTTCGTTATTTTATATAATGTTATTGTCACACATGAAAACGAGCTCTCGAACCGGACAAATGACTTATTAGATAAAAAGTAATTGGATTAATTATTATCTTGATTATATAAACTGATTATACAAAAATATTGTTGATCTTGTTGAATTTTGACAAATAACGACACTTTAGTTGTCGTGGCCGTCAAAAAACAGAGGAAACTCTGCCCGTTTTTCGAGAAAATTACGTAAAACTAAAACGTGTTTTTATTATGAAACAAAACATCGGATTCAAATAATCTTTTAGTAAAACAAATACAAATATCGACGACACTTCACAGCATCACTAAAACGACAAATTTGGATATTATTTCGACAATGCTTTTATAAAATAAAACGTGAAATAATATTTTCAATTCTTTTATTACTTTCGACAATCTTTTCAAGTATCAAACAATACGAAATCTTTTCGTAAAAATAAATATAGTTTATATTTATTTCAAATTTCGTACAACACGAATTCTTGTATAAAAATAAATATCGTTATATATTTATTTTCGAACCCAACAACTCGATGACAATTTTATAGAATAAATATAACTTTTTATACTTATTTCAAACGCCGAAACGGCATATACGTATATTTTGGGCAAACATATATACAAGACGTAATATATATAATACAAGTGTATTATATATTACTTTCATACGAACGTTTCTATATACACAAATGACTTCTCGGGACGACGAGCGATCTTAACGATATATTTATATATTTTGATATAAATTTTTACTTATTTTTAAATATCTCGAGAATCAAGTCTTTTCAAGACTTATTGGTTTTAATCGAAGATAAACGATACTTATCAAATATGACCTAATCGTTTCCATTAACTTAACAACTTACCGTTGAATCGTTCAGTTAACAATTCGGTTGAGCTCGATGACACGTAGTGTAGTTACCGCATTTATTTAGAAACTTATCAGATATTCTGTGATGGGAATATTATAGAATGCACGCTAGCAAGTAAAGTCTTGGAAACGACATCACGAAGTCGTAATTAGCTAGCTTTGCACAAGGCAATTCAGGTGAGTTCATAACCCCACCTTTTTACGGTTTTACGTTTTAAAAAAGGTTTTCGGGGTGGAAAGACATGCACGTTTTGCAGAAACACACAAAGTTTTCGATGAACAAAGACTGCATATTTTAGACAAGCACGTTTTGCAAGAACATACAAAGATTTTGAACGAACAAAAACTCATATTTCTAAATCATGTTATGAATGGATTTCGAGGAACTCAAATGGTTTACGAATGGATCATACTAAATATACCTGTTTTTTTTACAAAACAAATGCGTATTATCGAAATGTGAACGATTTTCATGACTAGGGATGGGATCGTCTAGTGATAATATTGGGACTGGGTTGGTCTGCATTCGAGGAACGGGACACCCAGTGAGTTCATGTCCCCCTTTTCTTTAAACTGTTTTGTTTATTAATTTCGGGGTTGAAATACATGTTACAAAAGGATTACATACAAATACAATTGGTATGGTTAGCCTAGGAAAGTACCATAGATCAGGTGAATGGGTAGGCGCATACTTGAGACCATTAATCCTCATTGTAGGACCGAGGGGCATGAGTGATAGATCTATTTGGGTGTAGCGAGCCCACACCCATGAGGACCAGGGTGGCCCATAGGGTGACTATGTCTTCCTGCCGGAAGCCTGGTACAAATTTGCTAGTTTTGAGCCTTCCTACGCCGTCACACATATCAGTGGCCTTGCAAACCATTGGTGATCTTTTCCTTGTTTGCTTTCATACCGGGTTTTTACAAATTACATATCATGTTTTATACAAATTCAAAGCATAGGATTATGCGGGCATGGAGTCAAAGTCAGGGTGGGCATTGACGGTTATACAAACTTTACAAATACAAGAGTTTACAAATACATGGTTCTACGAACATAATGCGTTATAAATACAAAGTTTCCATATAACTTGACAAGAAAATGATTTTTAAATTCGTTTTCTCAATAATATTTCACAAACCGGTTATTCAAAAAGATTTATTTCAAATATTTTCCAAAACAAACTATGAACTCGCTCAACTTTATGTTGACTTTTTCGCATGTTCTTTCTCAGGTTACTTTGAAAACTATGGCATGGTTGGAATCGGAGAACCATTGGAGATTCGAGTACTTAGTGGACATTCGTTTTCTAGAAGTCTTAGCTTATTTGCTTCTGCTGTGCAATGAAGATACCAGTCCAGTCACGCCAGCTCTGATAATTTCGGGGTGTGACAGATTGGTATCAGAGCTATAGGTTTCAACGAATAGGGTTTTCTGTAGGGATACATACGCTCTAACCTCACTTTTCTCTGGGACTTAGACTATTGAGACTTTGAATACGTACAGAACGCCTAGTACTCGAATATGGTCTCCAACCGTTGCCGAAAAACAAACAGTCAAAATTTTGTTTTCAAACATACGCTATTGTGGTGTTTTACACACGGTACATAAAACAGTTACATACAGTACACAAAACTCTGAGAGTTTAGGAAACATGCATTTAAGACCTTCGGAAACTTATGTTGAAGTTCATTAAAGGTCATCACGTAGGAACCCCGAATATTAACTCGGGCACACACTATTATCCATATTGTCTATGATATTTTAACTTCCTGAGCAGGCAGCCTACGCACAACGAAACGTTAGTGCACGAGAATACATGGAACTCAAATTTTACGTCAACGGATGTCGGAGTACATCACATTCTACGAGGAACGAAACGCTAGTGCACAGGTATACGTGAAACTTAAGCTATACATCAACGGAGGTTGAAGTACGTCACATACGAATTTCGAGGTAAAGTCACCGAGAAGACACTATGGAGCATTTCGACGATGATGCTAATCCTGTCAGCACGAAAACTATCAATCAGGAAGCGGCGGTTTGGCACGCGGTCCTGCAACGACACGAGTCACGCTAAAGGAGAAGACGCATGTCTTCGTATTCCCCCTTCTCTCATTAATGACGAGTACGCTATGTTCGACATTCCATGGTAATGTCACCTAACAAACAGATATCACACGCAACCCCATGTAAAGTCCTCAAATTTCTTTCATTTGAAATTTCGACTTTTGCATCTTGTGAGTAGATTTTTACATCTCTACTCCTCTTAATGGTCATTGTATCACGAACATTTCTTTCGTTTTAGCAAGTATTCATTTGATTCATTTCTTGAAAATTCATATGTTACGCATGAATCGTTTGTTACGCATGTGGTTTCGTCTCGAATAAAGCGTTTCATCAAAGTTCAAATATTATTTCGCTAAATCTAATTATTGATTTGTGATTCGAATGACCTGCATTATTGTAATTGTTGGCTCCTTTGTTATCAGGTCAACACACTTTCTTGAAACTTCTTTTCTTTTCAAGTTACGTACATGGTTTTTCGTTGTAACCATGCTGAAATTTCCTTGTCGATACATGTATTTATTGTCGGCTTGTGCCGAAATCAAATTCAATTATTCGAACTTGTCCATTACACACATTCAATTCAAAGCATCATATGATGTATTGGGAGCATCATATTCAAATCAATTTTTAACGAACGTTTCATTTTTTCCGAGTCGTAGTAGACTTGTTTGGTCTACGACTCCATTAAGTTGTTTGTTGATTTCAACACCTTGTGGTGGCGTTTTCATTAATTTGAAGCTTACGCTAATCACGTTTACGCATCTCATGCACAGATTTAATTATTTATTTATTGATTTGTTTTAAATCCGCATTGAATTATCATATTAAAGCAGTCTTAACACAATCGTGTGTTAAGACAACGGTACACAAATTCATTTTTATATTTCGGTCTACCTCTTAACGGTCCTTTCAACATCGATCGGATGTTTTGCAATATTTATTGCTTCTTCGTCTTCGATCAAAAACACTATTTCTTTAATGTTCCCTTTTCAATTGAAAATCCTATGATGTTATTTGAAACAACTTTCAGATTCACTATATTACGCTTTCATTGATTTCAAACACGGTGAATTTGTTTGATCACCGCTATTATTGAATTATTTAAGTCACTACGACACCTTGTGGTGTCAGTACAAACTTGTAGCTTGGGCTAATCATGATTGAGTGTTTCATGCAAAACACAGGTGATACTTGTTCGATCACCGCTATATTGAAATTGTTTCATTCTCTACGACACCTTGTGGCGTCGGTATAACTTGCAGCTTGTGCTGATCACGATCGAGCGTTTCATGTAAACTATTACATTTGAGATCGTTGATTCTAAGTTAATCTAGTGGATGTTATTGCTTCTAGAACTCATTTACATATTGTAAACATTCATACGGAATTCGATTGGTCGAGGTTCCTGCTCTTTGTTGACCCCTGTTAACTTAGTCACTAGTCACACTAGAGACTGTATTTATACGTCTAGTTTCCTTTGACATCAATTTTTGAAACACATTTCTTTTAAACTGTTGGGTTCTTATTGTTGAGGAATGTCCTTGAATTCACATGATTCGAATAAGTCTTGATTTAAGTTCGTGGTCATCCACTTTGATACTATTCATATTTACCTACACATAACGTAACTCTAAGGAGTTAACGTAGTCTAAATTTTGAGGACGAAATTTCATTAACAGGGGGAGAATGTGACAACCGGTTATTTACGGCTCTTAATTACATGATTAACAGGTGATTAACGTGATAATAAATAGTGTTTACAGCACAAATTAACTTAATTAGGCCTTTGGAGTGCCTAGGAACGTTTATCCGACTTTACAGTACGCGTATGAAGATTCGCGTGGAATCTGCGGAACATCAACGACAACGAACTGATACCGTACAAATACTGACAATGCCGACAAGTATGAATGTTACATGAAAATTTTATGCTTATGAAATTAATTTTTGAATTTATTGGGCTTCCGTGCGACACAAATGCAAACGTGGACTAAAAACGCGACGGTAGGAAACGCATCGGCGACGAAACGGAAGCGACGGAGACGCCTGTCACCTTCAAAACTTACATTTTAAGCTATATTTAGCTCCGTAATAAAATTTTAGTAACTACAGTCGAAACCGGATCGAAAAACGGATTAAAGACGGCAACGATAAAATTTTTCGCGATTATTACCATAATCGACGAACTAACGCGTCACACGACAAACGCCACTATCATACGCCTTTTAATTTCTTTCGACACTTATGGAGTTTGGGTTGCGATATCGGGTCTCGTAGAAATTACGGGTCACTTAAACTCGGGGATTGGGTTTGTGGGCCTTGGGCCCAAGCCCAAAGCCCACTAACTAAAACTCTAAGTATATATATATCTTAGTGTACCCTATCCCTCATTTGGGAAAACCTCAGACAAACATACATACACACAACCAAACTGCATATTTTGGTTTTCTTGAAGATCTATACATGATCTACAAAATCTCTACAAGATTTACAAGATCTCTACAAGATCTACAAAATCTCTTCAAGAGATCTTGTCTCAAAGGATGAAACATCTGACCTGAATGTAATTTGAATACATAAAAGACAATAAAAACCTTCCATCTTTCCCTCACTCTATTAATACACAGAACTTGATCCTCTCCTTCTCATCTACAATTAAACCCACAATACACACACATATTACTCTCACCTCTCTTTGTCTGCAAATATATACACACAGACAAGATAAACACCTACACTCTCACATCTACATCATCTCGATGAAGACCAACAGCCAACCAAAGAGACCATCGGCTAGTTGCCGGCGATGGTTTCTCTGATCCGTCGAGCACCCACTCCAACTTCACCCGTTCCTCTTTTCTCACCCACACCTATTCATAGATCAGAGGCGCCGTCTGCGGCGGTGTGGTTTTCAGATCCGGCCGCTCTTTTTCCAACGAAACCACACACCCTTTTCGAACACCTGCTACCCCCTTTCTCTCGATGGTGGACTGGCGGCCGGAAACCAGGTGAACCGGCGAGTGGGGAGGTACGAAAGAGAGAGAAAGAGAAATCGAAGAAGAAGGAGCACGCCGGAGACGGCAGTGCAGCGGAGGCGGGACTCGGCATCGGAGTCACGGCGATGGTGGTGCTCATTGTTTTCCAACTAGGTTCCAGTAAAACCCCCGATTTCCTTTACTTTGTTTTATTAACTTCTGAAGATTGATGTTTTGTTACTGTGGGTGACGATGCTGATACGAGATTAAATAATGATAATGCCGGTGGTGATGACGGCAGCCTGCCGGCGCCGGAGCCACCGATGACGGGGGCTATGGTGGATATGGTTATGATGAAGTTTGGTAGATCGGGTTCACACTAGAGGTTCCTTTCAACAGATTTCGGTTCGGTTAATGGGTCTCGGTTTCGGTCAACGAGTCAGCAGCCCAGTCACACCAGATCAAGTCTGGTCAGACTTGGTCAGAGTCAGATCTGTTGTGGTTCGGGTTCAGGTCAGCGGGTTCGAGTAAGGCAGTTAACAAGATTAGACGGTTCGGTTCGGTTCGGTTGACTCTGTCAAACCGAGTCAACTCAGCCGGTCAGCTCGGTTAACCCGTTCGACGTTTCGACACTGAAGATGGTAAAAGTTTAAGTCGCGATTATTTCGTTATTTTATATAATGTTATTGTTACACGTGAAAACGAGCTCTCGAACCGGACAAATGACTTATTAGATAAAAAGTAATTGAATTAATTATTATCCTGATTATATAAACTGATTATACAAAAATATTGCTGATCTTGTTGAATTTTGAAAAATAACGACACTTTAGTTGTCGGGGCCGTCCAAAAACAGAAGAAACTCTGCCCGTTTTTCGAGAAAAATACGTAAAACTAAAACGCGTTTTTATTATGAAACAAAACATCGGATTCAAATAATCTTTTAGTAAAACAAATACAAATATCGACGAGACTTCACAGCATCACGAAAACGACAATTTGGATATTATTTCGACAATTTGAATGGGTAGGCACATACTTGAGACCATTAATCCTCGTTGTAGGACCGAGGGGCATGAGTGATAGATCTATTTGGGTGTAGCGAGCCCACACCTATGAGGACTAGGGTGGCCCATAGGGTGACTATGTCTTCTAGCCGGAAGCCCGGTACAAATTTGCTAGGTTTGAGCCTTCCTACGCCGTCACACATATCAGTGGCCTTGCAAACCATTGGTAATCTTTTCCTTGTTTGCTTTCATACCGGGTTTTTACAAATTACATACCATGTTTTATACAAATTCAAAGCATAGGATTATGCGGGCATGGAGTCAAAGTCAGGGTGGGCATTGACGGTTATACAAACTTTACAAATACAAGAGTTTACAAATACATGGTTCTACGAACATAATGCGTTACAAATACAAAGTTTCCATATAACTTGACAAGAAAATGATTTTTAAATTCATTTTCTCAATAATATTTCACAAACCGGTTATTCAAAAAGATTTATTTCAAATCTTTTCCAAAACAAACTATGAACTCTCTCAACTTTATGTTGACTTTTTCGCATGTTCTTTCTCAGGGTACTTTCAAAACTATGGCATGGTTGGAATAGGAGAACCATTGGAGATTCGAGTACTTAGTGGACGTTCGTTTTCTAGAAGTCTTAGCTTATTTGCTTCCGCTGTGCAATGAAGATACCAGTCCAGTCACGCCAGCTCTGATAATTTCGGGGTGTGACATATACTAATGTCCTTATGAAGATTTGTTTATTGGGATGCAAGATTGTACTCGGAAAGATAATCGAAAAGATTAACATGAATAGAGGAATGTGGAATGGTTATTTAACTGTGTATGTATAGATTATGAATGATGTCACCAAATATTAATGATGCACATGTATGTGGTGATTGCAGGTCGCACGGAATTAACATCACTGTGGAGACTAAGAGGTTGAAGATCGAGCCAAAGAGTAAGGAATGTACGGAAAGAGTGGTCTTATAGCTTATATTTATGTATTACATTTAACGCGTTAATCAAGAATGAATGTTGTAAATCATTTCAAGAAGTGTCTGACAAATTATAAATGAACCTTCAAAGTATGTCATATAGTCATTATAAGAAAGAATTTTTGAATCGGTATTTCCACTATGTCATTTAAGGTCAAAAGGTTTTAGGGTGTTACATTATTAATGATTATTGGAACAAATTTTGAACTTCATATCGCTTATGTTTATACAAGAATTGCTTTATTGAGACGATCACTAGATGTTCACAATTGATTGTAAAGACAATGATCATAAGAGCAACAGTTCGGATTTGTATTTGGACACATGTGATTTTATATATACAACATTAATTCACATCAAGCCAATGTGTCATCATACTTCCCCGTTATAGTTGGTTTTTTTGGTCAGGAACCAAATACGTCCCTTCTAAGATTTTGGTTGTGCGGTGTTGGAACCTAAAGGTTTATACATAGAGAGTTGCTAATAGTTAAGGGTTGTTCTTGTAATTATGTTTTATCTAATGTTTTGGGTCTAAATAAGTGTTTGGGTCATTAGAGGTTTCGGCTAGGCTTTTAGGGGCTTTAGGCCCATATGTCTAGTATTTAATCAACTCCCTTATGATGTTTAGGGGTTGATCGGTTTGTGAATTCCTTAGAACCAGCCGAAACCAGTTCCAAGTCTTGTATCAGTCATCTTTCTACGGTGAATGCATATTTGTTTTGATTGTTTATTGTTTCGGTTTATTATTTTTTGAATCATCTTGTGTTAGGTTTCCGTACTAACATAAGATTAGTGTTTGATATCATTGAAAGATCCTTTACGGGACTTACAATTGGTATCAGAGCCAAGAACCGTTCTCTTGGTTCGATCGATATCATTCGGATTCAAGGTTTTTGAAGGTTGTGTTTTGTTACTGATCTGTTTTCAAGGTTTTTGAAGGTCTCGAGTTGTGTTTATTGCTATATTGGAGATTCCGGGTTGCAGTATTCTTGAAGTGTTCATCAAAATTCATTGAATTGGTATTGTTTTAGTT
This sequence comes from Helianthus tuberosus, assembly GCA_030545235.1. Taxonomy (NCBI): domain Eukaryota; kingdom Viridiplantae; phylum Streptophyta; class Magnoliopsida; order Asterales; family Asteraceae; genus Helianthus; species Helianthus tuberosus. The sequence continues at coordinate 75,145,950 of CM060384.1, read as the reverse complement.
TCGATCAATCCTCAGATCTGTTTGCTGATTTCTCGGGAGTTTGTTGCAAATCATTCAAAAGATTTGGATAAATATTTTGAATTTGGAAGTGCTGAATCTTTGGGATTACGAGTCAAACTTTATATAACCATTTGTTTTGTAGGTCTCGACGCGTAATCAGTGGTCTCGAGCTATCTCTTCAAAGGTTTCGACTCGAATCAAGTTGTGGTCTCGTGTTTCATCTTCAAGTTTTTGACTCGCAACATCAGTGGTCTCGAGTTGTAACTTTAATACTCGAAATCAAGGTCTCGACTCTGGTATCGACTCATCATTCAGACTTGCTTTACTGCCGTCTCGACTGGTGGTTTCGATTGACACTGTGTGACTCAAAATCTATGGTTCTGACTCAAGGACTTCATTACTCGAAACTGGTGGTCTCGACTCACGGTCTCGACTCGTAACGACAAATTTTGTCAATTTCAGATTTCTCAATTTTGTCAATCTTTTCTAAAATCACATTCTGAATCGGAACTTCAATATCTGAAAATAATTTGTTCGATTCAATCATGTTATAAGCCAATCCTATCGGATCGCAATTCGATTTTTTCTCAGATTTTGAATTTTTAAGATAACTTTCATGAAAACTTCCCTCATTTTCATCCTGTGACTCGGACATATCTGTTTTGGTAGATTCCTCTTTCAAAACAGTTTCAACGACCTCACATACCACCTCTGAATCACCAGTATCATCAGATTTGAAATAGGTTACGTTAATATTATCTGGCAATTGATCAACCATGTTGAAAGCTTTATCCACCTTCTCGTCATCATAGAATGTAAACCTTTTCTCAAACGGTGGTGGAACCTGATGATATTCTGAACCAATTCCTTTCTTGTTTCTTTCAGAATCTTTATCATCCAGTTTTATGTTGAAAATACGTTCAAGAACATATGATGAAGCGTGATAACTATGCAACTTGTTATTATCTTGTTCTAAATCAGCCATTTTACGTTTAAACTCAGCAACTTCTTCAATATATGAATTTACAACTTGTTTTATTTCATACTAATTTTTAAGTGTTTGTGACATTTCAAAACATTGTAACAATCTAGATTGAACAAGTTTCATTTGGCTTTTCACAACTTCATATGATTCTTTTGTAATATGATATGCCAATTTTATTGAATCATACTCTTTTTTCATTTCTTGAACCACATTTTCTTTTTGTAAACACTCTTTAGTCATTGTTGAACACTTGTGTTTCAAAATCTCATTTTCTTTTTCAAAAACTTTACATTTTTGTGTCAGCTTTTCATCGTTATCCTTCAAAACTTTTTCGTTTTCTAACATTTCTTGGCATTTATCTTTGAAAACTCTTTCAATTTTAGAAAATTCAATATCTCTGGTTCTGAATTTTTCATCCTTTTCAGTACAAGCACTGCACGTTTCCATGCATTTCTTGCACTGTTCACCAGTTTTATGATCAGTTTTATTTTAACATTTCAGAAGTTTTAGTTTGAGTAATTACCTTAATTTTTGGCACCTCGGCTTCTTTTGTCATCTGCTTCTGATCTTCATTGTTCACCTGCTGTTTCTCAGCAACAGCTTCACCAACCGTTTTTTCTAGCTTTTCATCAACCTTCTCCTGATTTTCTTCACCAGCTTCTTCTTCTTTCTTCGAATCATCAACCTTCTGTTCACTTTTGCCATCAACTTCACCTGCTGCCTTTTTTAACTCATCTACCATCTTCTCAACACTTTTCTTCATTCTTTCTTCATCTCTCTTCTTCAAGCTAGCTGTCATCACATCTCTGAATACTTATCTAGCTTTTTGAGATAATCTTTATCTGCTTCTTTCTTTGAATAAAACTCTCTTGACAAAGGAATAACTGCAAGTACATCATTGTACACCACTTTGTTTGAATCAACAACCGGGTCTCCTTTGCGATTGATGTAACATTCACTTTTCTTGTCCCATCTACCAAAACTCCTAGCTTCACGTACTCTTTTTGCATTTCTTCTATTCTGTAATCTGCAAAACACCTTTCTCTGTACGTTTTTTCTTGAAGAATTTCTTCTTTCGTTTTCACTTTAGCAAGCAACACCCTTTTCTCTTCCTTTGAGTATTTACCCCAGTTAAACCCTTCGTCATCATGAATCGTGAACGAATTTCCAATTAAAGCTTGTTTTCTTTCTTTAGAAGATCCTTCAGCAATCTGCTTTTGAACATGCTTTGACGATTGTTCACTGTTTTGATGATAAATGGCCTTCTTGTAGTAATCTTCATGGAATGGGTTAACATGATCAGCTACTTCCCGGTTCATGCACTCTCTTTTAAAATGGCCCTTCTGTTTACACTCGAAACATGTAACTTTTGACTTGTCAAACCCCAACTTTGTGTTTGAACCTTCAAGACACTGCCTGCCTGTGATCTCCATAAAACGCTATGCTCTTCTAATGCCACTTGCCAAACATCATCTAATGTCAATGAGTTCCATCTCTTCTGGGTTAATTTGGTCATAATCTTCTTTTGTCATTTCGGGGTTTCCGATTCTCCCCGCCACAAGACTCTCATATGACTCTAGAATCGATGATAAGAAACTCATCTGTTGTTTAGCAACATTGATACTTATTGTTGGAGAATTTTTCTGCTTTAAAGCAATGTTACAATGAACTCATCCGGTTCTGCTGTGTTTGATGTCGTTGAGGAAGAATGATAACCTGGATCATAACTTGAAGAACTACCCTTCGGTAAATCCGTTGACTTTTCAACACTGAAAGCAGTACCAGTCTTTGATGATTGATTGGTTGAAAGTAAGCTTCCTCTGTAATAAAGACCCACATTTTGCTGATAGGTAGAACTGCTCATTTTGTTCTATTTTTGCAACTCCAGTTCATGACTTTCAAGTTTCTCAATCAATGTATCCAGTGTAATCTCATCAAACTGTGAATCATTTTTCAAAATTATGACAAATGTCTGCCAGTAATCTGTACCTGGTAAAGCTTCGATAACTTTTTCAATGATTTCTTCTCTGGTTTTTGTAATCCCAAACTTATGAAGTTCAATTTTAAGATGACAAAATCTCTCAATCATTTGTCTCACAGTTTCACCCTTTATACAATCAAACAGATCAAATTCCTTTTTTAACAATGATAGTTTGCTCTTTTTAATTTGTTTACATCCCCCAGCTTTCACACGTAACGCTTCCCACACCGACTTTGATGAATCGTCATGATTAAGTAATGCAAAGATATCATCTCTGATCGATTGTTGAATTAACGCGATCATCCTTTTTTCATGAGAAAATGACTTTTTGTCTTTAGTTTCTAAGCTTGCAAGTGGAATTTCTTCATTCTTATCATTTATTGGCCTTTTATACCCGAATTCCAAACAAAACCAACTCTCACGAGCATAATCTTTTACCCAATTAATAAATCTCTCTTTCCACCAAGTATAATCTTCAATATTATCAAGTTTTGGTGGTTTTGAGTTAGTTTCGTAAAAAATATCATGTTTTATATTCTCAGTTATAGCTTTTGAAATGATTTTTGGTGCAACTGTTGTTGTTTCGGATAACTCGGAAGTGAACGCGTTATAAAACTCGTTGTAAAATTCTTCAGCCATGATTACCTGTAAACAATCAAACAAACACTTGATCAAACTTGAAAATTAAATAATAACTGTCTCGGTTCGTACGAACGCAAAATGGTGGGTTCGTACGAAGGAACATAAAAAACAGTTTGAATATTATTCCCGGTTCGTACGAAGCTATCGGGTTCATACAAAGATACTTAAAACAAATAACCCGGTTCGTACGAAGTAACAAATTTGGGTTCGTACGAAGGCGCAAACTCCAGGTTCGTATGAAGTGATCATCTCTGGGTTCGTACTAACTTTGTTCCGTAACAACAACCATGTTTTTCATTGATTTGATGATGATTTTGAAATAATTTTGATCTGAAACTTTGTAGGATTATTCAAAAACAGTTTTCACACAACATATTTGAAAATCAGACGTTTTAGACTATGAAAACGTTGAGATTCTGAGTTTAAAGTTCGAAAAGAAAGAGTAGAAGAGGAGTGGAAGAAAGATATAGGTAGATGATGATGAAATAAACTCTGAAAATGATGAAACAACTTGTGGATTCCACTTGTGGATACCAATCACCCGCTCTGATACCACTTGTGGATTCGCTCCGAGGATCGATTCCTTGACCGTTGCATGCGATGAACACGTATCTTGTGCGGAATCCAAGTACGTGTGTGGATCAGACACAAAGAAGTGATTATAAGTTGTTTTCTATTACTGATATAACAGTTTACAACCACGAAAACTAACGACAAGAGTTTCTCCTCTCAAGTCACAAAGATATCAAATGACAAAGACCCTACAACTCTATATATAGGCAATGCAGCTTCGTACGAAGCTAACTACGAAGTGACCATGTCCGTACGAACCGGCCCTTCGTACGAAGCCACCCTTTTACAAACCATTATATATAAAATCCAGTCCCTTCCTACGAACTGGCTTCAACACACATGAACAATATATATCACTCTGTTCAGCACCAGTCTTGTTTCATCTGACTAAGCTACGATACGTGATTGACGGAAGTGATAGACATACTGCACTCACAAATTCTTTATTTTTCATTTAGTTACTTCTATCACACAGTTTCCCTAAATAAGTTTTAATCTTACCCATTCATGATATTCAATAGTTGACACGTTTAATAGTAGTTTTTTTTTCATTCAACATGATACATATATAACAACCATTGTTACATATGTAATGGTACTCTTTTAACATATGTAACTCATGTGTAACTATAGTCCTTTGTTTTTCATTCAGTTACATCATTTTTCATTCAACCAGTACCTTTTTCCTCGATAATACGTATGTAATAAGTTTATCCCTAATGTTCAATAACAGGTGTAACAATAATTGTGAATACATATGTAACATGTACGCAATTCATCCGTATTTCCGAGTACACTTTTGATATACTTTCAACCAACGGGCTCATTTTCCTTTTTTGTTTTTTTGGCAAATATACAACAACCATACCCAGAATAGACCCTCGGCTACAAAACGAACAACAAACCAACACATCAAGTCCAAGAATATAGAAAAATAGAATATAGAAAAAAGAAGTCACCTATACCAAGAAAGTGGTCAGAGTGACATAGTATAATGTAAATATATTACCACTAAACAATAACAAAATTCCATCTTTTCATATCTAATTTATTTTTAATTATAGAAAAGATCTCAAATCGCATCCATGAAATGGAAAACCTAAGTTAAGTAAATAATCACATCACATTAAACATCTTTAGGAATTAATCTACCATGTTAAAAGAAAAACCCCATATGAGAACTTAATTTTGATAACAATAATTTCAAATAAAATAAATACAAACCCCTAAGTTTTGGTGAAAACCCATGAAACCCAACGGTAAGATATTCAAACTTGCTTTTCTCTCACACACATGTGTGTGTGTTCTTAGTATTCCAACAACTTTCTCTCTCTAAAAACAATAATTTGTTTCTTTCACATACATGAGTTCAAAGCTTTTAATTTATAGAGAAGAAAGATGAGGGAGATAATGGGTGTGAATAACCGACCAATTTCAGACTTGCTTCTCTCTCATACACTTGTGCGTGTGTTCTAGATGCACATGATGAAGATTATCGTTTCTCTCTCTTAACCAGCAACGTTCTCTCTGTTAGATCTTACGAGATCGTTGGTACTTGGTTTTAGTAGGTTTTGGATTATTTTGTTACGTTTTAGTGTGTTATAGATACTTCAGGGACTAAAGTGTAATATAATGAACTTTCCCAACGTGGCATATTTAAAGTCCTAGATGTGTGTATATATAGTTGTTCAACGAAAACCCTTTCTCCAAGTTTCTTGGACAAGGTTCTTGGTGATATTCTTGTGTTGTGAATCTGATTATTGTGCTCAATCTGAACATCCAGGTGCTTGTAGTGTTATTATTATATTGGGATTCCATAAACAACACTTGTTGTTTAATCCTTACAAGATTCTTCATCTTTTGATTTTCTTAACTTTCACTCATTCAAACACTTATTCAATAGGTGTTTGGGTGTTATCAATCAAACCACTATGATTCGGATAGCATTTGGGACTCATTAATTTGGTATCAGAGCCTTAGTGCTCTTGATTGACTGAGTTTTGTTGAGATTTTTCAAGATTTGAAGGTTTTTCAAGGGTTTTTTTCAAAGTTTTAAGGTTTTTCAAAATTTTGGACTTAAAATTGCTTGATCTGGTGTGATCAATCATTAGGTTGTTGTTAATCAGTGTTTTGGTGAACATTTGGGTCATTTTGCTACAAAGAAACAAGGATTTTGGGTCGTTTTTTAGTGATTAGAGGGTTTTTGTTCGTGTTAAAACCCTAGTCAGCATATTTAAACTTGAAGTCAATGTAGATAAATTTGAAGACAACGCATTTTAATTAAAGGTCGCGTAATTGACAAATACGCCAGTAATATACCAGCGTAGTTGTTAGTTCTCAGCGAAATAGTGTCAGCGTAATTAATCAAACGCGACTACCAAGTCAGTAATAAAGATCCACAACAATTTTATCATGGTGATCGGTGTACTTAGCCAAACTTATGTGTGTTTTCTTTGTGTTAGCGGACTTAGCATTGTCGGCGGACCAAGAATGTGACAACCCGGATCTTCCTTTCATGTTTCACCTTACGTTGTAATTTTGTGAAAATTAATGAACGTGATTATTTATGGTTAATGGCTTTATGTAAAAATATGTGAATATAATTGATTGTCTATACATAAATATAATAAGAATGTTATGGACACAAATGTAAAAAAATGAGATAATAATAGGGGTCGCACACACATGTGCGGGCACGAGAATTACACAGCCGCACACCTCCCTTGCCCATACACTCCACACCACCGCACACTCTCTCTTTTGCTCGCATTGGGCCGAACACCTACTGGATCCTGGTCCAAATACCAGCCACAACAAACCCTAAGGGAGCCGCACATTTCTTGGGGACGCACACTTGAAAGTGTGCGGCATGTTCCACATGTGTATAAATACAGATGTGCAGCCAACCCTAAATCATTTCCTAATCATTGTTGACGGTTGCAACCTTACAGGGAACATTCCCCATCTTTTTCACCAAATTTCTCTTTTTCGAAACCCTAGAAACATCCTCATTCTCCTTATCTTTTGGAAGACTAACGGCGACTCCATCTCCTCAAACCTTCTCCACGACAGTTTACATCCTTCTCTGGGAAACATCATTTCCTCCCTTTCAGTACACTCTCATTTCAACTTAGAATCCAGGTTAGAATATTCACTATTTGGTTTATTACATGGTGATGCTTATGCTTAATTGATCTGTTTAATCCATGACATGATTTGAGCAATAAACTAGGATCTGTTTGATATCAATGTGTAAATGCTCGGTATGATATTTATGAATCTGAGTTTCTAATTTATGATAGTATGCTTAGTGATAAGGCAAGGATCTAGGGTTCATGCTAGAATCGATCCCAATATTCTTTTGGGTATATAAAATACATTAATAGACTTTGTATGATTAAAAGATGATATGTTCAAAAAGGGGGATTCTTGATTAATATTAATATTGTAGAAATCTAGATCTACTCCTAATGACTTGATCAGATAGTTATCTACTCTTGATAATATGATCTAATAGTGTTAAGTATTTAGAATATTTGGACATTTAGATTGTTGATATATCAAAGATGATGAAAAAGAAATATGTCGTACGATGTACTGTTTGGTGATCTCACATGATAGGATTTGTAAGAATCAAAGAAGAATTTTTGTTTAATGATTGAAAAATCTGTGTTTTGATTTCGTGATCGTGAAAACATAATTGTTTCACTATTGGATTAATGGAAGCCGCACACTCGTTAAATGTACAACCTGACCTGCATATCGTACAACATAGCATAGCGGACCGCACACTGGCAATGCCACGTGTGCCGTACATTTATGCGATGTACAACATAAATTACTTAAAGTACAACCCAATGCAGAACATCACACACTAAGATATGCCACATGGGCTGCACACTAGTGAGAGTGCAACCTGTGGTGCACAACGTACAAATGAATAATGCAAGGTCGCACACTTTGTGACTGCGCACAGCTACAAGTACCTGATGTGTAAGAGTATAACCGTTATAAGCATAACCGCACACCGAAGGGTATGTCGCACACTCAATACTGGGCCACACACTCACGTAGATTTGGGCTGCACTTCTAGGTGGGAAGCACATTCTACGTAGGCTGCTAATTCGATTGGGTCGCACACTTATATGTTGAGATAATGGACTGTCCTGGTTACTGTTTGATTGTTAGGCATGTGTTATAAATCTATATATATGGCTCATACGATTGCTTATGTGCTAAGTGATGTATGACTTGTATGCTACTTTTTAGATATGCATAGGAATACGTGAACTACTTGCATACAAAACCTGACCAATATTGGTAAACATGATAGGACGTGGTTGACCAACTATTAAAACAAGTAATTTCCTGCGGAGCAAAACAAAGGTGAGTTCACACACTAAAAGCATGTGTCCCGGGGGCAAACGTACGAACTACTATCCCTGGGAGGGATGTTTTTAAACTACTATTCCTGGGAAGAATGTTGTTGAATAATATTTATATTTCATGTCTTAACAAACTAAATGAAACTCTATCACGAAGTCCCCACTTACTATACCGATCAATCGCTGGGGGAGAATAGGATATTAGTTGATAGCGCTATTAGGTTTGACAAACCTCACACCGTGACCGGGGGGAGAGTGAACTATTATGCCTTGCAACTTGGTCAATGATGATAGACATTGACTCGGGGCACATGTAACTTAACAGTCAATAGTATTCGGTATTGCACAGTTTAGTAGCTTACAGATGGGGTAGCTCCCCATAACATGATATAAATAAGTAATCAAACAACTTATGTTTTTGGAACTAAAACTGGTAAACTCAAACTCGTGAACTTGCCAACTTCATGTTGACACCCTACTGCATGCTTTGCAGGTACTCAGTGATAGCTCGGGAGCTTGCAGCGGGGAGTGTAGTGGTTGCTTGGACCCATGTTGGGTTCCTAAATAATATTTATGAACTTTTGAACTCTTGTTGAATGGTTAAACTTATGCTTCCATTGTTAACTTTAATTGCTATTTTGAACTTTAAACTCTGGATTTTAGACACTATTAGTCACTAATCATATTGGTAGTGATGAAAACTGCTTTATTATACTTATTGATCAATATGATCGGTGGCATGATCCTGGTCAGTCGCACACCTCACGGTAGTACTCCGCATGTGGAAATTGAGGGTGTGACAGATTGGTATCAGAGCCATTGGTTATAGTGAACTTGGTTTTAAAAAGAAAAGTCTTTTTTTTTAGAAAAGCCAGACTATAACCTGTTCTATATTAAGCAGTTCGCAACAACACAACACTCCAAGTGCAAGACTCAACATTCTAGATTATGTAGCTCGGGCATGTGTTTACATGTTACTTACTGGGTGCATATTTGATGATCTACGTAATGATGTGCCTAGTATAAAATAATGTTAGCTATATAATACGTACTTGTGTGTAATGGTCATATTTCCTTCTACTTTCTCACAACACTACGGCGTCGTTCTCATTCTGTGTTTTGTGAACGTGAAGACAATGAGTGGATGCGGAAGATGCAATGTTAACATGACTCAGGACCAGCTGACAGAAGTAAAATTACCATCTTAGGATGTTTAGATCATGTTCTTGTGTCGTCTTGTCACTCTTAACCTTGTTCGCTTCACTTTTCACGACAGGTCAACCTGCACCCACACAACCTCGAGTTTGCACTTTCAAAACTTTTATGGATTGCAAACCTGACTCCTTCAACGACACCAAAGGAGTGGTAGGCCTCCTGCACTGGATTGAGAAGACCGATTCTGTATTTGAGATGTGTGAATGCCCCACTAACATTCGGGTGAAGTTTGCTACTGGCACCCTCGAAAGAAACATGTTTTCTTGGTGGAATGCACAAGTTCAAATGCTTGGATTGGCGGATGCCAATGCCACTTCCTGGAATGACTTCAAGGATTTGATCAAGGAAGAGTACTACCACAGGGATGACATTCACAAGCTTGAAGTGGAGTACTACGAAATGAAGATGGTGGGATCCGAGATCGCGGCGTATACTGAATGGTCCAACGACTTGGCTGCTGTATGTCCCAACATGTCACAGTCTGCTTACAAGAGGATTAAGCTTTATCTTAAGGGCTTAGTTCCCGAAATCCAGAGCTTGATGACTTCAGCAAATCTTCCCACAATCCAGCAAGTCGTCCGTCTAGCACACCGTCTCACTGATCAAGCTGTGGAAGAAACCAAACGGCCCAAACGAATCAGTGCTACTGCTGATACCTCTGGAGACAATAAGCGCAAATGGGATGGTAACCAGGGCAAAGATGCCAATCCCACACAAACTCCAACTCAACAAAAGAAGTTTGAGGGCAATAAAGGTCCCCACCAGCAAGCTCCGACCAACCAGAACCAAGGTGGTTATCGAGGAAACCATCCCAAGTGTAACTAGTGCGGTCGGCACCACAACGGGCAGTGTGAAAAGAACCGTTGTCAGCGATGCAACAAGCTAGGGCATGCAGCTAAGGATTGTAGGATCCTGGACCCAACAAGACAAAACCAACCCCAGCAATAGCAGCAGCATCATGGTAACCTCAGGGGTTGTTTTCAATGTGGAGAAGATGGGTATATCAAGAGGGATTGCCCCCAACTGAATCAAAACCATAACAACAACATCCAAGGTGCTGGGAACAACAACAGGAACAACAATAATGGAGACAACGGTGCGAGAGGAAGAGCATTTGTGATCGATGCTGGTGAAGCAAGGAATGACCCCAACGTTGTAACGGGTAAGTTCCTACTCGATGATCATTTTGTTTCCGTAGTTTTTAATTTTGGAGCCGATGCTAGCTATGTATCCACACGTGTTAGTAAATGACTTGTTTGATCTCCAAGGCGTCTGAATCAGAGTTACTGCGTTGGCACAGGCGATTGGCGCACGTGAACTTCAAAAACATGAATAAACTTTCTAAGTTAAAATTAGTAAGAGGTTTACCGATAAAAGAATTTCCGTTTTCAGAAAAATGTATCCCATGCGCCCAAGGCAAGTGATGTGCTTAAAATGCAACATATAAATTATATCAAATATGGCATAAAAGCAACCCTTTTTTAGTACTAATGTTAGAAAAAGCTTGTGTTTTCATTCCTTTTTATTTTTCAGGCTTAAAAGAGCTTAAATGTGCAAAAGGAGCAAAAAGACAGCAAAAACCAACATAAATGTAAAGGAGGAATTGACACAACTCGCCAAGCCCCGATTCACATCCAAACAACAAAATAGCAAGAACAGAAGACTTGACACGGGGTCGTGTCAACCAGACACAGGTCATGTCCAAAAGTGGATGCTGTGCAGAAGACAAGACAACTGCAAAAGACAAAACTGGCAGCTAACACGGGGCGTGGTTAACTCAAAGATTTTCAGAATCTGCGATAGTACAATAACTACTTTGGCCACAGGCCGTGCCGTTGACACACCGGGCCATGTTAGTACAAGAACTGACAAGCAGTTAATGTGGAAGAGAGAGAGAAATGACCACAGGGTCATGCCAGGCGGGCACGGGCCGTGGTGGAGCTTCTGATTTCAACTATAAATAGAAGTGCTTGGTTGCACTTCAAACCATTCATTGGCAAACCACTTCTCTCTCACTTGCCACCACTCCACCACCACTACAACACCATCATCCACCACCATCATCCATTTTCCATCTTTTAGAGTGTGTGTGTAGTCTCGGTAGGGGTGTGCTTGGGTCGGTTTTTACTATTAACCATAACCATAACCGCTAGTTTGGTTATGGAGTTTTGGTAACCATAACCATAACCAAACTTCGGTTATGGTTAATCGGTTATGAAGTCGGTTATGGTTCGGTTTTGGTTAATTTCGGTTAAGTAACCAAGCAAGGTTTGAAATAAATGGGGTTGTGCACGATTTGAACTTAGCTTGAGCCTATTTTATAAGATAACGAAGACTAAACTTTTTGGTTAAACTACCGATTTAGAGTTCTTTTTAATAAGGTAATTCTCAAACAAAAACAATTATGGCCATAATACCTTAGTTCTTTATCAAAATAAATGACATCTACATCAAGATCATTTTGTTACTAACATACTTTAATCTTAGTAAAAACCCTCTATATGGTTTTGTAAAACACAAATCTATTATATAAAGTTAACATCACAACTTCGGTTCGATTTCGGTTATATTCGGTTAACCAAAGCTTCATAACCATAACCATAACCGATTGAGCAGTTATACAAAGTTTCATAACCCTAACCATTGGTTATATTGGTTATCGGTTATTAGTGGTTCGGTTATGTCGGTTATGGTTCGGTTATCGGTTATGGTGGTTAATTTGCTCACCCCTAAGTCTCGGGATCCAAGATTGATAGTAAGAATCTTTGTCAAACAGAAGCCATGCTTGGCTAAATTCTTACATCACTTGGTGAAGACATATCTTTTATGTATTTCTTTTATGATTTCCAATCTTTGGCAACTTTTAAATTGGATATGTATTAATGACTTTAATATTTAGTTTTTTTATATCGAAGGAGAATCTACTTAACCATTCTTCATACGTCGTTTATTCACATATTCGTATCTTTACGGTCTATATAAAGCACGTTAACTACTTGGAAGGGTGTTAGAAGGGTGGTTGGGTAATTATGTGTCTCGTTCAGTGTATAGATCCTTCGAGAACCTAGTTCAAGTTTAGTACTACTCCATGGATTGGGCGGGAATGACTGGCCCGACTGAGATTAAGAAACCGCTTGAACCCCTTATTCATAAACTACTATTAAAACTTTAAACCAACCATGCGAGTACTGTATCCCTGCTGACTCAGACCAACGGGTTGAGGGTGACTGCGGCATGGAAGGGGGCCCACCACATTTTGCATTAATAACTTACTTAGTTATCTTTCAATATTCCGACCTAGTGGGATTGTATCCTTGCTGATTCAAACTGCCACACCCTGACTTTTGCGGAAGCGTGATTATGTGTAACTTGCTTAATATCATTGCATTCAATCATAACAACAACTATATGACAAGACCGAAGATGTTCATCCATTAAATAAGTTGAAAATCATAACAACAACATTCTTTTAAAACACAGAATTCAAATTCGAGTACAAACCATGCAACTTGTTTTTAGAGTTCACAAGGACTCAACAAAAGATATTAAATAAAACCAGGTTTTGGGAGACGTGTCTCGTCCAGGATAAGACACGCTGACCAAACCCTAAGACCATGGATAACATCATTTATTCTTAAACCACCCTTGGAACTTCCGAACGCCCGCCAGATCCACATCTAATTCCCTGAAATACATGAAGTTTGAAAACATCAACAAAAGTTGAGCGAGTTCATGTGTTTGTTTGTGTGTATGAATAAACCTTCATAATCATTGAAAGTATGTATGTAAGCTTGTAAATCCCGGTATGAAAGCAACAAGGAAAACAAATCATTAATGGTTTGCAAGGCCATTTATATGTGTGACGTGATGCCGGAAGGCTCAAACCTAGCAGACTTTGCACCGAGCTTCCGGCTGTAAGACATAGTAAACCCATGGGCCAAATCCTGGTCCAACATGGGCGGGGCTCGCTACACCCAAATAGATCTACCACTCATGTCCCTAGGTCCTACAACGAGGATTAATGGTCTTAAGCGTAATACCCACCACTCACATGATCTAGCAGTACCCTTCCTTAGCTAACCATACCAAATAATAACGGTTGTAAATAGTTTGTAACATGTACTTCACCCCCGAAGTTATAAAACCGAAAACAGTTAAAAGAAAAGGGGGACATGAACTCACAGTCTTGCGTCTTCGCACCGTAACTCAAAGCTTCTTCGGATAAACACGACTACCTATAACGTACTAAGGTCCATTAGACGAGCGGGTCGTGCCTTGACTTAGTCTTAATTAGTGTCTTTGGGTTACGTTTTATTGTGTCTTCAATATTATTCCAAGTTATAGAATTATTTGTTAAAATAATAAATATTTTAACTTGAATTATATTTATTAAATTTTGGAATAATTATCAAAACAATATATTTTAACTTAATACTTCCCAAGTATTTATACTTGTATATCCTTCCTAAGGATGGGTGTATTTGTATTCGTATTGTTATACTTGTATATTTTCGCCATGTATTAGGGTCCTATTCTGGTGTGTATTTGTACGTACGAGAATACGTATCTTCATGTAATTATTAAGTATCCTTATACTTAATGTTATATTAACTTTTCCGGAATAATATCCTTAATAAAAGTCCGTATATATTTCCAAAATATATATTTTAAAAAGTATTACTTAGAAAAATTATTTATAATTTTTCCCTTGGCAAAAATATTTTTATATTCATATAAGTTACAAAAATAATATATTTTCAAGTCCAACTTAGAAAATATATATATAAACTTATTTTTCTCCAAAAATGATATATTTCATATTTATTTGAGAAAATATATCTTTCACCACAAAAATATCGTATTTCATGTTTGGTTAAGAAATGTATATTTTCTCCCAAAAATAATACATCTTCTAATAATTCTAAGAAAATATATATTTTATTCACCCAAAATAATATATTTTCCTCTTGTCAAAATATGATATAACTTTGTAATAATTGTAAAAATCATATTTTTATTCACTTGGTGTCCAAAATATTATTTACCAAAATATACTTGTGAATCAATTTTCTGGAATATTTTGTAAGTCTTATTCCATAGTTCGGTTTCACCAATATTTTGTGTTTAACTTGTATATTTATTCCTTTGAATTTTGGTAATATTTTGGATGGTAATTCTTGGTATTTTGATGTGTTATATTATCTCATGTCCTAAAATAATATAACTAATACACAAAATATACAAATAATCACACACATGGTGTCATCTAAATATATATTTCCTAAATACATATTTAGTCATTTTTGTTTATAAAAACCAACCTCCAATAATTATAATTTTTGTAACAAAAATTATGGCAAAGTTTTTGTAGAAATTTATGGTTTAAAATACACTTGTAAATATTTGTTTAGAAATATTTTTCTAAGTGTTTAATTTTTAGAAAAATTTTGCCATAGTTTCCCCTAAAAATGGAGGTTTCCATGCTTTCAAGCATATCATTTTCTTTTGTAAAAATCAACACAATCAATCCACAATCATCAACAAACAACCCTTACTTACCAACCTTTCCAAAAAAATATATAATCTACTACTTCAAGAACTTGAAATTTCACAAAAATTTGTAGTAACTTACTAGTGTTCTTAGTAAGCCTTGTTACCTTCTAAAGTGTGATTAATACTTTAAAAACTTCATTTTTAAAGAATATGGATCTTTACAACTTATGATCACATTTTCTAAAAATGTGTCTTCTTAGACTTTTCTTGTTACATAAGCGTTTCTACACTTATTTAACCTTTAAAAATAAGGTCTATTTATGTAAGAACCAAGATTTAATAAAACTTGTATTTTTAACTTGGTTTCTTGAAAAATCATCCATGAAATCTCTAGATCTACAAGTATTACAACTTACTTTGATCATTACTTTTCAAGAAATCAATGTATTCTTTCAAGTTCATGCTTCCTCATGAGGATGATCCATTAACTTCTACTATGTTCATCCTCTCATCTTGCTAGATTATGTTTTTAATCATGATCTAGCAAGATCATATGATGATCAACATCATTTTCACAAGCAAACAATGATCAACAAGCATCATAACTCATATTCATCAAGATTCTTCTTATTTTAAGCTTATGTCCAAGTTTTACTCATGTGATTCTTAGTGTTCTTCATGATTAACATTATGTAACATCTTTTAACCACTAATATAAGATGTAAAATAGCAAGATCAAGGTTCTTACCACTAGCTCAAGGCTAGGGATGATCAAGTGAAGAAAACAAGTGGATAAAAGCAAATGAATGAGGTTCTTGAACTTCCGTAAGCTCCTAGCTTCTTTATGTAGTCTCTAACACCTTTGTATATACTTGGAATGGTTGTAACTTGATTGAAAAATGGTGGTGATGGTGGTGCTTGGTTCAGCCGAGAGCAAGAAGAAGAGAGGAGAGAGTTGTGTGTGTTTAAGTGTGTAGAAATGAAGTGAGAACACTAAGGTCTTTCTTATAATCCATTTCAAGTGATTAACTCTTGTATATTATGTCACATAAAGCCTAAACAATATCCCTTATAAAATTAAAACAAATCCATGTGTGGGGGCCATGTATGGGCCGATTACTAGGTGGGGGGTATGTAGACTAGGTTCTAACCAAGTTAGTTACTTAGGTAAAAAATCATGTATGTAGTTAGATACTTAGTTACTTGATATTTTATAGGGTGTTATGATGTTCGGGGACCATAACTAGCTTGGTAATGTTAAAACAGTGGTTCTAGTGTAAATATGGTGTTTCGGGTAGTGTCCGGTTGTTCGGTTGGTTACTGGTTCGTTAAGGTGCTAAACTTTGCAGTTTAGTGTGCTTTATGTACCCTTTTGTGACACTTTTGATTCCCGACACTTAGGAAAGCATTCAGGACCATTTAACCATATTTCTGCATAATATTAGATTGTTTAAATGCTGATTTATGATGATTTTTACTGAATTCAGCACTTTGGGTAAGTTTTAGGCACTTTCCGGCACTTAAACTGTCACTAGAAAGGCAGTTTTATGATCCTTACTTTCCTATACACTATACTAGTGTAATACTTGGTTTCTGGCTCATTCTGTGTCTCAAAACACTGTCTGCCTATATGCCAAGTTCCATTAGCATTTTTCTGATTTGTCTGAATTCTGTGCTAACTGTGTTTCGTGCATAATTTGAGTCAAATAAGCTCTCATGCAATAATGATATATCATTAAGCAATATGTGATGCACATGTGTATATATAGCAGTAATCAGTAAGCAGTTAATTGTAATTCAGCACAGTCATTAAGCACTAATAGTTGTACGGATACCTGAAATTTTGACAGTTGTCACATTCTCCCCCTGTTAAAAAAATTTCGTCTCGAAATTTTAAGCTTTGCTACTAGCTGCAGGGCTGTTAGGGAATAAATGCGGGTACTTAGCTTTCATACGGTCTTCACGTTCCTAAGTAAACTCTAGGCCGTGACGTGCGTTCCATCGAACCTTGACAAGTTTAACAGTACTCCTCCAAGTCTTGTTAACTTTCCAGTCAGTAACCTCAACAGGTTCTTCGGTAAAGTGGAGTGTGTCATCAATGTGAACTTCGTCAGCAGGAATGACCACTGTTTCCTGTGTCGGACTTTTCTTTAGATTAGATACATGAAATGTATCATGAACACCATTAAGTTCTTTTGGTAGCTCTAACTTGTATGCTACAGGACCAATCATTTCCAGGATTTTGAATGGTTCGATAAATCATGGGTTTAACTTTCCACGCTTCCCAAAATGTGCCACACCTTTCCAAGTTGAGACTTTCAATAGAACCATATCACCCACTTCGAATTCCAAAGGTTTCCTTCTTTTGTCGATCACGAGCCGCCTTAATGCGCTCTCGGATCTGCATGATCTTATATGTCGTTTCTTGGACCAATTCGGGACCAACCAATTGTCTATCACCTGCATCTGCCCAGCATAACGGTGATCGACACTTTCGTCCATAGAGAGCCTCGAACGGTGCAGCTTGAATGCTTGTATGTTAGCTGTTCTTATAGGAGAACTCAACCAAAGGTAGGTGAGTGTCCCAACTGCCACCCAAGTCCATTACGCAAGCTCGTAACATATCTTCAAGTGTCTGAATCGTTCTCTCACTTTGACCGTCCGTCTGTGGATGAAATGCGGTGCTCAGATTCAACTGTGAACCAAACGCTTCTTGGAACGATTGCCAAATCCTGGACACAAATCTCCCATCTCTATCTGATATGATCGAGATAGGCACTCCATGACGTGCAACTATCTCTCTTAGGTATAGCTCATCTAGCTTACCGGTGTTATCCTTTTCTCTAATCGGGAAAAAGTGTGCAGACTTTGTCAGACGGTCAACGATTACCCAAATCGTATCATGACCTCTAGGTGTCTTGGCCAACTTTGTTACAAAGTCCATTGAGATCTGCTCCCACTTCCACATGGGTATCTCAGGTTGCTGTAGGAGACCTGAAGGCTTCTGATACTCTGCCTTCACTTTGGCACAAGTTAAACATTTTCCAACATAAGTAGCAACATCGCCCTTCAGTCTTGGCCACCAATAATAATCCTTCAAATCTTGGTACATCTTGTTCGATCTTGGGTGGATCGAGTACCTCGATTTATGAGCTTCATCAAAAATAACATCTCTAAGACCACCAAAGAGGGGAACCCAAATTCGTCCCATAAAGTATAAAGTTCCTTCCTCATTGGGTACCAGATTTTTCTCCATCCCACGGAGATATTCATCCTTAAGATTCTCTTTCTTAAGGGCTTCTCTCTGTGCAGCACGAATGCGCAACAAGAGGTCTGTTTGAATGATCATCTCCAAAGCCCTAACCCTTATGGGCTTAATCCTCTCTTTTCAACCCAAGGCGTCTGCCACCACATTCGCCTTTCCTGGGTGATATTTGATTTCACAATCATAATCGTTTAGCAACTCAACCCATCGTCGCTGTCTCATGTTAAGATCTTTCTGATCAAATATATGCTGGAGGCTCTTATGATCTGTAAAGATTGTGCATCGGGTACCATAAAGGTAATGCCGCCAAATCTTCAAGGCAAACACCACTGCGCCTAACTCCAGATCGTGTGTGGTGTAATTCTTCTCATGAACTTTTAACTGGCGCGAAGCATAAGCGATAACCTTTTGTCGCTGCATAAGCACACAGCCTAATCCCTGACGTGAGGCTTCACATTATACCACGAAGTCATCGGTGCCTTCGGGTAGGGATAAAATAGGTGCATCGCAAAGCTTACTCTTTAGCAACTGAAAAACTTCTTCTTGTTTGTCTCCCCATTCATACTTCTTGTCCTTTTGAGTAAGGGAAGTCAGCAGTTGAGCAATTTTAGAAAAATCCTCAATCAATCAGCGATAATACCCTGCTTAACCTAGAAACTGTCGGATCTCGGTCGGCGTCTTCGGAGTTTCCCAATTCTTGATTGCCTCGATCTTGGTGGGATCCACGTGGATTCCATCTTCATTGACTACATGACCGAGGAATTGTACCTCACGCAACCAGAACTCTCACTTTGAGAACTTAGCATACAATTTCTCCTTCTTGAGCAGCTCTAAAATGGCTCTAAGGTGTTGTTTGTGCTCTTCTTACGATCTTGAATAAATCAAAATATCATCGATAATTACAATCACGAATTTATCGAGATATGGCTTGCAAACTCGGTTCATTAAATCCATGAATACTGCTGGCGCGTTTGTCAAACCAAACGGCATCATTAGAAACCCGTAATGTCCATATCGAGTTCTAAAGGCAGTCTTTGGTATACTCTCTTCTTGAATTCGCAGTTGGTGATAACCTGATCGAAGATCGATCTTGGAGTAGTAACTCGAACCTTGAAGTTGATCGAAGAGATCATCAATCCTCGGCAAAGGATATCGATTCTTGATGGTTAACTTGTTTAACTCCCGGTAGTCAATGCACATACGGAAACTACCGTCTTTCTTCTTGACAAATAGAACTGGAACTCCCCAAGGCGAGAAGCTTGGTCGAATGAATCCTTTATCCAAAAGCTCCTGAAGCTGCGTCGACAACTCTTGCATCTCTGAAGGCGCAAGTCGGTAAGGTGCCTTGGCTATAGGCGCGACGCCTGGAACCAAGTCAATATGGAATTTGACTTGTCGTTGCGGCGATAATCCTAGCAAGTCTTTGGGAAAGACTTCAGGGTATTCCCTTACCATAGGGATATCCTCCAGCTTTGGCTCTTCGGCTTCTTTGTCAACAATGTGAGCCAAAAAGGCAACACATCCTTTCTGTAAGAACTTTCAGGCCTTCAAACAACTGGTAATCCTCAGTGGCGTATCATGCTTTTCTTCGTGAACCACAATCGTCTCTCCATTCGTTGTCAGAATACGAATGATCTTCTCATGACATACGATCTCAGCTCGGTTACTCGACAACCAATCCATTCCAACTACCACGTCAAAGCTTCCCAACTCAACTGGTAGAAGATTGAGCTTAAACTCATGCTCTCCGAGCTCTATTACACAGCCTCTAATCACTTCATTTGCCTCTACTAGCTTTCCATTTGCTAGTTCTATTGAATACGGGATATCTAACTTACTGGCAACCAACCCAAGTATATTCTTAAATTCTAGGGATACGAAACTATAATCGGCAAGTATCAAATAGCACAGATGCAAAGTGTTGGTTAATAGGGAACGTACCAGTGACTACGTTTGGATCTTGACGAGCTTCCCAAGCTCCAATGTTGAAGAGTCTTCCTTGGGCATGATTGTTCTTCGGGCAATCCCGCTTGAAATGCCCAATATCACCACAGCTAAAGCAACCTTGTTTGTTTCTAGTACCGCCCTGATTGTTGTTTGCTCCACGGTTTCCACTACCAGCTTGGTTTCCAGAACCACCACGATTTCCACTATCACCCTGGTTATTCTTATTCCCATTACCGTTTCCACCACGGTTTCCATTACCATTCCCATTTCCACTTTGGCCACCATTCCCATGACCAGTACCAGCCCATCATGTTTCTTTTGAATGACTATTCTTTCCACAAGATTCACATTTCCTGAACCTACACTGACCGGCATGATGGAATTGGCATACACCACACTTAGGCAAGGTGCCCATGTATCCTTTCCCCTTATTCTCCGAACTTGCAACACCAGTCCTGACCTTGGCCGGTGGGTTCGCATCTCTTTTCTTGTTACCACTGTTGTTGTTTCCTTGGGTACCCTTCTTGAAATTTGAGAACTTCCTCTTGTTCTCTCCTGATGACTCAACATGAGTCTCCTTCTTCTTTCCCTCAGAGATTGAAAACTTGTTCAATCTAACCGCTTCTTCAGTCAAAGCTACACTCAAATCAATGGCCTCAGTGATCGTTGGAGGCTTTGAAGTAGTCACCATGCTCATAATTTGGGGTGCCAAACCCCAAATGAAACGTTCAATCCGCTTGAATTCCGGCTCTACCATGTAGGGGACTGTTGGTGCATATGTTTGTCGACTTCATCTTGTATTGAGTCGTTTGTCTAGATAGGATAGAATGGGGCTCAGTTTACGAGAAAATAGGTTTTGAGTGGTGAAAGCTCATTTCGCGCGAAATGGCTAGGTCATTTCGTCCGAAATGAACCTTGACCATTTCGCACGAAATGGGCCTTGACCATTTCGTACGAAATGACACCTCTATAAATACCTGAGTCTTCATTTCGTTTGTAACAGTTGCTGATTCCAGAGCCGAAGTGCTGCTGACGTGTCGTTTGATCTGTAATCGTGTTATATCAATATACAAGACAATTAGAGTGTATATCAAGCTGATCCGACATCTATACGTTTGTTTCCACCTCTCGTATTGATTAGAACTCTTCTTATAGACTCGTTTAGGTCAAATCTCGATCCTATAAGTGGTATCAGAGCTCAGGAGGAAGAGTTCTTACCAAATCAGCATGATTTCACCAAAATTCTGACTTCTACACCTTCGTTTACAACATTTTTCAAAACTAAACAAGATTTTACGGTTAAAATGTATTGAATTTCACATATAACGTGCGAAACACAGTTTTAAACAATCCTTGAAAGAATCAGACCTAAAATCGACCTAAAATGTGATCAATTATGCCAAAATCATGTCCGAGTGTATGACGTCAGCATCACTTCGTACGAAATAGACCATTTAGTGTGAAACAGACATTTCATTTCGCACGAATTGAACCTTGTGATCTCCCATTTCGCACGATATGACCCATTCCGCTTGAAAGTTGTCCATTTCGCTTGAAACTGATCTTCATTTCGCACGAAATGACCCATTCCGTTTGAAAGGTGCCATTTCGCTTGAAAAGGCCATTTCGCACCAAAGTCCATTTTGTTTGAGATACCATTTCGTTTGAAACTCCATTTTGCTTGAACTTTGTAAATTTGTGAAACTTGTTACCAAAACATGGAAGAAAAGTTTTACAACGTGTTTGCTACTACTCCAGCTGCTCCAATCACAGTTGCCGAAACTCTTGAAATTGGAAATGAAACGGGAACGTCTCAAAAGCCTCCAAAGTTTATGTACATCGAGGATTTTAAAGGATGGCAAAACCGTTTTGAAACATGGGTGCAAGCTTATAAGTTTGATGCATAGGTTTCGTTGGACAAAGATTATGTTAAACCGACAGATGACCGTGGAAATGAAAAATCTTTAAGTGATTATTCAGCGGCTCAGAAGTTAAAATACACCAGTGAAAAAATGATGATTAGCATTCTCCAACAAGTGGTAAAAGAAGATATCTTTGTTTTGCTTCAACATGAGAACACTGCTAGATCAATGTGGTTGGCGTTGATTCAAAAGTTTAAGGGAAGTGCTGATATGATTAAAAATAAATGTGCATTACTAAAGAAATCATTTGATATGTTTACAGCTTTTGAAGGTGAAACAAAAAAAACGACTATCGATAGATATTGTCATCTTGTTCAGGAAATGAGAAGATTGGAAATCAAGAAAGACGACGATGAATGGGTTGATAAGCTAGCCGATGCATTACCGCAGAATAAATGGGGAACATATTTGTTGATTTTGAAACATATGAGAAAATCTGAAAGTATGAATTTGAGTAAGTTCATTCAGAAGATTGAAGAATACGAATTGGATGTTCAGAAAACTGCTATCATGAATAATCCAAATGCTCATCAAGTTGTTAGTCTATATTATAGAGGAAGCAAATTTGAGACTACTCCGAGTCCAAAGATTAAGACTGCTTTCAGTGCTGATAGTTCTTCCGGAACAAATGTTAGCACTACAACTCAGAGTGGTGGATTTTCTTCATCTTATTCAAGTTTTGATCCAAAATTTTCAACACCAAGTTCTCGACAACAGAATTCAACAAATTTGCAATGCAATGTTACATTGAATATACAAAATGGTCAAAATCTCTCTCCAGAAATAGTTAAGCAACACATGGCATCACTTGTTACTATGTTAGAGTCGTATGAAAGCTTAGTTGCTGGACGAATTGGAAATCCGATGCTCACCAAAGAGGATTATGACCAGATTGATGCTGAAGAACTTGAGTTGATGGACATCAAGTGGTGTTTAGCAAGTGCTGTAAGAAGAGC
Organism: Helianthus tuberosus; assembly: GCA_030545235.1. Classification (NCBI taxonomy): domain Eukaryota; kingdom Viridiplantae; phylum Streptophyta; class Magnoliopsida; order Asterales; family Asteraceae; genus Helianthus; species Helianthus tuberosus. The sequence goes on along the minus strand of CM060384.1, from coordinate 75,122,586 downwards.
AGAAAAATTTACACAAATCACTGGTAGAGATGATCTTCGTGATGTTGCTACATCTCCGTTAGTGTTTAACAAATCAAAGGTTACTTGTTTTCGTTGCCGAGAAAATGGGCATTTTAAAAGAGAGTGTACAAACAAAGAAGCAACCGGAAGACAAGATCCATTTGGAAACAATGATTACCAACGAAAAGCAATTTATCATCAAGTTGCTCAACAATCGTCATCATCCTGTGCTATTGAAGATGAAAAGAAGAAAGCTTATTTAGTAAATCAAGATGATGAAAAATTGGCAGAGGGATTTAGCTGGGATAAATACGTTCCGGCTGATACAGCTTTTGTTGCTCAAATCTTGGAAGAAGAAGCAGTCAAATCTAAGCCAAAAAGAACGAAGATTTTCAGATCATCAGAAAGTGATGAAGATACTGATGATGAGGAAGAGTACATTAATAATGCTAGAAAAAGTTTAGACTCATTCAGTTTTAATTTTTTTTTTTTTTTTTTGCAGATAAGATTGAGATGTTGAATGAGAAGAAGGCTACTCGAATGAAGAGAGAGTTGGAAGCAAGAAGAATTATTGAAGAAAAGGCAAAAATGGAAGCTGAAAAGGGAAAAGTTGAAGAAAATTCGACAGCAAAGGTCGAAGATGAAGAGTGTGAGGTAAAAGTAGAATTTGATGAAGAACCAATGAAGACTGAAAAGGTAATTGAGAAAATAGTTGAAAAGATCGCCGAAGTTGAGAAAATCGTCGAAGTTGAGAAAATCGTCGAAGTTGAAAAAATCATCGAAGTTGAGAAGATTGTTGAAGTCACGAAACCTTGTTTAAAATGTTTGGAATCATGCAAACATTGTGAAGAAAAAGACAAGAAGTATAGTGAGCTATAAGAGTCGAAAGAAAAATTGTTGTTTGATGTGAAGTATGCGAAAGAATCATATGATGTGCTGAACAGAACGGTTGATAATTTGAAAAAGACAAACCTAGAAATGGGAGCTGCTCAAACGGTGATGAGTTCAACATTAATGACGAAGCAGAAGGTTATCAATGAGTATATTGAAGATTGTGCTAAGCTAAAGCAGGATTTGGAACTCGAAAAGATTGAAAATGAAAGAATCAAACGATTGCTGCTGAGTTATACAACTTGTGATTATTTGATTGATAGAGTTTATCCTACTGTTGTAGGTCTTGAAGCTTTTCAAGATAAAAAGACGGAAGATACGGATACTGGTAAGAAACAAAGTGTCAGGTATAACAAGTGTCCGCCTCCGATCTGGGAAAGTTATTCTCCCAGAAAGCCAAATGAGGAACGATAAAAAAAGGCAGTTAACATAAAGTTAAAGTCAGAAACCATTGATGAGTTACCAGACAACATTGACGTCACATTCACAGCGTCTGACACTGATCATGAGTCTGAGTTATTAAAGAAAGCGGGCGATCAGGTGTTGGATATGGACGAAGAGTCAAAGTCGGGGTCTAAATCTGAAAGTTCAAGTTCATCAGACAAGAGTCCGAGTTCACCGGTCAAACGGGTTTACAATAAAGAATTTATGTTATCGAAAAATAAATTGAATGACGAAACATTCAAAGTTGCATATACTTTGAACGATTCTGACAAATTATTTTCTGATGAAGAATTTCCAATAAGAAGTGTCAAAACTGAAATGATCAAACAGGTTTTCAAATTAACAGAAATTAATATTTCTGAAATAAAAGATTTAAATTTTGCTGAAAAACCTAAAAAATACACTTCAAGAGTTCAACAGAGATTGAACAAGAAGAAAGGTTACAGTTCTGGTTCAGGTTTTCAAAAGAAACCAAACCATAACAGTAATTTCAAAAAGAAGGGTTTAGGTTTTATTCCTCCAGAAAATTATAAAAATGAGAAAAATTATAAACCAAAAACTAAATTTGTTTTAGGTACAAGTTCAGAGGAAGAGAAGGAGAAAATGTTCAGGAAACAGTCAAATCAAGAGTTTTTTGCTGAAAGGAAAAAGAATATGATGATGAAATTTGAACAAAAGATTGAAAGAAGAACCTGTTTCAAATGTCAAGAAGTTGGACACATTGCTTGGAATTGCCCAAAGTCCAACAACACAAAACAGGGAGTTACTTCTAACTCAAAGTTGAAAAAGAAAATTGTTGATAAAACAGAACAACCAATGAAAAAATTCAAAGAGTTCAAAAATTCGACTTTCGAAGTTGGTGAAAGTTCGAAACGTTTTTACAAAAGAAAAGTTGATTTGAACAAACAAAAATGGGTTGTTAAATCTGAGAATATTTCTGACAATGAATCTGACTCGTCAAAGTCAGAGGAGTCATTTGTTGTGAAAAGTGATGAGAATTCCGTTCTAGAAATGAACGATGAAAACTTTCTGCCATTGTCAAAAGACAATTTGAAATCAAAAGTTGGAAAGATTGAGATTTCAGATCAATTCTTCTCTGGTAAGGAAGAATTTGATGCTGAAAAGGCGTTTAATGGAAATGTGAAATATATTTTTGGAAAAATGGTTAACAGGAAGGTAAAGGGCGCAAAAGAATTTTATGAATCAAAGAGATGGAAACCACCGAGTGAAAAGAACTCGGGAACACCTAAGACTGGTCAGGCTTGGGTGACAGCATTCTCTACTTAAAATCCTGACTTGCCGGAGCTCCCAAGTTGGTAATCGTGGAGCATGAATCGGCATCTTTCTCTAAAATTGATAAATGTCATATTTCGATTTACAAGTGGTATTGTGATAAATACCTATAAGTGGTTGATAAGTGAACCTACTAGTGGTTGAAAAGGAGATTTTCACCTACAAGTGGTTAATCAAGGTCATTAAGTTGAACTTGATTTAACTTTCATACAAGTGGTTGAGAAAACAAAGTGATGAAACCCCACAAACTAATATTCCGGAAAAACCATTTGATTAAAACAAACTTTAGTGTTTTGAAATCACAATGGGAAAATGGTTTGTTGTCAGGGGGAGTTCTGATTGTTTATGCCAAGTGGATGGAGATTTTAAGCAATTCATATCAGTTTGTCACTTTACCTTGTACAGCTTACTTCTTTTATTTTTTTCTTTAAATGGTTTTTGAATTTTAGGGGGAGTAAGAAATTTCAGAAAATTCAAAAACATTTGAAACATTTGAAAATTTCAAAAAGTAAAAAACATGATAAAATCCAAAATGTCAAAAACATGAGAAAATGAAAACGAGTTTTGTTGTGAAAAAGAGGAAATGATAGTACATCAGTTAGACTGTCACAGTACGCTAAAGAAATGGAAAGTTAAAATGTGATAAACGGTCTCACTAAAGATATGACGATAGGCTCAGCTAGACTAGTAGATTTGCGACAACGATACAAACTTAAATGAACAAGCCTAGTTCTATTGGGAAACACAATGGAAAGCAAAGTACTTAGTTTTATCCTTCGTGATTGTGTACCTACTCAGTAATCGTTGAATGCTAAAAGAGCATAAAAACTGGTCAGTTTGTGAACTTTCACAACTTGCTGAAAAAGTCACTGTGATTGTGCATTTCGTTTTTGCAAAGATTTAAACTTGTTTGATTTCTTTATTTTGTTTAAGCATTGGACATCCTCTGCGTATACGTGAGTATCGAGCTGGATGTTAGTGCCTAAACGTTCTTCTTTATTTTTCTTGGTGTTTCGTTTAAATCTTGGATCACCTCTGTGTATATGTGAATATCGAACTGGTGGTTAAGATCTAAACATATTCAACTTGTTTTTATTTTTTATTTTGTTTAAACATTGGACTTTCTCTGCGTATCGAAAGATCGACCTGATTGTTAATGTTTAAACATTCTGTGTTGTTTTTCGCACATATCACAGTTGATGAAAGTTTAAAGGCATTACTTGAGTCAGCGTATTGCATGATGAGGGGATATGCTGAGATCCTGGGGTCCATAAGAATTTAGTGCAAAATTAATATACCTTAACGTATCGGTAAGCATTTCGAAAGTTTTTAGATTGAGTTTAAGAGGACAACAATATCGTCAATCTATGTGAATTGTTTAGAACTTAAAATGTTTAAAGCTTAACAGTGCTAGTGATTGGTCTCAAAAACTGATATGATCCTCTTACACAAACTCACAAAAATATTGTCTGTAAATATTTCTTTACTGCTTTTCATTAAAGGAAAAATAAAAAAAGATTTTCGGAGTGTTTTAGCATAAAATTTTGAAAAATACAAAAAGATTTCCGACAACTGATGTTGGAAAGCTGATTTCCAAAATTCCGAGTGCTAAACATCATGAACAACAGGTTGGGAGAGTGTGTTTGAATTGAGATTTGTTTTTGAAAAGATAAAATGGTTTCAAATTTAATGAAATGTCAATTTTTGAATGGTATTCATACAAGTGGTAAGCAGAGTTTCTAAAGTTGTTAAATCTTAAAATTTGAGAAATTTATTGTTAGGTAGAGTTTTTGTGCAGGTTGCCAAGTTTCAAATCTTGTTTCTATGGAGAGCCAGGAGATTTGAAGATCCCCGTGTCTAAGCCTGAGCAGAGTTTGAGCCAGGTTTCGATTCTAGATCAAAAGCTATGTCATATTGCGATCCCGGAACAACTTAAGGGGGAGTCTGCTAGCAGAGGGGAGTCTGAAGATGCAAGTGCCATTTTCTAATCCTGAAAGTTTGTTTAAGATAGAGCCAGGATTGAGATCCTGGAAAAGAGAGAGAGAAGAAGATAGAGTTTGATGGAAGCATACACTGTCAGACACTTTGGAGAGAGCGAGAAGACTGATAATGACTGAAGACTCGACATACTGAAGACTTATACTGAAGACTCGTCGACATCCAAGGGGGAGTCTGTTGGTGCATATATCTGTCGACTTCGTCTTGTATTGAGTCATTTGTCTAGATAGGATAGAATGGGGCTCAGTTTACGAGAAAATAGGTTTTGAGTGGAGAAAGCTCATTTCGCACGAAATGGCTAGGTCATTTCGTACGAAATGAACCTTGACCATTTCGCACGAAATGGGCCTTGACCATTTCGTACGAAATGACTCATCTATAGATACCTGAGTCTTCATTTCATTTGTAACAGTTGCTGATTCCAGAGCCGAAGTGCTGCTGACGTGTCGTTTGATCTGTAATCGTGTTATATCAATATACAAGACAATTAGAGTGTATATCAAGCTGATCCGACATCTATACATTTGTTTCTACCTCTCGTATTGATTAGAACTCTTCTGATAGACTCGTTTAGGTCAAATCTCGATCCTACAGGGACAACACGAGACAAATCGTGGAATCTCTGTACATACTCAGCTATCTTGGGTCCATCTATTTTCAGATTCCAGAACTCGGTTTCCAACTTCTGAATCTCAGCCCTCGAGCAATACTTCTTGCGCATCAGTTCTTTCAGTTCATCCCAAGTCATAGTATACGCAGCATCCTCACCTAGAGTCTGAACCTGGAGGTTCCACCACGACATAGCTCCATCAAGAAACAATCCAGAAATGTAGGTGACCTGGTGCTCTGGCGCACACTTGCTCATTCGCAGAACCGAATCTGTTTTCTCAGCCCATCTTACGAAAGCTACAGCACCTCCAGTGCCGTCAAAGTTCAGAGGCTTGTAGTCAAGGAACTGCTTGTAAGTACAGCCTGTACAAGCAACATTATTCACAGAAAGCATTAGCAAAATGCACTTGGAAACGTCCAAACGTATCGTAATGTGTCTTAAGTGACTTAAACATTACCGTGAGGTGGGTTATTTCTTGAGGTGCCTCCGCTATGTTCAGAGCACAAGGCCTCATGTTGTGCGATTTCCTGTGAAATCCGTTCTTGCAATTCTGCCTCTGTTCTGGGCAACTGAGTATTCCTTCGAGGAGGCATCTTCTATAAAGAAGATTGTATAGGTCAGGTCTTAATGAAGATTCAAGCACATTAGCATCTATTATACGATTAAGACCTAGGAGTGTATATACATAGGTATATTAGTATTTATCATAGCAGCAACCATATAACATCACAATCAAATTTCAAGCATGTAAATTAACAACGTATTTAATGAGAACATTACGATTGAGCTTTCATTAATCATTGACCACACATATTGTTACATGTTTTACAAAAGTATCATATCAAAAGGGATCACAGGGTCACACTACCCGTGTCCAAAATGTCTATCAGTCTATAACAGTCATACAATCAAAAAGTGGTCTCCAAAAGGCTTCACTAGCTCAGCTCAATAGTGGTGCTCTCATCAAAAGCAAGCTACCTACATAAAACCAAAAACCGGCTATGCTGATGGTGGTGGAGGAGGAGGTGGAGGAAAGAAAAGCAAGCTGCGCACATGTGCTAGCTCCTCCTCAAGATCATAAACATGACGCAACAGATAACTGATCTGCTGCTCAACGGTGAGAAATCGAGTATCAAACTCAGGAAATGGAGTAAGCGGTGCAGGAGGATGTGAAAACAGGGACGGTGACGTATGAGGAACAAAAGCAGGCTGACACGGACATGGCAAAGGACGCGGTATCATCTCAAGCTCTAAAATCATGCGACTCATGATCTCATACTTGAGCTGCAACGATAGAAGTAACTCATCCCGTGTATAACCAATAAAATGTGAGGGCTGGTAGGGATCAGAAATCGGCATGGTGTAAGGTGGGAACCATCTGAGTGGCTCATCAAGTGGTGAAGAAGTAAAATGAGCAAAAGGTGCGGACTGAGGTACGTGTGGATAAGCTGCTGAAACATGAGGGTCATGGCTAGGCTGCTGGCTAGGATTGCCCTCCCCTAGACGGGGTGCAGGTATATCCTGCAAGAAAACAATAGGGAGATCAACACGGTGAACATCAGACTCTCCTCGGTGAAAAGGAGCAACTTCAGCAGGTGCAGGTGCTAGTGGAGGAGTGACTGGCTCAATAACAGGAGGGTTAGCGGGTGCAGGAACTGGATCAGGTATGAGTGGTGCAATGTTAGGTACGCCAAATGGGATATGGTCATGATCAAGCAAAGGCTCAGGAGCAGGTATCGGCTCAGGATCAGCGTGTGCATCAGCAGGCTGATCAACAGGGATAAAATCAAGCTCAAGTCCAGGCTCAAAGTCATGTGGAGGAGACGATGCAGCTGACATGGCTGTATCATCGTTAGTATCAGTGGCGTGACGTCGCAAACCAACTGCCTGTAAGGCGGAAGATGTCATAGACGCAAAGGAATTTGAGACAGAGTATAAGCTAGAGTAAGAAGAAATCTCAATAACGGGAATCCCAATGAGTGGAACATCAACGACGTCCTCATCGAGCTCTCCATCGCCATGGGCGTCATGGGGAGGACCATCAACAAACAGATCAAAATCATCGTTAAACAAATCATCAAACGACCAATCCTCAGGAGGAATTACCACTAAGGGAACAGGAGCGAGGATCGGTGCCACAACGTGCTCACCATCGGGATGACTGATGATAAGATGATCGTGGACAGGAATGGGAATAACAAATGGATCCTCGTCTGGGATACCATCAGCAAGGGGTAGATCATCGTCAAAATCGGGCAGCGCGAATGGCTGAAAATCATCATCATCGTCGGACATCATCTCCGGGTCGCTCTCTGTGTCGGAAGTAAAGATCTATGGCTTAGGGATAATCTCATCGTCAGAAACTACTGCCATGGGATCATGGTCATCGGACAATCCGCTATCAGATGACGACATGGTATCTGTAACATAACAATCACCACATATGCACATATATTAACTACTAACATTAAGCATGTAACCAGTGACAATGTAATCATGTAATCATGTATCCTTCCTAGTCTCCCAGACTAAACCACCTAGTCTCCCAGAGCAAACCAACCAGTCTCCCAGACTAAACCAACCAGTCTCTCAGACTGAACCACCCAGTCTCTCAAACTAAACCAACCAGTCTCTCAGACTGAACCACCCAGTCTCTCAGACTGAACCACCCAGTCTCTCAGACTGAACCATAAACATAAACCTTGAAATGTGTTTCGTGTCTTTTTGTTTGTAAAAATGTTTGCTTTCTGGGATCTGGGTGTTCCGTGTATGCAACGAAAACATATTGTGAAAACATTTTCGTGAAAGCCCTAATGATTGTAGTCTAGACTCGAGAGAGAATCCTAGTTGGCTACAATCGAAGCTCTGATACCAAACTGTCACACCCTGACTTTTGCGGAAGCGTAATTATGTGTGACTTGCTTAATATCTTTGCATTCAATCATAACAACAACTATATGATAAGACCGAAGATGTTCATCCATTAAATAAGTTTAAAATCATAACAACAACATTGTTTTAAAACACAGAATTCAAATTCGAGTACAAACCATGCAACTTGTTTTTAGAGTTCACAAGGACTCGACAAAAGATATTAAATAAAACCAGGTTTTGGGAGACGTGTCTCGTCCAGGATAAGACACATTGACCAAACCCTAAGACCATGGATGACATCTTTCATTCTTAAACCACCCTTGGAACTTCCGAATGCCCGCCAGATCCACATCTAATTCCCTGAAATACATGTAGTTTGAAAACATCAACCAAAGTTGAGCGAGTTCATGTGTTTGTTTGTGTGTATGAATAAACCTTTGTAATCATTGAAAGTATGTATGTAAGCTTGTAAATCCCGGTATGAAAGCAACAAGGAAAACAGATCATTAATGGTTTGCAAGGCCATTAATATGTCTGACGTGATGCAGGAAATCTCAAACCTAGCAGACTTTTCATCGGGCTTCCGGCTGTAAGCCATAGTCAACCCAAGGGCCAAACCCTGGTCCAACATGGGCTGGGCTCGCTACACCCAAATAGATCTATCACTCATGTCCCTCGATCCTACAACGAGGATTAATGGTCTTAAGCGTAATACCCACCACTCACATGATCTAGCAGTACCCTTCCTTAGCTAACCATACCAAATAATAACAGTTGTAAACACTTTGTAACATGTACTTCACCCCCGAAGTTATAAAACCGAAAACAGTTAAAAGAAAAGGGGGACATGAACTCACAATCATTCGTCTTCGCACCGTAACTCAAAGCTTCTTCGGATAAACATGACTACCTACAACGTACTAAGGTCCATTAGACGAGCGGGTCGTGCCTTGACTTAGTCTTAATTAGTGTCTTTGGATTACGTTTCATTGTGTCTTCAATATTATTCCAAGTTATAGAATTATTTGTTAAAATAATAAATATTTTAACTTAAATTATATTTATTAAATTTTGGAATAATTATCAAAAGAATATATTTTAACTTAATACTTCCCAAGTATTTATACTTGTATATCCTTCCCAAGGATGGGTGTATTTGTATTCGTATTCTTATACTTGTATATTTTCGCCATGTATTATGGTCGTATTCCGGTGTGTATTTGTACGTACGAGAATACGTATCTTCATGTAATTATTAAGTATCCTTATACTTAATGTTATATTAACTTTTCCAGAATAATATGCTTAATAAAAGTCCGTATATATTTCCAAAATATATATTTTAAAAAGTATTACTTAGAAAAATTATTTATAATTTTTCCCTTGGCAAAAATATTTGTATTTTCATATAAGTTCCAAAAATAATATATTTTCAAGTCCAACTTGGAAAATATACATATATATATAAACTTATTTTTCTCCAAAAATGATATATTTCATATTTATTTGAGAAAATATATCTTTCACCCCAAAAATATCGTATTTCATGTTTGTTTAAGAAATGTATATTTTCTCCCAAAAATAATACATCTTCTAATAATTCCAAGAAAATATATATATTTTATTCACCCAAAATAATATATTTTCCTCTTGTCAAAATATGATATAACTTTGTAATAATTGTAAAAATCATATTTTTATGCACTTGGTGTCCAAACTATTATTTACCAAAATATACTTTTGAATCAATTTTCTGGAATATTTTGTAAGTCTTATTCCATAGTTCGGTTTCACCAATATTTTTTGTTTAACTTGTATATTTATTCCTTGGAATTTTGGTAATAATTTGGATGGTAATGTTTGGTATTTTGATGTGTTATATTATCTCATGTCCTAAAATAATATAACTAATACCCAAAATATACAAATAATCACACACATGGTGTCATCTAAATATATATTTCCTAAATACATATTTAGTCATTTTTGTTTATAAAAACCAACCTCCAATAATTATAATTTTTGTAACAAAAATCATGGCAAAGTTTTTGTCACACCCCGATATTTTCACGTATTACCGGTGGGCCCGGTGGAGAGTATCGTGACGTAGTTGATATCATCATAGACAATTTATCACAGTTTATATACACAGTGGAAGTCGAAAGATAAATCATTACAAACCGAATAAAAGTAATATCATTTATTACGAAAACGGTTGTGAAGGATCCACAGGCGGATCAAAGTTAAAAGAAACATTGTTCAGCATATTTATAAACATCTAAGCTTGCAAGACTCTTTAGTGATGCTAGGAGTAGCCAGCCTATTCCGATTAGTACCTGCACTTAACCTTTTTGGAAAATACGTCAGTTTTCACTGGTAAATACAATTAACCGACTCATGTTTGAAAATGTTTAAGAAAATTGGTTTTGAATGCACAAGGCACAAAATATCTTTTATAACTTGGGATAATAATTTAAATATAAACTTGTAAAAGAATTATATGTTTGTTATACGTTCAGTAGCCCGGGCTGAATACCGGGTAAAAGATTAATTGACACACCACATAATATAATCCCGCGACGAGTTATTCCCGAACAGGCAGTTATATCTTTTTATATACGCACCGGCAGGTGTATGCCTACACCCCGTGCTTAGGTCGTGGCCATTTCAATGAATGATGACAAGGATATCCGGGACATGGTCATTAACCCCCCAAAGGCTTTAAGCAAACAAAACAGATTAAACGGGTCATCTCAATAAATTAACCTTCATATGATTAACAATTCAATGCCCGACCAACCGGTATTTTATAAACCGTACCCCAAGCCCGTATAAGGGAAAATAAGTTAAAAGTATTAACCTGAGCAAATTATATAAATTTATCCCAGCCGTACAAATCAGCAAGTGCAAGTATCTTTTACTGGGCTCCTAATCTTAAACAAAGGTTTTAATTAACCTATTAGATTCCTAACGGTCTTACTTTAGACCGGTTAGTTTTAAAGAAAGGTATACGGTACAAACGCAAGATTAAGCGAAGACCGGATTAGAGTGTGGTTTAGACCCTACAAGTATGAAGACATGTATAATATGGGTAAACTAAACACATTCTGGATTTTGAAGCGAAAATGATAAGGTTTGACCCGTTTCGGTTAATTTATGCAAACTAGTTACATAAACCGTACCGAACGCGATAAATGCATAACGGGTAACCAAACGAGTCATGAACATGTTTCCTAAGCTAATATGCCTTAAGTATATTGTGATATTAGTAAGATACCTTCCATTATGCCCAAAATGGTTTTAAACTCAAATTATGCCCCGTAGGGGTATTTTGGTCATTTTAAAGCTTATAAAAGAGTTTAAATATTAATCTGAGTTTCAGGTCTGATATAATCAGTAAAAATATTTATTTTTATAAGTCATAACAGTAGGGTATTGCATATATGTGAAATTTATCTTTTATAACCAAACTATGCACCGTATGGGCATTTTGGTAATTTCACATAAGCTTTAAAGGTCAAAATTAGAATTCTGAGTTCAAAACTTTTGCTTACTATTTAATTATAAAAATTTACTTAAAACATCAGTAGGTATTAAGTTTTATATGCTAAAAATAGTTTTGACCCATACTATGCGCTTAAAACGCGTAAAATTCGGTTTTAAGCGATTTTCGGTTTAAAATAGGAAATCTGAGTTTTTGATCAGTTTATAAAGTTCAAAATGTTTTATTTATTATATAAAATCAGTAGCAAAAAGTTGGGTATCAATATGTTATGTAAAACTCATTTTATCCAAGAAAAGGGTATAACCGACAATTACCGAATTGAAGCAAGTACTCTATGTTATGCTTAGCTCAAAAATAAATAAAAATATTCAAAAATCCCAAAGTATTATTTTACATAATTGGGTAAAAATTTTGGTGTCAAAATTTGGGTTTAGATAAGCTTTATGCTAATTACGCCGTTTAATTAATAAAAAACTTCTTAATTACGATATTGAGCATAACTCCTAATCTAAACCTCAAACTGATGTCACATTTTTAGGACAAGTTTATAAATCAGTAATAAAGGTTTTTGTTCTCTCACATTTTCAAAAATGTTGTTTTAAGGTCAGAAGGGCATAATGGTCAACATTTAGGCATATAACGGAAACATGCACATGAATCGGATAACTAAGGAACCAAGTTGTATAACCTCAGAGGGTTACACTATCCTATAACCTGGTCCTAATAGAGCTCTAAGGCATTTCTAAAATATGCTACATTGGGTCAGAACTGAAAGTCAAAGCAAAAGTCAACTTTTGCGACTTTCGGTTCCGAACCGAGTCTAAACTGAAAATTGTCAGGTTGAACATGCTTACACATGTTCTTATATTAATTACCAAGTTATACAAGTGATAAAACAGTTTTCATGGCTTCTACATTGCTAATTATGCATTTATTTGAAAATTAGCTTTCTGTTGACTTTTTATAATTAAGTTTGACCCGACAATTGACCTAGATAGAGTGGGAATCAGAGGGTGCCCTTTTAATGGTTTATTACCCACATAATTACCAACTTATAGCTACTTTCAATTCGAGAATTGACTGGACCATTAGTGATTAATCACTAAGTCAAACCTTAATTACGACGGTTTTGACTTTAGGCCATTAAACTAATAAAACATGAATTAGAGAGGTTAAGGATGCTTACTGAAGTACTTAGCACAACTAATGATCCTTAGGGAATGGTCTTGAGCTCCAGGGGACTCCAGAAATTGAGTTAGAATGATTTTCCAAGTGCATGCAACAATGTTGCAACAAAGTGTTCTTATATAGGGACTTTAATCACACAAGATCATTACAACAAGGCCTATAAATGATCTTAGATCAATCCCAAGTGTCCATATGCATGAAAAACTACTGACTCAGCCTCTGGATTTCGAATACCATGCTCATAAGTCGGTTAACCTGCTGAAAACAGACAAGTGCCATATTTTTGGATGCTGGTGGTTTTCAGGCGGCCCGCGTAAGAGACCAGTAAGGTCTTACGCGGCCGGTATGAGGCCTAGACTCCGATTACAAAGTTTCAGGATTTGCACAAATGGTCCCTGATCCTTCTAATAGTGGTTTTTACTTGCTTTTATTGCAGTTTTGACCCCCAAACTTGACTTTTAAGGGCTCTAAGTCATAAACAAACTTCGTTAAGTTCCCGGTTGGTTATACGATCACCGAAAAGTCCTGGATTTCAACGTTGAAGCTTTTAACCCCTTACTTACGAATGTTAGCGTATCTTTCTCATACGATATCAAAACCTTGTGAAATTTTTATCACTTATTCTAGTGAGCATAATTAATCGTTACAAAGCTTCGGGTTCGATAAAAAGGTCACTCAGAGGTATAAATTAAACATGTTGACACATTTAACCCTTGCGGTTTGTAAACTTTCACTTTCTTCCACAAACGGCTTCATATGATTCATAATTCATTCGTTTAAGGGTATAAACATCGTGTAGGGTTATTGAAAGGTATAATTATCCAATGTTGACACTTTGAATCTTTTTACACACATACTTTCTTTGTTTGTCAACTTTAGTCCCTCATATTCAATCCATTACACGTTTAAAGCTCATGACACGTGTCTTCATTATATTGGTCGTGAGTTTTTTTGCGAGGTGTTACATCCTCACCCCCTTAAAAGAAATCTCAACCTTGAGATTTACTGAAATAAGTGAGGGTACTTCTCTTTCATTATGGACTCTACCTCACACGTGTACTCGGGACCTCTACGGGCATCCCATTTAACTTTTACAATTGGCACGTGCTTCTTTAGAAGTTTCTTTACCTGCCGATCTTCAATCGACAAAGGCTTTTCTACAAACTTTAAGCTCTCATCAATATGCACATCCTTATGTGGCATGACTAGTGACTCATCAGCTAGACATTTCTTCAGATTGCAGATGTGAAACACATTATGAATTCCACTGAGCTCTTCAGGCAGGTTTAACTTGTAATCCACTGTCCCAACACATTCAATGGTCTCGAATGGTCCTAAGTATCTTGGGCTTAACTTGCCTTTCTTGCCAAATCGCATTACCCCTTTCCAGGGTGATACCTTAAGTAATACTTTGTCACCTACCTCAAATTTTAGAGGTTTACGCCTTTTATCTGCGTAGCTTTTCTGCCTATCCCTGGCAGCTTTGAGATGATCTTGTATCTGTACAATCTTATCTGTCGTCTCCAGGACTATATTAGGTCCTGTTAGTTGGACATCTCCAACTTCTACCCAACAAACGGCCGTTCTGCACTTTCTTCCATACAGAGCTTCAAAAGGTGTAGCTTGAATACTGGAATGATAGCTATTGTTATATGAGAATTCTATCAATGGAAGATGGTCATCCCAATTTTCTCCTAAGTCAATAACACAAGCTCGTAGCATATCCTTGAGTGTCTGTATAGTACGTTCACTTTGACCATCCGTCTGAGGATGATATGCAGTGCTGAAATTTAATCGAGTGCCTAGGGATTGCTGGAAGATTTTCCAGAAATGCGATGTATACCTCGTATCCCTATCAGAGATGATAGACATTGGCACTCCGTGTAGAGATACAATCTCGTCCATGTATAGCTGAGCTAACTTATCTGAGCTGTGTGTTTCCTTAATAGGTAAGAAGTGGGCTGACTTAGTCAATCTATCCACTATAACCCAAATAGTGTCATTTCCTCGCTTTGTCTTTGGTAACTTAGTAATGAAATCCATAGTTACCATTTCCCACTTCCAGGTGGGAAGTTCAGGCTGTTGCAGCAAACCTGACGGCTTTTGGTGTTCGGCCTTAACATGAGCACATGTCAGACATTTGGCCACATAGGTGGCTATAGACTTCTTCAAACCTATCCACCAATAATTTGCCTTCAAATCCTGGTACATCTTATCACAACCAGGATGAACAGAATACTTGGAGTTATAGGCTTCTTGAAGAATTACATCCCTAAGTCCTCCATAAATTGGAACCCATATTCGTCCATTCAATCTTAGGATTCCATCTTTGCTATATGATAACTGTTCAGTAGTTACTCCCAACTTTTCATTTGAATAGTTGGCTTCTAGTACAACTTCTTTCTGAGCGACTAGCAATCTTTCATTCAGGCTGTTCTTTAACCCAATGCTCTTGGCATTGATTCTAATAGGCTTAACCCTTTCCATTCTGCTCAAAGCATCGGCGACCACATTCGCCTTACATGGATGGTATCGGATTTCACAATCATAATCATTCAGTGTCTCCATCCATCGTCGATGTCTCATGTTCAGATCCTTCTGATTAAACAGATGTTGAAGGATCCAGTGATCAGAATAGATCACACACTTTGTACCATATAAATAATGTCTCCAAAGTTTTAGTGCAAACACAACTGCACCCAACTCCAAGTGGTGGGTGGTATAATTCTTTTCGTGCACTTTTAGTTGTCGGGAAGCATATGCAATAACTTTACCCTTCTGCATTAGCACACATCCCATGCCAGTGTGTGATGCGTCGCAGTAAACCATGAATTCTTCAATTCCTTCAGGTAATGTCAACACAGGAGCATTGCTTAACTTCTGTTTAAGAATATCGAAGGATTCTTGTTGCTTAGGACCCCAATCAAACTTAATATTCTTACGAGTTAAAGAAGTTAGGGGTGCAGAAATCCTTGAAAAGTTTTCAATAAACGCCTATAATATCCTGCCAATCCCAAGAAACTGCGAATCTCTGTGGGCGTCTTCGGTTCTTGCCAATTCATGATGGCTTCAATCTTAGCGGGATCTACCTGGATTCCACTCTCACTAACCATGTATCCAAGAAATTGGACTTCACGAAGCCAAAACTCACATTTAGAGAACTTAGCATAAAGCTTCTCTTGCTGAAGAAGTTTAAGAATACAACGAAGATGCTTCTCATGGTCAGCTTGATTCTTTGAGTAAATAAGAATGTCATCGATGAAGACGATGACAAATTTATCCAAGTAGGGCTTGCATACGCGGTTCATGAGATCCATGAACGCTGCTGGTGCATTAGTGAGCCCAAAAGGCATCACTAAGAACTCGTAGTGACCATAACGAGTCCTAAATGCAGTTTTGTGCACATCTTCATCTCTAACCTTCATTTGATGGAAGCCTGACCTTAAATCAATCTTGGAGAAGTAACTCGCCCCTTGCAATTGGTCGAACAGATCGTCAATCCTGGGCAATGGATATCTATTCTTGATCGTGACCTTGTTAAGCTCGCGATAATCGATGCATAGACGCATCGATCCATCCTTCTTCTTCACAAACAGAATCGGTGCTCCCCAAGGAGATGAGCTAGGCCTGATAAATTCTTTTGCCAACAAATCATCCAACTGAGATCTCAACTCTTTCATTTCAGTTAGGGCCAACCGGTAGGGTGCTCTTGCAATAGGTGCTGCTCCAGGTATAATGTCGATTCTGAACTCCACTTGCCTATCTAGGGGTAAACCAGGTAGTTCTTCAGGGAATACTTCTGGATATTCAGAGATGACAGGATGTCTTCAACCTTGGGTTTTGGTTCATCAATAGTCACTTGTGCTAGGTAGATAACACAACCCTTCTTCATACACCTTGACGCCTTAAGCATTGACACTTGCTTAGGCAACCCATACTGAGTATCTCCTTGTATTGTGAGTGGCTCACCATATGGGGTCTTGATCACTACTTGCTTTTTATCACAAACGATCTGAACTTGGTTATAGGATAACCAATCCATGCCTATTACTATGTCGAAACCAGCTAATTTCAAAGGAAGCAAGGACAATGGAAAGGAGTGGTTCCTAATGGATATAAAACATCCATCTAACATGGTTGAAGCGGTTTCTATGGTACCATCGGCCAATTCTACCTCATATTTCATGCTCAGGGTTTTAACAGGTAGATTTAATAACTTGCAAAACTTATTATCTACAAACGACTTATCTGCACCCGAATCAAACAATACCCTCGCATAAACATCATTGATGAGAAAGGTACTTGTTATCACGTTGTCATCCTGAACTGCTTCCCGTGCATTCATTTGAAAGACCCTAGCATTGATCTTCTTTCCTTCCTCAGCTTTCGTGGCATATTTTGGGCAGTTGGACTTGATGTGCCCTTTCTCATTACAATTGTAGCAAGTAGCATCCTTTATTTTCTTGCAGTCTAATGTCTTATGCTCACTTCACTTGCAAATCCCACAAGCTCTTGGCTGTGACGGGGACTTTGATTCATATCTGCACTTCCCAAGATGGCGTTTCTTGCAGATCTTGCATTTGGGCTTTTCGCCCGACTGCTGATCATCCTTTCTAAACCTGGAACTCTTCTTGTGGTCAGAGTTCCCTTTGTGCTTCTTGTCTGAACGGTGTGAGTTATCATCCTCACGTTTTCTCTTCCCAGCATTAGAATGCCTAAGCGATCTCTGCCTGACCGCATCAAGGGTAAGAGATAATGACAAACCAGCTACAGACCTAAAGGTAGTAGGTCGAGAGGCTTTCACGCTAGCTTTGATCTCCGGAGCTAAACCCCCAATGAAACGGGCTATTCATTTTGGTTCCGGCGTCACCAAGTATGGAACCAATCGAGACATGGTATTAAAACTCGTGAGATATACCTGACAGTCTAAATTCTTCATAACCAATGTCAGGAGGTCGGTCTCGATCTTCTCAACGTCATGTTGAGGACAGAAATTCTCCTTGATCAAAGTCACAAACTGATCCCAAGACAGATTGTACAATGGGATTTTCCCAGTAGCTTGGATTAGAGACCTCCACCAAGCTAGTGCTTCACCTTTGAATAACTGAGATACAAACTTCACAACATCCATATCAGCACAACCACTGATATCAACCACGGTGTCCATCTCGTCTAACCACGTCATGCACTCAATAGCTCATTTTTCCCCAGTGAAGTCCCTGGGTTTGCAGGAGACGAAGTACTTATAGGAGCAGGTTTTTGCATGTGGCTCCTGATTAAATACAATCTTCTTAGATGGAACACTATGCTGATTTGATGAGTGTCGGTCATCATCCTTCTTTGACTCCTGATGTTTAGGAGGTGGCTTACTATGAGCCTCAGAGTGAGTCTTAGGATGTGATTTGGAATGGTGGTACATATGAGGTCTTGCTTCGAGTACCACTTGATTCATTGTCTCGTCTATCCAGAGCTCGAGTGACGGCATTGTCTATTAATGCCTGTAGCTCTGCACCAGCTATGTTGATTCTGGTGGTATCATGATTTTCCCTTGGGTGACTGTTGATTTCTTCAGACTCTGCCATGTAGCTTGATTGCTACATAAAATGATGACAATGATTTCTTAGAGGTTTATAATAGATTTGTCATCTTATTAATTTATTAACCATGGTATTAATAAACCACATTTGGTTAATTTGTTAAGTATATTCATTCAGGATTTTCATTATAATAATCCTTAGTTATATTTAAAATATAATAATAGCACAAAAGGCCAAGTCACAGGGACAAATTTAAATTATAAGCCAAGATCTTATAGGATCAAGGTATTGAGGCTTGAATCATAGTTCATTACCTCTTCTTGACAGGGAGTTATAGGCTACAACTGTCTTTTGTCTTATATGACAATGATCATGGCCCGTAGGCATTACATCACCAATGGATGTTTAAATAATAAAGAAGGGATTGGAAGAATCCAATATAAGAATGACATGTGTGATTTAACGAATCACATCTGCCAGGAGTGTTAACATGTCTTTAGATGTTACCAAGGATTTGAATCTTTTTAAACAGGCTTTACCATTATGGCCAGGTCTATAATGACATGCGGGCTAGGTTATACCTTTTAAGATTCTTATTTAATATTTAATAGGCAGATTATTTTAAAAGGAATGAGATTTTTGATTTATTTATTTCATATATTATATTTATGCATATAATGACAAAAATTGAAAATTCAACATTCCACTAAAATTAAAAAGAGTACATATTTGCCCTAAACGGGACTTTAACAGAAATAACTTGCCCACGCAGGGGCTAAACTGAAATTACAAGTCCTCGCAGGGACTTGATTGAAAATTAAAGAAATACAAAATAAACAAATAAGGAATTTAATGATCTTTTTTGCTCTTTCCCTTGATTAGATTCGCCAGACCTTTGAGAAATCCCCGGTGGTTCCTATGTTCCTCTTGAACCACTCGTTCCACCTGGCTCAACCTCTGTAGAATCTCCTGTTGCTGCTGGGGCTGAATCAATGGCGGCTGTGGCGGCTGCTGATGCGGAGGTTGAGGAGGTGGTGGGTGTTGATACCCATAAGGTGGGTACCCGGTTTGGTAGGAGGATGCGTAAGGCCCTTCAGGATGATGGGCATTGTAGTTGGCTGCTACAAGGTTTGGGTCAACATTGGGGGCATTGTAGTAGTTATACCCCAGGTAGGCAGGCTGCTCAAAGGGGTTGTATGCCGCTGTACCGGCGTAGGTAGGAATTGGGTTATCATAACCCACTGGTGGCGGTGCGACTGGCGCAGACTCCACCTCAGAAACAGGGTTCGAAGGCCCACCCATCTGTGGGTCTTCATATAGTGGCGAGTAATGACTGCCACTTGAATGCTGAGGGGTGCTGATACGGATTCCCCCTCGCACGGACATCCGTGCGGTTGTTCTTCTCCACCTCGGTGGCTCCGGAGGCAGCTGCTGCTGCTGTGAGTGGTAACTGGGAGTAAACACCCAGTCGTATTGGGAAAACCTTGCCTCATAATTGTCTGGACCACGATAAGGTGATCCATGATATGACAACCCATCCGAAATCTCGATGGGGTGAGTAGGTGTTCCAGTTGGCGGCTGGGCAGGTTACGGATCCTCTTCCATGTCCATGGAGAAATGGTCCTCCGGTCCCAACTGGTTATAACCCATTGGTTCATCAATTTGGTTTGCCAGGTTGAACTGGCTTTGAAAGTAGGGTTTTGGGTCGTTGAAGGAATGGTGTGAGTTGGGGCATTGAAGGGGTATGAAAGAGTGATGTGAGTTGTGGGGCTCGTTCTCCGATTGTGGCCGGAAAGAGTTGAGGTAGGAAGGTGAGGAGCTCAGCGAGACTGAACGCCTCACGGGTTCTAAAGAGGTCCTCCAGTCTTCTTGAGGACTGGTACTCATGGTAGCAGATGGGGTTCGCCGGTGGGAAGGTCCGGCCTCGTGATCGTTGGGGGCGATGAATGGCCCCTTGCCTCTTCCTCTTCCTCGGAATCCTGGCGGCATTTTTGTTCGTCCTGTCAAAACAAACAAAAGAAACAACAAAAGAAACAATAAAGGACAAAACAAAATAAGTCAGAATTAGTCCTAAGTTCTTTGTCTAAACTCGAAAGTCGAAGAATGTGCAAATTGTGTCATTGAGATTAAACACAAAAGGCTAGTGTTTAATTCACTCAACGTTGGCTCTAATACCAACCTGTCACACCCCGATATTTCCACGTATTACCGGTGGGCCCGGTGGAGAGTATCGTGACGTAGTTGATATCATCATAAACAATTTATCACAGTTTATATACACAGCGGAAGTCGAAAGATAAAATCATTACAAACTGAATGAAAGTAATATCATTTATTATGAAAACGGTTGTGAAGGATCCATAGGCGGATCAAAGTTAAAAGAAACATTGTTCAGCAGATTTATAAACATCTAAGCTTGCAAGACTCTTTATTGATGCTAGGAGTAGCCAGCCTATTCCGATTAGTACCTGCACTTAACCTTTTTGGAATATACGTCAGTTTTCACTGGTAAATACAATTAACCGACTCATTTTTGAAAATGTTTAAGAAAATTGGTTTTGAATGCACAAGGCACAAAATATCTTTTATAACTTGGGATAATCATTTAAATATAAACTTGTAAAAGAATTAAATGTTTGTTATACGTTCAGTAGCCCGGGCTGAATACCGGGTTAAAGATTAAATGACACACCACATAATATAATCCTATGACGAGTTATTCCCGAACAGGCGGTAATATCTTTTTATATACGCACCGGCAGGTGTATGCCTACACCCCGTACTTAGGTCGTGGCCATTTCAATGAATGATGCCAAGGATATTCGGGACATGGTCATTAACCCCCCAAAGGCTTTAAGCAAACAAAACAGATTAAATGGGTCATCTCAATAAATTAACCTTCATATGATTAACAATTCAATGCCTGACCAAGCGGTATTTTATATACCGTACCCCAAGCCCGTATAAGGGAAAATAAGTTAAAAGTATTTACCTGACCAAATTATATAAATTTATCCCAGCCGTACAAATCAGCAAGTGCAAGTATCTTTTACTGGGCTCCTAATCTTGAACGAAGGTTTTAATTAACCTATTAGATTCCTAACGGTCTTGCTTTAGACCGGTTAGTTTTAAAGAAAGGTATACGGTACAAACGCAAGATTAAGCGAAGACCGGATTAGAGTGTTGTTTAGACCCGACAAGTATGAAGACTTGTATAATATGGGTAAACTAAACACATTCTGGATTTTGAAGTGAAAATGATAAGGTTTGACCCGTTTCGGTTAATTTATGCAAACTAGTTACATAAACCGTACCGAACGCGATAAATGCATAACGGGTAACCAAACGAGTCATGAACAGGTTTCCTAAGTTAATATGCCTTAAATATGTTGTGATATCAATAAGATACCTTCCATTATGCCCAAAATGGTTTTAAACTCAAATTATGCCCCGTAGGGGTATTTTGGTCATTTTAAAGCTTATAAAAGAGTTTAAATATTAATCTGAGTTTCGGGTCTGATATAATCAGTAAAAATATTTATTTTTTTAAGTCATAACAGTAGAGTATTGCATATATGTGACATCCCAGGAAAACCAGGAAAAACTACGCAACATAACTAGCTTCCTCAGTAACTACGTGCTAAATTTCGGGACGAAATTTCTTTCAAGTTGGGGATGATGTGACAACCCGAACTTTCAAGGTTAGTGTCGTCTAACCTCGTAACTTTTAATCTTGTATTTTCCTTTTACGCGATGTGTTACCACACGTTGCGGTGAACGTTTGTTACTTGTTACACTTAAACATAAACGGAAATCATATGTGTTTTAGCCGAGTACTAGTTATACATGATTGGGCCTATGGTCGCACACCCTCTCATACTTAGATCGGCCCATAGGTTTCTAGCCCAAACCAACAAGTGTTTATGGTTGAGCCTTGTTTCCCAAGTATGGTTTACGGAAGCCCAAGTGTGTGGGCAAGCCCATATCGGTCAAAGATGCCCACCGCCCCAACACTTCACAATTGTATATGTATACGTATCATATTAGTTTTAGTTTCACACAAACTTAAATACAAAACCCTACCCTCTTTCACCTCCTACGTACGGTAACAGGAGACCCCCCCAGGTCGTGATCACCATCACTATCACCATATTTCTCTCGGTTAGTATATATTATTCCCTGATTGATTTCGTGTGTACATGTTTAATGATATTATTCTTATAAATCCGAACATGTTAGTATATAGTCATGATTATTGTGCACGATTGATTGATGTAATTTGGATGGTCTTGGTGATTGTGTTAATTAATAAAAGGAAAGTGTGGTAATCATATGAGTTCTAGGGAATTGATACATGTCAGTAGTTTTGATCGGTTCATTATATTTGATGATATATGGCATGATAACAAATGTTAATCTTAAATCTAGAAGTGGCGGCCATGTGCAATGTAATCAAGAAATATACATGTTTCGATACTAGTGTCAGTAGCATACCATGTGCAATAAATGAGGATATGATGTGTTGATTAGGGAATTGATATGTGTATGAGATATTATCTGTGGTTTATGGCTAGGTGATACTAGCACAGACATAATGATAACCTAGGACTCATGACCAAGTTTACTACTGATGATTGATAGGGTTCATGGAATTATTGTCATTTAGATAGGGTGATACAATTGAGACATGGGCTGCACACCGAGCCCAGGTACACATGCACACATAAAACTGATTTGGGCCTTAGTTTACTGAGTAGCGCAATGTACATGGCCTGCTAGTTGGGCGACAATTTAATGAAATCACATGCTTGCTTTGGGCCGGGCTGTATGGACTCACGCTAATGGCTGGACCTGGTGGGTCAGCCGCAATGGATAGGGTGGTATGTCAATGGGCCGCACACCTTAGTGAACACGAGTGTGGCCCAGATATTTGTTAAATAATTACATGAAAATGACTTGTTAAATTACGATTCACGAATACCTGTTACAATTAACGAGTGTACTTGAATATAAACTGATCCACTTATATTATAGAGTGATATGAACTTGCATTGTTAAGACCCAACTGCTCGCTATGATCTGCGTAAAACATACGTGCTGCTTAATTATAATCTGTGTAATAAATGCAAAGAACACATGTTTTACGCGTGCATGAAACTGATTAACTCTGATAACCACGATAGGGCTTGGTTGATCACTAGTGATAAATGTGTAGCTTTATCTACCAAGCAAACAAAGGTGAGTTCACACACTTTCTAAGGCATGGGATTCCCGGTGGTTGGGAATGGGTTAAAGAATTAAAACGGAACCTACATATCCTCCTTGGGTAGGATATGTACCTCCATCCTCCATGGGTAGGATGCCAATGTTAATCCTGCGTATTCTCCTTGGGTAGAATACGTACGTTCGTCCTCCTTGGGTAGGATAACAACCTTAAACTTACTAGACAAAACTCTATCATGAAGTCCCTCATTTTTATATCGACTTAATCACAGGGCCAATGGCGAGCGGGTCATTAGTTAATAGCGCTATTAGGGTTGACAAGCCTCACTCCGTGCCGGTAGGACGGGCGTGTACTAATGGATCTGGGCACTCAGTCAATGATGATAGACATTGACTTAGGGCACAACTTACTTTCGTCAGTTGTCGATATGGTAACGGTCTAGTGGTTCACACGGGGAAGCCCCCACTGATTATGGATATGGTTTGGGAAATAAGGAACTGGTTAACACATGGTTTTCGAAAGAACTTATGGTTTTTGGAACAACTTTAAAATGAACACCAACTGTGAACTCGCTCAACTTTGTTGTTGATTTGTTGTTACATGCCTTGCAGGCCTTTAGGTGCATATTGTTGGAACTTGTTGTCTGGGATGCTGGAGTGGTCATGGGTCGAGATACATGGAACGCGAGACGAATCTCATGGCTTTCACACACTTGGTTTATGAATTTCTTAATTAATGTATTATGCTTCCGCTGAATATTAAATAATGTTTTGTAACACTTCTATCAATAATAAATGAAATTTTATTTTTTCATAATTAGGAGTTCAATGAGATTGGTGGCTAGATCCTAGCTAGTCACACCTCCTGTGGTGATACTCCGCTTGTGGATTTTGGGGGTGTGACAATATATGTGAAATTTATCTTTTATAACCAAACTATGCACCGTAGGGGCATTTTGGTAATTTCACATAAGCTTTAAAGGTCAAAATTAGAATTCTGAGTTCAAAACTTTTTCTTACTGTTTAATTATAAAAATGTAATTAAAACATAAGTAGGTATTAAGTTTTATAAGCTAAAAATAGTTTTGACCCATACTATGCGCTTAAAACGCATAAAAGTCGGTTTTAAGCGATTTTCGGTTTAAAATAGGAAATCTAAGTTTTTGATCAGTTTATAAAGTTCAAAATGTTTTATTTATGATATAAAATCAAAAGCAAAAAGTTGGGTATCAATATGTTATGTAAAACTCATTTTATCCAAGAAAAGGGTATAACCGACAATTACCGAATTGAAGCAAGTACTCTATGTTATGCTCAGCTCAAAAATAAATAAAAATCTTCAAAAATACCAAAATATTATTTTACATCAGTGGGTAAAAATTTTGGTGTCAAAATTTGGGTTTAGATAGGCTTTATGCTAATTACGCTGTTTAATTAATAAAAAGCTTCTGAATTACGATATTGAGCATAACTCCTAATCTAGACCTCAAACTGATGTCACATTTTTAGGACAAGTTTATAAATTAGTAATAAAGGTTTTTGTCCTCTCACATTTTCAAAAATCTCGTTTTAAGGTTAGAAGGGCACAATGGTCAACATTTAGGCATATAACGGAAACATGCACTTGAATCGGATAACTAAGAAACCAAGTTGTATAACCTCATAGGGTTACACTATCCTATAACCTGGTCCTAATAGAGCTCTAAGGCATTTCTAAAATATGCTACATTAGGTCAGAACTGAAAGTCAAAGCAAAAGTCTACTTTTGTGACTTTCGGTTCCGAACCGAGTCTAAACTGAAAATTGTCGGGTTGAACATGCTTAGACATGTTCTTATATTAATTACCAAGTTATACAAGTGATAAAACAGGTTTCATGGCTTCTACATTGCTAATTATGCGTTTATTTGAAAATTAGCTTTCTGTTGACTTTTTATAATTAAGTTTGACCCGGCAATTGACCTAGATTTAGTGGGAATCAGAGGGTGCCCTTTTAAGGGTTTATTACCCACATAATTACCAACTTATAGCTACTTTCAATTCGAGAATTGACTGGACCATTAGTGATTAATCACTAAGTCAAACCTTAATTACGACGGTTTTGACATTAGGCCATTAAACTAATAAAACATGAATTAGAGAGGTTAAGGATGCTTACAGAAGTACTTAGCACGACTAATGATCCTTAGGGAATGGTCTTGAGCTCCAGGAGACTCCAGAAATTGAGTTAGAATGATTTTCCAAGTGCATGCAACAATGTTGCAACAAAGTGTTCTTATATAGGGACTTTAATCACACAAGATCATTACAACAAGGCCTATAACCGATCTTAGATCAATCCCAAGTGTCCCTATGCATGAAAAACTACTGACTCAGCCTCCGGATTTCGAATACCATGCTCATAAGTCGGTTAACCTACTGAAAACAGACAACTGCCATGTTTTTGGATGCTGGTGGTTTTCAGGCGGCCTGCATAAGAGACCAGTAAGGTCTTACGCGGCCGGTATGAGGCCCAGACTCCGGTTACAAAGTTTCAGGATTTGCACAATTGGTCCCTGGTCCTTCTAATAGTGGTTTTTTACTTGCTTTTATTGCACTTTTGACCCCAAAACTTGACTTTTAAGGGCTCTAAGTCATAAACAAACTTTGTTAAGTTCCCGGTTGGTTATACAATCACCGAAAAGTCCTGGATTTCAACGTTGATGCTTTTAACCCCTTACTTACGAATGTTAGCGTATCTTTCTCATACGATATCGAAACCTTGTGAAATTTTTATCACTTATTCTAGTGACCATAATTAATTGTTACAAAGCATCGGGTTCGCTAAAAGGTCACTCAGAGGTATAAATTAAACATGTTGACACATTTAACCCTTGCGGTTTGTAAACTTTCACTTTCTTCCACAAACGGATTCATATGATTCATAATTCATTCGTTTAAGGGTATAAACATCGTGTAGGGTTGTTGAAAGGTATAATTATCCAATGTTAACACTTTGAATCTTTTTACACACATACTTTCTTTGTTTGTCAACTTTAGTCCCTCATATTCAATCCTTTACACGTTTAAAGCTCATGACACGTGTCTTCATTATATTGGTCGTGATTTTTTTTTTTTGCGAGGTGTTACAGTTTTTGTAGCAATTTATAGTTTAAAATACACTTGTAAATATTTGTTTAGAAATATTTTTCTAAGTGTTTAATTTTTAGAAAAAAATTGCCATAGTTTCCCCTAAAAATGGAGGTTTCCTTGCTTTCAAGCATATCATTTTCTTTTGTAAAAATCAACACAAGCAATCCACAATCAAAAACAAACAACCCTTACTTACCAACCTTGTCAAAAACAAGTATAATCTGCTACTTCATGAACTTGAAATTTCACAAAAAATTGTAGTAACTTACTAGTGTTCTTAGTAAGCCTTGTTACCTTCTAAAGTGTGATTAATTCTTTAAAAACTTTATTTTTAAAGAATATGGATCTTTACAACTTATGATCATGTTTTCTAAAAATGTTTCTTCTTAAACTTTTCTTGTTACATAAGTGTTTCCACACTTATTTAACCTTTAAAAATAGGTTCTATTTATGTAAGAACGAAGATTAAATAAAACTTGTATTTTTAACTTGGTTTCTTGAAAAATCATCCATGAAATCTCTAGATCTACAAGTATTACAACTTACTTTGATCATTCCTTTTCAAGAAATCAATGTATTCTTTCAAGTTCATGCTTCTCATGAGGATGATCCATTAACTTCTACTATGTTCATCCTCTCGTCTTGCTAGATTATGTTTTTAATCATGATCTAGCAAGATCATATGATGATCAACATCATTTTCACAAGCAAACAATGATCAACAAGCATCACAACTCATATTCATCAAGATTCTTCATATTTTAAGCTTATGTTCAAGTTTTACTCATGTGATTCTTAGTGTTCTTCATGATTAACATTATGTAACATCTTTTAACCACTAATATAAGATGTAAAATAGCAAGATCAAGGTTCTTACCACTAGCTCAAGGCTAGGGATGATCAAGTAAAGAAAACAAGTTGATAAAAGCAAATGAATGAGGTTCTTGAACTTCCGTAAGCTCCTAGCTTCTTTATGTAGTCTCTAACACCTTTGTATATACTTGGAATGTTTGTAACTTGATTGAAAAATGGTGGTGATGGTGGTGCTTGGTTCGGCCAAGAGCAAGAAGAAGAGAGGGGAGAGTTGTGTGTGTTTAAGTGTGCGTAGAAATGAAGTGAGAACACTAAGGTCTTTCTTATAACCCATTTCAAGTGATTAACTCTTGTATATTATGTCACATAAAGCATAAACAAGATCCCTTATAAAATTAAAACAAATCCATGTGTGGGGGCCATGTATGGGCCGATTACTAGGTGGGGGGGGGGGTATGTAGACTAGGTTCTAACCAAGTTAGTTACTTAGGTTAAAAATCAAGTATGTAGTTAGTTACTTAGTTACTTGATATTTTATAGGGTGTTATGATGTTCGGGGACCATAACTAGCTTGGTAATGTTAAAACAGTGGTTCTAGTGTAAATTTGCTGTTTCGGGTAGTGTCCGGTTGTTCGGTTGGTTACTGGTTCGTTAAGGTGCTAAACTTTGCAGTTTAGTGTGCTTTATGTACCCTTTTGTGACACTTTTGATTCCCGACACTTAGGAAAGCATTCAGGAACATTTAACCATATTTCTGCATAATATTAGATTGTTTAAATGCTGATTTATGCTGAATTCAACACTTTGGGTAAGTTTTAGGCACTTTCCAGCACTTAAACTGTCACTAGAAAGGCAGTTTTATGATCCTTACTTTTCTACACACTATACTAGTGTAATACTTGGTTTCTGGCTCATTCTGTGTCTTAAAACATTGTCTGCCTATATGCTGAGTTCCGTCAGCATTTTTCTGATTTGCCTGAATTATGTGCTAACTATGTTTCGTGCATCATTTGAGTCAAATAAGCTCTCATGAAATAATGATATATCATTAAGCAATATGTGATGCACATGTATATATATAGCAGTAATCAGTAAGCAGTTAATTGTAATTCAGCACAGTCATTAAGCACTAATAGTTGTACGGATACCTGAAATTTTGACAGTTGTCACACAAACCACTAGGTTGAGGGTAACGTCGCCTTCACAAGAGAGGCCTACTACTATAACTAAAATAATCTCTTAAAATGCCGAAAGTGCGGAAATCATCAAATGGGTACATGAAAGATAAGTCGGATCCAAGTGATTCTTTCTTGTCTATCTGTTTTTTATTTTATTTTATTTTCTGTTTTTATCTTTTTATTAGTTTAAAAATTTGTTCTCAAAGTTTGGTTCGATTAGACGTTGATGATAAGCCGGTATTAAAAGCTCTTGTATCCTTGGACGACCTCGGTCTCTTGCCATCACTATACTATGTCCGCAATGGGTGCACTTGCACTCTCGTGTGTGTAGAGTGATAGTAAAATATCGTTTTTATAAATTTAAAACTTGAAATCGGCGAGTAAAAAGAGCTAAAAATATACTAAAAAACATATACACCTGCACGCATGTCAAGTGTTTGGCGCCGTTGCCAGGGGCACAAGAATTTTAAGGAAGCTTAAAGTTGACGGCCTAATCCTTTCTATCTTTTCTTTTTAGGTTTTTTTACTTTTTCTTTTAAATTTCCGCTTTCTTCAGAATTGATACGGGGTCGTGCTGAACCAACACGGGGCCGTGTCAACTCTCTAGTATCTTAAAATCTATTTTCTGCCAGATACAGACTGCAGCACGGGGTCTTGTTACCCTAACACGTGGGTCACACCCCGATATTTTACCACAAACCGGTGGGCCCGATGGGGGGTATCGTGACGTAGTTGATATCATCATAGTCAAATATACATAGTTTATAGCACAACAGAAGTCTTGGTAGAAATTACTATTACAAACCGAAAGTGTAAAGTACGAATAAAAGAATATACAGACGGTTGTAAAGAAAGGATCCACAGGTGGATCTAAATATAATACAAAACATGTTCAACAGACTTAAGGCATTACGAACTTGCAAGATTCTCTATTTAACGCCCAGAAGCTCCCAGTTTAGTAGTACCTTTCACTTAGCCTTATGAAAATACGTCAGTTTACACTGGTAAATACAATTAACCGACTCTTTTGAAAAACATTTATGAAAAATTTATTTAGATGCACGAGGCATAAATATTCTTTTATAACTTGGGATAATTAATAAAATAATCTTGTATACAGATTTATATGTTTGCCGTACGTTCAGGGCCCGGGATGGAAGCCGAGACATGATTAATAGACACACCACTAATATAAACCCACAAGGAGTTATCTCCAACAAGTGGGTATATCTTTTTACATACGCAACTGTCAGGTGTATGCCTACACCCCGTGCTTAAGTCGTGGCCATTTACAAATGAAATAAGCCGAGGATATCCAAGACACGGTCGTATTAACCCCCAAATGTTTATGTTATCAAACAATATAGATTAAAACGGGTTATGAAATTTATTAATCATAATCCGATTAAATGATTCCATACCCAACCAAACGGTAATATTTTACCGTATCCCAAGCCTGTATAAGGGAAAATAAGTTAAAAGTATTTACCTGAGCTTTAAAATGCGAGATTTATCTACTCAGCCGTATAATCTAATCAAACTAGTGCAAGTAGCTTTTACCGGGGCTCCAAATCTAGAACGAAGGTTTTATTAACCTATTAGATTGCTAACAGGTTTTATTTAAGTTGTAAACTTAGACCGGTTAGTTTAAAGAAGGATTTACGATACGAAACTCTAGATTAAGCGATGACCGGATTGGAATATAATTTAGACCCAACAAGTATGGAGACTCGTATATTATGGGTAAACTAAATACATTCTGGAATTTTGAAGTTAAATTGATATGGTTATACCCATTTCGGCTAATTTATACAAACTAGTTACATAAACCGTACCGTACGCGTGTAATCATAAACGGGTAACCGGATGAGTCATATACAAGTTCCATAAGTTATTATGCTTAAAAGATGTTATGATATTGGTAGCATATCAACAAATATGCCCAAAAAGATTTTAAAACCGAATTAAGCCTCATAAGGGCATTTTGGTCATTTTATGATTTATAAAAGGGGTTTACATGCAAACTGAGGTTCTGGTCATAAACCTTTTGTTAAAATATTTAATTTATGTTATATTAACAGTAGGATGTCATATATATGTGTGGTTTACCGTTTATGAACAAACTATGTACCGTAGGGGCATTTTGGTCATTTCACAAATAGTTATAAGGACTTATTTGGGATTCTGAGTTCATGACCTATAGTTACTGTAAAAATATTAGAAATGGTTTATAAAATCAGTGGGTAAAAAGTTTTGGGTGCTAAGTATGGTTTAAAACCATACTATGCACCTTAATGTCGTAAAAATCGGTAAATGACGATTATTTCGATGTTTAGGAAATTCTGAGGTTATGACCAGCTTTAAATGGTCAAAACATTTATTTATAATATTATATCAGTAACAAAAGGTTTTTGCATGATATTCTTATTTAAATCTCAATTTATGCATAAAAGGGCATAATCGTCATTTACTAATTTAATACGAAACTTATGCATAAACTCAGTAAGTAATCTGACTTAGAATCCCAATTAGTCTTAAATATGATATCATTATGTTTAAACTATATTTGCCAGCAAAAGGGTATTTTAGTCCTTCTAAAAGCATAATTTACGATTTATTATGTAATTACAGTTTCTGACCAGATTCTAAATGTCAAAATATGTTAAATAATATTACTAATCAGAATGTAATTCATTTGCATGGTTGTTTATGTTAAAAATCTCATTTTTGACAAAAAAAGGCATTTTAGTCAACATTAAGCATAATAACGAAAACAACTATATATAAACTCAGATTACTAAGAGACCATGTAATATAACCTCAGAGGGTTATACTACTATATAATATGGTCACAAAGGAACCTTAATGCATAAAGAAACTAAGCTAATTCAGGTCAGAACTGAAAGTCAAAGCAAAAGTCAAGCTTTTGAGACTTTCGGTTGCGAACCAAGCCTAGACTTAGAATTTTCGGGTTGAACATGTTTAGACATGTTCAAATAATGTTTACCAAGTTATTAAAGTGATAAAACATATTTTATAGCTTCTACATTATCATATATGAATTTATTTAATTACTTTGACCCAACAATTAACTAAGTAAACGTGGTAATTAGGAAGTGCCCTTTTGAGGGATTAACACACACCTAATTACGATCACGTAGCAATATTCGCCCCAAACAATGGTTGGACCATTTAGGCCAAAACCAAAAGTCAAAGCGTAATTGCGACAACTTTGACTTTCAGTCTTTAAACATATAAAAACCAAACTATAGAGGCTATGGACACTTACAAAGCGTCCTAGCACGAATCTTGGACTAAGGAGGGCTTCCTTCTTGATCAGGAATCCCAGAGAATGCAAGCAAGAGAGGAAAGATTTGATTTTTGAAATGAGCAAGTATGACAGGCAACCTTGAGGTCCTATTTATAGTGAAACAAGGATCCTCAAGATCAATCCAGGTGTTAAGAGATGTTCCCAGATGTTCCCAAGTGTCCTAGTGTCAGTAAAAACCATCAAACAAGCCCTGGTTTCGAGTTTCAGGCATGCAAAGGCGGTGTACAAGGCTGCAACATGCAGCTGTCCAGTTTTTCGCTACTGGGCATTTCCTCGCGGGCCGCGAAAGAGATCAGTGTGGGCTGTCGCGCCCCGCGACACTCCTCGATCCCGGTAAAACAAGTTTCAAACTTGGCAGTTTTAGTCCCTGGTCCTTTATATCTTTATTTAACTTTCATTTTTAGCACTATTGACCCCCATAGTTAGTTTTTAAGAATCTTGGGACTTATAATAAACATTGTTAGGCTTCCGATCAGTTAGAGATCATCCGAAAGGCACTAATTTCTCTTGTTGACGCTTTTACCCCTTGTTCTTGAGATTTTGCACAACTTATTAAATAATGATATCAAAACCTTATGTAATTATCATTTAGCATTCTCGGAATTATAATTGGACATTACGAAGCTCCAGGTTCATTAAAAGGTCACTCAGATGTAAGAGTTAACATGTTGACACATTTAACCCCTTCGTCTTATAACTTTCACCTGTTTTTCACAAATGGCTTCTCACGCCCAATAATTCACTCGTTTAAGATTACGAACATCGTGTAAGGTTATTCAGAGGCATAGTTTTAGTATGATGACACTTTTAGTCCCTCTGCATACATCTTTTCACTGTTTGTCAACTCTAGTCCCTCAAAGTCAACTTATTACATGTTTAGCGTTTACGACACGTGTCTTCACTTTATTGGACATGATTTTGCAAGGTGTTACAACGGGGCCGTGTCAAACTAATTGTCTGTAAGAACATAGTGACCGCTTGATCCCAACTATTAAAACTTTTCTGGAAAAACATGAATTTCTTTGATTGTTTTAATCCCCGACACTCTTATGGTCTATGGTGCGATTATTATGGGTAGGAGCATGAAGAATCGGAATGTGGCGTTCTAAACTTCACTCCCCACTATTTAGCCCAATCATTTTCCTATAACGAAAACCTTGAGATGAGAGGAAGTAAAAATAATGATGAAATCCCTCCGCCTGAACCCCATCAACCCTCTTTCCTAGATAACCTAGAAGACATAGGTGAAATAGAAAAAAGGATCCTCCTAAAACTCAAAGAACTAGAATCTTTCATGAAGGCGCGATATTCCATTTGAAGGAAAATCGATGGAGAAAAAATCAGGTACATACAACGACAACGAGGTTAACCAACCCTCTACCATAGACGACCGCGAAAGCGATAGTCGTCCCTGTTTCGATTCAACGATGACGGTCCCCCTTACCGAGTGTGAATTTCACACTAACAGCATGGACAGGAGCGAATCAACTCACACATTCATTAACAAAATCCCAGAAAAGGTAAATAAGGGATGGTCCCATTTTCCCATTTTTAAAGAAGTCTTCTACCTTTCCGATAACCTCTTGCGTTTTTGTACCCCTCGCCTAAGTCTGTGGTATATCCGACAGTACGGTGTTGTACAACCAGTAAGGAACCACCCGATGTCGGATAATTCCTTAAATACCTAGACGAACTTCATAAGCTCTGACACGGGCCGTGTTCCTTGAACACGGGGCCATGCCCAACATTATTCTAAAAACATGGGGCCTACCGAACTAACACGGGGTCGTACCCCTCGTATTTTTCAACACGGGGTCGTGTCAGTAATGACGTAGGTCGTGTTCTACTAATGGACAACACTCCCTGACACATGTATCCGGCACGGGCCGTGCTACCCAGGCATGGGGCTGTGCCCGCGTGCTATCACTGTCTATAAAGTCAGCCTTCCGGGAGAATGTTTGGAACCATTCCAAAAGGGTAAGATCTTGGAGATTCTTCACACATACCCCAAAAGGTATGTTCTTAAAAAGGTCTCATTTGACCTTCTTGTCCTTTCCTCGTTTGTGCATTCCCCCTTCTTCATTCTTCATGAAACTCCATTGAAGCTTGAAGCTTCAATAGGAGGGTAATACTCTTGATTCTTACTTCAAAGTTTTGAAAATTAACTTTACTAAAACATTATTTTAAGTTATTTACGTTCAGAACGTTAAAAATCAGTCAAATGTAACTTAAAATAAAATTTATAGAGCTAAGAATCTGGAGCAGATGGAGCAGCACGTGGCCGTGCCACTCTAGCACGGGGCCGTGCTGAGCATTCTGATCTTCCATATCTTTTTAACGGTTAGTCATTTTCTCTCAAGATGTCAAGCCAACAGAGTGGAACGTCATCAACAAGCTCCAGAAACCAGAGAAGATGGAGAAGGCTCTCACTCGAGGCCACTCTCCTAAGATATGTGAGTGCCTTGAGAGAGAATCTTGATGAGATGACCTTAGTGGAGGAGGTTCTCATAGACCGTGTTAACTATCTTACCATGGGGCTAGAAGATTGTTTTAGAGAAATCAACCTTTTACATCAAAGGTTGAATATCTTGGCTTTGCCTCCTATGGAGCCAATCTTCCCATAAGAAGATTGGAACCTAGCTAATGAGGTCATACAACCTACGGGATGGGAAGTCGAGATTCTGGAACCTCCCCCTATCAATGCTACCTTCGAGGTCCCGATAAATCCCGCTCCCCCTTAAGAGGAGGTAGAAGATGAACCCTTTATCTTCTTACCAAGGGAGATCGAAGAGATGCTCAACGAACTCTAGATTGAGTATTTCCCACAAAAGCTCTAGTCCTCCATCATCTAGCATTCATAAATCTATGAATGTAGCTTTAGGGTTGTTCAAAAAAATGATCTCGGAGAGGCATTCTCAAGATCCTATCTATCTATCTTAGTTTTATGTAGGTTTGTAATTTTTTATTTCTTGTAATGTTTTTATTTTTAATGAAATAGATGATTGGATGGTGTTATTTTAAATAAATGTGTTAAAGAAAGCGGAAACACCAGATGGATGATGAAAAATGGAACCCATGCACGTAAATCAGAGGCCTCCTGACTCATAAACTGCAAAACAGTAGCTGCAGCACGGGGCCGTGCTCACCCAGCACGCCCCCTGTGCCCAACTTACTGTTGTAAGAATTTTTTTCTGCCAAAAGGTGGCATGGGTCGTGCTCACCCAGCACGCCCCCGTGGCCACCCCACTATAAGTCTTCTGATTTCATTTTGTTATTGGCACTTTGGATACGGGGCCGTGTCCCCATAGCACGCCCCCGTGCTGCAAGTGCCACTAACCAAAATTTTTTGTTATTTTCACACTTTTTACACATTTTTCAAAATAAATCCCATTTGGGACACATTGAGGGCAATGTGTAATTTAAGTGGGGGGATAATAAAAACCTTGAATCGTTTGTCCTAAATCAAGCCTTACATAAAACTCGCCTTGGAACCGCTAATCACCCCAAACTTTTTCAAAATTATTCTTTTCATTTTTTTACTTATCTTGGTTTAGTTGGGTAAAACAAGTTCTAAAAATTATGTTTTTACGAATTTACAACCGACAGCGTCGTGATAAAATAACCAATTTAGAAAATTACAAAAATGGGCATGTTAAATCTTTGTAAAATTTGATTATATATACATTTTACACTACAACCCTTTTTCCTACAAAAGTGACTTTTGAGCCATTACCGAGCATACAAATATGCATTTACACTAATTGCTCAATTTTTGTTTCTTGTGTGAATAGCCTATTTGGTTCTCACGAATATAGAACCTGATAATGTGATGCGTTCCAAGTCCTTACCGATAAAAATTCAAGTAAGTAAATGATGGAGGCATTAGGACCAAACCATTTTTCAAAAACAAAACCTTTATTTTTCTTTGCTTTATCCAAAATCACCCCGTAGTTAAACCCTTTGAACCTTTAAAACCTTTTCATTTCAAACCCACAAAAA
This sequence comes from Helianthus tuberosus, assembly GCA_030545235.1. Classification (NCBI taxonomy): domain Eukaryota; kingdom Viridiplantae; phylum Streptophyta; class Magnoliopsida; order Asterales; family Asteraceae; genus Helianthus; species Helianthus tuberosus. Next base: position 75,086,571 of record CM060384.1, on the reverse strand, counting down.
CAAACCTTTTCATTTTTCATCTTTCATTTTTGTAAACTTATATGTTATGAAATTACGATTATGGCTCAGTTTCAACCTTAGCAACCAAAAAAAATTCAGAAAAATATGCTAAAGTATTTTTTGCTAAGCCACAAAGCAATAGAAAAATCGTTATTTTACACCTTTTCACCCTTTTCCAATAAAACATACCAAACCCAAACCACCACCTACCCTTCAAAGCCCTCTTGATATTTATAAGGATTTAACGTCAAAAGGAGGAGGTTTGATCGATTGTCAAGCCTATGGTAAGAGTAAGTTCCAAAATGGGCACGAGCGTTTTCACTTAATACATCATCGGTCGAGTGTTGAGTGACCACTTGTGAGGTGTGTTAATTTGTATATAACTAAATAGAATTTTATAAAGGCATGTTATGCCCAAAGTAAATATTTTTTCTTAAATTGTGTTTTAAATAAATCCTGACGAATAAGATTGTAAATAAAATAAAAACAAATAAAATTAGAACTTGGATTCCCGACACTCTAAAGATGTGACAAAAACATTCTCTTCTACCTATTCCGTTTAGGTGTGTAAGCCACGTAATAGAGTTTTGCTTTAGGACAAGCAAAGATTCAAGTGTGGGGGTATTTGATGTAATTAAAATGCAACATATAAATTATATCAAATACGGCGTAAAAGCAACCCTTTTTAGTACTAATGTTGGAAAAAGCTTGTGATTTTGTTCCTTTTTAATTTTCAAGGTTAAAAGAGCTTAAATGTGCAAAAGGAGCAAAACGACAGCAAAAACCAACATAAATGTAAAGAAGGAGGAATTGACACAACTTGCCAAGCCCCGATTCACATCCAAACCACAAAATAGCAAGAACAGAAGACTCGACACGGGGCCGTGTCAACCAGACACGGGTCGTGTCCGAAGGTGGATGCTGTGCAGAAGAAAAGACAACTGCAAAAGACAAAACTTGCAGCCAACACGGGGCCATGCTAAGCCAACACGGGGCATGGTTAACTCAAAGATTTTCAGAATTTGCGATACTACAACAAGTACTTTGGCCACAGGCTGTGCCGTTGACACACAGGGTCGTGTTAGTTCAAGAACTGACAAGCAGTTAATGAGGAAGAGAGAGAGAGAGAGAGAAATGACCACGGGGCCATGCCATGCGGGCACGGGCCATGGTGGAGCTTCTTATTTCAACTATAAATAGAAGTGGTTGGTTCCACTTCAAACCATCCGTTGGCAAACCATTTCTCTCTCACTTGCCACCACTCCACCACCACTACAACACCATCATCTACCACCATCATCCATTTTCCATCTTTTAGAGTGTGTGTGTAGTCTCGGGATCCAAGATTGATAGTAAGAATCTTTGTCAAACAGAGGCCATGCTTGGCTAAATTCTTACATCACTTGGTGAAGACATATCTTTTATGTATTTCTTTAATGATTTCCAATATTTGGCAACTTTTTAATTGGGTATGTATTAATGACTTAATTATTAGTTTTTTTATATTGAAGGTGAATCTACTTAACCATTCTTCATATGTCGTTTATTCACATATTTATGTCTTTACGGTTTATATAAAGCACGTTAACTACTTGGAAGGGGGTTAGAAGGGTGGTTGGATAATTTTGTGTCTCGTTCAGTGTATAGATCTTGCGAGAACCTGGTTCAAGTTTAGTACTACTCCATGGATTGGTCGGGAATGACCAGCCCGACTGAGAGTAAGAAACCACTTGAACTCCTTATTCATAAACTACTATTAAAACTTTAAACCAACCCTGCAAGGACTGTATCCCTGCTGACTCAGACCAACAGGTTGAGGGTGATCGATGCCTGGAAAGGGGCCCACCACATTTTGCATTAATAACTTACTTAATTATCTTTCAATATTCCGACCTAGTGGGATTGTATCCTTGCTGACTCAAACCACTAGGTTGAGGGTAACGTCGCCTTCACAAGAAGGACCTACTACTATAACTAAGATAATCTCTTAAAATGCCCAAAGTGCGGAAATCATCAAAAGGGTACATGAAAGATAAGTCGGTCCAAGTGATTCTTTCTTGTCTATCCGTTTTTTTATTTTATTTTATTTTCTGTTTTTATCTTTTTATTAGTTTAAAAATATTTTCTCAAAGTTTGGTTTGATTAGACATTAACGATAATCCGGTATTAAAAGCTCTTGTGTCCTTGGAAGACCATGGTATCTTGCCATCACTATACTACGTCAGCGATGGGTGCACTTTCCCTAGCGTGTGTGTAGAGTGATAGTAGAATATCGTGTTTTATAAATTTAAAACTTGAAATCGGCGATTAAAAAGAGCCATAACTATACTAAAAAATATATACACCCGCACGCACGTCAGCAAGTAACACAAAAATCCGCACAAGTCCAAAGCAGTGAATAGGATAATTGCGCCTTTTGCAATTGTTGCACAAGGATCTCTTTGGTCCTGTTAGTGTTAAAAGTTTTGCTAAAAGTTCTTAGTGCTTGGTGATTAAAGATGATTTCTCTCGTTTCTCATGGGTTTATTTTCTTGAAGCTAAAAAGCGAGACAGCTTTCATCCTCAAGTCTTTCATTCCCCTGATCGAGAACATCACCAAACTGAAGGTTAAGTCAATCAGAAGTGATAATGGATCAGAATTCAAGAATCAAACATTCATATCCTTCTGTGAAGAGAAAGGAATTCGCATTCAGTACAGCGCAGCCAGAACTCCTCAACAAAACGGGGTTGCAGAACACTCATCGAAGCTACTAGAACTATGCTCGTGGATTCGAAGCTTCCAATCATCTTCTGGGCGGAAGCCGTCAACACAGCATGCTATTTTTTAATAGAGTTCTAATTGTTAAACCTCACGGGAAAACATCTTACGAACTTCTTTTCAAACGTAAGCCTCTGATAGATTTCTTCAGACTGTTTGGATGCTTATGCACTCTTCTCAATACTCAAGAAAATCAAATCAAGTTCGAAGCAGTCGGTGATATATGTTATTTCATGGGCAATTCATCAACTCAAAAGGCGTATAGAGTGTACAACAAGCGAACCAAGATGGTGATCGAATCTTACTACCTCGATTTTCAAGAAAGAAACTACAATAACATTGCAAGTGCTCCCGATTGGTTTTACGACATAGGCGTGGTATTCAACACCTTCGATATTCCCGAAACCGTTCCTGAAGCCGAACCTGCGGAGGCAACTATAATTGAACCTCTGTTTGATTTGCCAGACTATGGTTTCACTTCTTTTACCACCCGTTTCACTCCCTTTGCAGTTGATCCGATTCTTCCTGTTGAAGAAGCTAATGATGACATTTCGGTTGAGAATGCATCTGAAAATGGTGCTTCTTCTTCACAGACGAATGTGGATGAACTAACTCAAGAAGACGGACAACCAATCATCTATGTCGATAAACACTTTACCAATCTTCCTCAACAGATTGAAACCCAAACCAACACAGGATACAAGACAAATCGAAATCATCCTCTTGAAAATGTCATTGGTTATGTGGAAGACGGCGTGTGTACTCGTGGACAGACATACGACATCAACGAACGATTATACGCAACTTTTCTTTCGCAATCTATACCAAATGATATCGAAGAAGCAATCCAAGACTCCAGCTGGGTGCAGGCTATGCAAGAATCCAGGTGTAGGAACTTGTTAATCTACCTGAAGGCAAGTATCCAATTGGTACAAGATGGGTGTTTCGCAACAAGATGGATGATTGTGGTGTGGTTATCAAGAATAAGGAAAGACTGGTAGTTCAAGGTTTTCGACAGGAGGAGGGGATTGATTATGAAGAAGTTTTTGCTCTGGTCGTAATATTGGAGGCCATTAGAATCCTTCTGGCTTATGCTTCATACAAAAACTTCAGGTGTTTCAAATGGATGTAAAGAGTGCATTCCTCTACGGAAAGGTTAAGGAAGAAGTTTATGTTTGTCAACCTCCTGGCTATAAAGATCCACACTTCTTAAGACGTTACTATAAGTTGGACAAAGCCCTCTACGGTCTTCACCAAGCCCCTCGTGCTTGGTACGAGACTTTGTCAACATATCTTTTGGAATGTGGGTACACAAGAGCAGTGGCGAAGCTTGAGATTTCCGACTGGGGGGTCGGAAGTCACCGGACCTAAAATTATACCTTAGAAATTATAAAATCGGGGGGTCAAAAACATATATACCTAAAAAATTCTATACGAAAACTACATACCAGGCATTATTGAGCGAAAAGTTCGGGGGGTCAGACCCCCCCGGCCCCCCACTAAGCTACGCCCTTGCACAAGAGGGAAGATCGACATGACTCTCTTCACTAAAAGGATCGGTGATGATGTGATGCTGGTTCAAATTTACGAGGATGATATCATTTTTAGGTCTACAGATGAAGTGCTGTGCAAAAAATTCGAGACGGTGATGAAGGCTAAGTTCGAAATGAGCATGATGGGAGAGCTCACGTTTTTCTTAGGGTTGGAAGTCAAGCAGAGAGAGGACGGTATCCTTATTCATCAAGCCAAGTACGTCAGGGATATTCTTGCAAAGTACAACATGAACGACTGTAAAACGCAGGCACACCGTTCGCAACTCAGACCGAGCTCACTATCGATTTATAAGGAAAACCAGTGAAAAAGTCTTTTAATCACTCGATGATATGCTCGTTGATGTATCTAACCGCAAGTAGGCCTCACATTATGTGGGCTTTCTGCATTTGTGCACGTTTTCAGATGAATCCTAAAGAATCTCATGAAGCTATGGTGAAGCAAATCTTCCGCTATCCGAAAGGAACACCTAAACTCGGTCTTGGGTATCCTAAAGAAAGTAATTTTGATCTTATTGCTTATTCTGACAGTGATCATGCAGGTTGCAAGGTTGATTGCAAATCAGTTTCAGGAGGATGTCAATTCTTGGGAAATCGTCTAATCTCGTGGCAGAGCAAAACGCAGACAACGGTATCCACCTCTACTGCTCAAGCTGAGTATACAGCGGCCTACAGTTGCTATTCAGAAGTCCTCTAGATACAGAATCAGTTGCTGGATTAGGAATCAACATCATGAAGACTATGATATTCATCGACAACGAAGCGTATATTCGAATTATGAAGAATCCAATCCACCACTCAAGGACAAAGCATATCAAAATTCGTATTCACGCAATTCGAGATGCTTATGAAAAGGGTTACATTCAAGTGGTGCTGGTGGATTCAACGCAGCAAAGGGCCGACATCTTCATGAAAGCCTTCGACAAAACTCGTTTCAACCAGTTGGTAACCTAGTTGGAAATGGTCAATTTCCTTGAATGGAAATGAACTTAGTTGTTTTCGTCGTTTGTACATACTCTATTGTTTAAATTTGTGCTTTATGGTGATTTCAAAAAACATTCTTTTAAAGTAAAACAAGTATCATAAAACGTTGCCCACCAAAAAGATTTTCTATTAATTAAAATTTCATTTTTCGGTTAATGGACATAAGAAGATAAAATTTTAGGAGGAAGATACGCAGAAAATCAAAAAGAAAAAGAACAAGAAAAATTGATGCTTATTTCTGACACCTGTTAAAAGAAATGATAGAAAAATTGATGCTTATTTCTGACACCTGTTAAAAACAGAGAAACAAGAAGAATCGGGGTGCTAAGAAACGACGTGTCAGTAGATTCAGCAATACCGATGAGTAAACTACGATTAGGCGACAAAAAGATAAAGTCTACACAAAAATTCTGGATATCCACAGCATTATGCATCTTGCGAGTAACACGTTGCGGCATATGGCTTAATGATCTTGAATCTTGCGTTGACAGATTGCCAAAGTCCGAGATTTTGGGTCTTTATATTGATTAATCATTCGGGGATATCATAGTCGCTCTTCTGTGCATCCAGATATATGCTGACCTTGACACGATTATGATATCTTTTCAAAAGAGCCAAAGAGGCCAAAAACCCTATATTGAAGAAGCTCTCATAGAGAGTCATTCGAATGCGCAAAAATGCATAAATCGTAACGTTTTTGGTATTTGTCTTAACTATCGTTAAATATTGGTCTCTCTGTTGTACGGAAGTACTGACCTGATCACCAATTATCAATCATTGAAAAGTAAAACGAATGAAGTTAATATACTCACCTGTTATGAGGAACCTTTGTGCTTACCTTGATCGCGGGGATATGTCCTGACGTGGGACTCACGGGCGTAATGTTCTATTTCTATAGCTAGTGTGGGGGTCATCGTAACTTTTGTCAATATTACCAAAACATGATAACAAGTTCATCAAAAACATGTTGAAAAAAGGATGCATGGATTTAAGAGGACAAACATACTTACAGTTTTTCTTATGCCTTGATTAGTTGAAAAGAAAATTTTTAAAAAACTGACAAGTGTTGACAATAAGATCTTTTGCAGGAAAGTCGATGAGCGTCAGATACAAGGAAATCAGCGAAAAAGAAACTTCCCCGATCGAAAAATGAATTTCGGTGTCCAAATTGCCCAATTTTTGAGTTTCCTTAAAGTATTTTTTTAAGTTTTGCACATTATTAAATGAAAATGGGCACGTTTTTTGAGGAAGTTTGAAATTTACGAGCGTATTTGTTTTCAGTTTGAATAATTTGAAAGATTCCATTTTGTACAAATACCATACGACGTATTTATTAAATGGGTGTATTTAATAATATGCCAAACAGTAAAATATCTTGTATATAAAAATCAAAAATCAGTTTCATTTCAAACTTTTTCCACTCATCTCTTTTCACACTCTCAAAACCTTCATATTCTCCATCAAAACATTTGATATCATATTATTAGATCTGATCTTCGAAATTAAGGTATAATTTTTTCGGACATTAAACACTGATTGAAGTCATCGTTGAAATGAATCAGGCTGCAATCTTAGGATAGTGTTTGTTTTGATCAGCGATGTTGTGTTTAAAGAGGGTTTTTCAAGAACATGATGAATATAGCCTAGATAATTTGAATCGAGCGGATTTGTTTAAAGCCACCGAAGTTATCAGATGGAAAATGGTCGATGAATTAAGTCTCAAATGCGAGTTCGAGCAACCGACGTAGTTGACAAATACGTCGGTCTGTCAATGTAGATGAACATCTACGCTGACTAGGGTCTCGAGGCCTAACTTAACTTCGCGATCAATTGCCGGCGTAGTTATCTATGGTCACAATCATCGCTTTTAGGACTTTACACTTGTTTCTGGTGTATTTAAATGATTTGGCCAGCGAATATATCTGTAACCGGCGTATTTAATCTAATCAACAAAAACTTTTGGGTCTTGTCAGCGGATATATCAGCGAATTTAATTCTTTATTTTTATCTTCAAGAAAAAAACCAGTTTATATATATAAATACTTTTTACTTTCCACTTTTGTTTTTAAAATGTAAACATTTTTATTTTATAATTTTGTTTATATATATTATATTTATGTAAATATCTTGTGAATATCTTAATTAACCAACAGTTATGTTTTGGAACTCGTAATCTAACTTGACTCGTTTGCAAGTTTTTCAGAATGATGAAGGATATAGTTTGGGATAAAACAAAGAAACACAATCAGCCGACCATAATACAACCGGCACCGAAAGACTTTGAAGATGTGGTAGATTGGATAAATACAAGCAAAATCAGCTATGTCGTCCAAGCAGATCCAATGATTTACACCATTCATGTTGAAGAGTTCTGGAGAACAGCAAAATCTAAAAACGGTAATCACGTTAAGATGATTATGGCAACTGTCTGGAACAAGGAGGTCATTGTTACAAAAGATAGTGTACGAAGGGTTTTAAGTCTCGGAGATAGTAACAAGGATCCATTACGTTTGAAGAAGGAAGAAATTCTAGATGGATTCAAAGGAATGAAGTATGTCGGAGATTTTCACTACAAGAATGAAATCAAAAGAAATGGTCTCACAAAAGATTGGCGATTCATTCTACATGTCTTTGCTATGAGCATGGCCCACAGAAAACGAGGTTATGACAGGTTAAACCTTGAATGGTCTGCTGCTATGCTGAATCGGTGCACCAAACAACCATTCAACACATTTTGGCTTGATATTCTATTGCATGGTTGATAATGCAAATAGGATAACGTGGGCCATGTATCCTCGATTTGTGTAGCTTCTCATCAACGATCAATATCCCGAACTCCCACATGACGAAACCAACTCCGGTCACACAACCACAACAAGCTCCACGCAGACCGTGTCCTTTACAAGAACTCTATGATAAGATATCGAAAGAAACTGGAGCGGGTCCTGCGAGAGAATTCTGTATTTTTTGAAGCATCAGGTGAACAATATGAATGTGCTAAGAGAAAAGCTCAAAGAACAAAGAAAGAAAAACAAAGAGCTTCATGCATAGGTGTTGGAACAAACTAGATTTTCAGATTTCAACAAGACGGGATGGAGAAGATGTATAGAATGATCAGAGAACTATGTGCTAAAGCAGAAATACAGCCAATGTTCTCGGCCACAAAAATCTTCGATTACGAAAAGTTTAAAGTAGAGGAAGCCAAGCGTAAGGCCGAAGAAGCAGAGAGAAAGAAAAGACGACCAGAATCGGTTGTGAATGTTAACGAAGATGATGAAAGTGAGGAAGAAGAAGTGGATCGGGATGAGAAGCCTACGAGATTCGTCGAGTAGGGATTGGAGGACAAGATTCTGTATGAAACAGAAGACAATGATGTTGTGCCCCCACAACATCCTAAATGGTTCAAAAAGGAAAGAGAAAAACATCCGGATTTTTATCAGGTAGTCACAGTTGAAAATACAGAAGCTACCGACAAGATCATTAGCTGGAATGTCACACCCCGATATTTCCACGTATTACCGGTGGGCCCGGTGGGGAGTATCGTGACGTAGTTGATATTATCATAGTCAATTAATCACAGTTTAATGCACAGCGAAAGTCTAAAAGTAATTTATACAAACCGAGTTGAAAGTATAATAAAATATTACACAATGGATTGTAAGTGGATCCACATGCGGATCTAAAACCGAAAGAAATATTGTTCAACAGACTTTAAGTATCAAAAGCTTACAAGACTCTTTATTTGATACTAGGAGTAGCCAACCCATTACGCATATTACCTGCACTTAATCTTTTTGAAAAATACGTCAGTTTACACTGGTAAATACAATTAACTGACTCTTTTGAAAACATTTATTAAATTAATTTGGATGCACAAGGCATAAAATCTTTTATAACTTGGGACAATTATTTAAAAATAATCTTGTATACAGATTTATATGTTTGTCGTCCATTCAGCAGCCCGGGTTAGAAATACCAGGTTAAGATTAATAGACACACCACTAATATAATCCCACGGCGAGTTATCCCCAACGAGTGGTTATATCTTTTATATACGCAACTGTCAGGTGTATGCCTACACCCCGTGCTTAAGTCGTGGCCATTTCAATAAATGAGCCGAGGATATCCAGGACACGGTCATTAACCCCCAAAGGCATTGCATCAAACAACGCAGATTAAAATGGGTTATCTCAATGATTTAACCACTAATCGATTAAAGATTCAATACCCGACCAAGCGGTAATAATTTATCGTATCCCAAGCCCGTATAAGGGAAAATAAGTTAAAAGTATTTACCTGAGCTAAAATATAACTTTATTCTCAGTCGTATATCAAATCAGTAAGTACAAGTAGCTTTTACTGGGCTCCTAATCTGGAACGAAGGTTTTAATAACCTATTAGATTCCTAACAGGTCTTATTTAAGTTAACACTTAGACCAGTTAGTTTTAAAGAAATGTTTACGGTTTAAAACGCAAGATTAAGCGAAGACCGGATTAGAATGTGATTTAGACCCGACAAGTTTGAAGACTTGCATAAAATGGGTAAACTAAACACATTCTGGATTTTGAAGTAAAAATGATAAGGTTTGACACGTTTCGGTTAATTTTTTGCAAACTAGTTACATAAGTCGTACCGAACGCGAATATGCATAACGGGTAACCAAATGAGTCATGTACAGGTTCCACAAGTTAATATTCTTTAAATATGTTATGATATCAGCAGGATACCTTCCATTATGCCCAAAACGAATTTAAAACCAATTTAAGCCCCGTAAGGGTATTTTGGTCATTTTAAAGTTTATAAAAGTGGTTAAATAGCAATCTGAGGTTCTGGTCTAAAATAATCAGTAAAAATATTTATTTTAACAAGTTATATCAGTAAGATATCATACATATGTGAATTTTATCATTTATGGCCAAACTATGCACCGTAAGGGCATTTTGGTTATTTCACATATGCTTTAAGGGTCAAATTTGGAAATCTGAGTTCAAAACTTATACTTACTGTTAAAGTATAAAAATTTATTTATAACATCAGTAGGTAACAAGTCTTAGGTGCTAAATATGGTTTTAGACCATACTGTTTTAGACCATACTATGCGCCAAAATCGCATAAAAGTCGGTATTTGACGATTTTCAGGTTATTTAAGGAAATCTGAGATTTTTATCAGCTTTAACTGTTTAAAATATATTATTTAACGTATAAAATCAGTAGAAAAAGGTTTGACATGCAAATGATGCATAAAAATCATTTTATTAATGAAAAGGGCATTATCGTCAATTACCGAGTCCATTCAAGAACTCTATGTTATGGTCAGTATAAAATTTGACAAAAATTTTCAAAAATCCCTAAATATTATATTATAACAGTGGGTAGCAGGTTTGGTGCCAAAAATTGGGTTTAAATGTGATTTATGCGGAAGATGCCATTTAATTAACAAAAAGCTTTTGTTTTACGATATCTCGCATAACTTCTATTTTAGACCATGAACTGATGTCAAATTTTTAGGACATGCTTATAATTCAGTAATAAAGGTTTTTATCCTCTCACATTTTCAAAAATCTCATTTTTATATCAAAAGGGCATAATGGTAAACTTTTAAGCATTTAACGGAAACATGCAAATGATTCAGATTTCAAAGGAACCATATAGTATAATCTCATAGGGTTATACTAACATGTAATATGGTCCTAAAGGAACCCTAAGGCATATCTAAACTAAGCTAAATCGGGTCAGAACTGAAAGTCAAAGCAAAAGTCTACTTTTGCGACTTTCGGTTGCAAACCGAGCCTAAACTCAGAATTGTTGGGTTGAACATGTCTAGACATGTTCTTATATTAGTTACCAAGTTATTTAAGTGTTAAAACATGATTCATAACTTTAGCATTATCAGTTATGAATTATTTTGCAAAAACTGACCCGTTTGACTTTTTGTTAATAAGTTTGACCCGACAATTGACTGAGATAAGGTGATAATTTTAAGGTGCCCTTTTAAGGGTTTAACACCTACATAATTACCAACACATAGCCACTTTCAATTCAAATAATGGTTGGACCCTTTGTGATTAATCACTAAGTCAAAGCTTAATTACGCTAACTTTGACTTTCGGTCATTAAGCTAATAAAACTTCAACTAAGGAAGCTAAGAACACTTACTAGAGTCCTTAGCACGAATTTAGAACTGAAGAAAACTTCCTTGAACACCAGGAGGCTCCAGAGAGTGAGCTTGAGTGAAATTTCAAAGTGTGAATGAACACAAGAACAAACAAGGCTCTTATATAGGAAGTTTGATGCTCTAAGATCTTTGCATTTGTCCCTAGGATGTTACCAGATGTTCCCAAGTGTCCCTAGGGCAGTAAAAACCACTTGCACAGTCCCTGGTATCAAAAAACTAGCATGCAATGGCGGTGGACAGGCTGCAACATGCAGCTGTCCAGTTTTTCTGTCGCTGGCACTCTTACGCGGCCCGCGTAAGAATTGGAGAGGGCCTACGCGGCCCGCGACAATCGGTAAATCCGGTTAAAAGTTTCCAAACTTTTCATTTTCAGTCCCTGGTCCATATTTAATTTAAATAACATTCTTTTATTGCACTTATGACCCCCATAGTTAACTTTCAAGTGTCTTGGGTCATTATTTAACTTCGTTAAGCTCCCAGTTAGTTATGAGATCACTCGAAAAGTACCTTAAGTAGAAACTCCATGAAATCATTATTCGTTATTCATGGAAGCATAATGGAGTATTACAAAGCTTTTGGGATCATTAAAAGGTCACTCAGAGGTAACATTTAACATGTTGACACATTTAACCCCTATGCTTCGTAAAATCCTTATTTTAAGCACAAACGACTTTCTATGTCCGACAATTTATTCATTAAAGAATACGAACGTTGTGTGGGGTCAATCAGAGGCATAAGAATGGCATGTTGACACTTTGGATCCTTTTACTTACATATTTACATTGTTTGACAATTTTAGTCCCTCGGAATCAATTCATTAAACGATAAATCTTCATGACACGTGTCTTTATTATATTGGTCGTGATTTTGCGAGGTGTTACATCCTCACCCCCTTAAAAGAAATCTTGACCTCAAGATTTACTGAAATAAATGAGGGTACTTCTGTTTCATTGTGGATTCAACCTCCCACGTGTTTTTTGGGCCTCTTCGGGCATCCCATTTTACCTTCACAATCGGCACATACTTTCTTCGAAGCTTCTTAACCTGTCGATCCTCGATCGACAAAGGTTTTTCAACGAACTTCAAGCTCTCATCTATCTGCACGTCCTTATGCGACATTGCTAGCGACTCATCGGCTAGACATTTCTTCAAATTGTAGATGTGAAATACATTATGAATTCCACTAAGCTCTTCTGGCAGATTTAGCTTGTAAGCTACAGTTCCGACACATTCGATGATCTCGAATGGTCCTATGTATCTTAGGCGCAGCTTGCCCTTTTTGCCAAAACGCATCACCCCTTTCCAGGGTGATACCATAAGTAGTACTTTATCACCAACTTCAAACTTTAGAGGTTTTCGCCTCATATCTGCATAGCTTTTCTGTCTATCCCTTGCGGCTTTCAAATGATCACGGGTCTGAACAATCTTATCCGTCATCTCCAGGACAATATCAGGTCCTGATAGTTGGGTTTCTCCAACTTCCGCCCAACAAACTGGCGTTCTACACTTTCTTCCATACAAAGCATCAAAAGGCGCGGCTTTAATACTCGAATGATAACTATTATTGTATGAAAACTCAACTAAAGGAAGATGGTCATCCCAACTTCCACCCAAGTCTATAACACAAGCTTGTAGCATATCCTCAAGCATTTGAATTGTACGCTCGCTTTGCCCATCCGTCTGAGGATGATAAGCAGTGCTGAAATTTAATCGAGTGCCTAAAGATTGCTGAAAGCTTTTGCAAAAATGCGATGTGTATCTCGTATCCCTATCAGAGATAATAGATACTGGCACTCCGTGGAGAGATACTATCTCATCCACGTATAGCTGAGCTAGCTTATCGGAGCTGTGCGTTTCTCTAATCGGCAAGAAGTGAGCTGACTTGGTTAACCTGTCGACTATAACCCAAATCGTATCATTCCCACTTTTCGTTCTTGGTAACTTGGTGATAAAATCCGTAGTTACCACTTCCCATTTCCAGGTGGGAAGTTCAGGTTGTTGCAGCAAACCTGACGGTTTCTGATGCTCAGTTTTAACCTGCGCGCACGTCAGGCATTTAGTGACATAAGTGGCTATAGATTTCTTCAAACCTATCCACCAATAATTTGCCTTTAAATCCTGGTACATCTTATCACTGCCAGGATGAACTGAATACTTTGAACTATGAGCTTCTTGGAGAATCACATCTCTAAGCCCTCCATAGATTGGAACCCAGATTCGACCATTCATCCTAAGGATTCCATCCTTGCCATATGATAATTGTTCAGCAGTTATGCCTAACTTCTCATTCGGATAGTTAGCTTCCAATACAGCTTCCTTTTGAGCGGCTAACAACCTTTCATTCAAGCTGTTCTTTAATTCAATGCTTTTGGCATTTATTCTAATAGGTTTAATCCTTTATTTCTTTCTCAAAGCATCAGTGACTACATTCGCTTTGCCTGGATGATATCGGATTTCACAATCATAATCGTTTAATGTTTCCATCCATCGGCGTTGTCTCATGTTAAGATCTTTCTGATTAAACAGATGTTGAAGGCTCTTATGATCGGAATAGATCAAGCACTTGGTCCCATAAAGATAATGCCTTCAAAGCTTCAGTGCAAATACAACAGCACCCAATTCCAAATCATGGGTGGTGTAGTTCTTTTCGTGCACCTTTAATTGACGGGATGCATAGACAATGACCTTGCCCTTCTACATAAGCACGCAACCCATACCTGTGTGCGATGTGTCGCAATAAACCACAAACTCTTCAATTCCTTCTGGCAATGTCAACACAGGAGCATTGTTTAATTTCTGCTTAAGAATATCAAAGGATTCTTGCTGCTTGGGACCCCAGTCAAACTTGACATTCTTGCGAGTTAACGATGTTAGAGGTGCGGAAATCCTTGAAAAGTTTTCAACGAAACGTCTATAGTATCCTGCTAGACCCAAGAAGCTGCGAATTTTAGTAGGTGTTTTGGGCGCTTGCCAATTCATAATTGCTTCGATCTTAGCGGGATCCACCTGGATACCACGCTCACTTACCACATGTCCAAGAAATTGGACTTCCCGAAGCCAAAACTCATATTTAGAAAACTTGGCGTAAAGCTTCTCTTGCTGTAGAAGTTTTTAAGGATGCACCGGAGATGTTTTTCATGATCGGCTTGACTCTTCGAATAAATAAGAATGTCATCAATGAAGACAATGACAAACTTGTCTAAATATGGCTTGCAAACGCGATTCATGAGATCCATGAATGCTGCAGGTGCATTAGTGAGCCCGAAAGGCAACACCAAGAACTCGTAATGTCCATATCGAGTTCTGAATGGGGTATTGTGCACGTCTTCATTTCTGACCTTCAATTGGTGATATCCTGACCTTAGATCAATCTTTGAAAAGTAACTTGCTCCTTGAAGCTGATCGAATAGATCATCGATCCTGGGTAACGGATACATGTTCTTGATTGTAACCTTGTTTAACTCGTGATAATCAATGCATAAACGCATTGAGCCGTCCTTTTTCTTCACAAACAGAATCGGTGCTCCCCAAGGGGACGAGCTAGGTCGAATAAAACCCTTTTCCAATAAACCATCCAACTGTGTTCTCAATTCTTTCATCTCAGTTGGCGCCAATCAATAAGGTGCTCTTGCAATTGTTGCTGCTCCAGGAATGATATCGATTCTGAACTCCACTTGCCTATCTGGAGGTAAACCAGGTAGTTCTTCAGGAAAAAGTCTGGATATTCAGAAATAACGGGGATGTCTTCAATCTTGGGCTTTGGTTCATCAATGGTTACTTGTGCCATATAAATGACATAACCCTTCTTTAAACACTTTGATGCCTTAAGCATAGACACTTGCTTGGGTAACCCGTACTGCGTATCCCCTTGAATTGTTAATGGTTCACCATAAGGAGTCTTGATAACCACTTGCTTCTTATCACAAACAATTTGGGCTTGGTTATAAGATATCCAATCCATGCCTATCACTATGTCGAATCCTGCCAATTTCAACGGAAGCAAGGACAGCGGAAAAGAGTGATTCCTAATGGATATAAAACATCCATCTAGAATTGTTGAAGAAGTCTCTATAGTACCATCGGCCAATTCTACTTCATATTTTATGCTTAGAGTTTTAACAGGCAGATTTAACAATTTACAAAAGTTATTGTCTACATAAGACTTATCTGCACCAGAACCAAACAACACTCTAGCATAAATATCGTTGATAAGAAAAGTACCTGTTATCACATTGTCGTTCTGCACCGCTTCCAGAGCATTCATCTAGAAGACTCGAGCATTAGTCTTCTTAACTTCTTTCGGCTTCTTTGCATATTTGGGGCAATTGGTTTTGATATGCCCTTCTCATTACAATTGTAACAAGTTACGTCCTTCATTTTCTTGCAATCTAGAGTCTTATGTTCCTTAGACTTGCAAATTCCACAAACTCTAGGCTGCGATTGTGACTCAAATCTGCATTTTCCAAAATGGTTTTTCTTGCAGACCTTGAACTTGGGCTTCTCACCTGATTGTTGGTTGTCCTTTTTGAATCCAGAACCCTTCTTATGCTCAGAGTTCCCTTTACGTTACTTATCAGAACGGCGTGAGTTCTCATCCTCACGTTTCCTTTTCCCTTCATCAGAATTCTTAAGCGACCTTTGCCTAATCGCATCGAGAGTAAGAGATAAAGACAGATCAACCACTGACCTAAAGGTGGTAGGTCTGGATGCTTTCACATTTGCCTTGATTTCTGGAGCTAGACCTCCAATAAAACGAGCTATGCGCTTTGGTTCCGGTGTGACCAAATAAGGAACCAATCGGGATATGGTGTTGAAACTTGTAAGGTATGCCTGACAGTCTAAGTTTTTCATGACCAAAGTCAAGAAGTTGGTTTCAATCCTTCCAACCTCATGCTGAGGACATAAATTTTCTCTTATCAATGCGACAAAATGATCCCAAGACAAGTTATACAACGGAATCTTTCCTGTAGCTTGGATTAATGACCTCCACCAAGCTAAAGCTTCACCTTTAAATGATTGTGAAACAAACTTCACAATGTCCTGTTCTGCACAACCACTGATGTCAACCACGGTATCCATCTCGTCGAACCATGTCATACAATCAATGGCTCCCTTTTCTCCTATGAAGTACCTTGGCTTGCAAGAGATAAAATATTTGTAAGAACAGGTTTTAACACGTGGTTCCTGATTTAGCACGATCTGCTTAGACGGGACACTCCTTTGGTTTGATGAGTGATGTGAATCGTCTTTATGAAATGTATGAGTCTTGGAAGGTGGTTTCGTATGAGGTACAGACTGAGTCCTGGTGCGAGTACCATTTGATTCTTTAAACTGTCTGTCAAGGGCTCGAGTAACAGCATTATCTATTAATGCTTGTAGGTCTGCACCAGCTACATTAACTCTGGTGGTATCGTTTCTCTCCCTGGGGTGACTGTTAACCTCATCTGATTCAGCCATGTAGCTTGATTGCTACAAAATAATGACAATGATTTATTCAGAAGTTTTATTATCGAATTGTCATTTTTTTGACGATTCATTAACCATGGTAAATACAAACCATATTGGTTATTTTGTAAGTCATATTTATTTAGGGTTTTCATTATAATTTATCCCTAGTTATAAATCATTAAAGATATTAGAGTGGCACAAAAGGCCTAGTCACAAGGACAGTTTTAAAATTTAATAGCCGTGATTTTATAAGATTGTGGCATTAAGGTTTGAACATAGTTCTTCACCCTTTCTTGACAGGTAGTCATAGACTACAACTGTCTTTTGTCTTATTGGACAATGAATATGGCCCGCAGGCACTTTATCACTAATGGATATTGTAAATTTGGTGAGAATAAGGATTTGGAAAACTCCAATACAAGGATGACTAGTGTGATTTTATCGAATCACATTTGCCAGGAGTGTTAACATGTTTTCAGATGTTAACAAGGATTTGAATCTTTAAAAGGTTTTACCATCAGGGCCATGTCTAAAGTGACATATGGGCTAGGTTATACCTTCAAGAATTCCTTTAATATTTTATTGATAGATCAAATGTAAAATGGAATGATATTTTGATTTATAATATATTTATACATATAATGACAAATGAAATTTAAATTAAAACATCCCATAAGTTAAAAGAAGTACATAATTTCCCTAAACGGGACTTTTAATAAATAACATCGTCCTCGCAGGGACAGAAATAGAAAGATAAGTCCACGCAGGGACCAAGTACATTAGGGGTGTGCATTGGTCGGTTTGGGTCAGTTTTGACCAAAAACCATAACCATAACCGTGATGTCGGTTATTGGATAACCATAACCATAACTGGTCGGTTATGGTTATTCAGTTTTGATGGTTATAGCGGGTCGGTTATGGGTGGTTAACTGTGTATTTAGCTTAGCTTAAAATAGCTTAATTTTTTTAACATGGAATAAATTGATATTGCATATTTGTATATATTAGTATATTACCTAGTATTAAAAAATACATATAATCTATAATATTAATACCAATTATTATCGAATAATCAAATAAAGTGATATGATACATTCCATAAATTCAAATAAACATTCAACCAAAACAACAAAATGATATGAAAAAACCATAAGTACTAAAAATCTTTAGTAAAAAATATGAAATATTAAAAATATGGTGAAAAGTCCTAAATCCTACAAAGATTTATTACATGTCGGTTCGGTTATGGTGGGTATGAAAAAAATGATAACCATAACCGACCCGCTACTTTCGGTTTTCAGAAAAAACCATTAACCGACCCACCGGTTTTTTATTTGGTTCGGTTTTTTCAGTTCGGTTTTATCGGTTAATTCGGTTATGGTTCGGTTAATTCGGTTTTTTGCACACCCATAAAGTACATAAATAAAATGTCCACACAGGGACTTAATTGAAAATAAAAATTACAAAACAAAATAAATAAGGAATTTTCAATAATCCCTCTTCTTCTTCCCCTTTATCAGGTTTGCCAAACCCTTAAGTAGACCCCGGCGGCTCCTACGCTCCTCTTGTACCTGTTGCTCCACCTCGTGCAACCGTTGAAGGATCTCTTGCTGCTGTGGTGGTTGGATCTGTGGCGGCTGCAGCGGCTGTTGCTGCTGCGGTTGAGGAGGTTGTGGGTATTGATACCCATATGCTGGGTACCCAGTTTGGTACGAAGCTGCGTAGGGCCCTTCAGGGTGGAGAGCATTGTAGTTTTCCGCTTTAAGGTACGGGTCGACGGCAGGGGCATTGTAGTAATTGTAACCCGAATATGCCTGATGTTCAAACGGGTTATACGCCGTTGCACCGGCGTAGGAAGGGATTGGGTTATTGTGACACCTGTCTCACTTCAACCATCAAACAAATGCCAAACCAATGAAATATTGTATTTCATACTTGGGATCTGTATAAATATGTGTATCATTTGCACATATCAATTCTTGTTCGATTTTAAGCTCTAAATCGCTTTCTGGAAGGTTATACGCGCACTGATGCGTAAATATAACCAGTTCAATGCAACGAACACTCCGTAATAGTGAAATAGGCTTAACATACCTTAAATAACCTTTACTTAACTTAGAAATAAGTTTTGAAGGCTTTGGTATGGCAAAATCAAGTTAAATCGCTTACAGGTACTAAAGTTGACAAACTGCGAAAGTATGCCAATTTGAACAGTAACAGACATTCCGGAACATGGACATAAGTTAAACATACCATAAATATCCTTTACATAGCTTATAAATAGGCTTTGAGGGGTTCGGTGTGCTAAAATAAACTTTTGGGTCATTCAGGGACTAAAAGCGTCAAAAAGTGCACAAGTTTGCACTTTCGCGCATAACTTACGTTCTGAATACATCCGGACATCCAAAAATTTATGTAAGCACTAAAATATTTTATTTTAGTGTTTGGCATAAGAAAAATCCATTCGTCACGCATTTTGGATCGTTTTTCGCGCTTGTGCGCATTCCGTCGTAATTAAGCGAACATCGCGTTCGTACGACCAAACGAACCAACACCCGACATATTTTTGAGCATGTTTCATGTCCACAATGATTAGGAATAATTTTAGGGCCTTAAAGTTGCCTTTAAGGGCCTTAGAAGTGTCGGGAATGGCCTTTAACACGTGCAGGGACCAAAACAGTCATTTCTGAAACTTATGTCTGATCAGACATGTCCAGGCGGCCCGCCTGAGTTTTGGTATATCCTGAAGCGGGCCGCGTCAGCCTCTCTGATCAGATAATAAAGAACAGTGAGCAGATTCCAGATGTTTGATCCACAACCACACATTCTCAATTGCCCTTTCAGCTGATTAGAAGCCATTTTTAGCCACCATAACTTTCCAACAAGTGTACGCACAAGATTCGAGCACGGTTTCCATGAAACGATCTTAACGGTTACCCGAAAACTATAAATACCCACCCCCATTTGCTTCAAACCCACAAGAATCTGGTCAAAAAGACTCTAAGTTGGAACCATTGTTTCATACCTGAGTTATTTTGATCTAGATTAGCATTCGGGGACCCTTCGTAAGTATTCTTTCGTTCTTTTATTGCTTTTCGTGTCTTTTCAAGTCTGAAAGTCAAACTTTGTTTGACTTTCTGCGTTGACCAGTTTATGGTCAATGCGAAGTTCGTTTGAACTTCGCAACGTGAGTGTAATCACGTTGGTTATAGTCCCTTGGGACTATGCCTACTGATTACCACGTTGTCTAGGGTCGTAGGGTAAGCGATCTAATAAATCGCTTATACCTTCGAACCCGACCCATTTGGTCGATCATTAGGATCCGACCAAATACATTAGGTGACCATAATAGGTAGGGAATAACCTTCCGATGTTATACCCTATGGTCACATCGTTCGAGTAGTTGTATGATAGGTAGTTTATATGCCTTAGGTAAATTACCAAAATACCCTTTTCATGTATAATTGGTAATTAAGCGTATGTAACCTAAACTTTTGTCACATAACTGATTATGTAACATGTTTAGGCATATAACACTTGTCATAGGATTAGTTAGACGGTCCGAACGCGTTTCACGCGAACGACGCGTTATAGTAGCATAAGCTACCTTAATGTGTCGCGATGGGTCAAAAGCACTTAGGTTAAGTTTCATTGTAGTATGTAGGCTTTGTTAAACCATATTACATGAGTTCCCATACTCATTTGGTTTACGAGCCTCATTCTATCCGATCTTCCGATCTAGGTCCGGTTTATTAACATAGTTACCTATATTAGGTGCCGTTTGATATCTGCGATCTCTAGCATTGTTTGGTTGTTACTCAAGGACTACTGAGCAATATCAAGTGAGTACATAGACCCCTCTTTTACTGTTTTCCAAACGTTTTGGGGTGGAACACATGTGCCTACTTGTTACTTTCATGCTTTCCTGTTTTCACATCATACACCTGCTATGTTCGTTAGTACATTATAGTACATGATTTCATTACATTTTATGCTATGTATGCCCATTGTGTGCGTACTTAGTACATCGTTTTACATTACATTTTATGCTATGTATGTCCATTTAGTTCATACTTAGTACATCGTTTTACATTACATTTTATGCTATGTATGTCCATTTAGTGCATATTTAATACATTGTTTTACATTACAATTTGTTGCATATACTCATCCAGCATATGAACACATTATATTACATTTTGAACTGTTTATAACTATTTGACTATGTGAACCGTTGTAAACATTTGACTATGTGAACAGTCTGTATCTGTGAACCGTTTGTATCTGTGAACCGTTTGTATCTGTGAACCGTTTGTATCTGTGAACCGTTTGTATCTGTGAACCGTTTGTATCTGTGAACCGTGTGAACCGTATTTGAGCATACATAAACATTTCTACAATTGTTAAACATTACATCTTGATGGTTTGGTTTGAGTAAGTGATTAAAGTAACGAGGCGTGTGTAATATGATACAAGCATGGTGGATACGCCGCTGGTACTTCCTATATATAAGTGTTTGTATGGTATTACATATCGTAGCGTTATTTGAATCATTTCAGTTTGAGACATATAACATTTTATACAAATAACATACTTTTCACAATACATTGTTTTTACAAGCAACATATCTTATACAAACTCATTTTACAATGGTTATTCATTTAACCATACATTATTCTCTTATTTATACATATCATCTGATCTTATCGTTTTTCAAATGATTTACAAGACAAAGCAAATTACAAGGTTCATGACTAAACATTTTCTCAAACATAAGTCATGAAACCTATTTTCACAAAACCTATGTATCTCACAGGCATTTTTATGCTGACGTACCTATTTTCACATGTGTTTTTCAGGAGCTGTTGCATAAATTGATCAAGATACACATAGGCAGACTTGGGCTTTAGTGACGATAAAAGATGCAAGACTAGTTGATTATGTTGTATTTCTTTGTTTGTTAAGACATTGTAACACTTTTAATCAATAAAACGAAACGTCAATTGCCATGGATTTGAAACAATTAATTCTGTTACAACACTCCCCGATGTTTCCGTCACGTTTTGTATGTTCTACGTGGTCGGGGTGTGACAGAAAAGATGGTATCAGAGCCAATGGTTATAGGGAATTAGGTTATTACTAATGCTTTGACCTAGTCTATAACCTTTCTAGGACCCTAACGCGAGTTTACTTGCGTTTAGTCATAAAACAATACTGTCACCTATCCTTAGGCGACGACCACAACAAGAACATAAATTTTAAAACCGCTTTGAAAACTAATCATCTGTTCTAGGATGATTGATTACTAGGTTTTGAACCCTCTATTGTAAGGTTTTGAACCCTCTGTTATAAGGTTTTGAACCCCTTTGAATTTTCAAAATCTCGTCAAGGTTTTGGGTTTTAAATAATGTGAACACGTGCAAACTGGAAGGGTGAATGCCTGTATTCTGGGTTTTCTGTCTAGGCAAGCACTTCGTATACATCTCATCAGACGCGAGACCAGTTGTGCTTACCTGGGAATTCTTGGGATGAGTGTTCACTTATAGGCGAGCATGTCTTCGCGATACATTATTTTTGACCCATTTACTTTTATTAGTCACTGTGTGTCATTTGTTTACCTTGTGATAACAAACAAATGACCACTATCCTTGCCTTCATCAGATTTGTTTCATCTCATTCTTTTCGTCTAATTCTCTCACTCGTTTCCTTTCATGTTTCCTCTTTTAGAATGCCTCCTCGACGCGAAAACCAGATAGCGACTGCCGAACTGGCAGAAATCATTGCGCAGCAAATGGCTGCTCAATTCCCAAACCTCTTTGCTCAATGGAATCAAGCCAACAACAACAACAATGGTCCATGCAATTTCAAGAGTTTTAACTCGGCGAAACCACTCAAGTTTAGTGGTTCTGAGGGAGCGACTGGGCTTCTTCAATGGTTCGAGAGCATTGAGAATACTTTCCGCCATGTGCAGTGTCCTGACAATCGCAAGGTCGAGTTTGCTTCGAGTGTGTTCCAGAAGAGAGCCCTTACGTGGTGGAACGGGGTTATGAGAGATCGTGGTGCAGAAGTTGCTCTAGCACAGACATGGGCTGAACTTAGGGCCCTTATGATGAAGGAATTCTGTCCTCGTCACGAGATCAGGGCATTGGAAAGGGAATTCGACAATCTTGAGCAAGACAGCGGTGAGCATCGAGCCTACACGGACCGTTATGAGGAGTTGAGTCTGTTATGCCCAAACATGGTCACGCCTTTGGATAAGGCAATCGAAAAGTACATTGATGGCCTCCCTGACTCAATACAAGACATTGTGACTGGTAGTAACCCTACTACAGTTAGACAGGCCATTGAGCTATCTGCAACCTTGACTGAATCAAAGATCAGGAAAGGTAAACTTTTCCGAAAAGGTGACAAGAAACCGGTCGAGGAATCAAACCCAATCGAGGAATCAAAGACCATGGATGAACAGACTGGATCCCCTAAGGAGTCAAAGAAGCGAAAGGCTTCTCAGAACTTTGCCATGGTTACTCACAATGATCAAGCCGTCCCCAACTAACCAGCTCAACCCCCTACTAGGAAGCCATATAATGGAACTGCACCCTTGTGCAACCAATGTAGCCTCCATCATCATGCCAATGTAAAGTGCCGAAAATGCCAAACTTGCGGACTTATAGGCCATACAGCAAGAGTCTGCCCAGCTGCAGCTGCAGCTGCACCAAACCAAGCTGGCAACAATACCGCTCAAGGCCGTTTTCTACCAGGTTCTTGCTTCAACTGTGGCGAGATGGGTCATTTCCGAAGAAATTGCCCAAAACTTGCTAATGCAAATCCAGCACAGGGATGAGCATCTGACCGAATGAAAGACAACGCTGTTTAGAAATAATCAATCCTTATGTATTATTTTCTTTAGTTGTCAAGGTCCATGAAACAGTTGTTATCATTGTTTATAAATAAATCTTTTATATACATTGCAATGTATTTATGTGGTTGCATGTATAAACAACATATCTCTTACAATACCGACAATCAAGGAACCGTATTCCTTGAAGGACAGACTACCCCCAAACTTTCTTCCACTTTATGATCTCTTGCGTTTCCATGAAATTCCTAAGTACCCGTTTATTCTAAGGAAACGAAGTACAAGGCGCAAGTTACAACACTGGACGAATACCCAAAGTACCACTATAAATCCTTAATAGGGTACCTAAGGGTATTTCCGTAAAATCCTAAAATTTGCTGTGTTCCTTAATTCGAATATTACATTTCTTTGAAAACAAAAATCGAATTTTTGGGAGATCTTCCTATTTCTTCAGATAGATCCCAGAGGACATTGAAGTCCATCGACTGGTTTCCATATCCGTTCTCAATCGATAACAAATTAAAAACCAAGTTAAACAACTATGTGATTATGTGCTTATGAACATTACAAGACAAACTGTGCGGACTGTGCAAGGAATTACGTAATTATGGATGCATACATAATTATGGAATTTAGTGCACAGAAACCACAGCGAGCCTTGTCATGTGCCTAGAAGTTAACTCTTTTCATTTCCATTGTAGGACCGGTTTTGACACCGTTCGATTGCGTAACGAACGTTCGACGTGCGGAATCCGTGAACGTGCGTGACCGAACACACAATAACGTACTAGAACCGTGAATCTATTGAAAGATATGACGTGTACAAGCAACGAGAATCACGTAGAGAGTACTTTCTCTCTCTAGACTTTCTCTCTCTAGACTTGAATCTCCTAAATCACCAAATGAGCAAAAGTCTTACAACTTATGTCATAACTCTCTATTTATAGGCCTTGGAATTAATGAGATTTCTCATTAATTACCAAAATGACACCTTGCTAATACTATCCAAATATTACAATAAAATCCTAGATTTCTACAGTTTCAGCTACGATTTGAATTGACGGAGGCGATAGACATTAATGCATCAACATCCATTTCTGATGAAGCACCCGTTGAAAATGACTCCGTTTGTTCATTTTCGTTTCTGAAGATTATCCGTCGAGGAAATGAATATCCGTTTGTCTATCATTTTCATTTCCGTTTCTGAGGAAGCACCCGTTGAAAATGACTCCGTTTGTTCATTTTCATTTCTGAAGATTGTCCGTTGAGGAAATGAATATCCGTTTGTCTATCATTTTCATTTCCGTTTCTGAGGAAGCACCCGTTGAAAATGACTCCGTTTGTTCATTTTCGTTTCTGAAGATTGTCCGTTGAGGAAATGAATATCCGTTTGTCTATCATTTTCATTTCCATTTCTGAGGAAGCACCCGTTGAAAATGACTCCGTTTGTTCATTTTCGTTTATGAAGATTTGTCCGTTGAGGAAATGAATATCTGTTTGTTTCTCCTTTTCAATTCCATTTCTGATGAAGCACCCGTTGAAAATGACTCCGTAAGTTCAATTTACGTTTCTGAAGATTGCCCGTTGAGGAAATGAATCCCCGTTTATTTATTCCTTCATTTCCGCTTCTGAAGAATACTCGTTGAGGAAAAATGACTCCGTCTGTTCATTTTCGTTCTGAAGAATGTCCGTTAAGGAAATGACAGGATTATGCCTTACATATCTCTGGTGGTTATTTGACACAAAGTCACAAATAGACTCCTACGAATAAATTTCGGGACGAAATTTCCTAAAGTAGGGGAGACTGTGACACCTGTGTCACTTCAACCATCAAAAAAATGCCAAACCAATGAAAAATTGTATTTCATACTTGGGATCTGTATAAATATGTGTATCATTTGCACATATCAATTCTTGTTCGATTTCAAGCTCTAAATCGCTTTCTGGAAGGTTATACGCGCACTGATGCGTAAATATAACCAGTTCAATGCAACGAACACTCCGGAATAGTGAAATAGGCTTAACATACCTTAAATAACCTTTACTTAACTTAGAAATAAGTTTTGAAGGCTTTGGTATGGCAAAATCAAGTTAAATCGCTTACAGGGACTAAAGATGACACACTGCGAAAGTATGCCAATTTGAACAGTAAAGACATTCCGGAACATGGCCATAAGTTAAACATACCATAAATATCCTTTACATAGCTTATAAATAGGCTTTGAGGGGTTCGGTGTGCTAAAATAAACTTTTGGGTCATTCAGGGACTAAAAGCGTCAAAAAGTGCACAAGTTTGCACTTTCGCGCATAACTTACGTTCTGAATACATCCGGACATCCAAAAATTTATGTAAGCACTAAAATATTTTATTTTAGTGTTTGGCATAAGAAAAATCCATTCGTCACGCATTTTGGATCGTTTTTCGCGCTTGTGCGCATTCCGTCGTAATTAAGCGAACATCGCGTTCGTACGACCAAACGAACCAACACCCGACATATTTTTGAGCATGTTTCATGTCCACAATGATTAGGCATCATTTTAGGGCCTTAAAGTTGGCTTTAAGGGCCTTAGAAGTGTCGGGAATGGCCTTTAACACGTGCAGGGACCAAAACAGTCATTTCTGAAACTTATGTCTGATCAGACATGTCCAGGCGGCCCGCCTGAGTTTTGGTATATCCTGAAGCGGGCCGCGTCAGCCTCTCTGATTAGATAATAACGAACAATGAGCAGATTCCAGCTGTTTGATCCACAACCACACATTCTCAATTGCCCTTTCAGCTGATTAGAAGCCATTTTTAGCCACCATAACTTTCCAACAAGTGTACGCACAAGATTCGAGCACGGTTTCCATGAAACGATCTTAACGGTTACCCGAAAACTATAAATACCCACCCCCATTTGCTTCAAACCCACAAGAATCTGGTCAAAAAGACTCTAAGTTGGAACCATTGTTTCATACCTGAGTTATTTTGATCTAGATTAGCATTCGGGACCCTTCGTAAGTATTCTTTTGTTCTTTTATTGCTTTTCGTGTCTTTTCGAGTCTGAAAGTCAAACTTTGTTTGACTTTCTGCGTTGACCAGTTTATGGTCAATGTGAAGTTCGTTTGAACTTCGCAACGTGAGTGTAATCACGTTGGTTATAGTCCCTTGGGACTATGCCTACTGATTACCACGTTGTCTAGGGTCGTAGGGTAAGCGATCTAATAAATCGCTTATACCTTTGAACCCGACCCATTTGGTCGATCATTAGGATCCGACCAAATACATTAGGTGACCATAATAGGTAGGGAATAACCTTCCGAGGTTATACCCTATGGTCACATCGTTCGAGTAGTTGTATGATAGGTAGTTTATATGCCTTAGGTAAATTACCAGAATACCCTTTTCATGTATAATTGGTAATTAAGCATATGTAACCTAAAATTTTGTCACATAACTGATTATGTAACATGTTTAGGCATATAACACTTGTCATAGGACTAGTTAGACGGTCCGAACGCGTTTCACGCGAAAGACGCGTTATAGTAGCATAAGCTACCTTAATGGGTCGCGATGGGTTGAAAGCACTTAGGTTAAGTTTCATTGTAGTATGTAGGCTTTGTTAAACCATATTACATGAGTTCCCATACTCATTTGGTTTACGAGCCTCATTCTATCCGATCTTCCGATCTAGGTCCGGTTTATTAACATAGTTACCTATATTAGGTGCCGTTTGATATCCGCGATCCCTAGCATTGTTTGGTTGTTACTCAAGGACTACTGAGCAATATCAAGTGAGTACATAGACCCCTCTTTTACTGTTTTCCAAACGTTTTGGGGTGGAACACATGTGCCTACTTGTTACTTTCATGCTTTCCTGTTTTCACATCATACACCTGCTATGTTCGTTAGTACATTATAGTACATGATTTCATTACATTTTATGCTATGTATGCCCATTGTGTGCGTACTTAGTACATCGTTTTACATTACATTTTATGCTATGTATGTCCATTTAGTTCATACTTAGTACATCGTTTTACATTACATTTTATGCTATGTATGTCCATTTAGTGCATATTTAGTACATTGTTTTACATTACAATTTGTTGCATATACTCATCCAGCATATGAACACATTATATTACATTTTGAACCGTTTATAACTATTTGACTATGTGAACCGTTGTAAACATTTGACTATGTGAACAGTCTGTATCTGTGAACCGTTTGTATCTGTGAACCGTTTGTATATGTGAACCGTTTGTATCTGTGAACCGTTTGTATCTGTGAACCGTTTGTATATGTGAACCGTTTGTATCTGTGAACCGTGTGAACCGTATTTGAGCATACATAAACATTTCTACAATTGTTAAACATTACATCTTGATGGTTTGGTTTGAGTAAGTGATTAAAGTAACGAGGCGTGTGTAATATGATACAAGCATGGTGGATACGCCGCTGGTACTTCCTATATATAAGTGTTTGTATGGTATTACATATCGTAGCGTTATTTGAATCATTTCAGTTTGAGACATATAACATTTTATACAAATAACATACTTTTCACAATACATTGTTTTTACAAGCAACATATCTTATACAAACTCATTTTACAATGGTTATTCATTTAACCATACATTATTCTCTTATTTATACATATCATCTGATATTATCGTTTTTCAAATGATTTACAAGACAAAGCAAATTACAAGGTTCAAGACTAAACATTTTCTCAAACATAAGTCATGAAACCTATTTTCACAAAACCTATGTATCTCATAGGCATTTTTATGCTGACGTACCTATTTTCACATGTGTTTTTCAGGAGCTGTTGCATAAATTGATCAAGATACAC
Source organism: Helianthus tuberosus (assembly GCA_030545235.1). NCBI lineage: Eukaryota > Viridiplantae > Streptophyta > Magnoliopsida > Asterales > Asteraceae > Helianthus > Helianthus tuberosus. The sequence goes on along the minus strand of CM060384.1, from coordinate 75,057,960 downwards.
ATAGGCAGACTTGGGCTTTAGTGACAATAAAAGATGCAAGACTAGTTAATTATGTTGTATTTCTTTGTTTGTTAAGACATTGTAACACTTTTAATCAATAAAACGAAACTTCAATTGCCATGGATTTGAAACAATTAATTCTATTACAACACTCCCCGATGTTTCCGCCACGTTTTGTATGTTCTACGTGGTCGGGGTGCGACAGTTATCATAACCCATGGGCGGGGGTGGTGCGACTGGAGCAGAGTCGACTTCAGAAGCTAGGTTTGAAGGCCCACCCATTTGCGGGTCTTCATACAGTGGCGGGTAGTGGCTGCCACTGGAGTGTTTGCGGGTGCTGAAATGAAATCCCCCACGCACGGACATTCGTGCACCTGTTCTTCTTCGCCTCGGTGGTTCTGGAGGCAGTTGTTGCTCTGGCGGCGGCGGTGGCGGTGGCGTGACCGCCTCAAAATGTGGGTCCTCGGAGGGGACCCGTTGGTGTGGTGGTAAGTAGCGGTGAGGGGGAGTATACTCCCACTTGTATGTAGCCCATCTTTCAGCAAAGATGTCTGGGCCCCTGTATGGCGAACCATGGAAGGATGATCCGCTAGATATCTCGATGGGATGCGTGGGCGTCCCAGATGGTGGCATTTCTGGATCTGGATCCTCGTCCACATCCATATCCTGCATCTCAGGATAATGATCAGTTGGTCCCAAAGGGTTTTGACCCTCTGGTTCTTCTATCTAGTTTGCCAGGTTGAACTGGCTTTGAAAGTATGGGGTAGGGTCCTAGAAGGCACGGTGCGAACCCGATCGCTGCAACGGTATGAAAGAATGGTGCGAATCACTATGCTCCTCGTCTTGATGAGGTTCGAATGAGTGATGATAAGACGGGGAGGAACTGAGGGAGACTGAGCGTCTCGCTGGCTCCAGATAAGTTCTCCAATCCTCCTGGGGACTAGAGCTAAAGGTCGCTGAAGGTGTTCGCCGGTGAGATGGCCCGGCCTCGTGGTCATTTCTAGCAGTTATTGGTTCCTTGCCTCTTCCACCTCTACCTCTAAAATGTGGCGGCATTGTCTTTGTTCCTGCCAAAACAAACAAAAGAAAGCAACAAAAAGGAAACAATAAGATTAGGATTAGTCCTAAGTTATTTGACTAGACTCGGAAGTCAAGGAATGTGCAAACTGTGTTATTGAGATTAAACACAAAAGGCTAGTGTTTAATTAACTCAATGTTGGCTCTGATACCAACCTGTCACACCCCGATATTTCCACGTATTACCGGTGGGCCCGGTGGGGAGTATCGTGACGTAGTTGATATTATCATAGTCAATTAATCACAGTTTAATGCACAGTGGAAGTCTAAAAGTAATTTATACAAACCGAGTTGAAAGTATAATAAAATATTACATAACGGATTGTAAGTGGATCCACAGGCGGATCTAAAACAGAAAGAAATATTGTTCAATAGACTTTAAGTATCAAAAGCTTGCAAGACTCTGTATTTGATACTAGGAGTAGCCAGCCCATTACGCGTAGTACCTGCACTTAATCTTTTTAAAAAGTACGTCAGTTTACACTGGTAAATACAATTAACTAACTCTTTTGAAAACATTTATAAAATTAATTTGGATGCACAAGTCATAAAATCTTGTTATAACTTGGGACAATTATTTAAAAATAATCTTGTATACAGATTTATATGTTTGTCGTCCATTCAGCAGCCCGAGTTAGAAGTACCGGGTTAAGATTAATAGACACACCACTAATATAATCCCACGGCGAGTTATCCTCAACGAGTGGTTATATCTTTTACATACGCAACTGTCAGGTGTATGGCTACACCCCGTGCTTAAGTCGTGGCCAGTTCAATAAATGAGCCGAGGATATCCAGGACACGGTCATTAACCCCCCAAAGGCATTGCATCAAACAACACAGATTAAAACGGGTTATCTCAATGATTTAACCACTAATCGATTAAAGATTCAATACCCGACCAAGCGGTAATAATTTACCGTATCCCAAGCCCGTATAAGGGAAAATAAGTTAAAAGTATTTACCTGAGCTAAAATATAACTTTATTCTCAGCCGTATATCAAATCAGCAAGTAAAAGTAGCTTTTACTGGGCTCCTAATCTGGAACGAAGGTTTTAATAACCTATTAGATTCCTAACATGTCTTATTTAAGTTATCACTTAGACCGGTTAGTTTTAAAGAAAGGTTTACGGTTCAAAACGCAAGATTAAGCGAAGACCGGATTATAATGTGATTTAGACCCGACAAGTTTGAAGACTTTCATAAAATGGGTAAACTAAACACATTCTGGATTTTGAAGTAAAAATGATAAGGTTTGACCCGTTTCGGTTAATTTTATGCAAACTAGTTACATAAGCCGTACCGAACGCGAATATGCATAACGGGTAACCAAATGAGTCATGTACAGGTTCCACAAGTTAATATGCTTTAAATATGTTATGATATCAGTAGGATACTGTCCATTATGCCCAAAATGAATTTAAAACCAATTAAAGCCTGTAAGGGTATTTTGGTCATTTTAAAGTTTATAAAAGTGGTTAAATAGCAATCACTGAGGTTTTGGTCTAAAATAATCAGTAAAAATATTTATTTTAACAAGTTATATCAGTAAGATATCATACATATGTGAATTTTATCATTTATGGCCAAACTCTGCACAGTAAGGGCATTTTGGTTATTTCACATATGCTTTAAGGGTCAAATTTGAAAATCTAAGTTCAAAACTTATACTTACTGTTAAAGTATAAAAAATTATTTATAACATCAGTAGGTAACAAGTCTTAGGTGCTAAATATGGTTTTAGACCATACTATGCGCCTAAATCGCATAAAAGTCGGTATTTGACGATTTTCGGGTTATTTAAGGAAATCTGAGATTTTTATCAGCTTCAACTGTTTAAAATATATTACTTAACGTATAAAATCAGTAGAAAAAGGTTGACATGCAAATGATGCATAAAACTCATTTTATTAATGAAAATGGCATTATCATCAATTATCGAGTCCATGCAAGAACTCTATGTTATGATCAGTATAAAATTTGACAAAAAAATCCAAAAATCCCTAAATATTATATTATAATAGTGGGTAGCATGTTTGGTGGCAAAAATTGGGTTTAAATGTGATTTATGCAGAAGATGCCATTTAATTAACAAAAAGCTTTTGTTTTACGATATCTCGCATAACTTCTATTTTAGACCATGAACTGATGTCAAATTTTTAGGACATACTTATAATTCAGTAATAAAGGTTTTTGTCCTCTCACATTTTCAAAAATCTCTTTTTTATATCAAAAGGGCATAATGGTCAACTTTTAAGCATTTAATGGAAACATGCAAATGATTCAGATTTCAAAGGAACCATATAGTATAATCTCATAGGGTTATACTAACATGTAATATGGTCCTAAAGGAACCCTAAGGCATATCTAAACTAAGCTAAATCGGGTTAGAACTGAAAGTCAAAGCAAAAGTCTACTTTTGCGACTTTCGGTTGCGAACCGAGCCTAAACTCAGAATTATCGGGTTGAACATGTCTAGACATGTTCTTATATTAGTTACCAAGTTATTTATGTGTTAAAACATGATTTATAACTTCAGCATTATCAGTTATGAATTATTTTGCAAAAACTGACCCGTTTGACTTTTTGTTAATAAGTTTGACCCGACAATTGACTAAGATAACGTGATAATTTGAAGGTGCCCTTTTAAGGGTTTAACACCTACATAATTACCAACACATAGCCACTTTCAATTCGAATAATGGCTGGACCGTTTGTGATTAATCACTAAGTCAAAGCTTAATTACACTAACTTTGACTTTCGGTCATTAAGCTAATAAAACTTTAACTAAGGAAGCTAAGAACACTTACTAGAGTCCTTAGCACGAATTTAGAACTGAAGAAAACTTCCTTGAACACCAGGAGGCTCCAGAGAGTGAGCTTGAGTGAAATTTCAAAGTGTGAATGAACACAAGAACAAACAAGGCTCTTATATAGGAAGTTTGATGCTCTAAGATCTTTGCATTTGTCCCTAGGATGTTACCAGATGCTCCCAAGTGTCCCTAGGACAGTAAAAACCAGTTGCACAGTCCCTGGTATCGAAAAACTAGCATGCAATGGCGGTGGACAGGCTGCAACATGCAGCTATCCAGTTTTTCTGTCGCTGGCACTCTTACGTGGCCCGCGTAAGAATTGGAGAGGGCCAACGCTACCCGCGACAATCGGTAAATCCGGTTAAAAGTTTCCAAACTTTGCATTTTCAGTCCCTGGTCCATATTTAATTTAAATAGCTTTCTTTTATTGCACTTATGACCCCCATAGTTAACTTTTAAGTGTCTTGGGTCACTATTTAACTTCGTTAAGCTCCCGGTTAGTTATGAAATCACCCGAAATGTACCTTAAGTGCGTAGAAACTCCATGAAATCATTATTCGTTATTCATGGAAGCATAATGGAGTATTACAAAGCTTTTGGGATCGTTAAAAGGTCACTCAGAGGTAACATTTAACATGTTGACACATTTAACCCCTATGCTTCGTAAAATCCTTATTTTAAGCACAAACGACTTTCTATGTCCGACAATTTATTCATTAAAGAATACAAACGTCGTGTGAGGTCAATCAGAGGCATAAGAATGGCATGTTGACACTTTGGATCCTTTTACTTACATATTTACATTGTTTGACAATTTTAGTCCCTCGGAATCAATTCATTACATGATAAATCTTCATGACACGTGACTTTATTATATTTGTCGTGATTTTGCGAGGTGTTACATGGAAGTAATGAAATTTGAAAGGGATGTTTATCGCTAAGAGACGTGGTGGGGCTATACATACTTCAAGACTGGATTAGACATGCAAAGCTTGCCACGGTGGGATATCCGCGATCTTGGAAATTTGGATATGATCAATCCGACCTACAACAGCATCGAGCTGATTTTGAAAGACTTATTTTAAGAGAATGCAATCGCGGATTCACTGTCTTAAAACCCCAACGTCCATGTAGAAGGGTTTCGAAGACAACCAAGGATCCAATTATCGGTAAAGGCAAAGTCACGTGGGTCATCGACCCTGCTAAAGTTGTGATGAGGATCAAGATCCCTCCGGAGCATCCAGTGACGCTCACAAATTTCAAAAAGTGGTTTTACAATGGAAAAACAGGTGAAGCGGTCATCAGATCAACCTCAAATGAAGATATCCGTATTCTGGATCCAATGGATGTCTTCATGTTCTGCTTGTCCGATTTGAATGTTCTATATGACCACAAGATACATGTCGGTGCTAGAAACGAATACAAGGAAGAAGGCATGTTGTTTCAAAGGGCGGTGGAACGAGCAAGGGAACGAAAGATAGCAATGATGGATATAGTTAACATAATAGAAAATCAAAAAGAGTGAGACCAAGCTAAGAAAAAGAAGAGTAAAGAAAAGAAGAAACAAAAGTCTCCAGCCAAGCAGAAAGATCCATCACCGGAACCAGTTGCACCAGAATCTCAACCTCTGACCTCATCCACATATGAGGTCACTATGGAGGATCCACTTGTCATCAGTGAAGCTATTGTCAACCAACCACCACTTGAACAGACTGCAGATCAGGCTGCGACAAATCCAGAAACCGAAGCTCAAGATTGAAGAATTATCAAGTATGCAACGATCTAGGGTGAATATTGTGAGAGCTTATGAGATCGTTGGTACTTGGTTTTATTAGGTTTTGGATTGTTTTGTTACGTTTTAGTATGTTATAGATAGTTCAGGGATTAAAGTGTAATTTTAGTGAACTTGCCAACGCAGCGTATTTAAAGTCCTGGCATATTTATTAAATACGCCAGGAAATCTATGTGTGTATATATAGTTGTTCAATGAAAAACCTTCTCCAAGTTTCTTGAACAAGGTTCTTGGTGATATTCTTGTGTTGTGAATCTGATTATTGTGCTAAATCCGAACATCCAGGTGCTTGTAGTGTTATTATCATATTGGGATTCCATAAACAACACTTGTTGTTTGATCCTTGCAAGATTCTTCATCTTCATCTTTTTATTTTCTTAACTTTCACTCATTCAAACACCTAATCAATAGGTGTTTGGGTGTTATCAATCAAACCACTGTGATCTGGATAGCATTTGGGACTCATACTCTCTTTAAAACAACAACTTTATTCACACATATGAAGAGATCAAGTGGGGATGATTTGATACTAAGAATTTTGATTTTTGAAATCAAGATACGCCCCGCTTGCGGTATGCACATATAATGTATATATGTGTGGGCGCTCGGAGGGCAAAAGTGAAAGTGCATTAATTTTAACGTTATTTTACTAATTTCGTGAAAATAATGTTAAAAGAGGGGGATGTTTAATCATGCATCATGTGATGGCGTTGATAGCCGAAAGACAAGGGAGTACATGCACCAATTGGCCTTTGTCTTAATTGTCGAGTGTTATGTGCCTTATGTCCAAGGTTTGATGCAAAACTACCATCGAGTCGGGGGTCTCACTAGAAGCAGCATCTCTATGCCTGTGGGGTAGACGTAAGGCTGTCTACATCTTACCCTCCTCAGACCCTACCTTAGCTTTGCTATTGGTGGGATTTACTGGGTATAATGATGATGATGATGATGATGATGATTTTTGAATCAAGAAAAGAGAGAATGGGAGATATCAGGTGATGATGATTTGATGGTGACAATAGGTACAAGAAGAGAGAGAATGAGAGCATTGGGAAAGTGAATGCACCTTCACATATATATATTATAATACATAATATGTAGCTACTGGCATGTTGGTTTTACCCAAATACCCTTCAAAGTGTTTTTGAACCAAAAGAATGTAATTTATTTAAATCAATAAAGTCTCTTATTTCCCCAACCATTAGATCATCAATGGTCATAAATAGAGTTTACTAGGATTTCTCACTACAAATAAGTTTTTATTTATCCTTTCCCTTCCCTGTATATAAATATACACACACACTTTCACAACTCATATAAACTCTACAAAAACATATACTCACCACTCACAAAAACTTAACAAAAATGGATTCCCCCACATCTTCCTCATATGTTGCCAATTATTATTATAAAAAGTTTTTAGCCGATGAGGGTGAGTCGACCGATGAGGAAGAGGCGGTTATGAGTGCGTGTGAACTCGCGGCGAGGTATATGAAACACGTTAGTCGGCCTCCATGCTAAATTTTGCAAAGAAAATATACGGTACGAGACCGAGTGTCGGCAAATGCGTGTTTGATGAAAGATACTTTGACGAAGCGCTGACTTACCTAAACCCAAACGTTTTAGGCATCGTTTCTAGATGAGTAAACGTTTATTTCTACGCATTTCCAGATATTTGGAAAACAAGTTTGATTACTTTAAGCAAAAACCAGATGTGAGAGGGACGCTTGGATTTACCGCTATTCAAAAGTGTACTTCAGCGCTACGCTTGCTTGCGTACAGAAACACAAGAAACATTAACGACGATTATTTAAAGATGGTTGAGAAAACAAGGCGTGATACCTTGGAGTATTTTTGTCACGGTACACTACAATCTTTTAATAATTATATTCATTCATATTTTTTAGTTAGTTTAATAGTATATATATTTATTTTTTCAAAGGAATAATAAACTCGTACGGTGCACGTTATCTGAGGAAGCCCACTTGGTATGATCTACAACAAATTTACGAGGTGCATTATAAACATGGTTTACCAGGCATGATTGGGAGCTTAAAGTGTCGTCATTGGACGTGGTATAATTGTCCAATCCTATGGTGAGGTCAACCCACACAAGACGATCAAAAAGGACCAACAGTTATTCTTCAAGCGGTTACCTCACACAACCTTTGGGTTTGCTCGGCTTACTTTGGTGTCGCGAGGTCATGCAATGACATAAACACTTTTGAACAGTTGCCAGTGGTAGAGGATTTTATTTCTGGCAGAGCACCAAAGACATCTTTTTATGCTAACAGAAGCTACTACCCACACGGATACTATTGGAGTGATGGAATATATCCGAAGTATTTGATTATCGTGAAGACTTTTAGGAATTCGTACAATGAAAAATAGCGCATTTTAAGAAAGTTCAAGAGTCTACACGAAAGGTCATTGAGAGATGCTTTGGGGTTCTTCAACAGCGTTGCTATTATTTGAGAAATCCTTGTCGTGCATGGTCCAAAGAAAAAAATGAGAGATGCTATATATGCTTGTATAATCATGCATAATCTGATATTAGAGACAAGGAAAAGTGATATGTCAAAATTATATATGGGACAATGCTCACGAAAATCCACAAGCAACAATGGATGAAAGAGTGAACAATGCGAATCAAATGCGTTCTGAATAAGCACATTCCGCGTAAGCAATGGATTTGGTCCAACATGCATCGTAAGTTCGGTATATTCCAAACGAGGGTGATGAAGAAGAAGATCACGACGAAGGCCCAGATGAAGACGAGTACGGCGAAAGTACAGATGAAAATTTAGAAGAATTTTAATATTTGTGCGTTTTTTAGTTTTAATGAAATTTTAATTTATTTAATAAAATATTATTTGTTTTAATATTAAAAAAAATAAAAATAAATAATTAGGTAATCATTACAATAGGCATTATACCACTACACCTTTTTTAACTGCAAGTCCCATATTGTCTTTTTGCTAACCAGACCGCTACATGTTGGATCATGCCAAAAGAAAGGCTTAAGATTCACCCACCACTTCACATGGTCTAAAAACTCAAACATCTACTGTTTAGTCTAGGGATCTAAAGTGTTATGTAATTTTAATTTATTTAATAAAATATTATTTGTTTTAATATTAAAAAAAATAAAAAAAATAATTAGGTAATCATTACAATGGGCATTATACCACTACACCTTTTTAACTGCAAGTCCCATATTGTCTTTTTGCTAACCAGACCGCTACATGTTGGATCATGCCAAAAGAAAGGCTTAAGATTCACCCACCACTTCACATTGGTATAAAAACACAAACATCTACTGTTTAGTCTAGGGATCTAAAGTGTTATTCATGGTAAAAAGAGTGTTATTCTTTGAAATATTTTAGAAAGTTCTACTTTGAGAAGATGATTACGTAAAGATGATGTCATGCTTTAGTAAGAAGGGTGGAACAAGTCAACCAAAGTGACACATGGTGCGCTGAAATCAGCTTGGAATTAATGAAATTGCCAACCTCCATTCAGTCAACAAAATTCATAAATAATTGAGACTATGACTATTAACAACTACTGCTCTTTTGATTTTTATATGGACAAACACGCAAAAGCCTGCGAGGATAATCAACATTCCTTTATCCCTTTTGCCTTTGATACCTTTGGCGCGCTAGCTCCAGAAGCCATCCGATTTCTTGAACGGGTCCAACGGGTTGTTCACAGCAACATTTCGTCTCCTAGAGATCGGGGTTTCGTTTTTACTAGGTTAGGTTTCGCTATTCAAAAGGGGGTAGCGGCGCAACTTGTTGCCCGCTTACCGGCTATCTTGGTGTAATTTGTTTGGCCTTATATATTAATATTATTAAAAAAAAAAAAAAAAAAAAAAAAAATTCATTCATTTATTATACCAAGTAAACTATAGTGATGGTTTTGTGTATGCAAGTGCTATGTTGTTTACCTTTTGTTTTTACAAAACTATTTACTCAGTGAATATTGTTTATAAAACTGTAACATATTTCATGAACAGACATTATATTATAGTATCAACCTCTTGTATATATCCTATTGATTCTCATAATCAAGTCATTCATAGTCTTGATACTATGTGCCAGATTGTCAAATAGAATGTTTAATAGTCAAGAATGTCTAATAGTCAACATGCTTGGTGTAGGTATCCATCGTTTAAACAATTAAGATTATATTGATTTGTTTATTATAAAAAACTCTCAAATAATATCATAGCTACAAGGCTGTACTTACTAACCAGTAACCATATATACATATCTAGATTCTTACAACTTCACATGTACGATCACGAGCCGAGCCAAATCGAGCGGACATTTGCTCGTGTTTTGCTTGTTTACAAACCATACCAGGCGGAGGGGCTCATTTAAAACCGAGGCTCAAATCAAGCGAGCATTTTCCAAGCAGTAAATATTCCGAGCGAACGTCGAGCGAAGTTCGAGCGATTTGGACAACGATGTCGCCCGATTTAAATTTGCTGAGAGAGAGATAGGAACAATGGTTTTTATGTCTTTAAAAACAAGCACATTTAATGGCATAATATTTTTCTTATGAATACCAATGTTGTGGCCGACGAGCCGATAATCATATTGCATGAACAGTGACGTCGAGAGTAGGAGGTGATCGACTTAAGGTAATGACATGAAACATTGAGGCGATTAGCAGACTGTCGCTTATCACTTTAGGGTTTAACTTTTAGATTTGATATTAATTTTTTTCATTGGTGTGATTGGGCTAGTACGTATAGATATAATTGTAAATTTGTATATAGTGGACCAAAATCAAATAGATGGTATACTATAAATTTAATTTATATTTAAGGGGGTAAGATCAAATAAAAAGTTAATTTTTCCTAAGTAGGATGAAAAAAAATCTTAACCATTCATTTTTCAAATCAATGGTTAAGATGAAAGTATAGGAGAAAGGATGAGTGTAAGGGTATCTTGGGAAAATCATATTTATAGCCTTCTCTCTCCACATGCATATTTCACCCCGACTTTTTAAACGTTCATAACATTTTTATACGACATTATTTTTTCATAAAAATTTCACCATAAAATCAAGCGTCTTTTTATCTTTAATTTGAGTACCATATTGCTATATAAAATATGAAGACTAAAAAACCCCACTAAAATGTGTTGTATTTTTATGTTGTATAACATTTTTTTGTACTGGATTTTTGTACTATATTTTTTGTGCTAAATTTTTTGTGCTGAATTTTTTTGTCTTAAATTTTTTTTCTCCATTTTTTGTGCTAGATTTTTTTGTACTACATATTTTTTGCTAAATTTTTTCGTGCTATATTTTTTTGTACTAGATTTTTTTGTGCTATACTTTTTTGTACTACATTTTTTGTGTTATATTTTTTTGTACAAGATTTTTTGTGCTAGATTTTTTTACTAGATTTTTTTGTTGTATTTTTAAAAAACAAAAGGGGTGCCACATGTCATTTTCACTCCTATTTCTAAGGACCAAAATACCCTTCATTCCTACTTATTAGGAGTGTCATATGTTATCATTACAATCCTTCTTAGTCTACTTAGGCAAAATCCACTTTTTAGTGGATTCTTCCCTTATATTTAAGTATATATGTATGTTTGTGTATATATATAGGTGTGTGTATATATATGTATAATTCATATTTGTGTATATGTATATGTATATGTATATGTATGCTAATTAAAAATAATAATTCGTGCCGAGCGGACCTTTGCTCATGTTTGGCTCGTTTACAAACCGAATCGAGCAGAGCGGCTCGTTTACAACCGAGCGTCAAAATGTACGAGAATTTTCCGAGCAATTTTCGAACGAGCAACGAGCGGCGAGGGGTTTGAACGGCCCTACATATACTTACTAATTAGTATACTGAGTATGATGATGATGATGATGATGTTTGTTATTTTTTTACTGTAACGTTAGAAAACGTGTTTCACATTACAATTTTACAGATACTTACTAACCACTAACCATGTATACATCCTACTACATCATGCTTATCAATTTTTCACTAGCCACACCAATACACCATCAAGATAGTATGATATAAGGAATCAAAATATTTATAATTTATAAAAAGAAAATTGTATGACAAGAGGTTAGTTTGACATCTATGGTCTCCACTTGTGGTGGATGGAGTGGTGGAAAGGATTTGGTTTTCCTAGGATGGCCAAGTTCGATCCCCACACCCATCACATTTGGGGGAATGGCAATGAACGGGTGGAGGGCCAGTTGGTTCGAAACCCGGGAGCCACCCCGAGTTTTCTATTACAGTGCATTTACTCCAGAGAGTCCCCGACTCTTGTGGAGGGTGCAACTACACGCTCCCGGTTAATCGGGTGGGCAGTGGGCTGGAAATTTTCTCGGGGAACGCCTTAGCCAAACTCTGATGCACCAAGCGTGGGCCCGGTTAAGACAACATAGCCTTGGATGCCGGAGTGGGGCGGAGGGGCCTACCCGAGTTATAGGGTAGGTGCGATCTCTATCGCCTGTTGTAGAAATATCGCCGTTCAAAAAAAAAAAAAGTAATCAAGATAGTATGACATGGTCTAGTCCTGACAAGTTGGTAGGGCGGACCCACATAGAGTGAGTTGGGGTTCCCGTGCCTTAATGCTTTTAAAAAAATTAGTAGATTCGGTATATTAAATTGTAAAAGGACCCCATAAATACAATTAGGTGGGCACTACAGAATGAAAAGGAAAACTGGTGTAGTGGTAAATCCTGCTCTTTGCCAATAAGAGGTCATGGGTTGAATCCTTGTATAGCCCCTTTTTCCTGTTTTTTTTTTTAAATATAGTTCAAACCTCGCTTTGACCCGACCCAAACGAGGACCGACCCGAAAATTTTAACGTTTTTTATGAAAATTTTGAACACCGAAAAAATGGACCCATTGGAAAAAAATCTTGGGTCAGCCACTGCAAGTTGGTCTAGTTAACCATTATTTTCTCTGTTTTAGGTCCCAAGTTCAACTCTACTAGCATCACTTTGAAGGACATTGGTGGCAATGAAGTTTAGAACTAGGCCTTTCTAGAGGTCGCAAGTTCGAAACCGAGCTGAACTGGGTTTTACCGTAGTGGGCCTTCGGGCAGACGGGTTTTTCCGGGAAGTGGTGGCTCGGGTATGCATCCAACTATGACCGTTATGGAGGAGGGAATGCATTTACTCGATTGAGGACATCTCATGATTCTTATCCGATGATTTAGTTCCATTCAAAGATAAAAAAAAGTATGACATGGTCTTAGTAATTAAGATAGTATGACGAATGTGATTTGTCACGCAATTCAAGAGGTCAACTCTTTAAATCATGCTCTTACAATTATTTTCGGGTATGTCTAAATACACCATCCTATTTACTTGTTACACCACTCCTTGTGAGAGGAAAAATAAGGTTTTTATTATTCTCATACCTTTAAATCTTATTTTTATATTATTTTTCACTCTTTCTTTCTGTATATATTTATGTATGTATGGAGAAAATTAGAGGAGAGAGGTGTGTTATACTATGTCTAAAAAATAATAGACCATAAACTCAAGTTTATGAGATGAGAAGGATGTAACAAATAAATAGAAAGGGTACGTTTAGTCATGTGAATAGAAAAAAGTATTCTTAATAGGGAATCCCGCCTCAAGTTTTTGTGAGAAAAAAGGTACATCAATGACTTTAAACTTATCAAAAAGAAAATACCTGGCTTTCATTGAATATCAAAACATTTATATATTGCCTTTTAACTTCTCTAAAGAAAATATCTTGGCTTAACTAATTAAAATGTTAAAAGTTAAAACATGTATACATCACATTAAAAAGTCTATACAGCATTTAGTTATTCTTTTTAAAGACGAGCATCTTGTTTTGATAACTTTGTTGGATCGGACGGTGTGGTGCAACGTCCTCAACCATCTCAGCTAGATGGCACTTCTTACACCACTCTGTCTTCGCCAAGAGAGCAGAGAGGTGCTATCCTTAGCCTTCACCAAATCCATAGCGAGCATTAGAAGAAGTAAGCCTTGTTAACCACGTGCATAAACCAGTCAGATTTGGTTTTATTATTATTTTTTAATATAGTTAAAAAAGAGGCAATATAAAAAACGTTATTATACGCTGTGTAAGTTAACAATAAAACACCGCTTATATATCGTCTACTTGACACTGATTTTTTTTTTGAATGGCTAACGTTACACACCATGGGGATCGAACTCCTGACCTCTCCTATCCTAAGCTCTATCTATACTCACCAACACCACTGGGTTGGGTAAATGGATACTTGACACTGATTTAACATAGGTTTTATCCTAAAAGGCTAAAACCAACCTGGCCTTATAAATGAACGGAATATTATTAACAGAATCTAATCGATTATCTTTTTAACCATTTACGTTTCATACCACTTTTCACGATCTCATTCAACTTTTAATCAGAAAAGTTCACTTTCCTTTAAAATATTTATAATTTATAAAATTAAAAAAACAAAATCCCTAAAACAAAACAATAACAAAAAACACCAAAACTACATTTAAATCGACGACTCAAGCGTCGGAAAACTAGAACACGAATAAAAATCAACTCCAACACCACCGTTCTCCGTCACGTGACCACTATTCTCCGTCACGTGACTCCTCGCCGGAAAAGTACCAGAAACCGGAATCCGTCGCGTATTATTATTCTGAACATCAAGCAAGTAAGCTGACGTGTCCAACGTCGGCAACAGCCCTTGCAACTTATTAACCAACGGCTGCCGGAGCGGCTCCGGCTTCAACACCGTAAAATCCGGCAACTTCCCGTCAGCTAACTTGACTCCAGTCACCTCCTGCACCATACGCCTAAAGTTGGTCGGATCCGTCTGAATAAACGTGGTGGTAGCACGTGACCTCGCACGTGACTTCCTCTTGGCCGCCGTTTTACCCATCGTGACACCTAGACGGTTAGAATGAGAATGAGAATGAAGTTTGGATCCAGGTGTTTCGGGATCGGATCCAGATCCGGATCCGGTTACAGTTGAAGGAGTAGGGCTGCAATAATCACTGGGATTGAATAAAAAAGAGTTGTCGGAAATGGGTTGATTGAAGAGCGATTGCTGTAAAGCAAGGGTCAGGGCGGAGTCGGTTTCTCTGGCGAATGATGTGTCGGGGTAAAATGGATCGGTTACGAGGGATCTGAAGTTCCATGGGGCCAAATTGTCGAAGGAAGCCATGTTAGTGGAGTGTTGTAGAAGTTGATGTGATGAGAATAATAATAATAAAGGTTTATTTTGAGTGCATTTGGGGGTGAATGGAATGGAATGAAATGGGAGTAGAAGAAGGGAGGGGTGGAGGTTGTTGATAAATAGAGTGGGGAGGAAGAAAAACGCGTTTTCTGATGACACGCGTCAAAGGAGGTCGTGTCACCATTGGGGTACGGAAGACGACTTATCTGCTTGCCAGTACAGCTTTGACTCATACAAACCTTCATTTTTATTCTTTTAATTAATATTTAATTTAATTTAATTTAATAATACAAACCTTTATTAGCGTGTTGAGCGGGTTTAAGTTTATTAATTTTGAGTACTTCGTTTGATTCCATAAAATAGGAATAAATTGTGAATCGATATATAGAGGTGTTATATTAACGTTTAATTTGATTGTTTTTTTGCTTTCAGTGATAATTGAAAGTTGGACCGAAAGAGTGTGTAATCGAACCGAATAACAGAATATAAATTCGGTTATGGTTTCGGTTAACACCGAATAACTTATTTTAACCAAAATGTCAAGTTTAATCATTGTTTACAGATCCAACACAAAACTATTTACAATGATTATTTGTGAATCTATATTGAACCAAAAGATAATTAGACATCCAAGAAAATTCTACCTCAATTTGTAATCCAAATCTCGTACACGTCAATTAAAACCTATAAGAGAAATAGACATTCACAAACTAAAATCCGAACACAGTTGATTATTAACTAAAACCAAAAAGTAAAACGGATTAAATCTATGAGAAAAGAGACTTACCTGCATAAATACAAGGAGGTGTGGAGTGACTTAAATGTTTGTGTAGCTTCAACCCCTTGCTCGTTCTTGAGGTTATCCCAACAATCTTTTGCTTGACCTTTCAATTAGCCGGTTACATAAGCCATGAAATCACTCACATCACAATGGGTTCGTTCAAAGACACCTTCCATGTCGCTTATCCACCTTTGACAAGCGATCGGGTCTACCTCTCCGTTATAAATCGGGGGTTTACATGCCATCAACTTGTCGTATGGACAAGCCTTCTTTTCCTTGGCCTTATCTTTTTCTTGGATAAAGTTCTCTTTTAGCTCATTCATTCTACCCTCTACAACCGATAGAATTGTAGTTTGTAGCCTATCCATAAATTGGGGTAGACTAGTCTCTAGTGCCTTTACAACTTCCTCGTAGATCTTTTCTCGTATTTCCTTTGTGAGGAGAGGTACCGTGTCATCACCGCCTCCTCCTGACATTGTTAACGCTAAAATGTTCACAACAAATTGATAAACATTTCATTTAACTATTCCCATATTATCATATGAGAATTTATTCTCATCGTTTGTTAACACCCACGATGTATCTTTCTTATTAGGTTTGGCTAAATCTATATCTTGCCTTAACCACGTATACTTGATGCATTTCCGGGTTTCGAGTGCATAAATACATCCCTCTCATGCACTTTCAATCATTTTCTTTTCTAGTATGTTTCATGGTAATTGTTTCTTACCGGATTTCACAATCAAGTATCGAACTGAACACATTCAACCTAAGCTCTGAATACCACTTGTAGGACCCGTACTAATAAAACGTACGGAATTTCATAATTTATAAAAGTTGTAATATCACAAAATAGAAACATTTAAAACTTTGATTACACTACATTAGAGTCTTAAAACAAAAAATCAAATTCGTCATAAGTTAAATAAGTTTTAACAAAACGGAAGCATATATCTTGGTTCGTGTTCGGTTCTTCGTAGGACTTGATCTTCATGCGATGCATCAATTGAAGTACCTATCATGCCAATTAATTTTCTAGCAATTAGTAATTAGAAGGATTGAGAGAAAAACTGAAACCGTGTGTCAAAAATTAGTGAATAAATATTTTTTGAAAATAGGTCCCCGTCGCGCCACACGACAAGATACTCTTTCTCCGTCGCGTGGCGCGACGAGAGACAAAGCAGCCTTGCCAGAGTTGGTGATTTTCCAAGCCATGACCATTTTTTTACCATTCTCAGCATAACTCAGCTAAAACACCTCCGTTTTACCCCAAACTTGTTTCTAAGCGCTCGTAAATCATTTACCAACATGTTTAATCCATAACCCTTAACATGGATTCATAAATTGTATGATTTGTGCTCCCGTTACCCAGTTTGCATTTACGTTTATTTGACCCATTTTGATATTTAAGCACCTAAAGCTCAAATCATCCATAACTTTTTAATGAGATTATTTTCCCAGGATTATACCCATTACCCGAGCTTAATAACTTCATATTCCACGCTCCGAATACTTGGTTTGCCGGAACACATATTCGACCCATTTGATGTTCAAGTTTGTAAACTTAAATCATTCACATGAGCTTATGTTATTCACATCTTTCCGCAATGATTAATTTCCTATGACTTTACCCTTTACCCGGGCTTAATAACCTTGTGTTTCATGCTCTCGTTACCCGGTTTGCGTTAACACTTGTTCGACCCATTTAAGATTCTAGTAATTGAACTTAATTTATTCAAATTCATTTCAAGAAATCACATCCTTTCGATTACGACCCATTAACCGGTTTCATCGCTTTGTAGTTCGCGTTCCCATTACCCGGTTTATGCTTACCCTTACAACTTACACATTATCCGGGTTTATATGAAAATCTTATTCACGCTCCCGTTACCTAGTTTGTGTTTTACTTCATTTTGACCTGTTTGGTTTGTTCTTGTGAATACCATCACTTATGAGCAAACCAAACTCGTGTATATCTAGTTCACAACCATTATACTAAACCAACCATATTAACTAATTTAAGAAAAATAACGATGCGTATAGTCACGTACCTTAGAGCTTTCATTTAAGTCTCGTGTCGCTCCCGGCTTTATCACCCACTCTATCACTCGAGTCGCCTATACAGAACAACCAGTCCAATTGTTAAATTTCCATCACGATGACCATTTTACCATATTTACTAACAATCAATTGTATGGTTCACATCTCATTTTCTTCTCATTCATTATTAGCCTAATATTTTCATTCAAGGATTTTATCACACACCTTAAGTGCATGATTTCCTAGCTTTTCATCTAGTCAAGTTTACTAACCTTCATACTTCAATTTCTTAACATTATGAATATGTTTTCCACCAAAAATCAATTCAATAATGCAATTATATCTAAAAAGATTATCATAAATGGTTAGGTCATACCACAAATATGGGGTTTTTCATTCTTAAATCAAAACCCATTTCATAAACTACCTGAGCAACTACTCATGTGAAACACATTTTCAATTAATTCACATAATCGATGATTAAACTAGACAAGAACACTCCTATTGCCATTAAATCACTAAATTCACAGTTTCACTAACCAATTCATCATTTCATGGATTTCTCCAAACTAGAAAACTTCACTAAACATGAAATTTTAACATACCTTGTGATCCTCTTGCTTAAGTGATCACTAATTTCAGTTCATGCATAAGATTTACAAACTTTTAGCCTTTCAGTTTAGGAGATTTAGAGGATTATGACAAAATGGGGTTCTTCCCCGTATTTCTTTGTTCCTGGTTGACACACACACACACACACATACCGTGTGTGTTATGTTTTAAATTTTATTTTATTTTTAAAACACCACTTTCCTTTTTACCAACTTTGGCCCCTCTAGTTTATTTTCCTTTTATAAAAGGCTCCCATTCATTGTTTTTATCAACTATTATCATATTACTAACTATGTTTGAATATTCCTAGTTATTGTGCTACAATATTAACTAAAAGTATATATATATATATATAACCGTATAAATATAATATATATTTTATATCATTCGATATTTTTTGGGGTGTTACAAGTCCACCCCCTTAAAGGGGTTTCGTCCCCGAAACATGTTTACGTACCGAAAAGAGAAGGGTATAGTCTTTTCATTTCTTTCTCGGACTCCCAAGTGGTGTCTGATCCCTTCCGGTGTTCCCATTTCATTTTAACTTGATCAATTTCCTTGTTCCTTAAACCTTTCACCTTTTGATCAAGGATTGCAATAGGCCTTGCCAAGTAGTTGAGCTTATTGTCAACTTCAATGTCATTAAGGGGAACGTAGGCCGTTTCATAGGCTAAACACTTCCGGAGGTGAGAAACATGAAACGTATTATGGATCCCACTTAATTCCTCCGATAGTTCGAGTCGATAAGCTACCTTGCCCACTTGACCAATGATCTTAAATGGCCCAATAAATTGCGGGATCAATTTTCCCCTTTTGCCGAAAACGAATGATTCCTTTCCAAGGAGATACTTTCAACACCACCTTGTCCCCTATTTTAAATTAAATAGGTACCCGTCTCTTATCCGCATATGACTTTTACCAATCTTGGGTCGCTTTTAAGTGGGCTGGAACCAAATCAATCTTTTTGTTTGTGGCTTTAATTACATCTTTATGGGCGAGTTCTCGATGACCAACTTCCTCCCAACACATCGGAGTTCGGAATTTTCGACCATAAAGCATTTCATATGGAACCCTGCCAATGCTTGAATAATAACTGTTGTTGTATGAAATTCGATAAGTAAACGTACCCGGATAGGAGTGTATCCTTCCTTTCGGCTTAGCGTATCTGCTACCAAATTGGCCTTTCCTAGATCATAATGTATTTCACAGTCAAATCCTTATTTCAATGAAACATTTGAGCTTTGCTTGCACAATTAAGCACGACATCAATAATTCAAGTGAGTACGTAGTCCCTTATTTTACGTTTTCAGATGTTTTGGGGTGATTCATATGTTCCTACTAGTATTTTTCCCAAGTTTTTGAAACATTATGGTTTATATATAAAACTATATGCTTTTCAATAATGTGTGAAACTTGGTGGTGCGTTATCCATAACACGAGTACGTTCATTAACTTTGGCCAAGCCTACCGATAGTATGTTATGGTACCATAGGACTGGCAATCATGTTTTCAAGTTTCCCAGGGTTTGTGGGGAAGTTTGGGGAACGACAGAAACTATGAAAACACAATTGACAAACCCTTTGGTGGTTTGTTAGACGAGTCAGCACATTTTTTAATGTATTCACCACACAACCACACTTGTTTACACAAAGACGATTAAACAAAGACGATTGGTTTATACAAAACAAGGACGACTGGTTTATATAAAACAAGGACGATTGGTTTATATAAAACAAGGGCGATTGGTTTATACAACACAAAGACGATTAGTTTAGATAAAGTCACAAATGGTTTTCAATTAAAGATATTTAAACCATACAAAGTTTTCTTTTAAATCGATTACTTACACGGTTTTACAAAAGAAACACTTTTGCAAGATTCATGGCTATAAGGTTTTCTTATTTATACCAACTTTTATAGTTGGTTAAATATATTGCAATATCAAACACATTTAATACAAGTTTTGTTACATGGTTTTCACTTATCGACTCTCGTAGTCGGACGGGGTATTGCAATACAAAACCTATGTTACTCACCAACTTTACTGTTGACATTATTTTTGCATATGTTTCAGGTGCAAATGTATGATGACTATGAAAACATGCTACACGTAGGACGAACACAGGCCTTAGTGTTGCTTTAAAAGAAAGAACAGTTGTTTGTGTTTTGTTTATGTTCGAAAGACAATGGGAATTAAAATAATCAATACAATGAAACTTTTAGTACCATGTGTTGTGAACAATTTGTAATGTGACTCCCCGACGATTCTGCCGCGGGTTGTTTTACGTGGTCGGGGTGTTACAGATTGGTATCAGAGCTATGGTTATAGGGAATTAGGTTATTAGAAATACTTTTGACATAGACTATAACCTTCCTAGGGCCCGAACGTGAGGTAACTCGCGTCTAGATTTCTAGTGCAATGAATATACAAAACCATCACCTATACTTAGGTGATTACAAAACAATAAAATGTCATTAATCATTTAGCCAAATTTTCAAATTTCAAGAAATCATCATCTACTTCTAGATGATCTATTTTTTAGGCTTTTAAGCCTTAAAAGTTTTCAAGATCTCATCAAATTTTGGGTTTTAATAATGTAAACATGTGCAATCAGGAAGAGTGGATGCCTGTACCCTGAGTTTTCTATCTAAGGCTAGAATATTCGTAAAAATCCACATAATCGGAACAGTCACTCTTACCTGGGAACTCTTGGGGCGAGTGTCCACTTATAGGATAAAGCATGTCTTCGCGATACGTTATAAAGATCCATTTACTTTGATTAGTCACTATATTGTTTATTCGTTTGAAGTGATGAATAAATGATTACAATCCTTATGCCTCATCGATATTTTAACATTTCTTTTTCACTATCCTATATCAAACTCACTTGTTTTCCCTCATGATTCATTTGTCTTTTAGAATGCCTCCTCGTCGCAACACTACCCAAAACGCTGAAATGGAAACTTTGATCGCCCAGCAAATGGCAATGATACTTCCAAACCATGTGACCCAACTCAATCAGGCTAACAATAACAACAAAAATGTACCCATGACATGTAACTACAAACAGTTCAACTCGGCTAAACCCCTCAAGTTCTATGGGTCTGAGGGAGCTACTGGGCTCCTACAATGGTTTGAAAGCACTGAGAGCACTTTTTGCCATTGTCAGTGTTCCAATGAGCAGGGCCGACCCTGAGAATTCATGTACCCTGTTCGAGCTCGAAAAAATGTGCCCTTAGGCCTTAAGGAAATTGGGTATTGGGCTCACTAAAGCTCAAACCTAATGTCAGTGGGATAATAACTAATCTTAACCATAAGAATAGTTTTGTAAGTGGGCCTATGTTGGTGTTTGTATGGGTATACCCCATTAAAAATGTTTTTTTTACATATACATATCGGATTTAAAAAAAAATAGCGTGCCCTTCATAATATTGGGCCCTGTTTGGTGGTCCTCCCCGCCCACCCCAGGGCCGCCCCTGCCAATGAGCGCAAGGTAGAGTTTGGTTCGAGTGATTTCCAAAAGAGAGCACTCACGTGGTGGAATGGAATAATGAGAGACCGTGGTGCGAATGAGGCTATGGAACTAACTTGGGATGAACTCAAAGCTCTCATGATGAATGAATTATGCCCACGCAATGAGATGAGGGCACTCGAGAACGAATTCCATAATCTCAAACAACATAGCAGCGAGAATCATGCCTACATAGATCGGTACAAAGAGTTAAGTCTGCTATGTCCCGCCATGGTCACGCCCATAAATCGGGCCATTGAAAAATATATTGATGGCCTACCCGATCCGGTTCAAGACATAGTCACTGGTAGTAAGCCAGCTACCGTTAGGGAGGATATCGAACTAGCTACAACCCTAACCGAATCTCAAGTGAAGAAAGGAAACTCTTCCACAAGGATGGAAAGAAGCACTCTGCTAAGCCTACCCCAGAGAAACCAAAAGAAACAAAAGCCAAATCCCTTAGAAATTCTAAGAAGCGTAAGGCTTCAAGGAATTTTGTTGTTGTCACCCCAACCAATCAGGCTATTCCCAACCAACCAACTCAACCCCCAGCAAGGAAACCTTATGCAAGTACTGCACCTTTGTGCAATCGACGCAATGGTCACCACCAAATCAATTACCCTGTCGTCAATGTACCTTATGTGGATGACTTGGTCATTTGGCCAATGTTTGTCGATCTGTTCCAAACCAAGCTATCCCAAATCCTGTTCAACCCCAAGCAAATCCTGTTCGTCCCCATTTTCCACCAGGGTCTTGTTACAATTGTGGCGAGATGGGCACTTCTAGAATAACTACCCAAAGCTTGTTAATGTTAATCCAGCCTGTGGATGTGCATTTAACATGAATGCTTACGAGGCTCTTGCTAATAACGAGGTAGTTAACAATAAGTTCCTTGTTAATAATCAACCTGCTTCTATTCTTTTTTATTCGGGTGCCAATAGAAGTTTTGTATCCTTAGATTTTGAATCTTTGCTTTTGATGCTTCGAACTAAGCTAGGAAAACCATTGACGGTAGAAATGGCTAGTGGCAAACCTCTTGTACTCGATTCTATCATATGTAATTGTTAACTAAACCGGAATAACCATCTTTTTCCCATTGACCCCACACCTATGCAACTTGGGAGTTTTGACGTCATAGTAGGCATGGACTGGTTAACCAGACATCATGCTGAAGTTATGTGTTTCGATAAGATTGTTCATGTGCCTTTTCCATCTGGAGAAATCTTAGAATTCTATGGAGAGAAACCATCTAAAGGACTCAAACTCATGACTTGTACCCAAGCCCAGAGATACCTATGAAAGAAATATGTAGCCTTCTTGGCACATATCGTAGAAGATAAAAGCAAGAATAAGAGTATTCAAGACAACACCATTGTTTGGGATTTTCCCGTGGTGTTTCCGAAAGAACTACCTGGTTTACCTCCAGTACGCCAAGTAGAATTACGCATAGACCTTGTACCTGGTGCCAACCCAATTGCCAAATTCCTTTACCGTCTTGCACCGTCTGAGATGCAAGAGTTAGCAAAACAACTCCAAGAACTTTCGGATAAAGATTTCATTCATCCGAGTTTCTCAACTTGGGGTGCTCCTTTATTGTTTGTGAAGAAGAAGGACATATCTTTTTACATGTGCATCGATTATCGTGAGCTCATCAAACTCACGATTAAAAATCGATATCCCCTACCTCGTATTGCTAATATTTTTCATCAACTACAAGGTGCTACTTGTTTTTCCAAGATCGATCTCCATTCTGGGTATCATCAGCTTCGTGTACTCGAAGTAGATATCCCCAAAACTGCTTTTCGCACCCTATACAACCATCACGAGTTCACTGTCATGCCTTTTGGCTTGACAAATGCTCCTGTCATTTTCATGGACTTGATGAATAGGGTTTGTAAACCTTATTTAGATAAGTTCATAATTGTTTTCATCGATGACATCTTGATTTATTCAAAATCTCGAGCAGATCACAAACATCACCTTCGTTTAACAATGGAACTCCTAAAGAAGGAACAACTTTATGCCAAATTCTCCAAATGAGAATTTTGGCTTAAGGAAGTTCAATTCTTGGGTCATATTGTCAAAAAACAAGGTATATATGTAGATCCCGCCAAAATCACTGTGATTAAGGATTGGAGTACACCCGCTACTCCTGCAGAAATTTGTTCTTTTCTTGGTCTCGCCGGCTATTACCGCCGCTTCATCGTAAACTTCTCCAAAATTGTGGTACCCCTCACTTCTTTAACTCAAAAGAATAAATCTTTTGAGTGGGGAACCAGACAAGAAGAAGCCTTCCAAACTTTGAAACAAAAGGTTTGCGATACTCCTATTCTATCCTTACCTAATGGCAACAACGATTTTGTTGTATATTGTGACGCCTCAAATCTAGGCCTTGGAGGTGTTCTCATGCAAACAGACAAAGTCATAGCCTATGCATTGAGATAACTGAAAATCCATGAAAAGAACTACACAACTCATGATCTTGAGTTAGGTGTGTAAGTTCAGGATCCGGCAGGTTTAGATGAAAGCATGCATAGAAAAAAGCTAATTCGGTAGAAGTCTTGTAAGAATAGTCATAAGTAGAAAGCTTCTATTAATACCGAAAGAGCATACATTGTTGACTGGCTGGAGAGAGCATCAACAATCTCTCCACCCAAACTCCCAAAACTTTACAACTAATGAACACACGACACTATATATACATGTGAGATTAGGATGGACGAGTACTTCTGTGCGGGTGTGCTTGTCTGTCAGGATGTAGTTGCATCCGCACGAATGAGTTACATCCGTACGAAAGTGTTACATCCTTACGAAATTACATCCGTATGAAGTTACATCTGTACGAAATTACATCCTTACGAACCACTCTCGTCCTCTCTCCAAAGTCATGTGTTCATATCTCCACTATACAATATTCAACACACGCTCTATCTAGCCTATTCGCATAGTGGTGGACATATATAATACGCACTAATAAATTCCCCCTTGGCCGTCACTTTCGAATCTTGATCTTTGAATATGAGAGCCGGGTTAGAATATTTGCAACTTCAATCAAGCATTTGATATCTTCAGATAATTACCCCTTGATCGATGATTCGGGTTTGTAATATTCCACCTGAAATGAATCTTCAAGTTTTAGTTTGCACGGTTCCAATCTCCTCTGATTTGCTTAACTATAATCTTCACAAATAATCATCAACTTGAAACTAATTGATGCAGCATCTCTGTTTCAACATTAATCACATCCGTGTTCGGTTTTGATTTACCACTTCAGCTCAATCTCTTAATCTTCAAAAACCCAACCAGCAATTGATAGAAACTTCGAATCACCACACCGGTAAACTTCAAGTCTATGAATACCCATGAAAATATGAAATCCCGTTTCTTCGTAATCATCTTTAAGCATACTCCTGAATGATTGATTAGTGTAAACAGTAATCTCCACAATCAGTAAATCTTCGTCGGATCAAATATTATGGTAACACATTCAGATTTGAGAAACATTCTTCCACAATCAGAATCACAATCTTCCTCTTCAGTCATGATAACAGATGTATAGTCTTCTATGTTAGCCCCGACAACAACTTAATCAACAATCATCATCATTCCCCGACGGTTAGTCCGAAAAGCAATTCATCTGTTCGAAGATTAACCATTCTGAGACTTTAGACTATCACAAACCCGTGATATCTTTTAAGTATCAAAAATACTAATGCATCTCCTGATGCAAATCCTGCTATCCGGCTTGTACGAAGACTCGGGACTCAAACCCTAAGACATAAGATATCAATCTGACCACGATCTGAATAATCTAAATTTCCTATGATCATGAACTAATTAATCCAGATCTTATGCATCCCCGGACAATCTGAAAGTCGGAATCAACCGAATGCTATTGCACGTCTGAATTTCAAAAATGCCGGAATGTCAATATATTCTAATGAAATTTTTTATTCCCCATCATTTTGCAAATTCTGACCTCTCTAAAACTTATTACGGAATCCCCCCCCCCCAAACTTGGCAAATTCAGTCCTCTCTGTTCTTAGAAAAACTTAACTATGTGGAAAATATGTCCTTTTGGTCCACAAAAGTGCGTTTTTCATCATTGCGGATTTTTTCTTGTTGGCCCATTAATAGTCATTATACCAAATGGTAAACATCTGCATAGCTATCAATGACTACCCCACTATCTTCAAAACTATGTGATCTCATCATCATATTTATTCTCTGAAGCCCCCAACGATGTCCCCGAACAACCCGTATTTGTCGTTAAAATCTCAAAAAAAAAAATCAATCACCAAATTTTTTCTGGATACTCGTCTTGTCACCACGAAAAAAAATGCCTCTTTTTTAGGCATTTTGGACACTTTCACGTGGGTGAGAACCTTTCGTGCGAATGAAAGGTTTTCAAACGAAAGAAGATTACCTTTGTGCGGACGTAGTACGTTCGTGCGGACGTAGTTCCTCTGTTCGAACACTGCTGATTCAATTTTTCGATCCTAAATATTTATTTCTTCGACTTTTATGATTATTCTTTCACAGACTAGGTCGAAATTCATTACTAATCAATCTTATGGTCTCAATTTTACTTTTTGTCCGTGAATTGACCATTTATTTGATGATTTACGTCTAAAACCCCTAAATGTCCATAATTCATTAGCGCAGGTGATTGAATTAATTGTTATATCGATTGAATCAGTACCGTAGCTCTGATACCAATTGTAAGTTCAGGATCCGACGGGTTTATACGAAAGTTTGGATAGAATAAAGCTAATTCGATAGAAGTTCATTCGTGCGGATGTAACTACATCCGCACGGACAAGCACATCCACACGGAAGTACTTGTCCGTCCCAATCTCACATGTATATATAGTGTCGTGTGTTCGTTGGTTAAGTTTTGGGAGTTTGGCTAGAGAGATTGCTGATGCTCTCTCCAGCTGGTCAAGGATGTATGCTCTGTCTGTATTAATGGATGCTTTCTTCTTATGACTATTCTTAGGAGACTTCTACTTAATTAGCTTTATTCTATCCAAACTTCCGTCTAAACCCGCAAGATTCTGAACTTACAATACATCCTTATGAAATTACATCCGTATGAACATCTCTCGTCCTCTCCAAAGTCATGTGTTCGTATCTCAACTATACAATATTCAACACACGCTCTATCTAGCCTATTCGCATAGTGGCGGATATACATAATATGCACTAACAAGGTGGTGTTGTCTTCGCTCTCAAAATTTGGAGACATTACCTCTATGGCACTAAATGTGTGGTTTTCACTGACCACAAAAGTCTCTAACATATCTTCAATAAAAAAGAATTGAACACAAGACAATGACGTTGGGTTGAACTTCTGAATGAGTATGACTGCGAAATTCGTTACCATCCTGGTAAGGCGAATGTCGTAGCCGACACACTTAGCCGTAAAGAATGTGTCAAGCTTCATTGTGTTCGAGTCCAATCAATTATCTAAATACGTATTTTCCAAGCCCAATGTACTTGTGTAACCCAAGGCATGATGCGTAATGAACTTCCATATAATCTTGAGCTTCAACTTCAAAGTAAAGATGATGGGTTACTCTGTTTCTTAGACCGTTTTTGGGTTCCAAACCAAGATAATCTTCGTACATTGTTGATGAACGAAGCCCCAAGTCTCATTATTCTATCCATCCTGGAGCTGACAAAATGTACATGGATCTTCGTACCCAGTATTCGTGGCCGGGTATGAAGAAGGACATAGCCTTGTACGTGTCCAAATTCCTTACTTGTCTTAAAGTTAAGGCAGAACATCAAAGTCCCTCCGGTTTGCTTGAACACCTTGAAGTTCCAGTATTGAAGTGGGAGAACATTGCTATGGATCTCATCACTAAATTACCACACACTTCTCGAGGTCATAATGCCATTTGGGTAATCATTGACCGTCTGACTAAGTCAACACACTTTTTTCCGATTCGCGAGGATTTCTCTACTGACAAACTTGCTAAGATCTATATTGATAAGTTTGTATCTCGTCATGGTGTTCCTTTGAACATCATATCAGATCGTGATGCTCGTTTTTCTTCTCGTTTCTAGAAAACCATGCAATCTTCCATGGGAACCAAATTGAATCTTAGTATAGCATATCATCTTCAAGCTGATGGAAAAAACCGAAATGACAATCCAAACACTTGAGGATATGCTTAGAGCTTGTGTGATTGAATTTAGTGGTTGTTGGGATTCGCATCTGCCTTTGATCGAATTCTCCTACAACAAAAGTTGTCACACCAACATCAACATGGTTCATTTTGAGGCTCTTTATGGTTGAAAATGTTGTTCACCTGTCTGTTGGAATGAAGTTGGTGAAGCTCAAATCACCGGAAAAAATCATGAAAATTCGTAATAACCTTATGATGGCTAGAAGTCATCGAAAGAGTTATGCTAACAAGCGACACAAACCTTTGGAATTCAAAATTGGTGATCATGTTCTTCTCAAGGTATCCCCTTGGAAGGGTGTGATTAGATTTGGGAAGAAGGGTAAATTAGCTCCTCGTTTTGTGGGACCTTTTAGGATCATTGAAAGGATCGGAAAGGTAGCCTATAAACTCGAACTACCTCCTAAACTTGGGAACGTTCACCCAACTTTCCACGTATCCAACATGAAAAAGTGTTTAGCCGATGAAAACCTACACATCCCTCTTGACGAAATCCACATTGATGACACTATGCATTTTGTCGAGAAACCTGTGGAAATCATGGACCGTGAAGTCAAGAAACTTAAACGTAGCTGAATACCAATTGTTAAAGTTCGCTGGGAATCCAAACGTGGCCCAGAGTTTACCTGGGAACTAGAGGATCAAATGAAAGCGAAACACCCACATCTTTTCTCACAAGTCTCCTCTAATACAATTTCGGTACGAAATTCCCCAAAGTAGGGGAGACTGTAACATTTGCAACATTTCAAAGGTTGTACACTTTCGATCATTTCTGTTTTTAATATAATTTTATAATTTATTTACGAAATACGTAATCATATGATCGAGTAAAACGATATTCACAGCATTTCCGGAACAAAATCCAAGTTACATATGCCTTTATACCTTTCAAATAACCTAAACAACGAGTTAGAAGGGTTAAAAATAGCAAACAAGTGATAATACAAGTCAGGGGGCCAAAACTGCCAAAAAGTGAAACTTTTTGGATTAGAGTGCCTTGCGGACCGTAAGACATAATGCCTTGCGGTCCATAAGACATGTCCAGAAGCAGAATTTTTGCTTGTCCTCCAAGTTGTGCCACCTATCTTCAAAACTTGACACCTAGCACCACCTTTGCCACCTTTAATCTGGTCTTGACACTTGTTAGGACACTAAGCAACCTTAGGACACCTCACCTAACACTTGTCAAGCTCTCCTTGACCCAAATTAGTATAAATTGAAACACCCCGACCACGTAATACAACAAACCACGGCGGAAACATCGGGGAGTCATGTCACAGAATCACTTTTTCACAACACATGGTAATTGAAGTTTTGTTTTATTTCATTTCATTAATAGACTCATTGTTTTGACATAAACCAAAGAAGTACAACAATTGTCTTTCAAGTTTTAAGTCACTAAGGCCCGCGTCCATCCTATGTGTTGGCAAGCAATCAACAATCGTCACGCAACATAACCTGAAACATATGTGAAAAACAGTTAGCATAAAAATGCCGGCGAGTACATAGGTTTTGTAGGTCAAATTCATGGCTTTGAATTCATATTGCAATACCTCGAATGACTACTAGAGTCGCTAATTGAAATCCTTGTTTTGAAAAGTGTTTGGTATTGCAATATGATTAATCAACTAAAACAAGGTGGTTATACGTTTGAGAAAGACCTTGTTGCCAAGAATCTTGACCCAAAACATTTGCTTTTGTAAACCAAATTGTAAATCGTCCTTGTAATAAAACTTGCATGGTTTATATCATTTAGTAAACATCATTGTGTGTTATCGTTTGAAAACATTCGTCCAAGTGATCTAGATAATGCTACGAAATGTATTGTGATATAAGCATTTATATATAGGAAGTACCAACGACGTATCTGTAACACCCCGTTGAAATATTCTCGCACATACTAGCTCGTCAGTGGCTGCGCTTTAACTTTCGGGATGAAAGTCCTTAAAACTTGGGGATAATGTGACACTCTAGGTTTTTCCGAGCGACTTTCTTCTTGTGCTAACGTTATGTGTACGTAAATTATTAAATTAGAACTTGTTATTTACTTTTGTGCATCGTGTAATCCTTTCATTGTGTTATGTGTAAAATTATATATATATTTATGTGTGTAAACATATGCGACTCGAAGCCCCCGAACCACTGTCTCGACTCGAGACAGCCTAGTCTCGGCTCGGGATGGCTGGACTGAAAACAGTTGGGCCGCACCCCCCCTTTTGGCCCACTTGGGAACCCATTAGGGTGCACTAAGGAATGGGTATAAAACCCCATGAGGCCAGCTGACTTTCCCCTTTTGTGCAATAGCAATAATCATCCCAAATCCCCAAAAATTCCCTCTCACTCACTCCCACACTCTCCTACTTCCTTTCACTAAAACCCCTAGCCACATCATCCTCTCCTCTTGTCTCAGATCAACAGTAGCAGCATAAGACCTTGTTTTAGCTCGCATTCTTAGCAAGAAGGTTCCTCTAGGCTAATTTCCACAGCACCCTCACACTCGAGCACCATCCGGTTAGTGTTCCATAACTATTAGATGACAATGCACTATAGTGATGCTTGGTTGATGAGAGATATACATGCTTAGTTTAAAGTGTCTCTTTGCATGATTTGTATGATTTAGTGGGTTAAAAATGGTCAAATGATGTAGATGATGGTTTAAGGGTAAATAAGATGAATCAACGATTATATGTTGAATGATGGACACAAAAATCTGTTTAAACAAATGATAGTCCTTGGTGTAGTTATGTGTTGATTTGGGTAAATAATATTGTTAAACCGATGATTGTGTGTTAAATGTAGGAGTCGATGATGACGTCTAAATGGTGTAACTGTTTTGGTTTATGCTTGTTCTGAATAAACACGTTTACAAAAGATGAAAACCCTAATAATGAACTGCATGAATGTGTGATGAATATGTTGATGAACTATTTGAAGATCATTGAAAATATTTGAATTTGTGATGATTGATCTGTTTTGAGTAGTGTTGGATAGTGGAAACATGTTAATGTAATCTGATTGGATAGTACATGCTCCTGTAATTTGATTGGTTAGTACAAGGTTCTAGAAAAATTCCACCCAGAATGCGACTCGAGATCTCTTCATGATAACTCGAGACCAGAGCATGCATCAGGAGACTCGAGACCGGCATGGTTACGACTCAAGATCTCCTGATCTCGACCCAAGACTGAACTTGAAACCTCAAAGGTTGTGACTCTAGAATATGCTCAACTCGAGACCAGCTACAATGACTTAGGAGCTTCTGGTTGCGACTCGAGACCGTATAATTTCAAGTCGAGACCACCTGGTCTCGACTGGACTGCTTGACTCCGTTATTGGGCCGCACTGTGTGATAACCTGTTTTGGGGTGTGTGTGTTTGTTACCTGCTACTGGTTGAACTGGACTGCGTGACACATGCTGTTGTTAACCGTTAGAATGATAGAACATGCCCAATAACGTATAGGATACTGGTGTGATAAGTATGCTATGTGCTAGATATGTGTAGGTTATATGCGACTTATTTGTACCCAAGTCTGACCCATACTGGTAACCATATTAGGACGTGGTTGACCGGCACACACTTGACCAAGTAAACCATCTACCGAGAAACCCAAGGTGAGTTCACACACAAAAAGCATGCGTCCCAGGGAGGGACACCAACAAACTACCATCTTTGGGAAGAATACTTCAAACTAATATTTTCGGGGGAAAATATGAATGGGTACTTTTAAATTACTATCTCCAGGGGAGATACGTTTGGATATTATTTATAAATCACAACTAGTAAAACTAAACGAATCTCTATCATGTAAAGTCCCTGCTTATAGTACCGATTAATCGCCAGGGGCGAACGGGTTATTAGTTGATAGCGCTATTAGGTTTGACAACCTCACACCGTGATCGGGGGGATCGGGCGTGAACTAGTGGACCTTGCATCTTGGTCAATGATGATAGACATTGACTTGGGGCACAAAAACTTCTCGTCAACAGTTTCGGTATCGCCAGTTTAGTAAAGCTTTTAGACGGGGTAGCTCCCCATGACGTGATTATAAATGTCTTATCTAAACAACTTACGTTTTCAAAAGTTAAAACTGGACAACTCGTGAACTCGCCAACATTATGTTGATACCCTACTGCATGCTTTGCAGGTACCCAGTTACTCAGGAGCTTGCAGTGTGGGGATGTGTAGTGGTCGTCTTAACCCAATGTGTTGGGTTCTATAATAAACTTGAACTATGAACTTATTTAAACTGTTTTGCCTATGCTTCCACTACTTACTTAAACTGTTATTTGAACTTAAAACTTTGGAACTCTAATTATGGGGCTCACTAATCTTTATGGTTGGTGGACTTTACTATTATTAAATTGCTTGTTCAATATGATTGGTGGCTGGATCCAGGCCAGTCACACGCCTCGCGGTAGTACCCCGCATGTGGATTTGAGGGTGTGACAGATTGGTATCAGAGCCATTGGTTATAGTGAACTCGGTTTTAAAAAGAAAAACTTTTTGAGAAAAACCAGACTATAGCCGGTGACTCGCAACGACACTACACTCCAAGTTCAAGACTCAACGTAGTAGACCTCATGGCTCGGACTTGTGTTTACTTGCTTGTTTGTTTAATGTCTATACTATACATACTAGTGTGCCTAGTTAGATATATACACATCCCTCTTCTATCTCATTCTCGTTACACTACGGCATCGCACTCATATTGTGTATTCTGGTTATGAAGACAATGAGTGGACGCCGAAGAGGAAACGTTAACATGACTCAGGAACAGTTCACTAACCTGATCAACACGGTGGCTGCAGCTTTCGCAGCTCACCCTGGAGGTAATCTCGTTACTTTAGGATGCTTAGATCCTACCCCCGGTCGTCTTTTCACCCCTAAATCTATTCGCTTCACTTTTCACGATAGGTCAGCCTGCACCAGCGCAACCACGTGTTTGCACTTTCAAAATCTTTATGGATTGCAAGCCTCTCCCTTTCAATGGCACTAAGGGTTGCATAGGTCTTTTACACTGGATTGAGAAGGCCGAATCAATGTTTGCTGTATGCGAGTGTCCTACTGCTAGTTAGGTGAAGTTTGCTACTAGTACGCTTGAAGGAAACGCGCTCTCATGGTGGAAAGCGCAGATTCAGATGCTTGGGTTGGAAACTGCTAATTCTACTACTTGGGAGGATTTCAAGAACATGATCAAGGAAGAGTACTGTTACAGGGATGACAACCACAAGCTCGAAAACGAGTACTACGAGCTTAAAATGGTTGGATCAGAAATTGAGACCTACACCAAGCTGTCCAACGACTATGCTGCTCTCTGCCCGAACATGTCTCAGCCTGCTTATCGAAGGATCGAGCTGTACATCAAGGGTTTGGTCCCTGAAATCCAGAGTTTGGTCACTTTAGCCAACCTCACTACAATTCAGCCAGTCATTCGTCTCGCTCACCGACTCACTGATCAGGCTGTGGAACAGGTCAAGTTGCCCAAAAGGATCAGTGCTACTACTGGAGCTTTTGGTGATAACAAGCGAAAGTGGATTGGAAATCAGGGTAAGGATGCTAACCCCACTCAGGCCCCAGCTCAGGAAAGGAAGACTGAAAAACAACAAGGGCCCTCAGCATCAGGGAGGTTGAAAGGACATCTCCCCAAATGTAACAAGTGTGACCGCCACCACAATGGGCCCTGTGCAAGAAGCAAGTGTCAGCGATGCAACAAGATGGGGCATGAGGCTAAGGATTGTAGGAGCCCCCATCCCGCAAGGCAGAACCAACTAGAGCAGCAGCAACATCATGGGAATATCAAGGGTTGTTTCCAGTGTGGAGCGGAGGGGCACATTAAAAGGAACTTCCCCTAGTTGAATTAGAACAACAACAACAATCAAGGTGCTGGGAACAACAATAACAACAATGGTGGAAATGGTGCAAGAGGAAGGGCTTTTGTGATTGGAGCTGAAGAAGCAAGGAATGACCCCAACGACGTAGCGGGTAAGTTCCTACTCGATGATCGTTATGTTTATGTATTGTTTGATTCTGGAGTCGATGCTAGCTATGTGTCCCTACGTATTAGTAAGAAGCCTAAGCGTATACCTACATTGTTAAACTCTAAGCGCGTCGTCGAATTAGCTAATGGTAGAAGCATCCAGGCCTCACACGTTATTAGTAACTGTAAGCTCGTATTGTCTGGTCAAACCTTTTCCATCGATCTCTTCCCTATCATTCTTGGAAGCTTCGACGTCGTCATTGGTATGGATTGGTTATCCAAACAACGGGCTGAAATCCTCTGTCAAGGGAAAGCCGTTCGTATTCCCCGTCCTTCTGGCGAACCCCTTATCGTTCAAGGTGACAAAGGTGGAGCAGTCACAGGCATCACCTCGTTCTAAAAGGCTCTGAAGTGTTTACATAAGGGGCGCACCGCTATCTTAGCAGTCTTCATCGACACACAGGAGAAGGAAAAGAGGATCGAAGATCTTCCTGTCGTACGCGACTATCCCGAGGTATTCCCTGAGGAATTACCTGGACTCCCTCCTCACCGTCAGGTCGAATTCCAAATGGAGCTAACCCTCGGAGCGGCACCCATAGCTAGCGCACCTTATCGACTAGCCCCTGTGGAACTGAAGGAGCTTTCTACACAACTGTAACAACTATTGGACAAAGGTTTTATCCGTCCTAGTTTGTCACCCTGGGGAGCACCAGTGCTCTTTGTCAAGAAGAAGGATGGCACGTTCCGTATGTGCATCGACTATCGTGAGCTGAACAAGGTTACCGTCAAGAACCGCTACCCAGTCCCGCGTATCGACGATCTATTCAACCAGTTGCAGGGATTGAGCTACTACTCTAAGATTGATCTGCGATCGGGTTACCATCAGTTGAGAGTCCGTGACGAGGGCGTGTCCAAAACTGCGTTCAAGACTCGTTATGGTCACTACGATTTCCTTGTCATGCCTTTTGGAATGACCAACGCACCTGCGGTTTTTATGGATCTCATGAACCGAGTGTGCAAACCTTACCTCGACAAGTTCGTGATCGTGTTTATCGAAGACATCCTGATCTACTCGAAAAGTCAAAAGGAGCATGAACAACACCTGCGTCTTATCCTCGAGCTCCTTCGCAACGAACAACTGTACGCCAAGTTCTCGAAATGTGACTTCTGGCTTCGAGAAGTCCATTTCCTTGGGCACGTAGTCAATCAGGAAGGGATTCAAGTCGATCCAGCCAAGATCGACTCTATTAAGAATTGGCCTACACCAAAGTCTCCGACCGAAGTTTGCCAATTCTTAGGATTGGCAGGATACTACCGCAGATTCATCAAGGGATTTTCGAAGATCGCTCAACATCTCAAGACTCTCACCTAGGGGTGTAAACAAGCCCAGAGGCTCGAGAGCTACTCGTGATCGGCTCGGTTAATAGCTCGAACGAGCCGAGCCTTAACGAGCCCGAGCCCGAGCCTAAAATAGAGCTCGTTTTGTTATCGAGCCCAAGCTCGAGACTGAAATACAAAGTTTGTTTAGGCTCGCGAGCCTAAACAAGCCCATACAAAATTTCAATTTTTTTATATATAATATATTAATAATGATGATAACATTGATGAGCCGAGCTTGAGATGAGCTTTGGCTCATTTAAGTGATGTTGAAGTGAGCTCGAGCCGACCTTTTAGCTCGTTTAAGGTTGTTCTCAAAATAGTTTGAGCCGAGCTCGAGCTTTGGGTTTTACTCGCGAGCTGAGCTCGAGCTCAAAGAAGTAGGCTCGAACCGAGCCGAGCTCGAGCTTCATATAAACCTAACGAGCCAAGCTCTAGCCTGGTCGAGCTCGGGCTCGGCTCGGCTCGTTTACACCCCTACTCTCACCCAGAAGGGTATTGCTTACAAGTGGGATGATGCTCAGGAGTCTGCTTTTCAGAAGCTAAAGGAGAACCTTTGTAGTGCTCCTATCCTTTCGTTACCTGAAGGTACCGACGACTTTGTGGTTTACTGCGACGTGTCTATTCATGGGCTCGGCTGCGTGTTGATGCAACGTGAGAAAGTTATCGCGTACGCCTCTCGACAACTCAAGATTCACGAACGGAACTACAAGACGCATGACTTAGAACTCGGGGCAATCATCTTTGTGCTTAAAATTTGGAGACATTACTTGTACGGTACCAAGTGCACGATTTACTCTGACCACAAGAGTCTCCAGC
Source organism: Helianthus tuberosus (assembly GCA_030545235.1). Lineage (NCBI taxonomy): Eukaryota > Viridiplantae > Streptophyta > Magnoliopsida > Asterales > Asteraceae > Helianthus > Helianthus tuberosus. The sequence continues at coordinate 75,021,755 of CM060384.1, read as the reverse complement.
ATATCTTAAGACCAGAAAGAGTTGAACATGAGGAAAAGCAGATGGGTCGAACTCCTTAACGACTACGAATGCACGATCAAGTATCATCCAGGCAAGGCTAATGTTGTGGCTGATGCCCTTAGCAGGAAGGAAACCAGACCTAAGCGCGTTCGTTCCTTGCAGCTCACTATCCACTCGAACCTCCCTGATCAAATCCGCAACGCTCAAGTTGAAGCACTAAAGGCAGAAAATCTCCTAGCTGAATCCCTACGGGGCATGGAGTAATGGTTGGAACTCAAGGACGACGGTATTCACTACGTTGCAGGCCGCATTTGGATTCCATCTTATGGAAACCTTCGAGGACTTGTGATGGACTAAGCGCACAAATCTCGCTATTCGATACATCCTGGCGCCGATAAAATGTATCACGATCTCAGAATCCTGTATTGGTGGCCTAACATGAAAGTCATCATTGCTAAGTACATTAGCAAATGCCTGACCTGTGCTAGGGTCAAGGTCGAATATCAGAAGCCGTCGGGTTTGTTGCAGCAGCCAGAACTGCCAACATGGAAATGGGAGCAAATTTCCATGGATTTCGTTATACGCTTACCAAGGTCCCAAAGCGGGAACGATACCATTTGGGTCATCG